>JAIXND010000802.1:5000000-6250000 GCA_023646645.1 Varanus salvator macromaculatus | reverse complement strand
CTTGGGCTCCAGTGCCTGGCTTTTGCATGTGTTGAGGGCCAGCTCAGCAGAGAAGCCCTGTTTGCTAGTCACATGATCCCGGTTTTGTAAAAACAAGACGTCCTGACCCTCCCTTGACTCACTTTCTGCAGTGAGTCAGCGACAGCTTCCTTGGCAAGGATCACGTGCTCCGTCTCACCGTTTCGGTCCCCAGCCAGGCGCAGGATTCTGCCCTGATGCATTTTCTAAATTGCAGAGCAGTAAACCGAATTGCAGCAGTGGAGAAAGAAATACCGTATTTCTCGCTCTATAAGACGCACCGGACCATAAGACGCACCTAGTTTTTAGAGGAGGAAAACAAGAAAAAAATATTCTGAATCCAATGGGCACATCATCACAGGCACATTCCCCATCGCTTCCCCACGGGCTGCACATCTGGCAGACTTCCTGCACACACATATTCACTCTATAAGACACACAGGCATTTCCCCTGACTTTTGAGGGGGGGAAAGTGAGTCTTATAGAGCAAAAAATACGGTACATCCTGGGTTCGGCTCGATCCACCAAGAAGGGCCCATGTTTGACTTTCCTATGGGGGGCCGGGGGTGGGGGTAGAGTAGCAAGTCCACCCTACCTTCACACCAAGCCTGTGAAGCAAGTTGAGTTAAGGGATTATGTTCAGAAGGTTGTGTAGCAAGGTGGAGAGATGAATCCAGATATTGCAAAATCTAGCATTCTTAGATATTGTGTGTGTGTGTGTGTGTGTAAAACTGCCTTGAGTTGTTTGAGTTGTTGTTTTGTTGTTTTTCAGCGCCAGGCCAAGACCTTTTTATTTAATCAATATCAAACTGTTTTGATGCAACTCAATGAAACACACAGTCCAGAAAAGCTGAAGTGAGGCACATGTTATACTGCAAAAGCCCTGTGTGGCATCATGGATTTTGCTGGACGAGGGCTCAGGAGATCTGGGTTTGGTCCTTGCTCAGCCATGGAGCCAACTGGATGACTTTGGGCCAGTCGCAGAGTCTCGGTCCTGCCTACCTCACAGGGTTGTTCAGATGATACAATAGTGAGCGGGCAAACCTGGAAAACTGCCGTGGATCCCTGGCAAGAAGCAGCAAGGCAGTGTACAAATGGCGTGCCATGATAAAACAACTGTGGGAAAAGATCAAAGGTTCTGCATGCCTTGGGCCCTGGCTCTGCCATTTGTACCACATTACTGCAAATATGACTCAGTAGCAAGGTGCTGGTGTGAGCCTGACACATCTCTCCAGTGATGTGGGCTTAATTTTTCCACAGAAATGTTGGAAGAAATGCATTGACAAAAGGGAAACAAGTTCCTGCCCATTGCAAATACAATATTAGGCAAGCTCACATGTCCAAAGGTACAGATGAGTGGTGCTCAGTGTATCTTTCAATCTTGCTCATATTTAATTCCAATTTTTCCCTCTTCGATTCAAACCATGCAAGGGAAGCAAATGTTCGTTTCTTTACACAACTGCAAATATTTCCATTGAAAAATCAACTTTGTCCAACATGGCATAATCTGGTGTGTTTGAAGTTAGAAACATAGAAACAGAGCGAGTCAGAAGTTTTCCCAAATATATTTGTGGTATGCAAATATAGTCAGAATGGGTTACTGCCTGGTGATTGGATGAAAGTGCTAAATGGAATCATTTTATTATTTTTGGGGCCAGGCTAAAACCTTTTTATTTTCCCAATATTTTAAGGTTTGACTGTTATTTCAATATGGTTTTTATTGCTGACTGGTTAAGAATTTGATTAGGATGCTGTGTTTTATTTTATTTTATTTTATTTTATTTTAATCTTACTATTAAATCACCCTGAGACTATGGTAAGAGACGGTCTAAAAAATTTTAATAAATAAATCAGTTTCTAGCATAGAAGAAATCACATTTAACACACTTAGCTTTAACACACTCTATTCATCCATCAAGAGTAGCGGGGCAGAGAACTCTGCTCAACCTTCGAAAGGAGTAGCCAAGCTGAGGAGTATCCCTGCGTGAGTTCCCATTCTGAATTTGTCTCCCCAAATACAAAAAAACAAAACAAAAACCAGAATTGTGCACTCTTGAACTCTCGGATAATAGTCATTGTAGTAGTTAGGTGACTGAACTAGGTTCTAGTCCCTGCTCAGCCGTGAAGTTCCCCGCATGTCTTTGCGCCCATCTCTGGCTCTCAGCCTGGCCTACCTGGCAAAGCGGTAGGGAAGGTGAACTGGAGAGAAGAATTATTATGTAGCTTGAGTTCTCTGCAGGAAATCTTGGGTGGAAACAACAAACGAATGACTTCTACCAGGTAGTTAAGCCCTTTGGAAATGGTTTTTGCTTTTCAGTAAACAGAGATAGAGGTAACACAAACACCCAAGAATGGGGCACATACTCTTAGCAGGAAGAGTATGTGCCCCAAGGTTTATTTAGGAAATCCCACAGTTTTCATGGTTTGGAAAACTGTTTTCCAAAGTTGGGAGTGTTTGATTTTCCCAGGTTTGAAGGCATCCTCTTGGAAATCTTTTCCATGTGCTTTTTGAGGATTTACGCTGAAGCTGCTGTTTATACCCAAAGTTGGGAGTGTTCAATTTTCCCTAATAGTCCAGGTTTGATGGCATTCTCTTGGAAATCTTTCCCATGCACATTTTTGCTTCCTCCCAGCAGCTGGGGGCTTCCTCTTGGTTTTGCTCAGTCTTCCCAGAGAGGAAACCCAAGACCAGTTTGGGGAACATCCCGGCTGCTCCTGGCAAGCAAATTGAGCTCAGCTCCATTCCTACTGGTGCCGCATGAGCTCAGACTTCCACAAATTGGCCAGAATCTGGGGAGCTGATCCCGGGGAAGCTGACAGATGCCCAATCCCAAATTCCCTGCACATGCCTGCATTGCCAGACTATTGCAAGTGGGGGATTGCTCTAAATTGTTGCACTTCATTGCTTCTCCCCTAAAATGCCACCTCCAGTTTTGCATCCAAGGCAGCTTTCCGTGCCCCTTCAACATGCCGCCATTGGAATATTGGTGGGTGCAGATGAGCCGCTTATATTTTCGCTGCCTTCCTTTTCCAGCCATCTGGCTTTCCACCATTTCCCCTTGTCAAGTCGTTCAGCATCTTAGGTGCACAGGGTGTGTTCGGTTTCCACTGATCCCTGTGGATTCTGAGCGGTTTGTTTTTCCTTTACTTCTGCAAAGCCTGCTGATGGGTGGATATGGTTCTGTTATACAGAGGACAGGGTTCAGGAAATAGAATGTGAGGAAGAGGGATAATTTTATTTATTTATTTATCGATTTATATCCTGCCTTTTTCCTACAAAGAGCTCAAGGCAGCTTACCTCATTCTCCTCCTCCATCTTCTCCCCACAACAACAACCCTGTGAGGTAGGCTGGGCTGAGAGTCTGTGACTGGCCCAAAGTCACCCAGTTGGCTCCACGGCTGAGCAGGGACTGCAACCCAGATCGTCTGAGTCCCAGTCCCATGCTCTAACCACTACACCACACTGGCTCTTGTAATAATAAGTCTGTTTACATCAGATTCTGCCTTCTGACTAGTACGATCATGTTTGCTTCTTTAATATTTGCAAGCCACCAAACAAGAAGGCTTGGGGAATGAACAAGAAGATTCATAAACTCATCAGACCATAAAATATAATTATGTTGTTCACATCCTGCCTTTGGGCCAAAGAATTGCATTCAAGGCTACCCATAAAAGACAGATTAAAAACAAAGACTTCACTGAAGCAACACATCAAAACAGAAATTAAGAATCCAGGAATAAAGCAAATTCACCAATTAAACTCCCCATTTGGAGCAGACCATTTGCATGTGGAAGGGGCCTGTCTGCGTACACATGTTTTTGCCTTCCAATTAACGCAGCGTGGAAAAGGGTTCAGTCTTGCTTCCCTCCAAGGGAGTGGCCACTGAGAAGGGCCTTGCCTCCCCAACCAGCATGGCTTCGATGGTGGAGGGACTGCGAGATGAGCCTGCACCAAAGAAACCTGGACTAGCTCTTTTAGGTCAGAACCCACATTTTCAGTTGTGCCCAGAAACAGAGGAGTAGCTGGTGGAGCAGTTGTGACAAAGCGAGTCATGTGTAACCATGGGAGGAGCTGTATGTTCAAAGTGATCTCAGGACAGGATTTTGACCTTCTGTAATAGAAGTGCAAGCCGGCAGCTCTTCTCCCAGCCCACCAAAACTGTCTTTGCAAAAAACTTTATTTTCTTGTGCAAAAGCAGTGGCAGGCTGCTCTATCTCATGGTGCCATTTGCTTCCAGATAACAGCTTCATGAATATGTGGGTGCTGGCAGAAGTTCCCATCTTGACTGCTTGGGTGTGGCTGGAGCCGTGTTCTTTTAGATATGCCGATTTATCTGTGAAATGGTCAGGCTGCATCTTGTCCCAGACCTCTAAAACCACTTTCAAGTTGAACATTTTCTTGGGGGCTATGCTGTGGGGAATCCTCTCTCCCCCCCTTCCGTCTGTCCTCCTTCCTTCCTTCCTTCCTTTGTTCTTTTTCCCCCTCTGATCTAAAAAAGATTTGAATACCAACCGCTGGTAGGCAAGTTTTTGCCTGATCGCCTCAGAACAACACGATCTCTGCTCTGATTTTGTTCTGTTTGAATTCCGGCTGATGCAATAAACAGATATCAAAGTCCACCTTTGGGCAACGGGTCACGCCCCGAGCCAAATTATGCTAACCCGCTGTGGCTCAAAGCAAACCTCAAGTCTGTGTATTCATGTGTGAATTGGATCTGTATTTATGCACCTTGGTGCTACACGGTAAAAGGGGTACAGTGAGAAAATAAGATAAGGCTTTATCAAGAAATGCAGCAGGATGAAAACAGACATTTGACAGAGGAAAAACTGCAGAAGGAGCAGCTGTATTGAATTTTAGTCTAACTAGCCACTAACATGAGAAAGACAGTGTGGTGTAGTGGTTACAGTGCAGGAGTGGGATTCAGGCAATTCTAGACCTTGCTCAGCCATGGAGCCCACTGGGAGACTTCAGGGCAGTCACAGACTCTCAGCTGAGCCTACCTTGCAGGGTTGTTGTGCAGATAAAATGGAGAGGAGGGGAGCCAGTGCAGTGCCATGGTGAAGCGCATGGGACTGAGGCTGAGGTAATCCGGGTTCGAGTCCCCGCTCAGCCATGGAACCAACTGGGAAACTTTGGTCCAGTCACAGCCTCTCAGCTCAGCCCACCTCACAGGGTTGTTGTGAGGCTAAGACTAAGAGCAGCAGGAGGAGATTATGTCAGCTGCTTTGAGTTCTTTAAAAAAGACAAAAGTGGCATATAGATCTCATAAACAAACCTTACAAGACAGCTTGAGTCCTTTGCAAAAGGAAGAAAGGCAAGGTATAAATGTAGTAATGGTCTGAAACTCATTCCTTTTGATGAATATACTCTAAGCAGGAAGGGCACTGGGTGCGAAGCTTTGTCTGCACCCATTAACAGAACTTGAGAAACCGTGACTGGAAAAGACATGTGAATGTGGAAGCAGAACGAAGGCAGGAAATTTGCTGAACAGATAGATTGCCGGCTCAAACCATTCAGGATGTGCCCCCCTCTCCCCCCCCCAAATGATGGGATGCTTAATCAGCAAAAAGGCTGCAGGGAGGAAGAAAGAAAAGGAAAGGCGAAACAATACAGGCCCTTTTTTTTTTTATACAGTTGCCCTTGCATCAATTATGAGCAATTGTCTGCATCTGTGTAATTATTTATTTTACAGGAACCTGGGCTAAGCCAGGCGGGGGCATTTGTCTCATGACTGCTGACAAGCTTTTAAAGTTTCAGATAAGACAAGATGTCTTTAAGGAGGAGATAAACATGATTGAGATGAGAAGCTTTTTTAAACAAACAAACAAGGCTATTGTTAATGAGGAATGACATGGCAGGATTTCAGTCTTGTTGCAATTCCTAAATGACTTACCGTATTTTTTGCTCTATAAGACGCGCCTGACTGTAAGACGCACCTAGTTTTTAGAGGAGGAAAACAAGAAAAAAAAATACTCTGAATCAAATGGGCACATAATCACAGGCACATTCCCCATCACTTCCTCATGGGCTGCACCTCTGACAGACTTACTGCACACACACATTCGCTCTATAAGACGCACAGACATTTCCCCTTACTTTTGAGGGGGGGAAAGTGCATTTTATAGTGCAAAAAATACGGTATTTGCTGGTGACATTTTATTTATTTTTATTACATTTATATTTCACCTTTTTTCTTTCCGGGACCAAGCATAGCCCATTTTCTTCCACATTTCTCCTCTTGCTAGTGTCTCCACGGATCCAAACCATGGATAGTTTTCTTAGCGTGATCACCGATCTCAGCTCAGAATGAAGTTTCCCCCTTCGCCCTTCCAAAACGGCAGACTGTTCCTCAGCAAAGGCTCTATATCTTCAGATGCAGTTCCAAGAAGCAGGCCCATGATTGCAAAAGAATATATGCTCACAATTTGGAGAGTAAAATCAGGGGGCAGGAAGGAAAAGAACGCCAGATAAAAGTTGGATGTTGGACTCCTTTCAGGAAACTACGGCTTGAAATTTTCAAGAGCAGAACGGAGCTGTCCTGGATAGGAGATTTTGGAGGGATTTTTTCAGAGGGCTGCCATAAGTTGGAGACAGCTTGATGGCAGATTTCAACAGCAACAGACTTTATCTCCCCCACGCCTGAATGTGGGGGAGCTGCATGGGGAGAAGGGGGCAGAAACCCACTGAGGCTGGAGGATGGCATTTAAACTTTCGTGGGAATGAGACAGACAGTTACTCTTGGCATGGTCAGACAGATTCTGTCTTTTCCTATGGGAACCAGAATCCACTCTGTTCATGCTCAGACACTAATTGGTTGTTCTTACTAGGCATGCATCCATGAATAGCACTTTTGCCAAAGAACCTCTGTTGTTTGGAAATGCAAAGGGAGAAACCTTTCCTCTCACCTTCCTTTTTCCTGCTCTGAAATGCCCAACTGACTTTGTGTCTTGTAGCAAAATAAATTTTTGGGCTCCAATTATATTTAACAGTCATTCAGAAAATGTTGATTATAACTTTGAACCTGCCCCAATTGCGATTGGCATCCATTTCTTTTTTTAATGCACTTAAGGGATGTAGTATTTCTTGCACATAAGGTGTATTTCCATTTTGCACAAATTTCTGTCCTTCTCAGTAGCTGGGAGTCTTTGACAGTTATTTTCTGAGTCGCGTTGTCCCTGAAAAATCCCTTTGCTATGCATATCCAGCAAGAGAAGTCTTCATTGGAGGCTACCTTCCACAGCATTACTACAGCTGTTGACAACCCAACCTGAAATTACGGCTCAAGGTCAGGTACTTATGACCTTCACACCTTTGTTGTTTCCCCTGTTCCTTCTCTTTAAATCTCTCAATTTCCTTCCATAAGGTCTTGAGTTTGCAAGAGCTGAACAGGGCTGCCAGGGTAGGACATGCAGGACGGCTCTCATAGATACCAGTGTTGCCAACGTCAAAGACATTAAAAACGTTAGCACGCCTGTCTGGTAAGAATTTTATTCCACACCTTCCGAGCATTTACACGGCTTGCTTTCTTTTCCCCCAAACCTCTTCTTCCTCTGCAGGGACCATCTCTGTCCTTCTGTCCTTCCCTTTTATCTTCAGCCCCTGCCTGGGTTGCTCAAGGAACACGCCTGAATGGGCTTCTCTTGTCTACTTCATCCCCTTCGTCGTCATCTTCCAGTTTGGCTGGGCAGCCACGCAGATTTCTCACCTCTCGCTCATCCCGGAGTTGGTCACCAGTGATCATGAGAAGGTGGAGCTCACCGCTTTTAGGTAAGATCTGAAGGTGGGTGAGTGGCTGGAGCGCATCCTCTTTGGGTCGTTGCTGGTGGTGCACAGCGGGTCCACTCGGTAGGCTTCTCGCTGCCCAGGTGAGCACCAGCCCAGCTTCAGCCTTCACGTGCCCCATCAGCAGGCAAATGTGGAATCCTGTCAGGATCTAAAGTTCCCCCTTTGTGCATTCAAAGGCCACAGGCCGTTTTCCTTGCAAAGTGTTCTTTATTGGCCAAAAAGCACGCAGAAGGAATCTTTGAGCGCGCGCAGAGCAGTTTGTTGAGCCCAATCTAGCATTTCCTTCTAGGAATTCTCCTTATGAGTTTGTTTGGGCCCATCCTTTGGGGAGGAGGCCTTTGGGAAATGAGGACAGTTCCTCTCTGTTCACCAGTCCTCTCCTTGGGGGGCCCTCCTCTGCTAACACCACGTCATGGGGACTAAAGCCAGGGGACCTCTTGTGTGTCTGAGACACTCCACTGCTCCTGACTGGCTGCACCAAAGACCTAGGGAGGTGGTGGGCTCTCTCACACTGGAGGAGTTCGAGGTGCAGCTGGACAGCCATCTGGGAGGGACGGTTTAACTGGGAGCCCTGCACTGAGCAGCAGGCAGACCCAATGGCCCCTCGCAACTCTACTCTTCTAGAGTCCTGTGTCAGTAAACATGTGGATGGGAAAATTTGGTAGACTTTTGACGAAGTCCCTGAACATCAATGGGATGGGGGCAGGAGGTCCTACACATCAGTAAATGGCTAAGGAACAGAAAGCAAGGCGTGCGAATAAAGGTTGGGTTCTCACAGCAGAGCAAGGTAATCAGTGGATCCGAGAGGGATCCTCTGTTGAGCAGCGCTTTTCAACTATTTCATAAATGGTCCAGAATTAGGAACAAGCCGTGAAGTGGACGAACTTGCCAAACTGTTTAGGTTGGTGCCTAAAACTAAACAGGATTGTGAGATGCACCAAAGATCTCTCCAAACTCGAAAAATGAGCATTTAAATGTTATCAGCAGATGTGATGTAAAGCAAGACCCCCCAAATTCAAGTAGAAACTGGTGGGGGTTGAGCTCGCTCCAGTGACTGAGCAAGAAAGCAAGAAGAGGATTTAGGACAGAGGTAGGCAACTTGACATCTGCTTATACAAAAATAAAAGACTTTGTACACTTGGAAAAAGTGCATAAAGGGGCAGATAAAATGATCAAAGGGAAGCGCAGTTTCCGTAGGTGGAAAGGTTATAACAGCTGAGACTGTTGAGCGGAGAAATAAGGTCAGTCAAGGAAGACATGTGTGTGGAATTATTCACAGTGGCGAAAGAGTGTCTTCCCCTGTAAGCTTAGAACCCAAAGGGCTTATCGCATCCGCCTCACAAGTCAGAACTTCAGAGCGGATCAAAGGAAGATCTCCACACACCACAGGGCTGAACTGTGAAATTTGCTTCCACTGGGGAGGGCCACCAATTTGGATGGGATTAAAAGGGAATCAGACAAAAGCATGGAAGAGAAGACTATCCACGGCTACTAGGCCTCATGGTGAGATGCGGCTTCATACGTTCTTTTCATGTTCTTACAAGAGCTTCCGCTGACTAAGGTTGAATATGTTTGCACAACGAAACTGCTGACTTCTTCAGTGATTTGGTGTGCATGATTAATCATGCCCTGTTTCTTCATATGCTTGCCTTTAAACTATTACAGACTCTCTTTTTTATGCCGTGTGTATTTACCTATTGCGGCTCTGGGGGACTCCGTGCACTTTCTGTGTTGTTGATGAATTCTAATGGGGGTCTGGTCTCTTTTGGCCTTTTTTGGGGAAAGAATCCGCTTTCTTCCACCAGGGGGCAGCATTTCCCTGCAAAGTGGAAGGCGTGTAAATGCTTGAAGATTTTCATCCCCAAATCCCTGAAATTTCCCCTCGGCTTTGGAGCCAAAGCTGGGCGTTATGGCTCTGCGGTTAGGGATGGAATGTTGCTTCTTCCTTTTGGGTTTTTGGGAGCGGGCAGGGGTGGCGTTAAGTGCCGCAAAGTCAGATCCTTACAACGTTGGGGAGCGGATGTCTTTTTCCGGTTCTTCTAAGCAAAGCTCAGTAGCGCCGTTGGCAGCCGGTTGATCCGCCATTTTCTCTCCTTTCTCTGGCTTTTAGGTATGCTTTTACCGTCATGGCTAACATCACTGTGTACGGAGTGGCATGGTTGCTTTTGCATTTCCAGGCGGATGGCATGGAACCCCAAGAGAAAGCGCACCACCTTGGATATCATGACATTCCTGTCTTCAGGGTGGGTCCAGGATGTGGAAGGGACGCTTGGGGACAAGGTTGCAGCCTGGCACCTGCCCGGCCATGTTTCCTGTTCGTGCTGGTTTCTTCCGAGTTTCCACCCCAGATCTTTGGAAGTCACGTAGCCACGCTAATGTTTGCCATACTCGCTTGTGTCTTAATGTCGTTAGCCGCTTAGAGAGCCCTGTCAGGCTACGCAGCAGCATATAAATTTGAGAAATAAACAAAACTGCCCACACTAACAGATTGGTGACAACTGAAGCAATTCAGCTAATGCATTAAAGACCTAATCATGGCTCAGCCCGTGTCTGGCAGTCGAGGGATGCCTTGAACTGGCAGCAAAAATGGTTGGGACAGAACTCACGGCAGGGAGCAGCCCCTGAACTTTCCCCAAGAGAAGCATTTGGAAATCCTACAATGCTAATCATGGTGTGTCACCAGGCTCATACCAATAGAAGCCCCCTGTCAGGTACAGAGTTCTCGGTAGCTGTAGAAATAAAGTAAAGCCTCTCTGTTCAGGGGCAGTCTATCTTCCAGTTGTAAAAATGGAAGAAGGTTGCCCCCGTGCCCTGCTTGTAGGTTTCCTGGAACCAAGCTGGTGCACCTCAGAGTTTATAACTCAGTCATGGAATAGAATCATAGAGTTGGAAGGGACCAGAAGGCCATTGGGTCCAGCCCCCTGCTCAGTGCAGGGCTCCCAGTTAAATCCTCCCTCCCAGAGGACTTGAACACACCTGGCTGGCATGTGGTTTCGCAATGTCTGGAGCACATTATGCTTTTGGTCTGCTGTTCTGCTAAGCCTAATCCGGTGGGATTGTTCAGATTTTGGTACATATTTACAAAGTCCTGGACAACGCCGGGTTAAAATGCTTCAGAAATCCCTCACTCCTTAACTATTTGGTTGCTGCATTCATTCATTATTTGTTTATTTATTTAGGAGATGTACAGGCCACCCATCACGGCCATCTCTGGACAACTCACAGTATATTATAAATCCTAAACAAAATAAATTGGCTACACCACGACGGAGTATAAAACTGACATGGTTAAAATAAATTGAATAAGTAAATATACAATTAAAATTGGTTAGCTTTAAAATATCGGTCAAATAGAAAGGTCTTGACCTGGCGCCGAAAAGCATGCAATGGCGGTGCCAGGCGGACCTCTCTGGGGAGCACGTTCCACAGTTGTCATATTCTTCTGATGGATATTCAAGATTTTAGCAGTTCAGTTTGTTGCAGCTCAAAATAGGGTTTTTGTTGTGTTGTGTTGTGTTTTTTGCATCATATCACCCACTCCCTACCAGCACAGATGGAACACCTTCTGGGGATTTGGCCTGACAGAAAGATTTCTTTTATCAAAGCATAAATGACAAATCTACTTTGGGTACATCATGAGAAGGCAAGACCCCCTGGAGAAGACTGTGCTGATGGGGAAAGTCGCGGGCAGGAGAAGAGAAGGGAGAAGCCACAGCCTTGAACTGGGAAGAATTGGGCAGAGATTTCGTTTGTAGGCTCATCTTAAGTCAGAGGTGACTTGATGACACATGACAACAGCAAAAACATTCCATTTTCAACAGTTTTCAGAAAAGGCATCTTTGTATGTTGCTTAGAAATTTCTGTAATATAAGCAACCCATAAATTTATTTATTTATTTATTTATTTATTTAAAACTTTTATATGCCATCCCATATGCATGGCATCTCTGGACAGCTTACAATCATTAAAATGATACATAGCTGTAGCTAGTTGTGAAGTTGCATCTGACCCATCACGACCCCATGGACAACACTCCTCCAGGCCTTCCTGTCCTCCACCATCCCCCAGAGTCCACTCAAGCTCACACCCATCACCCCAGTGACTCCATCCAGCCACCTCATCCTCTGCCGTCCCCTTCTTTTGCCATCAATTGTTCCCAGCATCAGGGTTTTCTCCAGGGAGTCCCTCCTTCTCATTAGGTGGCCAAAGCATTTGGGTTTCATCTTCAGGATCTGGCCTTCTAAAGAGCAGCCAGGGTTGATTTCCTCTAGGACTGACCGGTTTGATCACCTTGCAGTCCAAGGGACTCGCAGGAGTCTCCTCCAGCACCACAGTCCAAAGGCCTCAAACCTTCAGCGCTCAGCCTTCCTTATGGTCCACCTTTCACAGCCATACATTGTTGTTGTTAGTCGCAAAGTCGTGCCCGACCCATCCCAACCCCATGGACCACCTTCCTCCCGGCCCTCCTGTCCTCCACCATCCCCCAGAGTCGACCTAAGCTCACACTGACTGCTTCAGGGACTCCATCCAAGCACCTCCATCTGCCATCCCCTTCTTCTTTTGCAATATATTAAATAACATATAACCAATAAAAAATAAGTGACTGTTGAAACATTAAAATCCTAATTTCTAAAATAATGATTGAATAAAAAGGTTTTGATCTGGCACCGAAAAGAGTATAGACTTGGTGCCAGGCATACCTCTCTGGGAAGTGCATTCCACAATCTGGGCGCCACCGCAGAGAAGGCCCTGCTTCAAGTAGATGCCCTTGTTACCTCCTTCAGGGAGGGTTCCCAGAGCAGGGCCTCTCCCGCAGATCTTTCTGGGATTCACCGCTTTTGGACCTCAGTACTTGGACTGCTGGTTGCCAGGTAAGGAAGACAGAAAACCAGCGGAAAGATTATTGTTAATGGGTGGTGTTTGCTCTCGTATCTCTCAAAACTTGCCTTCTTTTAAAATGGAGGAATCGTCGTGTGTTTGAAGAGCAAGGTACTCTGCACATATCAGAAGTTTTTCTTGATCGCTGTCAGAAAGGAAAGATTTTTCCATGTTGTCCCAGGAGTACGGGGTGATTCAGGATGCCTCTTTTGTCAGAGTTCATTTTTCCTAAGTGGTGTCCCACAGTTCATGGCCACCACCCAAGGCATTACATAGGATGTCCTTGCAGCCCACTCTGCTTTTCTCCTCTCCCCAGTTTCCTCTTCCTGTTTCCCCTGAAGGACACTGAAATCTCAGTTCCACTCTCCCGCCTCACAACATTGCTTCTCTCCTTCTTCTCCCCTTCACCCCAGAACTTGTCTTTGATCGTTGTAGCGGTAGGTGCTATCTTTTCGCTGCTCTTCCATCTCGGTACCAAGGAGGAAAAATGCCCACCTGCTCAGCTGGGTGACCCAGAGGAACACACGCCACTGCTGTGTCCGGACCGAAGAAAGGCTGCTCAGCCCCTCCTTCGTTGGAATCACTGGCTTTTGGAACCCGCCTTCTACCAGGTGAGCGTGGCCCGAGCTGGCGGACAGCAGCAATTTCTGTATTTGTAACTGAGTTCATTCCTTCCTTTTTCCAAGCCTGAGCAAAGCTGCAGAGCCATTCCCATCCACCCGGTGCCCCGAGACCCTAAGACTTAACCACCAGGAGCAGTGCCAAGATGCACCCAAAATTTAGCTCCATTCCACATGGCAGACTTGCTTCCTACCCTCAGCCCTGGCCTAGGAAGTGAGGTGCCAAGATGAAGTGTGCAATTGCTCAGGAAAAATAGGCTATTCTTTGCACTCTAAAAAGCAGACAAAACCCTGCGGACAAAAGTGCGTATAGTCAAGGCCCTGGTTTTCCCAGTTGCAATGTATGGCTGTGAAAGCTGGACCATAAGGAAGGCTGAGCGCCGAAGGATTGAGGCCTTTGGATTGTGGTGCTGGAGGAGACTCCTGCGAGTCCCTTGGACCGCAAGGCAATCAACCCTGACTATTCTTTAAAAGGCCAGATACTGAAGATGAAACTCAAATACTTTGGCCACCTAATGAGAAGGAGGGACTCCCTGGAGAAGAGCCTGATGCTGGGAACAATTGATGGCAAAAGAAGGAGGGGATGGCAGAGGATGAGGGGGCTGGATGGGGTCACTGAGGCGGTTGGTGTGAGCTTGGGTGGACTCCGGGGGAAGGTGGAGGAAAGGAGGGCCTGGAGGAATGTTGTCCATGGGGTCGTGATGGGTCAGGCACAACTTTGCGACTAACAACAACAAACCCCTTTGCACTGAATTGCTCAGCGTGGCCCTGTGTGCAGGACAGGCTTGCTACCCATCCCTGCCCAGCCTCTGAGCTGCCTTCCGGTTGGACACTTGTACAAATACTCAGTGCAGCTCGGACTCGGGGCAGGGCAGGGAGAAAGCATGCCGGAGTGGCGGGATCCAAGCTGGGAAAACCTGATGGATTCTCACCCCCAAACCCGATCACGTATCACACCCACCCTTAGATCTCAGTGTCTTGGTTGATCCAATGACAGAACTGAGGTGTGACAGAGAAAACTTCCCATTCTACTAAGTCACCAGCAATGCTGGTTTTCTCTGTTCTCTTAGTCACATTTTCTATTTTCTGTTTTTTCTTCCTTTTCCTTTGAGTTGATAATGTTCAGTTTATATGCTTTTAATAATTGTGGTTTTATTATTGTATTATTTTAATTTTATACTATGTAAGCCGTCCTGAGCACTTAGGCAGAAGCACGGGATACAAATGTTTGTACTAAATAAACACATACATACATTTTCAGGGCGAAAAGCCAGGAAAGTCCCTTAATGCCTTCCACAAGACGCACTTCCTGAGTTCCCCCACGTAACCCAAATCTTGTCCCCCTTAGCTTTCTCACACAGCAGCCACAAGAGGTACAGGGGAGGGGAACCTGTTGTTACTGCCAGCAGTCAAGGGCTGGTGTGAATTTAGGGAGGAGAAATGTTTGTGTTTTGATGAAACAGAGGAGCAGAGATCGGTGAGAGAATGGTGGGTGAACAGAATAACAGACTTGGTCACACTGTGCAGAGTTAAGACTGTGGAATTTACTACCGTGAGGAGCAGGCATGGACAGCTGAAAAAGGGATTGGATGCATTTTTGGAGGAAAAAGCTTCTGTACAGCTAGCGAGCAAGAGTGGGAGGTGCTCTCACGTTGGCTGTTTTCCATGGTCTGACCCGGAAGGGCTCTTCTTGTGGTCTTGGATCTGCCCATGTTCCCCTCTCTCTCCTTCCAGGTAGCAAAGTTATACCTGTCACCCATGTTCCCCTCTCTCTCCTTCCAGGTAGCAAAGTTATACCTGTCACCCATGTTCCCCTCTCTCTCCTTCCAGGTAGCAAAGTTGTACCTGTCACCCATGTTCCCCTCTCTCTCCTTCCAGGTAGCAAAGTTATACCTGTCACCCATGTTCCCCTCTCTCTCCTTCCAGGTAGCAATGTTATACATGTCCACCCGGCTCATTGTCAATCTCTCGCAAACCTACATTGCAATGTATCTCACCAACTCACTGTTGCTACCAAAGGTAAGTCTGACCGCTGGGAAGTGGGGCCTTTGAAGCGTTGCTTGCTCTGTCATCGAGTCAAATCAGCAGAGCATGAATCCTCAGACTACGGCCCACGGGACGGATCTGGCCAGCCATGGCCATCCATCTGGCCAGCGCCGCCGTTCGCCACCTGTGCGGGCAAGGAGGTGGTTTTGGACTCGCTGGGAGATTGAGCAAGCGAGCCACGGCCACATGTGCCCAATGCCGGCCCGTGCCCCCAGGCACCCCCACCTCACGGGCCCGCGACAGTCACCACAGCCTTTCAGCTGGCCCCCAATTCAAAAAGTTTGAGGACCCCTGCAATAGTTAGTGCTAGCTTTATTTTTCAAGTGTGAGAAAGGGGACTTCTGAGCCTAGGCACAACTTCATCCTGGATATTGGTTGCCCTAACAGCTCCACACCCTTTGGCCTGACTCACAAAGCCTGGAGAATAGTGGATTCTCCTGATGTACTGACGATTATGCAAAATAAGAAAAAAATATGCTATTTTTTCCCGTTCGGATAATGTATGCAGACGTGTTCTGGGTTATATTACCTTTTAATCTTGCCTGGTTTCTCGTCTCTTCCTCCTGCTTTCTTCCTACTTCACGATGCTTTTGTGAATAGCTTAACATCACC
Organism: Varanus salvator macromaculatus; assembly: GCA_023646645.1. Taxonomy (NCBI): domain Eukaryota; kingdom Metazoa; phylum Chordata; class Lepidosauria; order Squamata; family Varanidae; genus Varanus; species Varanus salvator. Next base: position 6,234,040 of record JAIXND010000802.1, on the reverse strand, counting down.
TGTAAAGGGATGAGAATTTTGGTGGGATCGCCAAAGCGGTGCCTGCTGGTGTCATGGTACCCACAGGCTGGACTGAGACCCCAAACCATGGCATCCTTCTGGGGCAATAGTCCAAGCGAGTAGGGTAGTGTAGCAACGTTAGCAATCTCCTACTATGTAATTCAACAGCATTGTCTGCAAGGTGAGCTTCAGCAGGTAGCAGATGGATATTTCTCCACCCTGTTACTGTTGCTTTATTTTACAATGTTATCGTTTTACTGTTTTAATCATTGTGATTTTGATTACTGTTGTAAGCCGCTTAGACGTTCTCTTGGAATAGTTAGCAGCATACAAATATAAAAATAAATAAATAAACAAACTTGTGAATTCTCCACTAGGGGCTTCCGCAGCAGCCAGTTTTGTCTCTTGTGTTGTTTTAACATGTACTTGAAGCATTGAGTGTAGCGGAGAAAAAAGGGAGGCAAGGAGAGAAAAGGGACTGAAAGGATAATCCGAAAGAAGGAGGAAAGAAGGAAATTAAAAGGAATCAGAGGTGCAGAATAAAACATAGAAACAGAGGAAGTCAGAAGGGGCCTCCCAGGCCATCTAGTCTGACCCATGGCTCCAGCCGGCTCCGCTCACGACATGCCCACCATGTGCATGTCCAGCCTATCCTTGAACACCCTCAACCAATGGGGCTCAACCCCCTCCCGTGGAAGCCCCTTCCACACCCTCGGGGTCCTGACTGTCAGGAAGGGCTTCCTGGCATCCAAATGGAACCTGGGTTCCCTGAGCTTGGCTCCTTTGGAGCTCATCCTGCCTTCCTCTGCAGGGGAGAACAGGTCTCTCCCCACCTCCGTGTGACACCCCTTCACATACTTGTATGTCACCCATAGATCCCCTCTGAGTCTCCTCTTCTCCAGGCTGTAGAGACCCAGTTCCCTCAGTCTCGCCTCATTCAGCTTCCCCTGCAAACCAGCCACCAACCTTGTGGCCCTACGCTGCAGTGACTCCAACCTGGCTATATCCTTCCTGTAATGAGGGGCCCAAAACTGAGCACAATACTCCAGTTGCAGGCGCACCAGAGTCATGTAGTAATACCTCTCTCAATCTAGAAGCCACACTTCTATGCAACCAAGGGTGGCGTTTGCCCTCTTGGCCACCACATCACACAGCTGGCTCATGTTCAGCCTGCAGTCAAGCAGCACCCCAAGGTCCCTTTCACAAGTGCTGTTCTCCAGCCACTTGTCCCCCAACCTGTACTTGTGACACCCATTCCTATGCCCCAAGTGCAAGACCTTGCACTTACCAACACTGAACGCCATCCTGTTGTCTCCTGCCCATTTCCATAGTCTGTCCATATCCTTCTGGATGTGGAGTACCTGCTCAGTTGTGGCCCCTGCCCCTGTTTTAGTACCACCTGCGAATCTGATCAGAGACTGTTCACCCCTTCTTCCATGTCATTGATGAAAAGATTAAGCAGGATCGGCCCCAGGACAGAGCCCTGGGGGACCCCATTTGTCATTGGCTGCCATCCCGATAAAAGAAGACAGAAAGAAGGAAGCAAAAAGAAGACAAAGAAAAAAGTCAGGGAAGCCAGAATGGGTCTCACAGACACCATGTATGCATAGACTGAGGGCATAACCCCCAGTGTTTTGTGACTGGCCTTCACTCCCCCACCCATAGCCCTTAATTTGTGGTGGTGTGCAGAGCCCTTTTTCAGAATGCCAGATGTACCCACGGGCCTCAGAAGGCCGGAGCTCCCTGGGGTAACGCTTTGTGGCTGAGCCGAGATTCGAACCCACACCTCTGCAGGCCAAGCTCAACATTCTAACCCAGGGTAGGCAACAGTGGTGACTCGGGGGGCCATTTTGCATCTTTAGCACCCCCCTGCAGGCTGCATTTCATGGCCCCCGGGAAAAAGCCTCGTGATCTGCAGCTTGAATGCCGTGATAAATTGTCTATCCCATTTAGCTTACTCCTAGGCATAATCTGAGGGCTGCAGGTGGCGCAGTGGGTTAAACCGCGGTGCTGCTGGGCTGGTTGACCGAAAGGTCGCCGGTTCGAGTCTGCACAAAGGGGCGAGTTCCCATTGCTCCGTCCCAGCTCCTGCCCACCTTGCAGTTCGAAAGCCTGCAAATGCAGGTAGATGAAAAGGTGCCACTTCGGTGGGCAGGTGCAGCGTTCCCTGCACCTCGGTGTTCAGTCATGTGGCCACACGACCACGGAGACCGTCTGCGGACAAGCGCCGGCTCCCTCGGCCAGGAAACGGAGACGAGCACCGCCCCCAGGAGTCAGGCATGCCTGGACTTACCGTCAAGGGGAAACCTTTACCTTTTTAGGCAAAATCTGACCCTTTTAAGCCCTTCTTGATGGTATTCTATTCCTGCTGCCTAATTTGAGGGGTGGTGGCAGCGGGTCGGGGGGTGGATCTACATGTCGGTCACCCTAATCAGTACATGGGCCACAAAACCCAACAGTTTTTGAACCAAGATTTCAAATAAGCACAAACGTTTGTTGTCGTTAATGCTATGTATTGCATTTCTATCACTGCTCCAAAGCTGAAGCTCTCTGGGCAGCTTGCAGCAAGAAATCCAACAACAACGCTTTGCAATCATCCTGTTCCCCTCCAGAGGAAACAGAAATGAAGCTATCTTGATTGCCTTCTTGTTTTTCTTCCTGCAGAAATACATTGCCACGATCCCCTTGGTTATGTTTATCAGCGGTTTTCTGTCATCCTTTCTGATGAAAACTCTAAATAAATTCATTGGCAGGAATGTAAGTACCGCAAGAACTCAGGGGTCGCAGTCCTGGGAGGTGAGGCTGGGCCAAGCATTTGGACCTGGGCTGATCTGCATTCTTGAGGCTGAATGTTTGGCACGAAGGACCCTGGATGTTTTCAGTGTCCTCCCACACAGAAAGAACCTCACTTCTTCCTGTTTCCTGCTTTGCTCCAGCCTGCAGCCCCCTTTTGCGGCTCCGCCAGGCCAGGCAGGGAATGGCTGCTGACATGTTGGCACACAGTTAAATGGATTCTGAAGCAGGCAAAAAGGCCTTAACAGAGGCAGTTGTATTGTCACATCCTGAAAGCCGGACCACCCCCCGGGGAAGACCATCCTGCTGGGGAAAGTCGAGGTCAGGGGGAGAAGAGGAAGACCAAGGGGTTCGAGGGCTCGATCCTATCAAGGAAGCCACTGCTGGAAGGGAGAAGGAGGGCTACTTTCGGAGCACTTTCTCCCAGGGCAGGTCGCCAGAAGAATCAGGAGGGGAGAGTAGCAGGAGGGGATCATGGAATGTGGGCCATCCCGAAACATGGAGAGGAGAGAAGCAGCGATGCTTACCTGCAGGCCGGACTCCCCAGGTGTCTTCCGTCTTCCCTAATTTAGGTGGGCGGGCAGTCTCTGGGAACACCCGAGATGCACAGCTTGGTGGAAGGGACCCGGAGCAGGGGAGCTTCTCAGACACAGACCGGGGGGTCCTGGCTCTTTGACCCCCTGGCACGCTGCCCACGGGGGGCAATTAAAGGACCGGCGCCCAGAGAGGAGGCGTGCTCACTTTCAGGAGCTCCCTCCCAAAGGGAGCGGGCCCAGGCGGGCTCGCAAGGGGAGTTCCTGGAGGCGTATACTAGATTGGCTTCAACAAACTGCTCCGTGCCTGCCCAGAGATTCCTTCTGTGAATTTGTGCATCCAGAGAGCACTTTGGTCAATAAAGAACTTCTTGCAAGAAGGGTCTGTGGCTTTGATTGAACACAAGGAGGAAACCCAGCTCACAGCAGCTGCAGCCTGGCAAGAGCTTAGCAGGCTGTGAAGCACAAGACATGTGGAAAGGCTCTCATTTAGTGGTGACCACAAGTTTTGGATGACTTGATAGCATGTCAGAAGGACACCAAAACAGAACCCTCCACATCTCAGGGCAGCCTGTCGCTTACCTTACAGAAATGCCTTTATCTGAGCTGGGAGTCCTGGGAACTGATGGAAGGACATTTCCTATTGTGACACCAAAACTTTGGAACTCCTTGCTCTGAGAAATTCATCTGGTTCCTTCCCTACCCATGTTCCAGCACCAGCCAGGACATTCTGTTTTTCTGGTGTTTTTACCTAAGTGGTTATGTCTATGATTCAGTAAAGGGTGGAGCAGATATTTGTGGCTTTTCCCATTTCAGTTGACCCCCTTCATGTTGCTTTTTTCCGTCTTCCCTAATTTAGCCTTCTTGAACATCCTAAAATATATCAAGACATTTTAAATTGCTGTCATGAACTATTTTTCAAGAAATGGAAAGCTCGCTTTTAAATCCCTCGGTTGGTTGGTTGGTTTGTTGGTTTGTTTGATAAGCGCAAATCTTGTTTTGGAAAGCTCTTAGAAATAGGGGCCAGCCGCCCCAGTGAAAACAAGCCTTTATCCAAGTCACGAAATGTCTGTCTCTCCTGAACTAGTTCACATACTGCCTGGGATTGCTGATAATTTTGGCATTCGCCTCTTGGATCACCCTGGCCGGACAGCTTGGTGTGGAGGTTTATGGGGCCGCCGTTCTACTTGGCATGGGCTCAGCCACCATCCTTGTGACGTCACTTTCTATGACAGCGGACCTCATTGGCACCAACACAGTAAGTAGCGTTCTGCCACATGGTACAGGCCACCCTGCCATGGGAAAACCCTAAACTTGATGTCGAGATGTGAAGCTCGGCAGACTTTTCTTTAGAAATTCCAGCCCTTAGGATACTAGGCTAAGCTTGGCAGTTGCGATCTTCCTGAGCCAGTGTGGCATAGTGGTTAGATTGTTGGACTGTGACTCAGGAGATCTGGGTTCTAGTCCCCGCTCAGCCATGGAGCCAACTGGGAGACTTTGGGCCGGTCACAGCCTCTCAGCCCAGCCTCCCTCACAGGGTGGTTGTTGTGGGGATAAGATGGAGAGCAGGCGGAGAAGAAAGATGTAAACCGCTTTGAGTTCCTTAAAAAAAGGAAAGGCAGGCAGGCAGGCAGGATGGATGGATGGATGGATAAAAATCTAGACACATTATTTAGGAAACGATCATGGATATTTTGCTTCCAAGGGTCTCTTTAAAATGGTGGTATCAGCATAGTTGAGAGAACTGATTAAGCCTTCAGACGAGGCTTCGCAAGTTCTAATTAGCAGGGTGGGAAGTAGAGAAGGGAAGGACGCCAACGTCCCAGTTTCGCAGGCTCCCCCATGTTCCATTTTTAGTTGGGTGTTAAAGTATTTAACTTCTGGAAGTTCTTTATTTCTACTGGGATGCAGTACAGGGGGTTGAATTTCATTCTGATATCTTGTTTGATACTCCTAAGTTATATCTCGCTGTTGCAGAAAGTGGCTTTCTAAAAAGCTTTAAAAAAGCAGCAATCAAAAAATGAATCTATGAAAGAACAACTAATTTTATCATGCTTTCTTTTTTCCAAACACAGCTTAGAAAGATGGAGAGGAGTAAGGCAGGGACAGGAGGAGAATGTGGAGAGAGAATGATGGATGTCGCTGAAGTTATCTGTGCACCGACTTTGGGTGTGAACATCATACAGACTTTTGGAGGGGTGAAAATGGCAGATGACAGTGTGGTGTAGTGGTTAGAGCACGGGACTGGGACTCAGACGATCCGAGTTCGAGTCCCCACTCAGCCATGGAGCCAACTGGGTGCCTTTGGGCCAGTCACGGACTCTCAGCCCAGCCTACCTCACAGGGTTGTTGTTGAGGGGATAAGATGGAGGAGGAGAATGATGTCAGCTGCCTTGAGCCCTTTGAGGAAAAAGGCAGGATATAAATTGAAAATAAATCAGTAAATAAATGACTGGCCCCAGGAAGGGAAAGAGAAACAAAGGAGGCAGACTTGTTTCTTTGTTGTTGGATGTGTTTTGTAGGAGTCCCGCCGTCCTTGTAAGGTGCTTCGTATGGAGCCAAACCGTATCTTGTTTTCTCTTAACAGCAAAGCGGTGCCTTTGTTTACGGAGCAATGAGCTTCACAGACAAACTTGCCAATGGAGCGGCCGTGATGGTTATCCAGAATTTACACCCTTGCCCGTAAGTTTTAGCATCATCCACAGATGAATTCTTGATGCTTGCCTTACATACGTCCTTCCCCCACCCCCCCAACGCCTGTCTGTTCATGGATGGCTTGAAAGGTTTTAGGATTTCCTATTCTTTTTAGGCATCCCACAATCTAGGTGAGATCAAGAGTATAAGGATGCTACCAGGTTAATATCTCTCCTCGTTTGGTCATCTGAAAAAAAAAAATTCTTCAAAAGGCATCTTTTGCCTTTCTTGTGACCTATTCAAACGTTTTGTTCCCAAAACAAAGCAAGACACTTAACTCTGCACTGCCAGGTTAAACCCCCACAGCCAAGAGCCAAATTCTGTTTCGGAGAAACTTCCAGCATGGCAGCTCTGTTGTGAGCAAGGCCAAAATGCTGGCCTGTCGTTAGTTTGCTCTGCCAGTCGCTTGTCCTCAAAGAGGCATTTCAGTCTTTTGAACTGGGGGAATTTTGCTCCAAAGCAGGCAAAGGCCAAACAATTGGCAGCTGCACAAAAGGGGCTGGAGCCAGGGGGAGGGGGTGTGCCTATCTCAGGAGCCCCCGGAGGGCCACATTGAGCCCCAGAGGCTGTGGTTACGGGCCCCTGATCTGTGAATTCCTCTTAACCAAGATAGCTAAATGGAGCCTCCGCATACAGGAGCAGTCTACCACTGGGTGGGGCCATGCTTCAGTGTTCACTCTGTGTTGTGTTCTTTCCTCTCTTCTCTCCCGCCTGCCCTCTTCTGTACAGGACTCAGCTCTGCTGCACCAGCTGCGTGACTTTCTACCACTGGGTGATGGTTGTGGTCACTGGAGGCATGGCAGTGGTGGCCACTCTCTTTCTGGCCAGCATTATGATATGGCCCATTCGTGTCCGGTTCCGTAAGTCGGATTTTCTTGGGTCAAAGAGTGGGAGAAATTGGGTGGTGGGAGGATGAGAGGATGACACCGAGGAACATGTCCTGACTGTTACTTCCTGTTACCACTCAGCAGGTTTCTGAAAGCTGCTCCAGCTGCTGCTTTTGGAAATGCCTGTTGATTTCCAGGAGTTGAGGGAGCTTTGGGGCTGTGGCAGATGGCTGTGGGAGGGGGCCCCCTGGAAGCAATGATGGGGTGGATGTTCTGGCCTGTTGGGCAACAGATTGCTTGGGAGTCAAGGCCAACTAACCTTCTCCCCTTTGTGTCCCCCACCCCTTGAGCTCTGAGTCAGAGGCCCTTCTCTGTGGTGGCACCCTGATTATGGAACACGCTCCCTAGAGGGTTCCAAAAGGAAAGAAGTGTTGGCACCAGATGAAAGACTTTTCATTCTCCCAGTATTTTAATTGTTAATTTGTTTTAGTTAGTGGGTTTATATTTTAACCTTGGATGCTGGGCAACCGTTATTTTTATTATTATTTTTAGGAATAATTTGTTGTAAACCGACCCGAGACGTCTAAGTATGGGACGGTATAGAAAAGTTTTAAATAAATAAATGAATAACTCTCCCACAGATGAGGTTTCGCTCACGGGGCTGGCAGGAACGGGATCTGGGGAGCTGAGGCCCCCCGAAGAAGACGTGTGTTCAGGAGTGGTCAACTGAGTTCCATCTCCACGAAGAGGGACCAAAAAGAGTCCCAAGCGGCGATGCTGCAGCGGAGGTGGCTTGGAGGCCCAGCCTGGGCTCGCCGAGGACTCGGCACCGCTTCCCCCAGCTGCACTCAAGCGTGTTTTGCACAACGGGGCAGCTTCTCCTGCCTCCGCCTCAGCTGTCCTTTGTTTGCACACTCAAGACTGTTACTTGGGCTAGTGAAGGAAATCCCTAATCTTTCCCCCACCCCAAATTATACCACTACGGCCAGGAAGTTTTTTAAACCTAATTATGAACGTGTGTGTATATATATTTCTGTAGATATATATGTACCCCTAAAAATATTCAGGGGCGGTCTTATTAAAATAAAAATTAAGCCACCATGTGTCTGGTTGTTCTGACAGTTTTGTTTTTCCAGCGTATTTTCAAAATTTTTATTTTTAAAATTCTACTCTGAAATTGCAAGATGCAGGGGAAAGCACTGGGACCATTTTTGTCTTGTTTCCACATGAGGCTATGAAAGTGTCCACAGTACAACCCAATACAGAAATTCAAACATACCTTAACTATGAAGAGATACACTGTCTGCATTTTCACATAACAATAAGCCAGCAATCCTGGCTTACTAAACGATGATGTGCATCAGTGGCTTGCACTAGTACACATGCCTATTAGCCTCTGCTGTCTTGCACTTTTCACACAAGCAGCAAAAGAAATTAGGTGGAAAGCTTTTCATAGGTTGATGGCAATCATGATGTATTTGCAACGTACATGCAATATTTGGCAAACTTGATGGTTGCCAGACTGTAGATGAGAGTTGTCAGCATATTATACGCAGTTCTTTCTAAAAATTATTAGCACATTCCAGTATTCCTCTTAGAAATGCACATGGTGGGCATGTTGTGAGCAGACCCGGCTGGAGCCGGGGGTCAGACTAGATGGCCCAGGAGGCCCCTTCTGACTCACTCTGTTTCTGTGTTTCTCTCCATCTTCTATTGCCCTTAAATGTATGTATGTATTTATTTAAAGCTTTTATATGCTGTCCCTTATGCATGGCATCTCAGGACGGCTTACATTCATTAAAACCAAATGCACTAAAACAATCTATAACAATAAATAATTTACAAATAGCCAATTAAAATAAATTAAGTAAAAGTGACTGTGACATTAAAATACTAATTTTTAAAATAATGGTTAAATAAAAAGATTTTGACCTGGCACCAAAAAGAGTATAGGCTTGGCACCAGGTGAACCTCTCCAGGGAGCACATTCCATAAACTGGGCACCTCTGCAGAGAAGGCCCTTCTCTGAGTAGAGGTCCTTTTTACCTCCAGGGAGGGTTCCTGGAACAGGGCCTCCCTCACTGATCTTAAGGGCTGTGATGGCACATATGGAATAAGACGTTCCTTCAGGTAACCTGGTCCCAAGCCGTTCAGGGCTTTATAGGTGAAAACCAGCACCTTGAATCGGGACTGGATTTCAACCGGGAGCCAGTGGAGCTGGTAAAGGACCGGCGTTCTATGAGAATAACAGTCGGTCCCCATCAGCATCCTGGCCGCTCTATTCTGTACCAGCTGCAGTATCCAGACCGTTTTCAAGGGCAGCCCCACGTAGAGCGTGTTGCAGTAATCCAACCAGGAGGTTGCCAGAGCGTGTGTCACCATTGCTAGGCAGTCTTTGTCCAGGTAAGAATGCAGCTGGTGGACCAGCTGGAGCTGTAGGAAAGCGCTCCTCGCCTCCGCCGCCACCTGGATTTCCAGTGACAGCTCCAGATCAAGGAGTTCCCCCAAGCTGCGGACCCCGTCCTTTGGAGGGAGCGCTACCCCGTCCAGGACAGGGCCAAAATCACCTACCTGGAGACCTGCATCGCCCACCAACAGGACTTCCATCTTACTTGGATTGAGGCTCAGTTTATTGGCCCTCATCCAGCCCATCACCTCGGCCAGGCCCCGGTTCAGGGCAGCCACCGCCTCACCTGGAGCAGATGTAAACGAGAGGTAGAGCTGGGTGTCATCAGTGTACTGGTGACTCTGCAGCCCACACCTCCGGATGACCTCTCCCAGCGGTTTCATGTAGATGTTGAAGAGCAAGGGGGACAAAATGGACCCCTGCGGAACTCCATGGAAGAGCTGCCATGCAGAGCCTCCAACTCCCAACCCAGCCAGCCTATCCAGGAGGATACTATGGTCGATGGTATCAAAGCCGCCGAGAGGTCCAGGAGAACCAACAGGGACGCACTCCCCCGTCCCTCTCCCTGCACAGGTCATCCTACAGGGCGACCAAGGCAGATTCAGTACCATACCCGGGTCTGAAACCGGACTGAAATGGGTCCAGATAATCCGTTCATCCATGAGGGCCTGGAGTTCTCCCGCCACCACCCGCTCTAGCACCTTGCCCAAAAAGGGATTTTGGCCACCAGTCTAACGCTGGCAGCCACCTCTGGTCCGGAGACGAATTCTTCAGGATGGGCCGATTCAGCACCTCCTTTAAGGGGGCTTGGACTTGGCCCTCCCTCAGCCAGGCGTTGATCCCCTCCCGGACCCAGGGACCAATCCTGCGACTGGCTTCTTTAAGCATCCAGGAGGGGCAGGGGCAAGAAGACAGGCGATGGGATGTACCATCCCGAGCACCTTGTCCACATCCTGCGGCTGCAATCCCTGGAACTCATCCAAGAAGGATGGACCAGATGGCGCTCTGGACGCCTCCCGTACTGGAGCCTATCAACTGTAGAGTCCAGATTATGGCGAATCTGAGTGATATTTTCCTTAAAGTGCGGGGCAAACTCATCACAGCAGGCTGACGATGCTGCAACCAAGTCATTTTCCTGGCCAGAGTGTCAGAAAAGCTCTGCCAGATGGAACTGTGAGGAAGTCCTTGTTCTCCCTCACCGCCACAGCACAGGCTCGATCATGAGCAGATTCATCCCATGATCTCCTCCGCCTGTGCTCTAATCGTCTCCCAACCCGCTTCATCACCCGTAATTCAGAGGTGCACCATGGTGCTGAGCGGGCTCCGCCAGGCGGAAGAGGACACTTGGGAGCGATCGTGTCGATTGCCCTGGTCATCTCCCTATTCCACGAATCGACCAGGACATCAACAGGAGCGCCAGCTTTATCAGCTGGAAATACAGTGGTACCTTGGCTCAGGAACTTAATCCGTTCCAGGACTCTGGTTGTGACCCAAACTGGTCATGAGCCAAGTCAAATTTCCCATAAGGGTCAATGTAAATAAGGTTAATCCGTTCTGTAACTTTTTTTAAAAAAAAATCAGAAAAATGCAAAGCAAAGCGACAAAGAACAACAAAGATTGCGGCCATCTCCCCAGCGCCCCCAGCACGACCGCGATCGCGCCCGTCATCCCTGCACATGCCCATCATCCTGGCGCGCTGGCGGGTGGGGGAGAGGTGGGCACAAACACAGGTGCGCTGAGTGCGGGGGGAGGCAAATGCAGGTGTTCTGGGGGGGCAGACAGGCATGATCGTGCTGGGGGGGTGGTCAAGATTGCGGTTGCGCTCATGCAAGAAAGACGGGCGCGATCTCGGCCATCTCCCCCCACCCCAACACACAGCACGATCACAGCCATCTCCCCACGATGCGGACTTCGCGACCTGAATCCAAATGTTTATGAAATTTTTGTTTGCGACCCGATTTGGTCGTGAGCTGAGGTACCACTGTATCTACAACGTAATGAAAGTAGGTGGCACACTGTGGGATTAAAATGCAGTAAAAATGTCATAAATTCAGAAAAAAACATTACAGCAGCTAAAATTGGACAATAGCAAAGATGGAAAACGCCTGGGATGGATAGTCTCCGGGTGGCCTTAGAGGCCGCAAAAAGAAGACCTCTTCATGTCATTTCTATACTGCCCCATAACTGAAGCTTGCTGAGATGTTCATAACAATATATAAACCACAACAATAAGGTGCAATACAAATACCCTAAAACCAGTGCTTTTTTTGTCATAGAACGCACCAGAACAGAGTTCCGGCACCTTTTTTTGACAGATTTTCCAAGTTTTAAAAGTAACTTTTGAAAAATTGATGTTTGGTCCACGTGGATTTGAATCACCCTGTCGAGCGTAGCAGGTCGGCGGCAAAATCATTAAAACGGTGCATGCGGGCTGCTTGTGTGTCGAGTCCGATGCATGCGCGCTTCGTCCGCGCTGGTTGTGAGGGCGCTGCTTGGCTTGTGGCTGGTCGTGTGGTCACGCGCTGAGTGCTTACTGTGGGTGGAGACCGTTATGTTTCATCACACAACTGACGTGTGTGGGTGTGTGTACAGTGATTGACTACGTGCGAAAGGTAAATAATTGCATGAGTTCCGGCACCTTTTTTCTTACAAAAAAAGCACTGTGTAAAATAATGTTAAAATTAATTAAAATAGCTTAGAAGTACAGTCAAAAGACTCAGCAAAGAAAGATAATCTAGATAGCCCACCAGGCCCCTGAGTAACCCAAGAGATCTGGAAAGAGGACTGCCTTGATCTGGAGCTGAAAAGATGGCAAATTTGGCACCAGGCAAAGCACAGCATTCCAAAGGGTGGGGGGACCACAAACAGCCCCTCCCTCTTGTTGCTTCCCTCCAAGCCTCGTGTGGGGTTGGGACTCAGAGCACGGCCCCAGAAGATGGGAACAGTATCCGGGTAGTTTGCGGTATGGCGTGATTAACAAGAAAGATCTTGCTCAATATTGCTGATCTTGCTGATACTGTGTCAATATCGCACAGAACCTTGCCTTACAATGGATGTATCATTACTACCATTTCACATTTCATGTACGCAGGGCAGGAGGAAGGTCTTGTCCCAGGGTGCAGCTTACTGGAAATCGAGAGCTTATGGACAAGCCCCAGCCTGCCTGAAAGGGGTTCGGTTTCCACTTGAAAATCTCTTGGGACAAAGAAAATTGTGGCTGGCAGAAAGGTCTGGCAGGGAGAAGGAAGGGTCTAAACAGCTTGGCTTGATCAAGTCAACAGAGCGACCCTTTTGGACTTAACAGCGGTAAAGAGTGATTTGATATGGAGAAGCAGATGAAGTGATGGGATTAAATTTGTCCACCAAACTTGGACAAATTCTGACCATGGCTATTGGTCCCTGTGGCACTTAACTACCTGCAGATCAGAGGGTGGGTGTGTTGTTTTGTTTTTTGTGTTTGCTTTGTTTTTTGTGTTGAGCTGTGTTTTGTTTTTTGTGTTGAGCTGTGTTTTGTTTTGTTTTTTAATTTCTGTCCTGCCCATTAGCCAAAATGGCTTTCTGGGTGGATTACAAAGGTAACAACAACAATATACATAAAACATGGTCTGAACTAACAAATATATTACAACAATAAAATCACAACCATCAAACACAGAAAAAGCTCTGCGACAAAACCACACAATAACCTCCGCTTGTAATAAAAAGCACAGTGGCACAAGATGTAATAAATACCATAACAATTTTTCAAATTATCTTAACAATTAAAATATTGGGTAAATATTGTTTGGCAACCAAAAGAATAGAGGGAAGGCGCCAGGAAAACGTCTTTGGGGAGCTGATTCCAGAGTTGCGGTGCCACCACCGAGAAGGCCCTTCTCTTGTAGCCACGCTCCTTATTTCCTGCAGGGGGGACTCTCTGAGAAGGACCCCAAATGTCTCTGTTCACTTGTGTCTGTGTACCCCAGTTGCTGAGGGGGTGCTGTGTCCCCCACTTGGGGGATCCTGTGAGCAGTGATCAACAGGCTGAGCTGGATGGATCCTGGCTTGATCCAGGCAACTCTTCTGATGTTCTAACATTCTTACCTTGGGAGCCTTCACCAGCATTTCTGAGGCCTGCAACCCTTTAGGAGTGGTGAGGAGTTCCCAGAATTTTGTGATGGGTGTCCCAGCCAAGTCTACCACAGAGTTCCCCAGATGACGTATTCTGGCTCCCTCGCCCCCTTCCTTGCACCCATGGACTGCTCGGTAGTTCTCTGGCTTTTGTGAGGATTTTCCACTCTTCTCAAAGTGTAAAGGCAGAGTTGCTGGCAGAAACAATCCAGCTTGCTGCTAAAGTGCGCTGGCATTTGGGTGCTTTTTCCTGAGATCTGGCATCCACGGTGGAGAATATTTTTGAACATAAAAGCTCCACTTAGCCACTGAGATTCATCACTCCCAGCCAGCTTCACTAGGCTCCTCTTGTCCGTCCACTGAGCCCAGTCTTCTGTTTCCAAGGGTGGTCAGCCCACAAGCTGGCCACAAGGGCAGAGGGCTTTGCCCTTGTGTTCTGTTTCCAAGGGTGTTCAGCCAGAGCCCAGTGTTCTGTTTCCAAGGGTGGTCAGCCAGAGCTTTCTGCAAAGCTTTGCACATGGGCAGAGGCTCATCAGAAGCATTCTGGACCAATTATGGGGAGCACCCTAGGAGCCTCTGAACACTTTCTATCTTCCTTTACTGTTTTGCAAAATCTTTTATTTCCCTCCCTCCTTTTTCTGCCTAGATCTTTTCTTTTCTCTCGCCACAGCAAACCAGTTTGGCACATAGCATCTCGTGCCATTTCCTGGAGTATCAGTTGCTCCTGTGACAAAAGACTTGCTTGGAATATCATATTTGTGTGCAGCTCTGCCCATGCCTCCCCACCCGACCCCGCAGGCAACCCTCTGCTTTGTACTCGTGACGGTGTCGTTAATGCCACTTGATTTGCTGTTCTGCCTAATGGATCGATGCTATTTCAAAGAAAAGAGAGCTCCAGGGAATGATGTTTTGTTGTTTTGGGGTGCTGGGAGTGAGAAAAGCGGCTGATTTGGGAGCCTGTTTTCAAGAACTGTGGTCAGAAGAATTAGATTCTGTCACCCCTCTTGTTCATTTTGATTTTAGAGGTATTAAACAGATCTGTTAAGGGCGACGAGGACATCAAAGGAACTAGAATTAGGGATGAAAATTATAAATTGCAAGCATTTGCTGATGATTTGGTTTTTATAACGGAGGAACCTTTTTCAGCTATGCCCAAACTTTTACAGCGGATCGAAGAATATGGCAAAGTCGCGGGAATGAAAATAAATAGAGAAAAAACAAAATTGATAGTCAAAAACTTTACACGAGAAGAAGAATGAGCGTCAAAAGGAGAAGGGGGAGAGGTGTGTGTGTGTGTGTGTGTGTGTGTGTGTGTGTGTTGGGGGGGAGGTTTCCTGGAAATGTGGGCCATTCCCAGATACTGAGATGAGAGAAGCAGAGGAACTTACTGTGGGAAGCTGGTTTCTGGGAATAACCAAGATGAACAGCTGCTGGGAGCGGACTTGGATCAGGGAGTTTCTCAGACACAGATCAGGCTGCCCCGACTCTTGATCCCATGACGAGGGGGTCCCAGTTAGAGAACTGGCATACAGTGAGGAGGTGAGCTTTTTCAGAAGGTCCCTCTTGAAGGGATGGGGCCCAGGTATGCTCATAAGGAGAGCTCCTGGAGGTGAAAATTAGACTGAGTTCAACAAACCACTTCATGCTTGCTCAGAGATTCATTCTGGCTGTTTTATGAATGCCTGCAGCGTGGAGCACCCCCCACCTCTCCAGGCCACTGGTCCCACTGCAGTATCGCTCTGACCATGAGGAAGCTTTTCCTGACGTCCAGCCTGAGTCTGACTTGCTGCAGCTGGACTTTCATCAGTGAGAAGATACCTCGGCCTTCCTCTTTGTGACAGCCTTTGAAGGATTTATAGAGGGATATCATGATCCCTGTCGGTTTTCTCTTCTCAAGGCTGAACAGGAAGGACAAGTGCCAAGTCCTCTCAGTCTCTCCTCATAGGGCTTTCTCAGAATCACAGAACCATTGAATTCTATGATTGAGCTGGAAGGGGCCATGAAGGCCATCGAGTCCAGCCCCCTGCTGTTGCAGGACGCCAGTTCACACCATCCCACTCAGAGGGCTGCCCAGGTTCTTTGTGAATGCCTCCACTGTGGGAGAGCCCCCCACCTCTCCAGGCAGCTGCTCCCACTGCCCCATTGCTCTGACAGTGAGGGAGCTTTTCCTGATGTCCAGCCTGAATCTGGGTTGCCGCAACTTGACTGGATTATTCCGTGTCCTGCACTCTGCCATCAGCAAGAAGAGATCTGGGCCTTCCTCTTTGTGGCAGCCTTTGAGGGTCTTATAGAGGGATACCATGTCCCCACTCAGCCTTCTCTTCTCAAGGCTGAACATGCCCAGTTCCCTCAGTCTCTCCTCACAGGGCAGCGTTTCCAAACCCTGGATCATTTTTGCTGCCCTCCACCAGGGCCATCTTAACGCATGGGCCTGATGGGCACTTGCCCGTGGGCCCCATATGAATCTGTGTATGTTAACCCTTGGAAAATGGGAAAAGTTCCAAAATTAACAGTAGTTGTAGTTGTTGTAGGGGCCCCAGGACACTGCTTTGCCCGGGACCCATCATGCTGTTAAGACGGCCCTGCTGCCCTCCACTGGACCCTTTCTAATTTTTCTGCATTAGTTCAGTTCAAGTTGCAACAACCCCGATTCAGGCTGGACATCAGGAAAAGCTTCCTCACAGTCAGAGCAATACAGCAGTGGGACCAGCTGCCTGGAGAGGTGGGGGGCTCTCCCACACTGGAGCCATTCACAAAGAACCTGGGCAGCCATCTGAGTGGGATGGTGTGACATGGTGTCCTGCAACAGCAGGGGTTGAACCTGATGGCCTTCATGGCCCCTTCCAACTCTGCTATTCCATGATTCTATGCTTCTATGCTTTTGGTCAATAAAGAACATTTTGCAAGGAAAAGATTTGTGGCTTTGAATAAGCAAAGCAGGCATCTCAGCTCCTGACAAACAGATCTGAGACACTCCCCCACCCGCAACCCTCTGGTTGAGTTCATTATCTTGCCCTTGACTTGCGTATCTCTGCGCTTTGTATAGGCTCAAGGACAAGGACACGAGTCAGGAATGCCTCTTCTCTTCCTGTTTTGCACCTATGATTACAACCTTAATGTGTATGCCTCAGTTTGCCTTTGCTTTGCAATGGGTTCCTGGTACACACAGGAATGAAAGAATCCTATGATTGTTTGTCTACTGCTGATCACTCAGTCACCACTGCTTCCAGGGTGGTGAAGGACACTTTGGTGTGTCCCCCTCCCCCCCCGCTTGCTGGTTTTGTTTGCTTTTGTGCATGGAAGCACAAACAGATGCGCTGACTTGTCATTTGGCACAGTGGCAAAATGTCAGGCCAGATCTGGCCACCGAGTCCTTTCCAGGGCGTTGCCCACTTTTTACGATCAGCCTGACCTGCCCAGCTCAAGCGCATGCAAGGTGAAGGCTTCCTAGCCATTATCACGGTGCAAGAGAATAATTAAACCATTCCCTGAAAGTTAACCCACGTGCCATTTCTGCAGCCACATCAGTGTCTTCTATCCAGACAAACTCCTGCGGATCCCTCTCTTAGGGGTCTCAAGAAGAGCCCCCACCCTCAGTGATGAGACCCACGAGCCGAACTCAGCTTCAAAGAAGCTCTCAAAGTCCATTAGGGCCAGAGTGGCAGAGCAAAACTACTGTCGCCCTTTAGAGGTTTTATTGCCTTTGGAGATGCTCTTCAAACTTTTTAGTGTTGGGGGCTCAGGGGAGGGTAAGCAGAAAAGTTGGGAAACCTCCAAAAGTTGGTGCCTGGGGAAATGGGGTGGGTGGCCATCTCAAAAAACCCAGGAGGACTGGATTCAACCCTGGGACCAAGTGGCAGTAGATTGGTGGTTGAGGCCCCCTCGGTGAGGGTGTTCAAGGACAGGCTGGACATGCACATGGTGGGCATGTCATGAGCGGGGCCGGCAGGAGCTGGGGGTCAGACTAGATGGCCTGGGAGACCCCTTCTGACTCGCTCTGCTTCTGTTTCTATGTTTCTAACATAGTGTTGGGAGAGAAAGTCTAGTGGCTTCTAGATCAAGAGAGGTATTTCTGCCATTCTATATGACTCCGGTATGCCCACAGCTGGAGGATTGTGCTCAGTTCTGGGCCCCTCATTACAGGAAGGATATAGCCAGGTTGGAGTGGGTGCAGCGTAGGGCCACAAGGATGGTGGCTGGTTTGCAGGGGATGGGGTATGAGGCGAGACTGAGGGAACTGGGTCTCTTCAGCCTGGAGAAGAGGAGACTCAGAGGGGATCTGTTGGCGACATAGAGGTACATGAGAGGGTGCCACGCAGAGTTGGGCTGTGACCCTTTTCCCCCTGCAGAGGAGGGCAGGACATGTTCCAATGGAGCAAAGCTCAGGGAACCAAGATTTAGGGTGGATGCCAGGAAGTCCTTGCTGACAGTTAGGACCCCAACAGGAGGCGGTTGAGGCCCCAACGGTGAGGGTGTTCAAGGACAGGCTGGACAGGCACATAGTATGCATGTCATGAATGGAGGTACCTGGAGCCAGGGGTCAGACTAGATGGCCCGAGAGCCCCTTCTGACTCGCTCTGTTTCTATGATTCAGGAAAAATGAAAGAAAGCTCCTTCATACATAGCAATAGCCACTAATTTAGATGCACAATGTCCATTTTAGAGCAGTCAGGCTTCTTTTGGAAGCTGTCCTCTATTTAAAGAAGTGTTTGTCTAGTCCAAGACAGGAAATATATCAAACAACTTGACTCTAAAATCAAGGATGCACTGGAGAACATGGGTCTTGAAATTACTCATCCACACATAGCACCTGGACCACAAGACAACAGTCACACAGCCATTCAGTTTGCTTCAATGTGGGTGAGATGCACTGTATTTCTGGGTACCTTATAATTCCTTCTTAATTTGCACCAAGTGTGCAAATTGGTGTCTTGTGTGTGTGTGTTGTTTTTAGGGCAATGCTTGAAAACTCCAAAGGGAGATTCGACAAACAGAGGAAGAAAGATCTATCAACCACTGCTCGACATGATGGTGTGTATATACGCATTATATTTGTGGCTCAGCTTTCTCCCATGGTGGAACTTGAAGTGGCAACATACAGTTCCCAGGGGTCTCCCCTCGAAGCTCAGGCCAGTCACGGAACTGCTTAGCTTCAATACTGTGTACACCTTGTGTGCTTTCAGAGTGAACCTCTGGTTTTCAGGAACCTCCATATTGAGAAGCACTATTCCCCTGGGAAGGATCATTGTTTTCATAATCCTTCCACTGCTTGAGTGGTACTTAATATAAAGGTACATAATACCACATAGTCAGTGAAAAACCTACTGCTCATTAATTTAGAAGGACATAAGAAGAGCTCCATTCAACCTACTCAAAGGGAACGAGGTCTGCTAAGTCTAACATCCTGTTTCCCACAGTAATCAGCCAGATGTTGTAAGGGAAGCCACAAGACAAAAAGGAAAGCGGTTAGCTTTTCGCCATCGTATGTGTCATGAGCTGTTCCCATCCCTCTGCTTCCAAAGCCCAAAACAACCCTTTGAAATCTGGTTCTTCTATTGAAGCTTCACGGACAACAGACCAGTCGGAGCTCTAGACAGCTCTAAATTCTACTAAGGCTCAAAAGAGAAGAGCTGAATCCAAACTGGAGACTTATTTATTTATTTATTTATTTATTCAAAGTACTTCTATGCCGTCCTGTCACGAAAGCCTCAGGACGGCTCACATAGACTTCCCCAAGTCCCTCCCTTTCCAGTCGGACATCTAGTCCCACCCCCATGGTGTCTCCTGCCACGTGGCAAAACCCTTTCGGTCAACAACTCAGTTCTCCCCGTGTCCCCTTGTTGAGTCAGGGATGGGGTCTCGGGCCTGGTCCTTTCCACTCCTGAAAACTCTTCCCCCACTTTCAAAAGATTCTCACGCTCAGCCTGAGAACCTGGGCAGAGCAGCAGGAGCTTCCCATGTTCCAGACACCTCCAGCTCCTCTCCAACGATTCCCAGTGCAAAGGACGTGGCACTCTCTGCCACATGGCTTCCGGGAACTGGCTGGTTTTTAGTGAGATGTTTCATGCAGCCCTACTGACAAGAGCCATAGACAAGGGAGCACTCTGTATGTGTCCTGAGAAGTAGGCCTCATTGAATCTCTCCCAGACCTTTGTGCATAGCAGGGGGGTGGCGGGGGGGGGGGGGACACAACTGGTTTTGGCCTACAATTCCCCCAACCATCACTGTTAAGTGACAGTTGTAGTGCAAAGCACTGGGAAGGCCCCACATTCCCACTTTGGGTACGATCACAGCCTCAGGGGTCTCTCCATCACGTCATCTGCCTGCCCTCCATGGCACGGGTGTCTATGCAACACACCTCCATAATATGGCTTCTTGAATTCAGGGGTGCCGCGATGTGTGAGTGTGACCACACAAGACACCCAGAAACACCAGGTTTTGGTGTTGGGCTGTGAACTCTGAGCTGCTTATCAACACCAGGTTGTTGTGACAGGTCATTGTGAAATGGATAAACCAGAGGTTTGAAGAAATATTTTATTTGGCGTGACCCAAAACTTGCTGCCATTCAGCTTCCATTGCGTAATTCTGAATTCAAGGGCTGCGTGAGGCATGGTGGGGTGAGGAGAAAATGAGATTTCGTAAGACATATTCTTAGCTGCCTCTTACATTCTTGGTAACAGTTGGCCAAGCTGGTTGCTTAGCTTTGGGAGACACCCACAATCAAAGAATTGTTTGGTCTGTGGAATTGAATTCTTTGTGCCGTTAAGAAGTATGTTGGGCATAGCTGTACTATAAATTCCTCATCTATCGGACTGCTACAGTTTCTCCAGAAGGTTCTTCCCTGTGCTTCAAGATACCAGTCCTCATGTCTCCCTCACATGCCTTCTGTGTAGCTCTGCTGCACCCCAGAAGGTAGCTCCCACATCTGCTCTCAGTGTTGCCAGTTTTGGACTGGACAGCCCAGGGTTGTCTTTAAATACACTCCCTTCCACCAACTGATTCTCATTCTGTGGAAGCGACTAATTAGCAACTCTGGAATTTGCATCTACAAGATGCACTGATGATGAAAAAGTCAGGGGGCTTTTAAAGGGGGTTAGACCCATTCAGGTCTAACAATCGCTATTTGTCCTCTTGTGGAATTGTGAACTTGGGAGGACCTGCAGAGATCTTGACCCCCTGCAGATCTATTTTTCTAGGAACTTATCACGCCTCCAACACAGAGCACCAATATTTATGTATTTCATTTCCATACCACCTTGCAGTGGAAGCTGTCTATATAGCTTACAAGAATCCACCAAAACAGGCAATAAAATGTGATTAAAACATCATAAAATTGGGAGCAGGGAGAGTTCAAACCCACTAAAAACGCCTTCTCACACCTGTGGCCATGCACACAGGTAACAGATACAGGCATGATAAACATGGGAACGGCACTCGGCCTCCGGGGCAAGATGCAAGACTTCTGGGGTGGGTAGTCCCCATCAAGCCCCTGGGTGGCCCCCAAGTGCTTAAAAGCTTCTGAAAAGAGGACTGTCTGAACCCAGCCCTGAAAAGAGGGCAGATTTCAATGCCAGCTGGGCTACAGTGGGAGGTTATTCCAAAGACAGCGGGGCCACCACGGAGAAAGCCCTGCCCCTTCTTGCCACCTTCTGCAGAGCTGATGCTTGGAGGAAGGGCCCAGAGGCTGAGCGTGGTTATGTCTGCGTGCAACTTGTTGGGCAACAGGTGTGAGAAGCTGCCATGTGCCCCATCCCCCTGATGGGCTTCCCATTGGGGTATCTGGCTGGGCCACTGGAGCAACAAAAGGCCCAGTTCGTAAGAACAGCCCTTAAAGCAGCAGGTTATTTAACTACAGGTGCAAAGTTAAACTGGCCAGGTACAAACCTGATGGTCTCCAGGCAATGCACCACAGTGGAAGGCAATGCTCAGCGCCCTGCTGAAAGAGGGCTTAAAAGACAGCTGAAGATCATGTCACCCGGTCCTCTCACTTCCTGGCAAATAGATGGGGAAGAAATGGAGGTAGTGACAGATTTTATTTTCCTGGGCTCCAAGATCACCACAGACGCGACTGCAGCCAAGAAATTAAAAGACGCTTGCTCCTTGGGAGAAAAGTGATGGCAAATCTAGACAGCAAACTAAAAAGCAGAGACATCACCTGCCGACAAAAGTGCATATAGTCAAGGCTATGGTTTTCCCAGTTGCAATGCATGGCTGTGAAAGCTGGACCATAAGGAAGCCTGAGCACTGAAGGATTAAGGCTTTTGAGTTGTGGTGCTGGAGGAGACTCCTGCGAGTCCCTTGGACCGCAAGGCGATCAAACCGGTCAGTCCTAGAGGAGATCAACCCTGACTGCTCTTTAGAAGGCCAGATCCTGAAGATGAAGCTCAGATACTTTGGCCACCTAGTGAGAAGGAAGGACTCCCTGAAGAAGAGTCTAATGCTGGGAACAATAGACGGCAAAAGAAGGAGGGGATGGCAGAAGATGAGGTGGCTGGGTTGGGGGTCACTGGGCAGTTGGTGTGAGCTTAGGTCGACTCCAGGGGATGGTGGAGGACAGGAAGGCCTGGAGGAGCATTGACCATGGGGTCGCGATGGGTCAGACATGACTTGGCAACGAGCAACAACAACAACAAAGTCACCCCCGAATCATGAAGTGGGATGCAAACTTGGAGACCCTCCAGCCCAACCCCTTGCCTGGTTCAGGGTCTATACTGACAGCATCCCTGGCAGGTGGCCACCTGGCCTTTGCGTAAACCTCAGGCAAATGTGAGCCCACCAGCTCTCAAAGCTGTTTATTCCATAGCAGAACAGCTCTTGTTGTTTGGGCGTTCCTTCTAAAATTAAGCAGAGAATTGCTTCCCTGTTACCGCCACCTGTTTCAGCTCCTCCTACGCAACACATAGATCTCTTCAGTCTTTGCCATGAGCGTTTCATTGACGCTACCATGAGACCAAGCAAATTCTTTCTTTCTTTCTTCTGCTGGGACCTAAGCATCGTTTTTGTAAAATAAAAAAGCAACGATATGTTTTAAGGCCAAAATAATAAAATGGGTAGTAATGTATGTGCAAGCCACTCTGAATATAAACAACCAGTATATTGTGGTGCTCATTGTTGCCCCTGGCCGCTGGGGCTCTTTGCTGTTGCTAGGGTGTCCTTTGGAAGGGTGTCCACGCTTTCAAGCCACAATTTGAGGAATGCAACACACAAGGTTAGCTTTTGCATGGAAAGCGGGAATTGTTGGCAGGTCTTGCGCGTTTTCCTTAAGGTCCCCTCCATGCATTCTTGCTGAAACGGATGAACATGCTACTCTGCAAAGAGAATGGAAGGCACCCCTGGTAACGCAAGAGAGGAAGAAGAGGAAGCATCTGCTGTCAAGAGGTGAAGGGATGTTGCGTCTCCAAGCAACTTCGGCTGTAAAGGCACAACCTTGTTTGCTCTCTCGCAAGCTTCTCGCGAACTTGCTCAACCTCACGATGCGCTTCCTGGTGTGTCTGCAGCAGGTGAAATTCCAACAGTGTTGAGCTTTGAACTTTTCCACCCAGCGTGTGGATAAAACAGCCGCGAGAGCTGAGAGCCGAAGCAAAGACTGCTGCGAGAACCCTTCGCTAGCAAACGATGGAGCAGAGCGTGGGACAACCAACCACCCCGTGAGTGTTTTTGTCTCTCGTGCTTCCCTTGCTGTAATCTTGACTTAATCTTTACACAAGGGCTGTAATCTTTGCTTAGTGGCAGGAAACTGCTTTGGAGGAGATCGAACTATCGCAAGATAACCTGCTCCAAGCAGTCAGAGTCTCCAAAGAGACCATGTTCCATCACCATCTCTGTGAAGCTCTTTGAGCCAGAGATGCAAGGAATAAACTGGGACCTTTTTACACAGAAGGAGAGGCGATTTTAGATCCTCGGGGGTGGGAGGGGGCTTTAATATGGCCCATAAATGACAGCTTCTGTTGTGTGTGACTCCTGCCCAAAGTCACCCCATGAGCTTCATGACTTGAAGAATCTAAATTGCTAGCGGAATCTACATTGCTTGTGACAGAATCTCGGTTTTCAACTTGTGAGGAGGAAATAAAAGCTCAGGTCTGTGGGGAAGATCAACCGTCGGCTGCTTTACTGACCAGTGCCCCGTGCCTGCAGTCACTGCCGATGATGCATTACCTGGTAGAGGTAAACTCAGCTACAAGTTTTCAAGACATGTACAGAGCATTTTATAATCTCCTAGTCATGCACATCAATACAGGGTGTTAAGTTTCCAGATAATGTTAGTACGATAACATCCTGATGTCTTTGGGCATGACATAACGTCCTAAACTGATCAGAAATATTGTTAACAATAGCATGGAAAACATGACTGATTGCTGTCTTGATAGGTCAGTCCAGCAAATTCTTGACAGTTCAGGTCATCCAGGTCAGTCTGTTCACACACGCAAATGTGTCTGATGGAGGAAGCATTTCGGAAGCCTGGTTTGGCAACTTAAATTCAGCAGAGCTTGCCTCTGCTTCACTGGACCCATTCAGAAACTAATGAACAGCATTATTTCAGGTTTTCCTACAACAATAAGGTATTATTAGAGAGGCTTCTCAGTCTAGCTAAGAATTTCCTCTTTTTAAGGCAACAGCAATGCTAAACAGTGACCTGGCTTGGAATTCTGGTGGCTTCTGAGAAAGGGGTGCAGGTTTGATTTTATAACACAAAGGCACATATAAGCAACCTTTTCCTACAAGGATTTATCTGAAATTTCCCTACACTTGCCAACCCTGCCTTAAGAAGGAATTTCAGACCATGTGTGCTTTCAGTTCAGTTCAAGGACAGCACCGTAATGCACGGACTGGTAAGGGCTGATTCTCCCTTGGTGATCTTTGCAGGCGGCTGAGCCATGAGGCCCTGGAGGTCTGGCCCAACCTGGCTACAGCACTAGTCTTTAAACTCCAGCACGGGTTTTACCCTAGACTTTCCCCTAAACATGGATGGCTCCCTGCTGAGGAATCCAGGCCAGGTTTTCAGGGATTAAACTAGAAACATTTCGCCTTTCAAAATCGGCTTGCCATCTATGATGTGTTCTTGTTTTATGTATTAACATTTTCTGAAGCTATTTTTCCCTGGGGTACTGTATAAGACATTTTATCTTAATATTGTAATATATTTTGCCTCAGGGCAGTACTTCACTGCAATAATTATTTATGATCTTTGGGTAGAAAAACAGAAGTATCAGTGTGATATTATAAAAATATTGAACATACCCACATAAAGAAAATGGGAAAGCAGGAATCATGCTCTTGTTTGAAGCAAAGGCAGGAAAAAGATTCCCACCAGTAAAGTTGTTTATGCCCTTTAAAATCTACTCTGTTGCATCCTGCCAATGGCCATGCTGATGGGAAATAATGGGAGTTGTAGTCCAGCTCCAAGTCCAACTCCCAGCCAGCTGTGTTGGCCGTGTTGGAGTACCATGTTGGAGAACCAAGTGTCATGAGTACCAGGTTTGGAAAGGCTGATTCAGTCCAATAATGCCAGTACGACTTACTGGTGAGAGTGTTGGACTGGGAACAGGGGAAATCTAGTTCCAGTCCTCACTCAATCATGGAGCTCATTTTGACTCTCAGCCTGACCTACCTCACAGGGTTGTTGGTGTGAGGATGAAATGGAAAGCACAAACTTAGAAGCTGTGTTGGGACCTTCTCAAGTAAGGTAAGTGTAAGGAAACCAAAATGATGAAAATGATGCCCGATTTTAACTACAGAAAACGTAACTCAGACGTAAGATCCACAGACAGGGCTTCCTTCCAGGAAAATGAGCACTGCAGTTCTGAGCATTGCCTTTTCTTGGGAAAGGAGATCTAACTGCATGTTTGCAGGCCTTCGATCACCCAACCTGTAGAGGATTGAATTGCACTCTGTAGGAAAGTCTTTGCAAAGTGCTTGGAAACGAATGCAAAACGTGGTGCCCAGACTTTACCAGAAATGCATTTTGTAGCCTCGATTCAGGCCCAGTCCAACCACACGGCAACCCAGCACGGGATTAACCTTTCTGTGACGGTTGGGCCTCCATTCATTTTACAGTATAGAGGGTGTCTACTTGCTCCAGTTCATAGAGAGAAATGCCGCTGTTTGCAAGCACTTTACCCACAGTTCAAAACAGATCTCAAAATCTCACACAGTTCAAAATAGATCTTCAAAACAGAACAGAGAGCCAGTGTGGTGCCGTGGTTAAGACCGTAGGACTGGGACTCGGACGATCCAGGTTCGAGTCCCCGCTCGGCCATGGAGCCAACTGGGTGCCTTTGGGCCAGTCACAGACTCTCAGCCCGGCCTACCTCACAGGGTTGTTGTTGTGGGGAGAAGATGGAGCAGTAGAATGATGTCAGCTGCCTTGAGCCCTTTGTAGGAAAAAGGCAGGATATAAATCAAGCAATCAATAAAATAAATAAATCAATCTCAGCAGCTACAGAGCACGTGAAATCGTGACATTGCAAGCGGTATGGGACTTTAGCATTCGTGTTCACACAATGTCTGCGTGTTTGTTCCTCAAGAATTTTTGCCTGAGGAATGCACAAGAATCCGGAAGAACACCACACTGAGAAACTCTTAATTTTTTTTTTTTTAAACAAGGCATTGTCAGAAGGCAAGAATAGGCACAAATTCAGGATGACTTCTAAGAACAGAACATTCTTGCTGGTGAAAGGCAACAAGTGAAACATATAAAAAAATTAAGCGTGAAAACTGAAAGCAATATTTAGGTTTGTGGAAATGAAGGTATAGAAGTGCTCATAAGGAATGGCATGAGCCATTTTGTAAGCCATATCTTGTAAGCTGTCCTGAGCGCTTGAAGCTTTAGGACAGGGTATAAATGTAGGTAAAAATAATTAAATAAATAAAATGTCCTGGACTTTCCCTTGTTTTAGTCAAGTCTTGTTATATGCCATCAAGTTATCTCCAGCTTCTGGAGACCCCACAAAAGACAACCTTCCAAAATACCCTTCCCAAGCCAGTCCTGCCAAGCTTTTATAAACTCAAGGATGGAAGCAGTCCATTGCCTGTTTGCTCTCGTTCTTCTTCTTGGGCTCCACATTACAGGAAGGATGTAGCCAGGTTGGAATCGGTGCAGCATAGGGCCACAAAGATGGTGGACGGTTTGCAGGGGATGGGGTATGAGGCGAGACTGAGGGAATGGGGTCTCTTCAGCCTGGAGGAGAGGAGACTCAGAGGGGATCTGTTGGTGACATACAGGTATGTGAGGGGGTATCACACGGAGGTGGGTAGAGACCTGTTCTCCCCTGCAGAGGAAGGCAGGACGCGCTCCAAAGGAGCCGAGCTCAGGGAGCCAAGGTTCAATATGGATGCCAGGAAGCACTTCCTGACAGCCAGGACCCCGAGGGTGTGGAATGGGCTTCCACGGGAGGTCGTTGAGGCCCCATCGGGGAGGGTGTTCAAAGACAGGCTGGACATGCACATCGTGGGCATGTCATGAGCGGAGCCGGCTGGTGCCGGAGGTCAGACTAGATGGCCCAGCAAGCCCTTTCTGACTCACTCAGATTCTATGTTTCTGTCTTTCTTCTGCCTTGCACTTTCCCTAGCATGATTCCCTTCTCCAGGAATTCAGGAGGTACCCAAATATGAAAAAAGCGAAGGACCCTTGGAATGGGTAGTGCAAGAAGCTTATTTCAGTGCCCAGCCACCTTTTTGTCCTAGCCACTGACATCAATGGGCCAGAAAAGCTAAGAAGCATTAGAAAAACTAGAGAAAATAAGGCTGCTTAGAGAGCTCTCCCCTCTAAGCGAACACACATGAATCGATGCCCTTTGAAACAGAATGCATCCGTGCCCAATGCTGAGCTGTGATCATGGGCACTGTTTGTTACATGTTGCTGGGCTGTCTCCAGCTCATGGTGACCCTACACATGAAAGCCCTCCAAAATGTCCAATCCATGACGCTCTTCCTAGCTGCTCCAAATCCAAGACTGCAGCCCTTATGGAGTCCATCTGTCGCAAAGTTCGTCTTCTGCTTTCCACAGCATGATGGTCCTCCAGGGAGTTTTGCCTTCTCTTGGTATGCCCAAAGTCGGGCAGCCTCCGTCCGTGTTGCTTCTAGGGAACGCGCAGGCTTGATTTGCTCCAGCTTTGCAAAGCTCTCCTCCCACATTTTGAAATGTTTCAAAAGCATCCATTTTGGTCCCTGCCTGCTTCCTTTACGGGCCAGCTTCCCGCCTTATCCACACTGATTGGGAATACAATAGCGTGAGTGATCCTGGCCTTGGTCTCGAGTGAAATTTCTAGGCTGCAGAACTGCACGTGTCACCAGTCCTCATGGGGGTGCGGAGCCAGAAGACTACCTTTGCCACTTCTTTTATTGCCTCTTGCAAGCGCAGGCCGTGCGGCGAGCGAGCGGGCGAGCGAGCCACGAGGGGGCGCTGTGTGGATGCCTCCGGCAGTTCGCCCCAAGCCCTGTTAATCCGGAGTCACTCGCCTTGCGCCGAAGTGCTTTCCAGCCCTGCCAGAGCTCCGAAACCTCCTGGGCCGGCCGGAGAGGGATTCGGGAGCTGCTCCTCGCCTCCCGAGAGCGGCCCATTTTCCGGCCGGGGAAGGGCGGAGGGAGGCCAGGTCTTGCCCGCGGAGGGGCTGAATCGGTTTGCGGAGGAGGAGGAGGAGGAGGAGGAGGCGCGGAGGACAGGGCGGGCCGGGGACTGCAATAGGGTTGCCTCCCTTCCCGCCCATCACCCCGCGTCGGATCTGCGCGGGCCGGGATGGCGAAGCTGGAAGTCGCCGGCGGACACGACTGCTTCGCCTTGACCCCAGCCAGGTAGTAGCGCCTTCGCCCGCGAAACTCGGGTGGGCTTCCAGCCCCCTAGACAGACCCCCTTCCCCTTTTAATGCACGCAGATGCAGGGTCTCCCAATTTGACGCTTCCCCCAACAAGGATGAATGAAGCCAGGTGTATGCAGGTCACCCTCAGCCGGATCGATTCCTCCCTCCCCTTCCCCCAAATGTATTTATGCTGCTCCCCTTCAGGAAAGGTCCTAGCTTGACCTCCCTCCGTTTATCTCTCTCTCTCAAAGACTCCCGCCACGCTGAAATATCTATCAAAATCCTTTAATCATGTCCCCGTCTTAATCCCTTGTCCTCCTGCCTCTAGATGGGACCCACGTGTCCTGAGCTTCAACTATTCCAGCAATTTCGCCCCACGTCCAGGGATCTTGGCTCACATACAGTTAGTTTCAGAACCAAATGCACTCTGTGCATGGCTCCAAGACACTTCTGCATTATTCTTTTTGCAAAGCCTGCTTCAGATTTATTTCAGTCGAAAAGTCTATTCCATTCTTTGTGTACAGTGTTTTATTGAGGAAGCAACTACTCAGACTGAGAGAGACACAAAAACTGGAAACGTGTGTAAAATTAATTGGCTTGTCAGTTTAAATGTGGTGGTACTTCTAGACCCGTAGTGGTAGGAAGCAGAAGAAGAAGTCACATTTGCAAATGGCAGAGTGTAGCTTGTCCCAGCCGTGGAATATCTTGATACAAAACAAAAAATGAAAGCCACGTTTGAATAAAGATTGAGAGTATTTAGCTGAATAGGATATTATTGGTGAATGTAGTTGTGTTTTGGTATTGATGTGGATCATCTGGACAGGACAAGGCATGGACTGAATGAAATAAATTCGCTCCAAAATGCAATAAAGGGCCATCTGAATGATGCCGGGGCTGGCTTCACACCCTCATGAGGACTGGTGACATGTACAGCTCTGCAGCTTAGTAAAATGGGAGTACAGGGGAGACCTGATAGAGAAGTAAAAAATTATACACAGTATGCAGAAAACAGAGTGGAAACACGGTTCTCTGCTTTGTTGTTGTTGTTTTCCCCCAACTCTAATATTGGTAGAAGTTGAAGTGCCCCAGTGAAATTGTCCGTTTATTTATTTATGTATTTATTTTTGCAATTGTATACCACCAACTATCCCATTAGGGATCTCTAAGCAGCTTACAAAATTATTCAAAAACACAATGCTTAAAAGCAACATATGAAAACAGCATATAAAACCTTAGTAATAGTACAGTAACAATATCATAGCAGCTATTTAAAATAACAAACATAGCGAGTTAAAAGGACAGCCGTATAGACTATTAGCATTTAATTAGTTAAGACCACTTGTTTAAATGTCTGGGGAAGCAACATGTTTTTGCCTGACACCATAAAAAGAATAATGTTGGCTCCAAACAAGTCTCTCTGGGGAGCCCTATTCCAAGGGGTGGGGGCACTGAAAAGGCCCTTAACCAGCCCCCTCACCTCCTTGAGGGGTGGCTCTTTTAGAAGGACCTCCTGCCCAGTCCTTAATGGTCGGGGAGGCATATACCGGAGATGATCCTGTAGTTAGCCAAGCTGAGGCATTGACGCAGGACAGATAAAAATGCAAGCTGTACTCAACCTATAGAATCAGGAAATAGGTGAATGGCTTCAAAGGGGATTAGACAATTTTATGGAGGAAGAAGAGGAGGAGGAAGGCTGGCAATGGCTGCTAGCCAGGCCGATTTGAAATGTTCTTGTTCATTGGAACAGCCTTTGGTCTCATCCACTCGCTCCCTTTTAGCTACCTACAGCGGGATAGCTAAGTAAAACCTCCATCTGCCAGCACAGTCAACCTCTGAAGACTAAGGAAGCACAAGCATGGGACATGTTGACATTTTGGTGATATTTGCCTGGCATATGTTGGTTAGGCTGGCCATGTCCTACTTTTCACTGGATAGTCCTCTGTTTGCTGCGTGAAGTTTCCCATCAGCAATTTATACCTGGCAACTGAGTGAGCCAACACCCAAGTCACCTGGCTGCCGTTTTCAGACTGTGGTGTGAGGCTTCCATTTAAATTATAATTAGTCACTCTAAATTGGCAGCTGAACACATGCAAATGTGACAGACATCTGCATTCTTTGGTCACCACTTTCGACGCTGCATCTCCTCTTTTCGGAGATGTGGCTGGATGGCTTTTGTGCAATGGAAGTGCAGAACAGAGCCATTTGTTGAGTATACACAGTCCTTTTAGCACATGTGTGTGTGTGTGTGTGTGAGAGAGAGAGAGAGAGAGAGAGTGAGAGAGAGAGGGGGCTATAAATGCAATAGCAGCAGCTTGAATTTGAAGTTTTCACTTAAAAACCAAGAAGAGCATTAAATTTCTAAGCCTCTTTACCTATAGCGCTTATAAGGGGGTAAAAAGCAACTCAGCTCAATTACTCTGCAGAAAGTCAGCCTCTTAACTTATGGTAATTGGATTTTTGCTTAACTGGATTAAAATTATTCATTTGATTAATAAATAATGAAAGGCATGAGGTTATTTTGGTATGTAGGTACAGTTTGCAGAATGTGGTTGTACTGACCACAGACCTGAGACCCTAAACCCTTATCGGGAGTAAATTTACTTGAATCAGAGGTGCTTTCTTCTAAGTTGACATGCTTAGGATCAAGCTGCCAATGCTAAATAAAAATTTCCGACAGGGCCAGAAGAATCTGGATTTTGAGAGATGCCCACATAAAGTATAATACAAAAAATGAGATCTGCTGCACTAGTTGCAACTCCTGCATAATTAGTTGCTCTGCAAAAACTGGTATTCAAAGATAGACTGCCTTGGGAGATGGAGGCTCTCCTTTTGAGGGGCTGAGTTGAGTTAGACTGCTTTCTCTTTCATTTCAGCTGAGCTGTCTCATTGCACGAAAACAGCCTGCACGTTTGCCATGGGACAGCATTGCTTAATCATAGCAACGTCACAATGAATTTTGCTAATCCTAGACTGACAGGTAGATACTTCATGAAAAGGTCAGGAGTCAACTGAGAAAGCACTGAAACCAAGAGCAAAGCAGGGCTATTTCTTCACAGCCCCCAAGGTGAGGAGTTGTATTTCGCACTTGTGACAAATTCATTTCATTTTGGACATCCCCAAAATAAGAGTTTGAACCTTCATACCAGAAATGTAGTTGTACTCCGGCTTCGGCCTTGCTTGCCTGTCAGAAAACGTTTGCAATAATTTTGCAATAATAGACGGCTTCTTGGAAGAAGGAAGTGTTGGCATCTGCTCTCCGGTTTGAGATGAGGAAGACATGACTGACCAAGTCTCTCTCTCTTCCCCAGCTGTATGTCTGAAGGGTATGGAAAACAAAGGAAGAGTAGAACTAAGATGGCAGGACCAAAGAAATCTCAAAGCTTGGAGGAACCTGCAGAGGGAGCCCACAGTCGGCTCAATCCTCTCTTATTCAGGTGAGTCTCTGCGTAGCCTGATGCTCACCCTTACCTGCCTTCCAGGTGGGGGGGGGGGTTAGGAATGGGAAATCCAGCCCATTCTTAAATGTGCTTGTACCACACAGAATTTCTTTTCACTTCATCTCTTTTTAGATCCAAAACCTACGATCCAACCTTTGCGAGAGAGACAGAGAAAGAAGCAGGTTCTTCCCAGCGTAGGAATTCTGTCCCCACTGCAGTCAGTGTAAGTTTGGAGTCAGCTCACATCTACACCCACTTGTCCCTCCTGTTTTGTCTCCTCCTCGGGCTTCCCTTGTTTGCATTTTGCTAGACTTGCCATTCTTCAGTGACCAGAACGCAAACTCAACCGCAACTCAAAAGCTAAGTTTCTTGTGCATCTTACCTATTATTTTGAACATGTTCTTTGCCCTTGGTATCCTGACTTTTTTTCTGGTATCCTGACCATTTATCTGCATCACAACAACCCTGTGGGGTAGGTTAGGCTGAGACCAAGTGTCTGGGCCAAAGTCCTCCTTACCCCTAACCCTAACCCTAATCCAGGTGCCTAGTCCAACACCCCCCGCACAACACTTCACTGGGTTTTATGCAAGTTGTCTCTTGACACGGATGTATGTATGAAAGCATTTCCCGCTGACACAACTTCTGCAGCCCAGATGGAATCCCCTGTGAGGTTCCAGAAGGGCACATCCCAAAAACCTTTGTGGGGGTGGGGGTGGGGAGGCTAAAGCAGCAGGGTGACTATGCTCGGTTGCCCCCAAAACCTAAGGATTGCCTGTGCAGGGTTGAGGTGGGGAGCAGGAAGAGGGGAACGGAATGGAGCACCCTGTAGGAGGGTATGGCTGGCTTTTGGACCCTCAGACAGGTAGCAAGTTGGGAACAGTAGATAGGATACCAAGAGGGCATGTACATCCCTCAGGTGTTTCATTTGGAGTTCCCCTTCACTGCTTACTGACTCACCTTGTTGTTGTTTCTGAATTCTCTAATACTTATTCTTTCTGAATTTATGAAAACTTTGTTGTGCATGAGTAAGAAGAACAAGTTTCATTTCTCCATCTGACTCACTGGCGTTAATGAGTTTCCTCTTTCCTTTTCGCAAGCCGATGAAACACGCTGCCAACTTCCACCAAGTGTTTAAAGATCTCTCCGAAGAGGAGGAGCTCTTGGACAGTAAGTACACGACTGACTCACTCAGGGAGTGCTGTAAGATTAAGGCCTGGCTCTCCCAGATCCCAGAACGAGGCTCAAACCAAATCCTTCTGCCCCGCTCCAACCCTGCTATTCAGCGATTCAGTCACAACATCCCGTAGTGCAAAGATGCAAAACCCATTTTCCACTGCGGACTGAATTCCATTCCCTGGGGGCCACATTCTAGGGACGGATGGAACAAAGGACCAGGGCCAAATTACTGAAAATATTGCCCAAGATTAGCTGAAAGCTCTCCCTCCAAGTCCCCACGGCTCAGCAGAGGAGTCTCAGCTGTTTAGAAGGAGAAAAACAGCACACAAGCTGCTGGTTCTTGAAGGAACACAAGTTGGGTCACGGGAAGGGGATGGGGCCCCTGGGGAACCCGTCAGGATCCCTTTGGCCCCTGGAGCTGACGGGATAGCACCCCTGTGTCTGGCTGGAGACTGGGTTTGTTTTCCTTAGGAGCGAGTCCCTAGCTCTGTGTGCTTGGTGCGCATTCAGGACGGTCCGTGCTCCACCCAGCTGGCTCCCCAGCTAACGGCTCAGAGGTGTGGAGTTGCAGAGACACGTTTCCCTGCAGATAAAGCAAGATTGCTGCAGGCGGCTTCCGACGATCCCCGTGCGTGCTAACCTCCGTTTCCCCACCGTGTCGCACAGCCTTTTCGTGTGCCTGGCAACAGGAGGTGCCTTACCACGGCTGTTTGTACATCTCACACAACCACGTCTGCTTCCACTGCAGCATGCTACGGAGGGAGGTTAAGGTAAGGGTTCAGAGCTGTCCAGACTGCTGCAAGCTCAGGCCGGGCCCTGTGGGAGAAGGGCACCGGCGCCTCGCCGCCTTTCCAGCCCTTCCTTGTTTCGGAATTTTGCTTCATCCTACATTCCACTCCTCCCTGATTCCAGTTTGACGAGAAAAAAGCCTCCTCGGTTTGCTGCAGACAGCAGTTAATTTACCAGTCTTCCCCACCTTTTCATTCCAGATGCAAATCAGTCCAGATGTGATTAAATACCGTATTTTTTCCTCTATAAGACTCACATTTTCCCCCCTCAAAAGTAAGGGGAAATGCCTGTGCATCTTATAGAGCGAATACGTGTGTGCAGTAAGTCTGTCAGATGTGCAGCCCTTGGGGAAGTGATGGGGAATGTGCCTGTGATGATGTGCCCATTTGAGTCAGAATATTTTTTTTCTTGTTTTCCTCCTCTAAAAACTAGGTGTGTCTTATGGTCAGGCGCGTCTTATAGAGCGAAAAATACGGTAGTTTAGGCAGTATTTTATTGATATGCGCAGGCCTGCGCATTAACGAAGCACTGCCCAAAACAGACTCCTGATGTGGCCCCTTCCAGAAATGTTTTTTTGTTTTTGGGGGTGTGGGGGGTTGATTCTTGCTCTTGGTAACACAGAGGAAAGAAGGTGATGGGAAAAAATTGAAAAGGTAGCAGAAAAGGGGCAAAAAGGTGTGAAGGTTTTGTAAGTACACAAACAAAATCAAGCTATGTGGATGATGTTTTTCTTTCACTCCGGCTGGGATGTGCAAACATTTGCCCCCCAAAGACTGCCTCGCTGTGGAATGTGGGGTGGGGGGTTTTGCACAGAGACATCGCCTTGCAGCACCCGGGTATCTACACAAACGCGCACAAACACACATTCTTTTGCTTATATTCACACAAAGTTTCCCCCTCCATATATACATTTCCTCCACAGACAGGTGGTATACACAGAAGCACATGCATTACCTGCAGACACATCCAAAAGGGGCAACCATAGTTTTTATTGTTATTATATTAATGTTGCATTTATATCCCACCTTGTTCCTCTTGGAAGGATCCCAAGATGACTTAAGTAGCTCAGTTTGTCCCCATGACAAACACCCTTAGTTTAGTTCCTTGAAAAGAAAAAAGGTGGGATATAATATGATAAATGCACTTACAAAAATAAATAAACCTGCGAGGAAGGTTCAGCTGAGAGCAAGCTACTGCTCCAGAACTGACCGAGTGGAGACGAGAATCCCTCGTGGGATTTTGGCCTCTGAGCCCCAAGACCTGGTTCGAGTGGGCTTAAGTTATAGGGGAGCTGATCCATGGGGTGCGGGGAGACCATGCAGAAGTCAGGATATCCCTGACTTATCCAAAGTCAGGGATAAGTCCAGACTATGGCCCAAGGGTTCATCCCGTTACCCCCTAAGCCAGTTGGAATTCAGGTGGCGATGCATTTTCATGGTGGGACGAGAAGCTGTGACGCATCTCTGACTTTGTCCCGTTTTCCCGGATCAGGTCACCATTCCAGTGTCCACCATCAGCGTCCTGAAGAAGGCGAACACGGCCTTGCTGGTACCCAATGCCATCTGCATCCGAACAGCTGAGGGTGACAAGGTGGGAAGTCGATGCTGTGGCATGTGGGGAAGGATACGGGCACACTTGCGTCGGTGTCCGAGTTGGCACGCATGCAGGTTTTCTGAGATGCACAGTGGAAACTCAGAATTATTTAGTAACTTGAAAACCCATTTCTAATTTTAAAAGAACCTTCTAGTCTTTAGGGAAACAAATATTACATTTGGAAAGTATGCAGGGGATGCTGCTGGAAGTAGGAAGATGATGAAATTATATTTATTATTATTATTATTATTATTATTTAGAGTTATATCCCATCTTTTTATTTTCTAAAGAATTCAAAGCAGCTCACATCCTTCTCCTTCTGCTTCTCTCCATTGTATCCCCACAACAACAGCCCTGTGAGGTAGGCTGGGCTGAGAGTTACTGGCCCAGTCTTCCTGTTGGCTCCACAGCTGAGTGGGGACTCGAACCCAGATCACTCAACCCATTTGATTTCCTTTGCTTAACAAGGCATGTAGTATTTGTTTGTTTATTTCAATACCACCCCCAACCAAAGCTTTTTGGATGGTTCACAGCAAACCTTAAAACAAGACAAGAAAGTAACAAAAAGATGATAAAAACTGAGCAACATTTGTTGTTGCTAGTCATGAAGTCATGTCCAACCCATCGCCGACCCCACGGACAACATTCCTCCAGGCCTCCAGGCCTCCACCATCCCCCGGAGTCCACCCAACCCCACACTCACTGCCCCAGTGACTCCATCCAGCCACCTCATCCTCTGCCGTCCCCTTCTCCTTTGGCCTTCAATCCTTCCCAGCATCAGGCTCTTCTCCAGGGAGTCCTTCCTTCTCATTAGGGGGCCAGAGCATTTGAGCTTCATCTTCAGGATCTGGCCTTCTGAGGAGCAGTCAGGGCTGATCTTCTCCAGGACTGACCGATTTGATCACCTTGCGATCCAAGGGACTCGCAGGAGTCTCCTCCAGCACCACAACTCAAAGGCCTCAATCCTTTGGCGCTCGGCCTTCCTTATGGTCCAGCTTTCACAGCCATACATTGCAACTGGAAAACCAGAGCCTTGACTGTACGCACTTTTGTTGGCAGGGTGATGTCTCTGCTTTTTAGTCTGCTGTCTAGATTTGCCATAGCTCTCCTCCCCAGGAGCAAGCGTCTTTTAATTTCTTGGCCGCAGTCCCCGTCTGCGGTGATCTTGGAGCCCAGGAAAATAAAATCTGCCACTACCTCCATTTCTTCCCCATCTATTTTCCAGGAAGTGAGAGGACCGGTTGCCATGATCTTAGTTTTCTTAATGTTGAGTTTCAATGAGCAACATTAAAAAGTTTTACAACAGCCAGAACCAGTCACACTGAAGAACAACACCCCATAAAACACCTGGAATGTCCAACTCAGTCTTGGCATACACTTGCAGAAAAGAGGGCAGGTTTTGCACCAGCTGGGCTGCATTGGGGAGGCTATTCCACAATGAGGTGGCCAGCACAGAGAAGGCCCTTCCCCTTGTCACTACCCGCTCCTCACCCATCGAACACCCTCTGTCTGCCCCGAGCCCCCTTATTTTTCCTCTCGGTTCTTCTCCCTCCCGCTCTGAGCCTCAGGCAAAGCAAATCACAACCCCCAAAGTAACAGCTCTAACCAAGAACATGCTGGTCTTGAAAGTGGAATTGATTCCCCGGGTGGAAAGAAGTCATTGCTGCATGCCATGGACCATTGTCATGTGGGGTTTTTAATTTTTCCTCTTCCTTCCGCTGCAGTTCCTCTTTGGATCACTGCGGTCACGGGAAACCGCCTACCAGCTGCTACGTTCAGTGTGTAAACACCTCCAGGTAAAGATGCAGCTGGGCTGTTTGGAGGGGCCTGTGGCTGCCCAAAGCCTCCACCACTCACTGCTGCTGATGTTTCCTTTCCTGCTTTCCCTGTCCTAGGATGGCAGCCGGAACAGTAGCCCAACCCCGCCTTGCACCAGCTCAGACCATCTCCTTAAGATATCCCTGGTAAGAGAGCGAATATGAGAGAGATGGGTTCAGACAACATGGAAAACCATGATGGTTTTTCATTCATTCATTCATTCATTACCATTGTTGACCTATTGTCCAACCCCAGTCATAGTAGTTTATCATGGTAAAGTTGGTCTTTAGGAACCACAGTAAGAAACCATGGGTTGTTCTATGGTTTCTCTGTACCATCAGGACTTGTTGTGCAGTGTGAAAACCCAGAATCATGGTTTCCACAGTCCTCGAAATGCAACTAGCACAGAGTCCTTTGGAAAGAGTGGCGACTGCAAGAGCCGCTCCAGCCATCCAGCCTCTGTGTCCAGACCAATGGGGAAGAGACAGTGAGATGGCTAGAGAGTGATGCCCCTTGAGGTTGAATTTCCGGTGCAAGGTCTGATGGGATATGTGCCAAGAGTGGGAGGACTGAGTGGGGAAGATTGAAATCACAATGAAGTGGAAACTCCTTGATTTCTGTTGGGTAAATGTCTGCAAAGCATAAGAACCATGTGTGGTTAGCAGTGTTACTTTGTCTGGGCCAAAGCACTTCCACTTGGTGCTGAAAGCCACACCCCCAACCAAGGCACCAACAGCTGCGTTCATTAGGCCTCTTGACCAGGGTCCACAGTCCAGCAGGGGCCTCTTTCTTAAACATTTATTATTTTCCTTTTTTTTTTTTTTTTTAACCAATCAGTAGCCAAAGTTCTCCAGGTGGTTAACAAAAGTTAAAAACAACACAAACAAGACGTAAAGGAATAATAACACCATTGTAGCTGCAACCAAACCAGCACAGAGCTATAGATAAAATGTGGTACTGGATTTAAAAAAATATTAAACAGGAAAGTTAAAAAGTGAAGTATTAAAATTTAGATTTAGACCTTTTTATTTAGACCTTTCCATTTAATATTTTAAGAATGCTTAATAATATCTATAGGTTTTAATTGTGCAGCCAGGGTGTTTCTGGGTTTTAATTGTATTTGCATTATGTTTATTTATTTATGTGAGCCATCCCGAGGCTATAAGCGATGGGATGGCATACAAAAACTCTAAATAAATAAATAAATAAATAAATAAAATACTGGGCAAATACAAAGGTTTTCACCCGGTGCCACTAAGTACAGAGAGTAGGTGTTAGGTGCACCTCTCTGGGGAGCTCATTCCAGAGCTGTGGGGCCACAACCAAGAAGGCCCTTCTGGTAGCCACCCTTCTTGCTTCCTCTGGAGGGAACTTCTGGAGAAGGACATTGAAAATAAGCGCAGGGTCCAGGTAGATGCAAATGAGACAAAGCGTGTTGCCCTATTTGCTTGCAAGAATTGAGGACCCCAGACTCAATAGCTCATCTTAAGCGTGTAGAGATGAGGCTTGGTCTTTAGTAAGCTTTCTGCAGGTTCACAATGAACAAAGCGGAACACAGAGTAACTCGGGGAAACTCAATTTGTACTCCCTGAACAAACAATGCACAGGTATTTTTATACTTCCTTGGATTATACTGCTCTCATCCATCGTATCAAGGGCCCTGGCTGTATTCCTTTCATCCTGCCATAATTCTTCTTATCTTGGTTGTAACATCACTGGTTTTTTTCCCATGCAGGCATGCCCTAATTATTGCTTCTGTGCTTAAATCAGCTTCAACTTACCGTATTTTTTGCTCTATAAGACTCTCTTTTCCCCCCCTCAAAAGTAAGGGGAAATGCCTGTGCGTCTTATAGAGCGAATATGTGTGCGCAGCAAGTCTGTCAGGTGTGCAGCCCATGGGGAAGTGATGGGGAATGTGCCTGTGATTATGTGCCCACTGGATTCAGAATATTTTTTTTCTTGTTTTCCTCCTCTAAAAACTAGGTGCGTCTTATGGTCAGGCGCGACTTATAGAGCGAAAAATACGGTAACTCGGCGACAATTTAATTCGGCTATAATTCATCTAGCTGGGGTTCGTCCTTAGTTAACCAGGAAGCCCCCCACCACCACAAGGACCCCCGCCCTAATTCAGACCAATAGGCGTTCCTTCAGATAACCTGGCCCCAGGCCGTTTCAGGCTTTGAATGTTCGCACCAGTGCTGCGGATCAGGCCTGGATTCCAATATGTTCATGATGATGATGTTGGTCCATCGTTTTTGATGAGGACCTTGACATCTAACGGGTTGTGGGTTGTCCACGGTGTGTCCAAAGGTGGCTGGTGAGGCCAATACGGGCACGGAGTGTTCTGCCACATGTTGGGCAGACATGTGTGGGCACCACTGTTGCAGCGTTTGCAACTCTGGCTTCACGGAGCGCTCGCTTCTCTTGCGCTATGGTTGTCCTTCTGGCTTCAGAAGTTTGGCAGCCTTGGTGGATCAGCGTGCGCCATGTCGATTGATCTTGTGCCAGGGCCTCCCAGGAGGTAATGTCGATATCCAGGGACTTGAGAGAGGCTTTCAGCGTGTCTTTGTATTGCTTCTTTTGTCCCCCGTGAGATCGCTTTCCTTGAGACAGCTCACCATAGAAGAGCTGTCTGGGGATGCGGTGGTCTGGCATCCTTGCAACATGGCCTGCCCAGCGTGTCTGGGCTTTCATCATATTATTGTTCCCATATTATGTCTCCACGATCATTTCAGCTGCTGCTCCTCTCCTTCAGGCAACCTAAATTCACTGGCTCTTCCCTCTGGTCCAGAGAAGAGGAGGAGATGTCCCAGTTGTAGGATGATAAGGAAGA
Source organism: Varanus salvator macromaculatus (assembly GCA_023646645.1). Taxonomy (NCBI): domain Eukaryota; kingdom Metazoa; phylum Chordata; class Lepidosauria; order Squamata; family Varanidae; genus Varanus; species Varanus salvator. Next base: position 6,194,235 of record JAIXND010000802.1, on the reverse strand, counting down.
TAAAGAGCATGTGATGCTGGAGGGACTCCATGAAGCATCTTGCCAAAGATTGCGGCGAAAGCTGGAGCTAGTCTTATCCCTGCCTTGTCTTTCCTTTTTCTCCCGTGTAGATCACAAAGGAGTTTGATCCGAATAACACTGCACCAGAGCAGCAGACTCCTTCGGAGGAGCCGGGTGAGAACCAGGGTGGGGGTGTTATTTTGGCTCAACTGGCAATATTCACACCCTGCTATAACAGCACAAGAGCATTTTAGTCCTACTGAATTTTTTTTTTTGCAAAAACTTATTTTTTAAAAAGGAATGCCTTAAACAATTCAGGCTAGAGCAGTGCACTGAAAGCCCAAAGCAACACAAAAACGAAACTGACATGGAAAAAGAGATTTTAAAATGGACAGCCTGGTGCTCCATAAGTTATTGAAAAACCTGGGTGGGCAGAAAGGATTTTGCATGGCACCAAAAGGTCCACGGTGTTCAGGCTGGATCCAACTTCCCCGCCATGTGTCCCCAGAATATCTGTGTCCATGTTTGCTCCCAGTGCCAGCCACGACCGCAGTCCTGCCATCCAGTCCTCCGCTGAATGCCGAATTTAAGCACAGGCCTGTGTGCTAATGCAGCTCCTCCAAGATTGGAAGCCGAGTCACAAATTGCTCATTTGACACCCTGGACTGAATGGCTTGGCTTGTCCCTTTTTTGGACAGCTCCATGCATTCCTTCAGATGCACAGTCTGACCTGTTTCTTTTCTCTCCTCCCCACCATCCCATGCTTCACAACACCTTCGGCATCCCTGAAACATTATGGCAAAGAAACGGAACATAACTCTTTGCTTACCTGCATGACAAAGACATGTTCTTCACACATGCATGTCTGCATTTTAAGCCATGACTACAGGGATGCGATGGACTTGGAGTCTGCTACTAAATCCATCTAATGGCAGAAAGTGAAGAGGAGCTAAAGAGCCTCTTGATGCGGGTGAAGGAGGAGAGCGCAAAAGTTGGCTTGACACTCAATCTTAAGAAAACTAAGATCATGTCACCCGGTCCTCTCACTTCCTGGCAAATAGATAGGGAAGAAATGGAGGTAGTGACAGATTTTATTTTTCTGGGCTCCAAGATCACCGCAGACGGGGACTGCAGCCAAGAAATTAAAAGACGCTTGCTCCTGGGGAGGAAAGCTATGGCAAGTCTAGACAGCTTACTAAAAAGCAGAGACATCGCCCTGCCGACAAAAGTGCGTAAAGCCAAGGCTACGGTTTTCCCAGTTGCAATGTATGGCTGTGAAAGCTGGACCATAAGCCAGGCTGAGTGCCAAAGGATTGGGGCCTTTGAATTGTGGTGCTGGAGGAGACTCCTGCAAGTCCCTTGGACCGCAAGGCGACCAAATCGGTCAGTCCTAGAGGAGATCAACCCTGACTGCTCTTGAGAAGGCCAGGTCCTGAAGATGAAGCTTAAAGACTTTGGCCACCTAATGAGAAAAAGGGACTCCCTGGAGAAGACCCTGATGCTGGGAACAATTGATGGCAAAAGAAGAAGGGGACGGCAGAGGATGAGGTGGCTGGATGGAGTCACTGAAGCAGTTGGTGTGAGATTAGGTGGACTCCGGGGGATGATGGAATGTTGGGCCTGGAGGAATGTTGTCCATGGGGTCACAATGGGTCGGACATGACTTCGCAACTAACAACAACTAAATCCACTGGCATGGGAAGCCTCATTTTGTTGTAAAAATCAGTCTATACATTTAATGTTTTCGAAAAAAACCATCCTGAAGAACTCTGTACATGTCCTGCTAACTGCCCTAACTCAGCTATCTTTTTAAAAATAACCTTGCTGCATAGGAACAATCAGGCCCTGACCAGGTGTTGATGCTTTCCAGGTGGGCATTTGGACTGAGGGAACCCTGTAACTCCCTCTGAGGAGCACCCTGATCTGTACCCCTGCCAGGAACAGGGGAGTTTGGGGACCCCTGAACTGTGGATAAAATGGGAGCATCCAGATGGGCAGACACTGAATCATAGAATAGTAGGATCATAGAAGAGTTGGAAGGGGCCAGGAAGGCCATCCAGTCCACCCCCTGCTGTTGCAGGACACCAGTTCACACCATCCCACTCGGATGGCTGTCCGCGTTTTTTTTGGATGCCTCCAGTGTGGGAGAGCCCCCCACCTCTCCAGGCAGCTGGTTCCACTCTCGTATTACTCTGACCACAAGGAATCTAGACAGCGTACTAAAAACCAGAGACATCACCAGGCCAACAAAAGTGCGTATAGTCAAGGCCATGGTTTTCCCAGTTGCAATGTATGGCTGTGAAAGTTGGACCATAAGGAAGACTGAGCGCTGAAGAATTGAGGCCTTTGAGTTGTGGTGCTGGAGGAGAGTCCTGCGAGTCCCTTGGACCGCAAGGCGATCAAACCGTCAGTCCTAGAGGAGATCAACCCTGACTGCTCTTTAGAAGGCCAGATCCTGAAGCTGAAACTCAAATGCTTTGGCCACCTAATGAGAAGGAAGGACTCCCTGGAGAAGAGCCTGATGCTGGGAACAATAGATGGCAAAAGAAGAGGGACGGCAGAGGAGGAGGTGGCTGATGGGGTCATTGGGGCAGTTGGTGTGAGCTTGAGTGGACTCCAGGAGATGGTGGAGGACAGGAAGGCCTGGAGGAATGTTGTCCATGGGGTCGGTGATGGGTCGGACGCAACTTCGCAACTAACAACCACCACCACCTTGGGGAATACATCTTTTCCTACCCTGCTGACCAGGGTGTTTCCTTCTTTCACAGGTGAAGCGGGAGGTTCGCAGAAGCAATCCAAAGCTGAACTGCCGGAAACAGCAGCCAACAGAGGTGGGTGGGAAAGTTGCGCCTTGCACTGGTCATCGGTAGAAAATGGCTGGACCTCCGGAGCACGGAAGTGCCCGTTCTAACCCCGTCCAAGCCCCTCTCGCTGGCTTGGAGGTTGAAATGGGCTTGGGAAGAGGCTGCGAGCCATATTCCCCTCTTGCCTCCCCTTCATGTGGAGCCTTGTCGTGCGTTTGCTGGTATAAGATCTAAAGTCAGAGCTCTCAAATCCTCCAATTAAAGGCAGGAGTGATATTATCCTCTTGGTCATGGCTCACTCACTCGTGTCCACCCCTCAAGGTCTGTGGGATGCTGCTTCAGTCCAACAGCGTCTTCAACCGCGTTGACATGCTTGCCTTTTAAACACAGTAGAGCGGAGAATTTCACTGACTCTAAATCTGTTTCTCCTGGTATTTGTCAGCACACCTAAAACACTTTCCCTTCTCCTTGCAGGTGGGAGGCGGCCCACAAAATCCTCAAGAAGCCGGGGAGTTCTGCTGTGCCCTCTCAACACGGTTATCCTAATTTACCTCTTCTTGTGAGTGGATGCATTTTCTGGGGTGGTGGGGAGACACACGGAGGGACCAGGACTCCCGTGTGGTCAGGTTTAAGACTTGCTGGGGTTGCCCGCCTGTCAGCCTGGCCTACCTGTTTCTCAGGGCCGCTGCAGGATCGTTTGAAGAGCAACAGATCCTCTGGAAATCCCCCAAATTCTGTGGATGAAGGGCACGCTTGACATGCAGTGTGCTACTAGTATTAACAAACCACACTGAAAATGAGAAGTGGGCTGCATATGCTCAGAAAGGCACTCTGTACATGCATAGAGGCATATTTGTGTAGCTTTGCATCGTGTTGAAGCTGGATGCAAATTAATATCAGTTGGAGCAGTGATCCGGACTTTCCCCCCTTTTTCCGTGCTAATTCACTTATTCTTTCTGCCTCTTTGCCCATCACTCAGGGTCGTCATCCTGCTTCTCTCTTCGGGCTACATCGGTTTCCGGATCGTCCAGTTGGAAAGGGAGCTGATCTCCATGGGGGCATGGCCTGAACTGGATCTTCAGCACCAGTGAGAATTGTTTCCACCCAGTAACACCCGGACTGAGGCAGGCCTTGGTCTGATGGGGGACACCGGCGGCTGAGCTGGGGGCCCTGTGCTGGCCTGCACCCCAAGCCCAGCACCCATCATGGTGCTCCCCAGCATGAGCAGAATTTGTCTAATCCATCCTGGACACATGAGAACTCAGCCCCTTCAACTGCTCTCCAGCCTCACCGGATTCAGACTCTATCGATGGCAAAGCTACACATTGGTTATAGACTGAAGATGTGAAGGCGGCTGAAATTAATTAAAAGGCATTAAAGCTTAAAAAAAATAAACCCCCCACCAAATTGTACATCCCTGCAGGTTTCTGAAAAGACCTGCCAAATTTCAGGTTATAAAATTTCAGACGTTATAAACATGGCACCATCAGACAACTGGACAATCTCTTCTTGAATTTCTCAATGCACATTTTTTTAATTAACTACCTACATTAAATTATAAAGATAAATTATTCACATTTTTGTAACATGCTATCAAAACCTATCCTTCCTCTGTCATCCAACAAGAGATAACGATAATATTAAATTGGCAATCTATACTGAGCAAGTGAATAGTTTATTACTATTTATGCTGTTTAGGTTTGCTTTGTATTTTTTACAAAAGGAAATTATGGGATGGTAGCTCTTGTGGCTTATGGGGAGGGATCGGGAAATGAAACTTGGGCATTCTGCTTTCTCGAGAAGCATTCCACATCTCCCCAGCTCTGCAAAGAACGGAGCACAGAAGAAATCAACATGGCTTGTACCCTACAGCTGGTTGTGGGTTCTGTGGGGTTTGTCATCCAGTGCAAACATCTGCCTGCCCAGGTTTGCATGCCAAGGCAAGCAGTTCTGAAGGCCAGGTATGTGAGCTTAGCCAGCGACGCATGGGAGTTTGTGGACTGCTTCCCGAGTCTGCAATCCATCACAAAGTCCAGACGCCAAAGGGAAAAGCAGGAAACAAGACAACCAACACAATGCTTTGTGCTTTTAAAAAAAATGCAACCATTTAAATTAGAGGATGAAGGAGCAGTTTTCTTTCGCTGCTGTCTAAAACGGTGTCTTGCCTTTCCTGCATGCCTGCCAAATTCTCAGTTAACTACACACTGGGGGCGTTGTTGGAACTGCTGTGTGCAACCTCACCAATTCCTGGCATCCCACCCAATCCCCACTGCACGGGTGCTTTCCTGGATCCTGCTAATGGTCAGCCATAAAAAGATGAAACCTCATTTCCCCAACTGCACAAAATTTAAGCAGATCTTTTCCACTGGCGCAAATGTATCTGGCAGCATAAATTGTGCCCTGGAACAGCCGCATTGGTTATCTGGCTGGAGCATCGAGAGGTTGAGGGTGGGTTGTTTTGAGGGTGGGTTGTGTCTGCAGAGGAAATAGCAACTTGGTCCTGGCTGCTGAAGCACGTGGTCCATCTGCCCAGACGGGAGGTGAAGGCTGCCAGTTGCAAACTGTGCTTTCACTGAGCTTCTGTTCAAGCTTCCCAACCTGAGAGCTAACAATACAGAGCCACTGCAGTGGAGATTAAATGACACGGAAGGAGGAGTGAAGGGTCTGCTGATCAAATTCGCAGATGACACTAAAACTGGAGCACTGGCCACAACTGAGGAGCAGGTACTCCGGATCCAGAAGGATCTGGACAGGCTATGGAAGTGGGCAGGAGACAACAGGATGGCGTTCAACGTGGATAAGTGCAAGGTCTTGTACTTGGGGCATAAGAATAGCTGTCATAAGTACAGGTTAGGTGACAAGTGGCTGGAGAGCAGCACTTGTGAAAGGGACCTCAGGGTGCTGGTTGACTGCAGGGTGAACATGAGCCAGCAGTGTGATGCGGTGGTCAAGAGGGCGAATGCCACCCTTGGTTGCATCGCCAGAAGTGTGGCTTCTAGATCAAGAGACGTATTACTGCCACTCTATACGACTCCGGTGCGCACGCAACTGGAGTATTGTGCTCAGTTCTGGGCCCCTCATTACAGGAAGGATATAGCCAGGTTGGAGTCAGTGCAGTGCAGGGCCACAAGGTTGGTGGCTGGTTTGCAGGGGATGCCGCATGAGGCAAGACTAAGGGAACTGGGTCTCTTCAGCCTGGAGGAGAGGAGACTCCGAGGGGGTCTGTTGGCGACATACAGATGTGTGAGGGGATGTCACACAGAGGTGGGCAGAGACCTGTTCTCCCCTGCAGAGGAAGGCAGGATGCGCTCCAATGGAGCAAAGCTCAGGGAACCAAGGTTCAATTTGGATGCCAGGAAGTCCTTCCTGACAGTCAGGACCCCGAGGGTGTGGAATGGGCTTCCACGGGAGGGGGTTGAGGCCCCATCGGTGAGGGTATTCAAAGACAGGCTGGATGTGCACATGGTGGGCATGTCATAAGCAGAGCCGGCTGGAGCTGGGGGTCAGACTAGATGGCCAGGGAGGCCCCTTCTGACTCGCTCTGTTTCTATATTTCTTTGAAAAGTCATGCACTGGAGAGCCAGGAGATCTGGGTTCTAGTCCCCCCACTCAACCACAAAGCTCACTGGTGACTTTGAGCCAGTCAGGTGGACACAGCCTGGCCTACTTCACAGGGTTCTTGTGAAGATGAAACGAAGCTGTGAAAGTCAGCACAGGTTCTTCCCAAGAGATCAACAGGCAGGATTTAAATGTAACACAATAAAAAATAATAATACAGTGGAAGTTGAACTTCTGTGTTCTTATTCTAGTTTGTGCGTGATCTTATGCTGAGATGTGCTGGCTTGACATGGTACAGGTGTAAAATTTCCCTCAGCCATCAGATTCCATCAGCTTTGAGGACTGGTTGTTCCCCCAGGAATTAGTTCAAGCCCTTGGTTTTCCAAGGGATCGGACTAATCGGATCAGATTAGTCTGGACTTAGATCGGACTAATCGGATCAGATTAGTCCGATCCCTTGGTTTCCCATTGGGTGACACCGACTTCCACCCGTAGGTTTTGTACTGAGTAAAAAGCAGCACATGGAGAAATCCCAGCAACTTTGTTGGAATACAAAGCATGCTAGGACACAACTGTGTGTACCGCAATGTCCAAGTCACTGGGCCAGCTCTTCCCACCGCTGGCACACAAAGAGGGATCCACATCATGCGAGCGGTGAGAAAAACGTTTTACTGCTTGGTCGAGGGCTGTCGGCTGAACCTTCTCCAGGTGCGGAAGTCTTTTCTCGTGAAGTCAGGTGTATTCGTAGACAGGTGAGGGACATACCCTGGTTTTCCAGGGAGGTCCTTGGCACAGCGGTTGCGGTTGACAACTGGAGAGGGAAAAGGAGAGAGAAGTTCAGCCAAGGTCCCAGGCCCAAGCTGTGCTTTCCTAGCCCAGTAAAAGGATCAGGCAGCTGATGATGTGAAGTGGAGCTCAGACTCCCTCAGACCGAGCAGAGAGTCGCTCACAGAAGATAATTCAGAGCAGATTCATAAATCCCTAAGGAAGGCGCCTGTTTTATAGTCATCCAAAGTGTCTTCTTCCTTCCAAAGAAGCTTATAGGAATCAGGAATTGTTCCCCATCCACCTCCACAGAGTACATCCAGTGAGGCCTGGTAGAAGTGATGCTCTTCAGTGGGTGAGAGCTTCCACACGCCACCCCACCTTTGGCTACTTCCCAGGATGAGCTGGTGGTGTAACCACATTCAACCTGTGTTTACACTGAGAGGCAGTGTGGTGTAGTGGGGAGAGCACTGGACTGGGAACTGGGGAGATCCAAGTCCCCACTGAAGCTCCCCGGGTGCCTTTGGGCCAGCCACTCCCCCTCAGCCCAACCTACCTCACAGGGTTGTTGTTGTGAGCAGGAAAAAGGCAGAATGGGAATGCAGTGTCGTTTCAGCAAAGGTGCCTTCGCTAGGTGGAAAAACCCTGCTGGACTGAAAGCTGTCCACCAACTTCGCAGCCCATTTCTAGACCTGGGGGCTGCAGGAAACATCCATGTAGGGAATATCGGCCACACTAGTCATTTGCCACTGCCTGCAGCAGCTGGGATATGCAGGTAGACTGCCTTTGACTAGGGAAGTTACACTGGAGAGCCAGTGTGGCGTAGAAGTTAAGAGCTGGGACTGGGACTCAAGCGATCCGGGTTCGAGTCCCTGCTCGGCCATGGAGCCAACTGGGTGCCTTTGGGCCAGTCCCAGACTCTCAGCCCAACCTACCTCACAGGGTTGTTGTTGTGGGGAAAAGATGGAGGAGGAGAATGATGGAAGCTGCCTTGAGCCCTTTGTAGGAAAAAGGCAGGATATAAATTGAAAAATAAATAATAAATAATAACTAGAACTAGAGTACCTCTGCGCATGTGCAGAGGGAATATTCTGGCTCAGGAGATGAAGCCAAAAAAATCCCCAATGGCAACCAGCAACTTTCTGACTAAAGATGCACCAGGAAACTGCTTTCAGTCCCAGAGTCCATTTTCTCTGGTGGGATATTTGGCTTCAGAAGTTTGAAGAGCCAGTGTGGTGTCGTGGTTAAGAGCGTGGGACTGGGACTCAGACGATCCGGGTTCGAATCCCCGCTCAGCCATGGAGCCAACTGGGTGACTTTGGGCCAGCCACAGACTCTCAGTCCAGCCTACCTCACAGGGTTGTTGTTGTGGGGATAAGATGGAGGAGGAGAATGATGTAGGCTGCCTTGAGCCTTTTGTAGGAAAAAGGCAGGATGTAAATCGATAAACAAACAAACAAATCCATCATGTTTTATCGAGAGCCGATCTCTTCTCTTCTGGGATGCGGCTCCAAAAGCCATCTCCTTTTCTACCTGCAGCACCTTTCTCCTTACCGTATTCTTTGCCCAGGACAGGTGTGTCTTTCCAACGAAATGCTCCCCACCGTGTGCTGGGTTCCAGGTACTGGGCAGGAATGATGGGATCGTACCAGCTGCTCTCTCGCAGATGCTGGGCATAAGCTGAGGAAAGACGAGACAGAGCAGAGGCCAAACAGGTAAGTCAACAACACACCTGCATGCCAACTCAGAAACAGAGGTGTGATTTCCAAGCTCCTGAGTATTTCCTCTGTCCCAACCCCTTTATCTGACCCATAAATATTATGTATGTCAAACTGGTGCATTTCTGCCCTAAGCAATCTTCCCCCCAGGCCTGGTTCACATGAAATAGTTCTCAGGTAATGAATCAGAACCCAGCCTTAGCCCTGTCTGCTGGATTTCCAGGCACAGTTTCTGTCCCAGTCCCAGACACTGAAGAAATCTTGCACCCATTAATGGGCTTGTCTTGGCAGGAGGGACAAACTAGGACATGGTGTCTAGACAGAGGAAGGGTTTTGCAGGTGCCCAGAGTGGCAAAAAAGCTCAGAGGTGTCCCAGAAAGCCTTACCAGGTGGTAGAGTCCTCTCCCGTTCGGCATGGGACTTCTGCCAGCGATGGTATGCCTCCCGGCCAATGCGATTGGTGAGGGTGTACCAGGCATCGCGATTGTGGCTGTTGGTCAGCCCCGTGTACCAGGTTTGGGGCATGGCGTCCCACCCCATGGGGGTGAACTTCCATCGAACTGCCTCCTTTATGATGGGGGCATTTAGTGGCCCCCGCAGTCTCAGGTACTCATCACTGCAGGGGGGTGGGGGGAGAGAAGGAGAAGGAGAATCAGATGCCACCGTGAGAAGCCACACAGAGAAGACACTGTGATGAGCTGCCAACCAATCTCTGGGACTCGATGAATAAAATTCCCCAAAATGTTCTTTCCCCAAAAAGCCCTGCTCAGCTCTTCTAAATTTCTTCTTCTGCATTTGACTTTCGTCAGCACGAATATTTCTGTATGTATGTATGTATGTATGTATGTATGTATGTATTTAAACATTTCTATGCCGCCCCATCGCAACAAAGCCTCAGGGCGGCTTACAACAATAAAATTACAACAATACCCCTTAAAACCTTTCCACCCCCTCCCCTCGGTGCATCTCGGCTAACCCTATAAAATACAATCCTAAATTAAATAAAAACAAATTATAAAAAAAACACACTAAACAATAATGAATACAAACAATTAAACTATAAACAAATTATAAACAGTTAAACTAGACAAATAAATACAAACAATTAAACCATAAACCAACTAACAAAATTAACAATTAAAATATGATTTAAATAAAAAGGTCTTCGCCTGGCGCCGAAAAACAAATAACGATGGCGCCAGGCGGACCTCTCTGGGGAGCGCATTCCATAATTGGGGCGCCACTGCAGAGAAGGCCCTCCTCCAGTTACTCACCCTCCTAATATCACTCACGGAGGGTTCCCGGAGGAGGGCCTCTGTAGCTGATCTCAAGGGGCGGGAGGGCAAATAAGGGCACAAGCGGTCCATTAGGTATCCAGGACCCAAGCCGTTTAGGGCTTTATAGGTGAAAACCAACACCTTGAATTGGGCCCGGACTTCATTCGGGAGCCAGTGGAGCTGACGGAGGACTGGGGTGATATGAGAACAATGCCCAGTCCCCGTCAGCACCCTGGCAGCTCTATTCTGCACCAATTGAAGTATCCGGACCGCCTTCAAGGGCAGCCCCACGTAGAGCGCGTTACAGAAATCTAGTCAGGAAGTCACCAGCGCGTGTGTCACTGTCGCCAGGCAGTCATAGTCTAGGAAGGGACGCAGCTGATGTATCAGCCGAAGCTGTAGCAAGGCACTCCTCGCCGCCGCTGTCACCTGAGCATGTAATGACAGTTCTGGGTCAAGGAGCACTCCCAAGCTGCGGACCTTGGAGTGCAACCCCATCCAGGACAAGGGCCAAGTCACCTACCCAGGAGCCCAAACCACCCACCAACAGGACCTCCGTCTTGTCTGGATTGAGCTTCAGTTTATTGGCCCTCATCCAGCCCATTACCTCGGCCAGGCACCGGTTCAGCACAGCCACCGCCTCACCTGGATCAGTGGAGAACGAGAGGTAGAGCTGGGTATCATCAGCGTACTGATGGTTCTGCAGCCCACACCTCCTGATGACCTCTCCCAGCGGTTTCATGTAGATGTTAAATAGGAAGGGGGACAAAATGGACCCCTGCGGAACCCCATGGCATAACTGCCATGGCGCAGAGCCATAGTCCCCCAGCACCACCTTCTGGAATCGGCCATTGAGATAGAAGCGGAACAACTGCCAAGCGGTGCCTCCAACTCCCAATCCCGCTAGCCTATCCAGGATGATACCACGGTTGATGGTATCGAAAGCCGCTGAGAGGTCCAGGAGGACCAACAGGGACGCACTCCCCCTGTCTCTCTCCCTGCACAGGTCATCGTACAGGGCGACCAAGGCAGATTCAGTGCCGTACCCGGGTCTGAAACCGGACTGAAATGGGTCCAGATAATCCATCTCATCCAAGAGTGCTTGGAGTTGTCCCGCCACCACCCGCTCTAGTACCTTGCCCAGGAACGGGATGTTGGCCACCGGTCTATAATTGGCGGCCACCTCTGGATCCAGGGACGCCTTCTTTAGGACTGGCTGGACTACCGCCTCCTTTAAGGGGGCAGGGACCCAGCCGTCTCTTAAAGAGGCACTGACCACCTCCAGGATCCGGGGCCCAATCCCGTCCTTGGCTGTCTTGAGTAGCCAAGAAGGTTATAGGTCTAGTAAGCAAGTGGTAGGGTGTACACGTCCAAGCACCTTGTCCACTTCATCAGGCCGCAGCAACTGAAATTCATCCATTAAGTGTGGACCAGATGGCGTCGATGGCAACTCCCCAGCAGAACCTGATTCCAAAGTAGAGTCGAGCTCGTAGCGTATCTGAGTGATTTTCTCCCGAAAATGCTTGGCAAACTCATCACAGCGGGCCTTCAAGGGTGGCACCAGATCTTTCTTTGGGCCTGGATGTACTAGCCCCTGCACCACTCAAAAGAGCTCCGCTGGACGGCATTGTGAGGAGGCAATGGAAACGGAGAAGAATTTCTTCTTCGCCATCCTCACCGCCACAGCATAGGCCTGATAGTGGGCTCTCAAGTGTGTTCGGTCAGATACGTGTCGTGATCTCCTCCACCTGCCCTCTAGACGTCTCCCAACTTGCTTCATCGCCTGCAATTCAGTCGTATTCCACGGAGATGAACGGGCTTGGCTAGACGGGAGAGGACGCTTGGGAGCGATCGTGTCGATAGCCCTGGTCATCTCCCCATTCCACAATTCAACCAGGGCATCAACAGGATCACCAGCCTTGTCAGCCGGAAAATCCCCCAGAGCACTCAGGAATCCTTCAGGATCCATCCTGCTCCGGGGACGGACCCACACAATCGGGTCCGCACCCTTACAGAGGGAGAGGCCGCTCTTGAGCTCAAACCTCATGAGGAAGTGATCTGACCACAACAGGGGAGTCAAACATAAGTTCCTCACCCTCAGATCACCCTCTTCCTGCCCCGTCGAGAAAACCAGGTCCAGAGTGTGTCCACATTCATGGGTCGGGCCTGTGACATGTTGAGACAGCCCCATGGCCGTCATGGAGGCCATGAAGTCCTGAGCCGCCCCGGTTAGAGCCGCCTTGGCATGGAGATTGAAGTCCCCCAGGACCAGCATCCTGGGGGTCCTCAACGCCAGGTCCAAGACGATCTCCGTCAGCTCAGGCAGGGAGACTGTTGGGCAGGAGGGGGCACGGTACACCAACAGAATCCCCAATCTGTCTCGGTCACCCAACACCAAGTGGAAGCACTCCAGCCCCGGCCTCGAGAGAACAGGAAGCCCCACAAGGGCCCCATCTTCTTCAGAGAGTTTTGCCTTCTTGTGATGTGCCCCAAACCACCTGAGTTTTGCTATTTTTGCTTCTCCAAAAAGTTCTGGCTTGATTTGATCGATGGCAGTGATGGCAAACCTTTCAGAGACCAAGTGCCCAAACTGCAACCCAAAATCCACTTATTTATCGCAAAGTGCCAACACTGCAATACAACCCGAATACGGAGTTTTAGTTTAGAAAATATGATGCTGCAGATTCAAATATGCTGGGGGGACAACACAGCATTAAAAGGATCTCAGTTTCTTCATTAGAACAGCTCTTTGCTAAATCTTAAGATATTAAATTTCAATTTTTCATAAGAAAACTCAAAGCTAAAATCTTGTGTTAATAAAAACAAATGTATTAAAACTCACAGCCAGTCCAAGCAAATGTATATATATCCTTGGCAGCGCACTGACCGTCCATGCGAAAGCTCGGATGAGAAGTGGCTAATGAGTCGTGGCTTGAGACGTCATCGCCTGGCACCGCAACTCTTTTCTGAGCATGCGCATGGCCCCTATGTGCGCTGTTATCCGATGCTCAGCTGCTGGAGCAATGCTGGGGCGACTGGGCTCGCGTGCTGACAGAGAGGGCTCTGTGTGCCCACTGTGGCACACGTGCCATAGGTTCACCACCACTGATCTATGGCCTGTTTGTTCCTCTTTATTGGTTAATGAAAAAAAAATTAAACATTATTAACCTTAAGAGCCATCAGAACCAAGCAGGAAAAGCATGGACTGAAGGTGTGGCAATTTGTTTTGTTTTTTTGCAGGATTCTCTACCATACGTTGGTCAACCCTCATCAATGTTCAAGGAGCGTCTCCTTCCATATGTGCCTGCCCACCCCTTAAGAACTAGGGCAGAGGCCCTTCACTGGGAGCCCCACCTAAGGGAGATTAGCAGGGTGACTACCAGGAGAAGGGGAGACCAGATTTGAAGGATCTCTCGGGGGGAAGACACAGTAATTATGGGGGATTACGATCTCCCAGATATTACTTGGGAGACTCACTCGGCAGTGACAGCCAGGTCACGTCGCTTCCTAGAAGCTCTAGAGGGTGGGTTTTTTACACAGAGGGTCCGAGAGGTGACGAGGGGGGGAAACATCCTTGACTTGGTCTTGACCAATAGGGAGGAGCTGATAGATGAAGGTTAGATTAGGGGAGCTCTGGAGGCGAGTGATCACTCCATCCTTTGCTTTGAGATCAGGGGACTGGGGATGTGCAGTAGGTCGAGCACTAGAAGCTGGGACTTCAAGAGGGCCAACTTTGGCCAACTGCAGGCCAGACTGGGGAAAGTCTCCTGGGACAGGTTACTGGAAGGTAAGCGAGTTGAGGAGGGGTGGATGGCACTCAAAAGGGAGGTTTTGCAGGCGCAAGCCCTGACGATACCTCTAGTCAGTAAGGTGGGGAGGCGGAGGAGAGCGCCGCCATGGATGCGAAAGGAGGTGGTTAGGGGGATTAGACACAAAAGGAGCCTCCGTAGGAAATGGGTACTGGGGGAAATAGACAAAAGGGTATACCAGGAGGAGGAGGCCGTTGCAGAAGGATTCTTCGCAAGGCTAAGGCTGATTACGAGCTGAGACTTGCCAAGAATATCAAGAGCAGCAAAAAGGGCTTCTATCAGCATATAAATAGCAAGAGGAAGGGGAGGCAAGTGGTGGTACCACTAAATAAGGAGGAAGGCGATCCAGTGACTGATGCGAGGAAACAGGCACAGATGCTAAATGACTATTTTGCCTCTGTGTTCTCCCCAAAGCAGGATGGGGGAGATCTTCATGGGAGATTAGATGAGGCTGGGGACTCAGGGGCACAGATTAGAGTCACCCTCCTTGAAGCCAAGGGGCTCCTCAGGGCATTGGACATTACAAAGGCGCCAGGCCCTGACAGGTTACGCCTGAGAGTACTTAGAGAGTTGGCAGGGTTCTCTCACACCCGCTGGCCTCCATTTTTGAGGCCACGTGGAGAACGAGTGAAGTTCCAGAGGACTGGAGGGTAGCATCAGTGGTCCCAATTTTAAAAAAGGGTAGTAGAAGGGACATGGGGAATTACAGACCGATTAGCCTTACGTCCATTGTAGGAAAAACAATGGAAAGGCTCACAATAGCAAGAGAACTAGCGATGCTAGATAGGGAAGGGAGGCTGATGGCCACACAATACGGCTTCTGCAATAACAGGCCCTGCCAGACAAACCTTGTGGAATTTATGACAAGGTTTCGAGATGGCTAGATGAAGGGGATGCAGTGGATGTAGTAGACCTGGATTTCAGCAAGACCATTGTCAAAGTGCCCCATGATATCCTGGTGGAGAAACTGAGGAGTTTTGGGATACACCAAAGCACTGTCCGGTGGATTGGGGCATGGTTGACTGACCGAAAGCTGAAGGTAACCATTAGCGGGGAATCATCGGGACGGCAGCCAGTGACAAGCGGGGTCCCCCAAGGCTCTGTCCTGGGCCGATCCTGTTTAATCTTTTCATCAATGACATGGAAAAAGGGGTGACCAGTCTGCTGATCGAATTCACATATGATACTAAAATGGAGGCAGTGGCCACAAGTGAGGAGCAGGTACTCCGGATCCAGAAGGATCTGGACAGACTATAGAAGTGGGCAGGAGACAACAAGATGGCGTTCAATGTGGATAAATGCAAGGTCTTGCACTTGGGGCAGAGGAATGGGTGTCAGAAGTGCATACATGGTGTCTGTGAGACCCATTCTGGCTTCCCTGACTTTTTTGTCTTCTTTTTGCTTCCTTCTTTCTGTCTTCTTTTATCGGGATGGCAGCCAGTGACAAGCGGGGTCCCCCAGGGCTCTGTCCTGGGGCCGATCCTGCTTAATCTTTTCATCAATGACATGGAAGAAGGGGTGAACAGTCTGCTGATCAGATTCGCAGATGGTACTAAAACAGGGGCAGGGGCCACAACTGAGCAGGTACTCCACATCCAGAAGGATATGGACAGACTATGGAAGTGGGCAGGAGACAACAGGATGGCGTTCAGTGTTGATAAGTGCAAGGTCTTGCACTTGGGGCATAGGAATGGGTGTCACAAGTACAGGTTGGGGGACAAGTGGCTGGAGAGCAGCACTTGTGAAAGGGACCTCAGGGTGCTGGTTGACTGCAGGCTGAACATGACCCCGCAGTGGGATGCGGTGGTCAAGAGGGCGAACGCCACCCTTGGTTGCATAGCCAGAAGTGTGGCTTCTAGATTGAGAAAGGTATTGCTACCACTCTATATGACTCTGATGCGCCCACTACTGGAGTATTGTGCTCAGTTCTGGGCCCCTCATTACAGGAAGGATATAGCCAGGTTGGAGTCAGTGCAGCATAGGGCCACAAGGTTGGTGGCCTGTTTGCAGGGGAAGCCGAATGAGGCGAGACTGAGGGAACGGGGTCTCTTCAGCCTGGAGAAGAGGAGACTCAGAGGGGATCTGTTGGCGACATACAGGTGTGTGTGGGGGTGTCACACAGAGGTGGGTAGAGACCTGTTCTCCCCTGCAGAGGAGGGCAGGATGCGCTCTAATGAAGCCAAGTTCAGGAAACCAAGGTTCAACGTAGATGCCAGGAAGTCCATCCTGACGGTTAGGACCCCGAGGGTGTGGAATGGGCTTCCATGGGAGGTGGTTGAGGCTCCATCGGTGAGGGTGTTCAAAGATAGGCTAGACATGCACATGATGGGCATGTCATGAGCAGAGCCAGGGGTCAGACTAGATGGCCCGGAAGGTCCCTTCTGACTCCCTCTGCTTCTGTGTTTCTATATGCTGGCACCCTGCCTACTCCTGTGAGTGGTTCACAGGACACTGTCACTGTATTCTTTTCTGCGCCAGGCTAAAACCTTTTTATTTTCCAAATGCTTTAATATCTGATTGTTTTAATTGGGGTTTTATTGTTGGTTGGAAATTTTGTTACGATGCTGTGTTTTATTTCATTCTATATTGTTTTACTATTATATCATCCCGCGACCGCGGTAAAGGATGGTCTAGAGAAGTTTGAAACAAATCCATAAACGAGACCATGAATAACCAAGAGGTTGGCACATGCGATGTCTTCACATTGCAAGGTGGCTTGTGCAATTTGAAAACTCAGACACAGGACAGTAAAACAGAAACCCAGAACAAGGGAGAAGTAGAAACGAAAAAGTAGAAAGGCAAGCAATATATGATGGCACCCCAAGAGCAGTGGAGATTTCTAATGATTCACTCCCCAAGTTTTCAGTCCAGAATTCAGCCGTTCAAAGAAAAATCTGCATGCTTATGCAGGCTTTGGAACCACTGTGACTTAAAATGATTGAATGATTACATAATTTTCTTTTGGATATGGAAATGGAAGATGAACAAGTTAAGGAAACTATGATAACATGGGCACAAAATTTTGGATATAGTATTGAGCTACAGAAATGGCAAAAGCTGTGGGAAAGAAATATTAAGATAACTTTAGCAACTTCATATAAAGAAAATCTTTATAAAATGTTTTATAGATGGTATTTGTCGCCGAACAGATTAGCAAAAATGTTTTCAAATATATCAAACAGATGTCGGAAATGCAAACAAAAACCTGGTACATTTTATCATATGTGGTGGACTTGTGCTAAGGCAAAAAAATACTGGGTTAAAATACAGTATTTTACAGTTAAAATACATAAATGCTGCAAAACCCTTTAATATTCAAACCTGAAGTATTTTTATTAGGCATTATTCCTGATGATCTTGATAAACACAGTATATATTTGATCTTACATGTAATTACTGAGGCGAGGATTGTATTTGCTCAGCATTGGAGGAATGAAGAGCCACCGACTGAAGAACTAAAAGGGATTCTGGACTGTGTGGAAATGGATAGACTGACTCTGTCTTTGAAGGAGGAAGAAGATACATACTTCTACCAAGCTTGGAATTTTTTTATCATTGGTTAGAGAAACGGGACCATATGTAGAGTTTAAAATGGTTATTAATGGTAATAAGAGGTAAACCCAGTTATTTCAAAATTCTTGGGAATACTTGCTGCTTTAGTTTACACTTGTAGTAATAATAAAAGTAATAATAAAAATTTGGAAAACAGAACCACTGTGACTTGAGGTTTCTGTGATTTAAAACTTATGGGGGATGAAAGGGAACCCGTGACAAATCACAGAACCTAGATTCAATAGACTACCAGGCTGGCCCTCTTAAATCTAGGGAGAGTAACGTCGGCTACTTACCTGTACAGCGGAGTGGGGAAGTCAGTCTCTAAAGTGCTTTGAGGAACATACGGACGATTTAACACCAGGTCCCGATAGTTCAGGTCGTGCAGAGGCATGGCCGATGGGGCTGCCCCACAGCACCCAGCCCGTCACCTTCCTTGTGCTTCCAGTGAAGAGTGAGAAGCAATGTTTGCTTCATATAGCGCTTGGCAACCATGCTCCTAGCAACGGAGGGGGAAATGGGTGGAGGCTGCTGGATGTCTGAGGAAATCCAGACTGGATTAAGAGATGCTTTGGCTGGCCATTTTCAGCAGGTTTTGTGTCCTGCTAGAGTTTAAAATCTGAAGCCATCTCAGGATTCGTAGCCTGCTTAGAATGCCTGAAGAACTGGGTGCGTGAAATGGCCTTTAATATTCATCCATTTGATAAAAGGCGTATCATCAAACTCTTCCTTCAGATACTGGCGGAGAAATAAAAACCTCATGTGAATTTAATCAAGATTATGAAATTGTGCACGATTTCTGGACACTTTGTTTCAATGGTTGCACAGGTATTTCAGTGGTGTGGAACTCCTTAGCTAGCAGATCAGTCTCTTCAGCAAGCTGTGGACTGAAAAATGACAGAAAAGGTATCTCAGTCAGTCAGAATAGGCAGCATTAAAATAGTTCGGGAGGCTCTTGCCAAGGGCTTTTGCACAGTGGTGGTCCCTGGGGCAAAAATGCAGAATCCAACACCTGTTGTCAGTACCCAGAGTAGCAGGGGTAATGTTACCCTGACATGTCGTGGTGGTGGCGTTATTTGAAGTTTGAAAAGCAAAACATGCAAAATGCGCATGCCCAAGAATTCTTGGTTGCAGCAGAGCTGGCCAGCAGCTTCGCTATTCTAATCTATCAGAAATAAAGAGATTAATTCTGAAAGCGTATGGCGGCAAGAGAGAAATGTTTGTGGTTTGCTGCACAACTGATAGATGGATTTCCAAAAGGGCTTCTCCAGAAACCGTGAAAGCAAGAGGTTAAAATTTAGCATAGCAACTATGTGTTTCCCCCAGGTTCATGTATTCACAACCTCCGTCATGTCCATGGGGTGGTGTTTGCTTAATCACACCTTGTGGTTATCATTCAAACTTGAACCAGCTGCATTAATTCAACCTCAAAGCATCATTTATAAGCTGGACCGTTTCCACTGATCAAGGTAAGATGAACATGTTACAGTCACAAGATGTGCTAAATTTATTATTCAATTACATGCATACCCTGAAACTTGTGACAACTTGCTAAATTTCACTTATTGTTGAATTGCATTTATAGCAATTCTTTTCTTTTCATGACGATTCTAAGGGTTTACCTAACTTAACCACCACCTTGTGAGGTAAGCTAGGCCAAGAGTGAGTAGCCCGAAGTTAACCAGTGAGCTCTGTGGCCAAGCGAGGACTCAAACCTGGATCTAAATGCTTGCTCTTTGGTTTTTGCAAATAAATTCTGCAGATATGTCATTTTCCTCCAAATTGGGGTGGGGGGTGGGGTTGAAGGCAAAAACATTTTTATATCCTTTTGGCATTTCTAGTATTTTAAGGGTGTTTTTTGGATGTGATGGCATTGCTGGAATTAGAAAGCAAAGGTACAAAGGTGTGTCCATGGAAAAGTTGTGTGTGCTTGGCATAATATTTTTTTGGACCACCACTCCATTTTTTATTGGGGCAATCCAAAATTCCACAAGCTACCTAAGAGCTCCCAATTGCTCTTATTTTATGCAAATGCTGCATTTTTATAGAAAATTAAGGTGATGCATTGTCATACCCCACTCCCCTAAAATAAAGCCAGGCCTAAACTGGAGCCTGGGAATTTGGACAACAACAAAATTTAAAAGCTTGGAAAACACTACACGCTTGCCAAAGTAACTTTGAAATTCACAAGTTCTTTTATTACTAGATACATTAACTTTACATTATCAAGGTACAAGTATTTTTGCATTATACCCCTTCCACGCATCTTCTTAGAAAAAGCAGAGCAAGAGTGCACTACACACACACACACACACACACACACACCTCTCTTCCCTCCACACAAACAAGAGAGCACCCCAACACAAATGTTCTTATAATTTTCATAACTTCTGGCTGGAAAGTGACACGCACTAAATTACAAACTTGCACCATCTCACCAGCTATCAAGCCATTTCAGGTTTCTTTTTCTTTCTTTTTTGTCACAAAGCTAACCAACACTACACTCAACCAACCACATGAGAATGGGGTACACAGAACTTATTCACACACACAGAATATTTATCTGGAGGCATCCAACCACCCAGTTATGCTCTTCCTCATCCAAAACAGCCCACCTGTTAACCCAACAAGAAACCATGGGTTAGTTCAGAGGCTGTTGAGCCCCTAAACAACCCATCTTCACACATCTGTCAACAGCCTATCAAGAAGCTGATCATGGGCTGTTGAATGAAAGTGGAGTGGTGGATATATGGGTGGCAGTGTTGTTCCTCACGGGTTGCTTAACCCAAAGACTGGGTGGAACTAGGAAGCAGCGTCCAAAGTCACACTCTCCAGTGGGGGAACCTGGCGAAGGTACAACAGCACCCAGACAAGAGAACCCCCGTCCCAGCAAACCCCACCTCTCCTAGTCTAACATGGGCAACTCTGACCCTCCAGGAGGTTCCTTACACGGAAGCCCTTCCTGGGCACAAGCTACAAAGAACACTTCAGAAACACTTTCGTCCAAGCAGACGTGTTTGGGTTCCCCACAATATTTGGTGGGACGGCTCCACTTTGGAAGGAAGCTGTAATACTGTTGGTCCAGGACTCAACCACGTTCTGCTTGTGTCACAATCGTATCACCACCGTTCCCCTGGCTGGGGAGCAGCAGCTGGAGAGGTTTGCCAAAAAACCAGTGGGCAGTATACTGTTTACCTCGGTATTTCAATGACTCTTTTACCGTATACTCACAGGTCAGAATGTCCCTTTCTATCTTCCCATTCTACCCCATACTTCTCAGTGTGGTCAAGCCAGAAGCCACCAGGTTACCCCGAGTCCTGGGGGCAGCATGTCCCTTCCCACGGAATGACCCAGTCGTGGCTTGTGCAAAGTGTAGGGAGTAATTCTTCTCTTACCTGGACCCCTAAAAACCCACCTTTAGAGTTTCTTGAATACCAAGAACTCTGCTCCTTCCCGTTTTCAGCCACGATTCTCAGATGACTTTATAGATTCAACACCACTTGTTTTTTTCTTTTCCTGTCTGTCACTCTGAACTAGCCGAGATGGAAATTCTGTTAACCAACCCATACAAAAAGCACCAAGGTTGGAGAGAGCTGCTTAAATAAAAGGCTTTTTTGCCACTTGGTGGCCCAGTCACCCCAGGGTCTGGGTGGTCATCCTGAAGGACCCTGCTTGAAAACACTCAAGACAGCGCTCGTGGAATTCCAACGTTTTGCTCAGACCTGGTACAGTTGTCTTTTTTCTTCTCTCCAACTCCTTCTCTCCAACTGAAAGAATTCCCACTACTGGCATTTCGAATGCTCCAGTGTACTTGCTCTCACACAGACTGACACACACACACACACACACACACCCACCCCTCTCTTTGCAACCTTTCCCCATTTGTTCCCTGACTTGAAGGATGGGCCCAGAACTTTGGCAACGTCCCCATCCTGCTCGTCCCCTAAATAATGTCCAACTGTATTCATAGGCAACTATTTAATAGGGATCTCCAAGGCTCCTCCGAACAGGCGAACTGACCTGTCACACCCCCATCCACCCACCCCCAACTTCCTGGATCATAGCCTCAGTTTCCATGCGTGTCGATTAGTGCTTCTCGACTCCAAAAAAAAAAAAAAAAAATCTTTTCCTGGGTTTTAACGTATCCGGGTGAAGAGGTTAAGGACGGAAACGGACTCCTAGGATCGAGAGAGAGAAACGGTTAGCTCCATGCCCCTCCACGGATAACGAAGCCTCTGCTCACACCGGTGGATGCGCTGACATCACCCAACGGGGAGCCCCGCGAGAGCAGAACGGACCCAAGTCCCGTTTCCAACGGAAGAGCAGGTGTGGGGATCAGAGAGATCTGTGTGCTATGTGGCAACGGCTGCAGGTCCTCTGGACTGCTCACAACAGGGCTGCGGGATCTGGCCACCTCCCCTGCCATCCCTCCACTGGGAAATGCCATGGGATGGGCTGAGGCGCCCGACTAGGACAGCTCCACGTCACCAGAAAGGGCAAGCCCTGCTTGAAATGCAGAAGCAACCAAATTCTGGGGTCCACACTGAAGGCGGACAGACGGCCGTCGCACACGCGTTTCTCGAGGTTTCCCGTCACACAAACCCCACCGTGCTTACCTTTGTGGAGCGTGTTTTGCTGAAGACATTCCAGAACCTCAAAGTCTCGTCCCCTGCTCCTGTTACAATGGCTTCACCATCGGGGGACATTGCCTGCAGAATGGACGGATGAGAACCCAAGTGGCCCAGGAGCGCTTGAGGAGGAGGGAGCTGCTGCAAGGCAGAGCCCCCCTCCTGAGAAAACACACCTGCCGACTTGCAGAGGCATACACGAGCCACACCTGCAAGGCCAGGGTGGGCCACAGAGGGTTGGGGGCAACGCTTACCAGGTAGAGGACTCTGTAAGAATGACCAGTTAGTTTTGCCACTTGTGTCAAGGACGGGTATTTCCAGACAAGGATCTGATTCTGAGAGTATCCATGGGTGCTCACCTGCCGAGAGAAGGTCTTTCAGGAGACAGCTGGGGGTGGGGGGAGGAATCTAGCGTGGGTGCTAAGGTGGGGAGCAGCAACAGGTAGCCTACTGGTAGGATCTGGCTCTCTGGAGAGGCATCCCCTTCCAGCTGCCAGCTTGGAAGCAGGGCGAAAAGAGGGCTTGGACTTGGGGATTTGCGGCAGTCCAAGTCGAGAAGCAGGGCTCGGAAGTCGCCTCTGGAAGGCATCCCTCCCAGGAAGACAATCACCAGCCGGGGAACGAGGTCAATTGGATGGGCCCCTTCTAAAGATAACAGGCCATACAACGTTTTGAACACCTGGATCATGTGGATAAAAATCACAGTGGGCAAGTGGCGTTTTTGCTCTGAGGAATTCGGAGGGGGTAGCACCCAAATTTCGAGGGGGAACAGCAGACAAGCTCTGGGGGACACCCACAAGCCTCATCCCTGTTCAGCCCAATTCGTGCCCCTCCCTTGCCCTCTGACGACGCCTCAGAGCTGTGCTCCAATTAGTACCTACCTGCTGCCCGTTACGGAAAACAGATAACCCACCTTCCCATACATCTTCCTACCTTCCTCCCAGAAACTGGCACTCAGAGCCGGCTGGTCTGCCCTGTGTAAGAACTGGTGCCCACCATGTTTAAGACTGCAAGTCCCAGCGGTCCTGGCTGGGTTGGAGTTACTGCTGTTGGTGGCCACCAAGCATGCAAAGGCAGGTGACACAAAAGACACAAGGAACGCCCCCCTCTGCTTCCACCCAGCCCGGCTGGAATTCCAGCAGTGCTACTGGGGTGAGCTAGCCCAGAGGAATTCAGCTCGCCACCTCAGCAGGGACTGGAAGAGGGCCCCCAAGTTCAAAGCATTCTCCATCCTACCCCTTGGGCGTTTTGCAGAAAACACCTCCGCCGCTCGGAGGGCTCTCAGCAGAGGTCCTTACCAGCTCGTTGGCGTGTTTCGACCAGGCGAGGTTGCACACCTGCGACCCCGTGTCGATGCACTGCAAGGGCTGCCCAGTCAGCGTGTTCCAGAAGCGTATGCAGCGGTCCGCTGTCCCGCCCCCAGAGGCCAGCAGCCCGTGCTGGTGCGGGGACCAAGCGATGGCTTTGACGGCCGCCAGGTGCTCCGTGTACTGCTGCACTGGGCTGAGGCTGGAGTGGTTCCAGACAAGGAGCTGGGGAGGCAGGAGAGGTGGGGTTTTGGAGCAGAGTGGCAGCTCCAGCAGCAGGTGACCCAAAGGAATAGCCCCTCCAGCACCCCCCCCATACATTTGGGGGGCCAGTCGAACTCTTGGCTGTGGAGATACAGCAGCACATCAATCTCAACATCCCCTATTGCCTACACTGGAAACCCACCGAAGTCTGGGCCCAATTTAAGGTGCTGGTTTTGACCTATAAAGCCCTAAATGGCTTGGGTCCTGGATACCTGAAGGAGCGCCTTCTCCCCTATGTGCCCTCCTGCCCCTTGAGATCTGAGGCAAAGGCCCTCCTCTGGGAGCCCTCCTTGAGAGATCAAGAGGGTGACTAGCCGGAGGAGGGCCTTTTCTGTGGTAGCACCCCGACTGTGGAACACGCCCCCCAGAGGTTTGCCTGGTGCCAACGCATTTTTCCTTTTGGTGTCACGTGAAACCCTTTTTATTCTCCCACTGTTTTAATCGTTGACATGTTTTATTTATATATTAACATCAGATACTGTGCCACTGTTACTCTTATTTCTATTTTATTGCATTAATCTGTTGTAAACTGTCCCGTGACGTCTAAGTATGGGACGATATAGAAAAGTTTTAAACAAACAAACAAACAAACAAACAAACAAGGCCCCTGCTTTTTCCATCACACTCATCTCATTCGCAATGCAATAATTTGACATCCATTTCCCCAGCACCAGGTGAAAAGTTCCATTCAGTCACATTAACTATGCCGGGTTTTTAAAAAAATGCTGTGTTCCAACTGCCGCAATTCACCAATTCATTGTTTTAAATGGGGATTCTATCCTGCTTTTCAATTAAAAACCACTCGAGGCCACTTTGTTCACCCGCTGGACTGATTGGTCGGTAATGGTGTAGGCCGTCCTCTGCGGTGGAAACAGTGGACTATGCCACATGCTGTGAATGTACCTCCGCCGGTTCCGTCGCACGGACTGTTAGCACCAAACAGTTGCTCAAATGAGCCCTGACAGAAGGGCCAGAGGGCTTTTCTGGGGTTTGCCAAGTTCCCTTCTGAGACCATGGCAGACCGGACCCATTCAGAAAAGAGTGTTTCTAATTTTGAAGGATTTTCTAGCTCTGGCTGTGCTAGCCATCCGTTCTGCTTGCTGAAGGATGGAGTCCAATAAACTAAGCTAAAACACCACACACACAGTTCATGTTGCTCTTGCTTGTCACTTTACTACAGCATTTTCTGTACTTTTCCTAACAATTTCTAGTCCCTCTAAGGTAGGTTATTTATGTAAGCTGTTTTTTCACCCCAAAACACCCTGAAAGTGGCATCTGATGGTAAATACACACCATACAAATAGGTATGAAATGCAACAGCCGAATACATGGGTGCTGTTAAGTAGCTAGACATTATGCATCAAGCAAAAGCAAACACGACCTGAGCAACCTAAAACTAAACTGAAGGGCCCCTGGAACATTACAGAAAGGGCTCTTGGGACAAACCACCCCAGGGCTTGGGTACTGCAAGCAATGAAGTCCCATCTCCCATACCTACTGGCCAGACGTCTGATGGTGGTGGATGCAAAACAGGTGTCTCACCTCAGCGGAAAAAAGGAGCAGAGGGGCCTTCTCATTTTATGCTTTAAGAGACAGCCTGCCCGCTGCCGTGAGTGCCATGCAGGCCAAAGGGGGAAAATGTTTTTCAAATGAATGAAACAAAAGCAAGACACTCACAAACCTTTGCTTCTGGTCAGCACCCATTCTCAGCTGCCCACACATCTTACAGCAGGGGTGCCAAAGCTCAGGTTCGGGGAATAAAACCTGCCCACTGGCTCCCAATCTTGCCCTCCACAGCAGGGGCCTTGTTCCCAACAGTGCGGCAGGTTTCTGGCTTCTGACGGGGATCTCCAGCGCCCACAAAGGCTGCACTGCCACGCTAAGGGCTAGTTATTCTCAGCTGTAAGAGGCTGCCATCTTGGGCGTCACATGTCACTAGTGCGCGGCCCCCAAGAAGGGCCCTCAGCTGAACAAGAGATGCCACACCTCTGCTTCCTGGTTTCATGCATGCGCAACACTGAGGAGTGAGGATACCCAGACAGGCAAAGGGTGTTGGCACTCTACCTTGTTGTCATTGCCACCAGATGCCAGGAGCTGGTGGTCCGTGGACCACTTCAGCCCACACACTTCCTGCCTGTGTCCTTGGAGGCGCCGTTCGGTTTGCACCGGAGGGGTCCGGATGTCTCGCTGCAGGATCATCCGGTCCCGACTGCCAGAAGACAGCTGGTCTGCATTCCACGCCAGAGCACCTGCAATGGGGAATTTGACACGCGTGTGTGCACATGAATAACCTTCTGATGAGCGAGTCGGGAGTGTGCTCTGCTCGCTGGAACGATTCCCTTCTCGGTTAGGAGGGTGGGCATCTGTGTGCGGTGGTGAGAAGATAATGCTGACTAGTGAAGGCAGCGCCTGGAGGAATGTTGTCCATGGGGTCGCAATTGGTCGGACGCGACTTCGCGACTAACAACAACAACAACAACAGTAAAGGCAGCAAGCCCCCGAGTGTTAGCGAAAAGAGAAACCTCGGGAAAGAGGAGTGGCTAAGGAGCAAACCCGGCACAAGGAGGGCTACCAGGGAAGCTGTTCCATGAACCTGAAGATACCAAAGCTCAGCAGGCTCTGAAGAACGCCCGTTCTCAGAACCAACATTGACCCAGGTGTCCCTGCTGGAACTCCTCACAAATGCCAGCAAGAGATTCTTGAAGCCCTGCTCATGCTACAGCCTTAACTCCATCCGAAGGGGTATTTTATTAGCACAGGCAGTTTCTCCATCAGGCCTGGGACCCTCCAATCCGACCGATGAGGAAGCAGCAATACAGAGTCGGAGGTGGAAAAGGGTCTTTGCCCTCTACCAGATACTGTTAATGGGAAACAAGGTCTTGACCTAGGAGCTTTGGCACAGAGCACAGATGTTCCACCCCTGGACTACAGCCCTCCCTCTGGTCCTTCCTGTGCCCTTCACCTCGCTACAATCTCTATACTTTCTGGTCCTCTTCCAATCATTATGTATACTCAATTTTCTGCCCAGGATCCACTCTTTCTCCCGGATCCTGGATAAAGGCCACTGTGCATCTCTAGTTGGTAAAAAGAAACAAAAAGAAACAGCGGTGCTTTTTGGCAGCAGGGCTTTTTCTCCTGTTGCTGTTACGTTCTGTCAAGCCGTCTCCGACTTAGGACAACCTTATGAACAAATGCCTCCCAGAGTATCTTGTCCTGGACAAACCTGCTCGGCTCTTGGAAAAACAAACAAAACTTAGGCTGGGCCTGATATGACACAAAGAAACAAGCAGAAGTTGGATCTGTCTACCTTCCGGTTGACTGAGATTCGACACTGCGCCTGTTTTAGTTGCTTCTAATTAAAAAGCAGTCTGTCGCCTGCTTTTCAAACCAACGTGGCGGCCCAAGAAGAAAAAATGCCTCAATATTCAGAGCGTGATAAAAGAAATAAAGAGGAGAACCGGCAAAACAGTCAGCAGTACAACACAATGTAGTTCCAGTCCTTATGTAGCTGGACACAAGAACTAAGAGAAATAGTGGAGGAGAGAGAAGAGCAACCAAGTGGATTTCCATAGAGGTCGTCCGACTCAGCTCGCCAAAAGAAGCATGGAACGGCGTAGGGCCAGCAGGAATGACTCCGGCATGCGGACAAGCCCAGGAATGGCTTAAGCCCAGGAACAGTTTAATCTAGCATTATGGGAGGGTGAGGCATGGAAGTTTGCCATGAAGTAGCATTTAAGCTGGAAGCCATACCTACATGCTTATGGGCTGAGATCGCTGCAGGGTGCAGCGGCGTCCTGTTGCTGCCTTCGTGCCCCCCCACCCCCCCCAGGCTCTCTCGCCCAACAGCCCTCCGTCCACATCGTTCTCCTCACCCACTCTTGCAGTGTGGCCTTCCAACACGGACAGCTTCTTTCCTGCAGCGGCATCCCAGATCTGAACGAAACCTTTGTGGGTCCCGACTGCCACCAAATTGCCCTAAACAAGGACGCAAAGTGAGAGTTCACGAAGGGGAGAGGCAGGGACAGCGGCAGAAGCTGGGACTCTGTGGAATCCGCCGCACCCCAACGGGGCCACGCTGAAGACGACGGACATTTGCTGCTGCCCGCTTCTTACCTGCTGCACCCATGACTTAGAACCTTTTGCCCAGAATGTGTTCCTTCGACAGCTCAGGTGTGTCGCCAGAGCCCATGTTTCTTGCCCTTGCTTGTTTGTGTCAGTGCAAAATAAAGCAAGATGCTAAATGGCATTGCTTTTTGCAGAAATTGAACGCATTTATAGTCCCACCTGAAAGATCCTTTCAGGTGGGATCATTACCTCCCCTCACTTACTACCTGATATCCTGAAAGCAGTTTCACGGTCAATACTGGAGCCTGAATTTAATCGGGCTTGAAGCTGGGATCTACCACGGCCCAAGCACATCCTCCACCACTGAGCAACCTCTGGCTGCAGTGGTCCATGGACAACAAGACCCCTTGCAACTGTGTTGACACGAGATTCTTCCAACTGGAGATGCTGGGAGGTGAGCCTGGGATATTCCACAGGCAGAACTTGAAATCTTTGGAGAGGGATTACAGATGTGTTCCCTCTCCAACAGAATTGGTTTTGAACACCTCACCTTTCACCCCACTGTCCCCTGTGGCTTCAATTTCAGCACGAATTAGATTTATCTGAGGCAAGCGGAGACAGAAAAGCGGCTTGCAACTTCCAGGGTGCCCTGGCCAGCTCACAGAGCACCGTGCCCTTAAGCTCTCATTCAGCCTAGATTTAGTCCTGTGGAAGAGGAAGGGACAGAGGGAGCCGTGGCTGATGGAAATGCGGCCCAGTTCCTCCTCTGCTGAGGGTCCCACAGCATGGTGACCATCAGGAGTGCCAGTGTTTCCCTTTTTGTTGTTACAACCATTTGGAGAAAGACCAGAATGCTAGCTGGGAAGCTTCAATTGACGCAATTGTTATTGATCGTGTATATTTATATGTTTATATGTTTTTACTGTTTGACTATGAGCTGGGTCAGTTTTAAATTGTGTATAGTTTTAAATGGGGTATTGTTTTACATGTTTATATATGCTGTTAGCCGCCCCGAGGCTTGTTTGCAAGGGGCGGCATATAAATTTGTAAAATAAATAAATAAATAAATAAGCAAGCAAGCAAGCAAGCAAGCAAGCACTAGAACCCGAGCTCCCAGCACAGGCGTGTTACAAGAGCCGGCTTGTTTGCAAGGGGTGGCATATAAATTTGTAAAATAAATAAATAAGTGAGCGAGCGAGCGAGCACGCACTAGAACCTGAGAGCTCCCAGCACAGGCGTGTTACAAGAGCCAGCTTGTTTGCAAGGGGCAGCATATAAATTTGTAAAATAAATAAATAAGCAAGCAAGCAAGCAAGCAAGCACTAGAACCCGAGAGCTCCCAGCACAGGCGTGTTACAAGAGCCGGCTCAAGCATTACAGTATGGCCACCACGTCTGGCCCTATTTCCCAGATGACAAGCACACTGACCCTCTCTGACCATCCCACGGAGGTTACAGAGTCACCTTCCACGGAGAGGTCGCAGAGACGAGTCACCTGGAGAGGGGGAAAAAAAAAGACCAGAGAAACAAGAATCAGCACAAGAGTTTATACTGGCACTGATAAAAGCAGCGAAGTCATACTTTAAAAATTCCCCCACATGATCTCACAAACAGAAGACTCGCCTTGTGAAGGAAGGGATATAAACCGTGTTGCCTACCACCCTGAGCCCACAGGAATATAAACCCCAGTAATAAGCACATAAATTCCAAGGAGCAAGTTTCCTTTACCTGGCTGGTGCACGCACTCCAGAGGTAGACACAGGTTCCAAGGCCAACACTGAGGACGTTGAGAGAGGACCAGTCGACCAGATTCAAGTAGAAGTCATCCTGCAGCTCTGGGGCATCCAGAACTTTGAATGGGATCTTGGAGATCTTCCTTGTTGGCTTTCGGGGGGATCGAAGCAACTTTTGGCTGGTGTTGGGAGTAATACGGGGGGGTGGGGATGTAAAAAAGGGAAACATGGTTAGTTCCATGAGCACTATCCCAGAGCTAGGTATTATCAATTCCTGCAGATGTCATGAAAGCAAGCATCATCTTTTAAAGTATCAAGCAGCCAACATCTGGGAGTACTTCCTGAGGTCACTCTTGAGTGGCGTCTCAAAAGCAGCTACATTTTGAGGGGGGATGTTCTCTGCCTATTTTTGTTTTAGAAAGGTTATCTGGAAATAATCAAGAGGGGAGGATTTTTCTCAGGGGCAAATCTACATGTCCTTAGGGAACTCCTTTTTTTGAACCAACTGGCAAACAGTTTGACTGCTCTAACAGTTCGGGAATGTAGAAACTGTTTTAAAGCAAGGAACAGCAGAGGGAGGAGGGCAAGAGTCAGGTTTGCTGAGTGCTTCAAAACCGAATGCACGCAACCCACTCCCCATCCCGGTAAGGCCAGTAAACCTAAGGTCTCACCGCTCAGCTCCACCAACATCCCTAAAAACTGTCTGCTGCCTCGCCAAAGCCCTGCTGTAATATATGCGCCCGCCACGTCAAGGGGTGAAGAGGGAGTGGCCACCCTAAACAATTTGCCCGCACAGCCAGTCACTTTTGTCTCATTCCTCCTACAGTGCCCAGCTGCAGGAGACACACAAAAGAAGGGAGAAAGGAGCCCTTCCAGAAAAACAAAACCCAAAAGCCCAAATACAATCTAGGCCAGGGTCCTCAAACTTCTCAAACAGGGGGCCAGTTCATGGTCCCTCAGACTGTTGGGGGGGCGGACTATAGTTTGAAAAAAATATGAACGAATTCCTATGCACACTGCACATTATCTTATTTGTAGTGCAAAAAAGGGGAAAAAACCAATACAATATTTAAAATGGAGCACAGTTTTAATCAACATAAACTTAGTATTTCAATGGGAAGCATGGGCCTGCTTTTGCCTAATGAGATGGTCAGTGTCTGGTCCCATATTCGCGCCTCTCTTCGTGATTCAGAGCCAACGTGTGCGTGGCTGGCGCATGTACAATTCACGCTGGCAAGGCCGGCGCAGCAGCAGGAGCGTGCCAGAGCTGGCAGAGCGAGCTGGCGCACACGCGGTTGAACAGACCTGTCACGGTTTGGTGCGAGTGCCCGCTCTCTGCTAGTCTCTGGAACTGAAAGAGTTTCAGAGGACGCCCGCGCCGGCTCAGTGCTTCGGACTCGTTCAGAGATCGTTTTCTCCAAACAAGCCTGAAAGCTCTGAGGCAGGCGGTATCTGGCCCCCAGGCTGTGGTTTGAGGACCCCTGATCTACGTGCTTCTGCCTTAGTTTCCCACCTGCTGCCAAGCAAATGAAGGAGGAGAGAACTTCCCCCTTTCTGTACTCCCTGGTTAATGGGAGGGTGGTAAAATGGAAGGGCTGCAGTATCTTGGGGGGCGGGAGGGGGGCAAATGTCACTCAGGCTCTACCTGCTCCTCCACCAACCTCCACCAGACGGCCCTGGCCGAACCCGGATTCCAACTGGCCTCCCTCTTTCTCGCCCGATATGAAATGGCCCCCGAGAACGCCTTGCCCCCATTAACAGACACATCCCCCAGAAGAGCAGCCAACCTTTTGTTGCTAACCGGGGAGAGAGAATACGGGGAGACCTCGTTGCCATCATCCGGGTTGGATCGTTTTGTGGTGAGGGAGTACTAGACGGACAACGAGAAATAAAGCAGCATCCCAGAGTTAGCAGCTGTACAGAAGTGGTCCCTCCTCCTGGGGGTGGGGGGGTGGGCAGCCAAAAATACCTTTGGACCCCACCCAACCAAGTCCGACGCTCATCCAAGCAACAGGACCTGCCAGTCTGTCTTCCCAGCGATGTGATCCCCGTTTCCTGCCACTCAGTTGTGTTTGTCTATTGCATGTCCACCCCGTCATTTTCTGTAAGCCCCTTTGTGAAGTGCTGGGAGAGCAGGTGGGCTGCGATTTCAGCAGGGGGACGCAAAAGTTGCACAAGAGGTGTGAGCAAAATTACAATGGGGGGAGGGGGAGGCAGAAGAAGCCCTGACTTGCCCTCCACAAGACAAAGGATGTGCGCTGGCAAGGCGCTGATGTGCCCGATGGACCAGCCGCTGGGTGAGAGGAACTGGCAGAGCATGGTGCAGCTGAGGCTGCTCAAGCCCGAGTGGCGGCTGCCCGGTCGCCTTGCCCGTGTGGCAGCCTCCCTACGTGGGCAGGGGTCACACAAGCGAGCCCCTGGGCCTTCAAAAATCAGGCACCATCCCCGGTCCGTGATCAGAGATTACAGCCCGGCTTCTGAGGGCCACAGCCTGGCAGCCAAGCCCTGGCCTCTTGGAGGGCTCCATGGGCCGAACAGGCTAGGAAAGGACCAAGGCTGTGGTGCGGGGCGGGGCAGGGGGGAGGTTTTAAAATGAATTTATATGTTTTTATTGTTGTAAGCCGCCCCGAGGCTTTATTGCGATGGGGCGGCATAGAAATGTTTTAAATAAATAAATAAGTAAGTAAGTAAGTAAGTAAGTAAGTAAGTAATAAGTAAGTAAGGTTTCTAGAAAGGCAGGTAGGAAATGAAGCTTACATTCCCATTTCCGTACTTAATTCCTGAATACCCCAAGCAGCACCTACCTCCAAGCCTGCTTTACCCCACAACTTCGCTTCCTTTCTGGAAGGCCCTGCCTGCCCTCTGTGTCAAAACGATGGCAGATAATTCCCAAGGATAATCCTGCCATTAGCTGTTTGGACACCACAGCCCTGGCTCTGCCCAGTTTTCCTGCTTCCTGATTCTACTGCTTTGGTTTCTCTGGGGGAGAGGGGTTGAGAATGGGAGAAAAGGTACCGTGAAGAGACTTTTCTTCTCAGGGGTGGAGGGCTGCAGCCGCCTGTCCTCCGTCTGGGGATCCTGCACTTTCTCAATCCCCGCTCCCAGGAGCTCATTCTTTAGTAAGGCCGAATATGCTAGGCCATCTGCGTGGACAAGAGAAGGGGAGAAACCTGAGGGAGGATGAACTAAAGGGATTTGCTTTTTTAATAGGATCGAAGCAACTGGGTGAGATGCGACATTCCACAGAAAGGAAGCAAAGTACAGAATTGCTAAAGCTGAGAAAACATAAGGCACTGTTAACAAAACAATAGTGACAAAATATGCATGCAAACTCCAAATGTGTCATACTAAAATTACTAGGAATCTTACAATCACACCAGTATCAGAATGAAGATTTGTCCTTCACATTTACTTGAAATCGAGTTGCACAGAACACAGTGGGACTTATCTCTAGGTAGAGATGAATTATCACTGCACCATGAAAAACCTACCTATATATTCTTCAGAGCAACCAATAAAATACATCATTTAAAAATGTCGACCTACAAAATCAGTATCTCCGATGTGCTATTTTAGGTAAAAACACCTATCTGGAGTTGACTAAACCTGGATTCCTTCCTTCACCTGTCCAAGGTGTCCGTAACAAAGTTTGGAGGTGGCTGGTTGGAGGGGATGCAGTGGATGTGGTTTACCTGGATTTTAGCAAGGCCTTTGGCAAAGTGCCCCATGATATCCTGGTCGAGAAACAGGAGTTTTAGGATACACCAAAGCACTGTCCAGTGGATTAGGGCATGGTTGACTGACCAAAAGCAGAGGGTAGCCATTAGTGGGGAATCACTGGCCAGTGACAAGCAGGGTCCCCCAGGGCTCTGTAAGGATGGTGTTCAATGTGAATAAGTGCAAGGACTTGCACTTGGGGCATAGGTATAGGTGTCATAAGTACAGGTTAGGGGACGAGTGACTGCAGAGCAGCACTTGCGAAAGGGACCTCGGGGTGCTGGTTGACTGCAGGTTGAACATGACCCAGCAGTGTGATGCGGTGGTCAAGAGGGCAAACGCCACCCTTGGTTGCACAGCCAGAAGTGTGGCTTCTAGATCAAGAGAGGCATTACTGGCACTCTATACGACTCTGGTGCGCCCGCAACTGGAGTATTGTGCTCAGTTCTGGGCCCCTCATTACAGGAAGGATATAGCCAGGTTAGAGTCAGTGCAGCATAGGGACACAAGGTTGGTGGCTGGTTTGCAGGGGAAGCTATATTAGGCCACACTGAGGGAACTGAGTCTCTTCAGGCTGGAGAAGAGGAGACTCAGAGGGGATCTGTTGGTGACATACAGGTATGTGAGTGGGTGTCACACAGAGGTTGATCAAGACCTGTTCTCCCCTGCAGAGGAAGGCAGGACGTGTTCCAACAGAGCCAAGCTCAGGGAACCAAAGTTCCATTTAGATGCCAAGAAGCACTTCCTGACAGTCAGGACCCCAAGGGTATGGACTGGGCTTCCACGGGAGGTGGTTGAAGCCCCATCGGTGAGGGTGTTCAAGGATAGGCTGGATGTGCACATGGTGGGCATGTTGTGAGCAGAGCCGGCTGGAGCCGGGGGTCAGACTAGATAGCCCAGGAGACCCCTTCTGACTTGCCCTGTTTCTATGTCTAGCAAAAGGATCAAGCCCAATCTTAGCTATCTCCCGAAGATAAACACAAGGGAACCTCTTACTAACTGGCATCCTCCACAGGGAACCACAGCTAAGCTGGGGAAGGTATGGACAAAGAGACAGGGGCTGGAGTCTACCTTTGCCATTGTCCGATGTGGCATCTTTTGCTTTTCTGTTCTGGCTCGGAGATTTTTCATTTTCCTGGAAGAGCAGACAACAAGATTAAGCATGCACCTGTGTTCAAAACTGCCTGCTCTGGGGATATGTTCTGCTTTGTCACCTACCCGAAACAGGCAGGACAACTTCTGGAGGCCGTCTTTGCCCATGGGGGCACATTCCACCCTTTCTTATATTTGTACTGGGAAGGATGCTCCCTTCCGCATGCTTTTCTACAGATCGCTCAAGGGAAATACTTGGTCAAGCTTTTTACGATCATAATAAAATTACCTTAAGCATCACTTCCTGCCACAGATCTAGAGTTAATGTCACACATCTTGTTAAAGCAGGGACTGGCTTCATTGAAACCTTCCCTGTTTGAATTTGTAGTAGGAGTAAGTACGTCGGACTGTATAAAAAGTAACTATCGCTCTCACTCTAGGCTTTAATATTTCTGGAACTCACCAAGTTTATCACTGAAATTCTAAGTTCTCTGAGACAAAGAAAGCAGACTTGTTATGCTCCCTGGGCCTGAGCGTCTTACGGACTAAAGGGTGGATCAGCAAACCGCTCTGATGTCGTAAAAGCTGCGCCGCCCGAGAGCCAGCGTTCCACTATCCCAGCGTTGTTTGTGCAGCTGCACACAGGAAAACTCCCATGCAGGGTGTGAGTGCCAGAACCTCTCACCCAAGTCTGGAGACAGCATAGAGACATTGGATGCCCAGTGGCAGCCTCATCCATTAAAACCCCAGAAGTAGGCATCAGAAATTGCTCCCTCGCCCACCAACTGCCTCCGAGGCTGGAAAATCAACCTTGCAGGGGTGAGGAAAGAGCATTCCAGTGGAATGGGGGGCGTGGGCGGGGGGGGGGGAGAGAGCGCCTCCACTGTTAAGGGTGCAGACCACCGGACTGCTAACACTGGGACAGCCTGAAGATGTTCCCCATTATTACTCCATTCTTTTTGACTCAACCAAGGCTTCCCCTTCTGTACTAACAAATATTCAGAAACTTCATTTAGCTAGCTGCCTTACACTTCAATATTAAAACCCGGGCTCAACTTTCTCATGCTTTTGTATGAAATGCCAGGTTGCAAAGGTCATTCTGACTAAGCTTCCCAAACTTTCTGAATCAAAAACGGTAGCTACTCAAAGGCTTTACGTCCCCCGATAAATAACTTATATTTTTTTGTAAAAAAAAGATCAGAATACAATAGAACCTTGCACTGTTAGGAGAGGCTTTGGGAACAGACGTCACTGAAAATAAGTACATACTTAATGATACTGTGATTCATGTTCTGCCCCAACGCAAGAGAAATAGAAGCTCTGCTTTCTATTGATAGTTGGACAAATTATTTTACTAAATTGCATGGTTCTCAGAGAATTTCTCTTCCTGCTGTAGACAATGGTTCTCCCTGGTTGAGATCCAGTGCTATTATCTAGGATGAAAAGCTTGACTGAAAAAGCTCTTTCACCCTCCAGAAGAAAATGTTTTCCCATCAGAATGGCTTAAAAGATATTCCAAGTAGTGGTCTCTATTTTTTGCAGAGTGATTCACCTCAAAGAATTCAACACTTATTTTCTCCGAGATGGAACTCAGTCTGCAGCTGAGCCTATTTTTAAAGTCCCCTTCCTTCTCAGAATTATACACCAATTAGCCAGTTAGCCATTCTTCCCAAAATACCTGCTACCTTTTTTTAATAGATATCAGGATGGATCTATTTATTATTGTTTAACAATATCCCCAAAACAAAACACTATTTAACATTAACCCACAAAGCAAGGGGGGTTTAGGAACTATTGTTTTACTGGTCGTTGTTACAAGTTCTCATATAGGAGATGGCCATCCTCCCTTTCCAGGATGCTACCAAATACTGGATCAAAAGTCTGCCTTTTGGCATCTTCCCCTCCTCCTTCCTCCACAGACCAGGTTGTCCTGCAATGCTCACATTTATTCTGTGAAAACTGATGCTCCAATTTGCCCCAGCTCGGGAAGGAATGAATCTGTCGCCATGCTTACTGGGGGAGGAAACAGGGGAGTTTGAAGGTGTTAGTGTCCTCCTCGTGTCCACCACCTGGAATGTGAAAAGTGGGGGAAGGAGCCATCAGAAACACAAACTGATAACCAAGCAAATACCAGGGAATGGGTACGGGAGATGGGGGAACACTGCAATTTCCACAAGAACAGTACTTTTTTATTTTACAGAACTGATCCCACAACATTTGCATTTTAACCCTTAATTACAATAACATGATACGGTAAGAGACCATCCTAAGTACACTGACATATGGCTGTGTAAATGTGCAAAGAATTGTGCAGAAAAATTGCAGCCTCAGTGTCAGAAGAAACAAACCATGGGGCTATACAATTTCAATCTGCACATTAAATAAAACGGTTCCGGAAAGCTGCTGTTTTGTTCTAAGCAGAGTATTTTTATTAAAAGCATTTCCCAACCAGAGCAAAAATGCTTTCCCAGGGGTCGAGGGGACTATGACCAATCCAGCTTGCCCCTCTACCCTGTAACAGAGAGGTTTGCCTGACACTGAGCCTATATTCTTGTTGGCACCAGGTGCAAACCTTTTTATCTGAATGTTATTTTAAGAATCAACGATTTTAGAAGTTAACAGTCGCTTAAAAAAAAAAATTCTGGTTCATTTATTTTTATTGGTTTAATTGGATGGAATTTTATCACTGGTTGCATTTCTCATAAATTTATTATCTATTGTACTATTGATTATACTTTTATCGTTGTGGATTTTATGTTTTGTAAGCCATCTTGAGATGTTTAGTGAAAGACAGAATAAAAATGTTTTGTTAAAAAAATATTAACAGCACTGGGATTTTTTTAACTGTCAAAAGGACAGCTGCTCCACCTCTGCAAAGCAATCATGCATGCATCCAACCACCCATGGTTCAGTTTCTCGGTCCTTCCACTGCTCCCACTCTCTTGAAACTGCAAACCCTTCTGGAATTTTGTACCCACACCCACTCTGAAATCAGCAGGATTTCAAATGCTGAACCATAATAATGTAGACTTACAGAAGGCATCATGTTTTCATTTTGGATATTGATTTGACGGAGAAGGCGCCTTTCATAATCTTGATCCATGGTGAAGATGCAGAGGTGAGGGGAGATAAAGGCCGAGTGGCTTACACACTTCTGCGTGGAGACCAGGGTGCAAGAAATACACTACAACAAGAACCGACATGTCAAAATGCTGAGCAGCTACTTTGGAAAGACTAAAACCGCACAGCTAATTGCTGTGCAGTCTCCTTCCAAATCATCCTCCAGAGATAGGTAACAAGTACCCTTCTCTCTGGAAGCAGGATAGGCCACTGGGTCCCTTCCAGAAGTTTCAATGACATCCACCCATAATTTCTTATGCAAAAGAGTCCCAGCTTAAGCAAACCAGTCGTCTCTGCTCCCAGTCTTAAAAAGGGAGGTTTGGGAGGAAGGAGAAAACTATGCTTTAAAACAGGGAGAAGGTGGATTAAGGTGGCTGTACGCACTCAGGTTTGCAGTACAACAGCTGTGCACCTGATCCGGCTTGCTCTTTGCCGGGGAGTTCTTTTCTGCCTTTTCTTATTTATTTATTCATTCGATTTATATCCTGCCTTTTTCCAACAAAGGGTTCAAGGCAGCTTACATCATTCTCCTCCTCCATCCTCTCCCCACAACAACCCTGTGAGGTAGGCTGGGCTGAGAGTCTGTGACTGGCCCAAAGGCACCCGGATGGCTCCATGGCCGAGTGAGGACTAGAACCCAGATTGCCTGAGTCCCAGTTCCATGCTCTAACCACTACACCACACTGGCTCTCTTCCGACTTCAAACCTAATCTGCTTTTCCTCCCATCCACTCAGGGCAAGATACTTCTTGGAAACCCCTCCTGTGGCTAGATAAAGCTGGACAGTGGCTGTTTTTACTTCCTACCCCATTTCTCTGGGCCAAGATGTTCCCAGGTAGCCCTTCTAGGGGAACTCATCACATTTGTCCTCCTGCCTCCTTCAGAGGTTCCTCCTTCGAGCAGACAAAAGCCACAGACCATTTTCCTTGTATTGCTCCCAAGTACAAACCTCCCAGAATCCATCTCTGAGCATGCACAGAGCGGCTTGTTGAACCCAGTCTAGTTTTTACGTCCAGGGACTCTCCTCCTTATGAATGTGCCTGGGCCCCATAACCTCAGGAGGGGCTTTCTGAAGGTGAGCACACCTCCCCTCCATGAACGGCTGTTCAGGTGGGCTTCTGCTAATGCTTTCCCATGGGACTGAGAGTGGGGCAGGAGGGGGCAGCCTGTGTCTGAGAATTATTCATCCTCAGAGACTCCTCCCACTGGCTGTACATCACAATTGTTCCCACCTGGCTTGGCACAGCACCTGGCCCTAAGATAGTCACTTCCTCTTCCTCCTGCATCTCAGAATCTTCACCCCCCCCCCCAATTCCACTGCAATCTACCTGCTCCTTTCTCTTTCTGAAGAACAGTCTAGGATGCAGCCAGCAATCTGTGGGAACCATCATCCAAGACTGCCATTCTAACTCCCAACATCCCGAGACCATTAGGCAGTGGACACATAAAAAAAAGTTGTAAAATAAATAAATAATCCTGAAATGGAGAACTCCTGACTGTTGACCACACCAGTTATGGATTATGGGAGCTGTAGTCCCTGCAGGACACCTGGTTACCTACAGCTGCTCTAGGAGTGGATTTAGGCAATGGGCACACTACAATTTTATATGTGATTGGCCTTGGAGCCCTACTTAATATGGTATCTATAATGTCCTGTTTAAGCTTGTTGTGTAATCAAAATTCATGTCAATTATATCATATAGCCGGGCATGGACAAAAGGTAGTAGTCCATACATTCTGGACTTCATTTCCCAGAAGCCTCTGCCAGCATGGCCAGGGATTAGGCATGCTGGGAAGTCAAGTCAGAACAGCTGAAGAGTTACTTTTCCTCCGCCCCCACGACTGGTTTGAAAAAGCCATGCGTACCAACAAACGCTTATTTCACAACATTTACGCTCTTCTGCAAGGTGTGGGGAAGAGTGAGGAGCTAAGACTCAGAAAACCATCTTCAGGAACCTGCCACAGGGCACTCTTATCTATGTACCTGGCACGGCAACTGATCTCTCTTTAGCTACCGTCTATTACTTTCCCCAAGCTGAATTTTAGATTACAAGTTTATCCAGGACAGGTAGTAGGATCCATATATGCTGATAGTCCTGTAACAACTAACAGCATCTCAAAATAATAAAGTGCACCATTATAGCCATGAGAGCTAGTGTGTTTATCATTTCATTCCATTTCTATGCCACCCAATAACCTGAATGTTCTCTGGGCAGCTTACAAATGCTAAAACAGCATAAAATATAATAAAACAGAAAACATCTCATAATAAAGTACATCCGCAAACCATAATAGTCAATAAATTAACCAA
The DNA here is from genome assembly GCA_023646645.1 of Varanus salvator macromaculatus. NCBI lineage: Eukaryota > Metazoa > Chordata > Lepidosauria > Squamata > Varanidae > Varanus > Varanus salvator. The sequence goes on along the minus strand of JAIXND010000802.1, from coordinate 6,154,517 downwards.
ATTAAATAAGTAATCCATAACAAAACATTAAAGTATTAAATTAACAACCCCCCCCCCTTTTTAAATTAAAAAAAGGGAATACGAGCACCAGATGCAAAGGCTGGCTCCTCCCCCCACCCCGCCCCTTTTTCAAAATGAGAAGCACTTTTCTTAAGCCAAATCAGATTTTGTGGCTTTCTGGGCAAAGCACCCCTTGCCCTTTAGCAGTCCTACCACTATGGTAACTTACTATGAACCAGCTGTGAGAGTGAGGGAGCAAAACATGTTTTTCCCCTATTACCTCTCCCCCCAACCCTGGAGGACATTTTTCATCTTTTCCCAATGGAAAACCAGGAAGTTGAGGGAAAAAATATAAAACACTGCAACAAATATTTTATTTTTCCAAATGAGTAAAGCATTTTTCTCACTGAGAATGTAGGTTTTGATGCAGGACAATCTACAAATTAGAGAATAATTCCTTTGCAGACCCTGTGCCAGCCCATCCTAGCATGATGCTTGCCAGATGCGTGGGATTACAACTCCTAGCATCCCCCAGGCAGCTGAGGCATATACAGTACTAAGATAAGGATGCATTGTTTCACCTTGAGATCTTGACTCCTCCACACAAGTATCCTGAAAACAGAAGTGATAACTCCAAACTTGTTTAGGGATGCCAGCCAAATCATACAGTTAACTCCTTCCATGTGGTTGGACTTTTAACCATTGCCTTGCAGGGCACTGGCACTTCATTTAAAGCTTTTATATCCTGCCCCCGTTCCCCTTCCAATGTTTCAGGGAAGTAATACAATAAAATAAATTGCAAAACTAAAGAAAATAAAATGCAATCTTAAAACACTATTAACATTTAAAATAATAGCAAAAATCATGCCCAATGCAGTTCAACTCTTGCTGTGCGGCTATTGCGAGCATTTATTAGTTCCAGTTATAAGAGGCAGGTGTACATAGTTATACTCCCTCACAGGTGTACATAGTTATACTCCCTCACATGCGCACACACATGTAAAGGATAATTGCATGAAAAGCACCAAAGACAATGTTGTAGCTTGCTTAATATTTATTAATTGGAGTTATATCCCACTTTTCCCTTGCAACATACTCAAAGCAGCTTACATAATTCTCTCCATCTTCTCCCCACAACAACCCTGTGAGGTATGCAGTGACAGGTGTAGACTCACCCAACTGGCTTCATGGCTGAGTGGGGACTAAAACCCAGACCGCCTCTGTCCCACCATGTTAACCGCTTATGCCACACTGGCTCTCAAATACTGCATTTGCAATTAGCATTTTCCTTAATGAATTTCGGAAACCGAACTTCAGTGGAGAAATTAAACGTGCAAAAAGTGTCCTAGGGAATGTCCCATCCCACACCATTTTCTGGGGAAGCCATGAGTCCACTGGACACCTTTGGGCCAGTCACAGATTCTCAGTCTGCCTCGCAGGGTGGTTGTTGCGGGGATAAGATTGAGAGCAGCCAGAAAAGAATGATGTAAGCCATTTTGTGCTCATTGTGGAAAACGCTGTGTATAAATCTAATAACTAACCAAGAATACACCCCTCACCTCATCAAAGCACATAATCCGCTGCTCAGCAGCAAGAAAACTGCTTCTCTCACATATACTCCTCTCCGAGTCACCCCCTCCCAGAAGGCTAGTCCAAGAGGAGGATAAATGGAGCCATCAAGCACCTGTCCACCCACCCATTGCCCAAATGAGCACTCCAATAACTCACACGGCAATTGCTTCCTCCTCACGGCAGCCCTTCCCTTGGAGATTCCCCCAGACCTCCATATGGGAAAAGAGACGATGCACCCTTGGTGGGGGAGATGGGGGGTCACCCCCAATTCCCTCCCAACCATCCAGTGTGTTCTTGCTCAGCCTGCTTCCCTCTTTGCTCTGCATTAAAGCAAAAGTCTATCTCCTTTGTAAGGGAAGAGGAGCGATGCTCCAACACCCACTCCCTGCTTTACCCAGGAAGGTTCCCGCATCAGCTGCTTCTCCTCAAATTAAATCCCCCAGAACAGTCCCTCCCGTGCATGACTGCAAGGACAGGGGTCGCTCGGCCTACCACTCCCACCACGTCCTTCCACTGGCTAGGCTGACTGGGGCTGATGGGAGTTGCAGTCCAATGGCTGGCTGCAGGTGCCTTTAAGACAGGACTCTCCTGCACCCCTCCCCGACTGCAAAACAGGGGGCCTGCAACCTCCCCCCCCCGGACTGGGCTATGGGGAGAGGCATGCCCCGCTCCCCTCCCCCTCCCCCAGCTGCCCCACGGCGCCCCTCCCATCACGGAGCGCCCCAGCAAGGTGGGTTGATCCACCCCACGCAAGCGACCCTCTCCCCTTCAGGCTCCTACACCGGGACGGCACAGCACAGGCAGCCCCCGCGCTCCGCTGCAGCAAGGGAGGCGCGGGAGCCCTTACCCTCAGCCCGACCGAAGACGCGAGGAAAAGTCGCGGAGAGCAGCACCCAGCCCTCTCCGCCTGCCCTCCGCGGGCGCATCCAATATGGCCTCGCTCGCTCGCCCCGCCCACTGACTCTCGCAGGCCCCGCCTCCTCGCGGCGCGCAGGGCACCACGGGAGGAGCCGGCGGCCCCGCCCGACCTGCGCCCTGATTCGTCCCGTTCGAAACAATACAACCCGAGCGGGGAGGGGGAGGGGCGCGGAGCGGGCCGTTGCCTAGCGACCGGCCGCGGCCTAGTCGCTCCCGACGAAGCCTGCTTGCCTGCCGTGCAGCGCGCACAAAAACAAACTCGAAAAATGTCAACAGCGCTTGTCAAAGCGAGAGGGTGCGCGTCACTTTTCTCCCTCTCCCCATAAATATAAATAAATAAGGACAGGGGAGAGATGGCGGTACTGCTCGTGCAAAATGGGAGGGAGGGGCAAGGCGTCCTGCAAAAAAATATTGGCGCTATTTGTACCCCTCTTTGCAAGCAAGAAGGTGCTTCCACGATTAGAAGAGAGCCAGTTTAGGATCTCAGGCTAACAGGCAAAGGAAAAGGAAAAAACTAAATGTTATGACATCATAAAAGGCAGAAACATTATTTTTACAATTATTATTGTTATTCTGCACAGCCCAATAGTTGAATGTGAAATACTTAATATGCAAAGCCACTCCTCTGGATATTGCATGGGTTAAAATACATGCCAAAATACACATGTGCATGGCCAAGTACATGTGGAGAAATAAAGAACCATAAGTATCTACCTATATCAGTATGTTGCATTAAGAAGAATGCAACATGGACCTGGGCAACGGAAACACATAGAGCAGAATTCGACCCTGTAGAATTACCTCTATGTTAAAAAAGCAGAACTGACAAAAAATGTGTTAAATGCTTCAGGATGTTGGGAAAATCCAAATAAATCCTTATAGAGAAAGGTTGCTTATGTGTGTCTTTGTGATACAAAATCAAACCAGCCATGTCCCTGCTTCTCTTGCCCAGAAAGAACCTGAACTCTGGCCAGGCTCTTTTTCCCTGCTGCCTTAATATTCCTTTGTGATTGAGACTCTCAGCTTACCTGAGGCCACTCCAGCCTTTATTTGCAAAATTAAACTTGTTACATGTTGGCTTCCACCTTTGGCTGCATTTAGGCTTTGAATCCTGTTACCTGGCTGGACTACAGCAAAACAGCCCCAGCTAGACTTTTCTGTTAGGAAATCCCCAGCTCCTGTCTGTTTAAACTGACACCATCTGTGACAATTCATGTGCTTTCCTATTTGCCCTGTAATACTCTGCTAATCACCATTTACCATAACTTTATGTCATAGTCTCTCTGCAGATCTCATATTGTTCTGTTCATGAATACAGTATCTTGCCAGAAATGGGCACACCAGTCATGGCTCCTTCTGACTCGTGCTGTTTCCATGTTTCTATGTTACCAACATCTGTTCAAAGTCTTGCAAGCCTTTAAGCCTCCCTCCAATCTACCTATTTGCAGCTCCCCCAAACAAGAAGCTTATACTTTGATTGGGGCAAATATTTGCATTTGCCATTGCAGGAAGGGAAGCAAATGGGGAGATGCCTGGTGGCTGGTTTGTCTTGGCTGGAAAAAGCAAAAAGGAAAAAGGTGCTGAGAATTCTCATGGTGGGATTAAAAGGACTGCCAGAAAAAAAAAAAAAAAGTAAAGATACAGAGGGAAAGGTTTCTTTTACAACCTTGGGGAAATTGGTTAGTAAAATCCTGGAAAATTGTATGATTGTGTTTAGCAGTGGCAGGCTGATGCTCAAAGGGGAGAAATGTATAATCCAAGGGGAAGACTGATTGTGGTAAACCATTAGATGGCCCTGGAGGCAACAGGGCAGGGAACGGGGTGCAAGACCTAAGAGAGACTAGCTCTGAACACGCGTCTTGCACCTTCCTGCCCACACAAGGGGCTACTTCTGGAAGTCCACCTTGTCAGGCAGGTAATACACTACATCTCCATGCTTTTTTCTTCCAGCTAGTTTATCCCCCCCAACCCCCAATGAAGCTGTTTGTCTCCTTGGAAAGCAGAGTAAGGCAGTAAGAATGTTTTGCTGGATGTTGTGCATGTGCCATGTGGGAAATCGCCCATGTAAAAGGTGATTTGGTGCATAAGGGAGAAAGAATGGAATTAATGGGTAAGGGAATGCAGCTGCTGAACCTTTGGGGAAAGGAAAACCACACACAAAAAAGAGGGTTCTGCTTTGCTTGCTAAGCACAGCCTGATTGTGAGGCAGCAATAACAGTTTTTTCCTTGGGTTTGGTCTTGCAAGCTGGATTCTTGAAAATTCTTAGCTCTGTGGCCTGGCTGAGAAAAAGGGGGATGCTCTGGTAGAAGGTATCACCACTTTGTGAGTTTTGCAGAAGTAGTGTGCACCCACAGCCCCTGAGCATGAACAAAGTGCCTTGGGGAATTAGGTCAGCTCTGCTTTCAGCCACAGGGTGGAGGTAGGCTGGGACTAGCTCTCAAAAGAAATTTTGGTGTGCCTAAAACACGAAGGGTTTGCGCAAAAGAGGCAAGGCAGTTGTTGAATGCAGGAGAATCTGAGTGTTCAAAGTTCAAATTGCCCCATGGAGAATATTTGTGTAGAGGAAGAGTTGGGTCAGAACAAGAGAACCTTTAGTATTCTCAATGAGGGGCTAGGGGAGTTTTTTTTAAAGGAAGGGAAGCCTTCTAAAAGCAATGTTGTGAACATGCATGTCAACCACCAGAAAAGAAGAAGGAAGTGAAAGACTCAAGCTTTTCTCTCTGCCCAGACTGGACGACTTTCTTCACTTTCTCACACAAAATCTGAGCTGGTTTAAGAAACCCTCGTTCTAAATCTGGAGTCTACCAACTTGTCATTGCGGTGCCACAACTGTGGTAGGAAGGGAATGGATGAGACTCTTGGAGAGAGAGAGAGAAAGAGAGAGAGAGAGAGAGTGTAGGTCCTTACCACAACCCATATGAGGCTACATTTCCCCTTGGGTTAATAGGAAGTCCACTCCCCTTTAGAAATATTGCTGATGCCCCTTAATCAGGCCCTAAGTTCTAAGTCAGGCCCTAAAAAAAGAGCACTTCTTAATTATGCAAACCACACGAAACAGTTAAATCTCTCAATGACCTGGACCAATTTTAGGTGGCGTACCACCTAGATTCTTGCTCCACAGAGAGAGGCAACTTGGTGCCCCCAGAAGTTTTTGAGTCCAGTCCCCATCAGCCACAGCAGCCAATACTTGGGGATTGTGGGAGTTGTGGTTACATCATCTTGAAGGCACCATGTTGTCTGATCAAGTTGGATGGCTTACAGGAGCAAGGTTAGTCCTTGTAGATCAAATGTCCTACCTGGCTGGTTGCTCCATAATGCATATAACTCGCCCATCATACCAGGTAAAACTCCAGCTAAACCTCACACACAAGTCAAAAAGAGCACAGTATTCAGGAGCGATGTTGTGTTTGCAAGTATTTTATTTCGTTAAAAAAAAAAACTAATTCCTGCACCCCCAAAAGCAACATAGCGATTTCCCTCTTTGCTAAAACAATTTTAATCCCAATTAGTACTCAACACTAAGAAACAAAGAGATTCTGAAGGTCTATGGGAGTCAGAACTAATTCAAAGGCTAAAGACTGGATTTTTAAAATCATGAGAAAGCAGGCGGGAGTGTGCTAACAGAGAAATTCCTATTTTAGGCCAAGTGAACTCAGGTTGTCCACCAACAGATTAGGTCTTGTAGCCAGCTATCATTAGGAAAATCACATTTTTCTATGTGTTTTCTGTCTCTGTATACCAGCTGTTGGGAACCATGGTGCAGGCAACACAGCAGTACTTGGGTTCCATTTTGTGAGCACAATACTGGACTAGCTTGACCCTTGTTCTGAAGCAGCATGGCCCTTCCATTGATATGTTCTTTTCTCTTCTTTCCATGGGAAAGAGCAAACAGTTCTGAAAATCCTCTCCTCCAATTCCTGTATTGGTGCTTCCCACCAACTGCAGTCATGAGGACTACGAACTTCATTTTTCCAAAGGCACAAAGCCTAGGTTCTCAGGCCATTGAATTCAGCATCCTACCTACCAGATTTTTCACCATCTCTCTCACTCTTTCTCTCCCTGCACATATATGATGGTGAGGGAGGAATTAATTTTAAAAAGAGTGGGCTTTTAACTCTGTGAAAGGCAAACACAGCAGAAAGTTGCAGCTTCAGTTCTTGGCGGTTCCAGTTAAAATGATTCTCAACAGCAGGGCTGGAAAAGGGCTGATTGCCTGCCGCTCAAAAAACCCCCGTGGCTACAACAATACCAGACTGACAGGTTCCTGTATAAAATGGAAGGCATCAATCGGTTTTTAAGGAGTTCCAGTTCTAATCTGGCCATCTGCAGTTTTTTAAAAAAGAATATTCTATAAAACTTGGAACACCAGCCAGAACAAAGGAATTGCTACAAAGCAGCCCATTATAGACGCTTGAAGAATCCTTTACAAATTCTGATACAAACAGACTTGATCTCCACTTCCCCAATCGGGGTGTCAATTGGAACCTAATTATCCTTTGGACTTCACACAATTCCCAATTTTCCAATGCTACTCTTTGCCTCAAAGCAGATTTTAAAATGAATACTTTGGGGTAAAATGCATCTCAATAAATTGTATTTAAATATATGTAGAAATGCACAATGGATTAAAAAATACAGATGGTAAGTAAGGTCTTGTGCAGCTTTTTTAAAAATTCCAAGTGTGCCAGTGTGGTGTAGTGGTTAGAGCATGGGACTGGGACTCAGGCGATCTGGGTTCGAGTCCCCGCTCGGTCATGGAGCCAACTAGGTGACTTTGGGCCAGTCACAGACTCTCAGCCCAGCCTGCCTCACAGGGTTGTTGTTGTGGGGATAAGATGGAGGAGGAGATGTAAGATGCCTTGAGCCCTTGTAGGAAAAAGGCAGGATATAAATCGAAATTAAAAAAAAAAATTTAATGTGGAAATGGAGCAGAAGGGACTTATGAATGAACACACATGGTATTTATACAGACTAAAAATAAGACTAATCTCTCCACTTCTAAGCCTTATAATATTCTTACATGATCTGGTAGGTTAGACAATGATACTGTAAGATACAGTCCTACCCTCTAAAACCAGATCTTGGAATCCAGTAAACTTAGAATTAATCATGTGCTTTGTGTAGCAATCTACTGTTCCACTAAGCAACTTCAGGGCATGGTAGAAAGAACAAAAAGCAAACGAAGAGTTGTTCCTAGAAGATTCAGAAATGTAGAAGGCGAGTTTCTCTGAAGAGAAGAAACAGAGAAGATCCAGAAGATGACAGCTGCAGGCTGCAGAAGAAACATTTTCAAGATGCACGAGGGACCCACAGCAGCTCACAAGTGCTCACTAGATGTAAGAAAGAGAGAGTGGCATCAATCCATTAAGGGTTTAATTGTCCTGTAACGATGTCTAATATTCTGCGACTGACACACAGAAAGATGCCCTCTTCCCGAAAGCCAACCTCCCCACACCTGGTGTTCTTTGCTTTTGTTCTTTTTGCACATGCAGAACAATGAAGTGCACCCACCTTTCTTTCTTAATTATATTTATATCCCACCATTCTTCCATGGTAGAACTCAAGGTGGGAGCATGTGAATATCAGCGGGCCTCCCCTCCAAGCTCAGGCCAGTCCTGGACCTGCTTAGCTTCGACATGGTGGAGGCCTGATGCACCTCTGGACCATACTCTGGGGCAGGTAACAAGCAGTTCCCTTTTTTGCTGCTAAGCCTTAATGCACAGGGGACTCACCTGGTTATCTGGCATCCATGCTCTCGGTTGGACTACTGCAATGTGCTTTATGTGGGGCTGCCCATGAAAACAGTCTGGAAGCTTCAACTTGTTTTATGTTTAAATGGTTCCAATTGTTTTACTTATGCAGCTTTTATGTTTTGTTATGATTTTATGATGTAAACCATCCAGAGAGCCACGAGGCTACTGCGGCAGTATACGAAAGTGTTAAAAAATGAGGCAAAAAGCAAAAACATTATCTCTCTCTGTGCCATTTCCCCCTTCTCTTCGTGGGAGGGTGGCTTTTGGAGAAGGACCTCCATGGAAGATCTTAGTGGTCTGATAGGGGAGGAGACCGGCACTCTCTCAGATATCCCGGGCACGAGCCTTTTCGGACTCTGTTTGTTAATGTCAACACTTCGAATCGGCCTGGGCAATGACAGGCAGCCAGTGGATGAAAAGCTTTGCAGAATCCACGGAGGAAATGCGGGCTCAGGGATCGCTTCCAGCCCACCACTCTGCTTTGACAGTCCTCCCAGGCATGTCCCCTCGCTTGTTGCCGCGGGTCCTACGCTCACACCTACCTGGCAATCTGGGAGAGAATCTCCTTGACACGGGTGACCAGCCTCTCATGCTGCATGGGGTTGCTCTCAATGGCACTGTGAAGTTTCGCCATATAAAAATCCAAAGTGCTCAGTGTGGGAGTCTCCCCAGTACCTGCCAGAGAGATGCCAATTAGCTACCTCCTGGTCTCCCCAGTCTCCCACTTATGCCACCCCATTGCAATAAAGCCTCGGGGTGGCTTACAACATTATATGAAACATATAAAACAATTCAATTAAGCCCACTTGAGTATCTCTGCTGATTTCCCATAACATAAGCTACTTCCAGAAATGCCAAAAACAAATCCTCAGCTTCTGGCAACTTGGAAAGCTTTTGCCACACAGTGTTGAGCCCACCCACCTTAAGGACTAGAAACTTGCTGCAAGAAAGAAAGAAAGAAAGAAAGAAAGAAAGAAAGAAAGAAAGAAAGAGAAAAGAAAGAAAGAAGAGACAGACAGACAGACAGACAGACAGACAGGAAGCAGAATTCTGTCCGGTAATCACAGTGTACAGATGTGAAGTATAAACAGTCTTTGGAATATGTTGATAGATGTGTTTTAGGGCAGGAGGTTAAGTTGGGAATTTATAATCTGACAATGGACAATATTTAAATTTACCTTCGCTGCTCTTCAAATATTTTAAGCATTGATATTATGTTAGAATACAGCTTTTGTTACAAAACAAGAGGGGGGAAGCCAGCCCTGCTGCATTTTAGGGGGATTCCTTCAACTATTATTTTTAAACAATTTAAGAGAGGCTTAATTTGGTTAAAATTAATCACAGGGATTGCATTAAAGACCCCCATCTACCCCTTCACCATCACTGAGGAATGACCTAAGAGCCCTCAAGCTAAACAGCAAGGTAAACTTAAAAATATTACAAATCCTACATATTATAGGGCTCAGGGGCCATTCTTGGGTGACCCCTCCAAATGAGGAGAGGCAGGTGACTACAAAGTAGGGGACCTTTAGTGTTGGCACCCCAGTCGTACAATGCCCTCCACAGAGAGGCTCAACTGGCACCTTTGTTGTGGTCCTTGGGGATTTGTCCAGGCTTTTTAGTAAGGTCAAGGTTTCCCCTTGACGTTAGGTCCAGTCATGCCTGACTCCTGGGGGCGGTGCTCGTCTCCGTTTCCTGGCCGAGGGAGCCAGCGTTTGTCTGCAGATGGTCTCCGTGGTCGTGTGGCCGCATGACTGAACACCGAGGTGCAGGGAAAGCTGCACCTGCCCACCGAAGTGGCACCTTTTGATCTACCTGCATTTGCAGGCTTTCAAAGTGCAAGGTGGGCAGGAGCTGGGACGGAGCCACGGGGACTCGAACCGGCGACCTTTCGATCTACCAGCCCAGCAGCACCGCGGTTTAACCCACTGCGCCACCTCCATCCCATAGACTTGCCCTCTCTGAGGCTCGAACTCAGTACCTTCAGATTATGAGACTGACGCACTGCCTACTGCGCTAAGAAGGCACCTTTTAGTCCTTCACGATTTAAACAAAAAACAAAAAATGCAAGACAGTTTTAGATCTTTGTGCTCCAGCTGGCTTTTGCCCTAGTTTTTATTTGGTTTGACTCCATATTCAAGTAAAGGTTTTTGTATTGAGCTTTACTGTGTTGGGTGTTCTAGAGCAGGGCTTGAAAATTCTGCTCGCCTGCTCGCCAAATGCGAGGGTAAATTCCTTTCTGGCGAGCAAAGTAATGGAGCGGGTGGCTTGCAATGCGATCCCCAGGCCCCGGGGATTGATTTGCGTTCCACTTGCACTCCAAGCCTCGTTCTGAAGCCGACTTTCGGTTTCCGACTTCCTGCTTCTTCTTCGGCACCACCATGACACTGGCAGTGCTGCTGAGGGGACATGTGCAGGACAGATCCGCTCTCCACTGGTGCACATCCCTACACCCGCCAGCTTAAGGTAAATGACATTTTTTGTGCTGCACTCTGGGGGCAAAATGATTTCAAAAAGAGTAAAAAAACACACCAACCCTGTTTAAAAAAACGAACAACGCCATTTTAGTGCTGCTCTCTGGGGCCTAAATATTTCAAAAAGTAAAAAAGAAAAAAAAGAAAAACAAAGCACAGCACACCTATGCACAATCGGCTACCAATTTCATTTAAAATAAAAAATATATTTTCAATAAAATTGGTAGCTGACTATGCGTAGGAACCCATGTGCTGAAGAAGTACTAACTACTTGATATTTTGATTGCACCCTATTGCTATTAAGCTATTGCTGTTATGTTTAAATTGACATAATAAAGCTATGTTATAATTGCTTTTTTTATATATTTTGGACTCTTTATTCTAAAGAAAAATGCAATTTCATAAGCTTTAAGGGGGCGTGGTTGGGGGCAGGGCTGGTGACGGGCCTGGGCAAGGTTTGGTGGGGCAACTGGTGGAGAGTAAGGTTTTTGCCTGGCTAGTAGGTCTAGACTTGAAATTTTAAGCCCTGTTCTAGAGCACCGACTGCACTGTTCCTGGAGCTACTGGAAGTACAGAAAGAGTCATAAAAGAGGACAAGTGCAGCCGTCCATCTGCCAGCACCCTAACGCAGGAAGCGCCAAAGCAGGATCGCTCTGCACGGCTCGGCGGGACCGGCCCTCCCCATCACACCCTCGTACCTGGAATGGGAAGGCTGGCAAAACTGGTGGTCAGCGCCTGCCGCACCGTCTGGAGCTGCTGCTGCAGTACCATCATTTGCCTCTTTTCCAGCAGCAGCTCCTGCTCCAGGCGCTCCTTGGCACAGCTCATGCTCTCCGTGTGCTTCTGCAAAATGGAGTTCTGCTCTTCGAACTCCGTGTTCACCTTCCGCAGCCTCCGCAGCTCAGCTTCCCGGGCTGCCCCATAGGGAAAGACGACAGGCATGCAACAAAGCGTCACGCGGCCGCTCGGAAATTTTGACGACAACAAGCTTTCCTAGAGGCCAACTGGTCACCCATCCTTCTTTTAGGATTTTAAAAATGTGAATATGATGGATTGATTCTAGATACATTCGATAGCATATATGAATCTCAGAAAAGCGGCACCATAATATATAGTTGTTCATGATCACACCATCATGCCACAATTTCATCATCAAAACAATTAAATAGAAGCGATCACAAAAGGGCCCTTGTAAATGAGTCCTTGAGTAATTCACACTCAAGAAGTTAAAACTCAGTTCAATGCTTCTGCATTTGCCCATTTTTTCAGAAACTACAGAAAGTTAGGTACTTTCAATAATATCTTTTCACACAAGTGGAATTTACTTTAGTCTGTTTATAATAAGGAGACTGAGAAATGTTGAATGTCAGAGTAAAATGTTGGCCCATCAAACTACAGATACATTGCATTTTCTCCAGTTATTAAAGATGACAAGCTCTGTAATTTCTTTTTCTTAGAAATGCCATGCTGGTTCGAGGTACTTTCAATTCCCTCTATCAGGCTGTATTGATACTGACTCTATTTAATTAGTTTCTACCTTTATTCTGGTCCAAGAACTCCTCTGTGAATATGGGAACGTCAAATGTCGAGAAACCATTGCTGCTACCCTCCTCAGCCTGGTGCAGAAGGAAATATGGATGCTAAGAACACACCCAAGAAAAACAGAACACAATACCTTTTCCACTGGCCTAATCTGGGGACACCCTAAATAGGTTCTTGCTTGCTAGTTGCGAGCTCGCGTCTGACCCATCACGATCCCATGGACACCATTCCCCCAGGCTCTCCTGTCCTCCACCTTCCCCCGGAGTCAACCCAACCCCACAGCCACTGCCCCAGTGGCCCCAACAAGCCAACTCAACCCCTTCTTTTGCCTTCCATCGTTCCCAGCATCAGGGTCTTCTCCAGGGAGTCCTTCCTTTTCATTAGGTGGCCAAAGTATTTGAGATTCATCTTCAGGATCTGGCCTTCTGAGGAGCAGCCAGGGTTGATCTCCTCTAGGACTGACCGGTTTGGTCGCTTTGCGGTCCAAGGGACTCGCAGGAGTCTCCTCCAGCACCACAATTCAGAGGCCTCAATCCTTCGGCACTCGGCCTTCCTTATGGTCCAGCTTTCACAGCCATGCATTGCAACTGGGAAAACCGTAGCCTTGACTATACGCACTTTTGTTGGCAGGGCGATGTCTCTGCTTTTTGTATGCTGCCTAGATTTGCCATCGCTTTCCTCCCCAGGAGCGTCTTTCAATTTCTTGGCCGCAGTCCCCGTCTGCGGTCATCTTGAAGCCCAGGAAAATAAAATCTGTCACTACCTCCATTTCTTCCCCACCTATTTGCCAGGAAGTGAGAGGACTGAATGCCATGATCTTAGTTTTTCATGATGTTGAGTGTTCCTCCTCTGTTAAAAACCTGGCTTGGAGCCAGGTTATCCAAAGGGGCACCTCTTCCCATAAGTGCCTACCAGGACCCTATGATCCAAATTTGGGGTCCTTCTCAGGGAGTCCACACCCCTAGATGGAAAGTAGGAGTGTGGCTACAAGGAGAAGGGCCTTTTTGGTGTTGGCATCCTGACTTTGGAATCAAAGAGGTTCACCTGACACCTTCTTTTTGGCACCAGGCAAAGACCTTTTTATTTACCCAAGATTTAATTGTTAAGGTAATATCAAAGGTTTTATCTTTTAAAAAAATATCCTGTGCTACTGTGCCTTTTAATTTTATTCTGTCGGTTAGAACTGTGGGGTTGTGCAGTTTTACTGAGGGTTTTTCTCTGTTGCATTCTTATTGTCGTAATGTATTTGTTCAATTTATTATGCTTTGACTGAATTTTGTAATTCTTATATATTGTATTCTGCAACCTGCCCAGAGAGCCATTTTGGCTAAGGGGTGGGATAGAAATCGAATAAATATTTAAACAGAGGATGTCCACAAAATCCTATGCATATTTACGCAGAAACAAGTTCTAAAACAGCTAGCAACAATGCCCCATTGGACTGTTTCCTGTCCTTGCACCCCAAAACCTTTTTGACCAGGCAGTTAAAGAATGGAAAAAGAAGTCAGTGTGGAGTCTGCTACCTTCTGTATGAGCCATTTTGAGGATGCACAATCTTCCAAAATTCAAATGGTGTCTTGCTATTTGGAGTCTCGCCCGTGGAGTTTAAGCCCTTGCTCCAGAAACCCCCAAACCTAACCTTTTGGATGCCTCCCTAGGCCCAAATTACAGAAAGGGAAATTAATTTCCCTTTAGCAGAGTGGATTTTTTCCCAATTAGAAAAGATAAGCAGCGAACCTGATCGGGGCCTTCTCTGTGGTGGCACCCAGACTATGGAATGCGCTCCCTGGAGAGGTTCTCCTGGTGCCAAGCTTATACTCCTTTCGGCGCCAGGTCAAACTTTTACTTTAAAAGTTAGTATTTTAATGTACAGTTGCTTTTTATTTATTTTTATTCACTATATGTTATTTATTATTGTTAGAGATTGTTTTAGTGTATTTGATTTTAATGATTGTAAACTGTCCTGAGAGGCTATCCATAAGGGACAGCATATTAAAGTGTTAAATATTTATTTATTTTATTTATTTATTTAGAAATTTATAGGCCGCCCCTTGCCACAAGCCTCGGGGCGGCTCACAAATAAATAAACAAACAAACCATCCAGCATTACAATGTGAGATTTTCAACTGCCACTGGAATTAATGCTATAACAATTAACTGTTGTACAATGTATACTTTTTGCATCATGCAACAAAACACATTTTACAAGCTGAGTGAAATTCCAGGCTGCTTAGAGAATGAAGGACATACATAAACCCAGGACTGGCAGCTGGAAATGTTTTATTTATTTATTTAGCAGACTTCTATGCCACCCCATCGCCGAAGCCTCGGTATCTCTCCCACAGTCTTCCTATTTTCCTATTGAAGTAGGTTTTTCCCCCAGTGCTGCTCAGCTGCTTACCTTGTACCCATTCAGGAGTGTGTTCCCTGCTCCAGACCCACCTTCCTCTAAAGAAAACAGGAAAAAGTCAACCAAAACAGAAAAACAAGAACTGATGAGTATCACAGCACGTGATTCTGGACTCATTTGATGCCTTTTCTTTAGCCAATTAAAGCAGAAAGAAGCCTTCATTATTGTACTCTCCCCACCCAAAAAAAAAGTTTAATTTTGGATTTTTGTAGTTGTGCATTCTTCCAAAACAAGAAGCAACAGACAGAGGCACCTTTTTTAATTTTCTTTTCCTGCATCTTCTCAGCGCACATTTTATAAGCTTCCGACTGTTGGTATTCTCTTAATTCTTTCATGTATTGTTGCTTTTCCCGCTCAGCCTCATCCAAGTAGCGCTGTAATCAGAAGACAGGTTACCATTTCCAGTGTCTGGCCGTCTCCTCTTACCCAGACACCTGTCACATGTCACGTGGACAGAATGTGATATGTGCAAACAAAACCCCTCTAGCTGGTCCCCGGCCTCGAGGTGCTTTCAGCCTGGAATCCAATAAAGAGGAGGAGCTAACAGAGGGAAAGGAAGGTGCAAGCAGGAAGGAAAGTTTCGTGTTCACCCAGACACATTCAAGGTACCGTGGAAATAATAGGGAGAACCTGAAATTCTACTTCCTTTTTGGGCAGGAACTGTGCCAAAAAAAGGTGAAGGGGCATCTGAGCATGTGCAGAGTGCCTTCACATTTTTGCAAAGCAGCTTCCAAAAAGGAGCCCCGAGAAACCGCAGAGCGAGCAGGCAATTTCTTTCCCTTCTCCTGCAACTGCCTTAGCAAAAAAGAATGGTGTTTTCTCTGCCTCACCTGTTTCTCTGTGGGCTGCAATTTGCTCCATTCCGCCCCCAGCATCTTTGTGATTTCTGGGAAAGGCAAATCTGGGTGTTGCATCCGGATCTGCTCCCGCCGTTCGTTCAGGAAGCGGACGTAGCCCGTCACTGGCGCTTTGGGCCCATTGGGGAGAATTTTCTTCCTCTTCTTACCTTTCGGCCATCCCCGTTTCTTCACGGGCTGCCCATTCCAGAGAGACACGAATAAGTGATCACAAATTTATCTGGACACATTGCATTTCCCACAGTTATGTTCCGTACGCAGCAGTTTGCACAAACACAGGCAAAACAAGGTAGAATGCAAGCCTGCATTCTAACTCCCCGAGAATCCCCATTTGCATTTAGAAATAAAACAAGTTTCTAGCCTTCATGAGGTGAAGCTATGCCTTAAGGAGCACGAGCAACACCTACTGCGCCTTCCCAAGCTAGGGGAGTAGCTCAATGAAAGCTCTAGTGGCTGAGGTGAAACACCGGAGTGACCCCAGTGGCCCCTGCCCCAAATTAGCCCACTCAGAAGTATAAATAAAACAAATTGCAGAATTATGCAGACTAAGAAAATAGCAGTGCTTTGGCACAAACAGGTCACTGAATTCAGCTGGAATCAATGTGCAATCAGCTCGAGTATAGAATTTAGGTATGGATGATGAGGATGAGGATTCTTTTAGGAGAACAGCACATTCTGAAAATACCAGGTAACATGAGAATCTCAATTCCCCACATTTCCTGCAGTCCCTTCCTCTCCTTGCAATGCTTCCCACAAGGGCGTCAGACCCAGGAATGGATTCCACTTTTTGCAACGAGCGAAGACAACCCTGCTAGGCCCAAACCCAGAGTTTCCACGGACAGGTCAGGGGTTTGAGGATGGCCCACCATCTGGCCATATAAACGCACCAGGGACCTCACCTCCTCTTCACTGTGGGGTTTCTCCACAATTAATTGTGGGGTCTCACCCTTCTCTTGCTTAACAGCCACGAGGAAACTTCCATGTGGAGTTTTAGCAGCAGTGTTCCTGCAAACAAAGGTTACAAGGTAAGGCTCGTGCAGCAGCACGGCTGCACCCCAAAGCACCCACAAGCCTCCTTCTGTGAACAGGGATCTCTGTACCCCATCATTGTTTCGCTTTTTACTAAAATGGAACATACCAAATTTTGCATCTATAGGAAACATTCAGCCTAAAAGACATTTTCATAGCAGGAAGCCCTATAAAATCCAAGACTTATTTCCAAGAATGCTTCTAAGAAAGGGAGTTCTGAGCATTAACACCAGTAAAAATATTGTGCAATTTTTCCTATACCACCTTTCTCTTCTGGATGAATTTTCTGGGGTAAATAAAGGATAGAAATGGTAAGAAAATATGGGGAGGGGTTATAGCGAGCTGTCAGCCTCCGGCACCCTGTAAAATCCGGTGAACACAGAGCAAAAGCCTCTGGTCTCCTGTATCAATTTACAATAATGTTTATTATTTTAAACATTTTTGTTTGAAATGTTCCTTATTTCAACAGTCAGAGTAGGCAGTCACAGGTTGAGGCCCGTTCGCTTAAAAAAGCATGGGGAATTAAAACAACACATTGTTCCCATTTACATGTAAAAGTAAAAGTTTCTTATCCATACGCCTAAGCTGTGAACTGGTGCCTGAGCCAACTTGTTCCTCTCATGAGAGTGGTAAACAAACCCAAGGCCAGGAGGAGTGTGGTGTGATGCCCGAACCCGGAATTATGGTTTATTGTTACCCAAACACGCTAGAATTGTACACCATCTTTAAATTTGTTGACTTCTGAATACTGATTTTTTGAGTGCAATAAACCCTCATTCCAGGTTTGGACATTAGGCCAAAGCAATGAGGTGGCTTAATAAACCAAGATTCCTGGTTTAAAGTGACATGTAAAGGCAGTCGATACACTTTAAACCATGAATCCTGGCTTAAAGTGACATGCAAAGACAGTTAGGGAAGTTCAAACTTGGTGAGTTTCAAAAGCCAAGAGGGAGGCTGAGTAAGATTTTCAGGGGCCGATATGCCAAAATTAACTTCATCTGTTTTTCTGGATGCAAACGTTGGATTAACCTGAAGCAGGACTTTGATTTCGCTGAAAATGCTTCCTATTTCTATAGGGAAGAGGATATAAAATTCAGTTTGGAAAAACAGATGGCGGGAATCCTAGAAGATCATGTAAGAATCACTCTTCTCAAGACTTACACGAGCCCAGTTGACTGCTGTTTGGAACTGTGCGACATTACTGCGTCTTGGCAACAAAAACCATAGGCAGCTTAGATCAGGGGATCTGGAAGGGACAATTTGGAAAGCATTACTGACCACGCAAAGCCTTGCATACAAGAACACTTCCCACATTTGCACAAGCAAACAATGCAGCAGAAAAAGCAGCCCGTCCAAGTCAGCGTTTTGTTTCCAGCTCATTACCAGATGCTCCAGGAAACCTGCCACAACTGGTTTGTTCAGAAGTAATTCAACTCTGCTCAGCACTGGTTAGCATGGAGTTCCACATCCAGTTCTGGCCAGCACAGTCTAGGGAAAATGCAGGCAAAATGGAAAAGGATGCTCTGAGGACTGGGAATCGAACTCTCTGGGAAGAGACTGGAAGAACTAGGTCCACCCAGTCTAGAGAAGAGAACAGAAGAGGGGATTTCGGATTTCTTTCACATGAAGAGTGAAAGGTTGTCAAGTAGAGAAAGGTCAGGATCTCTTCAGCATCCTAAAGACATGGAATCACAGCTTAAATTGTGGAAAGCCAGATTCTGACTGAACCTCAGTCAAATCCTACTAGCAGTGTGTTGTGGGATATCCTACACTTGCAAGCACTGTAGACCTGGATGGACAGCCATCCAGGAGAAGATGGAAGTCCTGCATTACAGCTGGAACCAACAGCCCTACTGCTCCTTCCAGCTACACTGTTTTAGGGCTCAGAGGTTGACTGCAGCTCTGCAAATGTTGTGGGTCCATTCCCAGAGTCCCTGAACATTGGCCATGCTATCCAGGGCTAATGGGAGGTGAAGTTTGACCAGGTGTGCAATCCTGCATATTCCTCCTGCTCCAGAAGTCACAGGAGAAAAACAGACCAGTTCAAGATCCATCCAAGACCAGTTCAAGATCCATCCCATGGTGGGAACTCAGATGCTTTGGTGCACGCCGACCCAAACAGCAGAAACAGAATCATCCTATATATGTGGCAACCAACAGCAGATTGGCCTGAGTGACTGTTCTTTCCTATCGCAACCTACAGTTGTGAAAGTCGGACAATGAAAAAGTTAGACAAGAGGAAAAATGACTCATTTGAATTGCGGTGTTGGCACATTCCATGGACAGCGGGAGTCACAGACAAGCAGGTGCTGGGAACATATTAAACCAGATGCATCCCTGGCTGGCAAGATAACAAAGCTGAGACTCACTTATTTTCGCCACATTATACGATCAAGCTCATTAGAAGAAGATACAGTGCTAGGAAGACTTGGCAGCGAGAGAAAGCCGGGTCACCAAAGAGCAAGGGGGTTAGACTCCATCAAGGAGGATGTGGCCGGAGCATAGATCAGCTGAAGGAGGTGGCACGGATTGGAAAGCGTGGCAGGATTTGGCCCATAAGAGTGCTATATATATATACGATTGCTTATATATAAAAATTTATTTAAAACATTTCTATCCCATTCTTCACAAAAACGTCTCAGGACAGCTTATAGTCAGACCTGACTGAACACCTGAACAACAAGAACATAATATTTCCGTTTGTTCTACATGGCTAACAACCGTGCGGATTTTTGGTGCGTTCCAAAATTGGGTCAGATTCTTTATAAGGTTGCAACATCATGTGACACAGGCTTTTGTAGGCGGTTGTGATTTACAACCATTTCAAAAGCAGTGTCTCCGTATCCAGGTGAGCAGGGCACCTTTTAATCCAGAGGCTGGAGGCCCGGCCTTGCAGATGCTGCCAGAGCGAAATGACAGATGGCCTAGCAAGGTAGGAGAACGTTGTTAGAGATTTTCCAGGCTGCAGCTTGCCTTCCCCGCCATAAAGGATTCTAACCGATGTGGAAAAAGCCACCTCCACAGAAAGGAAACACAAATATGTTTTCTGCAAAGGGTGGATAGATTTCTCTTTTCCTTCTCTTAATATTTCAACAGTATAAAGAGGAGACTCTACACATGGGCCTCACCGGATGGTCAACACAGAAATCAGATGGACTATGTGCTCTGCAGCCAAAGATGGAGACGCTCTATTCAGTCAGTAAAAACAAGACCAGGAGCTGACTGTGGCTCAGAGCATGAGCTTCTGGTTGCAAAATTTAGGCTTGAATTGAAGAAAGTAGGGAAAATCAATAGGCCACTCAGGTATGACCGGAATCATATTCCTGATGGATATACAGTAGAGGTGACACATAGATTTAATGGATTGGATCTGACAGTCAGAGTGCCCAAAGAATTATAGATGGAGGTTTGCAACATTGTACAGGAGGTAGCAACTAAAACCATCCCAAAGAAAAAGAAATGCAGGAAAGCAAAATGGCTGCCTGAGGAAGCTTTACAAATAGCTGAGGAAAGAAGGGAAGCGAAAGGCAAGGGAGAAGGAGAAAGATACACCCAATTGAATGCAGAATTCCAGAGAATAGCTAGAAGAGATAAGAAGGCCTTCTTAAATGAACAGTGCAAAGAAATAGAAGAAAACAATAGAATGGCAAAGACTAGAGATCTCTTCAAGGAAATTGGAGATATGAAGGGAATGTTTCATGCAAAGATGGGCATGATAAAGGCCAAAAATGGCAGGGATCTAACAAATTACAGGCAGGATTTCGAAGAGGCAGAGGAACTAGAGATCAAACTGCCAACATACGCTGGATCATGGAGAAAGCTAGGGAGTTCCAGAAAAACATCTACTTCTGCTTCATTGACTATGCTAAAGCCTTTGATTGTGTGGATCACAACAAATTGTGGCAAGTTCTTAAAGAGATGGGAGTACAATGGTACCTTGGCTCACGAACCAAGGTAACCAACGTAATCTGTTCATGACCCAAGTCAAATTTCCCCATAAAGTTCAGTGTAAATAAGGTTAATCCGTTCTGTAACTATTTTTTTTTAATCAGAAAAATTTGAAGCACAGTGACAAAGAACAACATAGATTGTGGCCATCTCCCCCCGCCCCCACAGCATGACCATGATTGTGCCCCTCATCCCTGCTTGGGTGGGATCACGGGCACGCTCAGGGAGGGGGGAGACGGGTGTGATCGCAGGCATGCTGGGGGGGGAGACGGGCGCAATCTTGGCCATCTCCCCCTCCCCCAGCACGATTGCGGCCATCTCCCCATTTGGGGGAGGGGGGGCAGAGATGGCCGCGATCACAGTCACCACCCAATGCGAAGTTCACGACCCGAGACAAAATTTTAATGAAATTTTTGTTTGCATCCTGATTTGGTTGTGAGCTGAGGCGTTTGTAAGTCGAGGTGTCACTGTACCAGATCAACTTATTTGTCTCTTGAGAAACCACTATGGGGGCCAAGAAGCAACAGTGAGAACCGGACACAGAACCACTGATTGGTTCAAAATTGAGAAAGGAGTTCAGCAAGGCTGTATATCGTCCTACTGCCTAATTAATGTATATGTGGAGCACATGATGTGAAAGGCCGCACTGGATGTCTCAACTGGAAATTAAGATCGCTGGGAGAAATGTCAACAACCTCAGATGCCATGAAATTACATGAAAATACATCTAATGGCAGACAGTGAAGAGGAACTAAAGAGCCTCTTGATGCAGGTGAAGGAGAGCGCAAAAGTTGGCTTGAAACTCAGCATTAAGAAAACTAAGATCATGGCATCCGGTCCTCTCACTTCCTGGCAAATAGATGGGGAAGAAATGGAGGTAGTGACAGATTTTATTTTCCTGGGCTCCAAGATCACCGCAGATGGGGACTGCAGCCAAGAAATTAAAAGACGCTTGCTCCTGGGGAGGAAAGCTATGGCAAATCTAGATAGCATACTGAAAAGCAGAGACATCACCCTGCCAACAAAAGTGTGTCTAGTCAAGGCGATGGTTTTCCCAGTTGCAATGCAGTGGTGCCCATGTTATGGAATGCATTCCATGGAGGGTTGCGCCTGGCGCCAAGTCTATATTCTTTTTGGTGTCAGGTTAAAACCTTTTTATTTAATGGCTATTTTAAAAATCAATTTTATCATTAACAGTTGCTTTTTTCTTTTTGTTTTTATATAATTTTACTGTTACTGTTTAATTGTTTTAATTCAATGTTGTAAGCTGTCCCAAGATGCCGAGACATGAGGGGACGGCATATTTATTATTATTATTTTATTTTTCGATTTATATCCTGCCTTTTTCCTACAAAGGGCTCAAGGCAGCTGACATCATTCTCCTCCTCCATCTTATATAAAAGTTTTACATAAATAAATAAATAAATGTATGGCTGTGAGAGTTTGTTTATTTATTTATTGGGATATCTCTAAGCTATCCAATCACTGTGCATCCCTGGACAGTTTACAAAACAGGTTCAATAAATACAACAATACAAAAGATCATAAATACCCCAACAAAGATAAAACGAACAACTCATGACTGAAATAAACAAATAATTAAATCTTTTAAACATTTTTGGGTGAATAAAAAGGTCTTGATCTGATTCCGGAAAGCATATACTGATGGCGCCAGGCAGACTTCTTATGGAGTTGGACCATAAGGAAGGCCGAGCACAAAAGGACTGGGGCCTTTGAACTGTGGTGCTGGAGGAGACTCCTGCGAGTCCCTTGGACCGCAAGGCGATCAAACCAGTCAGTCCTAGAGGAGACCAACCCTGACTGCTCTTGAGAAGGCCAGATCCTGAAGATGAAACTGAAATACTTTGGCCACCTAAAGAGGAGGAAGGACTCCCTGGAGAAGACCCTGATGCTGGGAACAATTGAAGAAAAAGGAGAATGAGACAGCAGGGGTGTGGACTCTGGGATATGGTGGAAAACAGGAATGTTGTCCTGCGGCAGCGAAGAATCAGGCACAACTTTGCAACTGAACAACACCAACATTAAAACAGTTCCGTGTTGGTCAGGAGATTCAGCTCTGATCAAGGAATACCGTTTCGAATATAGAATGGAGTTTGGGAATTGTCTGGCATGAAAAATGGTCATAGCAGCTGACCAGTTTAAGTCTGAATTTTGCAGTAAATAAAGTTGCTCAGTTGCTTTTGAAATGAGGAAAAGAGATCAAGGCGTGCCCAGTAGCCAGGATTGAAAAAATAGAACCTCAATATTAAAGCACAGACTACCAGTTAGTTACAGGAGGGCCAGGCAGGGGTGGGGGGAGCTGCCTTTGCAGCTTATGGGGGGGGGTGTCCGGAGGCAGCTAACCAGCGGGATGCTAGTGGGAGGCTTTCAAACGCATTCAATAATCAATCAATCAGCTGCTTCTCTCCGCCTAACTCACCAGAACCCTTGTTCTGTCCTCAGGCGCTCTTAAACCTAGCTTGGGATAAGGTCCCTAAAGGAGGCTGCAAATTTCAACGCGGGTGGGGAACACCTTTAAACTCATAGCCTTCTAGGAAAAAGAAGAGGAAGGCGCTTGGAAACAGATGCCCAGGGATTAATTCCCACCCGGCCACCCACCCCTCCCTCCCAGGCGCTCCCCCGCCAATTTGGGACCCGTTCTGGATCTCCCCCTCCGACAAATCCGCGTATCACCCTTCCCCAATCTCACAGCAAATGGAAAAATTTCTCTTCCAAACTTTCCAGGTCTGTTCCTTTCTTTCTTTCTCTTCTCTTCTCTCTCCCCAGCAAGAAGCGCCTCCCCTGGTCCTCCCTCCCAGCCCTATCATTATTCTAATTAGCTCCCTTTCAAGGCCTTGATTGGATGAGAGCTGCCCCCCCACTCCCTCCTCCCAGGAAGAAGGTCCCTCTCCGCGCCTCCAACCCAACTAGCGCGCGGATAGGACGCATCACGGCTCGCAAGCGCGCGAGTTGGTCGCTGGCGCAACCAATCCGGGAAGGCGTCGAGTTTAAATAAATTATAATAATACTGGGGAGGGTCCGGGGCTTAAAAGGGCCGGGGGCAAACAAAAGGCCGGGCTTTCCCTCTGGGGGCTCGCTTCTCCTGCGCGGCAGCGTGTCTTAAGAGAGCGGCGGTGCGTAGTTTGCGCGTCCGGCGACCGGTGTCTCCCGCGGAGGAGACGCTCCCCTGCTGGAGGAAAGGAAGGAATGGTGGGGAAAGGGGCCCCTCTTCCCTGAAATGGGGCTCAGGTCCCCCTTGGGGGGATCCAAGGACCAGGAAAGGCTTCTGCAGTGGATACAGGGACGTGTCCCCTTTCTGTCCCCCCCCCCCCCGCCACTCCTGCCAGGGCCATTTTGGCACCGCATGGCAGGCAGAAATCCAAATGGAGAAGACTGCCTCGCCCACCAAGCAGCAGTTTCATGTGGAATAGGACCTTTGCTCTACTTCACTGCGCAGCCACAGTAGTATTATTCCATTATATTTGTCTGTAACATGCATTATATCTATTATATGCACACACACATACATGGCTAAGGGGTGGCATACAAATCCAATAAATTATATTTGCACCTTGCTTTTCTTCCTCTTCTAAGGAAAACCATGGCAGTTTAAAAAGCAACCCTGTGAGGTAGGCCAGGGTGAGTCCATGACTGTCCCAAGGTCAGCCCAGGTCATGTGGAGACTAGAACCTTGAACCCCCGAGTCCCTGACCAGCCTTCTAACCATCCCATCACACTGGCTCTCCCATTGTGGGCAGTGGGCTCCTTCCTACCCCCTCCCACTCTTCCACACACATCCCCCTTTCTCCATCACTATGTACTTTCTCAGACCCTCCACAGCTTCCCACTGCCCAGGCGATCACAAACATTTTCAGTCCTCCCTTCCCAGTGCCATTTTAGCAGCTCCCAAGCAGGGGTCTTTTCTGGTTGCCCACAATGACACACCCACAGGTTGTGGAAGCAAAATTCCCTGCTGTCCCAGAGCCAGGAGAGCTTCTTGGAGCCCCACCTGAAAACCCTGTGGCCTGTTTGGAAAGAGCATTCAAGAACATAATCTCAAAGCTGCATTCCCCAAATATGTTCCTCAAATAAGAGCAAGGAGACCCCGGTTGGTTTCCTCCGGTGGGAGCAATTCTGGTCCCAGAGAATGGGTGTATCAGTTTCCTTCCGCTTGTTTATATCCTGGGTCATCCTTGCATCATTGTATTCAATTAACTGTATCTGTTCTTCGGGGCAAAACTCTTTCTTCCTAAGTCTCCTTGAATCAAAGTGAGGGATTTTAAGGCTGGGCTTTTTAAAGAGAAATAAAGGGCGCACGAGACACGGAACGAGACGTGGAACCTTCTCAGCGGCTGGGAAACAGGTAAGAGACCTGTTCCAGCGAAGGAAGATGTGGTTTAGGGCTCTCTGTGCGAAAGACCCCCTCCCACTCTGAGACTGCTCTGCCCTTTCACTCCAGTGTGCGAGCTGCTTCTTGGGGTGTGGAAGTTAAGCACAAGTATAAGCTGAAGCAGAATACAGAGGTACCTTGGCTCACAAACTTAATCTGTTCCAGGACTCTGGTCGTGACCCAAATTGGTCGTGAGCCAAGTCCAATTTCCTCATATTGTTCAATGTAAATAAGGTTAACCCGTTCTGTAACCATTATTTTTTTAATCAGACAAATCTGAAACTAAGCGGCAAAGAACCGCACAGTGACAAAGTGCTGTGCAGTGCAGTGGAGAACGCTAACCTGGGTGGGGGGGAGGTTGTCGTTTGGAGGGAGAGTCCCCTCCATAAGGACCTTGGGGAGATCTCTTGCGGGGGTTTCCCTCTCCTTTGCCTCTTAGCTGCAGGGCCAGCTTTGGGGAACAATCTGTCCATGGTCACTTGTTTTTTTCCTGCGCTGCATAACCCTCTGGAAATGAGAGACCGCGTTATCGTTCATCAGACTGAACCCTCGGTTCGTTACACTTACGTTGAGGTGGTGCTTCTCAAAGAAATCCTGGCACTCATTCCATTTTTCCATCATGGATTGTGTCGCATCGGAGCTAACCTCCTCCCTGCCTTCCTCTTCCTCAGCGGAATCTTGCTCAGCAGGTGCCTTCTGCTGCTCACTCCGGAGTCCAGCAAGTGCTTCTGTCGTCTGCTGCTCTGTGTCTTCCCTGCATGAACGCGACTGCGATCCTGGCCATCTCCCCACCCAGGAAGGGGCGGGGCGGGGGTGGCCGCGATCTTGGTTGCCACCCAATGCGGAGTTTGCGACCCAAGTCAAGATGTTCATGACGTTTCTGTTCGTGACCCGATTTGGTTGTGAACCAAGGTGTTCATGAGCCAAGACACCACTGTATTTATAAACAAACACTGCGAATATTAGTGATGCAAATAAACTCCGAAAGCAGCTGCTGCTTCCAGCAGAAACCAAACACTGCAGCCCAGCAATCTATTCTTGCTAGAGGAATGGGGAATGGGCAGGGGAATGACACGTGTGTTTTTCTGCACCTGGTATTTCTCCCTGCAAGTTTGCCAGTTCCCTGCCCCAAGGAATTTATCATAAAACCCATAAGCCATGGCCCAAATTTTTATTTTTAAATTCATACCCTCAGCGAGGTCTGCCAGGTACTTCCACTGTTCTCTTTTCAATGCCAGTTAAAGACCTTACGTTCCCAACAATTCTTCCAGGAATTTTAACTTCAGACTCTGTAAGTTCTGTGTTGTATTTTAAATCTTTGAACTACTGGTAGGTTTTACTCTAGTTTTCACATTCATTTTACACCGGAATCTTAACTATTTATATTTTATACTGTATTTTCTATGCAATTTTATGAGGGGTTTTTTAATGGCGGTGATATATTAAATTAACATGTAATTAATAAATACACAAATGTTCCAAATACAAAATTTAACAAAAGGAAACAAATACTTGCAATCTTGTTTACAGAGGAATACATTTAACACCCCCCACCTTTTACTGAGGATAAATGTGGAATCTGTGGGCCACACAGAGGTTTTATGCTTCTTCGTAATGGCTAATTATATTTACCCATCCTCCTTATACATCTGATCAATTTGATACTTGTTGGCTAGTTAGATTTATAGCCTGCCTTTTTCTTTTTTAAAGATCTCAGTGTGGCCTACGCCATTCTCTTCCTGCCACTCCCCACCTTATCCCCTCAACAACAACCCTGTGAGGTAGGCAGAGAGATGCATTTTATTGAATATAATGAGGCTCCATGGCTGAGCGGGAACTAGAACCCAAATCTCCTGAGTCCCAGATGCATGCTCTTAACCACTAAAGCTCTCAGTCAGACATATTCACAAATAATTGGGTATAAGTTTCCTGCCTTGTATCTTAAATAGCTTTACTCAGAGAAAAGTCCCATTTTCAATGGGTCTACTCCCAAGAGAGTGAGCATAAAACTCCTCAGGGCTCATGCCATATTTTATGAGCATCTGTTCGTTTACCTTTGCTTTCTGTTTGTACATCTGTTTTTCTGCCCTGCCTGCTTGCAGTTATGGCTCGAATTGGCTGGCTCCATTTTCTTCTGATTTTAGCCCATCAGCTTTTGTGTGAATGATCCATGAAGCTGCTTTTAAAAAATATTGCTGGATATATTCTTTTGTAAACCAACAGTTTGGCGCTGTTCTGTTCGTTTGCTATTCTTGCTGCAAAGTTCAATATTTTTTATATTTTTATCCCGTTTTTCCCCCATGGTGAAACTCAAGGTGGTACATGTGGTTCCCAGGGGTCTCCCCTCCAAGCTCAGGCCAGCCTTGGACCTGCTTAGCTTCGACAAGGCAGATGCTCATGTGCTTTGGGACCATGATTTTTAATATTGTTTTTAATATAGTTTTTAATATTGTATATGTTTTTAGTATTGTGAGCCGCCCCGAGGCTGTTGCAAGGGGCGGCATATAAATATTTAAATAAATAAATAAATAAATAAAATGATTCATATCAATCATTTGCAAGGGAATAAATCCATCCTCACAATTAGAATGCTTATTCACGGTATGAATATGTATAGATTGACTCATTTGTTACCCATGGTTTTTCTTACTGTCATTATGTGCTGCTACATTCATGACTTAACTTTGCTAAGAGGCATGTCCTTAATCTTTAGAGGGATCTTTTAAGACTGATGCTGAACACCACTGTTTGCTTTGAACCCATGGCATTTTCTTAGTGCTCTGTGGCTTTGGACCTACCTGCTGCTTGTATTTCCCTCACCACCATACACAGGAGCCCTTTTTAAGGCATAGAAACAAATTTTAAGGCATAGAAACAAATTGCACAGAGAAACAAACCAGAAAGACAACAAAGCAGGGAAACTCGGTGAAAGATGCGTGTTTTTCCTAAATACATGACCAAGTAACCAGCTCTCCTGTTTTCCGAGCACAGTAGCAAAACATCGGTATTCCCAGGGGGTGCTGACGGCATCTTGCAAAGAGGCACAGCTCCTTCGCAGGCTTGCCTGCGCACTGTTCACTCCTGCATTTGTGACCCTTGCAGTGGGACCCTGGGAAGTCAGATGCTGCTCGCTCAGTCGAATTCTCCTGGGGAAGATTGGGTTTCTGGCCCCCGTGCCAGACCTGGGGTTGCCTTACGCCTCTGCCATTCTACCTGAAGGCCAGCAGAATCAATAATTCAGCAGGGGCCCTTACCTTCCATCTCTCGCAAGGAGGCGGCGCAATGCTGTGCAGCTCCAGGGAACAAGGCAGAGGGCAGCCGAAGGGGGGCCCCATGGAGAACGGGGTGTCCCAGGAGGCAGGGGGCTCCCGGACTTCACTGCAGGGGGGCTCCAAGAACGCCCCGGGAGAGAACCATGCTGCCCCGGCGCACCCACCTGGCCCGGCCCGCGTCCGGCCCCGGCTCGTTTTCCACACCCAGCTGGCTCACGGGAGCCCCACTGGCAAGATCGAGGGGTTCACCAACGTGAAGGAGCTGTATGCCAAAATCGCTGAGGTTTTTGACATCTCCCCGACAGAGGTGAGGGCCCCATGGACAGCTGGGTCATTCTGAGAAGTTCGAGGAAGGGCTGAACTGTGGTGCTAGGCAGACTCGGCTGTGCAGACGGAGAACCGGACAGGGTGCCGTCCCTCAAGACCATTTCAGTACCATTTCAGTGGTGGTTGGAGCGTGGACAACAAGGGTCAAATCCTTCTTCTCGGGGTGGGCTTGGTGCTGAGTTACTTCAAAAGGCTGTGTGGTGGGGATTAAAAGGGGGAGAGAATGAGAGAGAGATTGCTTTGCACATATATCGCATTTTGAGCTCCTGGGAGGAAAAGGGGAACAAAAGTATCATTAAAAACTAGAAAATAAGATTAACCATGCTGGGAGAGAGGCAGCTTCATGAAGGTGGTGAAGAAGATGGGTTCAGACATAGGAGGCAGCCACAAGAAAAAAAAAAGGGGGGGGGAGATCTTTGCAGAATGGCAGAGTTGGGGGAGAAAAAGTCACTGGAAAGGCCGCGCCTTGGAGGCCATCCTGAGGCACTTGCTGGATTGGGGAGTGGGCGGGAAGCCCATGTTGGGAAGTGGTTCCTGGGAATGTGGGAGAACATCAGCATTGACTGAAGCTGGGTTTAGGGGAGGGAAGGTATAAAAGGGACCTTGAACAAAGGGGTCTTGTTTTGGGGGTAGTGCCTGCAAGCCTGCAAGAAACTTTCGAGAATATGCTGTGTGTGAGAGGGTGGATTTGAACTGTCCAGTTTGGCCCATCAGCACTGACACCAATGATGCTCGAGGGTCCCAAAGAGGCGGTCTTTCCCACCCTCCCTAGCGATAGCTACACCCTACATGCAAACCAAGGGCTGTACCATCAAGAGAGGACACCCCGCCAACATAAGGATTGTTTTCACATGCTCAGAGGCGCCCTGTGCTTGAGAAGAATGTCACGTGCAGAATCCTTACTGGAGCATGGGGAAGATTCTGGGAACACTTGAAACGCCCCCTCCTGACAGTATTTATGTGTGTGGGGTGGAGTTGGGAATAGGGAGGCCTTTAATCAAATCCCATGTGGACTGGACCCTGATCCACCTTTAAAGGCTTGTGGCAAGGGGCGGCCTATAAATTTCCAAATAAATAAATAAATAAATAAATAAAATAAAGGAAGTCTTGAAATAATTTCAGGTAGACAAATCCCTCCTGAGCAGTTATATTTCCTGGGTATCATATTTATGTTTCCTGCTCCCCAAGTTTGGGCACAAACATCAACATTTGTAGAAATGTTGACATTCTGTTGCTCAGAGTTTGCTTTTCAGCTCTGCATGCCCAAGTCAGGACCGCTGCTTTCCCCTCAGAATTTAACAATTTAATTTAATTTAATTTAATTTAATTTAATTTAAATAACAGAGTTAGAATTTACTCCATAACACCATTTGGTATTTCACACACTCAGATCCTCTTTTGCACCTTGAATACCCACAAAGTGGACATGCAGAAACTTCTGGGAGGCCAGATTGGATTGGAGGACTTCATATTTGCCCACATCCGTGGGGAGACCAAGGAAGTGGAGGTGACGAAGACGGAAGATGCTCTTGGACTGACAATCACAGATAACGGAGCTGGGTACGCCTTCATCAAGGTAGGGAAGGATCGGTTGTGTGGGGGTACGGACAAGTGCAGGTCTTATCAGGGCAGCCCCCATGGAGGCTCCAAAAGCAGCTCTTTGGCTGGAGGTTTCAGTGAGTACAAGGAACTGCAGTACACACTATGGCAACTCGTTTTCCAGGATTAGCTGTCAGCCCTGGAATCCTGAGCTTGCCAAAGCCAGCTTCTGGGGTGCCTTGTTGGGCCGCAGCTGGAATTGCATGCAGAAGGAGAGAGAAGGACATGAGGTGTCTCCAAACAACTATCATTCCAGGCAGCTCGAGATTTTCCTGCAGTTTCCACTACCGGGCCCAGGGAGAAGCTCCATTGCTCTCCGGCTAAGTTCAGAGCGAACATGGATGCTAGAGCAAGCTGGCACGTTGATTCTGCTAATCAAGTCTGCTCATTCGGTTTTACTGTGAATTGTGAATTGTTTTCATTCTCCTGCAAAGGTTGTGAGCAGCCCAGAGCCTTATGGCTAATGGGGCAGCATACTAATCGAATAAACAAATACCTAAATAATGAAGACGGCCCCTGCTTTGACCCTGTGAATTCTGGCCTCATGGAAGAGGCAGTCTGCCACATTCATTGGCCCAGAAGTGGCAAGAAAATTGGGATTTTGCCCAAACACTGACTGACTCCCTGGATTTTGGAGCAGGAAGAACTAGCGTTGAGCAGGGAATGACCCCCCCTCCCCCACCGCCTCCACATGCCAGACATTCAAACCAAGTAAGGATGTAGCAGTGTTAATTAAAGCAGGGTCCACGCTGTACCCCTCACCACAAAATGACAGCATAGCTACACAGCTGCTTTTCCCAGGCTGGATGTTGTAAAAAGTCCCTCTTTCTCATTTGCTTCTCCATCCCCCATCCAAACGAGCCCAGCAAAACTTAATATCCACCAGCCGACAGAGGGTATTCAGCAGCACCTTTCAATGCTTCAAAACCTCGCTTGTGAGCCAGGCAGGCATTTTGCACAGCTACAGAGATGTTTGCAATATTCTCTTGGCCCAGAGGTTAAAATTAAAGCCTTGCCAAAGTCTGTTTTTCTGTTTTCTGATATTTGGTAATTTCTTTGGCTTCCATGAACAATAGACACTGTCACAGGAATTGAATTAAAGTATTTGTGTTGCTATAAAATACAATAGAAATCTAGAATCCCTAACCACAATCTACGAACAAAACTCTCTCACTGCACCTCCTCTGGGAGATGGATTGCCTTCCCAAAGTGTTAACTCTTCATTCATCACAGTCCCTTTTATGCACTTGACTCTGCCATCCGGTTCTCCCTAGATTTTGAATTCCCCATTCTTTTTGAAGTGTTAGGCTCATTCAGTAGTTTCTTCTTAGAAACACAGAAACAGAGAAACAGAGCAAGTCAGAAGGGGTCTCCTGGGCCATCTAGTCTGACCCCCGGCTCCAGCCGGCTCCACTCACGACATGCCCACCATGTGGACGTCCAACCTGTCCTTGAACACCTGCACCGATGGGGCCTCAACGACCTCTTGTGGAAGCCCATTCCACACCCTCGGGGTCCTGACTGTCAGGAAGTGCTTCCTGGCATCCAACGTTCCCTGAGCTTTGCTCTGTTGGAGCGCGTTCTGCCTTCCTCTGCAGGGGAGAACAGGTCTCTACCTACCTCCATGTGACACCCCCTCACATACCTGTATGTCGCCAGCAGACCCCCTCGGAGTCTCCTCTTCTCCAGGCTGAAGAGACCCCGTTCCCTCAGTCTCGCCTCATACGGCATCCCCTGCAAACCGGCCACCCACCTTGTGGACCTTCGCTGCACCGATTCCAACCTTGCTATATCCCTCTTGTAATGAGGGGCCTAGATTGAACACAAGACTCCAGCTCTGGGTGCACCAGAGTTGTATAGAGTGACAGAAATACCTCCCTCAATCCAGAAGCCACTAGCCTTTCTCTCCCAATGCTGTGTTAATATAGAAGCAGAGCGAGTCAGAAGGGTCTCCCGGGCCATCTAGTCTGACCCCCGGCTCCAGCCAGCTCTGCTCACGACATGCCCACCATGTGCATGTCCAGCCTGTCCTTGAACACACACACCGATGGGGCCTCCACCACCCCTTTTGCTCCCCAGAGATTGGTTTGTCCTTTAAGTTACTGTGTTCCCACATTTGCTTTTTTCTCGGTGACGCTCATATATGCGTTGGTAAAACGTCCAACAAAATAAAGGCGGTGCAAATGCAGTCACATCAATCATCTTTTTGGGTGGTGCTTTATCTGCACATCTGAAAATCCATAGCCGCACAGAACAAAATTGGGCCAGGTCTTTGTTGACTGTTTGTTCTTTGTTCAGGAACAAAGCCACCCTGTCCAAAGAAAATAATGCATTGGGAAAATGAGATTTTCCTGACATTCTTTTGTGGAATGCTTGTTGCCTACCTTCCCCTTAAAAGGTGACAGATTTTTCTTGCATTTTACCTGGAACAAGGGGCACTGCACCACTCATGGTATTTATTTCACCTCACTTCCATAAAATTCGCAGGAGGTGCCGCCAGCAAAATGCAACAGGAAAGGTACTGGGTAGCTCTGACCTGAGCAAGGGTCCTTTTCTCCTTTTAAAAAGAAAAATAAATACTCCACCACTGAATAAGGGTGGAGTAAAAGCATCGGCAGCCCTGATGCTATCCATGGAAATTATTTTCCCCCAAGGAAAGCAACAAAATATTACACCCTCTTTTGTTAGGGTATGAGAAATACTCCGCAGAAACTTGGAGGAGGATTTTGGCTTACTAGGCAGTAAAAAATTAAACCCGCCCTGAAAAAAAGCTGGCGCTGAGGTGGCACAGTGACTGACAAAGGTGGCTGGCTTAGCCGAGGAGCTGAGGTAGCTTCACCTGCAAGACGCTGGGCACCCAAAGATGGGCAGGTGTGGCCTGTGGAGGCTGCTTGTACAGCCCAAGGTGGTCAGAGTTCCTTTTGTGGGTTCCCAAGTTCTGGCTGCCTGACCTGAAGGCATCATCAGCAGGTGGGAAAAGGTATCCCTTCTTACCTCCAACCCAGGAGATGCCCCTCTGTGTTGCTTTCCCCTCCCCAAGTTGGAGCTGGACAGAGTGTTGCGGTTGTGCAGGGCATCGGACAAAAGTCCTTCGCTTGCGCTTTGCTTTCCCTTCAGTTTTCCTGCCCTGCATCCTCTCCTCATGGGGCAGGCAAAGCAGCTGTACCCGCATGAAGCTTCTCCAGTGGGAGAAGAACTGTGCGCAGTTCGTGGAGGATGCACAGGGTAAATTACCCTTCCAACGTTTCCACTGGGGACCAAACTCAGCACTTCTGCAAGCTGGGCCACTGGCCTTTCCCCTCCAGCCAGCCCTCCTCCTTCCTCCTTGTGCTGAAAGCTGGGGTCATGGCAGCAGCATAAAAGGGATTTTGATACTACTGTATTGCAAATCAAGACTACAGTTGTGGGGGTGCGCAGAGTAAAGTTTTGTGATGCACAGATGCACATCCATAATGTGAGACCTGGAAGTGGAGAAAAGAGAGAGGGGCAAATTTGCTGGACAAACTCCAGTGATGGAAGTTGGCGCTTGATTTAGAAAAGTTCCAGGCACACCTGGAATTCCAGGAAGGGGGATACAGCAGGGAGTGTGATTCCAATGAAACAGGGACAGGATCCCGGAAATCCACTCCTGCTGAACCAAACTAGAACCAAACTGAACCAAAATAGAGGTGCCAGGCTGCTGACGGGGACTGGGCATTATTCTCATATAACCCCAGTCCTCTATCAGCTCCATTGGCTTCCCATCAAAGCCCGGGCTCAATTCAATGTACTGGTAATGGCCTATAAAGCCCTGAATGGCTTGGGACCAGGATACCTAAAGGAACGCCTTCTTCCATATTTGCCTTCCTGCCCCCTGAGATCGGCAGCAGAAGCCCTCCTCCGGGAGCCCCCCGTGAAAGATATTAGGAGGGTGAGTACCCGGAGGAGGGCCTTCTTGGCGGTGGCGCCCCACTTATGGAATGTGCTCCCCAGAGAGTCCCACCTGGCACCGTCGTTATTTGTTTTTCGGTTCCAGGCTAAGACCTTTTTATTCAAACAGTATTTTAGCAACGTTTAATAATATCCATAGGTTTTAATTGTGCAGCCAGGGTGTTTCTGGGGTTTTAATTGTATTTGTATTATGTTTATTTATTTATGTGAGCCGTCCCGAGGGTATAAGCGATGGGACGGCATACAAAAACTCTAAATAAATAAATAAATAAATAAATAAACTGCAGCTGTTTTGTGAGCCCTTGATGGTGTGGGACTGGAAGGAGGGCCTCATGTGCTGTGTCCTTTCCCCTCCCAGCGCATCAAAGAAGGCAGCATCATCAACCGCATCCCAGTCGTGTGTGTCGGCGACAGCATCGAGGCCATCAACGACCAAACCATCGTGGGATGCCGCCACTACGAAGTTGCCAAGATGCTGCGGGAGATGCCCAAAGAGCAACCCTTCACCTTGCGCCTGGTGCAGCCCAAGCGAGCCTTCGGTGAGTCCACACCAGCGCGGTGGGGAAACAGGCAGGAACCCGGTATGGATGACCTTGGGTGGCATCCAAGACCTCCTGTGCCATCTCTCCAAAGGCACCCAGGCTGGGGAACGCCAGCACGCCCCAGGTTGAAACACAGGCCCTTCACCTGACCAGCCAAAATTGCACCTGGTTGCATCTGGAACCCACCTGGCCACTCAGGTGCTGACCAGAATTCCAGGCCCACATGCCTGTGTTCACAGGCCCTCTTGTGAAACCTACCAAGCCAACCCCAAAGCAACCCCTGGAGGCATGACCAGCGCTAGGTGTGGTGTCCATGGCTCCACCAGTGTTTCCACGGCGTGGCTCTCTCTCAGCAGATCATACCTCTCAGGGCTGGCGTCCAGGGTTGGCAGAGTCGGGCACCTGCAGAGGGGCTGCTCCCAGCTGGGCACCATGGGCATGGCCCCCTGGATTCTTCCTCCTCCCCTGGCTTCCTTTCCTCTTCCCTTGTTTACACACATCATGACTTAATCTGTCAAGGGAATGTCTCCTGCGTCAGAGGTTCTCTACTCCTTCCACTGCTCAGTGAGCCGGTACGCCTTGGAAATTCTGAATTACCAACCTCAGGAGCTTTGTGGATGTTATTGCCCTACAAAAGGAAACAGTGATAAATAGAGGAATTCTAAAATAATGTCATGGAGGACATTGTATAATTCAGGAATTCCCTAACCATAATTCCGGGGCGTGTCACAGAATGACCTCATATCCCGTAAGAAATGATTGGGAGAACAGACAGCAAGCTCCCAGCTGATTTGCAATTAATCATTGAGGGGTTTTTAAATTATTATTCCCCATAGCAACAGCAATAAAATCTTGTCCTGTTTGTAATTTAGGCTGCTGAATGAAGAAAGGGTGGGCGAAATCAAGAGTCAGCCAGCCAAGGTTGTATTGGGCAATAAATAAAATTTGTGGAATTCTACCAGTATAAAGAGCATCCAGATGACCCCTTTCTGTCTTCTCTTGGTAACCCCTCCTTGTTTTCTTTGGACTCATTCCTTCATTTTTAACCAAAACCCTGAATCTAAAATCCTGAAGTCTATTCACTACAGGAACAGCTTAGAGGAGCTCAAACTACACTTTCTTCCCAAAGGAGTCTTTTGAGTACGTCTCAGTATGAGCCTTGGTTCAGACATACCTTCTCCATCTACTGGAAAATATGGGATTACAGATATTCAATTGCTCTTCCTATCTTTATTTATTTTATTTTATTTTTATTTTTCAATTTATATCCTGCCTTTTTCCTACAAAGGGCTCAAGGCAGCTTACATCTCCTTCTCCATCTTATCCGCACAACAACAACCCTGTGAGGTAGGTTGGGCTGAGAGTCTGTGACTGGCCCAGTCACCCAGTTGGCTCCATGGCTGAGCGGGGACTCGAACCCAGATCGCCTGAGTCCCAGTCCCACGCTCTTAACCACTACGCCACATCTTAGGTGGCAGTCCAGTGTAACCACACAAGGATAACATATACTGTATTTTTCGCTCTATAAGACACACCTGACCATAAGACGCACCTAGTTTTTAGAGGAGGAAAACAAGAAAAAAAAAATTCTGAGTCAAACAGGCACATAATCACAGGCACATTCCCCATCGCTTCCCCATGGGCTGCACACCTGACAGACTTGCTGCACACACATATTCGCTCTATAAGACGCACAGACATTTCCCCTTACTTTTGAGGGGGAAAAAAGTGAGTCATATAGAGCAAAAAATACGGTACAAGGTAGAATCCAGATTTAAGCTAGATCGAACACACTGCTGGAAGTAATGCTCAGAAATAATTTCCCAAGTCCTTATGAATGTGGGAATGTGTTTGGAAGCACCTTCCTTATTTTATCAAGCCTGCCTGGATTCCCTTCTTGTCAATATCCTCCATGTGTATCTCTCTGGCTAAAGAATGCTGTTTTTAATAAGTGCTTTGCGTTATACTGCAGTGAAGATATGGATTCTTCTCTTCTGCAGCTGGCGGCCACTTTTCACTTCTTGTCCTGCTTTCTAAGCATGTTACTGCCTTCTATCAGTCTCCTTTGTTAACTTTTGAATGCATTAGGGAGGTTACAGAGCAGTGGGCAAGAATGCAAAAATTATTTAAACTTATTATTTAAAATTATTTAGCAGAGCGCTAAAATGGAGGGCATAATCATGCATATCATTCTTTTCCTGTTGTTCACACTTGCAAATGAAGGGACAAAACAAATGGAACAATTTTTGTAACAATTACATGTGGTTATCCCAGTAGACCCTGATGCTGGGAACAATAGATGGCAAAAGGAGAAGGGGCGGCAGAGGATGAGGGGGCTGGATGGAGTCACTGGGGCAGTCAGCGTGAGCTTGGGTGGACTCCAGGGGCTGGTGGAGGACAGGAGGGCCTGGAGGAGTGTTGTCCATGGGGTCGCGATGGGTCGGACGCGACTTCACAACAATCCCAATAGATCCGTCCCATTCCGCTTTCAGTTTTGGAATTCAGGGTTGCGGCAAGCTAGGAAGGGAGGGAATTGACAAGCATTAGCTGGACGGTAATAAGTTGAGAGGGTGAAATTGACATGGTGGATTTCAACCCATATAGAAGGGATATTGACCAGGACTGCTAAGGAAAGTAAATGGGAGACAGACAAAACTGCACAGTCACATAGTTGCCAATAATAAGATGAAAGGAGAAAATTTGCATCCTTCCAAAGCTCTGAAAATAACCTTTTTTTAAGGAAATGGGGTAGCAAGAGAACCAAGGCAAGAAACCAGAAAGGGACTATATAGGTACAAGGATATAAGAAGTGTTGCTATGAAAGCCCATGCAAAAGTGCCGGGAACAGAAGTGGGAGCAAGCAGAGAGAAAGTGCAAAGCATTGGGCCTCCTGTCGGAAGTAACCTGGGATAGCGAGTGAACAAACAGCCCATCTTGGCTTATTCTCAGAGTGGTTTCTTGCGATGTGCAAACGTGTTCTTGGCGTGAAAAGAGGAACGCACGGCAGTTTGGATGGGGGCGTGTGTACCATCCACACAAGGGCCAGCTGTGGGCTGCTTCTTTGCCCGATCCCCCTGGCTGGCATGGGTTGTGGCGGCATCAGGATGGGTGGCGGGCGATTTCATCCGCAGAGGCTGCCATCGGTGGAAGTGCGGCCTGTGGATTTTCAGGGAAGAAGGGGCACACGGAGGGCGTTGACTGCCTGGAAGCTGGGAATACAAACCGTGTCTTGCGGTTCATTCTGAAGGGAAGGGAAGGGCCTTCCCCCAACTGACCACCCGCCACTCTCCCTGCTCCCCTCCCCTAGACATGATCAGCCAGCGCACAAGGAGCGGCAAGGCCCCCCACGAGGGCAATGTGGCCAGCGGACGGGAGACGCTACGGCTGCGTGCCAAAGGCTGCGCCACCGTGGAGGAGGCGGTGAGTCAGGCCTGGGGAGGCGGGGATCGCTCGGGTCCTTCTCTTCTTGTGGGGATTCAACGGAAGTGATGAAATGGGAGAGACATGCCTGGGGCTGCGGGGAGGCTGCAGACCACCCAACAGGAGCTCAGTTGTCCTGAGGGTGTTCTGCCGGATTCCCTCCTACCTCAGGGCCTGGCGACCTGTCAACCAGATGTGGTTCCACATCCAGGCCATGGAGCCTCCTCGGGTTCTTCCAGAGGAAGGAGCTTGGCCTTCCTCAGAGATACCTGAGGGATGCAGCTGGTGGGAAGCTCACAACGGGGAGTAGCTGCCAAGGGGGAGGCCGGGCATTCAGCCCGAGCTGGGAGGAGAAGTCGAGTTCTTCCAAGGACAGGACAGGTCCTTCTTCACGCACCTTGCTCCACTCCAGTGTGGACAGCAAGCAGTTTGGAGAAGCTTCTATTCCAGTGCTGGTTGAGCCTGTTTTCCTCTGCTGAGAGTGAGGAAATGGGGCAAGCATGAGGCCATAAGATGACATCTGTGGCATGGAGCATCTGATGGGGGCAATCCAGCCCCTCACCCTGTTTTTGTTCTTTCTGCACTTTGGCCATGAAGGGAGCTCCACAGATGCTTTGTGGCTTTGCAGACATTTGCCTGCAAAGAGACTGGGAGTTTCTGGGCATGACAAGAGTTGCTC
This sequence comes from Varanus salvator macromaculatus, assembly GCA_023646645.1. Classification (NCBI taxonomy): domain Eukaryota; kingdom Metazoa; phylum Chordata; class Lepidosauria; order Squamata; family Varanidae; genus Varanus; species Varanus salvator. Next base: position 6,115,854 of record JAIXND010000802.1, on the reverse strand, counting down.
TCCAACCAGTATTTGGTCAACTCTCTCATCCTGGAGGGTCCAAAAAGCCAGGTTCTGCTTGTGCCCATGACTTCCTGCCTGGATCTCCCAAAAATGTATTGCATTTTTTAATTGCATCAGCCCTCCCAAGAGTTCAAGGGGGTGTGTTTGGCTTCTCTTGCCCTGAATTTTATCCTGCAAGGTAGATCAGGCTGAGGGACTGATGGGGCAGGAGGTACCTAGGTGCAGAGATGAATCCAGGTTTATCACGTCTCAGGATGGTGTCTTCCACACCACATGCATCAAGAGGGCCAACAGGTTTACAATCCAGAGTAGTCAACTGTGCTGGGAAGGTCAAGGGGCCTGAGCATGGATTGATCTCCTGCCCTCTCGCCTGTTTGCAGCCGAATGAGTCTGAGGAAGAAGCTGCTGAGAAGGTAGATGACCTGCTGGAGAGCTACATGGGCATTCGGGATGTGGAACTTGGTGAGTGGGGAGTGAAGATTGGGAACGCTTCTCCCCCAATATTACTGGTTGGCATTCATGGAGGTCCCCCCCACACACACACTACCTGTCCTACTACTGTATCAATACACCTGGATAGAACCTCCATATGGAAAGGCAGCCTACCTCATGTGGGAAAGCTTCCGTATCTGTCCAGCCACCGTAGGAAGCAGGATGGTGGTCCAGGAGGACCTGGGGTTAATTCAGCAGTACTGTTCCTGCACCAGCTCCATCCTTCAGAGGGTCCTTGGGCATGACACCCAGCTAAGTCTCCTCATCATGATATTCTCCACCTGCTTCAACTCCATGTACCCCGCCCATGTTCATCCTCCTCTTCCTCACTATGGCTACCTCTTGTGGGTGGGCAGGAAGCCAAGAGGCCATGACGACATCTCCTGTTTGGCCTTCCTACCATCTCCATCTTCTGGGCTGCACGGAGAAGCAGGAGAAGATGCAGGTTGTGATGGGGAAGAGGAGGAGTGACTCGAACCAGGGTGTGGGACCTCAGAAGGTGCTGAGATGGTCTACCCTTGACACCAACCTTGGGCAGTTCTGACATGTTCTTATGGCAGGTGCAGCCTCTCAACTCAAGATGAACGTGCAGAACCGTCCCGCCAAGAGAGGGTGGGATAAGACACTACCGGGTGTGACCTGGCATTATGCCCAAGCTGAGATCTAACACAGACTCACCTTCTGCAGCATCTACAGTGGTAGAGATGGCCAAAGAATGCCAGAGCTCAGAAGACTTTGCTCGTGGCCTGGATTCGCTGCTGGGTGAATTTGCTTTCCCCGAAGAGTTCGTGGCAGAGGTTTGGACGGAAATCTGTGAGGCCAGGAGCTGCTCCGAGTAGCAGGGAAGAGGAGAGCTGGAAAGGGCAGGCTGTTTCCCTCCGGATCACCCCGTCATCTGCTTCCCCACTCCTACCTGGCCTTCCTGGTGTCTCCCAAGCCCTCTGGGCCTGGAATCACCTCCCAAGCTGCGATTTCCCTCCAGAGACATTTTTAAAAGATCAGCCCAATAGCCTTAATGCTTGGAATTCACTTGGGCGAATTCCAGTTCTGCAAATTGTGCTGAATTTGCAAATGGTGCAGATCCATTCTGTGGAGTCTGCACTTCCTTTTCGAGTCAGCTGGGGGGCCCAGCTGTCCACAGGAGCAGAGCAAGGCCTGGTGGATTCCTCTGGCCGCAGCTACTTCCCGCCCGGAGGAGACCGACGTTGCTCCTGCTGCAGCAGGACTTCAGCCGAGCAGCAGGAATTGCTGAAAGTGGGCCTTTATTGAGAAGGAACAGCAGGAATTTAAAGAGGAGGTATGCCCTGAAGCCTGCATCTCTAAGGGGGCACGACACAATATGGGGATGTCATTGCAGCCTCTCTGCACCCAGCAAAATCATAGCCTCTCCTCCTCTTTTGTAAAGTGCTTGGAGAGGCTTACCAGCTCGGCAAACCCACCTTCCCATCACTGACCCCTTGAAGTTACTGGGAATAGCTTGACACAGCCCGATTCGGTCACAAACACACCACACCGGTTTCCCTTCCACTTGGACTAGGAGAGAAAAATGATGTAAGTAAAGCAGGAGACAATCCGTTTGGGGCTTGGGGTTCAGATACCAGGGGCACAGAACCCTTTTTAGCCCCGATTGGAAAAAAGCATTTCAGAGAACTTCCTGGGGGTGAGGCGGGGGGCACGTTGCAGTGGCAGGCAAGGGAGCAAAATACCCCAAGCACCACCCATCTTTGTACTTCGATTTGTGATGGCGATCCGAATTGGAATCACATTATAACTGATTTACCATCAAAACGCATGATCTTAGCTTCAGGCTTTTGCTATCAGTCATACGGAATGACAAGATGCATTCCAGCCTTTTAGAGCAGGGGAAGAAGTGCCGAGATGTTGGGGAAATTACAGAAAAAGATTGGTTGTCTGGAGAAGAGAGGTGGGGTCCGTGGTGGGCCAAAATGAGATGCCCCAGAGGGGTGGATGCCACCCAGGGTTCTGCATCCCTGCGTGCAGTCTTCCTTGTTCACGAACTTGTAAGATGCTTTTGGCCACTGCTGGAACAGGCTCCGCGTGTGCCTGGGTTCCTCCCTTGAGAAGGCCACGCTCCAGGGCTTCAGCCAGCCCTGGACTGCTCCTCCACCTGCCTGACCACTGGGAAGGTGGGGACCGCTTGTCCTGGGATCCCTCCCCTTTCCAGGTGGCCAGGTGCATGCGAACCTGGGCAATGCAGAGCCAACTGGCCCCAGACCACCAGCCTCTCCGGTCCAGAGGACAGGCTGGGGAGGGAGGATTGGCCGCCAGCACTGGAAGGGGTTCCACGCGCCATGCAGGAGGGCCACCCCACCGACCCACCTCCTGTCTGGGCCTGGCTATGGGCTGTGTGAGGTTGCCAGAGAGTCGTTCGAGCAGGAGGACCAATCAGACCTTCCTGGTCTCCAGGCAAGGTGTGCTGAGAGAAGATGGGGAAGGGGAGGGCGATAATCCATGGGCTGCCGGCGATGTAGCAGAGCCAAGACATGCCGATGTAGCAAGAGCCAGTGTGGCGTAGTGGGTAAGACTGGGACTGGGACTCAGGCGATCAGGGTTCAAGTCCCCGCTCGGCCATGGAACCAGCTGGGTGCCTTTGGGCCAGTCACAGACTCTCAGCCCAGCCCACCTCACAGGGTTGTTGCTGTGAGGATAAGATGGAGGAGAAGGATGTCAGCTGCCTTGAGACCTTTGCAGGAAAAAGGCAGGATATAAATCGAAGGGGGAAAAAGGACATGCAGGGCCAACGCACCTGGGTTTTCTTGATCAGCAAGGTTTCCCTTGCAAAGAAGACCCATTCGTTTTCCAAAAGACCTGCTCCTCAAAGAGATGAAAACTGCTGGACTTAATGAACAGCAATTTGGGCCTCTCCTTGAGAATAAAGAGAGGACTTCAGGATTTACCATGGCACCACTGGTGATCGCAGCTTTGGGACGCTTCCTCCGGTTGCCGTGGGTTTTGGAAAAGCTGTTTGCAAGCGCAAAGAGGGGCGGGGTGCAGGTTCTGCCAGGCCAAGCTGCAACACACTCTCTTAAGCCTTCTCTAGCTCTCGAAAGAAATATGACCTCGGACACCACCCTAAAAAGGAAAGCACCCGTGCACACTCAGCTTCCTCCCCAAGATACCAGCCCATAAAACATGCAATGGATCTCTCTCGTCCTGCAAATTCCATTTCTGGAGAGAATGAGCACAAGATTTCCCAAGCAAAGAAGCAAGACCCTGCCCACAAATTCATCTCTCATGGTGGACCATTAAGTCCAAAGCCCCAAAAGGCTAGAATGAGGCTTCTGCTGACCATGGGGAGCATCCAAGGTTTTTCTTGCTTAAATTTCTTCCAAGATGTTGGTACTGCAAATTATCTAATCCCCATCCCAGACCCCAGAAATGTAAAACCGACGTATCAGGGATCTTCTGTTGTGACGTTTTCTAATTTTTCCCATTCCTGAACACACCTGCACCTTTTCTGCGAAATGCTACGCCAGGGCTTGCCACAGCTTGGTTGCTCAGTTTGTTGGTGTATATTCTTCTCTTCTTGATCATATTTGCAGAACCATAAAACTGCACCTCTAGAATGTTTGTCAATATGATTTGCTTCTACGGTTGCATCCTTTCTCTCTCTCTTTTTGCAACGCTTCATCAGTGGCAACAAGTGCCTGTTGGCATGTGTTCCACACCACACAAAAGAAATCTTGATGTGATTTTACATGTCGTCCGATCCAGATCTCTCTCTCTCCCATCCTTCCTTGCTCTTTTTTTGCCAATGTAACTATGCATTCACATAAAAAACCTGGCTATTTTTATTCATGATATCAATTATATCAGAAGACTACATCTCACCCATCTGGAAAGAATGAGCATGTATTTGACTTGTTATGAGAGATATCTAAAAGATTCATTGGTGTCTGTCAGCTTGTTTTGGAAATAATTAAAATTTAAAAAACATCTTCCGTTGCAATGTCTTACTGAAACTAGATTGGCTTCAAGATAGTTTTTCAGCATCCATCCTTCCAATTTTTAGTCATCAAAATGGATGCAAATGACTTTCAAAAGGTTTTAATACATTCTGCTAAGCAGTTTCACATTTTCTGCCCACCTGAAATTGTAGAATATGAATCATTCTTTAGAGTCGCTCTCTCTCGCTTTCTCTGTAGTGAACAGCAATTTGAAAACCTTTTCATATCTGAGCGTACGTTCAAGAGCTCTCCTGACAAATCCACACACAGAAGGTGACCAGACTGGCTGTTCAACGGATCCCATAACGCAATTTTGTTCCCACCAAAACTTCCAGTATCCTCTCTATTCGAGAACCAGGCACGCTTCTAGTTGAAGGTCTCCCTATCAACGACTAACAGCAAAAAGGCATTTTGCAGCTTTTCCAACTTTCCCTCCTTAATAGTTCTGTTGTGGGGAGAAAAAGGGTGGAAAGGTGTTTTAAAAATTGCACATATTAGCAATGGAATGTGATCATGGCAGAACCCTAAAACTTCTGCCATGAAGGAAGGAAGGAAGGAAGGAAGGAAGGAAGGAAGGAAGGAAGGAAGATGGCTTTTTGCTCCAGGGCTATATGGGTCAACCTTCCCAAAACCTGCACACTTGCTACCCTGGATAGCACCATTTTGGGAGTGGCTATTTATTTATTTGTGACATTAATATTGCCCTTTTTTCCTCCAAGGAGCTCAGGAGATTGTTCCATGAGAGTGCTGCTCTCCATCTCATCCTCACAACAACCCTGTGAGGTAGCTCAGGCTGACTGGCCCTAATTCACCCAAGTGAGCTGCGCAACCCAATGAGGACTTGAACTCCGGTTCTCTTCGTCCCAGGGCATCTCCCTATCCACTGCACCTCACAGGCTTTCCCAAACTACTCACCTTTCCATTTTCCAGGAATTTACGGGAAAATGGAATCTCTTTATTTTCTTGAAAATAAAATTCAGTATATAAAATGCTAGCAGAGGGCTGACTTGTTTTATATCCAAGGAAGCAGTGCCTACTCCAGGATTGAGAAATGGAGACTCTTGGCCAAAGGGCAAGCAGAATAGCTTTGCATATAAATGCAGGGAAGACCTGCGAGAACAATTCTGACCAAGCTGCTCTGTCTGCTCAAAACTCCAAGCTAGGGATTCTCGATTAAATGCCACGCAAGCCATTTGCAGTAGGAATGATGAGGAGAATGATAAATGAGAGATCCGAAAGTTTGCACAGCTTGGGCATTGTTCTTTCTGGACCAGTTCAAACTCTGCCTCCAAGTGTGAACGGAAAACTCAACCCACCCATCTGCCTGCTTTTCACACCTTCCCCCTCAGATCCCACCCTGACAACTGAGCTGACTTGTGAATCAGGCAGGAGACGCAAAATTATTCCTCGGAGCACAACACATTTGTTTCACTATCCTCTTTAATAATGTTGCCGCACATTGGAGAACTCTCGCCCGGATAGGAGCAGCGAGCAAAGCGTTGCTGTCACAGCGCCATCTTGAATCCGCCAGGCCCTGTTTGCATTTCCCTGTCAGTGCTCACACAAACATTTATGTTAACAGACTCATAAAAGAGCTGCACAAAGAAAGCAAGGGAAATGTTTTCCTTTCTTGTCTCCGTTTCAGATACTGGGGTGCCTTATGTGCAAGTGAATGATTTTCCTATACTTTGCAGTGTCGCAGGCCATGCCTGGAAAAGTAAAAGTTTTTGTGCAAGCCTTGGGTGAATTATAAGGTTTATGTCAGCTTTCCCCCATAGGGGGCAGCCTCGTTGCTCAAGCATTCCCCACCCCACCCCACCAAGAGCCATTAGTCCACTGTATACTTTTGACGGGGCTTTCTTAGTCATGGCCCCACAGGCTTTCATAGAACAGAAGAGTTCGAAGGGGCCATGAAGGCCATTGAGTGCAACCCCTGCAGTTGCAGGGCACCACGTTACACCATCCCACTCAGAGGGCTGTCCAGTTTCTTTCTGAATGGCTCTCGTGTGGGAGAGCCCCCCACCTCTCCAGGCCGCTGGTCCCACTGCAGTATCGCTCTGACCATGAGGAAGCTTTTCCTGACGTCCAGCCTGAATCTGGCTTGCTGCAGCTGGACTTGATTATTCCGTGTCCTACGTTCTTTTATCAGTGAGAAGACACCTCGGCCTTCCTCTTTGTGATAGTCTTTGCAAGATTTATAGGGAGATATCACATCCCCGCTCAGTCTTCTCTTCTCAAGGCTGACAATGAGGACGCTTTTCCTGCTGTCCAGCCTGAATCTGGGTTGCTGCAGCTGGACCTGATTATTCCGTGTCCTGCACTCTGGCACCAGCAAGAAGAGATCTTGACCTTCCTCTTTCGGTATGGTCTTATCACTGCCAGCTCTGAAAAACAAGCCTGAAGGTGCACTCATTCCTTTCTGCATTTGGGGTATAAAAATCATTTACTGCTGCTGCTATGGGTGAGTTGGACTATAATTTGTTAAATTCAGATAATTTTGTAGCAATCCCCAAATGCCTGGATTAGACAGACAGAAAGTAGATATGAGTCTACTGGGTGACACACAATAGGATTTGCCTTTGGAAACTTGAGAGTTTGCCATTTATAACTGACCGGTTTTATTTTCTCTTCTAAGATAAATGAAAATGATGGTTTTCTGGTCCCTCTGAATGGTTTCAACCTGCCCTGTCTAAAAAAGGGCTCAACAGCCCTGAATTTCTGACTTGTACAGGTTTGGAAACATGGATCTGGAGAGGAGTTTGGTGAATGGCACTTGCTCCACTTCTCTTTTCATGGTCTGGTGTGCTTCTGCTGGACTGGCTTTTCTTGAGCCAGTTTGGCAGAAATTTACCATTTTTGTTTCCAAAGCCATGATACCTCTGGAGTTTCTAAGCTCCATTCAGGAAAAGTAAGAGGAGCTCCTGGCTGATTTTTGTTCATCATCCGTTTGCTTCCGTGTCTTCTTCCCAGAGAGCAAGAGCTGCCTATTTTCCACGCCATCCCTGCAGAACATCCCTTTACTGGTCAGGCCTCTTGGAAATACTTCAAATCCCCCCACGGTGTCCAGATCCACACAATGGGGTCAAAATCAAGCGGAGGTCGGCAGGAAGGTCAGTCCAAAAAGCAGGTCTTAAGAAAGCTCAGATCAAAACACAGCGAAGGAAATATCAAGCCCATGGCATCTCTTTTCCACTTGGTGCCCCAAGCCTGGACTTTCTGGAGAGAATGCACACTTTTCCGTGTGTACCCTTGACTTCGTCCGTGGGCCATGGTGCCCAGAAACGGACCCAGGACTCCAGCTAAGACCTGGCAAAAGCAGAATTAGGTGAAGTATGACTTTTCATCTCATCTAAACTCTCTTAACGTGGCCTAACACATTGGCTTTTCCCTTTTCTCTTAGCAGCCTTTCCTCTGTCTGGTTGTAATCCTTTAAGATACCTTTCAGTCCTGTTGACTTGGCCCGGAAAAGGGCTGCATCTCACCTCAGAAGGAGCACAGAGACAAGGAAAAATCGTTCAGTGGGATTTATTTCTGCAACAACAGTCTGTACAGCCTCTCCATGCACTTTGCGCTGCTCCGGCCATCCTGCTCTTCCTTGCTCACTCGTAAGCCACGCAGCTCACCTCACCAGGCCACTCTGTGCTTGGGGCGAGCCTCAAATGGGTCCAAAGCATGCCTCTCAGGGTCCTTCCGCGTCTCCACCCGAGTTTGTGGCAATGTCAGTTTCATATGGCTCATGCAGTAATAGGGTTCCTAGGACGGCCGGCCTGGGGTTTTTCTGCGGCCCAGGATCAGGTTTAGGGATCCAAGCTTTGTGGAGGGGCAGGCACGAGGTGCGGGCAGCTGGGCATGCTTCCAGTGCCTTCTTCCTCTTAAAGCAGTGAGCGGTAGAGTGAAACAGAGGTGCTTTTCCATTCTAGAGCCATACTGGGGAGGGGTCTTCCCATCTGCAGGCACACACCCCCTTCCTAATTGATCACCGACTCCTGGGTAAATTTCCGCCGCAGCGAAGCGTTGAGCGTAGGGTAAAGAGAGATGATGGAGGGCCTCGACTTGAAGCTGGGGTTGATACGCCTGAGGACGGCCCGCCGGAAGAGGATGTACACCCACGGATCGAGGATCTGGTTCCACGTGGCCACGCGGAGGGAAATGAGCAGCATTTTCTCTGTTTCGTGGGGGATTTGGTTGGTGGCCAACCCCACGGGGGCCCCCTGAAGGGCCTTTTGTGCAATGAGAATCTGGAGTGGGGGTTGTGGGGGTTGTGGAGAGAGATGTAACAAAGAAGATATCAATTTCTCTGTTGTCTTTTTTTTAAAACAAGCCCCCCTGGTTATTTTATGCAGGGACATAACATTTTCTTTGAGGGTTTTTATTTATTTTCTGAATGGGAATCGCAGTCCTATTTAGTCATTCATGGGCAGCGGGGACAGAAGGGAAGGTTGCCTACAAAAGCACGAGAGAAAATGTGTCCTACAGTCTGTGCAGGGACTCTGGATGGGTACAGGGACTCATGCAGAGATGCAATGGGAACCCTCCCCTAAAAGCAGGTCATGCTCCTACCTTGGACCATCCACTAGCACCTGATGCAGAGATGCAATAGAATGCTGAGCGTGGACTTCACTTAGTCTAAGACTTAGACAGACAAACTATTGCATATTTGAACTATTCAAACTATTTGAAGGGATTACAAGACCAAAGGGCAGATTGGCTTAGCTTCCCACTCCTCTCTGCTGTGGGGCAGACCCCCTCCCCCCATGCAGGGGAACAGAGTGGGCTGACCCCTTTTTTCCACTCCAATAATGTGGGCAGCATTGGACCAATGCTAGCCATTGAGTAAGACTGCCAAAGGCTTTGCTGCATCGGATGCTCAGCTCTCCCTATCTGTGCAAAGCCAGGTCTACTCATGAGTCTGCCATGATAATGCTGACTTGCCTTGCAGGGTTCATTTAAGGACTGTGACGAAGATAAAATTTTCCTGATGACCAAACAACAAGGGTCCATTACTTAGGGTTCTATCGGAGAGACACCAGAGTCGGAAATAAAACATCAGCCTCTGTCAAGAAGGCCAAAATTTTTACAAAAAAGCTTGGAAGCAAATTTTTGACACCAAATTTACAAAAGTGAGTGATTCCTGCTGTTTATGTCTTCCCTTTCCAAAGGATGTGTCCTGCTGTGATTGAGTCATGCTTGCTACTGCAACATTTTCTGTTACTAATCACTGCACAACCCTAAATTGATGGATTCCCTCTATATGGAGGACTGTGGCAGCTGGTCCCACCTGGAGATGGAGTCACTCTGCTTTGCTGAGGTTCACCGACAATAAGAAGTGCTTGAGAGAGGGAGGGAGACAGGGAGACAGGGAGGGATAGATAGAAAGAGATAGAAAGATGGATGGATGGAAAGAGAGAGAGATGGATGGATAGATAGATAGATGAGAGAGAGAGAGAGAAAGATAGATACATGGAAGGAAGGAAGGAAGGAAGGAAAAAGAAAGAAAGAAAGAAAGAAAAAGAAAGAAAGAAAGATGGATGGGTGGATGGAAGGATGGATAGATAGATAGAAAGATAGAGAGAAAGAGAGAGAAAGATAGATACAGGGAGGGAGGGGAAGGAAGGAAGGAAGGAAGGAAGGAAGGAAGGAAGGAAGGAAAGAAGGAAGGAAGGAAGGAAGGAAGGAAGGAAAAAGATGGATGGATGGATAGAGAGAGAGAGAGATACAGGGAGGGAGGGAGGATGGATGGATGGCTGGATGGATGGATGGATGGAAAGAGAGAGATGGATGGCTGGACAGATACATAGAGAGAGAGAGAGAGACAGACGGATGGAAAGAAAGAAAAAGAAAGATACATGGCTGGATGGATGGATGGAAAGAAAAAGATACATGAATGGGTGGATGGGTGGAGAGAGAGAGAGAGAGAGAGAAAGGAAGGAAGGAAGGAAGGAAGGAAGGAAGGAAGGAAGGAAGGAAGGAAGGAAAAGAGAGAGAGAGAGAGAGAGAGAGAGAGAGAGAGAGAGAGAGAGAAATAATGCCTTGCTGGCGTTGCCTCTCTCTCACACAGGCAGACAACAAGAGGGGGCCTTTTCTGTCCTCAACGACTCCAATGATAGAGAGGGTGGGAATCTCTTAGAAAGCGTTCTGCAGGGCCTCCTGGAGTCGAGGGCATGGTGTTGTGGAGAGAGAAGCCAGACAGACAATCTCAGTTCCCCAGCTGCTCCCCCACCTGGGACCTTCCAGACACGTTTGGCCTGCAACACCCAGAATTCCCCATCAGCGGCCCTGCTGGATGGGAACTCTGGGAGCTGCTTTCCACGTGCCCCCGAAGGCCACCAAGCTGGCGAAGGCTGAGCTACTCAGCTGGGCGGGAACGAAGAGGAGCGGTGGGAGGTAGTTCTGCCACTCACCAGGAGCGGAAGCCAGCAGACGGTCGCGATGATCATGATGCCCACCAGCTGGACCATCATCTCCACCTCGCTGTCCCGCCGGCGCTGCACCGCCTCCGCGTCGTGGTAGACCCGGCAGAGGGTCACCACGCTGATGGTGTTGAGCAGAAAGGAGAGGCCCACGCAGAGAAGGCCCAGCAGGGCGAACATCAGGCAGAAGGCCATGTTCCGGGCGTCGTGGACCAGCGTGAGGAAGCACCAGGAGTTGGGGTACTGCAGACTGTAGTCCCCCAGGCCCAGGATGGGCAGCAGGCTGAAGGCAAAGCCCAGGGCCCACACCAGCCCCACCAGGGTCCAGGCCCGGCGCTTCGGCATGCTGGTGGAGCGGGAGAAGGGGCGGTTGATGCCCACGAAGCGCTCGCCGGCCATGGTGGCGCCCAGCAGCAGCGGGCACTGCCCGAAGAAGACCATCACGGCGCCCATGAAGTTGCAGAGGTGGCAGCTCGGGTCGACGTCCCTCCAGTCGAAGTGGGTGAAGTGGTAGGGGATGACGATGGCAAACGTCACCAGCAGGCCCATGAGGTCCGTCACCACCAGGCCACAGAGGAAGACCAGGAAGGAGGAGCGTGACCGGCTATGCATCTTGCGCGAGGAGTTGACCAGCACGCAGAGCGCGAAGAGGTTGGAGCACAGGCCGATGATGCCGAAGACCAGGGAGAACCACGGTGAGCGGATCTGGCCCCCGTTCTCCTCGCTGCTGTTGTTCCTGCGGAAGCAGGCGCCCAGGGCCCTGGCGGTGCTGAGGTTCCCCAGTTCCATGGCTGGGAAGGGTGGGGTCCCGTCCCACATCGCCCCATGCAATGCCTTCGGGTGCTCTTATGGCCCAGGGCTGGGAACGGTCTTCAAGGGGAGAGGCGTCTCGGGCACCCTGCTTTCTTCCATCGTGCGCAGCAGGCTTTGTCCAGGCAGATCTTCAAAGAGAAGGGGGAAAGAGAGCAATCAGGAGTAAAACATGGTGTGCTACAATGCCTTGAAAAAAATGAGGATCCCACCCCTGCCAGAGCCCACAATTCCGAGGAGCCGCTCGTCACCCACAATGCAAAACAGCACGACTTTTGTAGCAGTTTGTGGGACAAGGAGACCGTCTTGCCATCCCCTCTTTGGCATCCTGCAGCCCGTCCTGATGGGAAAGGTTGTTGGTTGTACAACTCCAAGGCTTCTCCTTGGTTTTTACTAATTAAACATGACCGGAGAGGTTTGCCTGGCGCCGACGATATATTATTTTCGGCGTCAGGCAGCCCCTTTTTAATTTTCCCATTATTTTAATGTTTAACTGATCTTAACTGGCGTTTTAGTATATGAATGGTTGGATGTTGTGGGGCTGTTCTGTTTATTTATTATAAGCCGTCCCGAGACGTTCTGTAGGGGACGGGAGAGAAAAGCTTTTAATAAATGAAAAATAAATAAATATAAGTTCAGATTACTTAGTTCCCATCCCTAATTCTGGCCTTAGGGTGGCCTTTACAGCCCTTTGTTTCCAAACCACGTATTCAGCTTTACTCTCTGGTCACTCCTCTTGTCTTCCAATGGCTCAGCGTGTCTGCACCTGAGGATCACCTGAAGCAGAGGACCAGAGCAGAAGAGCTCTTGCACTCTATGCCTCACTGTTCTTTATATATTTATTTATTTGTTTATTTATAAAATTTGTATACCTTCCATTACTTGCATCTCTGGACGGCTTACAACATAAATCAAAATAAAATAAATAGACTATTCCACGCTGGCTGTAGATAATAAAATACAAACAATAAAATTCAGTTACTATTGATACATATTAAAATATTGATTAAATAAAAAGGTCAAAATATTGTGAACCTAGGGAAACTTTTTGACTAGTATACTACCCGCCTTCAATGCCTACTTTGATCCTGAGAAGTTCGTGTTCTTGTCTGTTGCTGATGTGTATGTGTCTCCTTTTTGCTCTCACAGCTAAAAAGATAAGAGCTAGGGAGGTTTTAAAGGGGACACTGCCCTGAATCACACCTGGTCTGTCTTTTAGTATTATGTTTTAATACACTTGATTTCTGGTTTTATTTGTTAATTCAGTGTTTTACCTCGTTAACTTGTAATGGCCTATGGCTAATGCAATAAACTGACTGACAGGTTGTACAGCCAGGGTCTGTGAGCATTCATGGACTCCAAAGGTTTCATTACAAGCTTTCCCACAAGCAAGACAAGTATGTATTTCTTAGCTGCTGAAACTGGGGAGTACCTGCAGTTTTTGTCTTCTAATGAATACAACCCCACCTCAAATCCATCGACTGTGGAACCAGCTGGGTGACTTTGGTCCAGTCACAGCCTCTCAGCCCAGCCTACCTCACAGGGTTGTTGTTGGGATAAAATTATGAGCAGGAAGAGAAGAATGCAAGCCGCTTTGAGTTTGTAAGAAAAAAAACCCAGGATACGAATGTAATAAGTAATAATAAAATGGAGCCACCATTCCATCTTGAGTTCCTCAGTTCCATCGCTTCCCAGAATCCCTTCTGCGCTGGTATAGAAAGCCTGTCCTTTCAGTATCTTGAATTTTCCACTGTTCATTGGATGATTCTGGATTCCAGTATTATGAAAGGGGAGGAAAAATTATCTGAAAGCGCCTTCTGTGTGCCGCACATCATTGTGTGTAGCTCCATCATGACCAGCTGAGCGTTGTTGCTCCGGAGAAAAAAACTAATTGTAAAAATGGACACTGAAATCTCACCATCCCCCTTGGCTTCAGGTCAGTTGCCATTTGGGGAAAGTTATGCCAAAACAATAATCCCTTTCTATATATTGTTTAAAGAAACATTTCAGCTTCTCAGAGGTCAAATAAACCCCGAGCCAAATGTTCTGAGCTGGAGTCTTCCATCTTTATTTATCCTTCTACCACTCCATCCATTTTCTTTCCTGCCCAGCAAAAGTGTGTGCAGCTTTGTGGCATGTTATTTTCCAGCTGACGACAAAACAAAGGCATTGGTGTGATTACCCAGGGGAGAAGAAATTCCTGAGATTTCTTTCAATATGCATCAGACTCGCATCTGACAGAGAATGTTCTCAGTGTCTCCCCGGATTTTAAACTCTGAATTAAGCTCCCAAGTGGGACCATTGCCCTTTGTAATTCTCTACTCTCTTATTCCAAAATCTGTAAAATTTTACTGTTCGAAACTGCCCAGACAGCTTTGGCGACGGGGCAGAACAGAAATGAAGTAAAACAATATACAACAGCCTTTCATTCTTTGCTATTCGTTTTTGTGCCGGATAAAATAATGCCAACCCTAATAAAACTCAACAAGAAGGAAGTCTTTTTACTTGCTTGCCTGAATTACGATCGGGTTTTGTGCACTGTTTTCGCAAGACTTGGGGGTCCGTGTGCACATGAATATACAGTAAGAGCAGCCCAGAAAGAAATTCCAGTATTTTTGTTCTAGTGCCCAGCCTCCGGAAATACTGTGCAAACAAGCAGTTAAACACGGTGTTGTCTGACCGCAAGCTCATGGACAAAATAGACTCAACAAACAAGGCAGGGAAGGGAAGGGAAGGGAAGGGAAGGGAAGGGAAGGGGAAAAGTTAAATCGCATTTTTGCTGATGGAACAGTCACACTTCCCTTCTTGTTTCTGGAATAAAGACAGGTAAGGAGATAGCCTTCTTGGAGTAGGTTCTTCAGGAAGGCTGGTGGAATATTACTTTTCTTGTGGCTGAGCTTTATTCATGCACATAGGCAACATGGGTGGAAGGAAAGAGATGCAAAGGCAGTGTTTCCTAGTGGTCTGAGTGCTGGTTTAGGGCAGGGAAGGCCCAGGTCCAAGTCCTCAGATGGCCATGAAGCTCCCTGGGTGATTTGGGCCAGTCACAGACCCTCAGCCCAACCTCCCTCACAAGATGGTTGTGAAGATAAATTATAGAAGTCACTTTGGTTTCCTTGGAAGAGGGAAATGAGTAGGACATAAATGCCACGTGACAAAGGCGAGATATAAATACAACATAATAACAGAAATCTGTCTTGAACCAAGCATATTCTCACTCTGGAATTCTCCCACCTGAATTGAAATTTGGGAGAAATGGAACTCAGAGCAGAGTAAGTAAGAAACAATCCACAAACACAAGGGAGAAAACAGACGGTGGAATAAACCTGAATTTCACAAGCTTGTTGAGAAATAATCAGATGCCTTCAACCTACCCAAGACTGGAACACCTGCAAGGTTGGAGCCCTTGCCCGTTCCAGCTTTGCAAAGCCAGTTTTGCACATGGCAGGATTTGGCCTGGTATGTAACTGCTAAATCCCCATGAGGACGAGAAGCAGAGAGAATTGTTCCCTGCCATCAGCCCCCAAAGAGCAAACATCTGCATCCGATTAACTCTGAAACATATCAGCCCCGTAAGAAGCAAAGAATTCTCATCTTTCCCATAACAGATGAGCGAGTTAGTCAAAAGAAGAGGTAGCTGGCAAAGGAACTAGAATTGATGGTAACAGCTTTCAGTGGAACGTCCAGTACTGGGACTAAGTTGTGCCATCTTGGTTTGTAGTTCAGAGCTGGAAAAAAAGGGGGTTTGTTGTTTTAAGTAGCACCACCTTGGCTTTGCAGGGCTCCAAGAACCCCACAAAAATGGCAATGGACATCCAACGAGTACAGGAACATGACCAAACACTGTTCAGACGTGGAATTGTGTGGCAGATTCTTGAGCAAACCAGTGCGAAGAACTGGAAACTAGTCAGAAAAGGCTCCCTTTGTCCTGTCTTCTAATAGTCCCAATTCCTCCTGGTTCTACACTTTATTTATTTATTTAAAACTTTGATATGCCGTCCCTTATGCATGGCATCTCAGGATGGTTTACAGTCCTTAAAATCAAGTACACTAAAACAATCTCTAACAATAATAAACAACATATGGCGAATAAAAATAAAGTTAAAAGGAACTGCACATTAAAATACTAACTTTTAAAATACTGGTTAAATAAAAAGGTTTTAACCTGGCACTGAGAAGAGTATTAGCTTGGCACCAGGCGGACCTCTCTGGGGAATGCATTCCACAATCGGGGCACCACCACAGAGAAGGCCCTGCTTCAAGTGCAGGTCCTTTTTATCTCCTTCAGGGAGGGTTCCCGGAAGCAGGGCCTCCCTCGCTGATCTTAAGGGGCAGATAAGGAAGGAGATGTTCTAAATTTACCAGTTCTAAAAGTCCCACTTTCCTGCCATTCACAGGGTTATTTCTTTTGAACAGGGGTCCTCAAACTTTTCCAACGGGGGGCCAGTTGAAAGGTGCTGGCGGGGGGCTCAGGCAGCTAAGGCAGTGCCAGTGGGGGGGGGGCACATGCACATGTGCACACGGCAAAGCAGGGGCGAGGGGTGCATGTGGCAAGGTGGGGGCAGAGGGGGTGCGCAGGGCGAGGCAGCCGCTTGCTCAAGTGGAGATCGTTTTCTCCAAGAGAGTCCAAACCTATCTCCGCGTGAGCAAGCCACGTGCCCACGCGAGCATGTGCCCAGGCACACTTAGTGCAAAACCTCTGGGGTGGGCCAATTAAATGGGCATGGTGGGCCGGATCTGGCCCGCAGGCTGTAGTTTGAGGACCCGTGCTTTTGAATGTGAATGTTAGCAGTGCTAGAAATCTATTATGTGAAAGGACCTGGGGAATTAGCAGCTATTCACTTCTGGTTAAATTAGGAAGCAATGCAATTAAGGTAATCCTAAAATGTTCAGGTAGTTAGAAGACCCAGCCATGCTAGGGAACCAGCAGGGCTCGTGCAAAGGAAAGTCCTCTTTCCCTAACTTTTTACAGTTCTTTTGGTGTTGACAGTCAAGCCTCTCCTGAACCATCCTGAGAGCCATTGACTAAATAGAAACATTATAGAAATGTTTTAAACAAGCAAACAAGCAAAAAGCAGCATTGGTAGAAGGCAAAGTTTGTAAGACTAATCAAGATTATATGTATTTCTGGAGGGGTTATGGATATAATCAGTGCTTTTTTTGTCATGGAACAAACCGGAACAGAGTTCCGGCACCATTGTTTGACAGATTTTCCACATTTTAAAAGTAACTTTTGAAAAATTGATGTTTGGTCCACATGGATTCGAATTGCCCTGTCGAGAGTAGCAGGTCGGCGGCAAAATCATTAAAACAGTGCATGCGGGCTGCTTGCGTGTCAAGTCCGATGCATGCGCGCTTCGTCCGCGCTGGTTGTGATGGTGCTGCTCGGCTTGTGGCTGGTCGTGTGGTCACGCGCTGAGTGCTTACTGTGGGCGGCGACCGATATGTTTCGTTACACAACTGACGTGTGTGGGTGTGTGTACAGTGACTGACTACGTGTGAAAGGTAAAAAATTTCATGAGTTCCAGCACCGTTATTCTTACAAAAAAAGCACTGGATATAATTGAAGTATATTATATATTATTAATTGTTATAATATGTGAATTAAGTGGAGGTAGTATTGGTCTTCGGGGTTCTGGGTTTTTTTCTAATTATTAATTGAGTTTTTGTATGTTATATTATTGTTGTGTTGTATTGATGTTTTTTCTTCTTCTGTATTTAAAAAAATACAAAGGGTGGGGGAACAAACAAGCAAACAATCCTGTGAGCTAAAGGTGGACTTGCAAAAGCTTTTGAACAACGTGGCTCAGCAGGTGGCAGCTCCTGGATTGCTGTTGTTGCTCGTCGCATCCGACCTATCGTGACCCCATGGACACCATTCCTCCAGGCCTTCCTGACCTCCACCATCTCCCGGAGGCCACCCAAGCTCATGCCAACTGCTTCAGTGACCCCATTCAGCCACCTCATCCTCTGCCGTCCCCTTCTCCTTTTGTCCTCAATTGTTCCCAGCATCAGGGTCTTCGCCAGGGAGTCCTTCCTTCTCATTAGGGGGCCAAAGTATCTGAGCTTCATCTTCAGGATCTGGCCTTCTAAAGAGCAGTCAGGGTTGATCTCCTCTAGGACTGACCGGTTTGATCGCCTTGCAGTCCAAGGGACTCGCAGGAGTCTCCTCCAGCACCACGATTCAGAGGCCTCAATTCTTCGGTGCTCAGCCTTCCTTATGGTCCAGTTTTCACAACCATACATTGTTGTTGCTTGACCCATCGCAACCCCATGGACACCATTCCTCCAGGCTCTCCTGTCCTCCACCATCCCCAGAGTCCACCTAAGCTCCTGGATTAGGTGGCTTTAAAAGGCGGATTGGAGGAGTGGGCTTGTGATGGCTGGTTGTCCATGGCAGAATGGAAGCCTCCAAATCCCTTTGCTGGACCAGTGTGGGTGTTTTTCTGGCTTCCTAGAAGATCGTCACAGAAAAGCAGAGAACAGGCTGCATAATTCCTTCTTGGCTGTGCAGCCAGAATTATTGAAGGAGGAGCATCTAGAGCCAACATCGTGTTTATTCCAGCATCTGGTTAAAACCCGTTTTATTTCCCCAGTTATCTAATGCACAGTTAATGAATTGCTAAATTGGTGGATTTTATATTGGTGTTTATCTTACTCCTCATCGACATGGCGTGTTTGGGTTTTATCCTATATCTTACAACTATTGATTGTTACTGTGGTACCCTCTGAAACCTCTGATATCTAGTGATTGATTGTGGTTTCTTGTAATGTATTGTGTGTTTTCAGGTTGCTTGTTTGCAATCCATTCGGAGGGCCAACCCAGCTGATCGAATGGGGTATAAAAACCTTACATTGTATTGTAATTATAACCTTTAATACGTAATTGGTCTGCTCCAAACGGATGGCTCTGTTAGATGTGTTCGGCTAACCAAGCCGTCCTTGGCTACACAAGGAGTGGGGAGCGTTCAGCTCTGTGTTGCTCGTGCATTACTTTTGGGGTGGCCCAAGAGGAAGAAGAAGGTCAGTGAACCTCACTATGGCTCTCCTGCCTCACCCTTGAGGTTGTTTCTCAGAATCATGTGGGCTGCATGGCTACTCCGGAGCATAAAGATAAAGGCAAAGGTTTCCCCTTGACGTGAAGTCCAGTCATCCTGACTCTCGGGGGCGGCACTCATCTCCGTTTCCCGGCCGAGGGAGCTGGCGTTGGTCTGCAGACGGTCTCTGTGGTCGTGTGGCCGCATGACTGAACACCGAGGTGCAGGGAACGCTGCTACCTGCCCACCGAAGTGGCACCTTTTCATCTACCTGCATTTGCATGCTTTCGAACTGCAAGGCTGGCAGGAGCTGGGACGGAGCCACGGGGACACCCCGTTGTGCAGATTCGAACCGGCGACCTTTCGGTCAACCAGCCCAGCAGCACAGAGGTTTAACCCACTGCGCCACCTGCACCTTAACCCTAACTCCAGAGCATAATAGAGGGCATTTTCCACCTCTGTTACTTGCCCCGAGGTCTTGCGACTGACACCGTGGTGAATTTCCTCCATGCATGGGGGTACAGCAGCTTTGCTCCACCTCAGGAGAAGCAGCTCATGTCTTTTGCAATTCCCCTCCCCTCCCTTCCTTCTAGTTCATCCTGCAACATTTCCAAAATGATGGCACAGATGCCTGATACTGACTTGTCCTTCCCCTGCCGCCATGCTCCCAAAGTGCTTCTGAGCATGGCCAAAATGCCGCAAACCAACCAAGCAAACAAACTCCATGAGGCAGAATGACAACAGCAACAAAATGCTTTGGGTGATGTCTTTTACTGATGTACACATGTGGTGAAATCAGTGCTTTTTTTTGTATGATGGGTCGGATGCGACGAGCAACAACAGCAATCCAGGAGCTGCCACCTGCTGAGCCACGTTGTTCAAAAGCTTTTGCAAGTCCACCTTTAGCTCACAGGATTGTTTGCTTGTTTGCTTGTTTGTTCCCCCACCCTTTGTATTTTTTTAAATACAGAAGAAGAAAAAACATCAATACAACACAACAATAATATAACATACAAAAACTCAATTAATAATTAGAAAAAAACCCAGAACCCCGAAGACCAATACTACCTCCACTTAATTCACATATTATAACAATTAATAATATATAATATACTTCAATTATATCCAGTGCTTTTTTTGTAAGAATAACGGTGCTGGAACTCATGAAATTTTTTACCTTTCACACGTAGTCAGTCACTGTACACACACCCACACACGTCAGTTGTGTAACGAAACATATCGGTCGCCGCCCACAGTAAGCACTCAGCGCGCGACCACACGACCAGCCACAAGCCGAGCAGCGCCCTCACAACCAGCGCGGACGAAGTGCGCATGCATCGGACTCGACACGCAAGCAGCCCGCATGCACCGTTTTAGTGATTTTGCCGCCGACCTGCCACGCTCGACAGGGCGATTCGAATCCACGTGGACCAAACATCAAATTTTCAACAGTTACTTTTAAAACTTGGAAAATCTGCCAAAAAAGGTGTGTTCTATGACAAAAAAAGCACTGGGTGAAATATATCAATAAAGTACATCCAAGGTGATGATTGATTAATTGATTTCATTTCTGTACCAAGACACTACCCTATTTTCTAGATATTTTAATAATTAATTTTAATATTTCTATTTTGCATTGTTTATATTTTAAATGGATTTTAAAATCTATAAATATAAATGTATTTGTAAATCTATAAATACATTTATATCACTGTATTTATAGATTTTGCAGAGACGAAAGTGATTGGATGGGCTGGAAATATCCCAGATACATAAATAAAAATAAATAAATTTTAATTGATTTTAAGCTGCTATGCTTATTCCTATTGTAATATTGTTGCATTTTGTGGATTTTTGATTGCAATATTGGTTTTTAAAGTAAAGCCCACTGTCCAGAGAGCCCGACATTGGACTATAGGATGCTGTATGTAAGTTTTTAAATAACTAACTAAATAAAGTACTAATAGCTGATGCTCTCTAGACTGTTTACAAAGATGATCCCACTCTGTGGTGATGCGGAGAAGGTGGAAAGACACTTAGAAACAAAAGTAGTCAAGAACTGTGTGTATTTTTGTGTGTGGTCCAAAAAAACGATTTTCTCACCAGCTGGATTTGTGGGAATGGCTTGTGCTGGATGCATCAGGAGAGAAATGAGCACCAAACCGCTCGGCTTTGTAGCGAGCTTTTCCCAAATGTCCGAATCCATCAAGAATTGTGACCACAGCTTTTCACAAATGGAATTTAATGACATGCTGCCATGCCAGACAAAGCTGTTCCAGCTTCTATGAACATGCACTAAATGCCTATTAGGCTCAATTAAACTTAACAGCAAAATGGAGATGCTGGAATGTATTTGAACCCGAGGCGAAGAAAGCATCTTTAAGGGAGGAGAGATGTCCTTCTCCGCACTCTAGAAACATAGAAACAGAGCGAGTCAAAAGGGGTCTCCTGGGCCATCTAGTCTGACCTCCGGCACCAGCCGGCTCCGCTCACGACATGCTCTAAACTGGCCTTGAATTACACCCATTTGTACAGCCCTTGAAGAGTGGCTACACTATTAAGTGTGGGGAGAAAAACCAGATCCTGCATTTACAAGGCACAGGGGCACTAAACGACACCCATATGATCAAACTCTGATTCAGCCACGAATTCCAGAAGTGAGGGGAGCTGGAGGAATCGAGCAGACCGGAAAAGCCTGCTGGTCTCCAGTTTCAGACCTGCTCCCTTGGAGGCTTGGGGTGTGTGATGCATCATGACTAGGAATGTAGAAGCGGAGCCGGGAATGAGAGTCTGAATGAGAGTCCCCCAGGAAGGGAAAGAGGGGAGAAGCTGGCGGCGACACCCCCATCACCCCGTGCTCCATAGTAAGCTGTGCTCCAAAATGCAGCCACACACACATTTGGGTTAAACTAAATTATAGATTTCACTCATGTTGCTTTTTAACTTGTGAAACTTTTAAATTTTAAACACTGCTAAGATACTCAGGTTGCCCAAACACTGGCCCACCTCTAAGGCGCTTTGGAATGCTTGCAAATCTTGCCTCCCTCATTGTTTTTTTAAGCTGTCCAGAGACTTTTAGTATTGGGATGGCATATAAAGACTTTACATAATTAAACCCTAATTCTTGAAGGCCAGACTGAGGCACATGGCTGATAATGAAGAGGCAGTGATGTGGGAGCAGAAAGCAGCGAGCTTGGTCTGTGCAGAGAGAAGGTGGGAGAGAGGATGGCAAGGCCAAGCTTGGAAAACGGGCTTCCGGCATGTCTACCCCTCCACTAAGCTCACAAAGTCAACTGTGGAATTTAGCTGGGTGCAGAAGGCTTTCGGCAGACTTAAAAATACTTCTGGGACGCTTGTGTTTAGTGGCACCATCATGGTTGCTGCTGCTATCCATGAAGGTGATGTGAACTCTGTATAAATCCATAGTTCCATCCAGGGCATTTTGCATCAAAGGAAACCCTACTCAAGGAAATTTGTGAGGTCTTCCACACCCCACAGAATTAAAATGGGGCCAGCAGACACCTTCCCTGCATTGTTGTACTATTTACGGTCTTTGTGATGCATTTCTTTTGCTTTGCATTGGAGTGCTACCGTTTAGGGTTAGGGTTTAGATTTGGGCTGTGATTTGGGCTGAGACAGAGTCGGGGCCAAGATGTAGGGGGCTGGAGACAAAAGCAACAGGGGCACCAGAACCAGGCTAGCTCCGTGTTAGCTCTCCCGCAGGGCTCCCGGCTGGTGCCCATCAGGGGGCTGAGAGCTCCAGCACAGCCCAGGACCGATCCTGCAAATATGATGGTCCTGGTTTCTCTGGAAAGTTGGAAAGGATGCATTTCTCGAGGAAAGGGGAGATGAGAGCAGTTCATCAGATAAGTCATAGAGTGAAATGGCCCCATGAATCATCCAAGGGAGTCATCACCCCATTAATCAAGTACCCATTCAGGCTGTGGCTCCATTCCCAAAAGCCCCGAACAGTTTGGAAATAGGATGTCACTTCTTCAGTTTGTAACATGCCACATCTGTTTTGCAGCTGGGAAAGGCAAGGAATGCAAAATCACGGAGAGGGTTGGCTAAGCTCCCGCCCTTTCCTGTATGCACTGGGGCGATCCACACTTGCCCTTTCGCCTAAAAGTAGAACATCTGTCTTGCACTTTTTCCAAATTACATTTTTCACCTACAAAAACTGGGGTGGGGGGAAACTCTTGTAATGCCCCTTCAGTATGATGCATTGTGGAAAATTCTACGCTGCCCGAGCATTTAATTCCTTCTGCAATAAGTGCCTCTCTGACAAGTTAAAATCCAGACCTTTTATAGTTTGTTCACTGCACAGGAGACCAGAAAGAAGGCACATTGTCCCACAAAAACCATTTTTTTCTCCCAGCATTTTAATTGTTAACTTGTTTTAGTTAGTGGGTTTATATTTTAACATTGGATGCTGGGCAACTGTCATTCTTATTTCTATTTTTAGGATTAATATGTTGTAAACTGTCCCGAGATGTCCAAGTATGAGACAGCATAGAAAAATTTAAAATAAATAAATAAGAAGCCATCAAGAGCTCAAAACTGGTCTCCACAGTTTTGGGGTGTGAAATGTGCAAGCGCACAGGTGTGAGTGTTAGAAATAGGATGTCTCCACCAACCCACATGGAAAGAGGTCATCTCAAGATGCTATAATGTAAGTTCTACCACTGGCGGCTGCAGCATGGGGTCGCTGGCCCCAAAGCACCCACAATCACTGCTCTTGTGGTGTTCCAAGCAACCTTCCTTCCCTGGCTTTTAGGTTATTTCTAAAGTCCTGCTTGGCGTGCTCCAATGTGTCAAGGGATGCAGGCAGAATCCCAAGGGGGGTTTCTGTCATCAAAGTTGGTTGCCGTACCTGCTCACAAAACAATCGTTTCCCAGAAGATAGCTTTGCCATTTGCCTCTCCTCCCATGCCCTCCCTGCACTGTTTTCCATAGTGCATGTCCCTGTGAGAGAGCCAAACCCTCACCAAGGGCTTGCTAGAAACACCATTTCAAGCAGACATTGAAAAAGCACAAGAGGAAGAAAATGGGCCACACTGCTTCCAGAGAAGAGAAGAGAAGAGAAGAGAAGAGAAGAGAAGAGAAGAGAAGAGAAAAGAAGGGGCCTGCCCCTAGGATACAGGGACCAGTTGGAAAATACACTGGGCATACTTGAATTAAGAAATGAGGGATACGCAAGGCTCACATTTTGCAGGAAATGTCCTAGCATCTGTTTCCACACATTTGTTTCACACACGCACAGTAATTTCTCTTCTTCAAGGATCCCAGGGCTCTGGCCTTGCATTTCCCAAGGGCATCTGTGGGAAAGGATACCATTTCCTCACCCCAAATTCCCAACCTGGCCTTAAGTACACCCAAGGGTTAAAGAAGGCGGCAGCATTAAAAATAAAAGCTTCTTATTCCCAGAATCGTAATGCTGGAACTCCTTTCCAAGAGGAATCGAATAGAAGAAGCTGAGCTGCCCTCCAACATTGCCTTAATTGTCAATAAACATCAGCTATCGAACAACCATCACAGAAAAAAAGGCCAAGAGGCAGTACAAAAATTACTGTATTTTTCGCTCTATAAGACACGCCTGACCATAAGACGCACCCAGTTTTTAGAGGAGGAAAACAAGAAAAAAAATATTCTGAACCAAATGGGCACATAAACACAGGCACATTCCCCATCGCTTCCCCATGGGCTGCACATCTGACAGACTTGCTGCACACACATATTCGCTCTATAAGACGCACAGGCATTTCCCCTTACTTTTGAGGGGGAAAAAAGCGAGTCTTACAGAGCAAAAAATATGGTACATTTGGGGACTTAGTTCTATTCCAGAACCATCTCCCTGAGAACAGTTCACAGAAGGAAACTCAGGAATGGCTCTCGAACTTGCGTTTTGCACCGGAACCTAAAACACACGTGCGCACACATGCACACAACCACAAGACACGGCTGGCTTTGGAACAGATCCTGACAAGAACTCTCTTCTCTTCAAAGCAGTTATTCTTGGAATACCTTGTCCTTGGAACTGTGTCTGCAGCCCTTTTACAAAATATGGTGCCCACATGTTTTATTCCCGTCATGTAAGTGGTCGTGTTGACCAGTTCTGAAGTCCTAGGAGGAATGCTTGAAGGAAAGGGTTTTGTTTGGAGAAAAGCCATCTAGGAGGAAAGCTGGTTCAGAGTTACAGGGATATCAGACGGAGGATGGAGCAAATTTGGGCTCTGCTGTTCCAGAGGCGGGAAGCAAACCCATGGATTCAAACAACTTCCTAATGGCACAAGTCTTTCTGCAGTAAACAACGGTGAATGCTCCTTTGTCCAAAGCAAAGCTAAACATGGTAAAATACATTTTATTTACATCCTCACCGAGCAGGGGATGTTGCAGGTTTGGGTTCTCTGCTCCGGCAGGAAGTTGGATGCCTATTTGGGCAGCCCTCTGACTTCAATCATTCACATGTTTGTTGACTGGGCAGGGATGTGGCAAGTCTTCCCACGAATTTAAAAATAACCCCCAACATTGACACAATGGGGCGAGCAGGTCACCACCAGCAGCTTTTCAAGGGAACTCTTTGTGCTATTTGGTTCAGATGCCAAACGGCGCTCTACACAGACCCCGGCAAAGCCCGTCCCATGACAGATGGTGACTTCATGGCTGAGTTCAGAACAGTGTTTACTC
Organism: Varanus salvator macromaculatus; assembly: GCA_023646645.1. Lineage (NCBI taxonomy): Eukaryota > Metazoa > Chordata > Lepidosauria > Squamata > Varanidae > Varanus > Varanus salvator. Next base: position 6,090,447 of record JAIXND010000802.1, on the reverse strand, counting down.
TGACTGGCAACCATGCTTTAGCACCCCAGAAAGAGAGCGGTCTTTTGCCACCCTCTTCCTTTTAAAGGAGCCACTCCTTTTGTGCATGTGAGCTATGCAGACATAGAAACACAGCAAATCAGGAGGGGCTTCCTGGGGCATCTAGTCTGACCTCTGGTTCCAGAAAATTTTACTCCTCTTGCTCCAGATAAAGGAATTTCTCACATTCTTAAGCAAGAATGCTTTTATCTTTTTAATTCAGACGAAAACCCACTAGGGGAAGGATGGGCTAGACCAGGGGTCGGCAACCTGCAGCTCCGGAGTCGCACGTGGATCCTGAATCCCTCTGCTGCGGCTCCATCGCCCAAAATACGCGAGGCTCCGAGTTACAAAATACCAATAGGTGATGAAGAGGCATCCACTCAGGAACGCTGCGCTAGCAGGTGAAGTAAATTGCGACACTGGAGGGAAAGAGTAGAACAAGCTTCCTGCAGGCTCTCATGTTACTCAAACCCTGCTGAAAAGATTCTCTTTGTCCAAATGCAATCTCCTTCCACTGAAGGATAAAAGCTGCGCTTGGGACCTGTCACAAGTTTTGCGGCTCCCAGTGTTTGGGTCCAAATGGCCCTCTGAGTGTCAAAGGTTACTGACCCCTGGACTAGACCAAGCGAACTATGCAATTACAAGCCATATCTTAAATAAGAATGCCAAAAATAGTTCTCTCTCCAAGTACTAGAACATCAGTTCATCTGGTTAGCTGATTTACAGAAAAGGGACACTCGGCACTTGCACGCCACAAAGACAAAGCAAACACGAGGATTTATTTGTTTCTTTGTTATTTTTCAATTTATATCCTGCCTTCTTCCTTTTACAAAGGGCTCGAGGCAGCTGACATCTCCTCCTCCATCTTATTCATTGTTATGCTTTTTTTTTTCTTTTAAAGGAGCACTTAGAGTCATAGAAGGTTTTCTATAATTTTTTGAAAGCGAAATTAGTTTATCGGAATGGACGGCATATCTTTGGTGAACGGACTGGGAGCAGCATGGATTTGTGTGCATTTTTCACAGATTCCCTGTAACAAGAGGCTAGAGCCAGCCCAGAAATTGGCTTTACTCTTGGGGGTAATTTTGTTTTACTTCGTTAAAGGATTTCTATGCCGTCCTTCAGTATAAAACTCTCACAGTGCTTTTTCGCTAAAATAATAACCCATGAAATTCATTGTTAAATGGATTAAACTTATTGTCCTTTGGGTCGTGCCAAGCTCACATCCATTCAAGTTCTTTTCCTGAAGCAAGATTGCCATGTGCGCTTTCAGCCTGGGATAACATATTTTCAGCAGTTAAAGCAGAGAGGCTGGGAAGGAGCTGCAGGCCAGGGCCTCCCAGACTGGAAAGCTACGAAGCTATTGCTGTGAACTGCAGAGGCGAAGAGGCAAAGAAAGTGAGAAAGGCTCGCAGCCCTTTCTGCTTGGGGTTGCAGGGTCACTGCAGAGACTGTTCCCAGGCTGGATTGCCCATTGGCATTGCAAAGGTAAACAGCAAATTCCTTACATGCAGCAAAAAGCATGAGAGGGTTTGGAACCCAGGGGAAATTTTATTCTAAATGGGGCTTAGGATGGGGGGAAGACTGGATGGGAAAGGCTGCTGGTGCTACTGGAAATGCCAGACTTTCTTTGACTCACCAGCCATCTGCCATCAGAGTGTGTGTGGGGGGGGGGGGGCACAAGAGGAGGGCAGGAGGGGGGGCTGCCCAGATGAAGCTGCAAAATGGGCTTTGGGGTTTCCTGCAAAGGCAGCCCATGAATCCAGAGCCAGAGGCTCTGCTTAACAGGGATTCAAAGACCTCCCGCCTCACAGGGGACTTCCTAGACTCTGTGGAATTGCCTTTTATGGGGTTTCTGCACTGGGAGGAAGAAAGCTGCCGACAAGAGCTTTCTCCAGCCACATTCATGCAAGAAAGTGTTTATTAAAAGAAGCCAACAGGGTAAAGAGAGAGAAACACTTCCTGGACAGAGCCTGCTTTTTTTAAAAGCAGCGACTGCGAGTCCGCTACCCCATCCTTTGATCCTGACTTACAACGACCCAAGCTTGTGCTCCGGCCACATCCCATCTCCTAACCTTTCCTTTCTCCCTTTTCTGGCATGCATCTGTCCAGGCTCAATTGCCGGCCAGCTTCACCACATGACAAAACTCCGCTTGACGTGCCGTAGTCCAAACCTGGCCAAGTTCCTCTGGCATTTAGAGCAAGGAGGTCCCACCAGGGCTCCCCAGGGAGCGGCAAATTAAGTCATGCACAGGGTGCCTAAGGCCCTCTTTTACGGAGGGGTGTCCTCTTTGAAGGGCTCTCCAGCTCAAGCTTGGGATGAAGAGCAGAGGCTTCGGAAAGGAGACTGTAAGGTGCTTTCTGCACCTGCAGGGTGAAAGAGGGAGCAAGGCACTCAGCTTACCTGCCCATAACCCTCCACACCTTGTTGGGTTGCACTGAATAGCTATTGGATTAATGGCTTGTGTTTCTAACCTTGCAAAGAATTAGCGTATGCAAAGATTAAGGGCATCAAGGTTCTCTTTTGGCAGCGGGGGGACATATGCGCCCTTTCTTGGAGATGCTCAGATGGCCACCCTACCTCAAGCAGAAAGCCAGTGTGGCATGGTAGTTAGGAGTGCACAACTGGGACTCAGGCGATCCGGGTTCAAGTCCCTGCTCAGCCCCGTGGGGCTCACTGGGGGACTTCAGTCCAGTCACGGACTCTTAGACTCACCTACCTCACAGGGTTGTTGTGGTGGGGATAAGATGGAGAGGAGGAAGAGGAGAGGGTTGTCAGCTGCTTTGAGTGCTCTAAAAAAAGGAAAAGGCGGGATATAAATCTAATAATAAATAAATAAATAAATAAGAGTGGCTGCGTACGTGTGACCACCTGAGAAAGGAAAAGGATGCTGAGGAAAATGTTGGAGGCTGTGGGAAGTAGAGACATAGAAGTGGAAGGGTTAATGGAGACAGGGTCCCCACTCAGTTCCGCAATGGCATTCTTCTTACAGTGGTGCCTCAGCTCACGAGCGCCTCGGTTCATGAACAAATCGGGGCCCGAACAAAAATTTCATGAAAATTTTGACGTGGGTCGCAAACTCCGCATTGGGTGGCGACCAAGATCGCGGCCGTCTCCCCCTCCCTGCCACGAGCGGAGAGGTGGCCACAATCGCAGTTGCTTTCGTGCAGGAAAGACGGGTGCGATCTTGGCCATTACCCACCCCCCAACCAGCACGATCGCGGCCCTCCCCCCCCTCACCGAGTGGGGAGATGGTCGCGATCGTGCTGGGGGCAGGGGGGGATGGCTGAGATTGCACTTGTCTCTCCGTCCCCCAGCGCACCGTTTGCACCCGTCTCTTCCTCCCCCAGTGCGCTGTCTCCCCCCCCCCCCAGCGCACTGGGATGACAGGCACGATCTCGGTCGTGCTGGGGGGGGGGTGGAGATGGCCGTGATCTTTGTTGTTGCCACTTTACATCTTCACATTTTTCTGATTTAAAAAATGGTTACAGAACGGATTAACCTCATTTGCATTGAACCTTATGGGGAAATTGGACTTGGCTCATGACCAATTTGGGTCACGACCAGAGTCCTGGGACGGATGGAGTTTGTGAGCCGAGGTACCACTGTATTTTACAACAATGAATGACGTTTTATTTTACTTCTCCTGAGTGATCTCTGGAGAAGAACACGTGAGCTGAGGAGACACTCAATTGCACCATTCAACATCTCATTCAATTATTATTATTATTACACTGCATTTATATCTGACTTGTTTTCCTCCTGTGAGGAAGCCCAAGCCAGCAGGCAAAGCATCCCTCCACTCTATGATGATCTGTTAAAACGTTTCATCAAAATCTAATTTCCTGTAATTCCCACCCTTGGTTCTCATTCTTCCTGCTGGGCTGAAACCGCAGCAGCAGGAAGGAAAACGCAGCCCATCTTCCTCGGTTGCATGTCCTTGTAAGGGGACAGGCCTTCTCGGTTGTGGCACCCCTTCTGTGGAACCAGTTCTCCAGGGAGCTGCGCCTGGCAGCGACATGGTATACTTTTCAAAACCTTTTTATTCTCCCTTTATTTTAATTGTTGAATAGATTATTAAGTTTTTATATCTTTTTTTAACCTAGATGATGATTAATTGGTTGCTGTGGATTAGTGTCTGTTGTGCTGCATAGTATTATTCTATTTTTCCCTGCTACCTTTTGTTATTTTTGAATTGTTGATTATTACGGATATATTGTTGTTGTTATGCTTTATGCCACAAGCTGTTCGGAGAGCATTTGCTATAGAACGGATGATAAAAACTTTTAAAAAATAAATACTAGATAAATGAAATTGCTCCTCAGAACTTGTTCCTCTGAACTTGTGGCTAATGTGGGATTTTGAAGGCCGACTTGGGAGGAAAGTTTTTCCACTGGGACCACAACAAGGGAGAAAAAACTTAAACTCCCCTTTCTCCAACTGTTTTCTTATCAATGATTATTAATTTTAAAAAGCATTATTTAAAAAAAACATTAAACATAGTTGAGCAAGGCCTATTTCTGCATTTTAAATGCCAAGCACATTCGGTGCAATGACAACTGAATGTCCTTCTCTAATCTGACCCTCTAAAGAAGTCAGAGAGCAAGAAGCAAATTTGACTTTTATGTTTAAAAAATCTGCTTCTTTGTGTTGAGGACAGAAGCAAAATGCTCCACCAACTACAGGAAAGCTTCCTCATCCACTTTCCAGACGATGCCCACCCTTTCCATTGGTCTATAGGAAACTTTTATAGTCACCGTACGCTGGAGAAGGGAAATAACAGTATTGTGAGCTACGAAACCAAACGAAAGGAAGTGGGAGAAAGAGCAAAACCAAGGGAAGAGCCAAAATTAAACAGCCGTGACGACTGACAACGACGAAAAAAGCAGGCTGTACAACAAAACAACGGGCTTGAGGAATGATGGAGAACACGCATCTTTTCAGGGCTTCCCAAGGAGATGATGTGTACGTTCCCAGGCCTCCAAAGAAAGCGGGATCCATCCTGCACTCTCTCAGGAACTTGTGTGGAGGACAGGGAAGGATTGTGGGTTATAGGATGGAAAGTACTCCCGCGCTAAGCACTTCTAAGAACAGCCGTGCTGGATGGGGTCAAACATCCACCCAGTCTCCAGACGCCTTGCTGGGAAGGGCCTCCCAGTTTGTGATGGTTACATGGAGTTGGAGACTCTGATCATGGGTGTTGCATCCGGGCCTGAGCGTCTGGCTCCCTCTCCGTCCGTGGCTTTCTCTTCTCTCCTCCCGACGCTCCCGAGACCAGCCACCATCTCCTGGCTGCCAGTGTCAACACTTAACAAGGCACAGGGGAGCTGGCTTGTTCACAGCAGTGCTGGACTGAGCCCCATGGATCCAGACAGGGTCACTCCAAAGTCAGCCCCTGGGAGAGCCAGGGCATTGCTGGAATCGCAGGGAAATACAAGCTGTGAGCCAGAGAGCTGGTGCTCAGAGGCCGCTGCGGCAGGGGAGGAGTGGGGCAGAAGCTTTTAAGCGTGAACCTTCCCAGAGCAAAGCTGCAGGGCACCAGAACCTGAGGATAAAGGGCTGTTTGCAAGCACTGCCGTGTTCACGAAGGGATCCTTACTAGCCACAGGGCTAGCAACTTCCTGGCAACCCCCCAGATCTGTCTCAAGGTCCCCTGGAAAGACAGCCCCTTCCTGACATTTAGCTCGGGTGTGCAGGAACTCTGGGTCATTCCCCAAAAAGCAATCTCCAGAAGGGACAACAAAAATGCCCTTCCAGTTCCTGGGAATATTCTGATGTATGAGCTATTAACACCAGTGCGCTGCCTCAAAGGCCTCAAAGCAAGTCCCGAACTAAATCAAACATAAGCGAAAAACCATCTTTGATATTGTTTGCATCATTATCAGCAGCCGGGTAACGACCCCAGATCATTGGAAAAGAATGTTGACAAGCTGGGAACAATCCAGCCTGAACTCAGGGACCACGAAGCCTCTCCGAAGGAGACCATATGAGGGCAAAGCCGCAGGGGGTGGGTGGGGGGATTTAATTGTGCTACCGTGCCGTGTGGACAAGATGTCTGAAGGCACGGCTGAGCTGTGGAGGGCTGTTGTGCAAATCCCTCACATATAGGTTGGCCTCAGACGCCTGTCGCTTTGCTTTTCCCTGAGTGGACTTCCCCTTCTCTTCCCCTTCCCTTCCCCTGAACCGATTTAAGACCAACCCTGTGAGTGGCCCATGGTTTATGGCACCATCTTAGAGGGCCGTCACTTAAGGGTGTGGATCTATGACCAAGAAGCAGAACCACGCCACTGAAAAGGAGGACTAAAGGGCGACGGGTCTGCATAGCACCGCCATATGCTAATTTCTAGGTATAGGAGCAAATTTCTAATATGCTAATTTCTAGCTATAGATCTCACCCCCAGAGACATTCAGACTGCCCAGGCTTCCTGGCCTGTTCTGTCTGCAGCTGGTGATGTGCTAACCACTAACTGCAGGGCTATTTAACCCTCAAAGAACCCTGCCCCCTGGGGGTCTGCACAACGGGACAAGCCACGCCAAGTCAAGGATCCCTGAGCTCTCAGTGCAATGCAACGGACACATGGGTAAATCAAGCCATGGTCGGTCATGTCTTTCCAAGCAGGTCCCTGGCTTCTTATAGAGGAGAAATCCTTGTTGCGTGAGTTTCATGATCCATCTCTTCAATGCATGTGAGCTTATGGGTTAGGAAATCAATGTTTTGTGTGCATGTGTCACAAGATAATTGCGGTTGAGAAGATGGAACTTCTATGTACTTGTATTTGAATGTGTTTTCTTCATCAAAATTCACTGCCTGATTAACCAGGGCACCTTTTAGCAGATTAAAATGGTTTCCTCCAATTAATCCAGACAATTAATTGGCTAAATGTTGCAGCCCCTAGCTTTCAGACTGTGTGAAAATGTTTTCGAGATCTGGACATAATGTAATCCAAACAACAGAGGACTCACCACACGAGGCACAAGACGTCTGGCTCTCGGGTTCTTATATTTCCTCCCTTCTGCCGTTCTGAGGAGTGACGAAACTTGGAGACTTGTCACCCACCCAATTTGCTGCAAGGACTCATGACGCCGCCAGCACCAACTTCGGTGGGGAGAACAAGCTGCACACAAACACACGCTGTGGGCTGACAAGCTAAAGTACATTCAGTGATGCATGAACACCCATCGTTCTTTCGGGAGGAACAACATCCTTCCATGAGCTCGGCTAAACTTTGCATCGTCATTTGGAAAGTTTTGGCAGTGCAAGGCTGTAGACCTGTGCTTTACAAGTTTCTGGGACAGCCCTGGAGAGGGGCCTCCTTGTCAGTCGTTGAGGGGGCTTGACTGACTGATTGATTGATTGATCCATCTTGAAGCACCCATGCAAGGAAGGGCTGCCGTCACAACTCACAACTCTGCACAGCTGTTCGATCTTTCAGAGATTCTCAGTGCTAGGAGAAAGGCAGCATGCCTGGGTGAGATGAGAGCAATGTATGGATTTGCTGTAAAATTTCGTGCATGAAAGAAAACTCCCAGATTTGGGGTGGGGGGGGGTGTTCTCCAAAGAAGGACATGCATAGCTTGGAGCTTTTGGAGCTTTTGGAGCTGTCATTGTCATTTATTTATTAATTCCATGCTGCCCCAAAGCCAAAGCTGTCTGGGCAGGCTTAGAAATGAATTATAGTTCATTTAATTGATAAATATGGAGAGATGGATAAATATTTGTGACTCCTGGTCTCACAGGCATGGAGCTGCTTCTGCTCACCTCGACTGGAGGGTCCAGCTACACACTCACCCAGTTAGGCAGAGCCTGGGCTTCTGCAATTTAGCTGGCAGTTTCTGTGGGGCTGCTCCTGAATACTGTGGGGACCTATGGGTTGTGCAAAACGTGGCAGCCAGATCAAAAGCAGAGAGGAGACAGTCTGGCAAGTTTTGGATTGCTTGCACTGGCTGCCTGCAGCTTTCCCAGCCCATTTCAAGGAGTTTGTTTGATGCTGCAAAGGCTTCCACGGGTTGGGACTAAGAAGCCTGACGCACAGCCTCTCCTGTTAGAGAATAGTGGAGTCAGAAGGGGCCAAGAAGGCCATCTGGTCCACCCCCTGCTGTTGCAGGACACCAGTTTACACCATCCCACTCAGGTGGCTGCTGAGTTTCTTCTTGAATGGCTCCAGTGTGGGAGAGCCCCCCACCTCTCCAGGCAGCTGGTCCCACTGCCATATTGCTCTGATGGTGAGGAAGCTTTTCCTGACGTCCGCCCTGAATCTGGGTTGAGGAATCAGTCATGAACCTAACCAGACACTGGGATCAGCCTCAGCAAACTTTCTGAGGGAGACCTGGAAGGCAGCAGCAAAGGAGCAGGGCCTCCTCAGTGGAGGCCCCTCCTGGGTGTAGAATGTTCTCCCCACAGACATCTGTTTGACTCCTAGGACAGCTATCTTTTTGGCACCAGGTTTTATTTTTTATTTTTTATTTAAAATGCCCCAATTCTTCTCTCTTGGCTAGCTAGACTAATCCAGACAAGAGGCTGGAAGGGCTTCAGCAAAGTTCATATCCTGACCTTGCCGTCTCTTCCCCTCCCTGCCCAGGGAAGCATCCCTTTCCCCTGTCTCTGAAGACACGTTTTGATCTTGGAGAAAAGCTGGTGTGGTTTTTTCCATGCCTGCTGCAAGGGGAAACTTGGACTTGGTGTGCCCCGTAACATGGCCTTCTCCCTACCCCATTGCCCAGCATTTAAGAGGCCCTTCACCAGAAGCACTGTGGGTTTCTGCCAGAGAGAGGGACCCACACGGTGTCTCCCCGCATTACCACAAGTGTCTTTTCAGCACGAGGCTCAGGAAGATGGGTTCCCTGAAAGGAGCCGCAGTTCAGTCCTGATAGGGCTGGAAGAACTGTTACAAAGCCGTGTAGAAAAATTCACTCTAACCATTTCACTGGGCCTGCATGATTTCGTGAAGAGAACAGATGGAGGTTTGGAGAGCTCTGATTTAATGCTTTTAGCATGTGGTGTCCCACATGTAATGTTCGGCACGCAATTCCGTTGTTGGCCCCTGCCAGTTCTTATCAACACCAGAGCCCTGAGAATGAAAGCTTTTCCTCAACCCACCACCTTCTCCAGCCATTCCCGTGCTCAACATTTAAGCCTGATCGATGCACAGCTGGCGTGTTTCAAATATGCACCACAGCTACTCTCCCACCCCGTTCCTTTCTCCTTGCATTGGTTGCAGGCCGGTGGATGGCTAGTTTTACTGTTTTATTAAATGCAACTTCTTCTGAGAACTGTTTTGCCCAAGGAGCTGGATAAATAAATACTCTACATAATGAAAGAACAGTCCTTTTATTTTTAAATGGAATGTGTAGTGGTTGAGCATTTCCCAAATATTTTCAGGCTTAATCGCTGCGTGGATGGTGAGGGGCTTGTTTTCTGGCTGGCAGGAAGTGGGGAAATAGTCCAAGTAAGAGGGTTGGAACCCATATTAGAATTCCCATCTCTAAGGTAATGGGGAATTTAGATGGCATGGCATATTCCTTCACATGATTTCAGAAGAAAATTTGAGAGGGCCAGGTTACCGAAAAGATGCTTTAGAAATGTGTTCAAAATTGGTCCAGAAAAATTTATGTTAGGAACAGGAAAAGTTGAAGTGGAGCCCTGAAGTGAGTGGTAGAGAGAAATGTTTCAGAAAGAAGACGTGATGATTAGTTATAGGAAAACTTTAAACCTGAGCCAGACTGATAAAAAAGAGAGATCGTAACTGGGTAGCTTCTTTTTAAAATGAATACGAACTGTTCTTAATCCTGCTTGTATTTGCATTTTATTTTGTCCCATCTTGGAATTCAATTTGATTTTTTCCCCTTTTGTAACACACTTTTTTAAAAGAATCAACATCTGGGAGAGAAAGACGAGGAAGATGCTCTTTGGTGCTGGAAAAAAGAGATCGGAGGATGAAGGAAATGGGATGGGATTGGAGAAGTGGGACTGGTACTGCAGAAAAATGATGGGTTCCCTGGGAGTTGCCCCCTTTCCCATCCAGTTTCCCTCCAGTTGTGGGGGCTGCAGCTCCCATCACCCCAGTCAGCATACCTCACAGCTGGAGCTGTTGGGTGTTGTGGATGATCACACCTTGAGGACTAGGGAAGGCTGCCCATAAGGATATGAGTCCAGTACGAGTCCAGTTCCACACACGAGAGCCAGTGTGCCATGTTGGTTAGAGTGGGGGCTTCGGACTCAGGAGATGTGAGTTCTAGTCCCCACTCAGCATGAAGCTCACTGGGAGACTCTGGGCCAGTCACTCACTCCCAGGCCAACCTACTTGCAGGGCTGTTGTTGTGAGGATAAATTATTATTATTATTATTATTATTATTATAAAAAATTTCTATGCCAGAAATTATAAAATTATAAAACGGAGCTATGCAAACTGCCTCAGAAGCACCATAGAGCATCCACAAAAATATCTTTCCCAGAGTAAGCCCCAGTTAGTTCACTGGAGTAGAAAATATAGGACCTTCTGCAGCCTGCAGACAAATCCTGTAACTCTCAACCAAGCTTATACCTAAATAGGCATGAATAGGATCACACTCCAGTCCCAAGCTTGCCTCTTCAAGCTGGGTGTAAGAACTGGATGATGCAAATCTGTACGTGATCTGAGGACCACCTCACGTTTGAAACTGAATGCAGAGTGTGTACTTGGTGTGTTTACAGGGGGAAGTAATAACTGCTGAGATGCATCTCCAAGCATGGCTAGAAGCAAGACCAAGCCCTGAAGCTATCAGGGAAATCTGGTTTTATCAAGGCTATGCTTGGATTCTTCCCCTCCAATTCAAAGTATGTTTATTTAGTATTGTGCGTGTTTAGACGACTGCAGTTGCTTTGATTTTACTGCTGTGGGATCTTTCTCAAGAAGGGTCAGCGCATGTGTATATATTTAAGTATTCATAAATGGAACTCTGAATCATGCTTTGGTCCCCAGGTAACCTAGGTTCCAAAACCACTCAGAAATGCAAGCGTGGCAAACAACAAAATGAAGATTTTCAAACAGAGGGCAGAGTATGGTGTAAAACCGTTTTAATGGCTTGCCTGTGACATGAAAGTGTGCTTAATCCATTTCTGTGCATCAGTGTGCGTACAAATGCCACTTCCCTTTCTAAGGAAGAACACAAACTCTCTGCTAAGCTGCTTTTCCCTGGAACTCATCATGTGCAAGGATAGAAATGCACTCTGCACTTACCCAGAGACACTTTTCTGTGTTGACATGTTACTAGATCTGTGCTGTTGCACAAAATAGATCCAGTTCTCCCAGGTAAGAACAACACTGCAGGGAACAAACATTGTGCCACATACAATGTTCAGAAGAAGCAGCTTCTGAGGGCGCTGAATTTCTAGGTTGCTTCTCAGGAGGACGGAAGAAAAAGTTTACAGATGAACTCAGGAAGGGCAAAGCAACGAAATTCTGCCCACAGGAGGTTGTGTGACAGCTTTTCTCAGCTTTGCATCTCTCATGCAAAACCCTGCAGCTCAGAATGCAAAAGGGGAATCACAGAGAGGAAACCAGATCACTTCTTGCACAGTATTTAGCGGGACCAGCAATCACATCAAAACACTACAGAGAAAAAAGAAATATGAGTGCTACCAATCCCTAAAATGAATCAAATGCCTGGAACCCACTTCCTCCAAGACCCTGGATGAGTTTAAGGGCCAGCTGTGATCACTCACTGTAATATGTACGGCATATGAGGTCAAAGGGTACACAGCTCTGAATCACAAGTTAAGAAGCCATAAAGTATATTATCCCTTTGCAATGCGTGTCACATCTTCCCCATCAAGTTCAAGGGAAGGCGGTGGCAGCAAACAGATGGGACCAAAGGCTCATCTCACCTAGCGAGATTCCAAGAGCAGGCAGTTCACTTCCCTTTTATTCCTGCTTTTGGAATGCCAAGGATGGAAAGAGTTTTTTTAGTTATCTGAGCCAGCACTGTGAATAGATAGCCCTCAATGGGACCTTGGCCTGATCCAGCTTCCTCCAGCCAGGTACTGTCCAGATGCTTTGGACTACAGAGCCTATCATCCTCCATCATTGGAAACAGCCATGTGGAATCGGGGCGGGGGGGGGAATCCAGTCCAGCCAGAGTCCTCCAGGAAGCAAAGAGCAACAGGCAAATACAGGAGTTTAATCCAGCTCTCGCTACAAAATCCACTTGGATTCTACAGCGTTTTGCTTCTGGGAACCCGTGTGGTGCGGTGGTTAAGGGCGTGGGTCTGGGACTCAGGCGGTCCGGGTTCTAGTCTCCGCTTGGCTATGGAGCCCACTGGGGGACTCTGGGTTCTCGACCCAGCCTACCTCACAGGGCTGTTGTGGGGAAGATTGAGCACAGAAGAAGATAATGGTGTAAGCCGTTTTGAGTTCATTGTATGAAAAGAGGCAGCATATAACTCAAATAAATCAACCCTAAGACCCCTTGAAAACTGGAACTACAGTCCAGAGTATATAGGTTAGAAAATACACTTTCCAGGACGGTTAGTTTCTTTGGTGAGTCTCTTTTTTACAGCATAGGAAGCAGAAATTCAAGACAGAAATAACAATTACAAGAAGAACAGACCTAGTGGCATGCTAAGTTTGGGGCTTTTTTAAAAAAGGAAGAAGTCAATTAATCAGAAGTCAATTAATGAGCGTAAAGCAGAGACACTTCTGGGAGCTGGGTTCCCATTTATGATCTGGTCACACCTTGAAAAGTTGCTCTGTTGTTCTTTGCCTTTTGACCACAGGTAAGGCAATTCCAACTTTAGCTGTACCTTTGCTGACTGGGTCTCTTTTAAACTCCCCTCCACACAAGGGGACTGTTCCAGGTTTATTCTAGAAATAATAATCTGGGACTTGACAGACAGAAAGAAACTTTTCCTCCTCCCCTTCTGCTTGTTTTCCTTTTGTCTTTCAGCCCTGCACTCTCTGCCTTCTTTTCTTTTTTCCTACCTTCCATCTCATTCCCTTCTATGATTTCATTGTGCTGCAGCGGCAAATATTTCATTTTGAACATTGCATTAAATGATGGATTTCTGCCCATTGGGCATTTCAAATAAACCCCTGGCTCAATTTATTAAAAATATAGCATTGCAAAAAATAATAAAATTTAAAAATTTAAATTAATTTTTTTTTTTAATAAACAGACAATGACATTGGCCACACGTACCTCTCAGCTGGGTTTGGAAAAGCCGTCAGGTTGTGTTTCCGAGGCAGTGCTCTTGCTGCTGCCTCTTCCACTGGTTTGAAGAGGAGCGAGAAGAGACACTTGAGAAAAGCGGAGGGTGGGAAGGAAGGCGGAAGGAGGGGCCCCGAGAAGCAAGGCTGGCTGGTTTTTAAGCTGCTGTCTCATCTCGCCTCCCCCTGCAAAGAAAGGATTGCAGGAATGCAGGAAAAGGAAGAACTTTGGGGATGGTGACTTTTAGGAAAGGCTTATCTGGGAAGCCCGGGCAAGGATGCACGTGGACACCCCACCGAGCATGGAAAGAGGCCAGCAATTCCACCCCCACTCGCTTCGAAGCCCTGGGACCGGATTTGGGGATGGGGCTCGGGAAATGAATCATGGGCAGGCTTTCTAAAGAAGGAGTGAGAAAGTGACTTCCCCGTGGCTGAGAGACCGTGAAATGTGCCTCCATCCAGAGGGTCCCACCCCCCCGCCATGGCTCAGGCATTTTTTGGTGGGTGGTGCTGGGAAAGGACCCATCAGAAGATTCCCAAGCCCCCACCCCCCCCCATGTGGAGGACCCCTGGCTGGCCCAGCCATGCAGGGTCTGGCACTTTGACCCACCTCAGGCTACCTGGACTAAAGCATTTTTTCCAAAGGCTCAGCCCTGGGACTGTGTGTAGACAGAACCCCACCGCTGTCCAGGAATCGGTTCTCAATGAACCACGGCTACCCTAGGGGGTGCCACAGCAAAACCACCTTGTCTCACCCCGGCCTTACCTAACCGTAGCCCTTCGGGGGAGACGGCTTAACGATGCTAAGAGTTCTCTCACTTTTGCATTCGTCCCTGGGAAGCTTAACTGGCTGGCTGTCAAAACTGCAAACCATTTAAAAGGCGTGTTTTGACAGTACTTCTCATTTTTGTTCGCCTTTTCACAGAGAAATAAGCATTCGAGTCTATGTCCCTGTGGAAAAAATGAGGGGAGTTATGTAAAGAGGAGAGGATTTTTAAAAGGGGATTTGAGTGGAAAAGCGAGAGTGCCCTTAAGGTCATCCAATCAATGCAAAAACAAGGATCTTGCTGGGAAAGGGATCAAACCAAGCCCTTCCAGGTCAAGGAAGGCTGGATGTTGGAGCTGTTTGGAGCCCTTCCAGGTCAAGGTCCAGGTTTGGTACAAACTGGATGTTGCTCAGGTGAACCAGGCTCTTTCCTCACCTGCAGAAGGAAACAGGTGTGCGCTTGTGAAAGACCAAAAAGAATTTAACAAGACTGTGTGCGGAAGGGATCCGAAGCACTGATTTGAGCCCATGGACAGCCCCCTCCAAGGCGCTGATTGGACACTTTGCGGGGGCTGCCGGTGCTTGTGAAAACAGGGATTATGGAAATCCGCTATTCAGCCAGAAATATGATCTCGGTGGTGGAAAATGAAAATGCTAAGGATGAAAATGCTGTAGCAAACCAAAGAGCCTAACGACTGTGATCGTGGACTGGGGACGGGTGGGGCAGCTGACCCTGGCCTGGACAAACTTGGTGGAAATGGCAAGTTGGGGAGTCTTGCGCTTCCCGGTACCCGTGATGCGCTTTGCCACATGGGTTTAAATGGGGTTAACAGCCCAGAGGGCTTATAAAATGTCAATTTTTGAAAAATTCAGAACAACAACAAATATGAAATTGACAAGTGCCTAATACAGACAGCAGCTTTTTGTTATTAAGTATCAATTAAAATCAATTAAGTGTCAATTAAATAAGATCTGTGGGCAGGGAAATGAGAAAAGAGAGCCAGTGAAGTAGCTGCAGTGGATTCAAATGGGTTGGGCTCACTGGGAACCAAGAAATGGGCTTTAATCAAGACGGAGCAGAATGACCTTCTCCAACATGGGTGTCGATCAGAACAATGCCTACTGCCCTGAAGCAGCATGTCCAATCTAGCTGGGGATGATCAGGGTTGTAGTTAAGAAGGCTAGAGAGCAACCAATGACATCAATGAGGCTTTGGTTAGTAGTGATGAACTTATATCCTTGTTTTCAATGGGCCTACTTTAAGTTGGGTCAGACACGACTTCGTGGTTAACAACAACAACGTTAAGTTTGACTAAGTGTACATCTGCCTTTTCCTCCTGAGCTAAGCCCCACAAAGAAAAACAACTTCTGAGCCAGTACTTAAAGCCTACCAAACATTGTGGTCAGGAAGGAACCAGAGACAATGCCCACAAAAATTACGTGGCAAGCCCAAGTGTTTTTCTCCTGCCAGCTACAGCTTCAAGGAACACTTCCCACCACCACCAACAGACCAACCGAGTTCCTCATAACCCCAGGCAATGCTGCAACGATGCACATGAAACAAAGGAAGACTTCTTTAGGGTCCCCTGTGGTTAATGCTTCCACCTAGAAATGAGCTCAGCTGGTCAGGATTACAAAACAAGGTCCAAGACAAGGCAAGACGAGGTCCAAACACAGGGAGTCCAGGACACAGCGAGGTGACCGGGGAAAATGCGGCACTGTGCCAGACTTGAGCTCAGAGGAGGAAAGCCAAGACTTCAGAACTCCACCCAAACTACAGCTGCAGACCATCACCACTTCCTGGAGAAAATTTTGTCTTTTACAACAGGGCTGGTAGAAAGACTTGGCTCCGCTTCGCTTATCTCTCTCAGTGCTGGCAGGGTCAGATGAGACAATTGGGGGAAGGGCCTTCAAGAAGCTGAAGATACGATGGGGCTTTGAGGTGGGAAGCAAGAACCACATGCAGGACTCGGTACTCGGGGAAACGTGGGACTGTTGTTCCGGAGTGCCATCAAGTCATCTCTGATTTATGGCAACTGTACAGAGCACCCCACCACCCCCAAATTGTCCTTCCTTTTTGGAGTCTATCCATGATTTTTGGAGTCTATTTGGAGTCTTTTTGGAGTCTATCCATGATTGATTTTGTCTTCTTCTGCCTTCAACGTTCCCTGGCAGGATTGTCTTTTCCAGGGAGTCTTGTCTTCTCGTGATGAGCCCAGGGCATGTTCTGGCTTGATTTGATCTGGGATCCCCTTGCTTGTCTTTCTGTTGGTCCAGAATATTTGCAAAGCTCTCCTCCAGCTTTGATACATCCATTTTCTTCCTGCCACTTTCTTCACTGTCCAGCTTTCACACCCACACAAAGCAATCAGGAATACAATTGTGCGGGTGCTCTTGGCCCTGGTCCCCCATGAGATGTCCTTGCTCTGAGGGATGTTTTCCAGTTCCTTTGCCGATTCTCGTCCACATTACAGCCTTCTATTAATTTCCTGGCTGCGTTCTGCCTTTGAATGGATGACCCAGCCAAGGGACGCCAAATCTTTCACAATTTCAATGTCCTCATTGTTGAAAGTTGTGTAAATAAAGTTGTGTAATTCTTCCATGGTTGTGATGTTTGTTTTGTGCAGCCATATGTCTGCACTTTCTTCTGTTACTTTCACCAGAAGTCTTTCAACGCACTGCTGCTGCTTTCTGGAAACATCTGCCGCAGAAGGGCCAGCCACCGCCCCGTCACACCAACAAAGTCGCGTGGTTGCCCTCCCTGGCCAGATGGAAAAGCTTTGGCCATCTCGCTCGCAGAAGCAGCGGGACCAAGCTGCTAGCTTTTTAGTTCCAGGACAAACGGTGCATGTAAAAGCTCCCAGTCTGGATGTCTCTCCCCTGCAAACCCAACAGAAGTCAGAACTTAAATTCAGAAAACCCCCCACAGCTCTGCCATCAGCACCTGCACTTTCTTTCTTACACACAATCAGCCAGAGGGAATTTGAGATCACCGGAATGCCAGAGATGCATTCAGTGCTCCCAAGATCTTGGAATGATAGGACCCTGCTAAGTGTGGAGCCATGTGTGAGGTGGGAAAGGGACCCATAAGGAGCATAGGGCTGTCCCAGGAAAACGGCCTGAGGGAACTTGTGGGAAAGTGTTCATTTCTATCAGCCCAGCAGCTGATCAACAAAGCTTTAATTGCATGCCCTCGCTGTGGGGACTGTGTTTGAAATGCATTTTGCTGTGGCAGAAAAGGGTGTTTCTCAGCACTGAGTCGCTTTGCTGACAGTTATCAATGGCTTTGCTGCATTTGTATTGGCTTTCTCTTCTGATTTGCGTTTGTACTAGCTTTTGCTTCAGTTCCGACTGCAAGGCAAAGCCAAAATGGGTTGCCCTTGCATAGCCAGCTGCTTGGGACAGACACTGGAAGGAGCACCTCCTTCCATAGGAATTGGACAGCCTGTTCTATTCAGCATCAGAGACCCCACAAGGAGCCTCAATGCAACAGCATTTCCAGTTAGGATCCGAGTCAGCAGGGCTGCTCCTAGTGTGACGATCACAATACGGGAGCTGTCTGGAGCAAGACCCGGAGCGAGACCTTTCCCAAGCTGCAGGCCAGCAACAAACTCATTCTTCATCTAAAACTTTAGTGTGGAAACAGTTCTTGTCACCTCGTTTCCCTATTGAACGGCACTTACTTGCATTGCTCATGGAAATGGGTTTTAGTAACTTGAAGTATTTTGATGTTCCATGTATGTGTTATAAGTCACTGGGTTTATTTTATAAAAATGGGAAACTACAGCAAGATTAGATGATCTGCATCTGATAGCTCAAGTTTTTACCTTCAAAAGAGAGTCAACTATGAATCTCTTCCAACAGACCTTTCCAGATTAACTTTCTTTAATATGTTTGGTTTTAGTCAAATTTAAATCATTTTGGTTTTGAGCACTTGTAAGCCACCCAGGGCCTATGGAAATGCAAGGGACCCACTTTCTAAACAAATGGTCGTGATGTGGTTTAGATGATCAATGAGATGATGTGGGATAAACCAAAGAGCACAGAGAGAAATAAGCATTTTAACCACTGAATTCAAGTGGATGCATGCCATTTGAGTATTCGCAGCAATGCTGGAGAAAATGGGAGTTGGGTAGCTTAAAAACAAGATGGAGTGGGTTGAAGTAGGGACATACCACCAGTCCTGATGAAAGTTCTCCCCCAGGAAGACACATCATCCCACAGTTGTCACCACCACCACTCTTTCCAGCCAATGGGGGTGGAAGCCCTGCTGATTCTTACCTCTTCCCTCCTCTTCTCCTTTCCTTGTGTGCTATGCCTTTCCAGATGGTATGTCCACAAGCAATTACCAATTGTGTTACATTTCTAGGGACTGGATCTGAATTTACCACACTGGTGGATGTGGGCTTCTCTGCCCATTCTGCCTACTGCAGTCCCTGAAGTGCTACTCTAGAGTAAGGCCCTGCTGAATGGATGGTATGTGCTATGTGTGGAGCAGACCCCCAGATTGGGTGAGGGACATTCACAAGCAGGTCCCTTGCTCTTGCAAAAGACAGAGTCTGGATCGAACCCAAGAAGCGGTGCCAGGAGAACTCAGGCTTACGGGAACTAATTGGGAACATCTTCTGCATCCCATTACATCATCAGTGCTTTAAATTTTTTAAATATCAAAACCCAGTGTGAATTACATTTGGAACCCAGTTCCAGGAAATCCATTAAGCCATTATGAAGACGACAGACCTATTTGTCTGTTTATTAAGAGGAGCCTATGGGTCTTTGTTGCTATATTCCACCCAGCAACCAACCAATTAATCCAAGACTCGTTCATCTGAACCAGGGGTGGACATCAGCTGTGAATCTGTCGCAGCAGCACACAATGGGACGCCAAACGAAGCTCCAAGTCTCAAAAGAATCTCCACTCCTGTCAAGATAAACCCCCCAAGACTGTCGGCAGGCAATGGGGAACCATCTGCCTCTCTCATTTCCATCTGGTTCACCCCTGCAGGGCCAGAGCGAGTGCTGGATGGGATGAACCTTGTGTTCCCACCTAGCCATTGAGGCTGGAGTGCCACCTACCGGGGGGTGGGGGGGGCAAGCTGCCAGGGAGGAAATCAGAGAATTGCTGGATTCTTCACACTCCACGCCCCAGTGGGAGAGGCCAGCACGGTTAGGCAACGCTGGACTAAAGAGCTCACTGCAGCTCTGTGCGTGGCAGTTCTGGGCCGTCCGGGACAGAATGTATGCCTAGTCCCCCAGCTGCCTCCAAACAGCTCACAGTCAGGGCAAAAGAACATGGCTCAGAGGTTCCACTATGCTGCCAGGTCAGCCACTCCTTGTAATCCTCACTCTCCAGAAGAATATAATGCGACAGAGGATCCTGGATCAGACCAAGGTGAGCCCACTGCACCAAGAAGCTTAGTTTCGACTCCAGCCAGTTTTCCACTGGAGGAAGCCTGCCTCCGGGGCAGCAGGGAACTTACCCCTGTTTCTGCTCAGTGCTTCAGTAACCCCCTCACCCCAGGTATTCAGTGACCGCTGCCTCCCAACATGAACAGCTGCTGAAAGAACCCCACTGAAGGCCGAATTCTGGCAAGATGGAGGCTCTGCAGGGTGTGGATCTGGGGACTGACCAGTTGGTGGTCCTGGATGCAACACTGCTTCCCCTAGAAACATGGGGGGCTTTAAGGGCTAGGGCTGCCTCACCCTGAAAGGGGGGGTCAACTCTGAGCCCCACACACTGGCAAACTCAGCTGCGCACCCCTGTGCCAAGGGCTGCGTATGGGCGGTGGGACTCTAGGCAGATGAACAGGGCACGAGGCTAGGCAGAGTCCACACACAGCAAAGTTCAGTAATGCAGAGAGAAGCAGGGTGGCAGAGAATAGAAACAGCGAGCCAGAAGGGGCTCCCAGGCCATCTAGTCTGAGCCTCCCATGCTCAGTGAAAGTGTCTCCCGGCTGTGTCCCCGATTTCAGAATCTGGCCTGTGCGGACCGGGAGTAGAGTCTGTCACAGAGCAGCTCCAGCCTTCCAGAACTTCCTGCCTGCCTCTATGAATCGGGCTGGTACCAACGTTTCTATGGATTTCTACGGATGCAACCATCACCTAACTCACATCTACCAGTAAATCAAGACCCCGCTAACCAATGTGAGCCATCGCCTTTTAAAGCCCCCCAAGCTGATGGGCATTGCCCCTTCTCATTCCACATGGCATAGGGGATGCTATGCACTGGCAAAGGAGGACGGTCCCGTTTGGGATGTACCAACTCACCCACCATCCCTTTTGTAACAGCCTTTCCCCGCTGCTGCTACTCTCCCCTCCCATGCCAGTTCACGAAACACCAAGCAGCCTCAGCAATATAAATTTTATTACAAACAGGATGCTTTTCCCAGGAGAAAGTCACCCAGATTAATAGATTCTTAAGAAACAGTTATAAAAGCGTATTTAAGAGCCCCAATGAGGTGGTGGGAAAACAGCACCATCTGGTGTCTGGAAGATGAACTATGTCCCCCTCCCCGTGCATTTGGAACTGGAGAAGCTGCTGCGAGGGGTTCGGTTGGGACCACAGAGCAAGCGTTTGTATGACAAGAAAGGGGTTCCACTTGCAAGTAACCTGAGGAATCCAGATGCCGGGTGTGAGAAAGGCAGTCCTTTCTGTGCTGCTGCCCTCCGAGCTTTGGTCCAAGGCTGCTGGCACCGATCCGCGATCTCCTCCCCACCGGTGCCGGCGCCTTGCAAATCCTGCCCTCTCCACATCACCGCCGGTAGCGGTAGCGCTTGAAGTGGAACCAGAGTTGGAAGATGCCGTTGGCAAACTGGCAGCGGAATCCGTGGCGGTGGGAATACTCCCATTCGCGGTTGACGATCTTGAAGGCGATGTCCTCGTATGGCGGGCCAGCGTGGAAGCGCAGGGTGGCGAAGTCCTTGTTGTCCGGACAGGCCTCCAAGAAGTACTCCGGTGTGGAGCGCTTGTCGATCAGATCTGGGTAGAAGATGTTGAACTTGTAGCCCTGCACGATCTTGGGCGGGGGGTTGTCGAAGTCGTAGTGGGTCTGGTTGTATTTGTTCCACTCGAAGCCGGTGTGGACCCGGTTGAAGAAGCGCGGCTTGCGAGGGCGGTACTTGTCGGCCCAGAGGTAGGCCTTGCCGGTCAGGGGCATCTCCACGCTGAACTGCGCCTCGTCTGCCCCCATGCCCTCCTTGGCGCGGCGGAAGAAAATGTCCTCCGCACTCTCACTGGCGTCACCTGAGCGGAGGGAGGAGAGAGGGCATTGGGCTGCTGCTGGCAGCACCTGGAGAACAGCTAAACTTCCCGATAAAGGCTTACACACTCGGGAGGTGCTCCCCGGAGATTCGTCTGCAGCTGACTTTATATTCCTTTTTTATAAACTTTTCAATTTATCCACTATTTTAAGAACTAGGAATTTTAATTGGCTTTTAATACTCACAGACACATTTTGATCCATCCATCCATCTAAAACACTTACATGCCTCCTTCACTATTGCATCTCGGGACAGTTTACAAGATTAAAACCAATAATCATAAAAACAATCAATAAAACAGTACAATAAAATTACCAAAACCCAGTACAAATAACTCAAATCAGAGCAAAACAAAGGCGACTGTGAATCAGTAAAAATGCTAATTTTTAAAATAACACTTAAATAAAAAGGTTTTAACCTGGCACTGAAAAGAATATAGGCTCAGTGCCAGGTGAATCTCTCTGGGGAGCGTATTCCATAGTCTGGGCACCACCACAGAGAAGGCCCTTCCAAGTATATGTCCTTTTTACCTCCTTTTGGGAGGGTTCCCGGAGCAGAGCCTCCCCGGCTGATCTTAGGGGGCATATAAGGAAGGAGACGTTCTTTCAGGTATCCTGGTCCCAAGCCATTTAGGGCTTTATAGGTCAAAACCAGCACCATGAATATTGTTGGTATTACGTTTTTGTTGTTTATTGTTGTTATTCACTGCTTTGTTTATTGATTGTTATAGTTCTTGTAAGCTTTCCTGGGACTATTTTTGCATGGGATGGAATATTTTAGAGAGAGAGAGAGAGAGAGAGAGAGAGAGAGAGAGAGAGAGAGAGAGAGAGAGAGAGAGAGAGGGAGGGAGGGAGGGAGGGGCGAGTATTCCTTTTGTATGGGATGGAATATTATAAATAAACAAATAAATTCTAAATAAATAAATAGATAAGATACATTTTTAGATAGATAGAGATGTGAGTATTCCTTTTATATGGGATGAAATATTTTAAATAAATAAATCTGAAATAAATAGATAAATTTTTAGATAGATAAATAGATAGAGATCTGAGTATTCCTTTTGTATGGGATGGAATATTTTAAATAAATAAATTCTAAATAAATAAATAGATAAATCTTTAGACAGACAGACAGACAGACAGACAGACAGACAGACAGACAGACAGACAGACAGAGATGCAAGTATTCCTAGATGCTCTTATTGGCAAGACGAGAACTGTGCAAGTGGGGAGAGTGTGCAATTCAAAGTATTTCCACTGAGGGAATGTATCACAGTTAAAACTGCTCCCCTGCACCCTGGAGGCTGAACTCCCTTCCAGATCAATTCTTGGGGGGTGGGCCAAAGGACAAAACAGCCCCCTTGTAGCTTTAAGTGCCCTCCGCCTGTCACTAAACCATTTCAGCCTGCCAGAACAGGGTGACCTGCACAGATGCAGGGGACACAGCCAAACCGTGGGCCTTTGGGGAAACGGGGAGAGGGTGGCCCTGGTTCTGGGCTGCTCTAGTACTCCCCCTAAGCTGAGTTTTCAACTCTGGAGCTCCTCGGGGAAGGGACCTGTCTCCGCACGAGCAACCGCCACACCTGGTCCCATCTGCAGCCAGCTTGCTTCTCCTACCTGTGACCTGGAGCTGCTGCCGGGAGAGCTGCAGGCGCTGGAGGTCCTCGTCGGCTTCCACCACGTGGGCGTCGAAGGGCAGGTCGTGGGAGGTCAGCAGCCGGGGGCTGTACTTGCCGGCGTCGTAATCATCCAGGCTTTGCTGGATGAGGTCCTCCTCCATCAGCACAGCCTCCCCATCTCCCTCGGCTTTGGCCTCAGGCTCCGGTTCAGCCGCGGACTCGGCGGAAGGGGGACCCGGCTGCACTGGGGTGCTCTCCTCTAGCTCCAGCCTGCCAAAAGCGGGAAAGGGGAAAGTTGCACTGTGCCCCTTCTCCAGCAGCAGGGGGCAGTGCAGTGCAGAGCACGGAGGCCCAGCTCAACCCCTCCCCCCTTGCCGAATCCTCATTAATTCCTTAATTCATTCATTAATTCATTCATGTACTGGAAGCATTTATATTCTGTCCTTCCACCAAGTGCTCAGGACGGCTTACAAAATATAAAAGTACCCCGTCTCCCCGATGTTTCCAACTGTAAGCCTCCTGGGGCAGAGAGCAGATTCTTTTAATTTGAGTTCATGTTATTCTGTAACATGCCATGTCTCCCAATGGCAATATTAATCACCAGAGAGTTTCTAAAAACCAGGGAGGATCTCCCCCTGCCCAATTCATTTCATTCCCTCCCTGCATTTCTGCCAAAGCTCCCTGGCACTTGGGTTGGGAACTTCACAACATGACAAACTGAAAAAGGCAAGTGAATAAAAAGTGATATAAAATTCCTAATGCACAAAATTTTAAATAACGTAAACCGACTAAAAAACTCTCCAATTTCAACACTCAATAAAACAACCCTCAATTCACATGACAAACCCCACCGGGTTTATTCACCAAGAATATTTATAGGGGAGGGAGATGGGCAGCAGGGCATACCATCGCCTGGCAAAGATTTATACATTTCAACAGAGAGAAAAACTCAAGCAGGGCCCAGCACCAGTCTCCCCAAAAAACGTGGAAAGAAGACCAAGGCACAGCAAGAATGAACTCCGATGTCTCTACACCAAAGCCCAGAGTATGGGAAACAAGCAACACGAACTGGAGCTCATAATAGACGAGGGGAATTATGATCTTGTAGGAACAGCTGAAAGTTGGTGGGATGACTCACATGACTGGAACTCTACAATTCATGGGTACAGCCTGTTCAAGAAAACTAGAAAGGACAAAAAGGGAGGTGGAGTTGCACTATATGTGAGAGACACATATATCTGCACAGAAATACGAGAAGAGGAATTCCGGCTTTGGCACTGAATCCGCCTTGGTCGCCCTGTATGATGACCTGTGCAGGGAGAGGGACAGCGGGAGTGTGTCCCTGTTGGTTCTCCTGGACCTCTTGGCGGCTTTCGATACCACCAACCATGGTATCCTTCTGGAAGGCACTGTGTTGCAGTGGTTCCACTCCTACCTCAATGGCCGATTCCAGAAGGTGGTGCTGGGGGACTAGGGCTCTGCGCCATGGCAGTTATTCCATGGGGTTCCGCAGGGTTCCATTTTGTCCCCCTTGCTCTTCAACATTTACATGAAACCGCTGGGAGAGGTCATCCGGAGGTGTGGGCTGCGGAGTCATCAGTACACTGATGATACCCAGCTCTACCTCTCGTTCTCTACTGATCCAGGTGAGGCAGTGGCTGTGCTGAACCGGTACCTGGCCGAGGTGATGGGCTGGATGAGGGCCAACAAACTGAAGCTCAATCCTGACAAGACGGAGGTCCTGTTGGTGGGTGGGTCGGGCTTCGGAGTGGGGGACCTGACCCTTGTCTTAAATGAGGTTGCACTCCCTCTGAAAGACAGGGTCCGCAGCCTGGGAGTGCTCCTCGACCCGGACCTGACCTTGGTAGCCCAAGTGTCAGCAGTGGCGAGGAGCGCTTTCCATCAGCTTCGGCTGATCCATCAGCTGCATCCCTTCCTGGAGTTCGACTGCCTAACAACAGTGACACATGCGTTGGTGACTTCCCGGTTAGATTTCTGTAACGCGGGGGCTACCCTTGAAGACGGTCCAGATACTTCAATTGGTGCAAAATAGAGCTGCCAGGATGCTGACAGGGACCGGGCGTGGTTCTCATATCACCCCAGTTCTCCGTCAGCTTCACTGGCTTCCCATTAAAGTCCGGACCCAATTCAAGGTGTTGGTTCTTACCTATAAAACCCTTAATGGCTTGGGTCCTGGCTACCTAAAGGAGTGCCTGCGGCCTTATATGCTCTCCTGCCCCCTACGATCGGCAGCTGATGCTCTCCTCCGGGAGCCCTCTGTGAAGGAAGTGAAGAGGGTGAGTCCCCGGAGGAGGGCCTTCTCTGCGGTGGCGCCCCACCTATGGAATGCGCTCCCCAGAGAGGCTCGCCTGGCGCCGTCATTATTTGCTTTTCGGTGCCAGGCGAAGACCTTTTTATTTAAGAAGTATTTTAAATGTTAAATTATTTATCGTATAGTTTAGTTTTATCTTTCAGACCATGAGATGGGCCAGTTTTTAATGTGTTTAAATGCTGTATTTGCTTTATACTATTATATTGTTGTATACTGTTTTGATTTGTTGTCAGCCGCCCCGAGGCTTGTTTGCAAGGGGGCGGCTTATAAATTTGTTAAATAAATAAACAAACAAACAAATAAACTTAGTAGCCCCACTGAAAGCATCTGGCTAAATTTAAAGGAAGCAAAAATAAGGAAAACATAGTTATTGGCATGTATCACCATCAACCCAATCAAAAAGAGGACAAGGATGCAACCTTTGAATAGCAACTCGCCAGCATTTCCAAGATGTAGCCATCATGGGGGACTTCAATTCCCCTGATTTATGCTGGGAGACGAATTCTGCCAAGCATGGCCCCTCCAAGAGATTCCTGACATGTGTTGCGGACAACTTTCTCCAGCAGAAAGTAGAGGAAGGAATGAGAGGATCAGCCTTCCTCAATTTAATGCTAACTAACAGGGATGGCCTGGTGGACAAAATAACAACCATGGGAACTCTGGGGGAACGTGACCATGTGATACCTGAATTCTCAATTATGAAGGAGACAAAGGGTAACTGGAGCCAAGCACGCATCCTGGGCTTCAAGAAAGCCGACTTTAAGAAACTCAGAAAAATGATAAGCGAAGTGCCAGGGCAACACACCCTTAAGGGGAAAGGTGTCCAAGAGGGGTGGGAAATCTTGAAAAAGAACATTCTCAAATCACAACTCCGGACAGTTCCATCAAGGAAAAAGGTGTAGAAGATAACAGAGAAAGCCCACGTGGATCCACAAAAGGTTCAGTGACATCCAGAAAGAAAGAAAGGACATGTACAGGAAGTGGAAGCAGGGTCAGGCCACAAAGGAAGAATATAAATGAAGAGCAAGGAATTGCGGGAATAGCATCAAGAAGATTGAAGCAGGAAATGAACTGAGAATAGCAAGGGATGCTAAGCACAACAAGAAAGCCTTCTTCAGATACACCCAGAACAAAAGACATGAGAAAGAAAAGGGTGTACAGCTACTTAGAGTGGATGGCAGAGTGATAATAGATGACAAAGAAAAGGCAGAGGTGCTCAATTCCTACTTCGCTTCTGTCTTCTCCCACAAGGAAACCTGCAATCAAGAGGAAGTTCCAGCTGGTAGTGAGAGATGGCAGCCCAAAATTAACAGAATACCTAGGTGGAAGAAACACTTTCAAAGCTTCAGGGCCCGATCACTGCCAGCCCAGAGTCATAAAAAACCTAGCGGAGGGACTCTCAGAACCACTGGCAATTATCTTTGATCAATCTTGGAAAACAGGAGAAGCGTCAGACAACTGGAGAAGGGCTCATGTTGTCCCTGTCTTCAAAAAGGGGAAAAAGGACGAACCGGGAACTACAGATCAGTTAGTCTGATGTCAATCCCTGGAAAAATTCTGGAGCTAATTTAAAAATCCATTTGCAAGCCTCTTGAAGGAAATGCAGTGATTAATAGGAGCCAGCATGGGCTTATCGAACAGAAATCCTCTCAAACTAATTCAATCTCATTTTTTGACTGGGTAACCTCCCAACTGGACAAAGGGAACAGAATCTACCTAGACTTTAGCAAAGCTTTTGACATAGTGCCACACGACAGTCTGCTAAGCAAATTAGCAGAAACTGGACTACATGGAAACACCAGGAGATGGATCCAACATTGGTTGCTCAATCGGACACAAAGCTTGCTCCTCAATGGCACCTCCTGAAATTGGATGGAGGCAACAGGAGGGGTGCCACGGGGTTCAGTCCTGGGCCCAGTGCTCTTCAGCATCTTTATTAATGATTTAGATGAGGAAGTACAAGGAAAGAGAATCAAATCTGCAGATGATACAAAACTGGGTAGAATAGCAAACGTCCAAAGACAGAATGAAGACCCAGGGGGATCTTGATAAACTTGAACACTGGGCTGAAGGCAACAGAATGAGATTCAATGAGGACAAGTGCCAAGTCCTCCATCTAGGAAAAGAATCCAAATGCAATGATACAAGATGGGGAATATGTGGCTCAACAGAACTGACAAAGAAAAAGATCTTGGAGTCATTGTGGACAACAGGCTAAACATGAGCCAACAATGTGATGCAGCTGCCAAAAGGGCAAATGCTATTTTGGGATGTGTTAACAGAAGTATTACTTCCAAAACACGAGAAGGAGTAGTTGCCCTCTACTCCTCACTAGTCAGACCTCACCTGGAAGACTGTGTCCAGTCCTGGGCACCAAGATTTAAGGAAGATGCAGGTGAATTAGAAAGGGTCCAGCGAAGGGCGACAAAAATGATCCAGGGCTTGGAAACGCTGCCCTGTGAGGAGAGACTGAGGGAAATGGGAAGGTTCAGCCTTGACAAGAGAAGACTGAGGGGGGACATGGTATCCCTCTGTAAGTCCCTCAAGGGCTGTCACAAAGAGGAAGGTCAAGTTCTCTTCTTGCTGATGCCAGAGTGTAGGACACAGGATAATCAGCTCAAGCTGTGGCAACCCCGATTCAGGCTGGACCTCAAGAAAAGCTTCCTCACTGTCAGAGCAATGGGGCAGTGGGACCAGCTGCCCGGAGAGGTGCTGGGCTCTCCACACTGGAACCATTCACAAAGAAGCTGGGCAGCCATCAGAGTGGGAGGGTGTCCCGCAACAATGAATCCTGTCACAGGGCTTCTAAGATGAAACAAGTCCTGACACAGTTTTCAAAGGGATGAAACAAAATACTATAAGGGGAACATAGTGCATTCTGGCACAGCAGCGCCACGAGGCTGGGCTGAAGAGCGATTTCAGCAAGTGCCAAGAATGTGTGAGCTTTCAGTCTCAACCGCAGAGGGAGAATCGTTTCACAGGACAGACATGGCGACGTAGCATTTACAGCCGTTTAAATTGTGGCCCTTAAAACAAAATGCATGCAGGGCAACAATTTTTAGAAACTCCAGAGGAATTGATGTAACATACTGACTAGGAGACCACATTAGGAATTGGGGAGTCCCTGGGTGGAATCTTGCTTTTGCCTCAAAAGGATAATGAAATGGCCTTAGAAACAGCAGATGGGGGTCAGACTAGATGGCCCGAGCGGCCCCTTCTGACTTGCTCGGTTTCTGTGTTTCTATCATCCCTTCAGGCTGCCTTTGCAACGATACAGACTCACCTGACAAAGCTTATTAAACACCTGGCACTGGGGCACCTGGGCTCCTGCCCACTCACCTACCTCTGACTGCTGCCAGCGCTGGGGGACAGCGGCTCCTTCTTGATGATGGGGAACAGGGGCTCACTCTCCACGCCTTGCTCCTGCTTCAGTTTGTACAGCTTCTGGCGCAGGACATCCTGGTGCCGCTCCCTCAGCCTGCGGTCCGTGGGAGAGAGAGGGTTGGCACCGTAGAGAACGGCTCCTGCCGAGCCGGGGCACGTGGGGGACCCTGCCACCCACAGAGAATGGGGCTGGAGGCAAGCACTCCCCTCCTCCTGCCCCACAGGGTGAGTCTAACCCCAAATGTTTTCTATGAATACATGTTGCCACTGCTCAAAGAACTGGCTTTCTTGTTGGGTTAAGCCACTGGCTTTAAAAGGCACTGGCTTTTGCCACTTCGTATTGTCCCTGTTTGTAATTTCCTCTCCCCACCTCTCCGTGTTTGGTCCTCACAGGTTGACCCTGCGGTTCTCGGACAAAAGCAAAAGGGAAAAATGTGCAGGAAATCAGTCCAGTCAATACAGACCTTTCCTTTCCCTCCTTCCTCGAGTTCCAAAGATGCAAGCCCACCCTTTGTAATGAAATTCTTTTACTCTGCAGCAAAAAGGAGTTTAGCTCTAAACAGCCTTTTCACAAAGCTGGAAGGAGAAGCCTCTGCCCATGGAAAAAGTTGAATCCAAACATTGGTCCCTCCCTTTCAGTATGGTTGCTGGTTCCAGTTTGGTGGGGGGGGGGGATTCTCACAAGACAACCAGAGTGACGGAGCCCCTCCAGCTGCGCAGTTGTGAGGTCAAGGACTGGGTCCCGCTCTCCTCTTGAAAGCCCTTCCTTCTGTTCCAAGGCAGAACGGCTTTCACAATCAGTGTGGGAATCCTCTCTGGGAACCCATCAAGGAGCTTCCAAGGGTCTCCCCTGCACCAGCTCCCCCCCAGAACCCAACAGCATTCCCACTGCACAGTCTCCGACGAGCGAAGGACTAGCCCACGCATTTCCGTGGCCTTTAACTACGCTAATTTATTCCAATTCAGTCTCGTGGCACCATAGATGGATTCCCAGGAGCTCTGAGCTGGGGAGGGGTGTGGCATTTGAAGCCGTAAGGGCCGTTGCCGGCCCAGACGGATGTCCCACCTGGCCCGGGCCATGTAGGCCTTCAGCTGCTGTAGCAGGCTCTCCCAGTAGCCGATGTCGAGGTTGGGGCCCCCGGCGTGGATCTTGCCCTCGATCCCCTGGTAGATGACTTGCAACTGGCTGTACGTCTTCCCCTTGAAGACTGACTGCACGTCAGAGCTGACGGAAGCGTTCACCCCCTCTCGGCGCTCCCCTGCAAGGCGCGGGGGGAGGAGGAGATGCCATGAGCAGAAATTGGGCCATGCTGGGGCAGGGTGAAGCCTCAGCCCCAGACGACCAGGTGTTCTCCCCTGACCCCACTGATCCAGTCCTCCCAAGGCTTGGTTGCCAGCAGGAAGCGCTTTAAGCCAAGCTGTGTGGGCATGTGCCCCAGAGAATCTCCAAAATGGAAAGGAAATCCATTCCGCTGCCGCAGCCGGCCAAACACAGAGCCTGGTGACGTGGGGCAGACTGCAAGGAGTGAGCTAACGGTGTTGCGCTTGCTCCGTCCTCAATGCCCCCCAGACAGGGAGGGGAGAGTGCCAGTACCCTCCGTCATCAGCCCTTGATCCGCTGCTGTCCAACAGGCAGGCTGCGCTCTGGGCAGGGGGAAGCGCCATGGCCGTGGGCATGGCGTGTCCGCTTTGCAGCAGGAAGGTCTCAGCTTCCGTTCCCAGCTGCTGCAGTGGGGGGAAACCCAGCCCCACTCCGCTCAAGAGCAGCTGCCAGTCAGAGCCTGCATGGGCCACGGCAGCTTCCAATGTCCCCACCCTCCTGCCTCCTACCCGGTCCTTTCCCAGAAGCCTCCAACTTCCGGAGCTTGGCTATTTCATCTTCGGTGATGATGGTCATATCTCTCCAGAAATCCACATTTTTCCCTTGCTCCAGCTCCATGTAAACCTGAAATTAGAAAGCGGTGGGGTGAAGAGTCTGTCTGCTGGAGCAGCACACCTCTCAGGCACAACCTGCTTACGAAGTCTGGCCTCAGAAAGGCATCCCCAAGACTTGCATGGCATGCTTAACCCCTTCACCAATGTACACAGAGTGGACAGCAGGGGTGGGGGGATGGTGTGGAAATGTGTCGCATCAGATCAAAGGGAAGTGCGAAGTGACAGGGAAGGGAAAGGGGACTTAGGATCCCGTTAATCAGCAAAGTGCTCCACTCTTTCAGAGGAATTCAAGGGGGAGTGGGGGACTGCAGAGGCGGGGAGCTTCCATGAACCTTCAGAAGTGAAACCAGTGCAAAATCCAAGCCACCATTTTTGAATTGTCTTATTGTCTACATTAGATGTACACCTGCCAAGATCTGAAGGTCAGCTTCACAGGCCCCTGGTTCAGGTCACGCCAACACAAGGAGCCCTTAGGGAAAGTTTAGGGTTAAGGGTTAGGGCTTGCACCCATTCTGTGTGCCCAGCACCCCTATTCCTGGGGCTTTTTCAGCACCCATGGAAGGCCATGTTTATTTCCCCAGGCATTCAGGACTTCTCCAAGCCACAGAGAAGGCGGAAGGGGGCTATGGGGTGCATGGGGGTCAGGGAGGCTGAAGAGCCAAGATTAAACTGCCTTGTAGCTCTCCAACCTCTGCTGCACTCAATTCTTTTAACCGGTTCCAGATGGACAGGCAAAAGAAGCCCACATTGTGAAAAGACAGGGAGACGATGCTCTCCACCGCTCATCCTCGAGAAGTTTGGAAACCTCCATTCAAGTTTACTGCAAGCCGTACGACAGATGGCTTCATGTTCTGACTGTGTCTTACAACAGGATTGGTTTTCGTTTTGAAGGTTCGTTTTACAAAGCCCGGAGAGCTTTAGCTACTGGGCAATCGTAAGAAGAGGATGAGTGGGATAAAAGAAGATGCCAACAATGAATCAAAGGAACTACTCAACTCCTGATCACATTGAAGAGTTTTGTGGGTGGGATGGAGGGCCTGTCCACAATTCTCCTTTGGGAAGAACCGGGGCTCCTAGGAGAGAGATGTGGTGGGTGGAAATATTGAGGGCTCAGTTCACTCTTGCTTACTGATTAATGAATACAGCATGCAGAAATGGACATGAATGAATGAATGAATGAATGAATGAATGAATGAATGAGACCCTTTTGGTTGGGACATGCTTGTGGCCTGCCCCGGCAAGGCGATTCTTCAGTGGATCTGCCCCACAGGGGAGGAAGGTCGGTCCACCCAGCCAGGCTACCTGGATGTCCTCCAGCAAATCCTCCATGTCTGAGACGGTGAGTCCGTTCAGGAAAGTGTACGGCTCGTGCATCTCCACGGCCAGGTCGTCATCCTCGGCACTGATGTACTTTGCTAGCAGGTCGATGGGCTTTGCTCGTCCGTCTCGGATCCGGATTTTGGAGCTGCCAGGAATGGAGAGTATGAGGAAAGAGGTCAGGCTGCAGGAAGAGCTTCTGCACAGCATCTCTGAACGGGAAGGTGGTGCCAAGAGGGAAGGGTTTAAGGAAGAGAGCACAGCGCAGCTCCTAGCCCTGGTTCAACCCTGAGCATTTCCAGGTAAAGGGTCGTGTGGGAGGGGATGGGAGAGACCTGGAAGGTGCCCCAGGAGGGGCTGCCCCTCACTCAGCTGTTCAGCAGAAGATAAGCAGGATGTTCTCACTTCTCAAACAAAAAGCTTCCTGCTTAGCTATGATCGGTCAAACAAGAGACTCTCTCCACTGGCTCACAATTTAAAACAGCCTCCCTCAACCTTGCACCTTCCAGACGTGTCTGGACTGCACCACCCATTACTCCCAGTCAACAGCCCTGCTAGACGGGAATTCTGGGAGTTGCGGTCCCCAGAGTGGGGAAAGCTAAAAGGTAAGGCACATGGGCAAATGGAGCGAGGCAGGTAGAAGAAAATAAATATCTCCATGGGGCAGGTGGAACAGTCCTGCTTTCCCCCCTCCTCTCACTCAGCCTGCTCTACTGGAATAATCTCCTGCCCGTCCCCACTTCTCGACTCGGACTGCAGCTTCCCTGGGACCCAGTGAGCTGCCCATCAGCTCAGCCCCTTCTTACCGCAGCTTGGCTTGTTGAAGGTGGAAGTTGTCCTCTTGCTCCTCCCATGTCTTGAAATGCTCAGCCTCTTTCTCCCGCTGCAGCATTTCCAGCTCTTGCTCCCGCATGGCCTTCTCCCGTTCCCGCTCCAGGCGCAGCTGCTTCACCTGGAGAGCACAAGGAAGGGCTGAGTCACTCAAAAGTACCGAGCGGAACAGCCAAACCTGATGACTTCAAAGGCCCGAACTGTGAGCCCGCTTCTGCGCTTGTCCCACAGAACAAATTCAGCATAGTTACAGGAGTGAGAAACAAAAATTTGTGTGGGAAAAGAGATACCTGTATACAGAAGAGCCATAACTTATGGAAGATCCAAGAAATCTAACCTAATGAGGAGACCCAAAACCCTTTCACTGAGCCCTTTTAAAAGTTGCATTTCATGTTTTCATGAGATTCAGAGGGGATCTGCTGGCAACATACAGGTATGTGAGGGGTGTCACACGGAGGTGGGTAGAGACCTGTTCTCCCCTGCAGAGGAGGGCAGGATGCGCTCCAACGGAGCAAAGCTCAGGGAACCCAGGTTCCATTCGGATGCCAGGAAGCACTTCCTGACAGTGAGGACCCCGAGGGTGTGGAATGGGCTTCCCTGGGAGGTCGTTGAGGCCCCATCGGGGAGGGTGTTCAAAGACAGGCTGGACATGCACATGGTGGGCATGTTGTGAGCAGAGCCGGGGATCAGACTAGATGGCCCGGGAGGCCCCTTCTGGCTCGCTCTGTTTCTATGTTTTTCAGGTCAGAATAATTTTTTACACACACATCCCTTGAATGCAACTAAGCAGCACTGCAAACAAGTAAGCTGCAGATCCTGGGAAACTGAAATTCTAAATGAGAATTCGGATAAACAGGGGAATGATCAGGGTTCCATTTAAGATGGTTTAATTAAACCAGCATCTGTCTCGCTTTTCATATTTTTCTGGAACATTGCTCCAAACACACCCACGTAAAATTTATAGTATGTTGTTATTTGAACACAACCTTCTGAGCACATGAAACGAAAGCATGTTAACCATCTTCTGTGTCCCTTTTATGCACCCTAAAAATTGTTATGTAAAAGAAGCCTGTGCTATTGAACCATGAGATCCCATCAAATATAAACTTTCCAAATATAGACTGTGGATCTATTAGACTGTGACATTTAAAATGTCATATGGAAGAGAGACCTAAGACACACAGCTGAGAAGGCTCCAGATTTTCCTTACTGAAAGTTCACCCTGAAGGCCCTCTGCATGGTGATCGCGGGAAGGTTGGCCTTAATCATGGAGGAGGGGGATGGGGGGGGGGCAAAAAAAGGAAGTCCTGGGAGAGGCTCAAGGGAGGGGCTTTGGATCTGCCGGAGGATTAAGCATTAATCCTCGCCTTGTGCATTTTTCATAAATTTAAGGCACTAGAAAAATATTCAGAGGAGCTGGACACAAATGCCTAGATACACATCCCAAATTGCTGGGAAAAGGGTCCCAAGGGTAGAAACGATGCTGCGAGGCTTTTCAAAAGAAGCCGTGTTCGAGCGGGCAGTACAACTCTGAGACGGAGCAGCGCTGCGAAGATCCTGCACGCAGGCTGGGGATCTTCGGGTGAATGACAGCACAGAAACATGGGTGCAGCATGGATATGGAATTCCTGTCCATGGAAACCCTACCCTTTAGAGCATGGGTCCTCAGACTACAGCCCACGGGCCAGATCCGGCCTGCCATGGACCCTTTATCTGGCCCGCCTCTGAGAAACTCCTGGACTAGCTCTGAGGAAACTCCGAGGGAGCTCCGAGGGAGTCCAGATGCTCTCAGCAGGTGCAGGCGTTCATGGGAACTGAGCAGAGAGTGAGCACACCCGCCATATTGCCAATTCTTCTCCACTTCCATTGCCTCCTCAGTGCCGTCCAGCGGGTGGTACAGGGGCTGGTACAGCCAGGCCCCAAGAAAGGTCCTGTACCACCCTCGATAACCCACTGTGACGACTTTGCCCAGCACGTCAAGGAGAAAGTCACTCAGATTCGTCTCGAGCTGGACTCCACTAGTGATTCAGAGCCCTTAGGGGAGGTGCCAATGTTACCGTCTGGTCACACATTGTTGGATGAGTTTCAGTTATAGCAGCCTGATGACGTGGACAAGCTGCTTGGACAAGTACGTCCCACCACCTGTGTACTGGACCCCTGCCCATCGTGGCTACTATCCAAAGCCAAACACAGGATTGGTGCCTGGATCCAGGAGGTCATCAATGCCTCTTTGAAGGTCGGCCGGGTGCCTGTCTCTCTAAAGGAGGCGGTAGTCAGACGTCACAGACACACCTGTCCTAAAGAAGGCGTCCCTGGATCCAGAGATGGCCAGCAATTATAGACCGGTGACCAACATCCAGGTTTTGGGCAAGGTGCTGGAGCGGGTGGTGGCGGAACAACTCCAGGCACTCTTGGATGAGACTGATTATCTGGACCCATTTCAGTTCGGCTTAAGACCCAGGTACGGTACTAAATCTGCCTTGGTCGCCCTGTATGATGACCTGAGCAGGGAGAGAGACAGGGGGAGTGCGTCCCTGTTGGTTCTCCTGGACCTCTCAGCAGCTTTCGATACCATCGACCATGGTATCCTTCTGGATAGGTTAGCGGGATTGGGGGTCGAGGGCACCGTGTGGCAGTGGTTCCGCTCCTACCTCAAGGGCTGATTCCAGAAGGTGGTGCTGGGGGACTATGGCTCTGCGCCATGGCAGCTATGCCATGGAGTTCCGCAAGGGTCCATTTTGTCCCCCTTGCTATTTAACATCTACATGAAACTGCTGGGAGAGGTCATCCGGAGGTGTGGGCTGTGGAGTCACCAGTACGCTGATGATACCCAGCTCTTCCTCTCGTTCTCCACCGATCCAGGTGAGGCAGTGGCTGTGCTGAACCGGTGCCTGGCCGAGGTGATGGGCTGGATGAGGGCCAACAAACTGAAGCTCAATCCAGACAAGACGGCGGTCCTGCTGGTAGGTGGTTCGAACTCCTGGGTAGGTGACTTGGCTCTTGTCCTGAATGGGGTAGCACTCCCTCTGAAGGACAGGGGCCGCAGCTTGGGGGTGCTCCTTGACCCAAAGCT
The DNA here is from genome assembly GCA_023646645.1 of Varanus salvator macromaculatus. Classification (NCBI taxonomy): domain Eukaryota; kingdom Metazoa; phylum Chordata; class Lepidosauria; order Squamata; family Varanidae; genus Varanus; species Varanus salvator. Next base: position 6,054,727 of record JAIXND010000802.1, on the reverse strand, counting down.
TTCACTGGAAGCTCAGGTGACTGCGGTGGTGAGGAGCGCTTTCCATCAGCTTCGGCTGATCTATCAGCTGCGTCCCTACCTGGAGGACGACTGCCTAGCGACAGAGACGCATGCATTGGTGACTTCCCGGTTGGATTTCTGTAACGCGCTCTACGTGGGGCTGCCCTTGAAGACAGTCCAGATACTGCAGATGGTGCACAATAGAGCAGCCAGGTTGCCGACGAGGACTGGGCATTATTCTCATATAATCCCAGTCCTCTACCAGCTTCACTGGCTTCCCATCGAAGTCCAGGCTCAATTCAAGGTGTTGGTAATTATTTATAAAGCCCTTAACGGCTTGGGACCTGGATACCTAAAGGAACGCCTTCGTCCGTATTTGCCCTCCTGCCCCTTGAGATTGGCAGCAGGGGCTCTCCTCTGGGAGAGGAAAGCAAAGTACCCGGAGGAGGGCCTTCTCTGCAGTGGCACCCCATCTGTGGGAATGCGCTCCCCAGAGAGGTCCGCCTGGTGCTGCCGTTATTTGTTTTTCGGCGCCAGGCCAAGCCCTTTTTATTCAAACAGTATTTTAATAATCTTTAATATTTATAGTTTTAATTGTGCAGCCAGTATGTTTCCAGGTTTTAATTGTAATTGTATTGTTTTATTTATTTGTTGATGTGAGCCATCCCGAGGCTCTGTAGCAATGGGGACTGCATATAAAAACTTTAAATAAATAAAAACTTTAAATAAATAGATATTGCAACAGCTCAACTGGGCATGCACTGGCTCCCCCCCCCTTTCCCCACCACCCATTGCATGCATATACAGAGTGGGAATATGGAGCAGGAAACAGAAGAGAGGAGGGTGGAAGAGAAAGGCGAAGACACTGAAAAAGGATTGAAGGTGAGAAAAATATAGCTTTTAAAATTTATTTTCAATTATGTGAGCCATGGCCGCCTCACCGAGCCCGGGGGCAGTTGCTTGATGGCGGCAGCAGCTTGCACAAGGCCTTCTCAGGGCAAGCCGCTGCTGTTGAGCAGCCGCCATGCTTCTTCCCCCCACGGCGGAGACTGGTGGGAAGTGCCTCTCCAGCCTCCCACTCCTGCTGCCCTCCCAGAGCTGGGTGAGCGCCTGCGAGGGGACCTTCCTTCCTCCGGCTCGGAAGCGGGGCGGTGGCGAGGAGCCGGGAAGGCCTCAACTGAGGAGAGCACGCCCTCATGGCTCCCCCTCGTGTCGTGCTCTCCCTTTCGGCGGGCGGCACGGCAGCATCTTGGGCTTCTGCTACAGCCCGAGCGAGCAGAGCAAACATTTTTAACTTTTTAATTAGTTTTTAAATTTTAATTATTTAAAATTTATTTTAATTTCATTTTTAAATGCATTTTACTTTTAATCATTTCAATTTATTTTGATTTAATTTTTAATCATTTTATTTTATTTTTAATCATTTTTAATTTATTTTGATTATAATTTTTCAAACTATAGCCTGGCTCCGCAACAGCCTGAGGGACAGTGAACTGGCCCCGTTTAAAAAGTTTGAGGACCCCTGGTTTAGAGGAACAGGACTGGCAGTGCTCATTTAACGCGTGAAGGCATTTGCCCATCGACAGAGACGTTCCCCATTGTACATCTCAACAACTGAACCGTTTGGCCAAAGTTCCTTCTTCAGAAGCAGTCAAAAGTTACAGACCTCTTCCTTGCAAAAGGAACCGGCCTGCAGCTCAGGATTACTCCTGCTCAGAGACCCCTCCCACTGGCTGCACATCTTGGTCATTCCCAGGAACTGCCTGGCTCGGTGAAGCACCTTGAAGTAGCGTATTTTTTGCTTTATAAGATTCACTTTTTCCCCCTCAAAAGTAAGGGGAAATGTCTGTGCGTCTTATAGAGCGAATGTGTGTGTGCAGTAAGTCTGTCAGATGTGCAGCTCATGGGGAAGTGATGGGGAATGTGCCTGGGATTATGTGCCCATTTGGTTCAAAATATTTTTTTACTTGTTTTCCCCCTCTAAAAACTGGCCCGTCTTATGGTCAGACACGTCTTATAGAGCGAAAAATACGGTAATTACCTCCAGCTCCTCCAGCTCAGAATCTTGACCTCGCCCACCCTCCACAATTGCCCTGCAGGATGTCTCACACTCCGATTCCAAATCCTCGTCTGCAATGCAGCCAGCAGTCCTTAAGAACCATCACCCAAGACCGCCATTCTCTCTCCTGCCATCACGCTGTGCCTAAGACGACACACCCAGGACTGTGGACCTCACTCCGTCTCCTTTTTCCAGCCCTTACCTTCTGCAGCTCCAGGCGGTTTTCCTCCTGGATCCGCTTGTTCCGGTCCTTCAACTCCTTTTCTTCCAGGTGGCCAATGCCCTTCTTTTCAAGGGCCTAAAACAAACAAACAAACGCCCCAAAATAAATAAGAGCCATGCTCCAGAAAGCCTCCCATCCACACAGCATTGCCCAGCAATCCTCTGGAAGTGACACAGAAAGGAAAACCCCCAAACTGACAGCTCACAGGACTACAAGCCAACTAAAGAAACTAAGATACAATACTGGTTACCCTCATTAAATTTGTGATGATTGGCTATAGTAATAGCCATGATTAGTTTATTTAATTGCTTTGTAAGATGGAGTTTTACAAGGTGTAATCAGCGTTATACAAGATTTTAGAAAATAGACAGCCTTTGTGTTTTAAACCTGCATTCTAGAAAGATATGCAGGCCAAAAACCTCGTCAGCTTCGCGCTAAAGCAAATGAAGTTCTGCACAGACTGATTGTCATGCCACATCAAATATTGTGTGAGCACAACTGAGTTTGTGGCTGGGACTGAACAGGATGATGTCCATCCGGAATTTAACTCAGGTTGTTTTTACTGGGATGGAATTGGATGTCATTGTGAAGGATCAGCAGAAGCAGATACTGCTGTTCAAAGGACTGGAATTTCAAGTTGACGGGCAGCTATACCCTTATAGTTTCCCATAAAAGCAAGATCAAAGCTCTAATGGCTCCATTAATTATGCAATTGCAGTAATATTACATAATTAATATTATGTAATATTAAGACAAGTAACTGTTTTATCTATCTATCTATCTATCTATCAGATTTCTATGCCACCCCCTTGCCAACTAGCCTCAGGGCGGCTCACAACATACACAATCTAAAACAATATACAATCTAAAACTAGAACTAAAACTGGCCCATCTCATAGTCACAAAGTTAAAAACAATAACCAATAAATGTCCAATAAATATAACAATTCAAAATTTACAATAATAAATTAACAGTTAAAATATTTCTTAAATAAAAAGGTCTTTGCCTGGCACCAAAAAGCAAATAAAGACGGCACCAGGTGAGCCTCTCCAGGGAGCGCATTCCATAGTTCGGGCGCCACCACAGAGAAAGCCCTCCTCCGGGGACTCACCCTCTTCATTTCCTTCACAGAGGGCTCCCGGAGGAGAGCATCAGCTGCCGATCGTAGGGGGCAGGAGAGCATATAAGGCCGCAGGCGCTCCTTTAGGTAGCCAGGACCCAAGCCTTTAAGGGCTTTATAGGTAAGAACCAACACCTTGAATTGGGTCCGGACTTTAATGGGAAGCCAGTGAAGCTGACGGAGAACTGGGGTGATATGAGAACCACGCCCAGTCCCCGTCAGCATCCTGGCAGCTCTGTTTTGCACCAATTGAAGTATCTGGACCGTCTTCAAGGGTAGCCCCACGTAGAGCGCATTACAGTAATCTAGCCGGGAAGTCACCAACGCATGTGTCACTGTTGTTAGGCAGTCAAACTCCAGGAAGGGACGCAGCTGATGGATCAGCCGAAGCTGATGGAAAGCGCTCCTCGCCACTGCTGACACTTGGGCTTCCAAGGTCAGCTCCGGGTCGAGGAGCACTCCCAGGCTGCGGACCCTGTCTTTCAGAGGGAGTGCAACCCCATTGTAAGCCGTCCTGAAGCTGGGCAAAGGTTGGGATAGCAATGTTTTAAATAAATAGTAATAAAGAAACCGAACTTCTGTGTGGTTTTACAGTGCAATCTTATGCACATCAGCTCAGAAGCAAGCCATACTAAGCTTAGCAAGGTATCTCCCATGCTGCGCTGCAGCCTGGCTGGAGTAAGAGTAGATAGACAAGAGATGTTCACAGGAAAGAAGGACCTCAAGTTGAGCCGGCTTTTAGATCCTGAAGGCACAGGCACGCCAGAAGCAGCAGGAATATCAGGTTTTGGTAGCCTCTCTGCTCCCCCCTCTGGATTAGAAGGGCTTCAGCATTGCAACCCAGCCAGGGCCGCTTTGACTGCCCCATGCCAAGGCTGCACCAGGTATCCTGCAGAGAAAGAGGCATCAAAGGAGGATCCGGCGCTCCCTGGTCAAGGTTCAGCAATTGCAACTGGTGCGGAACTGGGCTGCTCGGCTGGTAACTGGTTCTGCCAGAGCAGCCCATAAACTCCAGTGCTGAAAGAACTTCACTGGTTACCGGTTGTGGCCCGGGCCCAATTCAAGGTGCTTGTACTGTCATATAAAGCCCTAAACGGCTTGGGGCCTGGCTACTTCTGCACCCATCTGCAGCCATATATACCTGCCCACCCCCACCTTAGATCAGCCCGGGAGGCCCTTCTATGAGAACCACAAGCCCTCGGGGAGACGAGAAGGGGGGCAACCAGATGCAGGGCCTTTTCCGCTGCTGCCCCCCTCTCTGGAACTCCCTCCCTAGGGAAATCCGCCTGGCACCATCTCTATTTTCCTTTCAGCACCAGGAAAAGACATATCATTTTAGGAAATGTTCTAATGTTTAGCCTGTTTGCTGTGGCCCTTCTTAATTGTTTTTATAGTTGTTTAACTTATTATGTTTCAATTGGTTTTTAATGTGTTTTTATTCTGCTGGTATGTTGTACATTGTAAGCCACCTAGGAAGGCCTCAGCAATTACAGGCAGCCTATAAATACATGTAAATAAATAAAAAAGTTAGTTTTCTTTCAGTCTTGCTAGTCCACCTACAGAGAAAGGCATGTTTTGTGAGCTCCACACCATCTAGTTCCTGAAATTAGCTCTCTTCCAGACTCACCTTGCTCCAAATGAAAGCGCCCAGCAGGTTGTTGTCTCCAAAGGGATTGTCAGTGTTGGTGTAACCCATATACTCTTCCCCCCACCCCATCTTCTCCCGCTTCTTCCGTTCCTTGGCCTCCTTCTTGGCCAGGCGGCGGGCCCGTTTCTCTTCAGGTGTCTCGAGCGCCTTCATCAGCTCCCGCTGCTGTTTCTTCTCTTCCTTCTGCCTCAGGCGCTCCTGGAGGCTGAGCTGCCCATCCAGGTCTTCCCTGGAGCTCTGTGACTGGGAGGGCGAGGACGACATCTCCAAGGAAACAGATGACTTGGACTCAGAACGCTTCCGGCTTCTCTTCCTCCTCCACGCACAGTCATGGCCTCGTTTTTCTGGGGAAGAATCTGAAGAAGGAAAGCGGTCCTGGGAGCCCAATGAACATTTCTTGTGTTTCTTGTGGTGACGGTCTCCACTTTTTTCTTTCCTTTTCTGACATCTTTGGCTCTCTTCCTCGGAGCTGGGGAAAAAGCAGATTTCAGTATACAAATCAGCCTAGGAATGTGACTCAAGAGTTCAGCAGAACAAACATTCACCAGTGTGCTTCTCACAGGACCCGCCCACCACAAAAACAGCTCTTCTCTGCTTCCATTGCCTCCTCACAGTGCCGTCCAGTGGAGCTTTTTTGAGTGGTACATGTCCTGATACATCCAGGCCCTAAAAAAGATCCTGTGCCACCATCGATTGTCCGCTGTGATGACTTTGCCCAGCACTTCAAGGAGAAAATCGCTCAGATTCTCCACTAGCTGGACTCCACAGCTGATAGGCTCCAGTATGGGAGGTGTCCAGAGCGCCGTCCATCGTTGTTGGATGACTTTCAGTTGTTGCAGCCTGAGGATGTGGACAAAGTGCTCAGAATGGTGTGCCCTACCACCTGTTTACTTGACCCTTGCCCTTCGTGGCTGCTTACTAAAGCCAGATACGGGATCGATACCTGAGTCCAGGAGGTCATCAACGCCTCACTGAGGGAGGGCCGGGTCCCTTCCTCCTTGAAGGAGGCAGTGATCCGGCCTGTCCTGAAGAAGGCATCCCTGGACCCAGAGGTGGCCGCCAACTTTAGACCGGTGGCCAATATTCCATTTTTGGACAAGGTGTTAGAGCAGGTCATGGCGGGACAACTCCAAGCACTCTTGGATTAATCGGATTATCTGGACCCATTTCAGAAGATGGTGTCTACCCAAAGGAGGGCTTTTTCTGCGGTGGTACCCAGACTCTGGAAAGTGCTCCCCAAAGGTTTGCCTGGTACTGACTTTATATTCCTTTTGGCACCAGGTGAAAACCTTTTTACAGTGGTATCTCGACTCACGAATGCCTCAGTTCACAACCAAATTGGGTCATGAACAAAAATTTCATAAATTTTGACTCAGGTCACGAGCTCCGCATTGAGTGGCGACTGTGATGACGGCCGTCTCCCCCCCCCCCCCCCGTGGGCACAAGCACAACCGCAATCTCGACCATCTACCCCCCACAGCACAATCGCACCTGTCTCCCCCCACCCCAGCACGCCAGGACAACAGACACGTGCAGGGATGACAAGCGTGATCACGGTCATGCTGTGGGGGTGGGGGGCAGATGGTCACAATCTTTGTTGTTCTTGGTCACTTTGCTTCACATTTTTCTGATTAAAAAAAATAGTTATAGAACGGGTTAATCTTATTTACATTGAACCTTCTGGGGAAATTTAACTTGGGTCACAACCAATTTGGGTCATGACCAGAGTCCTGGAACGGATTAAGTTCATGAGCCAAGGTACCACTGTATTTGCCAGCCATTTTAAAAACGAGGATGTTTAATTGGCTTTTAATTACTCACAGTCACACTTTGTTTTTATTTTTGACTTTGTTCTTACTGGTAAAATGTTTCTGTTGGTTTCTGTTGGTTAATCAAATTGTTGCTTTGATTATTGATTGTTTTGGTTTTTGTAAGCTGTCCTGAGAAGTTTTGCATATAGGATGGGATACAAATATTTATAAATAAATAAATAAATAAATAAATAAATCACAGGTTGTGCTTAACAGGCCTCCAGAAAATTTATTCCCATCTATATTCCTGTAGAACTATTAAAAACTATTAGAAATCTATTGCAATTGTAGCAGAAATCTATGTATAACATATTTTACTTTGAAGTAGGCCCTACTGGAAACATTTGATCTGTTGCAATTTACCAGAACCAAGTATACCCCCAAGATCAGGCTAAGCATGAGGGCTGCTTAGGCCTTGCGTTTTCCAGAAAGACTCCATAAAAACACGGATACAAAAGAATGCTGGAACTCTGCAGGAAAACCTACATAGTGCCACATTTTGTCCTCCTTCCATCGCCCTTCTCAAAGCCTTTCTAGATCCGTTGCACTACAAGGCCCAATATCTCCAGCATATTGCTGAAAGTTATTAGGAAGTTGTTTTAAGTACAAAAATACACGAATCACATTTCCACTCCTAACGACGGTGCACGTGTGAAGGGAGCAAGGCTGACCCGTGAGTTGGGGGAAAAAATGCATGCTCCTGAACGGCCTCCGCACGTGACAGGACTCCCAACTATTGCCACTTTAATCCCGCTCCAGCTTTTGCCCAGGCGCAGAGTCAGCGGGTCATGGGGCTCTTCCACAGGACGACGACCTGAAGCACAGCTTTTCCATAGAAAGACCTCCCAAAGGGGGCCGCTCTATCCAGGGCCCTCTATGGTTCCAGCCCTTCTCTCTCTCTCTCTCTCTCTCTCTCTCTCTCTCCCCCTCACGCGTCTTCGCCGTACCTGCCCTCCCGCTCCCTTCTCCTCCTCCGACTCGTTCTCTCCTCGGATCCGGAACGTTTTCTCCTCCGACGCCGTTCCCGGGAGCGGGACCGGGAGCGGGACCCCATGGCCGCCCGAGGCCCACTCCTGCTTTACTTCCGGCCTCCCATAGGGAAGGCATGTAGGTCCTTCCTCGCCGCGTTCTGACGGAGGCTGCCCTATCCGCGCCTGATTAAAAATGGCGGGGGGGGCGGTCTTTTGCTCCCACGCCGAACCACGACGGCCTCTCTTCTCTCTAGGGGCCGTGGGGGAGGGGGAGAGGAATATTTAATCTTGCTGCTCGTGGAGTGGGAGAAATGGTCGTTTTCAGGCGACGCGTTAGACACCTCACTCGCTGCCCTTAGCCCAGCCTCGCTCCATCCGCTCCCCTCCACGAGGTGCTGCCAACGCAGGCCCACACTGCAGGGCTGTTGCACCCAACGCTCCCCGTACTTACAGGATGTAAGTAATGGACTGGGTTCATCGGCCGTGGCTTGGCCATAATTTCCTCCCGCTGCCTCAAACTTTCCAATATTAACAGTGGACTACACTGGAGGGCTGGCAGAAGCACCCCTGTACCCTAATTGCGCCCGCCTTCGGCGATATGGGGCTAATGGACTATGAACTTCAAACTTAACAAAAGATATCAGAGTCAAAGGTACTCAGAGTTACTGCCCAGTTCCACACTATATCTGAAAACCAATAGTGGTGTGCTTAAATTTATGCCTTTAAATATACTGCCCAGGGAGATCTGATTCAGCTATGAAGCACTACAGGAATGAAACAATATATTAACAGTGGCCTACACTGCAGGGCTATTTAAGTCACTCCCTGTCACGTCAACCCGTGAGAGAGCACGTGAGCAGGAAGGCGGGCTGCTCCTCTGTTTCTCATCCGTACATGGACATTCCCACATGCAATTCTTTTGCAGTTTTTTGAACCCTCAGAATCAGAGAGAGGCAGCTTTGGGAATCCTTTGTAAAGTCCTTTCCCGCCACCTGGTGGTGAAAGAAGGAGTTTGCTCACATGGGCTTCATAGGCCGCATCTATGGAAACATAAGCTGGTTTTCCGTTTCAGTTTGCAAGACAAGCTTTATGCCACCTTCAGTCCCCATTCTGAAGGGGGTAGCTGAGAACCTACCAGATTCACACTTCGTGAATGCATGAATACACCAGAGCAAGTTTGGTGCTTGTCAAATTTTGAGACACATTCCCCTGAACAAAAATTCTGACAAGAATGTGCATGCTGGGAGAAGCCATCCACAAAAGTATGTGTGTGAGAGAGGAAATGCATTTTAAAAGGGTTACTTAAGAGAAAATTGCTCGCAAAAGCTTTATCTTAGGCAAACATTCATTAAAACGTGTCTGTTGGGAGAAATGGGCACCCAAGAGGCACATTAATTTTCATGCTGGATTTCTTTTTAAAAAGTCACACAATTCCTCTTTGTACATAAAGAATAATTCAGCTCTTCCTGTTTGGAAATCAATATACAGCTTTTTCTGTGTATTCTACAACTTTCTGCACCACAGAGACAGTTCTGTGGCAGTCAGTTGATGCAATTAAAAAAACCAAAGTTGTTGTTATGTGTCAACAAGTCTTCAATGGGCAGGAATGCAAAAAAGAAAAAGAAAAGTTTCCATCCAGAATGCCGTGCCCAGAAATACCATTTCTAGTTGGAGACAGACTCCATGTCTGTCAAAACTGAAATACCAGTCACATGCCAGCACTTCTGACTTCGCAATCATCTTCTGCGGGTACATCCAGAGCTTCAGATGGAGACATTTCTGTTGCTATTTCTAGTGCTGAAGTTTGTCACGGTTTCCTCCTCCCAGGGGTCCCATTGCATGCCGAGTGCGGACGGAGAACTGCCAGTGCCGTCTTGTGGAAAGCCAACAGAATTCCAGGTCACTTTTGATTCCGTCCACATCCTGCCTCCTGGTGGAGGATGTTTATACCAGGAGGAAGAAAATATCAAGTCTTTTGGGTATTAACCAGCCTGCTAAAAGCATCAGAATAGAAGATGCAGCTAGGGCTGAACCTTGAGGTGAATCCAGGGCCCTACAGCTTAGAGCACTCCCAAATAGCTGCTCAGGGCAGCAAACAGTGTGGAGAGAGCAGATGGGCCTGGCACTGGCATTTCCAGCAACAGGACTCGGCTCATTGCAACAGTCTCATTTTTAAAGCACGCAATGGCCAGGGGTTGGCCAGCTGGACACATCCTTAGTTAGAGATGCTCATTTTATCATTTTGCTTTAAATATATAGCAAAGTTCTTCTTCCGTGGGCTTCGAAGAAAGGAAGAAATGAACTTTGCTTTATTTATGCAGTGCTTTGAAGGAGTTTAAAAACACAAAATGCAAACGCCAAGGGTTCTGTTCTGTTCTGCAGAATGTTATGAAATCAGATGGTGATGCATGAAAGGCCTGCCCTTTGGTCTCCCCCTCCACCCCAGTCCTGAGGGTCTCAATTATCAGGAAAAGAGAAGCAACACTTAGCAGATGCTTCAATCATTTATTTTGCGTGTAAGACAATCAACAGTGTGACTCATGCCCCAGAGCAAAGCTGACGAAAAGCAAAAGTTAAGGCATGGTCTTTATACATTACAGATTGGTAAGCAGGTTGGACCACAGATGTTCAGGTGTTCTCCAGTTCCAGTTCAGTAAATCCTGGCTTCCCACACACCTTTGCAGTCATTGGTGGGTTTTTATGGCTAGGTGTTTTGCAGGTATATTCCGAGAATTGTGTCTTGTGACATTTGGTATCTTGCTAGATGTCCCTCCGACCTAGCTTGTAGTTGGAATTAGAGAAGGTTTTCTGTTAGCCATGTATCCTTGACATTTGCAGTTTTGCTAGGTATTACCTTCTGGGTATCCAGGTGTTTTAATTTCTAATTCATTAACTAATCTGCAACCTTAGACATTTAAGCTTTCAGTGATTAATTGATGTATAGGTTTAAACACACAGAGCCTGAATCAGGAGCTGTTTTAAGCAACCTCGTAACTATGGCGACAGCTACCCAGAGGCCTGTGGTCCACAGTCTGGCCAAGGCTATGATCCACTGGGGCCACAGAAACAGCCCATGCAAGTTGCAGCAAGCAAGCAGATGGCTGGCCTTTCTAAGAAATCCCCCCTTTCAGGTCTTTCAGGATCTCATTTCGGTCCTGTGTTCCCTCAGGCGAGCAACACAAAGCAAAGGTGGGATTAGGTCTACCGTGAGAGAAGGGGAAAGCGCTCACTGCGCGTCTGAATACTAGTTCAGCACAGAAGCACACAGAATTAGAAACTAGCCAGTATTTCCAGTGTATTGAAATCTACACGGTCCATCGGCGCCTTCGAACATAGAGAGAGTTACCAGTAGCCTGTGCAGGTGACAGAACAAAGGGACTTAACAGTATCGCTGCATGGAGGGGACAGTCGCCCAGGTGAGCAGAGGGGGGCTGAGGTCTGTCAGCTCCAGGCTCACTGGTAGGAACGGGGAGAGAAGGAGACTGCACCTGCCTGTTAGTAACTTTATTTGCGGCTGTGGTCTTTTGTCGCAGGACTGTGATACAGGCCATCAGCCATGCTAGGTGGCACAAGGCCAGCATAACCAAGCAGAAGATGAGGAGCCTCCTTTTAAGGCAGCTCAGATGACTGGCAAGCCCATCAAAATAGGGTCCTTCCTTGGCCCTCACTGAGACATCGACAGTCTTCCCCAGACGCTCTGCTAGTCCCTGTATAATTTCCCGACGCTCATCTATCCCGAGACAGCAGTCTGTCCAGCTGTACGTCTGACACACGCTCCTCTCCTCTGCTACCAGAAAATCTAGGGCTATGCGCCGTACGGCCACCCGGAGCTGGGTTTGCTGATCGGCTGTCAATTCCAGAGCCTGGGCAGTCTTCTTAGTCACTATGTCTACCACGGCCAGCAAGCTGAGCATCCGATTATTCAGATACCCACGGGGCCAAGTGCTTCTGAAAAAGCCTCCATACAAGGTGGATGGCCTGAGCATCCGATTAGTCCGGTGCCCACGGGGCCGAGTGCCACTGAGAAAGCCCCCATACAAGGTGGATGGCCTGAGCATCCGATTAGTCTGGTGCCCACGGGGCAGAGTGTCACTGAAAAAGCCCCCATACCAGTTGTCCGGCCCATAGGTCTGCATACCTCTTTTGGGTGGCTGCTCCTCCTTTCCCCACCCCTGGCATCCACCAGAAGCTATTAGTGTTTCATCCTGAGCTCTCTGCCTCCCAGTCTCCCCTTGTGCTACCCTTTTCTGGATGGTTATAGCTTCCCGACCGAGGAGGGAGACGTGGGATTGTAAGAGGGCAGGATGGCCTTTCTCTGTCCAGTTCTGGGGGAGGACAGAATAGGAACAGGCCCACACCCTCACGCAGGAGAGTCCTTTTGGGGCCAGCCCAGTCCTGCCTTCACACAGCTCCCTGTGTGAACCTCCGTAGGAGTCACAGACTCCCAAGGGCAGCTTTCCCCCTGGGAATTTCCACACCCCGTTTTCAAAGCAGGTGCCGGGTTCAAGTTCCAGGTACCAACAGCACCATACCCTCCTGCTTCTCAGCTCCGTTTCTGAGCACTGCTGCTTAGTGCTCAAGCTGCTCTGCAGCCCTGCTGTAGCATTAGGGCCTGGGATCCAGGGAGTGGTGGAGCTGGAACAGAGGATGAGCATCTGGAGATGCGTGTTCCCACATTTGCCTGCCAGGGTGATGCAGGTGCAAGAGTGACTAAGTCTCACCATGCAGGTAGAAGCGGATGTCTTACTGCAGGAGAAGCGCCAGCCCCTGCACTGTGCTCCAGCCTGCCACTTACGGAGGGACCCATTGGTGCTCCACCCACCATCAAACTTAGGAGAGGAGGGGTCGGTGGAGTACCAGGCATAGGAGTCCCACAGGCCCATACAGACTCTCCAGGGCCAAGAGGGGGCCCCCTGGGGGGGTCCTGGGCAGATCCTGGAATGGCTAAGATTAAGGGCATTGGATTCCCCCAGGCTAGTGTTTTTATTTTCCTCCAGGGGCTCCAACACAGGGCCGGGGACGGGCCTAGGACCAGCAAGGGGTGTGAGCACAAATATGAGGGCCACAGAGGCATTCATGATTCTTGCTTATGCTTGAACAAAAGCTTTAGTCCATCCAGCGGGGTGACGGTCCAGTTCTTGTCCCTCGGGTCTGTGTTCGCTCTAGCAGGGGCCACCCCTGACGGGCCGGGTCTCTCGTATGTGAGGGAGTCTGGTTCCTGGGTTGCAGGCGGATTGAATACCTTTACCCGGGTGTGGTGTGTCCACCTGCCTTGTCCTTCGACTTTGACTGAAGTGTGGGTTGTAAAGACCACGGTATGTGGTCCCGTCCAGTATTCCGTCAAGCGCTTGATCAGGACCTTGTCACCTGGCTGAAATGAATGGATCGGAGTTGCACACCTAAGCAAGGAAGATAAAACAGACTGGAGGACTGGAGAGCTGCGACACGTTCCCATTGGCAGGACTCTCCTGTGCCCATATTCAAAGGCATTCTCTGGCAAACAGGAGGGGAAGCCAAAGAGCAATTCAAAAGGTGAGAGCTTTAGTCCCCTTTGGGGCATGCATCTTACCTGGGACAGGACTATAGGTAACTTCTGAGGCCACTTAAGGCGGGTCCCAGTGCATACTTTTGTTAAGATGGATTTCGAAGTCTGGTTCATGCTTTCTACTGGCCCAGAAGACTCAGGCCTCCATGGTGTATCCATTGGATCCCTAGGGCCCCACCCAACGCCCCCACCCACTCGAGGGGTAAAGGGACTCCCTTGATCCATAGAAAATTCCTGAGGGAGTTGCTACCAGGGCATGACTTCACTGAGGAGCTTCTTTGCAACCTCTCGGGCCGTGTACCTTCTGGTAAGGTAGGCCTCCACCCACCTGGGATGGGGACTCTGCAAAATCCTCGGGAAGGGGAAGTGGGCCCATAGCCTTCCTCCCATGGGGGCAGGTATTCTGACATGATAACCAGATTTGGACACTCCAGGGCGCTTCTGGGTAAAGTCGCCTACTGACAATAGAGCATGTGAAAAGCTCCCTGGTTTCCTCCCATCCTTCTTCATCACTTGGCACTCTCGGGCCAGCTCATCATCCTCAGGGGCACAAGAGGGACCCTCTGGGGCCACAGGGGGCGGCCTGAGCTGTGAGTTGGTGGTGGGAGTGAACTCAATCCCCCCCCCCCTCGCTGTTTTTTGGAAGCCTCATCAGCCATCTGGTAGCACCACCTACGCTTGGGATCTGGGTATTTCCCTTTTATTTAACTGCCATTTTAAGGATTGGGGATTTTAGATGTTTAAGTTAACAATCGCACCGTTATTTATTTATTTATTTATTTATTTTATTTAGGAATGTGACTTGCTCATTTTTTTTTGCTATTTATTGTTTTAACGCTATAACCAAGTGTACTTTTATTATTGTTGCTGGTTTTAAGTTTTGTAAGCCTTCCTGAGATGTCTTATTGTGAAGGGCGGGATGAAAATGCTTTAAATAAATGCACAAGCTGCAGCCTCTGTGGGGAGCTGTAGCGCCTCGAGTAAGGCAGGATCTGGCCCCACTGCCAAAGTTCTGCCCTTGGGATGCGACAAAGCCCCTCTCTTTCCATTGGGACGCATGGGTGTCTATGGTTCACAAAGACATACCTGGGTGCTGTGCCATTACTTATCCTCCTGGTAGCCATCGCCCGGTCCGGAGTCAAGGTGATCAGGTGGGCTGCTTGCGCAGACAAGCTGTTTGGTAGCTTCTCTGCGCACGCTGTCCCGTTTCGGGTGACTACAGCACACCTGTTGAACTGCTGGCTGTTTCAAATGAAGCTAGGCCATCTACATAGAGGGAGAAATCAGGTTCCTTGAGAGGGGTGTCCATCAGGTCTCCCCCGTGCTGCCTTTACCTGCTGGACCACCCAGGTCCTTTCCAAACCATTTATACAGCCTTACTAATTGGTCGTCATTTCTGTGCTCCAGAGGCACAGCATGTCTGCATCTGTGGATCACCTGAAGCGGAGGAGCTCTTGCACTCTATGCCTCACTGCTTGTGATACTGTGAACCTAGGGAAGCTTTTTGACTAGTATACTATGCACCTGCAATGCCTACTCTGATCCTGAGAAGTTCGTGTTCTTGTCCGTCGCTGATGTGTATGTGTCTCCTTTTTGCTCGCACAGCTAAAAAGATAAGAGCTAGGGAGGTTTTAAAGGGGACACTGCCCTGAATCACACCTGGTCTGTCTTTTAGTATTATGTTTTACTATGCTTGATTCCTGGTTTTATTTGTTAAACATGTTTGGTTTCTGGTTTTATTTGCTAATTCAATGCTTTACCTTGTTAATTTGTAATGGCTTATGGCTCAATTCAATACACTGACTGACTTCAAGGCAATCATGCCGTGGTTTGGGTTCTTTGCGACTGGCAAGAAGGTCGCTGGACTGAGGCCAGAAACTGGATGGAAGGAGAGGCTTGGGTTCAACAGCAGGGCAATCTCGTAAGACTGTCGTGGGGGTTTCAGCAGCCCATTTGCCCCACATCCTAGGATCTGAGGTGCTTCATGAGATGCCCCTGCATCCATCTTAGCCCCCAGCTCAGGGTATTTATTGTTGTGATTTCTTTATGTTGTAAGCCATCCTGGAACGTTTGTATAGGACAGGGTAAAACTATTGCAAATACATAAAATAGATAAATCGGGCTGAACATGGCTGTGTTGTCCACCCAGTTCCTTCCAGCGGGCAGGGCGTGGCTGGATGCAGCTCTCCATTCTTCTCTTGTCAGGAAGGTCTCCATCAAGAGCTGGGTGGCCACCAGTTAGGCTGGTGGGTTCAGACAACCCCTTGGAACAACCTAATTATTTGTCAGAATCCTCTAAGGAGGAGGGATTTTGCTTTTTCATGTTATAGAGCTCAGTAGTACTGAATGCCACCATCACAAAGGGAGGCTGTTTGTCCTTTTCCTCCCTTCCCGGGGCGGGGGCTGTGGGGGGGGGGCTACTGCCTACCAGAACTACAGTCAGCTTCTGAGGAGTGAGATCTGGAGGGTCTTCCTGACCTTGATGCTTAGGGGCCAATGCCCTGGGAGCCCTTGTGCCACCAGTCTCTGTTCCAGATGTGCCAGCCCCACTGAGAGTCCTGGCACTGCCCTCAGGGATTCTTAACCGGAGGGGGGGGTCTAATATACATCAGGGTGTAAAGAAACCCAGAGCCTGACTCAGGGCATAGCCGGGGAACTCCATGCCTTGCTTGTACGAAGCAGCTTCTACCCTCGACTCAGCCCCATTGCCTTATAAATCTGCTCCTTACATGTTTGTTTGTTTATAAATTTATTTATTAAAAGCTTTTGTATGCCATGCTTTATATAAATATCTCAGGATGGCTTACAGGAATTTAAAACAATTTAGAACATCTTTGCCACCAAGGTAGTTTTTCCAGTGTACTCTCCTGCCAATTATCTCTATATGGATACTGATCCCAGTGACCATCTTGTGTAATGACAATAAGCAGTAAGCACAGCTTGTATTAACTCCATATTCCACAACCGATCATGCTGTGGCACTATTGGGCAGCACAGCAATATTTTAAACGGATAAATAACCCTTCCACTGGCCACCCCACTCCAAAAGTCATCCAGCTATTCTCACAGAAAGCTCTCAGCAGATCCACTCATTCCCATCATCACTCCAGGGAGACACTTGCTTTAAAGACTTAGATGCTCCACTTCCCAAAGCTACAGGGAGATCTAGCTCTTTTCAAAAGCCCACTTGCAACGGAAGCACCAGCAGTCCCTGGGTTGCCCCTCGCACTGGGTTCCGGTCAAGCTAGAAGGGGTGTTGGAAATGCCAAGTAATCAGGGAAATTTTTACCTGGAGAAAGAAGAATTCACTTACCCTACTTCAACTGGCATCCCATTCAAGCCAGACAGGGTCTTTCTGGGGTTGGCTCCTGTTGATTGAGGTTCCCCTTTAACCAGGTGCAGGAGAAAGTACTGAAGATCTGGGATATTGATACACCGAGTGCACTGTGCGATCTGGAGTTGTCTGGGTGTCCCTGCTGGCTGTCCAGAATGAACTGTTTCAAGAACGGCCTTAGTCTTTTCCCTTGAAGATTGCAACTATAAGGAAAAAGAGAAAGGAACACCCAGCAGAGCCTTCAACTGCTTCTGCTGCGTGCAGAACAGGTCAGCAGTGTGAAGCTGACAAAAGGCGAAGGATTGGGCATGTTCTTTATAGATCACAGACTGACAAGCAGCTCCGACCACGCATGTCCAGATGATCTCCAGTTCCAAGATCAGCCAATCCCGGCTTCCCACGCACCTGTAGAGTCATTAGTGGGGTCTTACGGCTAGGTGTTTTGCAGGTATATTCTGGGAATTAGGTCTTATGACATTCGTGACCTTGCTAGATGTCTCTCTGACCTAGCTTGTAGTTGGAGTTAGTGAAGGTTTTCTGATAACCACGTACCCTTGACATTTGCAGTTCTGCTAGGTGTTACTCTCCAAGCATCTAGGTGTCTTAATTTGGCTTCTAATTTACTAACTGATCTGCAGCCTCAGACATGTAAGGACTCCAGTGATTAATTGATCTGCAGATTTAAACACAGGGAGACTGACTCAAGAGCTGCTTTCAGCAACCCCATAACTATGGCTGCAGCTACATGGGACCAGAGAGCTCCGGTCCATGGCATGGCCACAGCTATGGTCCAATGGGTGCCAGAAATGGTCTGTACGGTTTTCCCTGCAAGTTACAGCAAGAAGGCATTATGTTACAGCAGCTGGCTTTTCTAACACTGCTTTGGCATTACAGGAAATTAAAGGGCCATCCCAACAAATCCAGCCATTGCTGCAGAACTGGCTAAGGCAGGGTGTCCCAGGGTCAGGGACCAAAGGAGGGGACCTGAGGCAGTGGAGGTGGGTGTTCGTGGAGACCAAGCCCAAGCCTCTGAAGAGCTTTCAAGATCTCTGCCCACAGGTTCCCAGGCTGAGCAGAGGAGAGGTAATGCCCTGGAAGGGACCAGAGGGGCTCAAAGAGGAGGAAGAGGAGCTCTGTTGCCCTGCTTGGTCCCCGACCCATAGTTGCGGTGTTGGGAGAAATGAGCTGCCCAGTTAGAGGGCTTGGGCGGGTCTTGCCACCATGAGCATGGAAAAGGGTTTTATGGAGAAGTGCCTAGTTTCATTTAGAGGCTAGGTTCAACAATCATTCTTAGCATGCACAGAGGCTTCTAATCCATCCTACTAGACGGCCTTTGGTCTTGTTGCTGCAAGGTAGCAAGAGACTGCCCAGTGGTTTGGAGCTTACAGGCAAGAAGGGGAGAGCCAAGCTCAAAACACTATGCAAATCAACACCCGCCAGGAATATTGGAGGAAAGTCAGGTACATGAGCTCTTGAGCACTACAATTCCACCTTGAGTTTCCTGCAAATACGCATTGTTATTATTAGCAAGGAAACCAACACCAAAAGCATTCCGAAAAAAGCACATAAAACCTTTAACAGCTTTCCCACCTACACATCCAAAAAAAAAAAACACCAAAAACTTTGACTAGCCTCCGCTTCGTTATCAACAGCTGGAGAACATTTCACAAGCAAATCTACCCTTTTAGAATCCGTAGCTTGTTGTCGTGAAGAGTTTTCAGCCACCCCGTCACCAATATTATACAAATATTACCATGATTTAAGAGGCTGAAGAATCTTGAAAAGAATTTGAGAATGGCTCTTCTTCCCCAAACCAGCCTTGCGGTTAGAAAATTATACTCCTCCCGAGGTTCCAAGCACAATTCCAGGATCTGATTTATACATATCTTGAGAAGAACATCTAAAAACCAACTGTGAATGGAATTTGCTCACAGTCTGGCTCGTCTCTGTTGAGCTCCGTCAGGACACACAATCTGTTAAGTTTCAGAAGCAGGAACCTTTGCTGAATGCTATTTCAAGTTCTGTTGAGCTCTTACTGCTACTGTTGCTTCTGTGAAATGGTCTTGCGAACCAAAAAGTGACCAAGATGTTAAAAGGATCGGAGTGAATGTGGCTGACCTTGATATAGGTTTTGAGAGCGCTTGTAATCTCCAGCTTATTGCCTATGGAAGTGTCTGTGGATGCATTCCAAGTTTTTTAGCTCTCCCAAATCTAATCTTATTTCTTACGAAATTTTTGAACAACTCAGAAGCCAGCACGCTGCTAAGCAAAGCGCCACCCCCCTTTATTTGGGGTCAGGAGACTTGGCCTTGCAACTCTAATTACTGTGCTTGCAGTCTCATCAGTTTTGCCTGAGTCTTTTGCCACCTCCTGCAGCCAGCATGAGCAGTTGTTTTAAGGGACAAGAAAGCCCACTCCCATGGCAGGCATTTTGTGAGAGTGCTCATGGCACGCTTGAAATTCCAGAGCTGCCCCTTGACACGAATAGACCCAACTGGCTTGCAAGGTGGCATGCTCCCGGTCCCTAAGAGATATTTGAGCAGTGACTGGATAGCTGTCTGTTAGAGGAGGTTTAGACTCCATTCCTGGACTGAGCAGGGGGTTGGACTAGGCCTAAAGACCCTTCTGACTCCATGCGCCTGTGAATCATGTTGAAAACACCAGCCCCTGTGCCTAGCGCTGTCCACTGGAATTTCCGAGATCAGAGCGGTTTCAAAGGGATGTGAATTTTTATTTGCTGTCTTCCACCAAGGGCTTCATGTTCCAGCAAAATGGGCCAAGACGCAAGCTGTAAAATGCACACACAAGCACACAAGTCTCTTCCTCCTGGGCAAGAAGGAAGACGGATCAGGTTCGACTTTTCACAGCTCATTTTGTGTTGAAGGAGTTCTTTGTTTTCCCTTGTTTGATTGTTTGTCCAGAGGTGGTGCAAAAGGAGCTTTAGTGTCACGCTTTGGCCAGACCGGCTGGAATTCACTGGCATGAGAGAGGATGTGTACACCGTTGCTATTTTAACATGACATTAATGCGTCCCCCTTTATGAATACAAGAATTTGCTACTAAAATTCCTCTAGCATATGCAATAATGGATGGAGGAAAGTTTTCCAAAATGCTGTACTTTTAACATGAAAATAATCCATGTTATGAAATGCATTGCTTCATGAATTAAACATCACCCCGAAGCAACACAGGTCGAGTCAGCTTGGACAAACAGAATGCTGACCATGCCAGCCAATCCTAAATGAAATCTACACTGTAATTCATTTTTATGGAATGACTATTCCTTAGGAAGCACCAATGTTACGTGTTCAACTTTCCCTGTAAAATCTAGGTGATGCCAAAGATCAAGCTGAGCTGCCTGTACCATTTGGACACTCTGGCAAAAGTTGCTCTCCGGCTCTTTTCATGCATCAGTTTTGATCCTGCCCCTTGGAGCAACGGAGGTCAAATTTGCTCAGCTAACTGAAGAGCTGCCACAGAAAGATTGTCTGCTATTATACCTCTCCTTAGTTTTCCCTCCTGGGGCATGGGCTACCAGAGTCACAAGAGAGACACCAGTTCAAGGCGACAGAACTCAAGACAGGGCCAAGTGCAAGCATTGTCCAAAGTCCTAAAATGAATTCAGACGCCAAAGTACAGGCCGAGGTCAGGAACTAGCTGTATGCATCCAGCCCAGAGTCGAGAACCAGGAAGACACACAGCACAGTGCGGGGCAGCTTGGCACAGGGTAACCAGCAGGGCTGAGGACCAGTGAAGGTGTGGCAAACAGGGCTAGGAAGAAGGAGAAAGCAGGGCAGGGCGAGACAACATGGCATGGCAGGATACAGCCAGGCAGGGCAGGACTCAGAGGCCTCAAGGAACAGGAGCCGAACTGCAGCTAGCAGGCAATACAGCAAGGCGGAGAGGATCCCGATCAGCTGAGGCGCCAGGGCAGAAGGAAAAGCTGGTTCTTATGTAGCTCTGCCCCAGGGCTCCAGCTGGAGCTGCTGAGGAGCCTGAGTGCTCCAACAGGGTCTGTGACCAATCCTGCAAATACTGTGGGGAATGTTCCGGTCCTGGGCCCAAGGCAAAGGGGGCTGAGGCTGGGATGAGTCTCAGCAGAATCCATCCCTCCAGCATTGTGGACTTCCTCTTGCGCACAGCCCTGGCTTGGAAGGGGAGCCGAACTGAGAGGAAGTCTGCAAACACTCCCAGAGCAAAGGGGGCTCACCCTTGGCGGGGGAGGCTCTGTGCCTTGTGTGCACCTAACAAAGGCTGGGCGGTCCCAGCAGGAGCCCAGACTAGACGTAGGGCTCTGACAACATGGACTGGGGGCCAGGCCGGTGAGCCCAGGAAATCTGACCTTCCCAACCCCCAGTTGGCTCCCTCCCCCTGAAAGCCACGTTGGGACTCTGCGCAGGCTGGATTTAGCCTTCTGGGCAGAGATTCCGCGCATCTGCCCTGCAGCACAGTCATGCATGTGTGCATTGGTAAGGGATTGCTAATGCCAGAGTGCAGGACACGGAATAATCAGTTCAAGCTGCAGCAAGCCAGATTCAGGCTGGACATCAGGAAAAGCGTCCTCACTGTCAGAGCGACACGACCGTGGAAGCAGCTGCCCGGAGAGGTGGGGGGCTCTCGCACACTGGAGACATCCGAAAAGAAACTGGACAGCCCTCTGAGTGGGATGGTGTAACTTGGTGTCCCGCAACAGCAGGGGGCTGGACTCGATGGCCTTTGTGACCTCTTCCAACTCTACTGTTCTATGGTGCTATGATTGTACGCTTGCTGGGAATGATGAGAGGTGTAGTCCAACTTATCAGAAGAACAGCAGCTTAGGGCAGGCCATTATAAATGGTCATTTCATTAAGGAGAGTTTTAAATGGAGCCAGCTGCCTGGAGAGGTGGGGGGCTCTCTCACACGGAGACATTCAAGGCCAGACTGGGCAGCGACCAGAATGGGATGGTGTCGCTTGGTGTCTTGCAGCAGCAGGGGGTTGGACTGGATGGCCTTCCTGGCCCCTTCCAACTCTACTATTCTATGGTTCTATGCTTCTATGATACGGGGGCCCTTTCCTCATGATGCACCCCCAACTCCCCTTGCTGCTTCCTGGGGCCCTCCCCCCTCCCCCAGTCTCTCCCCTATTTCCCCGACATTCCCGTCTGCGGAGAACAGGCGGAAATTTCTCTCCTTCCAGCCTGAGTAGCCCAGCCAACGTGAGCTGCGCTGGGGTGTCCGGGAGCATTTCAGTGGCACCCGGAAAGGCAGATGAGGAGAGCAAGAGCAGCAGCCAAGTTCTTGTACATTTGTCTTGGGCTTCATCCATGGGCAAGAGCAAACCAGAGCAAACCATTTGGCGAGCGCGGTGGGGAAGGGGAAGGTGGAATGGAAGGGGCGGTTGCTGAGAGCTTTCCTCCTTTTTATGATCTTTGGGAAGGCGAAAGCAATAATGACAAGCAGCTGAAGCATTTTTCAGGGCCTGCGTTACTCATCATCAGATCTGGAGCCAAAGAACAAACTGAGGGGGAGAGATGGCTGCAGCCAAGCCACAAGGTCACTTGTAAAACCGACCTCAGGAGAAGCTCAGCTGGGCCAGGAGAAGCACTCCCTGGGGACTGTCCATTCCTACGGCCACGGTTCTCAGGACAAACATAAGCCCGCAAGTCCCGGCCTTCTTGCTGCCTACAAAGCATTTATCTCAGCTGCCCCCAAGCTGACTGGGGGATGCTGGGAATTCTAGACCCAGTGGGGAAGGCAGGTTTATCCCCAGAGAATGGGTCTCGATGGCTCTCCTCCAGAGTCACTCTCAGCACAGAAGCAGCTGTTCTGCTTGGAGGAGACCCTTCCCCCCATCTCTTTCCTCTGCACAGCCTGCATCAGGTAACAGACCGCCATGATCCCCCACCTCCTCGCACATCCTCATGTTTAAATATTGCTCTTCTGTCTGTATCCCCATGTCACTGGCCTCTGATCTCTTGCTGTTGCTCTCCATTCTAAGGCTAAGGGACTGGCAGCAAGAGGTCCAAGCTATGGAATGCCAGTCATTTTGGCCCCCTTTGCTTTTGGCTGCACCCCCTTTGCCTCTGGCTCCACCCACCCCTGGAACGCACCACCCAAATCCAAAAGTGAAATTCAGCCCTCAAGCTGGAATAGACCTGCTAAGTCAAATCTTGTGTGTGCAGGTAGATTTTCCCCTGTAAGGAAGAGGATGATGGGTGTGGCTCACAGGTGAAGCACCTGCTTGCCATGCAGGAGGTCTTGAGTTTCATCCTCGTTGACTCCGGCTAAGGAGAATGCCAGCATGGCCTTGATCTGGCCCACCGCCCCGATTTTGTGCACTCCTGTTTTACAAGAAGCTCCGTCACGTTCCCAGCCAGGCACAAGTCCCCCGGCCAGTCCATTTTCCCTTTTACGCCCAGAACTCCTCCTTGGATTGAAAGACCAAACTCTTCTGCTCACACTCCCTGGATGTCCTTCTCCTGCTTCCCTTCTCCTCTGCTGCCCAGAATTGTCACTTATTTTTAGCTTCCCTGATCTGAAGAACTGGAACAGCTTTCCTCTACTTCCAGGCCAGTCTGGGACAGGGGCAGGTCCAGGGCTACTGATTCGAATGTGTTGGCAAAGTGGCGTTTTCACCCTTGCTTCCCCATGGCAGCCCTGAAATGCTCCACGGGGCCAGCTGCCCTTGTTGACTGGGGTGAGCGGGGGGGTCACAGTGGGGAGAAGAGTCCTCCCCCCCCCCACCACCAAATTAACCTTCTTTGAGCAGAGCCTCCTGAGACACACAGATCCTGGACGCAGCCCAGTGAGAAAAACAAAGAAATTAAGCATACAAGCATACAAGGACACTTTACACTGGGGAAAACGCCACTGCATATTTTGCCACACACACAAACACAAACACAACATAGAGGATCCTGATCACCCTTCTCATCCTGTGCTCCCCTGTTCCTTTTCCCAGTTTCCAAGACAGCATGGCCAAGCAAGAAAAATTATCTTACAGCCTGTGGCACTTAGAATCAGCTGCACTGTTCCAGTCACAAAAGCTATCATTAGCCAAACTGAGAGGGCGTACCCCAAAGATCCAAAATATATTTATCAGAGCCCCGAATCTTTCCCCCAGAACTTCTTCTGCCACTTAATTCTTCAGGTGGGGCATGAAAAGGGCCATAATGAAACTTAACCAGCTTCTGTGTGTCTTCTGTATTTCCCCACCCATTCTCATTGCAACAAAGAGAATTTACTGAGTTAGGATAATCTGGGAGTTCAATGCAAATTAATTGCAGGCTATAGGTTATCTGAGATAACATGGATGGGATTACCTGTCCAGCATTCTGACAAATTAAATACCCCTAGTCATTTCAAAACATTTAAATGCATCCTATTCGTGTAGAGATACAAATTAGCATAAGAACATTTTATACTGATTTGCATCCTGGGCCTTGACTCTTTTAAGCATTTAGCCAGTCACAGCTATGACATGATCATGGGACTCTGGCTCTGTTGACTGTTTAGACGCTTTGTTAAAATTGCAGATATTTTTGGAAATGTTCAATTCTGAAAAACAGTGAGCAAATTCCTTGGATTCCACTGCAGCTCCGACTTCTCCTTTGTCGACAATGTTGGAATTACGCTACTGCAACAAATACAATTGGGAAGCTTCCAAAATTCTCCCCCTCCAAACTTCCCGGGGCCACCACCAAATAGCTCCAGCACTTCCCATGCACTGGGGCAAGGGGGGTGGGGGAGCTCAGCATTCACAGCAGGATCCTGTTCTAACAGGGGAAAGGATTACAAAACCCATGTGCCTCAGGGGTTTTACTCATGCAGGACCACATGCTCACTAGTGCAGAAGTGGAACACAGCAACAAAAGCATAATAAAAGGGCCGGGGGAACAGATGCCAATATGAAAATTCAGAAAATATTAGGAAAAGGGGAAATACCCATATCTATACCATGAATGATTGAAATGCACTTGTGCGTTCCAGAGAAAACACTAAAAAAGCCATTCTGGATGTGAGTGTAAAATGAACTGGATGAAGACACTTTTCCTGTGATGTTTTATAAATGTGTTCAATGTGGGGCCCGGGTGTGCAAATCCACAAAGCATCACAGAAAAATACCCTGGAAATAATAATAATAATATATGATAATATTATAAAAATAACAACATCAATTTCATTTTCTGTGCATGTGAAAATAAGCTGAAGAAGTTGGACACTGTGAGAAATTGGGCATGCATCCATTAAATTAAAATTTAAAAAGAAACTTAGAGCAAAACTTCTTTCAGTCATCTAGTAGGGAGAGGTTTCTTGGTGATATTTGTGGGGTAGACCTGTAACACCAAATCTGCAGAATCTCTAGCTTATCGCTGGGTTTTATAACGCCAGAGAAAGATGCTACAGAGAAACAGTTTTAAATCAGGCTGATAGAATTTCCAGAGCAGACTCTGCGGATCTGGTTTGACCACCTTCACCCTCAGGAACATAAAACTCAAAACACACACATTTTGAAATTGGGATTACAGATTACAGATTTGCAAGGGATACATTTCTACATGCAAATCCCAAACACCACCCTCCACACGCACAATATTATTTCCGTTCTATATGTGGAAGGACAATCAGCAAATAACACTCTCAGTGCACCCCCCCAATAAACGTGTACCCCAATTTTGAATTTTCTATGCGCATGTTTTATCTTCCTATATTTTCATACATTCAATTTCCTCCTGAAATTTGGCATTCCGAATTGCCCATTATCATTTTAGCAGAACTCAGTTGCTTTTCTTTCAGTGTTTCATTTGTGATTTCCAAACTTTATACAGGGTGCACCTCTGCCCATGTGCAAACTTCTTTTATTTCCTTCACAGTTCCTTCTCCACCATCACCAGTGCAGACATACACAGGTGAGCCACTGCAAAAAAAGACATTTGCTGCAAATGATTATTTTGTGTTGTGTTTTACCAGTTTCCAGCAGCCCAAGTACACACCAGTAGCACACCCGATAAACAGACGCTTGATGCAATCCTGTTATAAAATAGTATAATTTTAAAATTATAACATCTTGCTGCTCTGCACATCTACACACTGATAATGTAGACAGGAGCAGGAGGGTGAAGGTGCTGGTGGGGGGATTCGACACATCAATGCATACTCCAAATCTGGAATGGGTTTTATATACCAATTCTAGATAAGCCAGAATTTAAGGGGAGCAAAAGGCAGGGTAGAATGAACCTGGGAACCAAAAATGCATTGCGGTGGGTGAAAGAATTTGTTCCCTGGAAAGGGAAAGAAGAAGACAGGTGGTTTAGTGATGGAATAGTATGAGAATATAGAAGGATCTACCTAATATGGAAGAGAAATTACAAGGAAGGGCAAGGGGATGCATTCAGCTGTAGCTTCTCTTTCAGCCCAGGGGCCAAATTCCATTATTTCAGAGAAACTTTGGGGGGTTGTTTCCCAGTGGTGGTGGTGGGGGGCGTCCAGGCAAAAAAGGATGTGCCGAAAATACGAGCACATTATAAATTCAAGCTCTGACTGCTGAGACTGAGTCTTAAGAGAAGCATCTCAGCCTTTTACAATGGTGGCTGAGATGCTTCTGCACAAAAGCTGGGAGGCACCTGGAAGGCAGGTGCAGGGGAAGGCAGGTGCAGGGGAAGGGAGTGGGACCACTGAGAACCTGTGATTCGGCACCCCTGGTATATGTGGAGAGGCCAGGGGACTGGGAGATAGCGCCTTCTTGTCCCAAAGGTTTTAGATGCCTCAAGGTGGGGAGATGAAAAACGCCACAAGGAGATATTCCCCACCAATGTTCATACCATTAGGGAGCTGCAGAAGGTGCTGGAGGCACCAAGCAATTTCTCCATCAGAGCTGGGATGCGCCCACCCTCCTTCGGCGGCTGGATGCCCGGCGGGCCTGTGAGGTAAGCATGGCCCGCGGCCCCGATGGGTAAGACATGACTTGGGACGGGCCCCGTCGTTGCTCATTCCCACTCATCTCCCGCCGGATCTCCGTCAGTGCCTGTCCTGGAGATTCCAGTAATCGCTGGAAGAAGCTCTTGTGTCCCACGGGCTTCTCCTGGCAGGTGAACGTCAGGGCTGTGCCCCTGTTGGACTTCATCTCCCGCGAGAATCCGTCCGAGGTGCCATCAAAGCACCGGCCAATTGCAATCTCCTTGGCCAGGCGTGGATTCTGGTCTGTCACTGTGTAGATGCCGTAATTGTGGCCCAGCGGATCCACCGGAGCCAACATGGAGAAGGCCGACGTGTCATTGTTCTCGGCCATGGGCGGGTGACGGCTCAGGTACTCCTGAAGGTAGCTGTTGACTGCTGTACGACGACAGCTCCCCTGCGGGATGATGGACACTAAAGTCCTGTCTACCTGCCCTTGGTCAAACAACCTCCCGCTACATTTGAACTCAACACAGGCTGCTGAACTATTATATATTTCAAGGTCCCGGACGCTACGGGAGTCTCGGAGGCCATAGAGTTGTCCCCGAGTCCTCGGATGGCTGCCACCCCAGTTTTGGGACCGCAGCAAGAATTCTTGGGGCCCGTTGATTTTCACCTTGATGTAGCAGGCCCGGAACTCTTGTGGGTTTGGCCACCAGGAAAGGTAGTCCCTCATCCAGGTGGTCAGGTCGCTCTCCTTAAAGGGCACCACATTATACTCGTATTTGTCATCTTCCACGCGGTAGAACCGGAAATGGTTGGCTGTGATGGGGGCCTGCTCACAGTCCTTCAGGCTCCGGTAGGGGTAGATTGGCCCATTGGTCTCGTCAATGTTGTTCTGGTTGGGCCGGGCGAGGTTGATCTTGAAGGCTGTCTTCTTGAGGGCAGGGTCTTCGTGGTCCGTCCGCCGGTAGTCCAGCTTGTGGAGGTAAGGCTGGGAAACCCCCACGGCACGGGGGTCCAGCTTCGGGCTGGAGGGCACCGCCTCCAACTCCTCCCCTCCCATGGTTGCCGTGACATAGGCTGTGTAGGCGTCGGCCCGTTCACCATCACAGAAAGCAGGTAAGCAGGCGCCGTTGGGGCCCGTCACGACGCTATCGAAGCGACCCCACGCCTGAGGGTTGGACGGATAACCGGGCCGGGGCTCCAGGTTGATGAGGGTCACAACCACGCCCTCCAGCTGCTCACTGGGGTTGAACTTCTCATTGATGTAAGTTCGGACCTTGACAAAGCAACGGCGGTTCTCTGGGACATCAAGGTTGAACAGGCGCCGCTCACGGATCTCCAGGTTGCCAACCAGAAAGGTTCTCTCTTCCCGCTTCTTACGGCTGCCCTTCACCAGCTTTAAGGATGTTTCCTCCTCCCACAGGCCCGTCACAGGGTTGAGGGACCACAGCTTCATTTGCTGGATGTGCTCTGGCATTGTGATGAGTTCAGCATCCATCCTGATTTCCAGACGCCCAGTCTCTAAGCCTTGGTGGGTTTCCTCTTCCCAGAAGTCCATGGAAAACATGCCGTAGGTCCGAAGAGGAAGGAGGTCCCCTTCCGCATTGATGAAATTCAGGTCGCTGGAAGCAGCATTCACCAAGGTCAGGTCTCTGGGATCCACAAAAGTAATACTGGCCTGGACTGTCCCGTTGTATACCTGTCCCATGGTTTTGAAGAAAGACCCCGGTGGGATCACGATCTCTCCTATGGGACCCTCTCCAGCTACCTCTCCCAGTGGGATGATGTTGGTCTCCGTTGGATCCAAGTCAATAGGCTTCTTCCTCCGGATGAGTTTGACTTCTTGGTAGACTGCTCCACCACGTTGGTCAAAAGGAAGGACCTTGACCGTATCTGCAAACTTCTGCATCCTGTCCACAAACTTGACCACAAGTCTCTGCGTCTCAGGAGGCACCTCAATGGTGAAAGTACCTGTGTAACCAGTGAAGCCCAACTTCTGGGCACCCAGATAGATCTCGCCGAAACGCAGGGGTTCGTTGTCATCCGCTGCAGAAGCTCTCCCCCGGACCAAGATTTTGGGCTGGGTGCAGGAGGTGCACCCACACTGTGTGACCACCTTGATGGGCAGAACGTAACCCGTGCAGCGGATCTTCCGCACCTCCATGCGCAGTATCCCGCAGCAGCGCTCCACGTGGTCTTGGCATTGTAGCTTATCGGCTAAGTTCCCAGCACAGTGAACACTGGGGCAGTGACCCACATTGTAGAAGGAGGATCCCGATTCCTCTCGGATACACTCTTCAGGGAGTTTGATGAGGTATTCCTCTGGCTGAGCTGCGCAGTCTGAGACTCCTGGGTCTAAAACAAGAGAAAAACCAGCCAACCTTAGGGGACATCTGAGGAATGGTTTGCATAGGATCAAGGTCAACAGTGGAGAACGTGAAGGAACCGGGAGGACCAGGTTCTGGAAAGCTGTGGCAGAAGCTTTCCAGAAGGAGAAGTTCCCAAATCCATCTTCTACTCGTGAGAAGCCAGAACTGCTACAACTACCTTTTTGCATGATATCAGCTTTTTTGGAGTTCTTGGGGCTGTCACTATGGGGCTCTCCTAACAAGCACCTGAGCTCAACATTTAGCATTGAGGATCATGTGCTATTGCCTTTCCACCAGGACTGACCAGGTGTTAGAGCAGGATGACACCTTCCCCATATAGGTGTCTCCATACAGCATTTTGGGGAGGCAGAGATGGGAGAGGTGAATTAAACCAGACATGAGGAATCATAGAATCATAGAATAGTAGAATTGGAAGGAGCCATGAAGGCCATCAAGTCCAGTCCCCTGCTGTTGCAGGACACCAAGTCACACCACCCCACTCAGAGGGCTGCCCAGTTTCTTTGAATGCCTCCAGTGTGGGAGAGCCCCCACCACTCCAGGCAGCTGGTCCCACTGTCCTATCTCTCTGACCATGAGGAAGCTTTTCATGATGTCCAGCCTGAATCTGGGTTGTCACAACTTGGAACTGATTCTTCTGTGTCCTGCACTCTGGCATATGCAAGAAGAGCTCTTGTCCTTCCTCTTTGTGACAGCCTTTGAGGGACTTCTAGAAGGATACCATGTCCCCCCCTCAGTCTTCTCTTCTCAAGGCTGAACATGCCCAGTTCCCTCAGTTTCTCCTCACAGGGCAGTGTTTCCAAACTCTGGATCATTTTTGTTGCCCTCCTCTGCACCCTTTCTAATTTATCTGCATCTTTCTTAAATCTTGGTGCCCAGAAGTGGACACAATAATCCAGATGGGGTCTGACTAGTGAGGAGTATAGAGGAGCTATTACTTCTCATGATTTGGAAGTAATACTTCAGTCAATGCATCCCAAAATAGCATTTGCCCCTTTGGCGGCTGCATCGCATTGCTGGCCCAATCTCACATCTCTTGAGTCATCTTAGAATGAGACCGCAAACTGTGCCTGGACTCCAGCACTGAGGCAGCCATGGGGAAAACGTAAGTTATCTCTGCCCTGTCCTTCTGCCCATCAAAAGCACATCTCTGCTCCAAACTGCCCTTGTTGTCCCATTCAGGAAAGCACACAGCTTACTGGGTTTGAGGTGCCACCTACCCCTCACTCTCAAGTGGGCAATGGAGGATTTGATGGCGCCATGCTCATTGCTAGCTTTGCAGAAGTACTCTCCAGCCTGCCGGGCCTGCAAGTTGTGTAGCACTAAGCTACTGTTGTACTTGAAGGCTTTCCGGTCTAGGAGTGTTCCGTTGTGATACCTGCAAAATAGCAGATGGTGAGCTTATTAAAAAGGGCATTAGAAAAGAATACCTTTCACATTTTCATTTGGAAATTCGCTCTGAGTACATCAAGGACAACTGCGATGCACAACAGGTGCTTTGCTGTTCCTGTCTCATTCCTGGCTTTTGGCCTTCATCTGCTTTGTGTTGGCTCTTTCTCTTACCTGTTTGGGACGGGTGGTTTACAAGGTTCCCTTCTGCTGAAAATATGGGGTGTGGGTGTGCCATGCGCAGAAAAGACTAGT
Organism: Varanus salvator macromaculatus; assembly: GCA_023646645.1. Taxonomy (NCBI): domain Eukaryota; kingdom Metazoa; phylum Chordata; class Lepidosauria; order Squamata; family Varanidae; genus Varanus; species Varanus salvator. The sequence goes on along the minus strand of JAIXND010000802.1, from coordinate 6,024,104 downwards.
CGGCTTAGTTGCTTTCCTCCAAAGTACTGTTTGTTCTTAGGTGTAATTTTCTCTTCTGTAAATAAATGGAACATCTACCATCCCTGAGTCTTGCTGAGATGTCCAAAGCCTTCCTTTTAAAGGAAAATCTGGCAGAAAGGGGGTTGCTTATGTCCTTTGTTATTAAATCCCTGCACCCCTTTCTCAGGAAGCACCCCAATTCCAAGCCAGGTTACTGTTTGGCATGTGCTGTCACTTTAAGAAGTCGGACCTGATGGCTTCCCCAAGGTGCTGCCAGGGCTCTTGTTTTGCTAAACAGTAAGAACTGGTCAGGTTAACAACACTGCAATCACCCCCTTTGCATGCCAAGGCCCAGCACAATCCCTGTGCCTCAGTGGCCGGTGTGTTAACCTCCTGCAAGCAAATGCCATTGTGTGGAGCCCTTCTGTAGGCCTCTCCCCGTCTTCTGACTCTGTTCACCTTATTTTGTCTTCAACTGCCCAGCTGCTGGGCCCATGTGACTCAGAATCTATAAAACACTCTGTGTATGTTCTAAAACATGGGTCCTCTAACTAGGGCCCGTGGGCCGAATCCGGCCCGCCATGCCCATTTATCCAGCCCGCCTAAGGTTTTGGACTCACCGTGCATGCGCATGCACCCACCGCCACTGCCCACCTGGCACCGTGTGTGCCCACCTACGCTTTGCCGTGTGCTCAGAGAGGCAGCACCTTGCTCACGCGGAGATCGTTTTGGACTCACTCGGAGAAAACGATCTCCTAGTGAACAAGCTGCTGCCTCCCCACATGCGCCCCCCCACCCCCCCGCTGACCCACGCCCAGCACCTTTCAACTGGCCCCTGTTGAAAAAGTTTGAGGACCCCTGTTCTATAATCTTGTAGTTGGTAGCGGAGACCACTACGCGGGCACGGGCTGTTGTAAGTCACTGCAGGGGGCCTGGGTGATCTCGCCAATAAAAATGCCGGGGTTCAAGGCGATTCAGTTTTCCTACAGGTCCTGGTCATTCATCCTCGCCATTAGTAAAGAGACTCCGACACTACTGTTTAAGGCATGGGTCCTTAAACTACGGCCTGTGGGCTGGATACGGCCTGCCATGCTCATTTATCCGGCCCACCTCAGAGCTTTCGGACTCACTTGGAGAACGATCTCCAAGCGAGTCCAAAAGCTCTGAGCCAGCACAGGCGTTCTTTGAAACTGAGCAGAGAGCCGGCGCATGTGCCAAATTGTAACAGCTCAACTGCATGTGAGCCTCTTCCCCCACCATTGCATGCATGTACAGGGTGGGAATATGGAGCAGGAAACAGAAGAGAGGAGCGTGGAAGAGAGAGAGAGATGAAAATGCTAAAACAGGATTGAAGGTAAGAAAAATACAACTTTTTAAATCTATTTTTAATTATGTGAGCCACGTCCCCAGGCTGTGGGCCAAGACGCGGCAGCCTCGCCGAGCCTGGGGGCAGACAGGTTGAGGCGGAGCTGGGCCGGGGCTCCTTCGCCTCTGCTGCAGCCTTCTCCGAGCAAGCTGCAGCTGCCTTTCCTCCCTCGAAACTGGGGCAAAAGCAAGGACTATAATTCCCATCATGCCCAACCAGCATGGCCAATGGAAGTTGTAGTCCAGCTCATCTGGGCAGTACCAGTTTTGGCAAGGTTGCACTAAAATTTGGTGGTCATTAGCTCTGCATCCAAATGCAGCCATTGTGTATTAGGGAATTGTTCTGGGCTGACTTGCTTCAAATACTACGAGTGGCATTACCAGTATTTGTCCTTAGTGTTTTTGCTTCATTCTTCATAAATGCCAGTTGCCGTCCTCAGCTGCATTATGCAAAATACTCTATTTAGTGCCTTGGTCGTGTTGTAACTCTCTCCCTCGAATATGGACATGCTCTTCCCCACCTCATCTTGGGCCTCTGCTGCAGCCCAAGGGAGTGGAGCAAACATTTTTAAGTTTTTAATTGATTCATTTAATTTTAATTATTTTTTCAATGTGCAGTGTGCATAGGAATTCGTTCATATTTGTTTCAAACTATAGTCCACCTACCAACAGTCTGAGGGACAGTGAACTGGCCCCCTGTTTAAAAAGTTTGAGGACCCCTGGTTTAAGGTTTCCACTTTAGGGTTTTAATATGGATAGATGCTTTTTGGTGCCACCTCCCATCAGTGGACTAGACCCCCAGAAATGTTCATCCAGCACCCACTCTGTTTTCATTTTGCCACCAAACAAAAACATTTCTCTTCTGCACCCTTTCTAATAGTTTTAATAATGGATCTTAAGAACTGATCTTAGATGTTTTTAATTTTATTGACATTTTTAGTAATTTTGTGGTTGTCTGGCTCATTTTGCCATGATTTAGAATGATCCTGTTAAATTATTATTAGTAATAATGTATTTATATTTTTATGATGGCTTTTAAGGCTTTGTGCTATATTTCTCATTCTTCCTGTTTTACGCTGCCTAGAGAGTCTTATTCACTATTTGGCAGCATATAAATATAATATAGACGGTGCTGGCTTGCACCCCTATTTTTAAGGCCTGAGCATGTTCTGTAAGGTCTGGGCAGCCCTGGCTAACGCTGAGAAGGATGTGCAGTTTGGTAGTGGCCTACCTTACTGGGTTGGTGCTTGGACTGAAAGTGGCCTTTGGATAGTGAACTTAAGCCGAATTGCAGGATTTTGGTGTGTCCAGAATCAGAAATTGTGCAAAGGAGGATGACCGATGACCAGGCAAGTCCAGCACAACTGCTCTGGCAGGAAACATTTCTTTTGGGCTGAGACAGCTCCGTGTAAAAGAGTTGTTTACCACTTGGGTATAAGCAGTAAAGCACAGCTTAAGAACAGAGAAGAAAATATCTTAGGAACGGGTCAAGAACCTTGAAAGCCTTGCTGATGGACTTGTTTTACCGATACCCATCAAGTTTTATACGCCAGAGCTAAGATAGCAAGATAAAATGGGGAATTCCCATGTCTCCTTTGCCTTCCTTTTAAATCTTACATCTGTAGTCACATGTCCCTGTCCTTGCTTTGCAAAACTGGGCCATGGTTGCAAACATCCGGTGCGCCATCACTCACCAGAAATACTTTTCTGGCGCAGGAATGCCTTGCGCACCACAACAAAACTTCACTCTTTGTCCAAGTGTCCTCACTTTGGATTCCGGATGGACCACCATGGAAAGTTTCTCTGCCGGAGTTTTAATAAAACAAATACATGTGTATCAGGATGATTTTCAAAACATTTACCCTGTCCAGGAGCACTGAACCTAATCCTGCAGCCTGAACCCTCCAAGGTTCTTCAAGATTGCTAGGCCTCCTTATTGACTTAATTTCTGTACTACCCATTAGCCAAAAGAGTTCTTTCTCGCTCCCCGTCCACAGGCCCGATCCCCCTTCGCCCAAGTGTTTGCGCTCCTCTCCCAAGCTTTAGGTACTACCAATAAAGGTTTGAGATTTAAAAAGAAAACCACTGGCATTTCTAATATTTTTCCCCACACCCTTGCCTTCTGAACCAGCCTCATTGTGTTACAATTCCTAAGAGTTTCTCTTAAATGGAATTTTGCTCTTGGGCCAAAATAAGTTCAGCCCGGCCCTTCTACAGAGGAAAATATCTCTGGGCCAACAAAGCCAGAACTGGAAAATATTTGTTTTAAGATGCTTTTGTTTTGAGAAAAGAGCCCAATAAATCAAATATTATAGCCTCAGGAACGAAAGAGGGAAATCAGAAGGTGAAGTGGGGCTGTTCTACCGGCCCTACTGAAATGCTTTTTTTTTTTCCTCTTCCCTCCCCATGTGTTTGTCCTTGCATGCCATGCCCTTTTAGACTGTAAGGCTGAAAACTATCCAGGAGCTTTCTTTGACTAAGAGGACCAAAGTACAGTAGTACCTCGGCTCACGAACGCCTCAGTTCATAACCAAATCGGGTTGCGAACAAAAATTTCATTAAAATTTTGACTCAGGTTGCGAACTCCACATTGGGTGGCGACTGCGATCATGGCCATCTCCCCACCCTCCCTGAGTCGGGAGATGGCCACGATCCTGCTGTGGGTGGGGGGAAGGAGATGGCCGAGATCGCGCCCATCTTTCCTGCACGTGGACAACTGCATTCTTGGCCATCTCCCCGCCCAGCAGGATCGTGCCCATCTGCCCCCTTGAGCGCCCCCCCCCCCAGCATGCCCACGTTTATGCCCATCTCTCACCCCCAAGCGTGCCTGCGATTGCACCCATTTCTCCCCCCGAGCGCCCTGGGATGACGGGCACGTGCAGGGAGGACGGGCGCGATCGTGGTCGTGCTGGGGGCGCTGGGGAGATGGCCGCAATCTTTGTTGTTCTTTGTCACTTTGCTTCTTCACATTTTTCTGATTTTAAAAAAAAAGTTCCAGAATGGATTCACCTTATTTACATGGACTCTTATGGGGAAATTGGACTTGACTCAAGACCGATTTGGCTCACAACCAGAGTCCTGGGACGGATTGAGCTCCTGAGCCGAGGTACCACTGTACTTGCAATGAGTAAGTGAGAAATGAGTAAGCTTCCCTCTCTCCCCCAACTCTTACCGAGTCTACGGAGCACGATCTCCACCATGGAAATCGAAGAGCTGTTGGAGACCACAGAGGCGCTACCCCGGGCAAAGAGCTTGTGGGTTGCAAGTACGCTGGTCCCGTTTCTGACACAGACGCCTCGGACTGTGAATTGTCCCCGGAGGTTGCTTCGGGCCAGCAGGGCCTGTGGCCGATCACCAAGAGAAATTTGGGCATCGGCAAGAGCTGTCCCACCCACGCTCCTTACGGTGCCTAAGAGCGTGTGGTTGGGACAGGTGCAGCTGGTACAGTCCTTGCTGGGGATGCCCACATCACAGCGGAGCTGGCAAGCTAGGAACAAAAGCAGATTGAGAAGGGGCACAGAAAAAGGGTTTCTGTTACTCAAACTCCGCGCCATAGGAAGGTGATCTGCTTAATATACTTTCTAATCAATTCAGCCTTATCCACATTAATTTGCACTGCAGAGGTATAGTTTTCTCATGTTCCGAACCCTCCGTATTTCAGACATGGGCCCTGCCCCCTGTTTCACACACTCCCCTAATGTTTGTACTATCGAGGAGAATTTCTCAGAGGAATTACAGACATGGTATATGCCCAGTTGAAGAACGACTTTGGGTTAGGAGGAATGGGTTCAGGAACCAGCAAGGAGTGGGGCTGGTGGTGTGGAGTAGTGGTGAGGTGTTGCAGAATGGAGCTAGAGATCCCTTGTGTCCCCTAAGCTGGCTTCAGGCATAGGGTACAAGTCCTCTCATTCCTGCTGAGTAAGATTCAGCAGCCCATCTGGTCGAGGTTTGTGCATGGAAGGGAGATGTGAACTATTCAGGTCTTTGCTTCAGGCGGAAAAATGGTAATGCTGCAAGAAGGCAGGGAGGGAGAAAGAAAGAAATAAAAAGAGAAGCAGACAGATGGCAGTGAGGAGAGTCAAGCAGGCAATTTCAGAGATGTGTGTAAACCAGGTGCAAGCGATAGGGTGAGCATCCAGTTATGTTTGGTACCTGGGCAGGGGCGTTCGGAGCATTTCTGTACCTCCGAGGAGGGCCCGGCACAGCCCAAGAGCTTGAACTTCTGGCAGCTTCGCCGCCGGACTCGCTTCCCGCCGCTGCCACAGCTCTTGGAGCAGGGTCCCCACGGCCCCCACTTGCTCCACTGGGGTTCTGAGGGGCAGAAACCATCAGAAGCTGTTAGGAAGCCAGGAAGCTGTTCCTTCCACTCAATTCGTGGGCGTTGGAAACAGGCAAACGCCGTGACTTTCACATTCACAATCATCCAGACCTTTGGCTCATCCGGAGGTGAGTTATTCCAGATTCCATTCAGCAGCATTCTGTGGAGCTGACCTCCGACACCAACCTCCCAGGAGTGTAAATTTGCCAGTAAATAAAGTATGTGCGTGCACACACACACACACACACACCATGAGATTGCTTGCAAGCAAAATCACCCTTTCGCAAGTGGAGAGTTTGGTAGAAAGTAGTCTTCCCAACTTAAGCAAACAAATACAGATGCAAATTCCTTCCATGACTTAGGAAAAAACAACATTAGCTGTGAAGCACAATTAACTGATAAATTGTTTTGTTTCTGTTGCTAACGAGCCAAGATCAGCATTGCATCCCATAATATTGATCAATTGGTCAGTTTAAGTCATATCCTAAATATTGTTTTGTACTGTCTTAACAGGAAGGGGGATCAAGCGAGATAAAACAATCCTTTGCAGAGGCTCTGAGAGTGAATTACTAGGGACAAGATATCAACAACATGAGTACAGGAACCCGGGGTGGGGGGGCTTGCTCCCCTTGCCTCCTTCTCTGGGAGGAATATCAGCCAAAGAAATAAGGGTTACAGAGAGCATTTCCCCCAGCTTCCTGCCAGAAAGAACAATCCTAAGAACTCAAGCCCAGAGCTTAGAAATAACTCATGCAGAATTTTTAGAAGATGTTGGGTGCTGGTACTCCAGATATTTAACAGTCCAGCAGAGCAGCCCAAATTAAGGAGCTCCTGTCTTTAAAAAAGTTCTTGGACCAACCAGTGAAGCAGTGAGTATACCGTGCCAATATGGTGTGCCAAGGCCCAGCCGAGAGGAAAACGCTGTGCTAGGAAGCCATGAATTTTTGAGTAGACTTTCATTTCTAGCAGCATGCAGACCATTCTGAGCTTAAAATCCCATCTCTTCTTTCTGCTATTTCCATCCTGCACCTTAGGAAAACAAACCCACACCCAGCTGCTGATTTGGATTGGTTTTTAGCAAAAGTTCGGAAAAGACGATGGGATGGGGCGGTTCGCATTCCCTGCTTTGCCCAACCTGGGGAATGGATCGGGTGTCTTTTGGCAAAAATGTCTAAAGTCTGCCCGAAAAAGTACTTGGACAGAATCACATCTTGGAGGCAGTAATGTTCATTTAAAAAAGCGGTGCCTATAAAAACAGGCTTTTCTGGCTTTGTGGAGACCACAAGTGCACGAAAGAGATTCCTAGCCAGTTAAGTACTGACCCATGGGGGATGCTGGGCTTTATTTTCGCTACAGTTCCTGATCTCTCTGTCTGTCTGATTTCATGCAGAAAAATTCCAGATGGAGGCCAGACCTCAGGGTGTGGAGGCAGGTGGAGCAACAGAAGTAGCTGGGGAAAGTGGGGGGGGGGGGGTACTTTTAATGAAGTCAATTTGCTTTAGCTTGCTTGTGTGTGTGTGTGTGTGTGTGTGTGACAGGAAGGGGGGAATAAAGGCATCGCCGTCCCAGCAAAAACTCCAGATTTCAGAAATAAAAAGAGGGAGTTTAAAAAAAAAAAAAAATGCTGGTCATTTTTCTGAAGGGCTGGGGGTTGCATACTTGACCACTCCCTGTTTAACCTCTGCAACAGAACTGCGAGGCAGCTTAGGCTAAGAAAGAGGGTTTAGGTGGCGAACGAAAGTTTATGGCTAATGGGGAGGTTGAAGGGATCTGCTTTGTGCTGAAAATCCACCAGATTCTCTGGTCTTTGCTCTGATTCTCCACCACTTTCCTTATGTTTGTCCTTTAGGTTACAGATCTGCTCTTATAGCACAGTTTGTAAATGACTACCCTGTTTGGACCGCTTGCCGGCATGCACCCCCTGCAGCTAAAGCTGGCCCAAACAGGTGTGCAAGTCATGAGTAGAGCTATTCTCGATTCCTCCACCTGGAAGTAAGCACAGAGAACAACCTCAAACGTACGCCACGGCAGAGAGGTGCTTACCTGGGCAAGGTCCGGCGCTGCAGACTCGGCGGTCCTTGGCCTTCCCTGGGCACTTGAGCATCTTGTCCAGTGCTTGCTGAGAGTTATTCAAGCAGGTTCGGTGCCTGCTTTGGACTCCACGGAGACCACACGCTGTCCGTGAGCAGGTGCTCCAGGAGGACCAGTCCGACCAGGCCAACCAGTCTGTAGGATCTGTGAGAATGGGGGTGCGAGGAGATGAGACAGAGGGGAGGTGCAGCTGAAGCTTGGTTGTAGTAGGTTTGGGGTTCGGCTAATAGGCTTGGTCCCAATAGAGACTCGCAATAGGAAAATGACAATGCATGCCTTAACAGGTGCTGGGAAAATTCAGCGAAATCCTGGAAGAAAAGGGTTGCTTGTGTGTCTTTGTGTTATAAAATGCCTGCACCCTTTTTTTCAGGAAGCACCCCAAAAAAAGATTCCAAGCCAGGTTGCTGTTTGGCATTTGCAGTTCCTTGAAGAATTGGGACCTGATGGCTTCACCAAGGTACTGCCAGGTTCTTGTTTTGCTGATTAATAAAAACTGACCAGGCTGCCAGGTTAACAGCATTGCAATCGCCCTCTTTTGCATGCCAAGGCCCACCATAATCCCCTGATCGATATATTAATCTCCTGCAATCAAATGTCACCTACTTCTGACTGTGGTCCCCCTTATTTCATCATTGACTGTCCAGCTGCTGGTCCCATGTGACTCAGAATCTATAAAACACTCTGGATATGTTCTAAAAGCTTGTAGTTGAGGTTGCCTCTATCTGGTAATATGTTATTGTTAGTGACTGCAGTTAGTGACTGCAGTCAATAAAGCAGCAGAGGTTCAAACGTTTGATCTTTCCCAGGTGTTCATCTCCTTGCAAATTGAAAATTGAGGTTCTGTCGCAGGGACAGAGCATCCTTTTGTGGCATTATAGACACAAAAAGACAAAAAAGGGATAATGGAAAAGACACAGCCAAGAGTAAAAGGCACCCGGCTGAATGATATTAGGCACTCTGAGTTCTTTGCTAGAAAATCGGTGGGATAGAAATCATATAAATGAAAAAATTGTGTTGTTGTAAATGGGAGACAATTTGATGGTGCGTAACAACAATGAGAGGTTATGGCCGTTCAAAGCTACCCTTTAAGTGTCATGGTGAAGAAGAATTGATTGGAGCAGAGAAAAAGTGTCCAATGTTCCTTGCTAGGGAAGCACAGCTCCCGGCAAAACTCTTCCTGCGACTGGCACAGAAGGGCTCCTGGGCAGAATGGAGGTGGGTTTCCGGAGCCTGAAGCTCCACACTCACCTGTGGGACAGAGGAATCGGACGTGGTAGTTGGAGCAACTCTTTCCTGCAGGTTGCTCCTGGTTGAGGCACCGGAAACCATCCTGGACGCTGTATTGAACAACCTGTCCCACCTCTTCTGGGAGTTCCCACTCTGTGGTCCGAGCCTGGATGGCCATGGGCCGGGCACAGACGCGGTCCCGATAGTAGAACCGGATGGCCTCCAGGGTCTCAAAATCCCCCTCGCCTCCAGGATGGTCCACATTAAACCACGAGGTCCATTCACCTGCTGGTGAGATCTGAGTGTTAAGAACACACACAGAGAGGCAGTGTGGTCTAGTGGTGAGAGTCTTGGACTGGGGACATCCGGGTGCTGGTCCCCACTTGGCCGTGAAACACCCTGGGTGACTGGAATGGCCACTGACTCTTATTCCAGCCTACCTCACAGGGTTTATTTATTCGTTTTATTTATTTATTTAAAACATTTTTATGCCGCCCCATCGCAACAAAGCCTCGGGGCGGCTCACAACATAACAATACAAAAATGTCATTAAAACCAAAACAGGGTTGTTGTGGTGAGGACAGAAATGGAATGGAGGAAGACATTGTGTTCCTTTTAGGAAAAGGGGGGATGTAAATGCAGAGTCATCGTCGTCGTCGTCGTCATCATCATCATCATCGTCATCCCTCTTGAGCCCAACAAACATATGTCTCAATTTTAATTGACTCATTTAGATTAATAAAAAAGGGCATCTGTCCGTCAGTGGTCTGACACCAAGGCAATGATGCGTATTAGTCTGAAGCCCGGCACGCCTACCAAGGGGATTGTCTGAGTGTGCATCTCAACATTCCTGTGTTCTCCAAAGATAATAATTCATTGAAATTAATTTATATGTGTCTGCAGGGTTGAAGCTTGCGGCAGCAAGTTTGGTCATGAGGGGATGTGGCCCCCAGACAAGAGCTGCAGCTCAAAATTTCTACTCTGGGGGGATTTCTCAGCCAAGGGATAGAACTACAGGTCTGCCGGCCCCGTGGGCTAGTAATTCAAGAAACAGCCAAATGCATTTTTATTATTTATTTATTTATTTACAGATTTATATTCCGCCCCCTGCAATAAGCCTTGGGGCGGCTCATTAATTAAATTAATTAATTTAATTAAATGCATTAATTTAATAAAGGCTACTTGCATAGCTTCTCGAGACAGTGAAGACTGAGGCAAGGAGCATGTCCGCTCTTTGAAGGGTGAAAAGACCCCCCCAGATTAGGGGCAAAAGTGCTTTTCAGTTGCCTGTCCACAGTGGGCAACCCTTTGGCATGGAGGGGGGGAGCCATGGGGAGCCATGGGGCAGTTGCTGCTTGGAGGACAAGGGCAATGCCAGGGGAAGGAGTCTGGCCTCTGAAAAGCCTGCATGGGTTGATTTGGCCACTAGCCCGAAGTTCTGCACCCCTTTTGTAAGTGCTCCTAACGAATATGGAATTAAGGAACAGGCCACATCGCAGGCGATCCAGAAGGGAAAGAAATCAGCTGGTGAATGTGGTGGCTTTTGCACCGACTTCCCCCAAAGCATCCCCCATATATATATATATAAATAAAAATAAAAAGACAACCTACCTGGCATTTCAGCATCGAGGCTGGTCTGCACTTTCCCCCTTTTCTTCTGTTTGTGCCACTGCTCTGCCTTAGCAGGACGCGAGCCATTTTTCCCTTGTGGTTCTGTGGAAGATCCCGCAACAAATTCAAAGAGGCAAAGAGACCTGTGGTATCTTAAAGCCTGCGGATTTGTGGATTGTTGCCTTGCATAGGCAAGAAGCAAGCAAAGAGTTGGAGCAACTTTTCTATGTTTAGCTTGGAGAAAAAGGCAATTAAGGGAAGACATAACAGATACAGAGAATTACATTATGGCATAGAGAAAGAGAAAAAGAAGTTCTTATTTCTCCCTTTCCCATAATACCCAAAAGGGCAATCCCGTGAAGCTGGTTGGTGTGAGATTCAGAACAGACAGAAGAAAGGGCCTCTTCAGATAATGCAAACTATGGAATTCACTTGGCCAGCCACCAATTTGAACATCCTTTAAAAGACCTGGACAAATTCATCGAGGAGAACACTATCCATAGCTACTAGTCCTCATGGATCTTTGCTACCTTCAGAGTCAGGGACAGTGTGCCTAGGTACATCAAGTGCTGGGGAATATGGATAGGACAGCTCTGTTGAACTCCTGGCAAGCTTGTGGGCTTCCCATGGGCAATTGGTTGGCGAACTGAATGCTGGACTAGAAGAACTTTTGGTTGAATCCAGCAGGCTTCTTAAGAGGCAATTTTAGAGGTGGAAAAGATTTTCCACCAACCAAGCCTCTCTTGCAGTGGGACACACATTTAAATCCATGCCTGCCAGAGCCCTATGGCTTGCGTTTGGGTCTGCAAGGCTGAGAGAATCCCATAGGACCACAGGCTTGCTTGGAGTTGGCCCTGAAAGACCCTAAACCCCGCTTCTCTCCTCGGTGTGAAATTCCCTCAATGCAAGTCATATGCAGTGTGCATTGCCAAGAGGACTTGCCCTGGTACGGTGAGGTCCATGCCGTGGGGCAGCACTAAAAATGGCTAAATGCTCTGGGCGACGTTCCACACCAGAAAACCGGGAGTCATTAATTACAAATTCGCCTTATAATTTTCCCCAGTGGAGTTCGCAGAGGAGATCAGGACACAGATCTTTCTGCCTCTTCTCAGCTTTCCAAAAATGTTGCATTCCTCTCATTGGCCCATATTATTCTGGGAACCATGGGAGGCAGACTTAGTGCAGGTGCTAGCATTAGCCAACCATGTGTTTGGGGGTCTTTCCTGACCTTCCCCATTATTACTTTCCAGCCAAGATTTTCTTCCACGGATGCCAGAGGTCTCTTTTCTCTTCCCTTCCGAAACACCGAGGGGAAGTGCATGTTGACCGAGAATGGCGCGGAGCGAAGCAGGCAGAAAACTCGGCCCCAGACACGAGACAATGGACTTTTCCCTGCTGCACCACCCAAGCTGCCCAGAATCTTCCGGAAGTCTGCCAAAATCATGGTGTGAGCTGTCAGACTTTGCAATTCACACTGCCTTGAAGGTCAACAGGATTAACCACTGCTGACTGAGCAAATGTCAGCAGAAGGAAAGATTAAAAGTCTCTCTGGGGGAGGCAGTGTTCCCTTCAGCCCTTCCTTCAACACCCACCTACCCCAGACCTCCAGAAAAGGTCTGGTCAGGAGTTGAGCTTCCACCGACTCCTCATGAGGAAGGGCATGTAGACTTACCTGGGCACCCTTTTGCAACTAGGGGCATCTCACATGCCCAAGACACAGGTAAGGGAGCATCAAAAAGAGAGCCGAAAAAGATGAAGGTTTGCATCACATCTGTATATGCTAGGAAATATATTTATACCGAGAGAGAAATTCAGATTTAGGAACATAGTTGAAAGAAATACCCTTCAGGGAAGTCTGTGACCAGGTGACCTGTGAACATCACCACCTTCACCATCGTTATTCTCATTTCTATACTGCCCTGTAGCTGAAACTCTCCATTCTGGTCCTCCTGGATGGTGAGCAATCTTACTCTCCATTCACACTGTTACTTTACTCTTAAACTGAATTCAGACCAGTTGTTGAGTTGGATGTGCTGACCAGTCCTCTCCATCTTATGCCCTCTAGAAAGGATGAGGAACTAAAACCCAGGCTTGTTAGGGTGGCCACAGGGACTGCCTCTTCTCCATTTGAAGATGTCCTCCTCTTGAAGGACTGACCCAGCCAAGTCTATTCTAAAGATGGAAGATTAAAAAGTAGGCAGGGCCCAAAAGTGGCCCAGAAAGAGTTTGAACATGGAAAATGAAAAACTGGGTAGCAAAGGCACGATATACCTGGATTTTCTTCCTCGCTATGGTGAGCTGTGTTGCATTCTTGTTAAATAATTTCCATGTGTAAATATTATGCAAATTTGGATCCTGCTTCATACCTTTTTTTTGTGATGGGTCTTTGGGGACTGCAGAGAAGGAGCAGAATTTTAATTATAGCCTCTACCCTAATAAAATTCTCTCCGTATTGGGTTTAGGGAATACTGGGGATTGTAGGGTTTTCTTCTGTCTAAACAGACAGGAACACTTTCTAAATAATGGCAAAGCCAAGCGCAGGAGAACAGTCCATTGCTCACTCCGGAGGGAAAAGCTCGGCAACACTCTTACCTACAGCTGCGGCTGTCCTAAAACAGAGAATGGAGCACCCTTGTCAGTGAAAAAGGATTGATAGCAAAAACGGAATCCAGGTTAAACCCTAAGAAAGCCCCTACTGAAACCCTTTGCTGTGTGAGAGTGGAAATGTTTGGAAATAAGCATCCACACACCTCTGGAGGAGCAGAAGCCCTTGCCCGGTGGAGAATTTCCGTGAGCACACTAGTAGCAACACGGTGTTAGTAAAAACACAAACAAAGCCCCATGGTGCAGTTTACAAGTTGATGCAATGGGGAAGGAGTCCCATCAGTAAATATTTGCATGGAAAATGAGGATAAGGCTTCCTGCAAGGCTGGACCAAGGATATTGGGACAAGCCATCCTGTTTGCCCACGGTGGGCAGCCAGGTACTTCTAGGGAGCCAAACATCAGCCTTGCCCACAGGAAGGTGGAGGCGGCATTAAATCTTTCTTGTATGTATTTGTTGTTGCTGAATTTCTATACCACCCCAACAGCCAAAGCTCTCTGGACGGTGTGCAACTGTCAATAAAAACTGGAAATAAAAATACAATAACAACATCATAGACTCAAATGCCACACTGATTAAGCCACACAGTGTTGCCAGCCCCTGCCCTCCGTCCACTCTGCGTTCAGCCACCACACTTCAGTTGCTTACGTCTCAGTATCTTTCTGTCGTGTCTGTTGAAGACATTGGCCAGCTTCGCTCCGCTCTTATTGAACAACAGGGAGCTGTTCCTTCCCTGGGCTGGTTTCTAGTACGGCTGACGGCTTGGAACATTGCAAACTGGCCCAAAGCATTGCCAGCACCTCTGCCTAGGGAAAGCTTGCATTTTTCTTGCAAGCTCTGCAGAGGGGCAGATCTCTTGCTTTCTGTTGAATTTCCCTTTCAAGCCTGCAGCAAGGAATTCCATATATTTGTTATCTAAAGAAGTTCTTTTGCCAGCTAAATCAAGCTTGAGTATCTGTCCATTAATTTAATTAGGTAACCCTATATTCTAGTATTCAGAGAGAGAGAGAGAGAGAGAGAGAGAGAGAGAGCGCGCGCGCGCGCGCTAGCGAGCGAGCGAGCAAGCGAGCGAGTGAGCGAGCTTGAGCTCTTTCTGTTGTCTCTACAATTATGCGGTCTAAATATTAGGAATAAATTTATTATTGACTCTCCATAATTAGAGCTACACTGCAGAACCCTTCATTATTTTTGCCCTCAAACATTTCCAACAAATGCTTCAGTTTTCAGATCTGAGATGTTGGTCCTGCCACTTCTTATGTTTTTGCAGAACCAATCAAGGTCATAGGAAAACTGGAACAGAAGGCGAGGAAGAACAAGGTCCAGGACACCAAATCCACCTTCTGTGTTTGGAGATTTCTTTCCACATAAGCCCACGCATCCCCTTCCAATGTCATGGACTGACATCAGAAAGGAGCATTACCTTGAGTTGAGACACAGGCAGAGCCAAGGAAGGACAAAACCAGGATCCACTTTAGTTCTAGCATCACTCCGACTTCGGGAATTGGGTAGGGGGCTGCTCACAGATTTGCGGGAGATCGACTGTGACTCTGAGCGGCAGGTTGTTTCAGAACTGGAGCAGAGACAGGCAACAGCCCTATATAAAAGCCATTCCCCCGCTCCGTATTCCATTGGTTTGGATGCTTCTCCAGAAAGCTAAGCCTAGACTCGGAAAGAAGAGACACGGAGAACCCAGAACTTGTCAGCAAGAGCAGTGCTGGAAGAATATCAGGGAATTTTTCATTATTGTTTTTGGGAACTCTTCAACAGTAGCCTTTCTGGTTTGGGTTGCTAAAATTGGACAGCGCTTGCAAAGATGAATGGAGTCAATAAAGCCATGATGAGCTCATGCCGAGCGAGGCACACCGCCGAGCTCTCGTTCTATGTGTGGTTTGGAAATCTTGTGTGGGGAGAGTTGGGGGGAGACTTCTGGAACACGCTCTGCCATTTGAGGCACGGTTTACATAGCTTTTTCATAAAGCAATCTGGCCTCCCTGTCTGCAATAGGAATTGACCCTAACCCGCACCCACTGCTTTAAGGTTCAGAATCGGCATAACAAACACAATATTGCTGAGGTTGTCCCAACTGAGCAAAGCGATTGCAGAACTGGAAAAGCAATTAAAAATTATCTGAAGGCTGGTGACTCTTCCCTCTTGGGCTCTTGAATGCCAGGGGCATTTGTGCATTAAAAAATGCACAGCGAAAGCATAGAGGACCAGTTTTCTCCTCCTCTCCCAAAGCCAGTGCTCAGGAATTCCTGATTGTCCCCCACCCTGTCTGGGAATGATGGGAGTTGTACTCCTCTACACCTGAAGGCTTCCGACCTGTGGATTATTAGACTTGGACCTATGGGCCACAACCCCGAATCTATTTCTCAAGGCCTTTAAGTTTACCAGGGCGCTGCTGCCACCTTTTTTTTTTTTTTTAATGCAGTTTAACTGCCATGCAAAGGGTGGTTTTCAAGTGAGACTGAAGTCAGGAAAGGGTGGGCTCCCCACTGGCACAGGCCCTACAAAATCTTCCTCGGCAATGCACTTAAACTTGGGGAGAAAAAAAAAACTTTTTCCATTGGTTTGGAGCTAGCTAGGGCAAGGCAAAATTAACTGACCCATTTAATGGAGATTGCATGTCTGAGAAATTAACTGGCCGCATTTGCCACCACTGAAACTTAAACAAGTACCTATAATTATTCCTAAATATCTCTGGATAGAGAGCAGCAGAAATGGATTTTACGTGGATTTATGTTCTTGGAGTGGGGGCCACCCTGAAACTTTTCCACGCAAAGCAACGCCGCTGCCAGGGTCGTCTGGTTTGAAAGAACCCTCCTAGTTCTTCCACTGCTGCAAGAGGGACTGAAGTTTGACCTAATATCCAATACCAGACATGTATAGAGTTGATTTATCACTTTATTGTTAAAATGAAAAATTAAGGGAGGGAAGGAAGGGAGACCTTCTTTCATTTTCTCATCCGGAGAAAATTCAATAATCCTTTGGGAAGCTGCAGAGACTGCCTTCCTCAACCTGGGCCCCTCCCAAAATGTTGCGCAACAACTCCCATCTTCCCCAGTCAAGGGCAGACTGCTGAGCTGCCCTTGAAAAGCCCAGATGCTGCTTCTCTGAAAATTCACCTCAAAATTCACTTTTAAAGGTACCTCCCATGGTCTGTCATCCCCCGTGGCTTGTCCCCAGTATTTGAGATGCAAAGATGGACTTCCCCAGGACTTGGAGGCTCAATTTATTATAGTCGCTGATAGAGCGGGGATGAATTGGCATAGCTCCTGCCTTTTAGAAACATAGAAACAGAGTGAGTTGGAAGGGTCACTGACCCCTGGCTGTAGCTGACGCCACTCATGACATGCCCACCATGTGCATGTCCAGCCTATCCTTGAACACCCTCACCGATGGGGCTTCAACGACCTCCCGTGGAAGCCCATTCCATGCCCTCTGGGTCCTCACTCTCAGGAAGTGCTTCCTGGCATCCAAACTGAACCTTGGTTCCCTGAGCTTTGCTCTGTTGGAGCGCGTCCTATCCTCATCTGCAGGGGAGAACAGATCTCTGCCCAGCTCCGTGTGACATCCCCTCACATACCTGTATGTCGCCAACAGATTCCCTCTGAGTCTCCTCTTCCCAAAACTGAAGAGACCCAGTCCCCTCAATCTCGCCTCATACAGCATCCCCTGCAAACCAGCCACCATCCTTGTGGCCCTACGCTGCACGGACTCCAACCTGGCTATATCCTTCCTGTAATGAGGGGCCCAGAACTGAACACAATAATCCAGTTGTGGGCGCACCAGAGTTGTATAGAGTGGCAGGCATACCTCTCTCAATCTAGAAGCCACACTTCTGGCTATGCAACCAAGGGTGGCGTTCGCCCTCTTGACCACCGCATCACACTGCTGGCTCATGTTCAGCCTGCAGTCGACCAGCACCCCCAGGTCCCTTCACAAGTGCTGCTCTCCAGCCACTTGTCCCCCATCCTGTACTTGTGACACCCATTCCTATGCCCCAAGTGCAAGACGTTGCACTTATCCACATTGAACGCCATCCTGTTGTCTCCTGCCCACTTCCGTAGTCTGTCCAGATCCTTCTGGATCTGGAGTACCTGCTCCTCAGTTGTGGCCACTGCTCCAGTTTTAGGACCATCTGCAAATTTGATCAGAGGCTGTTCACCCCTTCTTCCATGTCATTGATGAAAAGATTAAGCAGGATCAGCCCCAGGACAGAGCCCTGGGGGACCCCGCTTGTCACCCCGCCATCCCGATGATTCCCCACTAATGGTTACCCTCTGCTTTTGGTCAATCAACCATGCCCCAATCCACTGGACAGTGCTTTCGTGTATCCCAAAACTCCTCAGTTTCTCCACCAGGATATCATGGGACACTTTGTCAAAGGCCTTGCTGAAATCCAGGTCTACTACATCCACTGCATCCCCTCCATCCAGCCACCTCGAAACCTTGTCGTAGAATTCACAAGGTTTGTCTGGCAGGACCTGTTTTTGCGGAAGCCGTGTTGTGTGGCTGTCAGCCTCCCTTCCCTATCTAGCATCACTAGATCTCTCGCTATTGTAAGCCTTTCCATTGTTTTTCCTACAATGGACGTAAGGCTAACTGGTCTGTAATTCCCCATGTCTCTTCTACTACCCTTTTTGAAAATTGGGACCACCGATGCCACCCTCCAGTCCTCTGGAACTTCCCCTGTTCTCCACGAGGCCTCAAAATGGAGGCCAGCGGGCAAGTGAGAACCAAGGCCAACTCTCTAAGTACTCTCGGGTGTAACCAGTCAGGGCCTGGCACCTTTGTAATGTCCAATGTCCTGAGGAACCCCTCGACTTCAAGGGTGGTGACTCTAATCTGTGCCCCTAAATCCCCAGCCTCATCTAATCTCCCATGCAGATCTCCCCCATCCTGCTTTGGGGAGAACACAGAGGCAAAATAGTCATTTGGCATCTGTGCCTGTTCCCTCGCCTCAGTCACTGGATCTCCTTCCTCCTTATTTAGTGGTCCCACTACTTGTCTCCCCTTCCTCTTCCTATTTACATGCTCAAAGAAGCCCTTTCTGTTGCTCTTGATATTCTTGGCAAGTCTCACCTTGTAATCAGCCTTAGCCTTGTGAAGAATCCTTCTGCAACGGGCCTCCTCCTCCCGGTAGACCCTTTTGTCTATTTGCCCCAGTACCCATTTCCTGTGGAGGTTCCTCTTGCGTCTAATCCCTCTAACCACCTCCTTTCGCATCCATGGCGGCACTCTCCTCCGCCTCCCCACCTTACTGACTAGAGGTATCGTCAGGGCTTGCGCCTGCAAAACCTCCCTTTTGAGTGCCATCCACCCCTCCTCTACTCGCTTACCTTCCAGTAACCTGTCCCAGGAGACTTTCCCCAGCCTGGCCTTCAGTTGGCCAAAGTTGGCCCTCTTGAAGTCCCAGCTTCTAGTGCTCGCCCTGCTGCACGTCCCCAGTCCCCTGATCTCAAAGCACAGGATGGAGTGATCACTCGCATCCAGAGCTCCCCTAATCTGTACTTCATCTATCAGCTCCTCCCTATTGGTCAAGACCAAGTCCAGGATGTTTCCCCCCCTCGTCGCCTCTCGGACCCTCTGGGTGAAAAACCCTCCCTCTGTAGCTTCTAGGAAGCGAGGTGACCTGGCTGTCACTGCCGAGTGAGTCTCCCAAGTAATATCCGGGAGACTGAAATCCCCCATAATTACTGTGTCTCTCCCCCAAGATATCGTTCAAGTGAATGGGTTATATTTCTGAAATATCCTTTTAAACTTCTAAGCTGGTAGCTTGCTGTGGGACTGCTTCTACATTGCAAAATAACAACAACAACAATGCATCTAGGGGACAAAAAGATACACAGCTTCGCATGCAAGCTGTACAGATTCAGATTTAGAAAATGTTGCTGCTCTGGATGGCTTACACTTTCATCTGAATTTGGGATTGTGGTTCATTGTGCTCAAGCAAGCCAGGATCCATTGGTCAATATTCAACCTGGTTTAAAGCTGGCTTATGATTCTGGCTTGTTGGGACACAACCAACTCTACTCGCAGGTTCAGATGCAAGGTGAGTCATCCGTTTGTTCACCTATTTG
This sequence comes from Varanus salvator macromaculatus, assembly GCA_023646645.1. Taxonomy (NCBI): domain Eukaryota; kingdom Metazoa; phylum Chordata; class Lepidosauria; order Squamata; family Varanidae; genus Varanus; species Varanus salvator. The sequence continues at coordinate 6,004,805 of JAIXND010000802.1, read as the reverse complement.
TGTGAGTGTCATGCAGATGGTGATTCTCTTAGCCAGGATTCCTGGATTATCCACTGTTATCTGAACCTCCCCAGTGTAGAATGCTCTGAATTGGTCAGAGAGCGTACATCATAGAAATGTAGTACAGCTATAGAAATATAGTACATCCAAACCCAAGCGAAGAAGATTCAAGAGTCTCTGTGCTGTTGCAGTCTTCTCTCCAGTCTGGCTAAGCAAGTGGCAGCTTTGGGGGCCCCGGGCTCTTTCTTTTAGGGTGCTTGGTCTTTGAATCTCATAGAGAAGGCCTTCAAAGACAGGGCCACCCTGGCCTCTGCTCTGAAGGATTCTCACCCCCCTTCTGGTTTCAGTGTAAGAATGGACCAGAGGCCTCCTGAACATGAAACTGTATTTTTATTCCAGTCGTAATACTCCATTTCTCGATTTTCTCGGTGACAGGTTTTCTACTTTTTGCTCTAAGGGGACAGAGCAGAGAACCCAGACATTTTGTTTTTCAGTGCCAGGCGAAGACCTTTTTGTTTAAATCATATTTTAATTGTTAATTTGTTTAATGTGATATATTGTTAATAGATTGTATTTTTAAGGGGTTTTTGCCGAGATGCACCGGGGGGGGGGGGGTTGGTTTTTAAATGGAGTTGTATGTTTTTAATTTTACCGTTGTAAGCTGCCCCAAGGCTTTATTTTATTTATTTATTTTATTTTACAAATTTTTATGCCGCCCCCTTGCAAATTAGCAAATTTATTGTGATGGGGCGGCACAGAAATGTTTTAATAAATAAATAAAAATAAAATACTCAGTTTTCCAGCATCACTGTAAATTTGCTTCCACACAGTGACAATCTCCCATCATGTCTCCACTCATCTTCTCCATAAATGAACAGTTCAATTCGATACTGAGAAATCTGTTCCCAGAATAAATATGTTTCTGATGGCAACCGAAAGCACCCAGTCACCTTGGGTGTAAGCTCCACTGAACACTTCCGGATTTATCACAGAGAAAACATGCATAGAATTGCAAATGCAAATACCACCCACAGACACTTTCTCTTAACTGCTTCTCCTACACCGCCCACCCACCCCAACCCGCAAACCTTCCAACAGCCTTGGTGCAACTTGCATATTTTGCGCTGGTAGTGAGAACGCAGCCCCAACATGTTCTCCAGCTGCAAATCTCCATCCCAGTCGGAGTTTGCAAAGTTGGGTAGTGAAGGATGGTGTCAGCTGTGCAACCCCAGAAAGTTCTTGTGCTTATTTGGGGTACGTTGACTTACCTCCGTCCTGGCAGCACCCCCCTTCTTCGTGCAGTCGCTTTGCTTCTCTGGTTTGCAGCTCTTCCCACCCACCCGGCTGACTCTCCCACATTCAGCAAGAGAGGAGATGAGTCAACGGCTTTTGCCTAAAAGGGCCCCCTGGGCATTTTGTTGCCATTCTCAGAACCAACAGTTCCCAGAGCAGCCAAGCAAGTAGGGTCCGAAATGCTCTACTCTGCCTCCCCAAACAACGCAGCCCTCTTTAGGGGCATGGAAGACTCAGATCAGCTTTAAAGTCAGTGCATTTCCTTTATTTTAATTCATTTATTCGTCCATTTTCGCACAAGTCACAATAAGTTTTGCACAAGTCACAACAAGTCACAGTTCTTAGGACAACATACAAAATAAAACGACATGCCACAAAATCCAAGACAGTCAGCTAGCATTTCTATGCATATTTTGACCATTAAAACATCAAACAATGTTTGTAAAGCGTTTTTTCCTGTCTAAGCATTCCTAGGATTATGCCCTAAAAAGACTGTTTTCAAAGCAGAATAATGGAAAGAGATTAACAGCAAGCAGTTTAAACACCGGAAACCAACATTTTAAAACAGGGTATTAAACTTGTTAAGCACAGAGTAAAACAGCCATTCCTCTACAAGGCACAAAAGGGTCAAAATATTGGCTTACACTGTCCAGGGACAGCATTGCACAATTTGGGGGCCATCACCAAAAAGCCCTGCTAATGAGTAACCATCAACCAGCTCTCCAAATGTGGAACACTCAGACCCCAAACTCTGCAAATGATCTCTGGACATGGGCAGGAACACAGGGATAGAGAGAAGTGATTATTTTGGAACATTGCCTGGCCCTGTGTTCCCTCCCCTGGAATTCCAGCTTAGCTAGAATTCCTAAAATTAATTGCACTGCTGGATTGCACACAATCTGAGAACTCCCACCAACCTTACCAGTAATACAGACACAATGGGACAGAGCACCGAAAAATAAGAATCTGATTGTTCTGTCCCATCAATCCAATGTATTCTGCAGCCTTGGGTCCTTTTTAAAAATGCATCTATTGGAAATCCATAGCTCTGCAACAGAAGCATGGAAATCTCCTATATTTGAAGGATCTTCAAGTAAAAAAGAGTCTGAGAGCAGGCAATGCGAAAGCTTTTCTCCGTCTGAAACTAAGACAATCATTACCTATCTGCAGAGACCCTGAAGGCCAGAAGCCAGCCCAGCCCAGCCCAGCCCAAATCAGCTTCGGATGTTGCTCCTCTCAAGAGGAAAGGCACTCTGTATATTCCCAGAGGCACTCTGCCTGCTATGCCAGTATTTTTCAAATCCAAAGTTAGGATGCTGTGTTTCTGGTAGCTGTCAAAAATGATGTTATGCCAACATATTGTTTCTATTGCAAATCCTCAGACCTTTTCCTCACCTCTTCCTCTATCTCATTTTTGGGACTGGGAGTAGCAATGTTCGCGGCACTGCGGTGCATGCCAAATTGCAACTATCCGTAAAAGAAACAGCAGCCGTCATTTGCAGTGACAGCAAAGGGCATGAGAAAACACCCTATGGGATGAGAAGATGAGCTGTCGCTGCTAATGCTGAGCCTTACTCCTGAGTAACCTCTGCTGGAGAAACTCAGCAAAATGGGACTTTGCCCTGACTTTGGTCAGAGGAAAATTCAGAGAGGGGATTTGGCGGAAATTTCTGCTTACAATAGCGACTGTTTATGGAATTCAGTTATGATTGTATGTCACCTTACAATGAAATGATCTTGCCCTAAATGTATAGGGAGAGAATATTTGAATCAGAGACCAGTAGGACTGCAATGGGTCAAGGGGGGCATCCGGTCCCACTCCCTGCTCAGTGCAGGACTCCAGTGACACCATCCCTCTGTCATCAGCTGCATCCTGAAGGCCTCCAGGGTGGGAGAGCCCGCCACCTCCCCAGGTCTCTGGTTCCATTGCCATACTGCTGTAACAATCAGGAATTTTTTCACGGGAACTAGCCTGAACCTAGCTTCCTGAAATTTGAGTGTGCCATGCTGTGTCCTGCACTATGGGGTGATGGAGAAGAGATCCCAGCCCTCCTCTTTGTGACTTGAAGGATGTGGCCCTCTCCCCCCAGGCTAAACATGCCCAGTTCTCATTCTCTCCCCACAGGACTTGGCTCATCCTTGTTGCCCTCCCTGGAACCTTTTCCAGCCTGCCTGCATCTTTTTTGAAATGAAGACACAAGTGGCGCACAGGATCCATTCAGGAAAGGATGACTCAGAGGAGACAAGTGGGAAGAAAGAGGGAGAGAAAAGGGCATGATTTTGGTGGAGGAATCTTTCCACAAAGGGGAAAGCACGCACACACACACACACACACACACACAGAGACAGACAGACAGACAGACAGACAGACAGACAGACAGAGACACACACACACACACACACACACACACAGAGTTCTGCTTAGGACTTAACAGAAAATGTGTGCTGAAAATTTAATGCGAATGATTGGAAGGTTATTTTAAAATGCGTGTGCACATTCTTTTTATAATTTAATTCCCAGTGGTCCCTTGCAAAGGAGCCAGGCACTTTGGAGTCCTGCGGCTCCAATATATTGTGCAAAACAGTCCTGTCTTTATGCTATGCTGTGCTAACTTTCCAAAGCCTACACATGGGATTGGTAATAAGAAGGCATTGCAAGGTAAAAGCTGCCCTTCAGGTCTGCCAAAGGGGGGCATTTGGGGTGACAAGGAACCCCAAAGCAGCTGCACGATCCCAGGCCTTCAGAGAAAAGCAACACATTCCGTGCCAGGGTACTCTGGCAAATTCAATTCGAATTTCCTTTCCATGTCGTAGGGCAGGAAACGGCCAGCTATCAGGTGGTGTTTGCCCATGAAGTGCATGGCGCATTGTTTGGGGGCACCCAAAGAGATGAGGACATCTGGAGTGATCCCATTCCCGTTGCCGGTCTCCACATCCCATCCTGGGGAGAGAGGGAGAGAGAGGAAGAGGGTGAGGACACGGATTTTAAAGGAAACGATTTATCATGGGCTTCTCGCTTTGTGCTCGGATTTGGCCAGTGGGTCTAGGATTGGTTCAGAATTTGGTTGGAGTAGTTGAGGAACTCTCATAAAGGAAACATATGATTAGGAAATCTAAGAAGCAAGGCAGCATCAGAAAGAGCTCTCCTGGCTTCAGCAGCAAGCTGGCCCAACCAGAGTTAACATGCACATTGTAGCATTTCACTCCTGTTGTTTGTGCCCAGCATGTGGTGATTGGAGGGAGACTGCCCTGTGTGTGGGAGGCTCCATTTAGCTAAGCTCTGAAGGTCACTGATTTGCAGGTGTTTAAGGGTGATGCTGCTGGTTCAAAATCTTCCCACATCTGGAGCTTTTTACGTATTACATGGACTCTGGGAACACCAGCAGCAGGAGGGAAAAGCAGAGCCAAAGATTCACAGGGGGGCATCCAACTCAGCCATTTCTGGTTTGTTATCACGGCACATTGAGTGTCGGCAGCTCAGGGTCCCCAACACGGTGCCCACAACTTACTCTGAACATTCCAGGTGTGCATGGCAACCCCAAAAGGTGGGAACCCAATCCTTAAAAATTGCTCTAAGCCCTCATGTCTTATAGCAGGGAATGCCATAAATTAGGAGCATAAGTCACCCGGCTTTCTGTTCAGAGCGTGGCCAGATGGAGAGTCCCATGGGAAATCCACAGGTACAAGAGCTGCCTTCCATGGTTTGTAATCCAAGCGGTTGAGCGCAAGACCTCCATGCACAAAGAGGCACTCTGCCACGGCGTGGCACAGCCCTTTCCCAAATCAACACACGCTCCTCACCCAACAGGACCTCTTGGGCCGCTTTCTGTAGGAAGCAAACTCTGTGAGTGGCTCAGACAGGGAGTCCTCTCAGCCTCGCCTCTGCACATTCCTTTCTCTGATGGCAAAACCAGCCCCGGCGGCTGCCTGCCAGCCACAGCAAAGAGTGTTTGAATATGACATCATGTCTCAGTTTTGGGAGACAAGAGTCCTGCTTTTTGCTGAGCCTGCTTCCAACAGAACCCTCCTCTCCAGACGGCGACTGCTTCCGCCAAGACCCTGAGCTGCAACCTGGCAGGAGGCTGAAGGATGAACCGGGGGCGGGAGATGAAGCTCAGGTGCGAACACTCTGTCCCTGCAGGGAGGAAAGGGACCCGCCCAAAACTCAGCTCAAGTTCTCCCATCCAAGTCCACCTCACTACCTGCCACGTTCTGCAGAGTCAACACTGAAATGCGGGGGGATGAGGACACCCCCAAAGCCAGCAGCAAAAACAGCCTGACTTCAGCATGTTCTTCCAATGCTGAGGGTTGGATGCTGCTGGAATCAGGATCTGTATTATTCATAAAATAAAGAATGCCCAGGTTCCTACTGAGTTTATTGCTGCAACGCTTCTCTGCAGTTTTCCCTGGATCCCAAGCTGCCAAATCGCACAGCTTTGTTTGCACAAAGGACCTTTTTCCCCCTTTAGGACTGCCTTCCCCAAGTCAGTGGCCTCCAGGTGTATCGACTGCAGTTCCCATCATCCCCCATCTACACTGGTGGAGCATGTAGTTCAGCACAGCTAGTGGGAGTCATGGTGGGGATGGCTGCCTAGACTGCTGCCTTGCTCTATATTTTTAAAGTTTGTTTCAGATCCTGCATTGCTCTCCTGGACCAAGCCAGGCAGCATCAAGAGAACGGCATTCTGCAGCAAAGCCCAGTCGTGGGGCATCAGTGCCGCCTGCCCAGAGTCTGTGCAAGGGGAAGCTGATGCCCAGAGCATCTCCATCAGGCTGTGAGCAGCCGGCAAGGGGAAGAGAATTTTGCAGGCAGCTCAAGACAACCGCTCCTGCAAGAACCTGAGCTGGCTGCGTCCTTTGCAAACATCGCTCCCTCTTCATGTTCCCAACATAGGCAGAAGTAGGAGAAAAGCGCAGGGCAAGAGTGATCTGGGATGACATGTAATTTCCTTCCCCTGCCTCCTCCCTCGTAGCCTGCAGGCCTGGGGAAGGTGCTTAAGGAGGGGGCCAGGAGCTTTGTTCCTGTCTCCGATTTACTCCAACATCATCATCTCCGTCTCTATGGAGGACTAAAAGCTGAGAAGGCAGGTGAGTATGTCCACAAGGTCTGTCCTTCCTCTACTGGGGGACATCTGCAAGAAGCTTGGGGGGTCTCTCTATTTTTAAGCCCCCCATGAACAGGCTGAACACCTCACTCTGAAATCACAGGGGAGAACAATCCCTTGCATGGTGGAAGCCATGGATCAGGGCCAGGCTAAAGGAACAGCAGCACCTTGGATTCAGGACTGTGTTGTCCCGTTCCTCCAGTGAGAAGGCTACCGTATTTTTTGCTCTATAAGACTCACTTTTTTCCCCCTCAAAAGTAAGGGGAAATGTCTGTGTGTCTTATAGAGCGAATATGTGTGTGCAGTAAGTCTGTCAGAGGTGCAGCCCATGGGGAAGGGATGGGGAATGTGCCTGTGATTATGTGCCCATTTGAGTCAGAATTTTTTTTTTCTTGTTTTCCTCCTCTAAAAACTGGGTGCGTCTTATGGTCAGGCGCGTCTTATAGAGCGAAAAATACGGCAACTGGCACTGAGAGCTGTTCTTGCAAAGATTAGACCAAGAGAGCCTAAGAAATGTTGCTGCCTGATACAACAAAATGGGATATTTTAGACAAATGCACCAGCAAACTCTCTGCAAATCAAGGTTCATAGCATCCAAGGCTGGATAATTTAAATATCTCACTCAAGATAAAAATATGGCAAGTACAAGCCCAGCAGGAATAATGAAACAGCAAGTCGAACCAGTGTTAATTTGAGGCACCAAACTCCTGCTGCTCTAGACTGCCACCTCACTGCTTGACAGAAGGCCTGTCTCCGCATGGGGTAAAGGAAAGGGGATCATTAGAAGCTGCAGCTGCAGAGATATCTGGAGGAAGGAGCAGACAACCTGGCCCGCCCGTGTGACCCAGGGAGAACCAGCAGTTCGAGGCACACCTACCAGACGGGATGTCCAGGCTGATGAGTGGAATACAGATCTGCTTGAGGCTTCCCAAGATAGAGATGTAGGGCTCACACACCTCCTCCGGACTGGTCTCCACACCCAGCATGGCATCGACCACCAGGTTGTAGGCATCACTGATGAGCTGAATCTGCCCAGGAGAGGGGTGGAGATGCAGCGGGAGTTTTCCACGGAAAGGGCAGCTTTGACGGGACTATGCCTGGCTTTCACCTGGTTTCCTTAGTGCTCTCTTTCACACATACATGTGAACACTCCAGTCTTGCACTCCCGAACTCGAACTCGAACCAGTAACGTTGGCTTGCAATATTTAAAGCCCTAAATGGCTTAGGGCAAAGATATCTGAGGGAACACCTGTTTCTATACACCAACTCCATCACTGAGGTTATCTTTGGAGCCCCTTCTCCATACTGCTCCCCAGAAATGAAGGAAAGGAGGAGACAGCAAGGAGAAGAAACTTCTCCATAATAGCACCCCAGCTATGGGACCCGTTTTCATCAGCGATCCGGCTGGCACCCTTTCTTAGTTATTTCAGACACGGTTAAAAACAGTTCTCTTTTTGACCAGGGAACTATTGGTCTAGTGGGTTTAATTGTTTTTACATTGTAACTTGCTGCTGTTATGATTTCAGAACCAGAGTTTTTTTTTACTTAATTCTATTACATGCACATTTTACTTTATTTGCCTTCTGGGCGAATTTAAATGCCAGTCCTAAACCAAGGGCTCCACCAAGCCCTTTTCCAGGGCTGGCACACTGCAGATAAAAGCGGGCTCTTCTTGATCTACCCAGCCTGGGGCCCTGCAGATGTGCTGGGCTTCATCCATCCACCGTGGAGCCAAATATATCTGCAAGGCACCAGGCAGGGAAGGGCTGAGTTAGAAGGCAGGCTAACCTTCTCCGCACTGGACACGGCTGTTGAGTTTGGTGGAAAAACCACAATGGAGACAACCAATTATGGAGGAAGCTTTCCAAAATTCTCCTCGCCCAAGTAGCTCTCAGAATTTCAGAATTCCAAAATGATTCTAATCTCACTTTAGGAACTCTCGGTTGCTCAGTTTTCTGTTTCCAGGTTTTTCCAGAACACGGTGCAAATATGGTTTGCATCATGAATGCAGACTGAAATCTCACACATGGCACATCGCCTGAATTCATCTTAGAAAGTCTCCCAGTTAAACCAGAATTGGGGAGGAGTAAATACAGGGCAGAATGAATTCTGACATGAGAAAGAAAAAGAGGGAGCAAGGATTCCCCTTATTTCCGTGGGTAAATAATCTCAGAAGCTTTGCCATCATTCTCAATCGACTTCATGTCATGGCATCATAGAAGAGTAGGGTTGGAAGGGGTCAGTAAAGCCCTCAAGTCCAATCCTCTGCTCAGTGTAGGACTCCATTTTTCCATAAAACAATATCTGATTGGCTATATCACATTCTCTGTATGATCCCTGATTACTTGGAACAGTTCTATGGAAGAGAACAAAACAAACGGGTGGGGGTAGAAACGGGACCAAACTTCCCACCCATCAGGGAAACAACTGCCGTGATAAAGATGGAAGATGGCAAGCATTCTCTGTGACTTTCCTTGCCAATGTTCGGTCAACTGGCCAAGCAAGCGAATGTTTGTCATAGCCCTGCTTGTTTTGTTTTGCTAGCTTTTGTCCCAATCTATAATTTTCACAGAAACATCTGATTTGATTTTTATCCCTAAATTTGTGTTCTCCAGAAATACCCTTTCATTTTTAATAATGCCTGGCTGGGGTGTGTGGCTTTATTCCAAGGAAACACCACAAGATTAAAGTAAATGGCTTCTGTTTCATGAAGATTTTGCAAAATTGCAATGTGAAAAAAAAACCCAAAACCTATCTCTCCTTTGTAAGGGTGAAAGTGCTGACGTCACAAAGCCTTCCCCAGCAGCCAGCAAATCAACGGGGTCTGTTTTTGTAAATTGCCCACATCCTTGCACTGTACCACTAACCGAAAACTTTTCCTGCTGTTCAGATCCAGGAAATTGCTATAAAACCAGGGATTCATTGGAAGTCATGCTTGTTCCTGGCAAACATTTCTCCTTTTCTTATTTTAGACTGTTTGGATGAGAAATTGATTAGCTGATTTTGCCTGCCATGAAATTTAAATATATGCTAGTAATTGCTTCTAAATTTGCACATGCAGAGATCCGTCATCATATACAAATTTGAGGCTGATTTATGTTTTCTGGGACTGGGCTCCAACTCTTTTCAGTGTCTGGCAACATCCCCAGCCCCTGTCTGTTTAAAAGATAAACTGGGATGATAATTTGGGGGACATGAAAGGCTGAAAGGATTAGAAGGGGACTTGGTTAAACCTGAAACATAATGGAATTCCAGTCTGTAATTTTGAAAATTCCTGAAAATGATTTTGCAAATTCCTGAAAAATAATAGGAAGGTTAGATCGAACAGCAGAACTCAAAATAATTATCAGATATGTATATACTTCTACCCAAATATAAAAATAGAAGTAGAAATAAATACAAATTAACTACTTAAAATATAAGCAAGTATATTCAAATGTCCTTCCATACATAGTTCTGTGGATGAAAAAATGTGAGATATCAACTAATCAGTCCAGGCAACAATGAACCAAATTCATTTTATCCTTAACGTATTCTTTAGTGGTACAAACCAGAGACAGGTTTAGCTACTCTAGGATCTAATGAAACAATCTAGGTTTGCATTGATTAAATTGTAAGGAAATTGCAAGAATAAATAACGTACATCTCTGGAGTAATTATCTGGAGCAGTTATATATATTTCAAAGATAATTGACTCCCATTGATTTGATTTTTCATTTCTTGTGTCGATGACATTTTGAGTCCAAGAGGCTTGAGTATGAATTGCATGGATTTAACTGACATGTTTGTTTGTTTGGTTGGTTGTTTATAAGGTGGATTTATATCCCACCTTATTTCATTTTTGAAAAAGAAATCAAAGAAGCTTACATAATTTTCTTCCTCCTGCTCACAGTCTTATCCCCACAACAACAACCCTGTGAGGCAGTCTGGGCTCTTCCTGTCTTCCAGCACTCTATGAGAGTTTACACAAAAGGAATCATTAATCTATACAACAACAGATCTTCTAATCATTTCAAGTTCTACTGCTTTCTTTTTTCTTTTCCAGACTCCCCTCAACTTCTAACAGTCATGCTGAGCATAATAAAATTTCCATTTATCATTAAGTTCTTCTAACACTCTTCTATTAACACAGTTAGTTAGCTTTGCTGTCACTGCATATTCTGCTAATCTATTTCTCTATTCTTCAATGGCTGAGGGCTCTGATGATTGCCAAATAGAAGCTTCTGTGATTTTTTGCTGCCATTGTCATATAATTAAATAATTTATTTTAAATCTTATTGTATTATATTGTATTTGTTTGTTTTTAATTCGGACCTGGAGATGGGCCAGTTTTAAGGTTTTAATATTCTGTAGGCTTTTTAATTATTGTATTGTGTTCTGCCTACAAGGTTTTCGAGGTTGTGAGCCGCCCCGAGGCTTGTGGCAAGGGGCAGCCTATAAATCTGTAAATAAATAAATAAATAAATAATCCTGATATAATTTTGATGCTCTTGTTTTCCGATAAATTAACACAAGGAAAAGAATAAGTATTGGAAACCCAAGATGATAACAATGCAAAAAAAAAAAAAAAAAGGGATAGGATACCCTTATCAATAATGAAGTAAGCCCAACCCATCTGGACCTTCCCTTTATTTGAGGCTTGTTTTCATTGCTATAGAAAATGCAATTAACCAGTGGTGAGAACCAGTATGGTGCAGAGGTTAAGAGCATGTGTCTGGGGCTCAGGAGATCTGGGTTCAAGTCCCCACTCAGCCATGGAGCCCAGTGGGTGTCTTGGGGCCAATCACAGACTCAGCCCAGCCTACCTCACAGGGTTGTTGTTGTGGGGAGAAGATGGAAGACAGCAGGGGGAGAATGATGTAAGCTGCTTTGAGTTCTTGAAAAAAGAAAAAGGCTGGATACAAATCTAATCAGTCAGAGCAAAGACACATAAAAATACCATCTCAACACAAATGTCAATGAAATAAAACATTATCCGCTGGTCCTTTTTTCTGATAAGAAATTTAATCTCTTGCGTGTAATTGTTGGGACCTATAGCCCTTTGCAAAGGTAATTGAGCGCTCACCTCGTTTGGCAGGTAAGAAAGAAAAGGGATATCCATTTTCTCACATTGGGTAATGAAATCCCGGTAAAGAGGGTTAGAAGATGCCTTGGGGTAGAAAATGGTTGGCTCGTATTCCTAGAAAGGAAATTGCCAAGTTACCTCAGAGAAAGGGGGAAATCAAAATAATGCAACTTACTGTTCATAGTATTTGCTGCCTCCCATGTGAGTGAAAGATGAAGCAAACTCTTAAAAAACATTTTAATGCGAGACAAAGTGGAGACAGGAGGAAGGAATACAAGGGTGCCGGAGAACTTTCTTCCTTTCACAGGTTTAAGTGCATCGAGCAAATTTGCACTTCTCAAATATACAGGTTAGAATGTCTTGCTCCTTCACAGAATGATCTTTTCCAAACGCCTGGCTTGCAAGCACGCTTGTCTGAAGAGGAAACTGTACAACTTCAAAGCAATTTTCTAAACCAATTCATGGGTCTATGATTCAGTGCAAGTGAAATTGATATCAAGTGGAAAAGGTCTAGCGAGAAACAATTTGTAGGCAAAAGCAATGCAGAAGAAAAGAGATTTCTTTGAAATATGAAAGCCTGTGATACATGTAAGACTGAACTCTGCAGAACACGGATAATTTGTTTGCGTTTAACCTCTCCTCCATCTTTTTTCTTTTTTAAACACCGGATCTGTAACATGCACTGGTGTGTTTTGGTGAGACGGCATTGAATTTCTTTCAGAGAGATTCAAATACAAATCCTAGAAAAAGGCGGCGAACTTGTTTGGTGACCTCCGGGGTTTCAGCTCCCCTGGGAGGCAATCCCGCTTGTATCACCTTCCCCACAACAAACAATCAATGTGGGCCAGCATTTTTCTCCAGGCTCAAAGGATGTCAACGTTCATCCCGCAGGCTAGTCCCTTGGTCTGAAGGGGCATCAGGCATCGACCTCGTCTAAAGCTAAGCAGGTCCCGGGCTGGTCTGAGCTTGGAGGAGAGACCCCTGGGAGCCACATGTCCCCACTGTGAACCCCACCATGGAGGAAAACTAGGTTGTAAATGCAGGGTGTCCCCCAAAAATTGGCATCATTTCATAGCATCAATAACATAGCCAATTCTTGCTCAGATGTTCTCAAATTTTAACAAAGTGTGTAAAAACTAACTAATGTTAGTTACACAATGTTCCGCAAGAGATGCTACAGCGCGTTTGGCAGGAGGTGGACTACCGACTCGTGTGTCGTGTCGCAGGTGGTGCGCATACTGAACATCTGTGAAGCTTTGTGAAACCAGTTATAAAACCTACATCCCTTTGAATCTCTTGTTCGAATTTTGATAAATAAATCTTTTATTGTTCAACATGAAACCTATTTAATTTTGTTTGCCTAGGACATGAAGTTATTCAGATATTCATATTTCAAGTAATGTCAAATATTTTGGGGCAGTCTGTATAATCAATAAATAATACCTGACAAAATATCCAACAAAAATGGAAGAACTACTCCGATGATGATCCAGTGAGTTTGAGAGCAGGTTCCACCTGACCTGTTTGTGTTCTTATTTATTTCAAACACCGGCATATTATTTTCAGGTAAAAGCAACTTGTGAAAAAGACATAAGCTAGCCTGGAGCTTCACATTACCTAGAATAATGCTAAACCTGGGTAGAGAATGACAGGTGCAATTTTCCGCACTGGACAATTAAGCTGCAAAGACTTCTTGGGGGAACATTTGAGTTCTTTCCTTTTTCCAGGAAAATGGTATGGGTGGCGGGGATTCAGTGCAAGAGCACAACAGCTCAGCTCCGTATTTCTATTTGCTTAGGGGATTAAGGAAAAGAATTGCTTTTCTTTAAAAGCACAAGTACGAGCAAGTCTCCCTTCCCCAGCTGGGCTGGAAAGAGCAGAACTTTCCTGGCAATTCCTTCCTAACTCCCCCTCCTGCCTGAAGGCAGTTCAGCTACTCCGAAGCCCATCATGTTCCAGGACAACCTGCTTCCCCACCCAGCTGAGGCAATCCCGACGGATGAACTCACGAAAGGGGTACGTACAAACACACGCAGATGCCGGGCACACACCAGGCCGATCGCTCCGTTCTGCTCGCAACCACAGACCACCAACAAAGTCGGCTGTTTCTTCGGCAGGGACCATCGTGGGAAAACCTGAAAAGAGACACTCACAAAGTGAGGGAGTAGAAAGCACACGGCAGAGCTCAGGTTCCAGCATGCTGCAGCAGTCAACACGGGATACAAGGAGCATTGAGGCACATGAATGTGATTTTCGGCTATGAAGAATGCAGGCTGAGGATCTTGAACTTGCCCCCAGAACACAGGAGCACCGTTTGGCTGCAGCGCTGGACGCAGAGGCTCAGGTCCAAGGGTCATCCAGCTCTGTATTTGCACAGTGGAGGCTGGAATGCCAAGTGCCCCCATTTCTGGGGGATACGCAATCTGACCATGGCTGTAGTTGAATGCATTTTGCGGACCTAAAATGCCCTCTGTCTGGGGCTGCCCTTGAAAGTGTTCAGCGAGCTTTAGCGGGGGCAGGAAGTTGCAATCAAACCATGGCCAGGGCTGATGACACTGGGGCCACAACCCCATCACAAAAACATCCCCCATTTCTGGTCTGCTTTCAGGCAAGGGCACCCCAAGGAATTGTTCTGGGGCGGAGAGGAAAAGTCTGCAGCTGCGATTTCTGCCTGTCGCCCACACTGCTCTGAGTTCTTGGTGGCTCAGCATCATATTCAATGACATTTAAGCCCCTGTTTAGAGGAACAGCAAATGCTAGGAACAGAACCGCGCCAAAGCCATGGGATTTAAGAAGCATTAAGCGCTCCAACGACAGTCTTACTTGGGTGAGAGATAAAATATGAACCCAGGAACAAGAAGAAGAAAAGCAAACATGGAAACAGTACACAGCTGTCTTTGGAAGCATTGATTGTCTATTTTACGTAGCACAATGTTGATGCCAAATCCCTTCAGCTGACTTGTCCTACAGTAGTTGCCCCACCTCTTGGAAACTGGCAACTGCTTCCTACCCCAGCCGTCTCCAACCTGATATCTCCTAGATATTTGGGACTACAAACCCAGCATTCCAGACCTATGCCTGTGGTGGCTGGGGCTGATTGGAGCTGGAGTCCAGAAAAACCCACAGGGCTCCAGGGCTCAGCAATGGAGGCTACAGGGAGAAGAAAGAGAACAGAATGGTGGGAAATACCTTTGACACTGCTTTGGCTGCATGTGAAACCCATAGCCCACTTCTCCCCAACCTGGAACCCTACACATTTGGGTTTTCCATTTCAGTCTTTTCCAGTCAGCAAGGCCAATAGTCTGGGATGATAGGACGTGTAGTCCAAAATGCCTGGGGTCCACCAGGTTAGGAAGAGTCCCAAAATCAGAGATGGGTGTCACCGGGCATGCCTCTTTGGAAAGTTGCACCATGTTTGGGTTGGGAAAAGGGGCAGAGAAGAGAAATTTCCCTCATTTTGTTCTTTCAAAAATCTGGGATTTCAGTGAGTCCTGCATTCCACTCCCACCCAAACCTAGTTCAATTTAGGATGGATTTTAAATGGATCTGAGAATATAAGATTTGTCATCTTCCACTGCTTTCGGTTAATTTTGCTCCTACTCAGTGTTCCCTTGTGGACGGCAACATGCCTAAGTCAAGATTACTCTTATGCTCATATGTGTGAGCAGCAACCACAAGAAAAGAACCTTCATTCAGATATATATATATGGAATCTCTTCAAAACAGGAGTGCTTTTTAAATTTGCACATGTTCAGAACAGGAAAAACTCGAGAAGAAAGGAAAGCAAGGAAGATGTCAGGAGAAGAAAGAGAAAATGACGCGAGCAAACTCAAGATTTGTAATGTACAGCAGGGATGGAGAGGCTCTTTCAGGCAAATTCTATTTTGGAGTGGATCTTGAAGGATGAAGTGGAGAGAATCAAAAGGAAAAGAAAGGGGGTGGGGTGAAATAGCAGTGCATTTTAGCTTAAAACGCCTACAGCCAGTAAATAAGCCTTGGGAGAATCATCAAAACCTTTTAGAATGAAACAAGGAAGGAAATAAGCACACCGCCAGTGCTAACAGAAAGGCCTTGTCATCCTTTGTGGAACTCTCAAAAACCAGACCGGTACGTGGTTGGATGTGGGCCCCACACCCTCAACTCTCCCAGAGGCAATCAAAATCCCATCAGCTTCACCAGATTAATTTCCCAGGGTGCTGCAAGCTTAGAGTTGTTCTGGGGCATTATGGGAAACTGAAAGGGTTTCAATTTCCCACAATGCCCCAGAGCCTGTGGCTATGGATCACACTCCGTATCCTCTCCCAGCAGACTCACCTTGGTGACCGCCATGGCCGAGGCATGGCCGCAGATTTCAATCAGCTGCTGCGGCCCAAACCGGAATTCTTCCAGCAGTTCTTGCTCGATCGCCATCGCTTCTGTCCTGCTGCAATGGAAGTGGGGCGGGGAGAAACACAGTTGAAAAGTTCCCCCAAGAGATTCTGTTTGCACAGCTTCCTGGCCAAAAGCAAGTGGAGGATAAGCCCTGGTGACCAAAGCCACAGCCGGCGAATGGACCCTCCAGGTGAGAGCCATCTGGTTGGGGTGGAGAAGTGGGGAGTTCAATGTGGGCAGCAGGGGTGCATCCCTGAGGGCTGTGGAGGGGCATGTGGCCCCTCCACTGCCTTCGCTAAAAATCACAGCGTGTGGAGTTCAGCAGCCAGATGTGCAACCTGACAAGCACACGCTTGGCTGTGGAAGAGGAGACCCCCGGCATATCAGAACTGACTCGCACCCAGCGTGCCGAACAGCAGCAATGCCACTTTCTCGACCACGCGTCTGACCCCCACGTTCCAGGGACCTCCCCCTCCACTCCCCTGTAGCAACAGCCCTTCGGTTGTGGTGAGTGTCCTGTAGAAAAACTGAAATATTTGCCTGCCATGAGGGATCAATTCTGTGGATTAAGACTGGATCAGCAATCCAGCCTCCCCCCACGGCATCCAGCCCTCGGGAGTTATCTCAACCAGCACCATTGCTCCACGGATGAGCAAACAGACTAGAATTTCTGTGTTGCAGGTTTTCAGACAATGGTTTGGTTGTTTGATTTCTGGCTGGAAGCTTCAAACGCCCTGGCAGGAGATCCTAGGATGGGGCGGGGGGGGGGACTGGAAATGAGCAGTAATTATTCACATATGTCAGTGTTCTCACTGCAAATAGATGAGAAAAACAACTCATATTTCCAATAGTTATGAATGAGCCGTCTGCTGCCGCTTTTGTGAAAAGCGATCCTGATGAGGGAGTCTAGATTCATCTGTAAGGTCAGGGTAGGTGACTTAGAGAAGCTGAGAGGTATACGGCGGGCAGGGGAAGGGGTTTGGGGTTCACACGTGAATATAATGGGGTGCGATGTGCAGGTGTTTACACATGGATGCTTAAACATCTGGAGAACTTGCTTTTAGCACAGATGTTGTGGACCATGACTGGGCAGAAAGGAGAGTTTCAGGCACTTATCTGTGCTTCGCCTGGAAGCAACTTTAGGGCTAGCAGGAAAGAAAGCTTTTTCCTTTCTACTGGTATCTTTTAAGCTCCTGCTAACTTATCCAAATCGCTTTATCATCGCTATTCTCAAGCAACTGCTTACCTGGAATGTACATTTATTCAAACGCAGTCTCTGATGAAAGATTTTCCGATTAGGATTTATAGCACAGAGTTTCTTGACCATCACTGATGGAGACCAAACTGTTAACGCGTTTGGCTTATGTGTATTTTTTAGGAATTTTCTGCACTTTTAAGAACATTCATACACCATTGCTTTTTGTTACTGCCATGTTTTCTATGCTCTGCATTTGTTTCTTACATGCATGTTTTGTTACAAGGTGTTTGAAGAGTAAATGATTTTGAAGAGTCGTGTCAGTGCAGAATTTTGTTAACTGCTTACTAAACGATGGTCGGAACGGGAGAGGAGTAGATCTGCATAATATTTGCATCTATTAATTTATGCACCCGTAAGGAGCAGCTTGTGCTTTCTCAGGAGGAAGGAAAAGCAGCTGGCAGCTTGCACACTCCTACTCTGAATGTTAAATTGCTCCAACTGTGGAGGAAAGGGGAAGGGGCTGAGAGAAAGTAATGTTTTTTCTCTGGCCCCTTTCAGCTCACCCTGCAGCTGTGTTGCGTGTGCAGGGGAGTTAACCCTTCCTTTCCACATCTTCCCAAAAAAAAGTCACTCCCTCCACACAGAGAATTATTAAGATTTTCTTTTGCTTAAAAACATAAGGATTACTATGGGGAGAGAAGGGCGCAACCCACCCCCTGCCCCTTAATGTCCCATATGACTCTCCATGGTCAGCAGGAAAAAGCAGGCCGGGGCAAAAAGGAGAAGCTGTAACCAATGGCCCCTGCAGCTCTGCTGCTCACTATTCATTTTGTTTATTTTATTAAAAGCTTTGCTATCCTTTCCCCTACAAACGTCTTGGGATGGCTTAAAATAAATAAGTAGAATAAAGCCAACCCCACAGTGTTCGGCCATTAATATACTAAAACCCCAGTTAAAACCAATTAATCATTAAAATAATGGGGAAAATAAAAAGTTTTCTTGATGCAGGAAAGAATATAGCGTCTCACCTTAAAGTACCTAAATTTGGCTGAGGCCATGGGTTGCCAACTCTGGACAGGGTGTCACTGGGGATTCCAGTTTCGTCCCAAAGCATTTGCAAAAGCCTTTGCACGTGTGCCTTCTTGCGGAAGATGAGAAGGAATATTTGTCGGAAAGCATCCCCCTTCTCTTTTCATGGCCCAGGTAAGAGCACCTTCCCCATAGATTAGCAGGGCATCTTTCATAACCACGATGGGTACCAAATCCATACGGCTCTACACGCTATCCGAAAGGTCTCGCTGACTTGCTCGCACAGAGCTGAAGTTTGGGAGCACTTTATCTGTGACTCCGGAAAGGGTTCCTCTCCTTCCCCACAGGTCCCACAAGTCTCATCTCTAAATTTTATTTATTTATTTTCAGATTTATATCCTGCCTTTTTCCTCAAAGGGCTCAAGGCAGCTTCCATCATTCTCATCCTCCATCTTCTCCCCACAACAACAACCCTGTGAGGTAGGCCGGGCTGAGAGTTTGTGACTGGCCCAAAGTCCCCCAGTTGGCTCCATGGCCGAGCAGGGACTAGTACCCAGATCATCCGAGTCCCAGTCCCACGCTCTTAACCATGACACCACACCGGCTAAACGAACCCTAAAGCCATTTCTTACACAGAAGATGCGGTTCACTTTTTGGCACAGCGGCGGCGCTAGCAGGGAAAACACCTTCCATGTCACCGTGAATCATGAGGAGGACAAGGTGGGGCAGAATATGAACACAACGCCATCCAACAGGTGGAGGGATGCCTTCTGGAAATAGGCTAACCCCATAAAAAGATGCATGTTATCGGCAGGGCTAAATGACAGCCGTTGAATGTTGGACGGTCCAGCCCTCTGAAATATGGATGGATTTTTCTTTCTCCATCTTTTTGGATGGATCCCGGAAGATCCTTTCCAGCTCCTTGGAAGAGAGTATGGCCATTGCGACTTAACTTGTTCTTTGGAGCTGTTGTCACAGCAACGGCTGAGTAAGCGCCTTTGAATAAGCCAGCCAGGCAGACTTGAACAATGCCACAATGCACAGGCCTCTTTGGGGTTGGGGAGATGGCTGCCACGAGCTTCAATTCCACCCAGCAGTCACTTCCCTGTCGCCCCAAATAATAATACAGAGGCAGGGTTCGCCACCTATGATTTTAAGAAATTGTGGTACTTCCAAACACTGTCTGAATATGCACACTGCTTTGGGTGTGTTTGCGTGGGTTGGGAGTATATAAAGAGCGCCTTTTCCACGAAGGAACCTAGGTTTGTATTTCTCTTTCACAAATGAAGAGCGCAATCAGGAAACCTTGGAGAAGACCTACAGAGGAGGTTTCTCCAGGCACCTCTTTCCCCTCAAAGGGAATAACCAACTTTGCATGATCACTGCCGGCCATCGGGGTTTACTTAAGCCACTGTGGGCTAGACAGTTTTGGACTATTCAAGTCAAAATGGCTTGTTGTACCGTCCAAACCCATTAAAGGTGAGTTTTAATCCAGGGCACAAAGTTCTCAGAAGCCGTGGGACGCGAGTGCTTTGCTAACACCACCACATTCAGACAATGAGTGCATACAGCATAAAGGTTCAAAATGGATTCCCACCATGTAGGCCACCTTGGCTTAAATTTAGCCACAGTGGGATGTTTGATTGTGTGAAGGAGCCAAACTGAGTTTATAGTTTTGTCAAAGGCATGGGTTCAGAATACGTCCGAGTTATATTCCCTTCTGAAAAGCTCTCTCTTGTTAAGCATGTGTTAAAGAAGAATGTGCTTTTCAACCCAGTTTCTGCACGGGAGTCCCTTTTTGAAAATAAAAACTTCTGAGCTTGAACGCACATACCAACGCAGAGTGATATGGTGGCAAAGAGGTTGGACTGGGGACCCAGAAGATGCTGGTTTGTATCCCGTCTTGGCCACGAAACTGGGAAAACTGGGATGCATCACTCGCCCTGCACCTGACCTACCTCGCAGGGTTGTTGTGAGGACCAAAGAATGGAGAACTATGGAACGTGTCCTGGGTTGCTCGCAAGAGAAAAAATGTTGAGATATAAATGCAATGCTAATAATAGTATTGTGGTAACTTCATAAAAGCGACGTTTCCAGCAAACCATTCCAAGCCCCCAGGGAGATATCAAATCCTTATCTAACAGGTGTCCTTTCTGTCTTTGCACTAGTCAGAGGCACTTGGATCTGGGCGTATGCAGCTTTTAAGATCTGCTCTTGCCTGGATGCTTAGGACACCTACTTCCTGGATGCAGGCTTAACATCAGGCCTCCAGACTCGAGGACCAACTCTGCGCTTCGGGAGTGGGAGGCACAGAACCAGGGGAGCGGGCCTCCCATGCACACAGACACCTACCTGCAGCTCCCCTCACCTTCCAGTCACCTTCCACCCACACTGTTCTGTGCACGGGGTCGCTATGGAGACCAGCTGTGAAGGGAACAGTTCTACTGCTCGTGTGCCCATTCGCGCAGGAGAACGGGCCAGGCTGGCTTTCTGCCCCAGCTCAACACGGCGTCCCCCACCCTCTGCTGCCACTTCTTGGCTCCTGAGGCCCTTGGGGCAAAGCAAGGCCAAGATGCCCGTGCAAGTCACCATCAGAAGCACACGGAAGACGAGGTTTTATTTCTGTCCCAGCTTTCCTCTGAGCAGGAGAACAGGCAGCACCGACTGAAGTTTAGAGGCAGTGGCTGGCCCACAGGGAATTTGATGGAGGAGCGGCATATGGCCTGGCTGTCCCCTCCTCAGAGGTAGCACAACCCTCACTAACCTCTCCACTCCACTGCACTGTGCACAATGCAACCTTCACCTCCGGCGTAGGCCATGCCTGTGCTTGGAGGAAGCCTGACTCCTGCCACCTGGGGCACCTGATTTATAGACCTTGCGCCCGGCATGGCTAACCCGTCCATTCAACAGCTCCAGCTCTTATCAGGTTCCCCTACAGCCAGGTAGGACACAACCACATTCTGCTTTCCCAAACAGCACCCATTGCGCAGCCTCAGTAACTGAGGCTGCATCTTGGCAGTGCACTTTCTAGATGGTCCTTGCGATGGGGCAGCCTGGGCCACCCCACGAGTCGTCCTCGCACTTCCCGGATTCGTGCCTCAGTGGGTTGGAGGTGGGAGAGTGAGATGGGAGGGCATAGCATTCCCCACCCATCATCCTGCGCAGTGCAGCTACTTACCTAAGGTAATGGAGCGGGTGCAGCTCCTCCTTGTTTTGGGATGAGTTCAAAAGGGGTTTCTCCATGGCCCGTAAGTCAGAGCAAGCTGCTTTCCACGCCGCACCTGGGGATCCCTTCTCCCCCCACGAAAGCCCCCTTCCCAGCTCCTCCAGCTTCCCTCGCTGCTGCAGCGGGCGAGCGGGCCAGATAATTTCTGAAATGAGCAGGCAAGCAACTCTAAGGCTGCTTTGGGCTGGCCGGTGTGGGCAGGGAGCACCACGGAATTGATGGGCAGGTTCCTTTTGCGGGAAATAAAAGGGGAAAAGACCTTCCCAAGCACCCAATGGAAAAGCAGGGGGGGAGAGAGTGGTTAACCCCTTCTCCTCCCAAAGATGGGTAAAGGCAGAGTGATTTATGAGGGATTAGACATCCAGGCAGAGAGAGGGGAAGGGGAGGGAAGCCACCTGCAGCGGGTGAAAAATGTGGGCAGATGCCTGGCTTTCTGTGAAATCTTCTCACACCAGCAATATACAACTTCACACTTCCGTCGTCTCCCATTCCCTCCAATTTAGAGTGGTACCTCCCCAACTCGTGCTGAGGAAGAAGTTCCAGAAGAAAAAATGGCCACATGAGACATGCTTCTCTCATATTGTTTATTATTATCAGCATTATTACTATTCTTCCATATTACCGTGTATTGACATAGGATAACGCAACAGGTAGGTGGACTCGGAATAAGCAATGCAACCATGAGAAAAGGAGAGCTATTGATCACACGGAAGGATGCTTTTCTCCAACTCTAAGCGTACCAGGAGAATGCATCCAACGCAGGCAGTTCTCAATGGGAGGCCTCCAGAGCCCCTGGATTTTGAAAATCAGATGTGGATACATGCTGTGGCTGTTTACCTGGCCAGCTTTAGCCCCTCCAGTCACACAACACTGGTGCAGAGTTTGGTTGTACCTTCTCTATTCCCACATGCCCAGGTAGACTACTTTTTATTCCCCCTAAAGTGCCAAGTGTACATTCGTGACCTGTCATTTTTATTTTTATTTTTAAAGAAAACAACTTTTCTTTAGGTGCAAAATTGCTGCAGGAATTGTCAGTAATTCACAGAGCCCATTTTGGCTTCAAAATGTGCTAAATTGTAGGTTGCTCTACAGAGCTCAGCTCTGGGGAGAGAGAGGGAGAGAGAGAGAGAGAGGCATCTAAAGAGCATTTACAGATTGGCTTCTCTGCTCAAAAAATAAATTAAAAATAAATAAATAAATTAAAGTGTTACATCTGTCTTCACTCTGATTCATGTATGCCCTGTGCTAAAAATATTATTTCAGATTATTATTAATAATAATTATTATTATGGCAGAAGTGAACTTCCATCCTTAAAGAACGAGGGACTCTCCAGAAAAGAAGATGCTGAAAGCCAAACACGCAGCTTATCTTTGGCTGTGCGGCTCAGCTGGGACAAAGGCAAAGGAAGGGAAAGGCAAGTGTTTCCAGAGTTCAGCGCCTGCCTCATACATGGAATTTTATGGGGGCACCAGACGAGGTCACAGCGATCCTCTACAAATCTGTCTTTCTTCTGCCCTTATCCTCAGCCGTTGCCCTAGTCCTCACTTGTCGCTTAGAGGAAGTCTGTGAACTCCAGTTGTGCAAGCAGCAACTCTCTTCTGTGGCTTGCACAGGCGAAAAGCACAAATCTGATGTGTGGAAGAGGTACATTTGCACATGCTCTGCTCCCAAATCTGACTTACAACCATGAGAAAGCCGACCCGAGTCTGGGAAGCTGAGCCAACGGAATCCAATCAGATTCCTCCAGACATAACGTTTGGAACACTCTCCATTTTTCCTGTGGCTTCTCCCATCTTTTTCCTCCCATCAGAAATCCATTAAGGAGAAGAAGATAGCATAGAAGCACCAGGACTTTGGATCCTGGAAGTCCAGCATCTCAAAGCACCGTGAATCACAGGAGAAGCCCACCCAAAGCTTTCCAGCTCTGTAAAAGCGGGTCTTTCCAGTGGGTCTACTCTTGCAAAATCCTAGCAAGTGAGTTCTGCCTCGCACAGCCTGGCTTCAAAGAGACACACGACGATGCATTGTTGCACCTTCCCAAAAAGTGTGCAGAATTCAGGGAAGAATGTGGAAAAGCCAAACCTCAGCTCTCTTCTCTACCTGAGATAAAGAGACGTAGGAAGAGAGAAAGCCGGATACCTTGGTCTGCTGCATTTCCATACTCCTGTTTCCCCCAAAGAATTCTGAAGGTAGCATGCCAAGGACCACCCTATAGGGTATGGATTCAGCATGGCACATCAGCCGTGAAAAGTGCAAGCACTCGATGTGCGACTCCTCACCAGCGCAGAGACTGGAGCGGCTTCAAGGCAAAGCAAAGTCGCACAGTGCCCACGACCCTCAGTCTTGAAAGAAATGCTTTAGCGTGTGTTTTGGGGTTATTTGGGGAGGGGGGCAGCTAGCAAACGTCAGCCTGTTTAGAAACTGAATGGGTTGGCATAGTTTTGCCCACAAACTTCTGCACTCACTTTGCTGTGACCCCTTTACTGAGCCAGAGGAAACTTTTCCACCCCACTTTGGTGGACTACAACACCCAGGATCCCCATGCCAAAACGGGTGGATAATAAAAAGCAGTTTGGAAAGCGGCTTTTGGTTGCAACACAGACATGAACAAGGAAAGGTGCTTCCCCGGCTCTGGGGTCAAGAAAGCCCGGTTCAGAACCATGCCGGAGGGATCAAATCCAGATTCCCTGTTCTTGCATTCACTCACTGAGAAAGGCCGCGCCTGCCCGGAAGGGTGTCCAGCATGCAGATGGGAGTCGCTCTCTAAGACTGGAGACTCTGCTCGTTAGACCTGGGTGCAGGTGCTCTTGGACGATCAGACCCGGCTCTCTTGCTGCTCCTCATTGTTCAAGAATGGTAGGATCCGTCTCCAAGCATTGTGGGCATGTCCCAGGTGGGATGCCTCCCCGGGGTATTTTTCCTCATTTTGGTCCTTGGCAAAGTGCACAAACACCTTGGGGCGGAAGCAAAGCCCAGAGAAGAGGTGGAGCTTTTCACACACCTACACACAGGTGTGAAAGAGCACACGCTCCCATTCAAGGATCAGATTTGTCATTTGGGGTATTCAATCTGGAGCATGTGGAAGCTCAAGGAGACATAGTGCAGGGCTGGGGAAACTCAGGCCCGGGGGATGAATCAGCCTACCATGACTTCCCATCACCGCCTCCAAGCCCACCCACTTCCCTGGTTTCGTGTTTCCCTAGCTCTTGTGAACACAAAGCCAAGCAGGCTTGCTCGTGAGTAACTGCCCTGGTGCATGGGTCAGCTGCCAGCCAGAGACCCATGGCCAAAGCAATTGTGGTATCTTGTCCGGGGGCTTCATGGCTTGGCTTGACCATGGCTTGTTGTGCTGCTCGGATTCAGACAACAGAACAAGCCAGCTATGTTTTCCTAACCCCTAGAAGCATCCAGAGGCAGTTGGGGCGTCGTATAGCACCCCCCCCCCAAACACACACACACACACAGGAAGCATGCTGATCAGATCTGCTAAAATGAGTTGGGGGTGCTTCTTACCTGATCAAGGGTTGTTTGGGACACAGAGTAGTCTTCAATTTGGTACTCGCTCTGATGCACTGAGAGCATACCAAAGATCTTGGCCAGGGAAACGTTGCAAGAGGGAAGCTGGTACTGCAGAGTGCTGTGATGTTTCTCCTTAAGGACAATGCTCGGGAAGCAGTCCTGGATGAACTTCTCCACCGGGCCCAGGTCTGGGTTGCTCCCAGAGACACGAAGCATGATCGTGTACCCGTCTCCAAACCTAGAGTCAGTCAGATGAAATGGGTCAAAATCTGACAGCAAGTAGCTTTGCCAGGGCTCAGCGCCCCGTCTATTTCCCAAGGCCCCCAATGTGCATCGGTGCCGATTTCAGGATTCTTTTCTCACCATAAATACCATGCAGGAGACAATTTTTAAGGAGGTTTTGCATGTAGGGAGGGAAGGGTTAACCCCCCCCCCCCGCCACATGCTGCTACACCCACCCGAGAATCTTTCCCTGCAAGGCAATAAACTTAGGAAAAACTTCCACTCATTTGGGTCCATTAAGGGCTGAGTGCATGTGAACCGAACCATTTCAGGGAATCATAGAATCATAGGATGGTGCGTTGGAAGGGGCCATGAAGGCCATCCAGTCCACCCCCTGCTGTTGCAGGACACCAGTTCACACCATCCCACTCTGCCAGTTTCTTTTGGAATGTCTCTAGTGTGGGAGAACCCCCCACCTCTCCAGGCAGCTGGCTCCACCGTCCTATTGCTCTGATTGTGAGGAAGCTTTTCCTGGTGTCCAGCCCAAATCGGCATTATCACAACTTGAATTGATTATTCCGTGTCCTGCACTCTGGCATCAGCAAGAAGAGATCTTGACCTTCGTCTTTGTGATAGTCTTTGAGATATCATGTCCCCTTATCTTCTCAAGGCTGAACATGCCCAGTTCCCTCAGTCTCTCCTCACAGGGCAGTGTTTCCAATCCCTGGATCATTTTTGTCATCCTCTGCTGGACCCTTTCTAATTTACCTGCATCTTTCTTAAATCTTGGTGCCCAGAACTGGACACAGGATTCCAGGTGAGGTCTGACTAGGGAGGTGTATAGGGGAACTATTACATCTCATGCTTTGGAAGTAATACTTCTGTTAATGCATCCCAAAATAGCATTTGCCCTTTTGGCAGCTGCATCACATTGTTGGCTCATGTTTAGCCTACTGTCCACAATCACTCCAAGATCTTTTCCTTTATCAGTTCTGCTCAGCCATGTATTCCCCATCTTGATGCCATTGGTTTCTTTTTCCTAGATGGAGGACTTGGCACTTGTCCTTACGGAATCTCATTCTGTAGCTTTCAGCCCAGTGTTCAAGTTTATCAAGATCTCACTGAATTTTCATGTCCACAGTGTTCCCTTGGTCCATTTGGGAGGATAACCAGTTGAAAAATGAGATTAAATTAGTCTGACAGGATATCTTTTTGATAAATCCATGCTGGCTTCTATTAATCCTTCACAATGCTTACAGATGGATTTTTAAAGAATTAGCTTGAATTTTTCCAGGAACTGATATCAGACTAACTAGTCTATACTTCCCAGGTTCATCCTTTCCCCCACTTTTTGTTTTGTTTTGTTTTTTGTTTTATTTTTGTTTTTTGGTCCTCCATTTTGTTTTGCTGTGGGAAAGAGGAGACATGGTAACTGCAGGTGCGGCTGAGACACAAAGGGCCGGCAGGGAGAAACACAGAAGAGAGAACTCAGAAGGGGCCATGAAGGTCATCAAGTCCAACCCCCGGCTGTTGCAGGACACCAAGTCACACCATCCCACTGAGATGGCTGTCCAGTATTTTCTCAGTTGCAATGTATGGCTGTGAAAGGTGGACCACAAGGAAGACTGAGTGCCCAAGAATTGAGCCCTTTGAATTGTGGTGCTGGAGGAGACTCCTGCGAGTGCCTTGGACCGCAAGGTGATCAAACCGGTCAGTCCTAGAGGAGATCAACCCTGACTGCTCTTGAGAAGGCCAGATCCTGAAGATGAAGCTCAAAGACTTTGGCCACCCAATGAGAAGGAGGGACTCCCTGGAGAAGAGCCTGATGCTGGGAACAATTGAGGGCAAGAGAAGGAGGGGACGGCAGAGGAGGAGGTGGCTGGATGGAGTCACTGAAGCAGTTGGTGTGAGCTTAGATGGACTCCGGGGGATGGTGGAGGACAGGAGGGCCTGGAGGAATGTCGTTCATGGGGTTGCAATGAGTCGGACGCGATTTGACTTCGCAACTAACAACAACAGTGTGGAGAGCCCCCTCACCTCCCCAGGCAGCTGGCTCCACTGCCATATTGCTCTGACCGTGAGGAAGCTTTTTCCTCATTTGTTTGGTCTGAGCAGTTTTGAAGAAGAAATGAATGGGCAGGCCCTTGCTGCCTGTGCGATTTTTTAAAATCCGAGTCATTATTTCTGCGTTCAGATCGATAGATATAAATTAGCATATACTGATGTTATGCAAAATTTTGTGTTGAGCTAGGCAGCAAGTCTTTGCTCTCGGGAAGAAAGAAGGTGGAAAGACAGGCAGATCAGTGCAAACAGTCCTGACCTTTCCAACAGCAAGTCTCCAGATGCCTCCAAAAAGACCCCAAATGGGATATCAAGGAAGACTCCTGCTTCAATTTGCAGGGAGAGAGACAGGGGGAGTGTGTCCTTGTTGGACTTCTCAGCGGCTTTCGATACCATCGACCATGGTATCCTTCTGGATAGGCTGGCAGGATTGGGAGTTGGAGGCACTGCTTGGCGGTGGTTCTGCTCCTACCTCGATGGCCGATTCCAGAAGGTGGTGCTGGGGGACTGTGGCTCTGTGCCATGGCAGCTATGCCATGGGGTTCCGCAGGGGTCCATTTTGTCCCCCACGCTCTCGAACATCTACATGAAACCGCTGGGGGAGGTCATCAGGAGGTGTGGGCTGCAGAGTCACCAGTATGCTGATGACACCCAGCTCTACCTCTCGTTCTCCACTGATCCAGGTGAGGCAGTGGCTGTGCTGAACCGGTGCCTGGCCGAGGTAATGGGCTGGATGAGGGCCAACAAACTGAAGCTCAATGCAGACAAGATGGAGGTCCTGTTGGTGGGCGGTTCGGGTCTTGGAGTGGGAGACTTGGGCCTTGTCCTGGATGGGGTTGCACAGCCTCCAAAGGACAAGGTCCGCAGCTTGGGAGTGCTCCTCGACCCAGAGCTGTCATTACATGCTCAGGTGGCAGCGGCGGCGAGGAGTGCCTTCCTACAGCTTCGGCTGATACATCAGCTGCGTCCCTTCCTAGACTATGACTGCCTGGTGACAGTGACACACGTGCTGGTGACTTCCCGACTAGATTTCTGTAACGCGCTCTACGTGGGGCTGCCCTTGAAGGCGGTCCAGATACTTCAATTGGTGCAGAATAGAGCTGCCAGGGTGCTGACGGGGACTGGGCGTTATTCTCATATCACCCCAGTCCTCCGTCAGCTCCACTGGTTCCCGATTGAAGTCCGGGCCCAATTCAAGGTGTTGGTTTTGACCTATAAAGCCCTAAATGACTCAGGACCTGGATACCTAATGGAGTGCTTATGCCCATATAAGCCCTCCCGCCCCTTGAGATCAGCTACAGAGGCCCTCCTCCGGGAACCCTCCGTGAGTGATATTAGGAGGGTGAGTCCCCGGAGGAGGGCCTTCTCTGCGGTGGCGCCCCATCTCTGGAATGCGCTCCCCAGAGAGGTCCGCCTGGCGCCATCGTTATTTGTTTTTCGGCGCCAGGCGAAGACCTTTTTATTTAAATCATATTTTAATTGTTAATTTGTTTAATATTTATATTTGTTAATTTAGATTGTATTTTAATGGGGTTTTGCAGAGATGCAACAGGGGGGAGTGGGGGGGGGTTGTAACTGAAGTTAAGTGTTCAAAATTTTTATTGTTGCAAGCCATCCCGAGGCTTTATTGTGATGGGGCGGCATCGAAATGTTTTAATTAATAAGTAAGTAAGTAAGTAAGTAAGTAAGTAAGTAAGAGAGCCAGTGTGGTGCAGTGGTTAAGAGTTGGGACTGGGACTCAGGTGATCCGGGTTCTAGTCCCCGCTCAGCCATGGAGCCAACTGGGTGCCTTTGGGCCAGTCATGGACTCTCAGCCCCACCTACCTCACAGGGTTGTTGTTGTTGTGGGGAGAAGATGGAGGATGAGAATGATGTCAGCTGCCTTGAGCCCTTTGTAGGAAAAAGGCAGGATATAAACCGCAATACATATTTTATATATATATATATATATATATATCAAATAAAATAAAATAAAATAATTCCTTTCTGGTTCTACCACACAGCCGTTTCTGGCAGTGGGTTCCATGAGTTAGCCATGCATCATCCCTGCAAGAGATCCAACCTTTCACCGACAGCCTGCCCCAGCCTGTTGCAATTACTTGTTTTTCAAATGTTGCACACTCCCAAGGCAGCAGAACCGTCCATTCACCATGATGGCCATCCTGGTACACAGCGCCTCACATTCTTCCATGCTGGCAGGAGAGAAAAAGGGAAAGAACGCTCAGCCCCTTTCATTCTTCTCAAGCCCTGTATCCTCCACCGGATGCTTCTCTAGAAAGGGACTGTGGGGAATTGGCACGGGTAGAATTTCTGCCTGAATTTTGCCGCACATCGTATGCATAAGGGCAAAAAGCCCGAACTTCTGCACGCACAGCCCAATGTAGAACCAGAAGCGCAAGAGGTTTTGCCTGATCTGCTGATTCTCCTCAAATATTTTCCAAAAGGTCCCAGGAGAAAACTTTCTCAATCACACGAATATTATCTCGCTTCCTTTCTTTCTCCAAACCCTCTGGCCTGGAGCTGAACCAACCGTCCAAAACACGATTAGCGCTTCAGGCTAGCAAAAGCTGGTCAAAGCCATGAGTTACGGCCAGTCAGTCCTTGCCAAGTTCCATTACTACTTCATTCTCCTTCTTTTTCAAAATAAACTCCGGAACTAGAATATGTCCAGCCTACCACATTTCATCTGTATCTTTCTTTCCTGGCTACCTTATGATTGCAGGAAAAAACACTGCAAAACAATATTGTGTATTGTTATCTGTTTTAATAATTGAATATGTTTTAGTTGTGAGCCGCCCCGAGGCTTGTTGCAAGGGGCGGCATACAAATATGTATATAAATAAATAAAATAAATAAATAAAAATGTTTTATCATGTGATGTTGTTTTACTGGTATTTTGTACCTTGGGACTATTTTAATCGCAGACAATGAACTGAATAAGTAATAAATAAAATCAGCAGCAATCCTGATGTCAGTTTACACAGGATTGCTGCAAATTCTTTGCTGTGTGTTGTGTTACCCACACTCAGGCAGTACTTGTGCGTGTGAATCAAATCAAAAGGGACAGAAAAGAATTTATCCTTGCAGTGTTTTTATCAATGCACACATGTGCATCACTTATGCAGAGAAGGGGAAGAAAGAATGGTAAACTATGCATGCATAGTTTTTCTACTGAAAATTTGGAAATGATGGAATCGGTGCATTAAGAAGCAAAAGCAGGAACGGCAAAACTCTGGGAGTAATAAGGAACTAGAAAAAAGAATGTGTGAGAATCAGCCTGTGTATCAGGGTACAAGCTCATTATCGAGCCTTATGCCGTGGCAGTGAAGAAATTCTTCTCCAACTTCTATCAAACTTGGGACTTTTTTTATGATTGGCTAGAGAAGCGGGACTTGGCATAGATTTAAATAGGTTTTTTAAGTTATCATAAATGGAAAAAGAAGGGTGTGGGGGCTGACCCAGTGGGCTCGATGTTTTTGATGTTGGATGCGGTTTGTTCTTTTCTTTTCTTTTCTTTTTTAGAATAATCTCAAATAAAATTTATTAAAAAAAAAAAGAAAGAAATTCTTCTCCACTTCCATTGCCTCCTCACAGTGCCGTCCAGCGGAGCTCTTTCGAGTGGTTCATGGGCTGGTACATCCGGGCCCTAAGAAAGATCCTGTACCACCATCGATGACCCTCTGTGATGACTTTGCCCACCACTTCAAGGAGAAAATCGCTCAGATTCATCACAAGCTGGACTCCACAAATGATTCATATCCCTTAGGGGAGGCACCAATGACCCCGTCTGGTCAGGTATTAATGGATTAATTTCAGTTAATGTGGCTCGATGATGTGGACAAGGTGCTTGGACAAGTACGTCCCACCACCTGCTTACTCGACCTTTGCCCGTCGTGGCTACTGACCAAAGCCAAACACGGGATTTGGAGGTCATCAACGCCTCTCTGAGGGCCAGCCGGGTACCTGCCCCTTTAAAGGAGGCGGTAATCCGGCCTGTCCTGAAGAAGGCATCTCTGGATGCAGAGATGGCCAGCAATTATAGACCGGTGGCCAACATCCCGTTTCTGGGCAAGGTGTTAGAGCGGGTGGTGGCAGGAGAACTCCAGGCACTCTAAGATGAGACTGATTATCTGGACCCATTTCAGTTCGGCTGAAGACCCAGGTACTGTACTAAATCTGCCTTGGTCGCCCTGTATGATGACCTGAGCAGGGAGACAGGGAGAGTGCGTCCCAGTTGGTCCTCTTGGACTTCTCAGCGGCTTTCGATACCATTGACCATGGTATCCTTCTGGATAGGCTAGTGGGACCGGGAGCCGGAGGCACTGCTTGGCAGTGGTTCCACTCCTGCTTCAACGGCCGATTCCAAACGGTGGTGCTGGGGGACGATGGCTCTGTGCCATGGCAGCTATGCCATGGAGTTCCGCAGGGCTCCATTTTGTCCCCCTTGCCCTTCAACATCCACATGAAACCGCTGGGAGAGGTCATCTGGAGGTGTGGGCTGCGGAGTCACCAGTACGCTGATGATACCCAGCTCTACCTCTCTTTTTCTACCGATTCAGGTGAGGCGGTGGCTGTGCTGAACTGGTGCCTGACCAAGGTGATGGGCTGGAAGAGGGCCAACAAACTGAAGCTCAATCCAGACAAGATGGAGGTCCTGTTGGTAGGCAGTTCGGGCTCCTGAGTAGGTGACTTGGACCTTGTCCTGAATGGGGTTGCACTCCCTCTTAGGGACAGGGTCCGCAGCTTGGGAGTGCTCCTCGACCCGGAGCTGTCTTTGGAAGCTCAAGTGGCTGCGGTGGCAAGGAGAAGCGCTTTCCTCCAGCTTTGGCTAATCCATCAGCTGCGCCCCTACCTAGAGGACGACTGCCTGGCGACAGTAACACATGCATTGGTAACTTCCTGATTAGACTTCTGTAACGCCCTCTACGTGGGGCTGCCCTTGAAGACGGTCCAGATACTTCAATTGGTGCAAAACAGAGCTGCCAGGGTGCTGACGGGGACTGGGCGTTACTCTCACATAACCCCAGTCCCCTACCAGCTTCACTGGCTTCCCATCGAAGTCCAGGCTCAATTCAAGGTGCTGGTTATTATCTATAAAGCCCTAAACAGCTTGGGACCTGGATACCTAAAGGAACGCCTTCTTCCATATATGCCCACCCGCCCCTTGAGATCAGCGGGAAAGGCCCTCCTCCGGGAGCCCTCCGGGAGAGACATCAGGAGGCAAAGTACCCGGAGGAGGGCCTTCTCTGCAGTGGCGCCCCACCTATGGAATGCGCTCCCCAGAGAGGTCCGCCTGGCACCGTCGTTATTTGCTTTTCGGTGCCAGGTTAAGACCTTTTTATTCCAGTGGTATTTTAATAAGTTTTAATATTGTTTTTTCTATGTTTTTAATTGCAGCCAGTGTGGGTCGGTAATTTTATTTATGCTATTATATTGTAAGCCATCCTGAGGCTTTTTTGCAATTAGGATGGCATATAAATATTTTAAATAAAATAAAATAAAAATATAAATAAAATATGTGATAGAAGAAACAAACATAGTAGAGGTCAAAACAACAGAGCAACAGAGAAATCCTAGCACTCTGCTTTGGACAGGTATGTGAGGGCATGTCAAAGGGAGGTGAGAGAGACCTGTTCTCCCCTGTAGAGGAAGGCAGGATGCGCTCCAACAGAGCCAAGCTCAGGGAACCCAGGTTCTGTTTGGATGCCAGGAAGCACTTCCTGATGGTTAGGACCCCGAGGGCGTGGAATGGGCTTCCCTGGGAGGTGCTTGAGGCCCCATCGGTGAGGGTGTTCAAGGATAGGCTGGACATGCACATGGTGGGCACATTGTGAGAGTAGCTGGCTGGAGCCGGGGGTCAGACTAGATGGCCCAAGAGGCCCCTTCTGACTCGCTCTGTTTCTATATTCAGAACTCCGAAATCCAAGGCGCGGCAATGGGAATTTTCAGGTGCCTCCCTCCAGAGACCTGGAAAAGCTTCCCTTCAAAGCATGTTTCCTCTTACCTGTGGGAGGTCAGCACCACGGACCTGCCATCTTTGATCACACAGAGAATGCAATTCCACAAGAACCGCTTTGCCCGAGGATCCATCCCCGTGGTCGGCTCGTCCTGGGTGCAAAAAGGCCAAAAAATTAACCAAGAAGCTGTAGGTCTGGCCCACAGGGAGGACTGTCTAGCAGTGGTTCCTCCCATGACTCACCAGAAATATCACAGGCGGGGCTCCAATGAGCGCGATGGCCGTGGACAGCTTCCGTTTGTTGCCTCCGCTGTACCGGCCAGCCGGCCTGTCCGCATACGGCATTAAGCCAAGCGTCGATAACCCCCACTTAACCACCTGTGGGGGAGAAGAGAACAGGGCCTCTACCATGCACTAAGACAAGTGTACACCTGAGCATGCACAGGGTGCATTTTTCCCACTGCTGGCTGACCACATCTTGGCTTCCAGTTGTGCTGCCTTTCCCACAAAAGAAAATCTAAGCATCTGTATTATTAAATGTGTATCTAAACTAGACTCTCAAGGCAGAATACAAGAATACTTAAAATTAAAACATATATACCAGTAACATATATACTGATTGTAAGCTGTCCTGAGAGGCCAAGCATAAGGGACAGCCTATAAAAGTTTTAAATAAATAAATAACAAGAATATGCATAATACAAAATAAGCCAATAATATAAACAAAAAATAAACATCCTTTACCACAATATACACATTATACAGCTGAAAGTTTGATGGTAATATAGAAACTGAGTGTGTCAGAAGGGACATCCCGGACCAACTAGTCTGACCTCTGGCACCAGCTGGTTCCGCTCACGACATGCACACAATGTGCATGTCCAGCCTGTCCTTGAACACCTCACCAATAGGGCCTCAACCACCTCCCGTGGAAGCCCATTCCATGCCCTCGGGGTCCTCACTGTCAGGAAGTGCTTCCTGGCATCTAAATGAAACCTGGGTTCCCTGAGCTTTGCTCCTTTGGAGCGCATCCTGCCTTCCTCTGCAGGGGAGAACGGGTCTCTACCCACCTCCGTGTGACACCCCCTCACACACCTGTATGTTGCCAACAGGTCCCCTCTGAGTGTCCTCTTCTCCAGGCTGAAGAGACGCAGTTCCCTCAGTCTCGCCTCATACGACTTCCTCTGCAAACCTTGTGGCCCTGCGCTGCACTGACTCCAACCTGGCTATATCCTTCCCATAACGAGGGGCCCAGAAATGAACACAACACTCCAGTTGCGGGTGCACCAGAGTCGTGTAGAGTGGCAGTAACACCTTTCTTGATCTAGAAGCCACACTTCTGGTGATGCCACCAAGGGTGGCATTCGCCCCCTTGACCACCACATCCCACTGCTGGGTCATGTTCAGCCTGCAGTCAACCAGCACCCCGAGGTCCCTTTCACAAGCGCTGCTCTCCAGCCACTTGTCCCATAACCTGTACTTGTGACACCCATTCCGATGCCCCAAGTGCAAGACCTTGCACTTATCCACATTGAACGCCATCCTGTTGTCTCCTGCCCACTTCCATAGTCTGCCCAGATCCTTCTGGATCTGGAGTACCTGCTCCTCAGTTGTGGCCACTGCTCCAGTTTTAGTATCGCCTGCGAATTTGATCAGAGACTGTTCACCCCTTCTTCCATGTCATTGATGAAAAGATTAAACAGGATCGGTCACAGGACAGAGCCCTGGGGGATCCCGCTTGTCACTGGCCACCATCCTGATGATTCCCCACTAATGGTTACCCTCTGCTTTCGGTCAGTCAGCCATGCCCTGATCCACCGGACAGTGCTTTGGTGTATCCCAAAACTCCTCAGTTTCTCCACCAGGATATCATGGGGCGCTTTGTCAAAGGCCTTGCTGAAATCCAGGTATACCACATCCACTGCATCCCCTCCATCCAGCCACCTCAAAACCTTGTTGTAGAATTCACAAGGTTTGTCTGGCAGGACCTGTTATTGCGGAAACCATGTTGTGTGGCCGTCAGCCTCCCTTCCCTATCTAGCATCACTAGATCTCTCTCTATTATGAGCCTTTCCATTGTTTTTCCTACAATGGACGTAAGGCTAACTGGTCTGTAATTCCCCATGTCCCTTCTACCACCCTTTTTGAAAATTGGGACCACTGATGCTACCCTCCTGTCCTCTGGAACTTCACCCGTTCTCCACGAGACCCCAAAAATGGAGGCCAGAGGGCGTGAGAGAACCCCTGCCAACTCTCTAAGTACTCTCGGGTGTAACCCGTCAGGGCCTGGCGCCTTTGTAATGTCCAATGCCCTGAGCAGCCCCTAGACTTCAAGGGGGGTGACTCTAATCTGTGCCCCTAAGTCCCCAGCCTCATCTAATCTCCCATGCAGATCTTCCCTGTCCTGCTTTGGTGAGACCACAGAGGCAAAATAGTCATTTAGCATCTGTGCCTGTTCCCTCATATCAGTCACTGGATCTCCTTCCTCCTTATTTAGTGGTCCCACCACTTGTCTCCCCTTCCTCTTCCTATTTACATGCTGAAAGAAGCCCTTTTTGTTGCTCTTGATATTCTTGGCAAGTCTCAGCTCGTAATCAGCCTTAGCCTTGCGAAGAATCCTTCTGCAATGGGCCACCTCCTCCCAGTAGACCCTTTTGTCTATTTGCCCCAGTACCCATTTCCTACGGAGGTTCCTCTTGCATCTAATCCCTCTAACCACCTCCTTTCGCATCCATGGCAGCGCTCTCCTCCGCCTCCCCACCTTACTGACTAGAGGTATCGTCAGGGCTTGCACCTGCAAAACCTCCCTTTTGTGTGCCATCCACCCCTCCTCAACTCGCTTGCCTTCCAGTAACCTGTCCCAGGAGACTTTCCCCAGCCTGGCCTGCAGTTGGCCAAAGTTGGCTCTCTTGAAGTCCCAGCTTCTGGTGCTCGCCCTGCTGCACGTCCCCAGTCCCCTGAGCTCAAAGCAAAGGATGGAGTGATCACTCGCATCCAGAGTTCCCCTAATCTGTACTTCATCTATCAGCTCCTCCCTATTGGTCAAGACCAAGTCCAGGATGTTTCCCCCCCTCGTCGCCTCTCGGACCCTCTGTGTGAAAAACCATCCCTCTGTAGCTTCTAGGAAGCGATGTGACCTGGCTGTCACCGCCAAGTGAGTCTCCCAAGTAATATCCGGGAGACTGAAATCTCCCATAATTACTGTGTCCCTCCCCTGAGATATTCTTAGATACAGTATATCACAGAAGTGAGTACACCCCTCACATTTTGTAAATATTTTATTACAGCTTTTCATGTGACAACCCTGAAGAAATGACATTTTGCTACAATGTAAAGTAGTGAGTATCCAGCTTGTATAACAGTGTAAATTTGCTGTCCCCTCCAAATAACTCAACACACAACCATTAATGTCTAAACCGCTGGCAACAAAAGTGAGTACACCCCTAAGTGAAACTGTCCAAATGGGGCCCAAAGTGTCAATATTTTGTGTGGCCACCATTATTTTCCAGCACTGCCTTAACCCTCTTGGGCAGGGAGTTCACCAGAGCTTCGCAGGTTGCCACTGGAGTCCTCTTCCACTCCTCCATGATGACATCACGGAGCTGGTGGATGTTAGAGACCTTGCGCTCCTCCACCTTCAGTTTCAGGATGTCCCACAGATGCTCGATAGGGTTCAGGTCTGGAGACGTGCTTAGCCAGTCCATCACCTTCACCCTCAGCTTCTTTAGCAAGGCAGTGGTCGTCTTGGAGGTGTGTTTCGGGTTGTTACCATGTTGGAATACTGCCCTGCAGCCCAGTCTCAGAAGGGAGAGGATCATGCTCTGTTCAGTCTGTCACAGTACATGTTGGCATTCATGGTTCCCTCAGTGAACTGTAGCTCCCCAGTGCCGGCAGCACTCACGCAGCCCCAGACCATGACACTCCCACCACCATGCCTGACTGTAGGCAAGACACACTTGTCTTTGTCCTCCTCACCTGGTTGTCGCCACACACGCTTGACACCATCTGAACCAAGTAAGTTTATTTCGGTCTCATCAGACCACAGGACATGGTTCCACTAATCCATGTCCTTAGTCTGCTTGTCGTCAGCAAACTGTTTGCGGGCTTTCTTGTGCATCAACTTTAGAAGAGGCTTCCTTCTGGGATGACAGCCCTGCAGACCAATTTGATGCAGTGTGCGGCGTATGGTCTGAGCACTGACAGGCTGACCCATCACCCCTTCAACCTCCGCAGCAATGCTGGCAGCACTCATATGTCTATTTCCCAAAACAACCTCTGGATATGATGCTGAGCACGTGCACTCAACTTCTTTGGTCGACCATGGCGAGGCCTGTTCTGAGTGGAACCTGTCCTGTTAAACCGCTGTATGGCCTTGGCCACCGGGCTGCAGCTCAGTTTCAGAGTCTTGGCAATCCTCTTATAGCCTAGGCCATCTTTATGTAGAGCAACAATTCTTTTCAGATCCTCAGAGAGTTCTTTGCCATGAGGTGCCATGTTGAACTTCCAGTGACCAGTATGAGAAAGTGAGAGCGATAACACCAAATTTAACACACCTGCTCCTCATTCACACCTGAGAACTTGTAACACTAACGAGTCACATGGCACCGGGGAGCGAAAATGGCGAATAATGCCCAATTTGGACAGTTTCACTTAGGGGTGTACTCACTTTTGTTGCCAGCGGTTTAGACATTAATGGCTGTGTGTTATTTTGAGGGGACAGCAAATTTACACTGTTATACAAGCTGGATACTCACTACTTTACATTATAGCAAAGTGTCATTTCTTCAGGGTTGTCACATGAAAAGATATAATAAAATATTTACAAAATGGGAGGGGTGTACTCACTTCTGTGATATACTGTAACATAAGAAGTTAGAATCATATAGGTTAAAATTCTAAAATTCTAAAACTCAGTAAAATTAGTCATCACAGTTTATAGGAAATAAGGTCAGTCGTTAAAATGTCTGGAGAACACTATTGTTTTGGCCTGGCACTGAAAAGATTGTCAAGGATGTGCCAGGTGAGCTGCTTCCGAGAGGGTATTCCATAAGAAAATGCATTGCTTACCGCAGGAATCTCACTCTCGGGGATTCCACGCACGCGGGAATAGAAGGTGAGGTGTTCACGGCCCGTCAGCAGGTTGTTGATGGCATCGAACTGGGGACAGTAGCCCATATTTTGGTGGACAGCTTGGAGATCACTGAGCACACTGTGTGTAGATGAGGAGGATAGAGAAGCAGCAGAGTTTGAAGAGATCCACATGCAAAGATGAGCAAAGAGTCACTTCATTGGGAGGGAAATTAAAAGGAGGGAAATTTTTCTCTTTCAGATCTCTGGGCAGCAGTGCAGAATAAACGGAGGGAGAAAACAACTTGGGAAATGCATGCGTGACTGAAGAAAGCTCGCTGATGAACAAGGAGCAAGGATAACAGGCTAGGAACTCCTGCGACAGCCCACCCACCTCCATGCAGCCTACTCTGACTGGCAGTGCCTCTTAAGGTCTCCATCAACTTGAAGACCCCAGGAAGCAAACCAATGCAAGCGATGGACGCTCTCCGTAGCTCCAAGGCTGTCCTGCCAAAAAAACCTCGCAGCACTAACCTGTAGCCTTTCAGAGAGGCACTTCCCAAAGTTATCTCCGTGTCTCCCGTCAGCATTTTAAATGTCGATGTCTTCCCAGCACCGTTCACACCCAGGAGGCCGAAACACTGCGAATGGGGAATTAAAAAGCTCCATTTATTTATTGGTTTGTTTATTTGGAGTTTTGTATGCCGTCCCATTCGCATGAGCCTCGGGACGGCTTCCAACACAATAAATAAACAAGCATATAAATAATACATATTAAA
Source organism: Varanus salvator macromaculatus (assembly GCA_023646645.1). Classification (NCBI taxonomy): domain Eukaryota; kingdom Metazoa; phylum Chordata; class Lepidosauria; order Squamata; family Varanidae; genus Varanus; species Varanus salvator. Next base: position 5,965,913 of record JAIXND010000802.1, on the reverse strand, counting down.
ATCTGGATTCACTCTGGCTGTAAAAATTAAAACCAATAAATAATATTAACAGTTATTAAAATATTGTTTAAATAAAATGGTCTTGGCCTGGCGCCGAAAAACAAATAACAAACGGATCTTACAAAAATGGATTGGCAGATGGATATTCCATTAAGAGAGCCACTCAATGGAATCGCCATGCACAGGAGCAGTCTACCTCTGTTTATGAGATGGGGCATGGGCAGGCCATTGTCTTCTGGGTCCTGCATCTCTGGCGCTTCCCCACTGCAGCTTCCAGGGAAGGTTTGGAGCCAGCCTGCGGCAGGCCCCCAGTCATGAACTATTCTCTGAACAGAGGTTTGCTGAGTGCTAAACTGCCATCTTAATCCCAAGTTAAGAGTTTCTTTCACTTCTGCCCATCTGAGGGGATCTTTAATGGATCAGCTGAGCTGTTTATGCCCATCAAAGTATTGCATAGTTGGTCCTTGCGGTGGCTGCATGTCCGGGGAAAATTGTTTTGCATTCTGGATGCTCAGCCACCTTGGATGGTTTGTTTCCAAAAAGGATCCAAGGCATGTGGAACTGTGGGAACCAAAGACAGGGGTTGCATGGCCCTTTGTCCTGAGCCTGATGGCAGCTCACCATACCTCTCCTGCAGGGATTCCCAGGCACAGGCGATCCACGGCCGGCTTCTTTGTCTTCCGGTAGACCTAAGGGTCGGCAGAGCAAGCGAAGCCGGTTTGCAGGCGGTAAAGGCATCTCTCCAAACAAGCCTCTCCAGCTTCCACAGCCCATGCGGCTTTAGGACTCCCGGAAGGTCTGTGCACAGTGCTGGGGCAAAGACGGTGTGGGGACCACACCCCAAGGCTGAGGTGACCCTGCTGAAGGTGTGTTGCAAGAATTGTGCTCCCTGACCAGCTCGGCCGACATCCACACCCAGCACGGGGGGATGAAGATGCTGTCCCGCCTCGCAGGGCTGTGGGAAAGGGCCCCGAGGCCTGGCCTGGGACACCAGCAGTAGATGCCTTGGGACAAGTGCCAGTGCAGCTGTGGGCAAGGGGTGCGCCCCAGGCCCACTCCCAGCTGGCTGCCCACCCTGCTCCACATGCCCCTCCCCAACCACTTCACCTTGGTCAGATCCTTCAGCACGAGGATGTCCTTGTTGGGCACATCACCGGTCACCCGGACCCGTTCTTGGGCAACATCCTCATCTTCCTCCCGCAAAGGGGGAAGTTGGTCAGCAAAAGGCCTGGGAGGAAAAGAAGATTTATTCAAGGACAGGCTGGACGTGCACATGGTGGGCACGTCATGAGCGGAGCCGGCTGGAGCCGGGGGTCAGACTAGATGGCCCGGGAGGCCCCTTCTGACTCGCTCTGTTTCTGTGTTTCTATGATCTCCAGGCCGGACCAGCAAAAGGAGCTCTCAGGACTGGGAGTTGGTCCGTCTCATGGAGCTCGTCCGAGCCAAAGAGCTGGGGGCCCAATCCCGCTCCCCTGTGCTCCCAAGATGTCATTCCCCTTCCGAGCCTTCCCACTTTCTCCCCAACCACTGCTCTTTTGGTGGCTTCGCATCTTGGGCACTTGCCTCCCTATGCTAAAAGGCAGAAACGCCAGGATTCCAGCCCTGCTCCTTTGCCTTCCCGCAAGAACATCTCCAAACTCAAGCTGAAACCTCTACGAGGTTTACAAGTGATTGCCACGATCCGTACGGCAAACATCTTGAGAGCAGGATGTACGGAAAGGAAGTTTCCATCCATTTTGATCTCTGCCACATGTTTTCAAGCACCTTTGTTCCATCACAAACAAGTTTCTTCTTCATCCCCCATGAAATACTTTAAAGTAACAGTTATACTAGTTATTGCAAAAATAAAAAGGTGCGGTATTAAAAATAATCCACCTATAGTAATATTAATTGGTTCTTTTCCCCAAGGCTATCATAGGATTTGAAAAAGATTAGTTGATTAAGCCTATGCGATGGAGTTGACTGCTCAGTCGTCCTTGCATAGAAATAGATGTCATTGCTGTACTTTGCTTCCAGAGAGAGGAGCAGGCCTAGGAAGAGAGCTTCAGTTAAGAAATTAAATAAAAGGGAGGGAGGGAAGGCAGGCAGGAAGGCAGGAAGGAAGGGAGGATGGGGGGGAAGGAAGGGAGGGAGTGAGGAAGGGAAGGAAGGGAAGGAAGGAAGGGTGAAGGAAGGGAGGAGGGACGGGACGGGATGGGACGGGAGGAAGGGAGGGAGGAAGGAAGGATGCAAGGGAGGGGAGGGGAGGGGAGCAGGGAAGGAAGGAAGGGAAGGAAGGATGGGAAGGAAGGACAGGAAGGGAAGGGAAGGGACGGGACGGGAAGGACAGAAGGAAGGATGGAAGGGAGGGAGGAAGGGAAAGAAGGGTGAAGGAAGGGAGGCGGGACGGGACGGGGGAGGGAGGGAGGGAGGGAGGGAGGAAGGAAGAATGCGAGGGAGGGGAGGGGAGAGGGGAGCAGGGAAGGAAGGAAGGAAGGAAGGAAGGAAGGAAGGTAGGTAGGTGGTGGGCCCTTTAACGATATCTGGTTTCACCCTCTGGAGTGAGCTTAAGGCAGAAGGACTAAATAAAATGAGAGATAAAATAATTGCCAAAAAGTCCCCTTCTCTGCCCATGTTTAAATGGCTTTTAGAGGTGTGAATGTTTTCAAATGCTGGATATGTGCAAAGCGTGGTCTTGTGATCTGCTGCACACCTGCCTTGACAACTGTTTTGGTGCTCAGTTGAAAAAAGAGGAGGAGGAGGCCTTACCGAAGACGGATGAAGAATTTGTACTGTACCAAAATGGTGAAGCAGAAAAAGACGACGCCTTCCACAGCCATTGCAAACATATTTTTCCCGGCCAGGTCCCAACTTAGTGGTGACACAAACTTTTGATCACCTACATGAGGAGAGATGCGAAAAGGTGAATTGATACTGACATCTACTGGGGAAGGTGATAGAACAACAGAATTCAGGTTTTCCATTTAGAAAGAAGGGAAAAATAATAATATGAGCAAGAGCCTAACATCTCATAGCTGCATATTTACCCTAAAAATAAAATTAGACTAGCATATGGCTCAGTGACCAGGAGACAAAGCTACCAAAGCTTGCATATCATGATGAAAACGTGAAGTCTCAATTTTCCATTTGCAATGAAGAAAAACAACACAGGGATGCCACAAAAGGTTAGAATTTCTTTGCATGTGTTATATGAAATAAATTGAATAGACTGAATTGATTAGAAACGCTAGATCAGTTTTGGTGGCAGGGAACTTCGGCTTTACTTTGGGAGTCGCATCAAATCTCTTCTTGGCCAGGAAGATCTAAGACATGGGTCCTCAAACTATGGCCCGTGGCCCGGATCAGGCCCACCATGCCCATTTATCCGGCCTGCCTCAGAGGTTCTGGACTCGCTCGGAGAAAACAACCCCCAAGCGAATCCAAAAGCTCTGAGCAGGCTGGCTGGAGCAGGCATATTCACTGGGGAGATGGCCGTGATCGCGGCTGTGCTTGGGGGGAGGGCGGGGGAGACGGGTGCGATCGTGCTGGGTGGGGAGATGGCCACGGTCGTGCTGGGAGGGGCGGAGATGAGTGCGATCATAGACGTGCTCCTGCAGGGAAGATGGGCACGATCCTGGTCATGCATGGTGGGGGGAGATAGCCACAATCGTGCCTGCCTTCCCTGCACTAGCACACCCGCGCCTGTCCTCGCCCCCCAGCACGAGCGCACCCATCTTCCCCCTCCCCCAGTATGATCACGGACATTGTAGCTATGTCCCCTGAATATGGACATGCTCCATATTCATGCTGTACCCCAACTCTTGGGCTTCTGCTGCAGCCTGAACAAGTAGAGCAAACATATTTTAAATTTTTCATTATTTTTTAAAATTTTAATTAAATGTAATTAAATGTAATTAATTTTAAATTTTAATTTTAATTAATTTTAAATTTTATTTTAATTTTAATTAATTTTAAATTTTATTTTAATTTTAATTAATGTTTAATGTGCAGTGTGCATAGGAATTCATTCATATTTTTTTCAAACTATAATCCAGCCCCTCAACAGTCTGAGGGACAGTGAACTGGCCCCGTTTAAAAAGTCTGAGGACCACTGATCTAAGACGAACGTATACAAAAGCTCCTTTGCAGGTAGCCAGTGTGGATCCATCTAGCCCTGCAAAGTATAGTCTCCTGCAAGGTATTTCCCAAGCACCTGGTCTTTGAAGGTAGACTCCCTCCAAACCTGGAGGTTCTTCTAGTGGTGCTGAATAGGAGACGTCTGTTGGGTTGTACCATCTAGCCTGTGTCCGGGATGTAGGCAGGGCCAAGATGGAATGCCTCTCTCCATATGTACCTGCCCATTCACTAGGATTGTTGACGGAGGTCTTTCACCATGTACTACCCCTCTAAAAAGTACGGGAGAAAAGGCAAAGCGCAGGGCCTTTTCAGTCATGGCACCCCACTGTTGGAATAATGTTCCCAGGGAAGTGCTCCAGGTGTCATTGCTGATCTCCTTTAGGCACCAGGTAAAATAAGCATTCAATAGCTGATCTGGGTCCTTAACCCTGGTTTTTAAAAATATAACTGCTGCTTGCTTATCTTTCACTTGAACCTTCCTCCTTGCACTGCCAGTTTTTGAATCTTATTTTTCCTATCTCATGTGTTGCATTGTTTTACTGGTTTCACTTGGTTTGATGAATTGCATTAGTTGGTCCTGTTTTTTTGCTTCTGATGTTTTATTGGAAGCCACCCAGTGAAACCTTAGGGCTGTGGAGTGGCACACAAATTCTATTAATTTAATTTCTGCTCTGTTGTTGATTTAACAGGTTTGGTTCTATTTTTAATTTTTTGACTCTACTTGGTCTGTGTTTTGAATATGATCTTTTATTATTTTTATTCTGCATCATCTTGTATTTGCTTGCTTGCTAGTTGCGATGTCTCGTCTGACCCATCGACCCCATGGACAGCATTCCTCCAGGCTCTCCTACCTTCCACCCTCCCTTGGAGTTCACGCAACCCCACACCCACTTCCCCAGTGGTCCCATCCAGCCACCTCATCCTCTGCTGTCCCCTTCTTCCTTATGGTCTAACTTTCACAGTCATACATTGTTCTTGTTAGTCGCAAAGTCGTGCTCGACCCAACACAACCCCATGGACAACATTCCTCCAGGCTCTGCTTTTCTCCACCATCCCCCAGAGTCCACTTCAGCCCCCAGTGACCCCAACCCAGCCACCTCATCCTCTGCCGTCCCCTTCTCCTTTTGCCATCTATTGTTCCCAGCATCAGGCTCCTCTCCAGGGAGTCCTTCCTTCTCATTAGGTGGCCAAAGCATTTGAGTTTCATCTTCAGGATCTGGCCTTCTCAAGAGCAGTCAGGGTTGATCTCCTCTAGGACTGACTGGTTTGATTGCCTTGCGGTCCAAGGGAGTCGCAGGAGTCTCTTCCAGCACCACAGTTCAAAGGCCTCAATCCTTCGGTGCTCAGCCTTCCTTATGGTCCAGCTTTCACAGCCATACATTAGGTATTCTTATCTCTTCTAGCTATTCTCTGGAATTCTGCATTCAACTGGGTGTATCTTTCCTTTTCTCCCTGGTCTTTTGCTTCCCTTCCTTCCTCAGCTATTTGTAAAGCTTCCTCACTCAGCCATTTTGCTTTCTTGCATTTCTTTTTCTTTGGGATGGTTTGAGTTGCTACCTCTTGTACAATGTCACGAATCTCTGTCCATATTTCTTCAGGCACTCTTTCTATCAGATCTAATTCCTTAAATCTATTTGTCACCTCTACTGTATATTCATCAGGGATATGATTTAGGTCATACCTGAGTGGCCTAGTGGTTTTCCCTACTTGCTTCAACTTAAGCCTGAATTTTGCAACAAGAAGCTCATGATCTGAGCCACAGTCAGCTCCTAGTCTAGTTTTTACTGACTGGATGGAGCTTTTCCATCTTTGCCTGCAGAGCACATAGTCAATCTGATTTCTGTGTTGACTGTCTGGTGATGTCCATGTGTAGAGTCGTCTCTTGGGTTGTTGGAAAAGAGTGTTTGCTATGACCATTGTATTCTCTTGACAAAATTCCACCAGCTTGTGCCCTGCTTCATTTTGTACTCCCAGGCCAAACTTGCCTGTTATTCCAGTTATCTTTTGGCTTCCTCCTTTAGCATTCCACTCCCCCATGATGATAAGGACATCATTTTTTGGAGTTAATTTTAGGTGTTGTAGGTCCTCATAGAACCGGTCAACTTCAGCCTCTTCAGCACCAGTGGTTGGGGCATAGACTTGGCCTCCTGTGATGTTGAATGGTTTGGCCTTGGATTCGAACTGCGATCATTCTGTCATTTTGGAGATTGTATCCCAGTACTGCTTTTCCTGCTCTTTTATTGACTGTGAAGGCTACTCCATTTCTTCTGAGGGATTCTTGCCTGCAGTAGGATACCTGATGGTCATCTGAATTAAATTCACCCATTCCTGTCCATTTTAGTTCACCAATTCCTAAGATGTCGATGTTCAGTCTTGTCATCTCTTGTTTGATCACGTCCAGCTTGCCTTGATTCATGGATCTTACATTCCTATACTCCTATGGAGTATAGATCTTTACAGCATCGGACTCTCCTTTCATCACCAGACACATCCGCTCCTGAGTGTCCTTTCAGCTTTGGCCCAGTCGCTTCACTCTTCCTGGCGCTACTAGTACTAGCCCTCTGCTCTTCCCCAGTAGCACATTAGACACCTCCCGATCTGAGGGGCTCATCTTCCAGCGTCATATCATTTTGCCTTTTGGGGCTGTCCATGGGGTTTTCACAGCAAGGGTACTGGAGTGGCTTGCCATTTCCTTCTCCAGTGGATCACGTTTTGTCAGAGCTCCCTGCTATGACCTGTCCATCTTGGGAGACCCTGCACGGCAGAGCCCATCGCTTCATCGAGCTACACAAGCCCCTTCGCCACGACAAGGCAGTGATCCATGAAGGGGATCACCTTGTATAACAGTTTATTAATTGTATTGCTTTTATCTATTTTACTGCTTGCATTTTTGTAGGCTGGTGTAGCATCTTGTAAGCCACTCAGAGAACCCTTGAATTATGGGGAAGCAGCGAAGAAAATGAAATAAATAAATAAGGTTAGCTCTGTTCAGAGGGAAGAGTCATGTACTTTTCCCCAATTGATCTACTCGATGTACTCACGCGATGTTCTTTTGCTTCAAGACCGAACTTGAAGCCAAAGTACCTGTAAGGTGTATAAGCACAGGAACAAATAAAGAACTGCAGGAATGACTCACCAAACCTTTCAAAGGCATCCGCCATGGCTTGGTTTTTGACCATGTCTATCAGCCCACGGCCCAGACAGAAGTGCGGAAATATCAGAAAAACCTTTTTAAGAATACTGTTGACTTCTTTCAATTTCTGCCAGGAGAGAAAAAGCAGGGAGAGACTGACACATCTTGCATTAAGGCCATCGCTCCCTTTAATTTAATTTCTTTGACTTTTCAGATTCACTGGCTGACATTTCCAAGATGCAGAGATTTGCAAGATGCTCTTTTATTAAATACAAATACCAACTTATTTTAGGAGCCTGATGGATAGCTTTACGGAAAGATGTACTTTATTGAATTTCTGAAAGAGGTATTCAAGGAAGTTGATAACCTCCTACTTTTTCAGAGCTACGCATTTGTTGTGTATGAAGGAGGTTATTAGAGATTGTCCCACTTTCTCGAAATTAAGGAAGATTTAACAACCTCCGGTGGTAAACAACATGATTTCTTCAAGGAAGGCTTGCAATTTTCAAGAAATGTCTTAAAGAATCATTTTTCAGCCTCTACATCGCAGTGAGATTCATCTACAAGAAGCTCGACTGCCTGAACCTTGCTGAAAGAGAGCAACCATTCAGCTCAAGAGGTCGTTGTGGGTCCAGGCTGGACGCCCAAGCTCCTCTTCCCTTCCCATGACCCACCTGGTCAGTGAAAAGCTCCAGGACAAAGGTAGCCACACTCCCATTGATGCCGATAAAAAGGTTGACACATGTCAGCGCCACGTAGGCGGTGCTGGGAACGGTGAAGAGGAAGGAGGCTGGGTACATCAGAGGCGTGATGGACCAGCTGCAAAGGGACAGGGAAAAGTAACAACAGCGGTGCCGTGAGCTCAGGCCCCAAACACCAGGCAGTCTGTCTGCAGCACAGTCGTTTATGGGCGCTTCACAGTGACAGGACAAGGTAACTCCGAAAACCCTCCAGGTGAGTTAGAAGATAAGCCTCTGTTCATGTCAAGAGTGCAGAACCCAAACTGGAGACTTCTGCCCCAAAATCTTCCCTTTCAGTAGCTCTTGTGGGTGAAGGGTCAGCTAGTGAGACCTGGGCAAGCACTCCAACTGGGCAGCTGGTCTCTCTGGATGCCCTGTCGTGGGTCTGGGACCAGGCAAGGCATCAGCTCTCCCTCCCCACCTCTTCTTGGACCCCTCCTATCCCTTGCAAAACATCCCTGCTGTTCTGGGAACCCGTGGGCAGTGACTCTGAGAGAACACGAAGCCCTCTGCTGCTTTGAGTTTGCAAAGCTCCCACTGCCAAGACTTCAAGGTCGTCCTCTTCAGAATTTAGGTCATGATGAGGAAGGACAGCTGGGCTCTCTCCCTACTCCTCTGTGAAAAGGGCTGGTTCTGACCCCAGCCCTTCCATGCGTCCCTTGCTTGCCTGCTTATTGTGAAGTCGCGCCCGACCCATCGCGGCCCCATGGACAACACTCCTCCAGGCCTTCCTGTCCTCCACCAGCCCCGGAGGCCACTCACGCTCACAAGCCACATGTCCCCACTTACCCATAAAGCAGGAGCAGCAGGATCAGGGACGGGAGGTTGGCCGAGGACACGTACGACTTTTGTTGGAAACACAGGAAAATCAGCACCACCAGAATCGCCGAGACGAGGTAGTTGCACTGCAGAGCGAGGCGAGAGGCAGTTAGAGGCCACGGAGAAGGAGCTCTAGTCTTGCTCTGCAGAGAGGCGGCCTCCGGCACCCAAAAGCACCTCCTCTTCACATCCGAAGCAGAACCAATCCACTAGCACACCTCCCCTGCCCCGGGTCTTCTTTCCAAGCAGCTTTCACCCCTCTGTTTGTGCAGTTATGCGCGTGAGCCGTGACCAAACCAGGAGTGGGGTACCTTTCTCACCCCAAGCACTGCATCCCCTCCTGGAGTCTGCAGGCCAAACATAAGCAAGGTCACAATCCCTCACACACCCCTCCATCCGCACCCCCACCTCAACCACTCCCATCCATACATTAATTTTATTATGATTTAGTCGTTGGATCCCACTCCACATCCACAATCGTTCCGGAAGCAGCTCGCAGTCCATCAGCAAAGCAAGCAAGCCCCCACCATCTAAAAATCGTCCAAAAATATTCAACGCACATGGGGAAGCAGCAGCAAAAAAAGCAAGAGCTAGTGAAACTGCCCACTTTCTCCTTTTATCTGCCTCATTGCAGCCAGCTGGAATGACTGCAGCCATATATTTCTTCTCCCCCTTCATGTCCGCTTCCTCCCTCTTGCTCTCCCCGCCGCCCCGCCATTCTCTCAGGGCTGTGAATGTAGAGGGGACCCCTTTCCATCCTCACCATATCCCAGGCAAAATTGCCCAGCCAATAGACAACGGGTTTCATGCCACTGACGATCTGGAGGTGTTGGGCTTTGCTGACGCGCTCCTCGATCAGAAAGAGGGCAAAGCTCGCGGGGACAAAAGACAAGGCGAACATGACGCAGATGGAGACAAGCACGTCCACCGAAGTGGCCATCCTGAGCAGGAGAAAGCAGGGCCGAGGGGAGGGGCAGAGACAGAGAACGGCCTTTTTGTAAACTGAACAACAAACAGAGCATCCGTGGCCTTTTGCGCGGGATTCAGGCGCTTACTCACAGGGCTGCTTCCGAGAGCTGCTCTTTCGTCAGGTTGAGGGGATGGTTGGTGGTGGTGATACCATAGAGAGAGGGGTTGGCTCCAGCCGGCAGGCTGGCCCGCAAAATCCCGTTGTTGGCAACGTTGACGAAGGACACCATGGCGTGCCAGCCTTTGTTGTTAAACCAGACCTGGGGAAAGGAGCATGGGACACTGTCTTAGAGGCAGGGATTTAGGGCTGCCCCTTTCCCAGCTCCACCCTATTCGGTGTGGGATGGCCACACCCTGTGGATTGGTATAAACCGGGTGTCCTGCAGCAGCAGGGGTTGGACCCAAGAGACCTTCGTGGCCCCTTGCACCTCCACTATTCTACGACTCTATCAATGAGGCAGGACAATTTTTCTCCAGCCAATTTTCGGGCAGCCCCAAGCTTCACACGCACCTTCACATTGTGCTGTGTTTCCAAGGCCTCCACAAAACTAGCGAGGGCATTCAGAAATCTGTCGAGGGAACTTCCCTGCATAAACACACACATCAGAAGATGAGAAGGGTCGCCCCAACGAGCCAAAGCTTTTCGCTGTGCACCCAGCCACTCTCGAATGCTCCCAGCAACCCTCCGTAAACCATCAGTGAAGAAGACTCGTGGGTTGGGGTATGAATCAGCCATGCCACCAATGTGCAGCTCGGCCCACTGTGCACGAACGGTTCCCACATGCGCATGAAGTTGAAGTGTGCTTGCAATGCATTGCATGTGGGCTCCCTCGGAAGATAGTTTGGAAACAGAGTTCCTTGGTTGCAAACTGGGACCAGCTGGTGAGTGAGGCTAGTGCTGGCCAGCTGGGCAGCTCCCGATCCATTTCTGAGCCAAAGCCAATGCGTTGGTGCCAGCCTCTGAGGCCCCAGCTGCCATGGGACCAGGATGGCTAAAGGTCTGTCCCTCCCACATCTTCCTCTGGACCTTTCGGCCATCTTCAGAGCCCCTGTGTCTCTTGGTGGCTGCCAGACTGGCCACTCCAAGAAAGACACCTGCAGAATCCCCTCTCCAAAAAGGCTCATCTGGTACTTATGTCGTCACCTTCTCAGCAGCAGGCAAAAACTTCTCTCTTCCCCCAAGCTTTAAAGACCTAGTTCTAGATGTTGGGCTGCTCCATAAACTGTTATACTGCTATGGATGTTGCCATGGCACTGAGAATTTGCTTCATTCAAATATCTGTATTCTATCTGATGTTTAAAAACTATTTCAGTTAAAATTGGTTTTAGTCTTTAGCCGTTGCAGTCTTTTCATGGTTTGCAATTTGCCCAGGAAAAAAAAAACAACAGTTATTGGGTAAAATGGAAATATAATTGACATACAAAATAGCATGCACGGCCCAGTCTGAGGGGCGTGTCAGCTCTCTTGGCTTTTTATGCCTGTTTGGCCATCTGGCATTCTCTGGATGGCTGCCCCTCTCTCAGAACCGCATCCCACTGGCCTTCAGCTCCACCACCCACCCTGCAGCTTGGAAGGGCTCCCACGAGCCGTGAGACCCCCGGGACAGGTCGGCCTGCCCTGCCGGCCTGGGTGTGGGGCATCCTAGGGGGTATGTACACAGAACCTTCCATGTATCGGCCACATCAATTCTGAGAGCCAGTTTGGTTGAGCTTCCTTCGAAGTGCCTCCCTAACAGCCACAAAAGGGTGGGGTAAGCCAGAGCTGGAAATAAACTGAGGAGGGACCGACAAGCATCCGGGATCAAGCCAGGCCTCAGTTCCGGTAGTGTGGAACCCATGCAACACGGGAGGCCTTCAGAACCGGTTCTGCATCCTTTAGTGCTGGAGCAGATGGTTCTCCTGGCTAACCGAACCCCTGGTCCTCACCTCAATGATGTCTAGCAGGCTGCGAAGGCGCTTTATGACGCTGGCCACCTCCTCAGACGATGGAAGGGCCTGTGAGCTTTGGGCACCCAGAGAGAAACCACCATACCTTTGAAGACAGAAAAAGAATTCCTCTGGAGACCTGCTCCCTCCTACTCTGGGGCAGAAGAGAAGCAGCCACCTAGATATTTGGGCTCAGACATTGTCTGGTTGGACTGTGCAGGTGACAGTTCTCTTCTGGACTCATGAGGGTCTTAACTCAATCCGGAGCCGAGTCTCCAGAAGCCAAGAAACACACAGAAGGCTTAGGTGTTGGGCCGCATCCAGACAGTGGGCTCCTAGCAACATCAGAAGCGGGTAGCAATCTCGGGGGACAGGGGGACTGCTCAGCCCACAGGCCCCCTCACAATGAACAATTGCAAAGAAAGGGACAGTGCAAGACTTCAAAGGAACACTGAAAATTGACCCATTTAGCTTTGAAACAAAACTGCCCTGAGGGCCAACACTGAGAATAGGAATTCATAACAGGACGTTAGATGATGCTCTTCCTTTTAACACTGCCAAATTTTTACACCAAGCCAGCAATGCACCCTCTCCCCATACAACCATGGACTTCCCACCATCGCCCAGCCCCTAGTCTACCTGTTTTCAACTTTACAGGAACGTAAGACGGAAGAAGAAGGTAAATTAGATGCAGGAAAATTAGAGTGGATCCAGAGGAGGGCAACAAAAATGATGCAAAGTTTGGAAACGCTGCCCTGTGCGGAGAGACTGAGAGAGTTGGGCATGCTCAACCTTGAGAAGACTGAGGGGGGACATGATGTCCCTCTAGAAGTCCCTCCAAGGCTGTCACAAAGAGGAAGGTCAAGATCTCTTCAGGCTGATGTCAGAGTGTAGGACACGGAATCATCAGCTCAAGTTGCGGCAACCCAGACTCAGGCTGGACATCAGGAAAAGCTTCCTCACTGTCAGAGCAATGGGGCAGTGGGACCAGCTGCCCAGAGAGATGGGGGCTCTCCCACACCGGAGACATTCAAGGTGAAACTGGGCAGCCACCTGAGTGGGAGGGTGTAACGTGGTGTCCTGCAGCAGCAGGGGGTGGACTGGATGGCCTTCATGGCCCTTCCAACTCCCCTGTTCTAGGATTCTAAGCAGTCAGGCAATATGAAGGGGGATGAGTAAACATTGATATACTATATTGATATATAATGATACAGGGCAAGGGAGCCATGAAGCAGCCAAAGTGCTGGTGCAGGAGCACTTTTGAAAAATTACAAGAAAGCTCTTACCATTGTTCGTTCACCCATTTCTTGTTTTTTAACCTGAAACATTAACAATGAACAAAAAGGTCAAGAGACAGAGAGGGGCATAGAAAAGGAGTTTACAAGAATACAGAAGTGTCTTAGTCCCACTTAGTGTCTCCTTAAAAAGAAAAAGTAACTATTGCCAAGTTTAAGGATGGGGCAAACCTCTTGGGAACCTGTCCAGTCCAGCATCCGCGGGCTTCCTTTGTACTAAGCCCAGTCCTTTATTATTTTATTTATTTAACATATTTGTATGCTGCCCCCTTGCAAACAAGCCTTTAAAGTGAGCTGAGCAGGGAGGAAGGCAGCAAAGACTCACGGAGTTGCTATACAAACGCAAAAGCCAGGTAAGGTCAAAGCCTTTAAAGTTTAATAACATTTTAAGCCTGTCGTGGGAGTCTTCAGGGCAGCTTTTTCACAGAATCAGAAGCTTCTCATTAAGCAGTCAAACCAAATAATCAGCTTCACATTGTATCCTATCTCCCACAAATTCAATAAGAATTATGTTTACCCCTTGCGGATGACTTTTGGGTAGGTTTTCACAAGGTAGTCGGAGATGTTCCTTCCCGTGAGGTTGTGCAGGATGTCGCCTGTGTTCCTCTGCACCTGGAATGGGGATGATGGGTCACTATGCAGGTCACACAACTTGTGCACCTGCAGCTGCTCTCAGAAGAGGCTGAACAGTTTGAAATTCCTGGCTTATCCCAAGGATAATAAAATCCCGCCGGCATGAGGACTGAATATTAATTTTGGAGAAATTTCTAGGAGCTGCGTTTCAGAGATTGGCTAGTCTACAGGAAAAGGGCATGGGCCAAAATACCAAGAATACTGGCCTATTTTAGCTTATAGCTCTTGTTTGCCATAACCCGGCCTCCCGGAAGAAGAAGACTTGGTTGCTGAAGAGGTTCTGCAGAAAACAGATTTCAACCTCATGGGGGTTGGAAGTGGCTGTCCTTACTGAGTGTCTGACCCGCCAAACAGGGTTTTTAACTTCCCACGGGCAAAAAGGAGAACAAAAGGAGGTGTCCACCTGAGGAGGGGGCAGCCCCCCTGCTGCTTCGGGGCACTCAGGAAGCATCTTCCGGGATGACGGAGAACTGCACACACAACCAGGGGATGGAGCGGCCAGAGTCCAGTTGCCACTCTGGAAAACCTTCAGCAGAGATGGGGCAACCTCTGGGATGGAGAAGTTTTGCTCGCTGGAAGCGGACATGGGGCATGGGTCCATCCTGAAGCCCTCAGAGCAAGCCGGAGGGGTGGGTGGGAAATTTCTGGTTAGCACCCGAGTCGGACGGCACTGCAAGGATTCTCCACCTCCAAATCGTCTCATCCTCAACATGGAACCGACACCCCCCACATGGATTCCATCGCCATTCCGTTTTTCAGATTTCTGGAGGCTGTGCAAAACCTCACGGATGCTGCACATGCGCAGGAAGTTGTGGGATGTTGCACATGCACAGTTCATCACAACTTTCCACTCCTTGTACTTCTCTACTAGTACACAGACCCAACTTTGCACAATCACTGGCTTCACACAGCACAACAACCCATCTGGGCTTGCCCAGCTCCCACAGGTAGCCTTGTTTGAAGGCAACAAGCCACCCTGATGACCCAAGGGTTGTTGCAGGGGTACCCCCAGTGGGTTGATTTATCCAAAGGACCATATATACCTGCCCCCCCCACCTTAGATCAGCCCAGGAGGCCCTTCTACGAGAACCACAAGCCCTCGGGGAGACAAGAAGGCGGGCAACCAGGTGCAGGGCCTTTTCCGCTGCTGCCCCCCTCTCTGGAACTCCCTCCCAGGGAAATCCGCCTGGCGCCATCTCTATTCTCCTTTCAGAAAGTCTTACCTTTTTACAATTTTTTTACATGTTTAGCCTCCAAGATGCCAAGGCATGAGATACCAAGGAATAAGGGGCAGCATATCAAAGTTTTAAATAATAATATAAAATAAAATAAAATAAAATAAAATAAAATAAAATATACATAGTCTGTATGTTGTGGCCCTTTTTAATTTGTTTTTATAGATGATTTTAATGTGTTTTTACTCTTGGTATGTTTTACACTGTAAGCCACCTAGGAAGGCCTTGACAATTATAGGCAGCCGATAAATGTATGTAAATAAATAAATAAATTCATCATTCAGTCCGCACAATTAATTCTGTCATAGGTACCAGCTAGCAAACTGCTTGGTGGGGGGGGGGTCAGGGGGAGGCCAAAGTTCCTTGTAGTGTTCCCAAAGTTCCACAGGAACCCACCTGTGCCAAACCCCCCCCCCCACCCTCTGGCACTTTGGAGGGGGACTAGCACTGCCGGGAAGCCCCTGCTGAGGTTGCTTTGGCTCACCACAGCCTTTTCCCCTTTCCCCTTTTTTCGTTTGGCGATCCCAAAAGCAGCCTTGACTGCAATCCCCACTTTCCCATTTCGTGTTTTGACAGCTACTGAGAGCTTCTGCAAAGGGCCCAGGTGCCACCTTGCGCAGGAGCTCAATGGCTGGAAAAATGTTTTTTGGATTGGCTCCCATGACGTGCAGAATTTTTTTCATAATTTTAAAAAATTGACAGGCTTGGGCAAGGGGAGGAGTTCCACAGGTGAGGCAGCTTGCGAGGCCAGTGACCTGGGGGTGCCAGCTGCCAGGGCTCAGAACAAAAGAAGGTTCTTGTTATTTGTGTTTGTTATTTTCTACTAACTACTAAAATAACGATAAAACTTACTAAAAAAAAAAAAGAAGGTTCAAACAGACCTTTACTTCCTTTTGTTTTTATATTGATTGACTGATTGATTGATTGATTGCAGTTGTCAAGGGAATCAAAGACCTCAATGATTTTGCCCATGAAAAGACTGCAAAAGATGCTTTGTACATCAGTTTGCCCTAAGAGTAAACCTGCCTTTCCAGCTTTCCTGATGGTCAAGAATACAGTAATTAAGAGCTGCCCCTGTTTTATTTTATTTATTTATTTTATTTATTTATATATTTGTATGCCGCCCCTTGCAGCAGCCTCGGGGCGGCTCACAACAAACTAAAAAACATATGCAATATTAAAAACTGGCCCATCTCCAGGTCAAATTTAAAACATACAACATAAATAAATAATCCATTAAATAATAATCTTAAATTAGAATAAATTAACATTTAAAATACTGTCTAAATAAAAAGGTCTTCGCCTGGCGCTGAAAAACAAATAACGACGGCGCCAGGCGAGCCTTTATCATTTTAGCGCTAGCCCGATCCTGCCTAATGTATCAGTTCTGCTTTGCAAATAAATCCAAGTTAATTCATCTGGGAAGAGATTCTGAAACAAACTGTTTTGGAAGAACAGATGTGCCATGCTGCTTCTCCTAAAAAGCACAAGAGAAATTATTGCTCTGAAAGACTCACCCTTCCACACCATCCTTCATGCATTTCGTGCCAAAGCCGGGATCATCCAGAAATCCTTGCAAAAGACGGGCAGAATCGGCGTCCCCTGGAGACTCATCGCTGGGGAATGGGAAATGAAGAGACATTCCAAGAAAAAAAAAGTGCTTTTGGACAAACACCCTCCCAGGGCCTCCCACCCCTGGAAAAAGCGGTCCAACCAAGCAGGGAGAGAAGTTCAGCTCTTGAAAAGTGTCCTCTTACAATGCAGAGGCCGTGAAGTCGAGTTAGGCAGAGCCCGAAGGTATTCTTCAAGGACGCCACCTGCCATGCTTAACACCTGAGGGCAGCCCAGAACCTTCTATACAGCAAAGTAGTCTTCTGAGATACGTTCTGGGGTCAGGGAGATCATATCGGTGACCTCCAGTGGCTGCTGCCATGAGGGAAGGGCAGCAAAAGCTCAGGTTAGGAGGCCAAACACAACCTTCTTGGATCCCCCAGGTGGTCCCACCCCTAGCTCCTTCCCCCACCCTCCCTTGTCATCTTCCCATGTGAACCAAATATTTGGTCACTCCATAACTGCTGTAAAGTTTTCCCCTTTTCTAAAAACTTGGTACCCCCCTGCTCTCTGTGTATTTATTGTAAATTTCAATAAATCAAAAAAGAACACAAAAATAAAAGAGGAATTGAAAGTATGACAACTTAAGGTTTGAATTTATCCATTGCGATGTGTGCCTGGGAGAGAGTGTGTTTGTGGGCGTGTGTGTTCTTCTAAGGCTTAGTTCTACATTGACTTTAAGAGGCAGCCAACTACATGAATGCCTGATGGTCTAATGCCTGATTGATATGCCTAAAGACTACCATTTCAGAGCATCTTCAAGTCTCCAATAAATTATTGTTATTACAGGCAATCATCTGTCCTTCCAATGTTATAATGCTAATCTTTTAGGTGACTATTCACATTGACCTTCTCTAAATACCAAGAAGCAAGTAAATGATTGAGTAGCATTTGCAGCAGAACAAATATTAAATGGTTTTCCATCACAAGGTTTTTCTGTACTATTACTTCCTATGCAAAAGCAGTGGACATTCGACTTGCCAAAACACAGAAACAGAGCAAGTCGGAAGGGGCCTCCCAGGCCATCTAGTCTGACCCCTGGCTACAGCCGGCTCTGCTCATGACATGCCCACCATGTGCATGTCCAGCTATCTTTGAACACCTGCACCGAGGGGGCCTCAACCCCCTCCCATGGGAGCCCATTTCACACCCTCAGGGTTCTGTCAGGAAGTGCTTCCTGGCATCCAAATTGAACCTTGGTTCCCTGAGCTTGGCTCCGTTGGAGCACATCCTGCCTTCCTCTGCAGGGGAGAACAGGTCTCTCCCACCTCCATGTGACCACCCCTCACACACCTGTGTGTCGCCAACAGACCCCCTCAGAGTCTCCTCTTCTCCAGGCTGAAGAGGCCCAGTTCCCTCAGTCTCGCTTCATACGGCTTTCCCTGCAAACCAGCCACCAACCTTGTGGCCCTTCGCTGCGCTGACTCCAACCTGGCTATATCCTTCCTTTAACTAGGGGCCCAGAACTGAACACAAGACTCCAGATAGAACAAAGTTAATGCTTCTCCTAACTATCTCCAACAAGTTAGCCAATTTACTCAAATCCTTATTAAAAATATATTGTAGCGTCCAGTACACAGAAACATAACTTTGCTGAATTAGATGCAACCAAAGATCCAGTAATTCTTCTGAAATGGATGACTATTGCTATCAGTAAGGACAGGATTATCTTCCCCTGAGGCTTAATTAGCAACCCTTTTGGCTGGTAATGTAAGATGAAATAGAAGATATGAGACCAAATTGTCAAGCTGACTTCATTATTTCCCATCCCTGGAATTGCATCAACAGAAGTTTATCAAAAATGGAATTCGCCTGCTGGCTGAAACAGATCCAACCACATTGCAAGAAGGAGACTGGAATCTATCAGCTCATGAAATCCGACCTGCTGGTTTTGGGCCACCTGACCTCAGAATTCCCCCCACAAAATGGAGCCCTGGAGGCAGTTTCATCTCCTCTTTGCATCCCCCAGAAAATCCAGATGTTTGGCTCGCCCCTAACAAGGGGTGCAGATGTACCTGAAAAAGGTGGACTGAGGTCCGTACATCCAGGGCTCCAGGAGCAAAGGTGGATACTTGCCAAACGGCGGGACGATCAGGCTGAAGAAAAGGGCGATGCAGACAAAGGCAGCCGGGAGCACAATCTGGAAATGAAACCCAGGAAGGTCAGGGGACTCAGCACTCCAATCGCCCTGTGTGCCACACACCCTAACAAAGACTTCTTGGGGTACAGATCCTCCTGGCCAGTTTCTGGTGCAAAGCATGGGTCTTTAGAATAACCTTCATCTCTTCCCCTTGCAGAAGTTCTGGGCTATGAAGTCAGGCTGGACAATCAGCACAACCACACCCTTGTG
The DNA here is from genome assembly GCA_023646645.1 of Varanus salvator macromaculatus. NCBI lineage: Eukaryota > Metazoa > Chordata > Lepidosauria > Squamata > Varanidae > Varanus > Varanus salvator. The sequence goes on along the minus strand of JAIXND010000802.1, from coordinate 5,947,086 downwards.
AGACAACAGCCTCCTATTCTCCTAGCACAGGGGTCGGCAACCCGCTGCTCCGGAGCAGCACATGGCTCTTGAACCCCTCTGCTGCGGCTCCGTCGCTCAAAACACACGCTGGCGCAGCTGGAAGCTCCACTCAGGAATGCAGCGCTAGCTAGTTAAGTAAATCGCGCTACATTCCTCTGCTAAACAAGCTCCCTGCAGGCTCTTGTGTTTACACGAAATGCTGCTCTGCTGAAAGGATTCTCTTTGTCCCAATGTAATCTCCTTCCTCTGAATGTTAAAAACTGTGCTTGGGACCTGACAGAATTCACAGCACTTGACTGTTTATCTGCTAATCAGTCACTAAACACACCTAGATCTCCAGACTCTGATCTGATCTGTGGACCAGCCCTGATTTACTGAGCCCCCACCCCCACCCGCTCCTGCCCTGTAGGCCAACCATGAATAAATCGAAGAAAAGTTTCTGAAGAAAACCGAACGTTTAATGGTACATGGGTAGATTCATTTGCTTTCACTGCTGACGAGCTTATGGGGTTTGCAGTTTAATGCATGCAGCCCTTTAGCACTGACTTTGACTCTGCAGGAAGCTGTTCTCCTATTCAAAATACATGAAAGGAGTCCTACTAGTTTATATTGCAAGATTAAAAATAACAGTTTTTAGTGACTGAACAAGAGCTGCAGCTAAATCCTAATGAAGATACACATAGCATGAAGGTAAAAAGCGATACATGCAGCGTGATCTTCATTTCAGATGTCAAAAGGGCTTTGCGGCTCCCGGTGTTTTCTTTCGTGTGGGAAACGGGTCCCAATGGCTCTTTGAGTGTTAAAGGTTGCCGGCCCCTGGGCTAGCAGAAGCGCACTCAGGCTGGCAGGACCTTTGCAAAGTCCTTCTACCTTCTTGTCTTCCTCTGCTTCCGCGCCTTCATCCGGCTGCCAGTTTCCCTGGGAAGTGTCCACAGAACAGGACAACCGGCACAAGAGGGTGACCCAATTCAGTTTTTGTTCTCTCATCCCCATGCGCCACTACTTTTCCACAGCATTATAAGAGAATAGATGGAGGCCATTATTATACTTGTGCAACGAGTCCTCTGGTGCTACGGCTGGTGTACAGGAGCCTCTTGATGAAGAGCGCACGGAGTTGTTGGCAAGTCAGTGCCCACCCTGCCAACCGGGAAGAAACCTGGGCTCCCATGCCCTGCAAAAGATCCGTCTCCTTTGCTTCCTCTGCAGGTGAAAGGGAAAGAAGCAACGTCAGAGCTCAGCTAGGACCGCCTGCAGGATGGTGGTCAGCAGGGCCGAAGCAGGCGCATGGTCCAAAACTAACGGGGGCATTTCTGGAGCCAAACAATGCATCGGAGTGGTGCACTGTCCACGCCAGGCAGGGGCCAACATAAAAGGCAGAAGGCAAGAGGAGAAGATGAACCGGGGAACAAGCAGAAGCGCCAAGGAGAAGCGGGTCTCAGGAAGCCTTAATTGCAGGCTGAGTGGCACCTGCTGGACTCAAAGCCCATCTGCCAGGCTTGCAGGGAAACAGAGTCCTGACTGTGATGGGCACAGGGATAGCTGAGCTCCAGCACCTGTCTGTGAAGCATGGCCTGGAAAAGCGGGGACAGCCAGAGAGACCAGCCAGAACAAGATCTCTCTTCTTTAATTCTGGTTCAAACCCCCTGCTCTGCTATGAAGCTCTTGCTTGAAATCAGTACAACCTGATCAGGCTGTTGGGTGGCTAAAATAGAGAAAGCTCCATTTAACCCGCAGAGTTCTTAGCAGGAGGAATATGAAACAGGGGAGTAGCTCCAACGATGGAGTAGGGCAATTTTGGAGTGTCTCATCCTGAGACAGGAAAGGACAACAGTGAGGGCCTGGGACTCAGGAGATCCCAGTTCTAGTCCCTGCTCAGCCTTGGGGCCCACTTTGGGCCAGTCACAGACTCTCAGCCCAGCCTACCTCACAGGGCTGTTGTTGTGAAGATAAGATGGAGAGCAAGAGGAGACCCAGGTAAGCTGCTTGGAGTTGTTTGCAAGAAAAAAAGTGACATATAACCTGAATAAAATGAGCCCGCACAATCCCCAAAGGCACACCAGCAACAAGAGCCTAGTCACAATAGTTGATGTGATCCATATCCATAAAGCAGCTCTTGTCATTTTTATCTCCACCAGGAGATAAATTCTGCTGCATGAAGCGAAGAGGTCATCCGCCCTGAGGTTTTTTTTGCAAGGGGGCGGCATATAAATTTGGAAATAAATAAAATAAAATAATAAAATAAAATAAAATAAAATAAAATAAAATAAAATAATGAAATGAAATGAAATGAAATGAAATGAAATGAAATGAAATCCCTCCAGGCTCAAGACAAAGCCATGCCAAAATACATGCATGATGATTTGATATTAATTTCATTTTTATACCACTGCATAATCAAAGCTGTCTGAATACTTTAAACAGAGGAAGCAAGATCATGGCTGGAAAAAGTCATCCTGACCAAAGACCACCAGGCTACTGTTAGGACAGCGGCTAAATTTAGGGGAACAAAGAGTCCACAGTGATGAGAAATGTGTCTAACTATCTAATCAAAGAGTTCTTCTGCTGGGCCCATGCAACTTTGGCCCTGCAGGATAAATCCTGAGTGATGAAAAAGCCAAGAAACGAACAATCTGGTGCAGCTGCTGTTTTGTCCTCCTTTCGAGCAGCATCCTAGAAAACTGAAAGGCTTCCAGGATTGTTTGCTCTCTGGTGTGTAACGAAGTACAATTTGCTGATGAGTGTAAGAAGGTGCCCAGGCTCAGAAGGCAGCAAATCCTGAAACATTTACCTTTCTTACGTCCTTTACCTGAGCATAAGAATGCAGAGAGGGAGAGAGAGAGAGAGAGAAGGAGGTTAAGTTGGTGAGAAGTTCTTTCTGGCTTTAACCTGTGGTGCTTAAAAGGTGATGGAGCAAAGTCGGGACATAAATCTGGGGAAATTCAGAGGGCCTTAATCCAAGAACAGATTAAAGTGAAGTTTGTGTATGTGTCTGTAAGTAAGAAACAGAAAGAAAAACAAAAGCATCAAAAGCAAGTTATCAAGGGACCACATACTAAAATTGCTAATAAAACTAGATATGAGAAACTTCACAAAGCATTGTTTTGTTTAAACTTATAACTACAATTTTACATGATAATACATCATTACAGAAAATTAGTAAGTAGCCAAAGAGAAGTAATCATTTCACATAAGAATCGCTTTTAAAAGCTCGGTCTTTTCTTGACAGGGAGAAGCAGGGAAGAGTGGTTGGAGCTGAGACATGGAGCCGGTGAACCAAGATCCTCCTTTTTTAAAAGTCCTCCTAGAGAGTCCTTTGACCCCTTTCAGTGTGAGGGCTGAACTGATGTTCAGAAAAATTTTGTAGGGCAGGAAGGCACGTTCTGCAGAGCAGTGGGGCAAAATATCCGAAATTATATCACGCAATCCATTACATGCCAATGTTTTCTCTAGTAATTTTCTCTGCCGCTTCGTGCGTTCATGAAACATTTCCTTGCTTTTCTGGATATTGTCCAAGGTCACGTCCATACTGCCATGTCCTTCTTGCTGCAAGAAGTTTCAGCTTTTGAGCAGGCAAACCTCGGCTAGAAAATATAAAGTTTTTCCACTTTGGGGCTCACCAGGGAAGATGTAAATCCCAGGCATGAGATTCTGCTCCCTTTGTGGCAAATATAATTCCGCATCTCCCCACTAGCATAATAAAAATTGACTACCTACGCTGCTCTTCATACCCTTTCTCCGCCCTTGCACCTTTTCAGACAAGCGAACAGACAAGTCGGCTGTCTCCGGAGCTATCCGGTTGCACATCAGTGTGGAGATCAAAGGAGAGGAGAAAGTTGCACCGTATCATGTCCAGTACACCTGCCTCCATGAGGTGAGCGGGCACAAGGTTTGTGCTCTCTGTTGTGCATCCCCGCCCCAAACACCTGCACAGGTAGAGAAGTGCTTCCCTTGCTTCCCACGTAGTGGCAGTGAAAATTACTAGAGAAAACATTGGCATGTAATGGATTGCGTGATATAAGGCAACTGATTTGTATCGCAATCTGAAAGCTCTTCCCGGATAAGCACATGAAAACACAACTCCCAAGGCTGGGTTTGCAGAAACTGAAGAAGCAGCGTCTTCTCCAAGGCTTTTGTGCTTCTGTGCAAATTTTGAGACTTTGCTGGACCTGTGGCAAGTGAAAAGCATACCGGAGTTTTATTTTGGCCTTACAAAAAACTATGCAACAGCCAGGTCACCATCAAACCATCCCTGGTGGTGAGGAAGAGGCAGGGTCAACAGAGGGGATGTGGCCATTTGGGGGTTACCCCTGGTGCTGAGTTTTTGCAAAACAGACTCTACAAGCACAGGGGTTAATCAAAGCAAGCTGGAATTCTGAGGAGCACCACACAAAAACAAGAGATTTACCCGTGACGGGCATCTTCCTATGTTCATAAACATATGCATCCTGAATGGGGATGATGGGTACTGTAGCTGAACACAGCGGGAAGATAGTCTAAACCAAAAGCAGTCCAAGGACTGCCACCCTCTTCCATATTTGTTTACACTGGAGATATGTGGATCTGAACTGAATTTGCTGTGCATTCAGAAAGGCAGACCAAATCAAATTGATGCACTCACAGGCAAATTCGCTTGAGCTCATGAAGCTTGAGGTCCGTCCACCTAACCTACCTCATAAGGTTGTTATGGGGATTCAGTGAGGAAGAGGAAGATTGTGTAGGCCCTGTAACGCACCGTGAGCTTTCAGGTCCTTGCAAGGGGCCAAAAAAGGTGGAATATACGTGTAGAAACAAGCAAGTAGGCTCTCTGGGTAGGAAGATTTTCCTGAGTAATATAGTTCACCCATGCCCTGGATTGGAGCTGAAGTGGATTGGAGTGAAAATTCTCCCATTCAATACACCCAAGTTGCAGCCCAAGGCACCTTGATTTGTGTGTGGAGTCGTGGTTAAGAGCACAAAACTGAGACTCAGGAGATCTGGGTTAGGGTCCCCACTTGGCCATAGAACCAGGTGGGTGCCTTTGGGCCAGCCACAGCCTCTCAGCCCAGCCTACCTCACAGGGTTGTTGTGGTGGGGATCAGCTGGAAAGCAGGAAGAGGAGAATGATGGAAGCTGCATTAGGGTCATTGCATGAAAAAGTGGGGTATAAATCTAATAAATAAGTAACTCTGTGAAACCAAAGATTAGGAAGGGACCAAATGGGCTGGCAGAACAAGCATTCCATGAGTGATGCTGTGGAAGAGCATCAGTGGCAGGAAATGCCACTCATCTCTTCGAACACTCTCTCGCTTACCGATCTCCGCCTCAGCTGTTTCCACGTCCTCGTTCGGCTTCCTGACGGGGCAAGAAGATGCTGAGGTTGCCACTTTGACACCCTGGCAGTAGGTATCTGCGTCCCCTGCACAAAAGGAAGAAACGTGACTGGAAGAAAGTGACCCCAGAGGGAAGAATTGAGCCTCATGTTTTCATGGTGCTAGTCCTTTGGAATTTCATCCCATCCTGCATTGCACTCCTCCAGAATTTCCATTCCATTATAATTCCAGTAATTCATTAATGTAATGAGTTTTTCCATTTGACATCCTTCATCCTGTTTGGAATTCCAGGGGGTGCACCATCTAAGCGTGCTGGTAGACACTTACAAATTAGGAAAGACTTTATACAGATGTGTATCCGCAGAAAATTTGCATGTGGTATGTATAATCTATATGTGCACGTTCAGAAGTAATGACTAGGAGTTTTTTACATTTCACAAAAAGCACAGTGAGCAAGTGTTTCTTGTCTAAATCACCCCAAATCAGGATCCTTAATATCTTATCCTTAATCTGAATTAAATTGATCCTTTGTCTTATTCTTAATCTGGTGCAGATTATTGGTCCTTGTGCAGTCCATTGCAAGACCCATTCAGTGCCTCAAAAGGAGACACTGGAGCCCCTGTAAAACAAAACAGAGCAAGCCTTGCAGATTATGGAACGTGCTCCTCGGAGAGGTCCGCCTGGTACCGAGTTTATATTCTTTTCGGCACCAGGTCAAAACCTTTTTATTTAATCGCTATTTTTAAAATTAGTATTTTAACTGTTTTGAACCGTCGTTTCAATTTTGTCTTTTATGTAAACTTTTATTGAACCATGTTATTTATATATGTGATTTTATTGTATTTCAATTTTATGGATTGTGAGCCATCTTGAGATGCCAAGGCATAAGGGACGGCGTACAAAAGTTTTAAATAAATAAATGAGCAGGGGGCATCCAAATCCAGACCTGGGGGAAACATCACTGGCTACAGCCCTTCATTCCTCGTGCGCCTTCCTTCTTTCCCCACATCTTTCTGTGTCATTGACAAGACCTCATGCATGGATGAAACACTGCAAAAAGCGATCCCAATATAACTGGCAGCATAATTTCTTTTCCCGCATCATTTGGCCTGGTGTGCAGGGAAAGCATCCCTCCCTTGTACAAAAAAACAGCCTCTGAAGGGAACATTTTGACCTTGCAATTTCCATTCTGCCCAGCTGCAAAATTTAAGTCTTAGTATCTCTACTTGTGTCCCCCACTGCATAGCAGCACCTGCAGCTGGTGCATTTCATGTTACCTGCAACATCCACACCTGTATCCTCTGCAACTTTCAGGAAAATCTGAAAGAAAAACAAACGGAAGCTCTAAAGCCCCACACCATGGACAATCGTCCTCCTTGATTCTCTTTCGCAAGGTCCTGCTTTGAAGAAAAGCTTCTGAAGCAGTGCTTGGTGAGACAGAGCTGGCCGAAGGGACAAGGACCTCTGTTATCTGGCCAGGCAATCTGAAGGGTCACTTCTGATGAAAAATCCCTACCTCTTCCAAGCTGGTGTCCGAAATGCCATATCCCGAGATGCCAAATTCAGCCAGCCGAGCGTCCAGCTCTTGGAATAAAGCCCTGTAAGTACCATCTTTTGCTCCACTATACGGCAGGACATATAGTACTTCCTGGCCAATCTCCTCCACCAGACGAGATCCCGGCACCAGCTTCTGGATCAGAGCTGACAGCTGGAGCACATCTGTTCAAAACCATAACAATTTCATGGGGCTCCTTTCAGGGAGCCAGAGAAGCGCCTGGGAGAAGCACCTCCAGTGGGAAGAAGTCAAAGCCATTGGTGCATCTTATCCAACTTGTTCTTTAGTGGCCAACCAGTGGAGGCCTGGAAGCCAAACATAACAGCTACAGCCTCCCTCCTTTTGTCCCCCGTACAGCATTAAAAAATGCTGATATTTGGGTTTCCAGCCGCGGAAAAGTCATGGCAGTTGAAAAGTTTCACCAAGCCCAACCTGGGTCTCTGCTCTAGCAACCTACCGGTTCTAACTCCATCCGCTGCAGCAAGAGCCAAAAACAGCTTTATGCTGCTCTAATTGCTGTACACCCTTCAAAGAGTTGTGCAACCAGCAACCTTCTCCATCAGAAGCAACTACGGGATGCAGAAGAAGGATACTTTGAGCCATTCTCTGTGACCGACCCTCTTCCCTACTCACTGCCATCAGTGACAAAGGCAGGGTGTGTAGCTCGATTCCTTGCAAGCAGGCAGTGGATCCTGAGCATTTGGGGATCTGAGCCCCAAGAATCTGATGGATTCCCACCCCAAACAGATTCCTTGCACACTCTGAGCCCAGATAGAACATGCCAGAAGGTCTAACTCACTGGTGGCATTGGCCTCGCTGTTGGGTTCACTCCCGAGTCCCGTGTCACAGCTCCTCTCGGAATCACTGTCAGCCTACAGAGAGAAAGGCAATGTTTGGAGCAGGAGAAGCACCAGAAAACAGAGCTCAAGAGTCCAGGGATATGTCTCTGTGGACTACCACTGGCCCATGGGCTGTCGGTTGCCCTCCCCTAAAATGCAGACCAGTGGAGAAAGGATTGGATTGGCAGCTGGAGATGCTGCTCATAAAAATATTTATTCTGGAGCATTTTTATTCCAACATCTCAGGATGGCGATACAAGCAGTAGTGGCAGCATGCAATAAAATAAATCTAATAAACCAATATTAAAAACACAGTTAGTTCTTATAATACAGGGAAAGTAGAAAGGGTATGGCCTGGCACCGAAATGAATAAAGGGTCAGCGCCAAGTGCATGTCTTTGGGGAACAGATTCAAGAGCAAGGGCGCCACTGCAGAAAAGGCCCTTCTCCAGGTAGCAACTATTCTGATCTCCTTCAAAGATGGCTCCTGAAGAAGGATCTTAGGGGGTTGGCAGATGTATTTACCTGGTGCAACGCTGTATTCTTTTCAGCACAAGGTAAAAACCTTTTTATTTGCCCAACATTTTAATATTTAAATTTTTAACTGCTTTTATTGTCATGGTAGTGAAACCATCCCAAAGAAAAAGAAATGAAAGAAAGCAAAATGGCTGTCTGAGGAAGCTTTACAAATAGCTGAGGAAAGAAGGGAAGCGAAAGGCAAGGGAGAAAGAGAAAGATACAAACAATTGAATGCAGAATTCCAGAGAATAGCTAGAAGAGATAAGAAGGCCTTCCTAAATGAACAGTGCAAAGAAATAGAAGAAAACAATAGAAAAGGGGAACCAGAGATCTCTTCAAGAAAATTGGAGATATGAAGGGAACGTTTCATGCAAAGATGGGCATAATAAAGGACCAAAATGGCAGGGACCTAACAGAGGCAGAAGAGATTAAGAAGAGGTGGCAAGATTACACAGAAGAACTATACAAGAAAGAGCTTAACATCCCTGATAATCACGATGGGGTGGCCACTGACCTCGAGCCAGACATCCTGGAATGGGAAGTCAAGTGGGCCTTAGGAAGTCTGAGCAACAACAAAGCTAGTGGAGGTGACAGCATTCCAGCTGAGCTATTCAAAATCCTAAAAGACGCTGCAGTAAAAGTGCTACACCCAATATGCCAGCAAATTTGGAAAACTCAGCTGTGGCCACAGGATTGGAAAAGGTCAGTTTACATTCCAATTCCAAAGAAGGGCAATGCCAAAGAATGTTCGAACTACTACACTATTGCACACATTTCACGTGCTAGCAAAGTTATCCTCAAATCCTACAAGCCAGGCTCCAGCAGTATGTGGACCAAGAACTACCTGAAGTACAGGCAGGATTTCGAAGAGGAAGAGGAACTAGAGATCAAATTGCCAACATACGCTGGATCATGGAGAAAGCTAGGGAGTGCCAGAAAAACATCTACTTCTGCTTCATTGACCATGCTAAAGCCTTTGATTGCATGGATCACAACAAATTGTGGCAAGTTCTTAAAGAGATGGGAGTACCTGACCATCTTATTTGTCTCTTGAGAAACCTATATGCAGGTGAAGAAGCAACAGTGAGAACTGGACATGGAACCACTGATTGGTTCAAAATTGAGAAAGGAGTTTGGCAAGGCTGCATACTGTCGCCCTGTCTATTTATATGCAGAGCACATCATGAGAAAGGCGGGGCTGGATGAACCACCAGTTGGAATCAAGATTGCTGGGAGAAAGATCAACAACCTCAGATATGCAGACAATACTACTCTAATGGCAGAAAGTGAAGAGGAACTAAAGAGCCTCTTGATGCGGGTGAAAGAGGAGAGCGCAAAAGTTGGCTTGAAACTCACCATTACGAAAACTAAGATCATGGCATCCGGTCCTCTCACTTCCTGGCAAATAGTTGGGAAGAAATGGAAGTAGTGACAGATTTTATTTTCCTGGGCTCCAAGATCACCGCAGATGGTGACTGCAGCCAAGAAATTAAAAGACGCTTGCTCCTGGGGAGGAGAGCTATGGCAAATCTAGACAGCAGACTAAAAAGCAGAGACATCACCCTGCTGACAAAAGTGCGTATAGTCAAGGCCATGGTTTTCCCAGTTGCAATGTATGGCTGTGAAAGCTGGACCATAAGGAAGGCTGAGCACCGAAGGATTGAGGCCTCTGAATTGTGGTGCTCGAGGAGACTCCTGCGAGTCCCTTGGACAGCAAGGCGATCAAACCGGTCAGTCCTAGAGGAGATCAACCCTGACTGCTCTTTAGAAGGCCAGATCCTGAAGATGAAACTCAAATGCTTTGGCTACCTAATGAGAAGGAAGGACTCCCTGGAGAAGAGTCTAATGCTGGGAGCAAAAGATTTGGCAAGAGAAGAAGAGGACGGCAGAGGATGAGGTGGCTGGATGGGGTCTCTGAAGCAGTCGGCGTGAGCTTAGATGGACTCCAGGGGATGGTGGAGGACAGGAGAGCCTGGAGGAATGTTGTCCATGGGATCGCGATGGGTCAGACACAACTTCATGACTAGCAACAACAACATTGTCATGCTTAGTCACACTCTACCTTATTTTATTGCATCATGTTGTTTCTATCTTTTCTGTTTATTTATTGTCCGTTGATTATTTTGTAAGCCATCCTGAGACACTGTTAAGGGCAGGGTAGAAACACTGTAAATAAATAAATGAATGGAATACGGAAGGAGACACTCCTTCAGATATCCAGGCCTTCAACTGATTAGAGCTTTGTATGTCATTTTTAGCACCTTAAATTGGGCCCGGACTCCAGCTGGTAGCCAGCACAGATGGTAGAGGACCAGTGTGATGTGAGCATACCTACCGACCCTCATCAAAAGACTGGTTGCTCTGTTTTGGACCAACGGAAGTAACTGGACATGTTCAAGGGCAGCCCCACAAACAGCACATTACAGAAGTCCAACTAGATGTTTTCTTCCCATGGGTCAACCCACAGCAGCAAGTGGATGTGGTTACCCTCAGGGAAGTCTTCAAGCCCACCCCCCCACCCCATCTTTTTTGAATAGTTGTCAAGATGTTCTGAAGCAAGGCAGCCTCGTTTACCTTTCTGTTGGGGGACACAGCGCCACCGGCGGGGCCGGCTGAGCTGCAGCCGCTCCAGCCCTCCCGCTTCACCAGGGTCAGATAGTACCCTGTGCCCAGTTTGGTCTTGAGGAAGAGTGAGGAACCGCAGCAGCAGAGCCGGCCCTGAGAAATTATGGCCACACGGTCCCCAAGCAGGTCTGCCTCCTCCATGTAGTGCGTGGACAAGATGATGGTCCGGCCTAGGGAAGCAGAATAAAAGAGCTCTTAATACAGATTTTGGATGGCCTGGATTACATTCCCAAGGGCAGACTTCTCCAGTTACTTTAAGTATTTCCTATAAAATCCCTCCTTACCGGAAGATCTCTGTTCTACCTCACAGGCTCCCCTAGAGCCCTGCCACCGACTGAGCCAGTTGCCTCAAACGGGGCCTTCTTTGCAATGGCACCCAGATGTGACACAACCTCTTGCGAGAGGTACCCCTTAGCTGGGCGACTGAGATAGCTTGATTTAAGCAGGGCTTTGTAACATATCAATTTGTACTGTGTGCATTGCTTACTGTTTCAAACTCTCCTTTGCTTATCTAAATAACCGTTTCATTTGGCTTGTTCCTTTCATTCTGCTTGCAGGTTGTATTTTTTGAAAATGTTGGGTTTTCTATAAGACACCACTCGCACTTTATGGAAAAGTAAAAAAAAAAAGCTACACAAACAGGATTTAAGTAAATAAAGAGCAAATCAAGTATTGCCAATGTTTAGCAATCAGAAGTGGCTGCAGATCAGCAGAAGAGCTATTTGTGGCGAGGGCATATTCATTTGATTTTATTTTTATTATTTATTATTAACAGATTTATAGGCCGCCCCTTGCCACAAGCCTCGGGGCGGCTCACAACCTCAAAAAACACATTGTAGGCCTACGCAATAAATAAAAAAGCCTACACGATATTAAAATTATCTCAATTTTCAGTCCCTCTGTCCCGGCATCCTGAAGCACATCCTTCCTTGCAGGAAGCACCTGGAGCTTGGACTGCATCGCCACAGGAGAGCTCCACCTCTTAGCAGGTTTCTCAAGATATCCCCTTGCTGTGCAGCTTTTAGATGCATGCTAATCTGGGGAGGAAAGCTATGGCAAATCTAGACAGCAGACTAAAAAGCAGAGACATCACCCTGCCAACAAAAGTGCGTATAGTCAAGGCTACGGTTTTCCCAGTTGCAATATATGGCTGTGAAAGCTGGACAATGAGGAAGGCTGAGCGCAAAAGGATTGAGGCCTTTGAGTTGTGGTGCTGGAGGAGACTCCTGTGAGTCCCTTGGACCGCAAGGCGATCAAACCGGTCAGCCCTAGAGGAGATCAACCCTGACTGCTCTTTAGAAGGCCAGATCCTGAAGGTGAAACTCAAATACTTTGGCCACCTAAGGAGAAGGAGGGACTCCCTGGAGAAGAGTCTAATGCTGGGAACAATAGATGGCAAAAGAAGAAGGGGTGGCAGAGGATGAGGTGGCTGGATGGGGTCACTGGGGCAATTGCTGTGAGCTTAAGTGGACTCCAGAGGATGGTGGAGGACAGGAAGGCCTGGAGGAATGTTGTCCATGGGGTCGCGATGGGTCGGACTCGACTTCGCGACTAACAACAACAACAACAACACAAACCTTGGTTGAAAAGTAGGCTCTAAAAGCAATACGATCATGACAGCAAATTGGGGAGGGGGGGGGTCTGCTTGTTTTCTTGCACACTTTGGTGGAAATACGCAAAAGAATCTACTGTCTCTGAGCTTGCCCCTGCTTCCAGCCAACCCAGCTCCCAACCCCAGATACCTGCACGGTATTTCAGCAGCAGTTCCCAGATGCCTCGGCGGGAATAGGGGTCGACGCCCGCCGTGGGCTCGTCTAGAATCACCACCTTGGAGCCGCCCACAAACGCAATGGCCACGGAGAGTTTGCGCTGCATCCCACCTAACGGGAGAAAAATGAGAGAACGTGGTTTCAGTTGGACATTTTGCTCAATTTCTTTTCTCAGAGGGAAGAAAAAGTAATCTTGGCTTATCATGCAGGGAGGCCATTGTGCCCCAAGAGGGTGTGTGAGGATGGACTTCTCCCATGTAGCTTGGCTTGCTTGCTAGAGTCCCGCATTATTGTTTTATGCTAATATAGCATAATACCGCTTTTAAAACTTCCAATCATTCTCTGAATCTAGACTCCTTTATATCCTACTTTAATTTGAACTTTTCTTGGTAGAAGTGGTGCCCCATTTATGGAATACACTCCCCAGAGAGGTTCACCTGGTACCGATGCTTTATTCTTTTTGGTGTCTGGTGAAAATCTTTACGTTTCCCCATTATTTTAATGTTTCATTGGTTTTAACGGGGGTTTTAATCTTCATTATTTTGATTGTTGGATGCTGCGTTTGCTTTGTTATTTTATTGTTCTTATGGTGAGACACCAGTGGTGGAGAGGCTATAAAAGTTTTAAATAAATAAATAAGTCTCCCTTTGCCACCTGGAACATGAGGATAAGTTAATAAATTCCATAGAATTTGCACTGTTTATTGTAAAAACAGAAATGGACAGGGAGTGACTTTCCTTTTGCAATCCTAGGAAGCTACTTCACCTTCTGCACCCTGCGATTCATGCACCACGCCCTACCTGACAGCTTCTTGGTCTGTTCCCGCCGCTTATGGGGCAGCCCCACATCTTGTATTATCTGCTCCATCTCATCTCGAAGCTGTTGGCCAGAGAGCCCTTTCAGGAGGCCATAAAACCAGATGTGCTCTTCTACAGTCAGGCTCGGGGGGAAAAAGAGAAGGCAAGGCGAGATCATAATCGAGGCAAGGACTCTACAGCACAGGTGTCGTGAGCTTAAGGTTGCTCCCTTCGCACATTCGAAGTCACAGACCTCCCTCATAAGACTGCTTTTTATCATCCCCCGAATATAGACTCTTTGCTATCATCCTTTAACGCGAGCTCTTCTAGGTTTTGTTTCTAAGTTCCTAACAAAAGGAAGGTTTTAAAAGAGGAGAAAGTCTCCAGCATCCTTGCAAAAAGTCCTTGACCCACCAAAGTGTTCTCCAGAAGGACCACTGCCCAGGAGGAATCTCTGAGCATGCACAGAGTGGTTTGCTGACCCCAATCTAGTATGGGAAGTGAGCGCACGTCCTCATGGCTTGTGAATCCCCCACCCTCCTTTGGCAATGTCATATCATGGGGTCAAGGGCGGTGCCCACCTTGTCTGTTTCTGTTCCAAGCCCCCTCCCAATAATTATTTGTCCTGGATATTCTTAGGGGTTACCTGCCCACCTGGGCAGCCTGGCCTTGAGATAACCCCACCCCCTGCTCTCAACTCAATGCCTGGATTTCCCCCATATTCCCAGTCCCAAAGAAGGCCTTGGGAATACTCACCAAAAGCGACGGATTCTCTCCCCTCCAGCAGCAAGAGGCACAGCCTTTCCAGGTGTTCCACCAGTCCTAACCCACTGCACCTGTCCCTTCCGCTCCCGCCCCACACCTGGCCTCTCCCCCATCCATCACCCACCCCACACTAAGGGGCCCTGCGGTCTTACATGTCAAAGAGAACGTTGTGCTGAGGACACATCCCCAGCGTCTTGCGGATGGTGTCGATTTCCGAGCAAATGTCTCTCCCCAGGATATAGGCTGTCCCTGAGCTGGGGGGCAGGAGGCCGGTCAAGATGGACCTGGAGGGCGTTGGAAGAAACAGGTGACACGTCCACAGTTCGGAAGTTGTGAAGTGCCCCGGTGGGCCCTGCAGAGATGCAGGCGGGCCAGCGTCTTGCCTCGCGAAATCCCACCGCCGTGACTTTGCGGAACGTTCTCTCTGCTCCTCCTCTCTCCTGCACACAGAGGTCCACCGGCAGCCCTCGTTCTGTCAGGCAACCCCCAGAAATGTCTCCCCAACTTGGCTTGGGACCAGGATACCTGAAGGAATGTCTCCTTCCTCATTTTTTGTTTTTTTAAATTTTTATTTCGATTTATATCCTGCCTTTTTCCTGCAAAGGGCTCAAGGCAGCTTACATCATTCTCCTCCTCCATCTCATCCCCACAACAACAACCCTGTGAGGTAGGTTGGGCTGAGAGTCTGTGACTGGCCCAAAGGCACCCAGTTGGCTCCATGGCTGAGCGGGAACTTGAACCTGGATCGTTTGAGTCCCAGTCCCACACTCTTAACCACGGCACCACACTGGCTCTCCCTTATATGCCCTCACGCTCCTTAAGATCGGCAGGAGAGGCCCTGCTCTGGGAACCCTCCCTGAAGGAGATATGGAGGGTCTACCTGGAGGAGGGCCTTCTCTGTGGTGGCACCCACACTCTGGAATGCGCTCCCCAGAGAGGTTCGCCTGGTGCCAACTTTATACTCCTTTCAGCACCAGGTAAAAACCCTTCTATTCACCCATCATTTTAAGCATTAGGGGGTTTAAAATAGTTTTTTAACATCTACAGTCACATTTTGTTTCCATTTTGTTTTTGGTTATGAATGCTATCTATCATTTTGTTATTTAATGTCTTAAATTATTGTAATTATTATTGTTTATTGTAATTATTTTATGGCGATTGTTATTGGTTTTATTTGTTTGTTTGGAGTTTTTGTATGCCGTCCCATTCGCATGAGCCTCAGGACGGCTTCCAACACAATAAATAAACAAGCATATAAACAATACATATTAAAATTCGGATTCACCCTGGCTGTAAAAATTAAAACCAATAAATAATATTATTTAATTATTGTAAGCCGTCCTGAGACGTTCTTCCGTATTGGATGGGGTACAAATGTTTTAAATAACTAAATAAATAAATAAACTTACATGGTGGTGGTCTTGCCAGCGCCGTTGTGTCCCAGAAAGGACGTGATCTGGCCCTCGTAGAAGTCGAGGCTCAGGCCGTTGATGGCGATTTTGCTGCCGCTGTGGTAGATCTTCACCAGGCTGCGGATGGAGACGCCCACGTTTAAGTGGGTCGGCGGATCTTCCACGATGCCTGACGGAAGAAAGAACCCCGGGTTCAAGAGAGCCATGCATGCACAGCACAGCAGTCTCTGGGGGCAGGACTTCCGAAAACCAGCCTCCTCCCTCTACAAACAGAGCCCAAATTTCATCACTGGGGGAGGCCTTCTGAAACACCCCACTGCCCACAGAGGCAAAGCAGGTGGGCACTTGTAACAGGGCCTTTGGTGAGGCATTTTTTTTTCAAGTAAGTTTTATTATTACTTTTCTACCAACTAACAAAAAGAAACTAAAAAACATCAATCAGAAACAACAGACCTGCTGGGACAACCCCCCGTACTTTTTCTTTTTTATAAGTAATCCATAGACATATTTAAATCTATGCATAATCCCGTTTCTCTAGCCAATAATAAAAAGAGTTCCAAGCTTGATAGAAGTCGGTATCCTCTTCCTCCTTCAGAGACAAAGTCAATCTGTGCATTTCGGCACAGTCCAAGATCTTTTTCAAAATCAGTTCGTCGGTAGGCGGTTCTTCACTCCTCCAATTCTAGGCAAATGCAGTCCTTGCCGCGGCCTTTGGTGAAGCATCTATGGAGTGCTTTGGCCCGTAAGAACAGAGGTGTTTTCCTCTTCCTTGAAATAATCCTCAGTTTAAAAGTATTATTCCATTAGGTGTTGGACTCGGGACCTGGGAGATTCAGACTGAAGTCCCTGCTCAGTCATGATTACTAGGCGACTTTGAGCCAGTCAGTGTATCTCCCTTGCAGGGTTGTTCTTGCAAGGATAAAAAGGCGTGGAGGCCTATATAAGCTGCCAGGGTTCCTTACAAGAGGAAAGGGGCAATCTTGCATCACTAGCCTGCCATTTTTCCTTTTGAAAGGGACCTAGAGAGACCAATCCTCCCATATCCCATATTGCCACTGCCACAACAACCCTGCAAGGGAGGCGAGGCCAAGAGTCACTGATGGAAAAACGGTCCGGTGTGCAAGTTAAAGTTTCCACGGGTAGAAGAACAAAGCAAGAGAGTCAAAAAAAGTGAAATCAGCTTACTTTCCGCTGAGCTGGGAGAATCTGTAGGAATGGGATGGGGGGAACCGCCCAGGAATGATTCTCCAAACCAATAACTCTTCCGGAAAGGAAAATTCCAAGGCTTCGGAATCCCATATTGGCCTAGAAAATGAGGACAACGGTGTGGCATGCAGCATTTAGCCAAAAAGTTTGGCTTGTGGCATTTAAACATCCAGCTCTCCTATTCTATGAGTCTACAGAGCAGCAGCTCATGATTTCATAAAACTGGGTGACAGCCCAGCAGGAAACAAAGAATTGAGTTCAAATTCTTCCTGAACTCTAAAACTCATTTGTGCGGGTCGGCCCAGGAATGTGCCATGGGAATGCAGCAAATTCCCAAGATTTTTAAGCCGCAGCATCCAGCTTTTGCAGGTGTCAGAAGGGGTTACAGAATCCCTGAGAAGTCTTTCCTGTTGCCTTTACCTGGGAAGACGCCTTCAATGTACCACGTGGCCACCCCATACAGGAAGGCATCCAGGAGAAGCAGTCCGACAGATGTGGCAAAAGTGTAGCTGTCTCCTTCCACGGGGCTAGAGTTCAGGTTGTACCACTGGATGCCCACACCCTGCTCCTCGTACAGGGAGAAATACTCGCAGCCGAAGCCAAATGCAACAGGAGACAAGAGGCTCTGGAGAGAAGCCAAGGGGAAGAAATGAGCAGAGGGGAAGAACCCGCATGGAGGACAACAGCCAGCCAAGCAAAATGTGCCAGATCTATTCTCCACACCCTCTGGAGATCGGACCAGTCGATGATGTTCTGCACTCCCCATGTGGCAGGTGGGGTGCCCTCTACTGCCCCCATTTCTCACTGGGTGTGGGGCAAAATATAGGGAGTGTCCTATAGGAAATGCCTTACTAGACAGAGAATTCAACAATCCAAGCTTTTCTCTCTGTGTTCTTCTCTTGCTCGTTCTTTCACAAACTTTATGATTCGCACATGGTAATCTGCCGTTAAATTCCACCAATTAAAAAATGAAGCCACAGAGTGCTGGCCTTATTAAAAAAAACCCAGTTCCTGAAGACATTTGCATCTTCAGCGCGGCAAATCAATGGCAAAAGGCAAAGCAGAACAAAACCAAAGAAAAGGTGACATTCAAAATGAGCAGCAGTGTGGGTCTGAGTGCTGGACTAGAAGATCCGAGTTCGAATCCCCATTTGGCTGCAAAGCTCACTGGGTGACTTTCAACCAGTCCCCGACTCTCAGCCCAGCCTAACTCACAGGACCAAGAGAAAACTGAGAGGAGAATTGTGATAGGAAGAAATAAAAAATGACAATAACATCCATCAAGGCATCCTTGCAGTGAATGATGCAAGGCTGCAACTTAGAAACATAGAAGCAGAGCGAGTCAGAAGGGACCCCAGGCCATCTAGTCTGACCCCGGCTCCAGCCGGCTCCGCTCATGACACGCCCACCATGTGCATGGCCAGCCTGTCCTTGGATACCCTCACCGATGGGGCCTCAACCACCTCCCCTGGAAGCCCATTCCACACCCTCGGGGTCCTAACTGTCAGGAAGTGCTTCCTGGCATCCAAACTGAACCTGGGTTCCCTGAGCTTTGCTCTGTTGCAGCGCATCCTGCCTTCCTCAGGGGAGAACAGGTCTCTACCCACTTCCATGTGACACCCCCTCACATACCTGTATGTTGCCAACAGATCCCCTCTGAGTCTCCTCTTCTCCAGGCTGAAGAGACCCAGTTTCCTCAGTCTTGCCTCATACGACATCCCCTGCAAACCGGCCACCAACCTTGTGGCCTTGAGCTGCACTGACTCTAACCTGGCTATATCCCTCTTGTAATGAGGGGCCCAGATTGAACACAAGACTCCAGCTGTGGGTGCACCAGAGTTGTTTAGAGTGACAGAAACACCTCTCTCAATCTAGAAGCCACTGGACTTTCTCTCCCAAAGCCATATTAACATAGAAATAGAAACAGAGCAAGACAGAAGGGGCCTCCTGGGCCATCTAGTCTGACCCCTGGCTCCAGCTGGCTCCGCTCAAAACATGCCCACCATGTGCATGTCCAGCCTATCCTTGAACACCCTCACTGATGGGGCCTCAACCACCTCCTGGGGAAGCCCATTCCACACCCTTGGGGTCCTCACTGTCAGGAACTTGTTTGAGTAGTTCTTAGATGTTTTCTTCCTGTTTTTCTTTTTAAACAAGTTCTTAAGTACATTTGGAGGCAAGATAGGCTTGGATGGGCATGGGATGGAAATAGGATTCAGTGGGCTGGGGGACAGATCTTGTTTCTTCAAGGACACACCTGGAGAACTTGGGTTTCTGGATGCCGACTTGCCATTTATGGGGTTTGGATGCAAAGGAAAGTAGGAAGGTAGTCTGGGAGAAGAGCTGTGCCCAACCAGGAGAGGAAGAGGGGAAATCGGAGCCGGTGAAAAGCGCTGGCTCGGGTGTTGGACTGGAGTGCGGAAGAGTTGTGTGTGTGACCATGAGGCTTGCGGTCCCTCAGCCTCACCTGCACCTTGGAGGAAAGGGTGTAGGAACAAGCCAGGTAAATGCGGATCCTCACCACAAAGAGGCGCAAAGGAAAGGAGATGTGGTCACGCCAAGCCACACACAGGACGTAGGGCAGGTAGAACGAGAAGTAGATGATTCCACCGCAGGCCGAAGCCAGGTTGGCGCGGGAGAACAAGGTGCTGATGAGGAAACACTGGGCGATGGTGGCCACCGCAAAGGTGGCCAGGAAGAGGAAGACCACGGCCGGGTCACTGTAGGGCAGGATGTCTCCCACCTGACGAGAAAAAGCAGAGAGCGCCAATATTTTGCTGGTGCCCAAGACATGCTCCATCTCTCCCAGAACATAAATCTTCCAGGAATTCAGCAGCTGCCCAAGGTACTTCCGGAAGCAATGATGCAATTACACTTTTCCAACCGTATTTTTCCAGGATCTGTTTTTTCATTAGTGTTCCTTGAGATGACACTCCCTGGTTGGGGTGGGCCATGACTCCCATAATCCTGGAGGATCACCTTGGAGAGTCCCCAGGTGCTCTCCAAGACCCCAGTGCATGGCCACCAGATCCCAAACACTTTCTTCTTGATGCTGTGTCCTGTCTTCCCACTGCCACAACTGCCAGATCCTTCCTTCCCCTACACACCAGCTCTACCATGGCCTTTTCGCCCTCCTACCCCACTCCCAGAAGTCAGGACATGAGCATGGAACGAGATATGGAGAGGGATGGAAGGCGATTGAGACTATGAGGTGAGGAGGAGGAAGAAACTCACAAGTAGGGAGGGGGAGAGGAACGATGAAGCCCACCCAAAAGCAAACGTTGGTGAAGCCCATAGACAATTTCAAAGTGCAGAATGCCTGAAGATCCAAAGCTCCATCTACTTATTGATCATTCTCTCCTCTATGTTTTTTTTATGCACATTCCACAAGAATTTCAGCACTCTCATTTTGAAGAATTTTCCAAAAAATGCACTCATGGCTGCAAAGGAGTGTTTGGCAGTGTGTGGAAGTATCCACTGGACATCTTAGGGGACAGGAATGGGAAAGCAGAGGGAAAGTACTTTGGGTCTTATAGATCACAACATTATTTCTTCATTTCTAGATACCGGACAGCACCCCAAGAAGCCTCAACACAATTGATTTTTCTCTCATTGGCTTCCGCATCAAACACACCCCAGTTTTAAATTAAGCAGGCTCTGTAGCTCAGCAGACAACCTGAAGACAAACCGGGCACCTTGAGAATGAGAACAAGCAAGGCCGCGCTGATGAGGAAGGGGATGAAGCTGGAGAGGAACCAGCTCAGCCACAGGGTAGCACTGCTGAGTCCCATGATCTTCATTGTCTCTTTCAGGCGAGCTTCCTTCTCATGGACCACCCCTTTGATGATCATTGCCACGGAATAGATCCACGCCAGCGTCATAAACAGAGGCAAGGAGCGGTTCAAAACACGCAGGAAGCTGAGTGCAGAGAAGGGAGAGAAGCCCCACAGATCGGGTACACCAGAGTGCAAACCCTCAGGCTTGCTCCGGGGCCCTCGCTGCACCCCCTGGATAGCCACGCTCCTTTCCGCAGCCCCATCCTCCTCCTCCTCCTCCCGGCCAGCTTCCACTGTGGGCCCCATTTTCCCCATTCGAAAGGCTGGAATGCTCTTCCAAACTTTTAGCAACCAGCAGGACCAACTTTCAAGGATACAACAGGCTGGTAATTTCTGTATTTTCGACCTCACCATCCCCATGCGGGGGCCAGGGGGAAAAAAGGAATGTTGGTACCAGTTACAAAGCACCCAGCAGGTGAAAAATAGCTAGGAGTGCTATTCTCTATTTGGTACTGAATTCAGAGGGGAAGGTGACGTGTGGAATGATTCCGACCCTAAGAATGGAGGGCTTAATCCAACACAAGCTGGATTCTTCTGAGAAGTTCCACCCCTGCATCAAGCGCACTCAACCCTCCCACACCCCCACGGCACATGGGACTTTGTTCCCCTCCCCACAGAGGACTAGAAACTTGCAGAAACATACATATCATCAACGTAGCAAGGGTACGGCATCTGTTGTATATAGATCCCAGTACGGGCTTGCGGCCCGGCAAGAACCCGTATCACTGCTTGCTCCACAAGGTCCTGAAGGTAGACAAAGCCACCCCACACGTAGCGCAAGTCATCAAAGGGGTCAGCCGCTGGCCCGGGATCCCAGAACCTGAGAAGGACACACAAGAGCAGAAGGGGTGAGATTCTGGGAGAGGGCACTGATTGGGAACCCTGGAAAACAAAGAGGTGAAGAAGGAGCCCTTCTTGAGCTGGGGTGTCCTCTCGGCAGTGCGTGGAGTCAGGTGAGTGAGTCATCAAAGGTTCGCCAGCTCACCTGTCCTTGATCTTATTGGTACGGGTCACATCGTCAATGTCCATTCGGATTTTGAAGTGCACGTGGGAAGGCAGCTCTGCCCCCGGCTCATCCGGGTTGTTCGGCAGGAGAAAGACAACCCCGGCCCAGAACTGCCGATCCTCCAGCAACTGCATGGCTTTCCGGACCAGCTGCTCCTCCGAGTCCACTGCCTGGATCTTGTCCAACGAGATGCACTAAAAAACAGTGAGCTGGCCATCAGCCAGGTCAAATGTCCCTCCCCGGACGAAGCAGCATGGGGCAATGCACCTGCCCCATACTTCATCCACAGAAGCCCTTCTGCAAGTGTTCCCACCTTCTGACCCCCAGAGAAAGGCACACAGGCGATGGCTTCTTTCGTGGTGGCCCCCAGCTCCAGAATGCTGCTCTGAGCAAGCTCCCTGGCCGACTAAAGTTTCTCTGTTCTCCCAGGTTTGGAGTTTTCTTGCATTTTGGCATTTATTATTTTAAGTCCCTGGCATGTGGGTTTTACTTCTTATGTCTGATAAAGTATTTCATGTTGCAATTAATTTTATTACCGTAGGATTGTTATCATATGAATTTTAAACTGTGCTGTATGAACACAGCTGTGTATGTGTTAACAGTTTAAATAATTTAACTTGTACAAAGCCTGGAGAAATATATTTTAGATACATTTAATGCAAGGCTATGGTTTTCCCAGCTGCAATGTGTGACTGTGAAAGCTGGACCATAAGGAAGGCCAAGCGCAAAAGGATTGAGGCCTTTGGATTGTGGTGCTGGAGGAGACTCCTGCGAGTCCCTTGGACCGCAAGGCGATCCAACCGGTCAGTCCTAGAGGAGATCAACCCTGGCTGCTCTTTAGAAGGCCAGATCCTGAAGATGAAACTCAAATACTTTGGCCGCCTAATGAGAAGGAAGGACTCCCTGGAGAAGAGCCTAATGCTGGGAGCGATGGAAGGCAAAAGAAGAGGGACGGCAGAGGATGAGGGGGCTGGATGGGGTCACTGGGGAAGTGGGTGTGGGGCTGGGTGGCATCCAGGGGATGGGGGAAGACAGGAGAACCTGGAGGAGCATTGTCCATGGGGTTGCAATGGGTCAGATGTGACTTCGCAATGAGCAACAACAATGTATGGCTGTGAAAGCTGGACCATGAGGAAGGCCAAGCGCAAAAGGATTGAGGCCTTTGAGTTGTGGTGCTGGAGAAGACTCCTGCGAGTCCCTTGGACCGCAAGGCAATCAAACCAGTCAGTCCTAGAGGAGATCGACCCTGACTGCTCCTTAGAAGGCCAGATCCTGAAGATGAAACTCAAATTCTCTGGCCACCCAATGAGAAGGAAGGACTCCCTGGAGAAGACCCTGATACTAGGAACGATGGAAGGCCAAAGGGGAAGGGGATGGCAGAGGATGAGGTGGCTGGATGGAGTCACTGGGGCAGTTGGTGTGAGCTTAGCTGGACTCCAGGGGATGGTGGACGACAGGAAGGCCTGGAGGAATGTTGTCCATGGGGTCGCAATGGGTCGGACACGACTTCGCGACTAACAACAACAACAACAAATGCATTCCCTGGAGAGGTTCGCCTGGCACTGAGTTTATATTCCTTTCGGCGCCGGGTTAAAACCTTTTTATGTAACTGTTATTTTAAAAACTAATTTAAATTGTAATGTTTAACAGTTGCTTTTATTTAATTTATTTAATTTATTTAATTTGTATTTTTTGGGTTGTTATTTCTTGCTGTTTTATTATGGTTGTTTTAATGATTGTAAGCCATCCTGAGATGTCATGCAAAAGGGACAGCATACAAAAGTTTTAAATAAATTTAGATAAATAAATTTTAAGAAAGAGTAGATACAGCAAAGGAAAATATACTGGTGGAATCCGAAATGCACCTCAATGGACTCAGACAAAATGCCAACCATCCTGTCCACTTCCGCGTAGGCGTCACGCCAGGTGTAGGTTTGGCTGTTTACTTCTGAGGAGAAGAATTCCTTCAAAGTTGACACATCCCAAAAGCTTCCACGGAGATGTTGCTGCAGAAACTCAGTCACTCCAGGCGTTTCCAGCAGGTTCTGTGGGGTGGGGAGTAAGGAAACTGTATGTAGGGGTCCTACTGTGTTGAGAATATAAGAAAAGCCCTGCTGGATCAGGGCCAAGGTCCATCTAGTCCAGCAGTCCATACACACGGTGGCAAGCCAGCTGCCCGCAGGATCCCTCCAGCAGGACGGGTGCAAGACCTTCCCTGGCCCAAGTTCGCAGCAACGGGTGCACACAGGGATGCCACCTGGTGAAGGAGGGAGCCCATGGCCAGCAAGGCCAGTAGACAGATGGCCTCCCCCCTCACGGATCCGTCCCGTCCCCTATGAGAGCCATCCAGACTGGCAGCCATCGCCCCTTCCTGTGGCAGCAAATTCCACCGTTTTAACCCTGCATTGCGCCAAGTCCTTCCTTTTATCCGTCCCAGCCCTTCCCAGCCGTCAGGGACCGATTCTGCCATCGGGAATGCGGGTTAAGTACCCTCTGAATTTGCTTCGCCGCAAGGATATTGGCGGATGAAGCCCAAGGTGCAGGACCTGTATTTTTCTGCCCCTGTCCCCCTCTCGCCCCTCCTGGCCCGACTGGGACGGCGTACCTGAACTGCCCTCATGTGCAGGCTTGTGTTCATGAAGGCGTAGATGCGGGGGCCCAGTTCTTTCCAGGCCCCCTTGGCCTCCTGCAGCACGGCGAGGTTCTGGAAGGTTCGGTTCACCTGGGAGCAAGGAGCAGAAGCGTCTGGCGGGGTCACAGGGAGGAGGTCCGTGCAGCCGGACTCCCTGTTCGAACACCAGCCAGCCAAGCCACCCACAAGGGACTTCACAAGGAGCACCCAAATACTGCTGCTGCCAGGTTACTTGTCCCAGCACCTGGTATACGGAGGTAACCTGCCTCTGAACATGGAGGCTCCATTCAGAGGTCCTCTGGAAGAACCACTGATAATCCACAATCCAGATTGGTGTCGAATCCTTGTAAGGGTGACCCAAAGATCACTAAACATGCATAAGCTTCATGGTTCCTGGATAACTTTATCCAATAAGATAATGTAGAAAGCAGGTTTATTTATTTATTTTTTATTTATTTATTACTGACATTTGTAACCCGTCCTTCTGTAAAAGTGCTCAGTTTGGCTTACGTAGTATAAAATTAAAATAATACAATAATAAAACCACCATTATTAAAAACATAAAATTGCACATTATATACTAAAAAGAAAAAGCAGGAAAACAGAAAATGGAAGATGTGACTGTGAAAACAGAGGAAAACAAATCTTGTGGGCAAGAAATTGGGGAAAGACCCCATTCCACCTTCCGGGGCAGCCAAGAGAGGCATATTAGAGGACCCCGAAGGGGCAAAGCGGGGGTTCCTTGCTCACCAAGAATGGGATGCTTCCTGTACCCACATCTCCAAAAACCTTCTTTCCATATGTGGTTACTAAATTTGTGATCTAAATGACGGGCAAATGCCTTCAGGGCACGAGGAAATTGCTTTTTAAAAACCCCAAACAATAAAACCAAAACGTGTTGGCAACAATGAAAACATCCAATATTAAAACATTTTAAAAGAACTAGCAATGACCTATGTAAATGAAAAATCAGAATGACAGGTGAAAGAACAGGTGCCTGCCTGGAAAAGGAAAATCTTGACCTGGCATTTGCAAGTATGCTGTGAAGGTGCCAGGCAGACCTCCAGGCAGACAGAATCGGGGCCACTCCAAAAAAGGCCCTTCCCTTGGTCATTGTCGATCACAACACTACACGAAGTAGCACTAAGACAACGTGAAGATGCTTTCAGCGATTGCTGCATCGGATCCTGTTTTATATCCCGCCTTTTTGCCCTCTGGTGAGGAGCCTGGGGGCTTACGCAGCTCCGTCTTATCCTCACAACAACCACCCTGTGAGGTAGGTCAGGCTGAGAGTGAGCAGTTAGCCCAAAATCACCGTCAGTGAGGATTCTTAAACACAATGCCATCCTCAGAGAATCAGGAATTAGACTGCTGTCAAAACTGAGCAACAGGCCTCACCTCCGCCATCAGCTTCTGCGTAGCAGGAGTAGGAGGGGTGTACAGGATCTTGCCCACAAAAAGAGGCTTGATCCCCCTCCATATCATGCGCAGGAGCGGGTTGGATTCCAAGGTCCGGACCAAATCTTTGCAGTAGGAACCTGAGAGATCAAGAAAGAACAAGAGGCAATCAACCCACCTGATCACTTCAGGGCCTTCTCTGCAGCGGCACCCTGGTTATGGAATACGCTCCCTGGGGAGGTTTGCCTGGCAGCGCCACTTTATCCTTTTCAGTGCAAGGCTAAAACAATTTAATTTGCCCAGTGTGTTAAGGCTGGACGTGCACGTGATGGGCTGGTGCCGGAGGTCAGACTAGATGACCTGGGAGACCCCTTCTGACTCGCGCTGTTTCTATGTTTCTATGTTTAGGTTGTGATTTTAATTGGGGTTTTATTGCACAGAATTGATGCTGTGCTTCTCTTTGTTTTACTGTAAGACCGTCCAGAGATGCTTTGGAAGTGGACGGAAAAGTTTTAAATAAATAAATACGATGCCGCTCATCCTGCTGTGCCACAGAAGGAAAAGTGGAGTGTTCCCCCCACACTCACTTGTGGTGTTGTCCAAAGCAACCACTTTCTCCTCTGAGTCATTGCGGCTCAGGAACGCTTTGATGTCGTGGTCTTCGTACCAGTTCAAGGAGGGGACTCTGAACCCTCCGTCTTCTGGACGGCCACAGACCAGGCGGGATACGGCTCGAAACACCTGCGGAGGGGAAGGGGTAGAGCCCTGCCCAGCCAGAACCCGCAGGGCCTCACGGAACTCCACAAAGCTGCTCATGGACGACACCTGGGACACGGGGAAACCAAATGGAAGTTTCTAGAAGCATGCTGGCCCTCCCAGCTCCTACGACCGGGCAGCACTGTCCATGCCCTGCGCCTTGAAGTCCGGGCTGAAAGAAAGGTGGCCGCTGGGCACAAGGCTTCCCTCTCCTCACGTGTCAACGAGCACACCTGTCGGTGGGAAAGCGACCACCCCGGCCCTTACCTCCTTAGCTAACGATTCGAGCGCTTCAAGGGCAGCTTGGAGGGATTCCACCGTGCTTTGCGGGTTCCTTGATCTGGAGCTCAGGGAGCCCTGCTGGGGGAAACCAAGAAGCAGGAAAACAGTCACTGGGGAGAGAAGACGGTGGTGGCTTTGCCCGGAAGATGCCCATGACTTCTCAGACCTATGGTTTCATTTGCCCCAGTGTATCAGGGGGCCAAACTGCACCCAACGCAGCAGATTTGAAACTCAAGGGCCTGACCTCCCACCTTAAAAGTTGAGTTACAGCAGCTGCAGGGCACTTCACGTCTTCATGGGGAAGCTCTAGGAGAGAGGATCCGTCTAAATGCACTTCGAGGGCCGATTTAGCTGGCAGGAAGTCCAAAAAGAAAGAACAGGCCCATGCTTGAGAAACCCGGGAGTGGGGAACCTCAGGGTAGCCGACTGGAGCTCCCCAGTCAGAGGTCTCTGCAGAGCAACCTGAGAGGCTCAGCAATATTCCGAAGAGCCGAGGGATCACTGAACCCCGGAGGAGTCGAGCTGGACGGGGCCAAGAAGGCCCTCAGGTGCACCCACCTCACCTGTCCAGTGCAGGACTCCCCCTTCCGACATCCCTGGCTGCTCCCGTTGCATCTCGGGGGGGGGGGGTGGGATGTATTTTAAATTTTGTACTGTTTTGTATACCTTTTAATTATGTTGTAAGCCGCCCCGAGGCTTGGTTGCGATGGGGCGGCCTATAAATTTTTGAATAAATAAATAAAAACTACACAGAGCCAGGGAGCCATTAAATCCATTCAAAGGATGTGAATCGACCAGCATCTATTAAGATGCGTCCCGACTTACCGCAATTATTTTGACCCAATCTACTTCCCGGTGCCCTCCCTGTAGGAGATTAGGAGGGTGACTCCCTGGAGAAGGGCCTTCTCTGCGGTGGCACCCCGATTGTGGAATGCACTCCCCAGAAAGGTTTGTCTGGCGCCAAGTCTGTACTTTTTTCAGTGCCAGGCTAAACCCTTTTTATTCTCCCAATGTTTTAGGATTTGATTGTTTTAACTGGGGTTTTATTGTTGGTTGGAAATTTTATTAGAATGCTGTTTTATTTTATTTAATTTTCCCCTTACATTTGGTATTGTCAAACCATCCTGAGACTTTGGTAATGGGATGGCCCACAGAAATTTTAAATAAATTAATAATTGTTTTGAATTTGTTGTTTTCAGCATGTGTAAGCCACCCAGGGAAACTTCAGGTTATGAGGTACCAAAGAAGTGGAACAAAGTTAAATAATTTTCTGAGGATGCATAGCATATTTTGACAACCAGCAAAACAGGCTTTCTAGGGGACTACAAACACCCCTTTTACCATCCTGCACTTATGTAACTCATTCCAGAAATGCAATTTGGATGACTGAGTGTGAGTCTTTAAAAATGTAACACGTTTTCGGAGCAAGGGTGCAGGCACGGAAGGCTAAATTCCAACGGATACTGGAGACAAGAATGTCAACCCTGAAGGCCAGATTCCATTCCAGGGAAGCCCTTGAAGGGTGCAGTCCAGGGGGCAAGGCCGAAGCCTTCAGGGGCAGGACTCCAAAAACCATCAGACTGCAGCTCCATATGGTTCAGGCAAGAAGGCACCTTGGAGCAAGGCATTGCAAGCATCTGGAATAGGCAAACGCTGCACAAAATCCAGGAAGCCATTAAATCCATTCAAAGGATGCGACTCAACCAGCATCCAATAAGATTCATGAGCCTCCACTTACCATAATTATTTTGACCCAATCTATTTGAGAGAAGAAGCTGCGTTCCATGGCCTGAAGGGTCGCATCCGGCAAGGAGCAGAGTCCCTGTTGCAACTCCTCAGCCATGCCAGCATCTTTCACCAGCAGAAAGTCAGAGAGAATTGAGCCATTGCAAACGATCTGCTTCAAGGGCACGCCAGCCAGCGAAAGCTGCAAAAGTAGGAAAGGTCAGGATGTTTAAGATGTAGAAGCAAAAAAGAAGATGAAATAAATTTGCAATCTGTGCTTTTCCTTATTTCTAGAACAAGCAAACACAAAGTCTGGGTGACTCTCGCCCTCTTTTTCATAAGCTAAAACATTCTCCCTATTTCACCTAAGCATTGGATGAGCCTCCACTGCTTACATGTCATGGAATGTTCACCAACATTCTAACTGCTCCAGAATGGAAACCTCTGCAGTTCATGTTGCATATGAGAGGAACGTAAAAAGGAGGAAGGAGACAGACTGCACAGAGCAGACAGGAATGCTTCCAAAATGCCCAGCAGACGTTCTTTGCAAGATTTGGGAGTTCTAAATAATATGGCCATTTCTCCTAAGTGGATCTGATGGAGTTTATTGCAAATATTGTACCAAGACAATGTTTCCTGAAGCTTCCGTTTCATTCTGCTGTTTCCATTCCTCCTAGGTACACACACCTGTGCCTTCATTAAACGCTCAAAAAAGTGCCACCATTGTGATTATACAATGGCATTCTGTTTCCTTTTGAATGAGTCGTAACGTCTCACTGAAGCTGTGTTTCTAGCAGCAGGATTTGGATCCATTAGAGGACTGCAGAAACTGAATTTCCCAGTGCCTCCAAAGTGGTCAGTTTAGCAACACAGACAACTAACTATCCTATTTTGAAGTATTTTTGTCCCACTTATCCAGACACAAGGCTTACCAAAGTCTCCTATCTATAAAATAAGACAGACAATACAACCTAAAGACACAACATGCAAACAAAACAAAATACAGCATCTTTCAGCAGCACTAAAGACACAACACACAAACAAAACAAAATATGATATCTTTCAGCTGTTATGGTCCAAATTCCCAATCTTATCTCTTCCAGGACAGCTGCTGGGAAAGCTGGTGAGGAGAAGGTGAAACCTTCATGGAGGAGACCTTTAGCAGAGATGGTTCAAGGATTCTGTTCATTGCTACTTCTATCAAACTTGGGACTCTTTTTATTATTGGCTAGAGAAACGGGACTTTGCATAGATTTAAATATGTTTTTAAAATTATCATAAATGGAAAAAGAAGGGTGTGGGGGCTGGCCCAGTGGGCTCGATGTTTTTGATGATGGATGTTGTTTGTAGTTTGTTGTTTTTTAGGATTATAATTCAAATAAAACTTATTTTTTTTTAAAAAAGGATTCTGTTCATTGCTCACCTCCCACAAAGTGGGAACAAAGAACTGACTGTCCTCTTTGACTCACCATTTGTTCCTTTATTTTTATTTATTTACTTTTTATTTACATTTATATGCCTCCCCATAACCCAAGGACTCTCTCTGCAGCTTTCAGCAAAACAATAACAAACAAAAACTGCAGAACAGTCAAAAGAATTAAAAATGTAACATCTGTTAGAAGAATACAAACTCTAATGATCAGCTAAAAGTCACAATAGGACAACACTGCAATAAAATTAGAGCAATATTAAAAGCCATTAGCTTTTAATGGCAGGAGGACCAGTTAAATAAAAGGTGCTTTTACCTGGCACTGAAAAGAGAACAGTGCCAGGTGAGTCTCCTTAAAATGGTGTTCCATAGATGGGGAATGGTAACAGAGAAGGTCCTACTCTGAGCCATTGCTGCCTTTGCTTTGCTTGGGCATGGCTCTCAGAGAAGGACCTCATGGAAGATCTCAATGGCCAGGAAGGGATACATGGAGAGAGGCATTCTTCTAAGTCCTTCAAAAGCACCGGTCGTTTTACTCACCACCCGCATGCTGAGCTGTGATTGAAGTAGCTGGTCCACCAAAGCCGGTGGGAGTGAGATGTTGGTCTGGAGAAACTGGGAGAAAGTCTCGTTTCCTTTCAGGTAGCTTCTGACCTGCATGGCTGGTTTAAAAAAGAGGAGGAACATATGGTTCCTGCAGAGGCTGTGTTGTGATCTTGTCTCTGAGTAGCCATCAGCACCCAGACACGGAAGACAAGTGGCAGCAAGAGACTCCCCATGCAAGCTGAGAGGTTGTTCAACTCAGCAACGAGGCTAGACTCCAAGAGCCCCCCGAAACCCCCCAGAAGCCACCCTCCCTGTGCCAGACTAGATTACCCCCAAGCCTTGGACCCCTGGAGCAAATTAACTAGAAAATCTGTTTCTGCTGAGATGATCTGGAAGACAAATGAATGGACTGGCTTTTTTCCCAGGGAAATTTAAATAAATCCTAGGAAGTATTCCCTGCATTTGCAGGTATGAACAGTTATACATCTGCCAGGTAGCTTCAGCTGTTGGGAAATACAAAGGAGTAATAGCGGAGGAGGAGGATGGTGATGGAGATGGATAAACTCTTCTCCAGACACAGTCTTGATGTACCCTGCAGCACCACCGTCCCCCACTAGGAAAGTTCTGGCTGCTCCATTGCCTTGGGGGCAGTAGTGGGGAAGAACTGGCCCCCAGACTTCTGGAAGAAGCCCAGCTCTGAGGAAAGAGATTGATTTTGGCTGTAGGAAAGTATAACAAAACTCTGTTTCTGTCCACTCGGCCTGCACTGTTGGCCCAGTTGAGGCTGGACTTCCCAGCTCTGTCTTGGCAGAGGAGAAGCCAGGATGGGTGAGCAAACACAGGAGCTGAGCACCATGCTTACCTGGCGGCCAACTTGTGTTGCTGCCAAACTGGGGCAAGATGGAGAGGAGGCGGGAAATGCCTCTCTGCGTTGGTTGATGGTCCAAGTGCTGGAGTATTTTCTGGATGTCAGCAAAGAGGCGAGAGAGGCTGAAATAGCAAGGCAGGGAAGTCCCCCGTGACAGAAGGAACGCTGATCTACCTGGACACCACACTCAAGCCCTGAGTGGCAGCACCTCTAGAGGTTCAGAAAGCAGTAACTGAGGGCAGGGCCGTGTTTCTGGTGCCCCCCATCTTTGGAATAACCTCCCTGTTGTTGCCTACCTGACTCCAAAGTTGCCAACTTTTCAGTGCCAAGGTAAGAAGGCCCTCTTTGCAGAGGACTTTCTTAAAGACCTCTTAATCAGACCTTTAAAATTTTAAAGACCTCCCTGGTCGTTCAGGGATCTGACACAATTAGCCAGGTGCCTTTCTTTTATTCTTGGCTGGGTCTCTTAATTTTTATTTTCATTGTCTTTTAATGTTTTATATGCTAGTTTAAGTTGTTTTTATTCTTGTTATTTTTTTATCTATTGCTTTTATTGTTTTTATGTTTTGGTGTAACAGAGAGCTTCAGTTATGGGCCATATAGAAATGAAAGTCTTCCTCCTCCTCCTCATCATCATCTCCCAGCTCATGCACCAACCCACAAGTCACGTCAAGCTGATCCAAGGCAATGAGTATCCTTTTAGGAAAGGCTGATCTTTTTTCAAAAGTACCTGACATTAGCAGAAAACCCCTCACCACTTCCTGCAAAGAGTTCTAGGGAGAGAGCACCACACAAAATCCCATGGAGGAGCACTTGAGACCCACGGGCCGCGCACAGAAGCACATGCTACAGCCTCCATGAGAGAATTTCATTCTTGGTGGGGCTGTCTCTCCACTCACAAGCTCAAAGAACTTGAAGGTCCCACTTCAGTCCAGGAATTGAGCCATTAAACTTGCATGAAAGTGCAGGAGGCTAAAAGAGACACTTTGAAGCAGAAGGAGATCGTTTGTACCTTTCTTAAGTGCATTATCTGTTAAAACATTTGCAAGCTTAGAAGCCTAGCAAGTATTTGCGGCCTGCAGCTTCTCTAAGTGCTTGCATTAAGACAAAAGACAGCGTCGTGTGTTGCTATATCGACATCCCATACGGCATCCAAGCTGCTTAAAAGCAGAGCGCCTGCTTCTCTTGGCTCTGCTACTTGATGCTCACAACCTAGTGAGGTAGGGAGGCTGAGAATGAGTAGCTAGCCCAACGTCACCCACTGAGCATCACGGCCAAGTTGTGCCTGAAATTTGTGTCCCTCCCAGGCATAATCCAATCCTCTTTGCTAATGGCGTAGATTGAATCAGATTTTTAAACCAAAGCTAAACTAGTTTTAAAACTATTAAGCGAACCTATTGATAGATCCAAGACTCAGAACCTAGTTGAGTGTAAATTTATTTGCATTAAAAACTGCATTAAAAAACACTTTGCATAGCAAATTAGGAAACATGGGTCAACTTTTTTTCTTCAACTGGTACATCACCAGTTAAACTAGCTCATTTAAGTTTACTACTGCATGCAGCCTTGAGTCCCCAGAGGGTCTCGGATTATAATTCCCATCATCCTCAATCCAAATATAAGGGATGAAAGGAACTGTAGTGCAACACCATTTGAGGATCCAAGACCAGGAAAGGCTGAGCAGGTTCAACTGACTGACTCAATACTGAATAAGTGGTCACAGAAGTGGGTAACACACCTCACAAAATACACATCCTGTTTTCCATACAGCAGAGGTGAAAAAGTCCAGATTCATGGCCAAATCTGGCCCAGGGTTCCCCATTTAGGACCCTGCACCCACAAAGGGCCATGTCCCCTTCTATAGCTTCACCCCCTTTCATTCCAGCTGCAGACTGGGAGTTTCATGGCTTTGGTGCAAGAACGTTAACCTAACTGTGCAGTTAAGTCTTGCATTTGGAGGTCTGGGTGCAAAGCTGCCAAGAACAGCTCCCGGAATGGCTGAACTCACATGGAATGGTTGAAATTATCCACTAGGCCTGGAGTCTCTCCAGGAGTAGGGTACCGGAAGCAGGGGTTGTTGGCATTGCAGATTACACCCCGGATCCATGACAGTATACCTGCTGATGGAAGGGCTTTGTTTGGGAAGTGACCTGAAGGAAGGAGAAGCAAAATGAGAGGTCTGGAATAGTTGTCCTCAGAGCAAATGGGAGGTTACTCCCTAGAACCTGCTAAATAAGGCCCATCCAAGAAAGATGGGACCTTTTGACAGATTAAAATCATGACCCCTACATTCAAAAGCAATCTAGAACTTTCTGTCTAGGAATCCCAGCAGGCCCGTCACCTTCATACTGGATCCAAACCACTGGTCTTGAAGAGCTATGTATGAAGCAATCCGGAAGAAACCAACGTTATCTACACGTTTTCTTTCAATAACATGTTTAGGCTACTATTCTGCGGGAAAGCATTTTGCAGACAAAACAAAAATAGATTCGGCTTTATCATCAATCCAGTTTCTGATACTTTTCTTAGAAAAACAAGACTGCCGTGCAAACTCTTATCCAAGGGCTCTCTGTTGTTTCTAGGGGTGGAGTGGATTTCTATCAAGAAACTAGTTCTAACAGGTCTTTTGTAAAGCTGTGGGGGTATCTAAGCCATCTCAGAATCCTTACGTTACACAACAGGGGCAATTTTCAAGAAACATTGTGTTGCTGAGACAACGCACCCCCACATGCATTCTTGGTACCTACATTCACGCTGCTCGAACGGCGGGTGTGAGCGACGCACTGAAATGAGGATGAAGAAGAGGAAGAGGGGCCAAAGGACCTCAATAATCAGCTGCAACTGGAAGGAGAAGCAGAGAAAGCTTGAACGAGCTCGTGCAAAAATAAACAAAGCCCTTCTGCTTGAGTGAAGAGAAATTAGTCAATTAGGAGACATCAAAGAGATGCCACAAAACGCTGTGACAAAAAAATTCTCCTATGATTTCCAGCGTTATATTTGCATATATGAAAACAAGAAGCTTTGTTGGTGGGGGAGAAAATAACCCATCCCGCTTTGAGATGGTGCATCTTTTAGAATCTCTGCATCCAGAATCCTCTTGGGTTCACCCTTGTCCTGGAAAGCAAGCCAGGCCAAGAAACAGGGGAGGGGGAAAGGGAGGCAGAAGGGGCTCCCCAGACCATCTAGTCTGTCTCCCGGCTCCACTCATGAAATCCTCAACATGCGGTTGTCCAATCTTTCCTTGAACGCCCTCACTGCACAACTGGCAACCTTTCCCATCAGGAGGGGCTACAGGATGCAAGAAGGGAGTGGGCACAGAGGCACCGTTCCTGGGGACTAACTCCTTCTCCAAGGGGCAGTGCTTACTCCATTCCTGGTAAGCATGCCATGAGCCAGCGCACCTTTGGGCCAGCCTCATAAGCCACATTACAAGCACCACCCAAGCAGCTTGGGAGTCTATCTGACTGGTCTCCTTTAGGGCAACGCCGAACCAGACCTCTGGAACCCTTCCCTCCATGTCATCCCAATTAATGGCTCACCGTCTGCCTGCGCCGATAGGTGAAGTTCTTCCACATCAGTAACGCCAATTGAATGCCAAATCCCATCATGCAAAGGCGGCGTTGGACGTGCCCACCATGCTCAATCAGCAGCTGCACTGTCAATTAGCCTAAGCACAGAAATAGAAGCTCATTTGCAATTCACATCCCCACGCCCCATTATGGAACAAGCTTCCCACTGAGGTTCAGCTAGTGCTGGCCTTATTATCTTTAGTGCTGACCTTATTATCTTTTCCGTGCCAGGTGCTAGGTAAAGACTGCCCTCTTCTGCAAGGCATTCAAGCAGCTTTCTGGGCCTGCTAGATGCTAACAGGTCTGACTACATTTTGCACTGTAAACTTTTAATGATGTTTTAATACTTTTTTATACCTTTTTTTAAATACATTTTTATACCCAACAATATACCTTTTGTTGGGGTTTTTTCATGTGCTTTGTGAACTGCCCAGAGTGCTTCTACTGTTGGAATTAATTAATTAATCTATGTATTCTGCAAGTTACTTTCCAGAGGAATTTAAAAATCATGTTTCTAGTCCACATTGTTCTGAACATAAGACTTAGGAGCAATGGCAGTGAAATCTTTCAAAAACCGAGAGCAGAGGCCAAGCAGGATTTCAGAGCTAGCTCCCCTTGTTACAGTTCAAGAAGACATTATGCAGATTGGGTGGGCTTATGCAAATTGTCCTAACTCCCTTGGATATACACTGGTTGTAGAAGCCAGTACTTTTGTACTCTGGGCCTGTACTTTCCATTTTCTTCTACAAAAGGCCCCATCTAAACCCTTTTAGATGTATTGACCTAATAAAATATTTGGACCAACTCGAAAACGCCCTTTGCTTTGGCCCTCATCTAGGAGACCATGACAAGCAGGACCCATCAAACTCCTTCACTGATGTTTTGAACCATAGATTTTCAGGGTGTGGATTCTTTGGTGGATTTATCCTGGATACCTGAAGGAACGGCTCTTCCTTTATATGCCCTCACACCCCTTAAGATCAGCAGGAGAGGCCTTGCTCCAGGAACCCTCTTTGAGGGAGGCACAGAGGGTATCCACGCGGAGGAGGGCCTTCTCGGCGGTGGCACCCAGACTATGGAATATGCTCCCCAGAGAGGTCCGCCTGGTGCCAACCCTCTACTCTTTTCGGTGCCACATAAAGACCTTTTTATTTAACTTTCATTTTATGGAGAGCCAGTGTAGTGGTTAAGAGCGTGGGACTGGGACTCAGGCGATCCGGGTTCGAGTCCCCGCTCAGCCATGGAGCCAACTGGGTGACTTTGGGCCAGTCCCAGACTCTCAGCCCAGCCTACCTCACAGGGTTGTTGTTGTGGGGATAAGATGGAGGAGGAGAATGATGTAAGCTGCCTTGAGCCCTTTGTAGGAAAAAGGCAGGATATAAATCGAAAAATAAACAAACAACGAATACTATTTTATTAATACTGCTAATTTGTACACAGTTGCATTTTTATTTATTATTTTTATTAATTAAGAGAGGATATATTGTGGAATGTTTTTATTTATTTATAATACTATAGCATTATCTATGTTGGAATTTTATTTGTGTAAGCCGTCCTGAGGCTGTCACAAAGGACGGCATACAAATTTCTTAAATACATACGTACATAGAGCTACATGAAAACAGACTACAAGGTTAGCCTGCCTGTTCATTTTTCCAAAAGGAAAGGGCGTGCTGTTTGCTACAGCTTTCACTTTCTTCACCTATCATTGGGCGAGGATCAGAACCTGCAAGGAAGGCGCTCCAGATGTGACTGCAGGTAAAATGACAGGTTTTGAACCTGTACTGCAAAGGCACGCTGGCTGTCGTGAGCACTGATGGAAGGCCTTAAAATGCAGCTCATGGTGGAGCCATTGAGTTGCTTTTCTGCAGTGTTTATACAATGCCTGGAAAGGTGGGTGAAGATACAAATTCACTGCAAACTGTGGTAAACATTTTAGTGGTGCCTACAAGGTAGCTCCACACGACTGTGAGCTTTTTCCCCTGAGCCACTGCAGGAATTTATTTATTTCTTTATTTTATTTATTAAAACATTGATATGCCGCCCCATCGCAACAAAGCCTCGGGGCGGCTCACAACATTAATTAAAAATACAATAAAACAATAAAACATATTAATGTATCCCTCCCCAAACAGGAATGGCCTGTTTGGATACCACAGGCAGGTGTGATTGAAAAATTGGTATTGCTGCCAAATAGATTATCTAAGATGTTTCCAAATATGTCACATGGATGTTGGAAATGTAAACATAAATTGGGTACTTTTTATCATATGTGGTGGACCTGCAATAACGCGAAAAAGTATTGGATTAAAATATATAAATGGCTTGAGGAAATGTTACAAAAACCTTTAGCTATTAAACGTGAAGTCTTCTTATTAGGCATTATATCTGTGGACATTAGTATACAAGAAAAATATCTGATTTTACATGTAATTACTGCGGCGAGGATTGCATTTGCCCAACACTGGAAAAGTGAAGAACTACCTACTGGCGAACTGATTTTAAAAAAGATCTTGGACTGTGTGGAAATGGATAGATTGACTTTATCATTGAAGGAGAAAGAAGATACTGACTTCATAGAAACATAGAAACAGAGCCAGTCAGGTCTCCCGGGCCATCTAGTCTGACCTCCGGCTCCAGCTGGCTCCGCTCATGACATGTATGTATGTATGTATGTATGTATTTATTTATTTATTAAAACATTTCTATGCCTCCCCATCACAATAAAGCCTCGGGGCGGCTTACAACAATAAAATTAAAAACATACAATTCCATTTAAAAAACCAACCCACCCCCCCGGTGCATTTCGGTGAAACCCTTAAAAATACAATCTATTAACAGTATTAAACAAATTAACAATTAAAATATGATTTAAATAAAAAGGCCTTCGCCTGGCACTGAAAAACAAATAACGACGGCGCCAGGTGGACCTCTCTGGGGAGCGCATTCCATAGACGGGGCGCCACCGCAGAGAAGGCCCTCCTCGGGGTACGCACCCTCTTAATCTCATCCACGGAGGGTTCCCAGAGGAAGTCCTCTGTAGCTGATCTCAGGGGGCAGGAGGGCATATATGGGCGTAGGCGCTCCATTAGGTATCCAGGACCCAAGCCGTTTAGGGCTTTATAGGTCAAAACCAACACCTTGAATTGGGCCTGGACTTCAATCGGGAGCCGGTGGAGCTGACGGAGGACTGGGGTTATATGAGAATTCTGCTCTACTCTGCACCAATTGAAGTATTTGGACGGTCTTCAAGGGCAGCCCCATGTAGAGCGCGTTACAGAAATCTAATCGGGAAGTCACCAGCGCATGTGTCACTGTCGCCAGGCAGTCATAATCCAGGAAGGGACGCAGCTGATGAACCAACCGAAAGGTAGGAAAGCACTCCTCGACGATGCCGTCACCTGGGCCTGTAACGACAGCTCCGGATCGAGGAGTACCCCCAAGCTGTGGACCTTGTCCTTTAGAGGGAGTGC
This sequence comes from Varanus salvator macromaculatus, assembly GCA_023646645.1. Classification (NCBI taxonomy): domain Eukaryota; kingdom Metazoa; phylum Chordata; class Lepidosauria; order Squamata; family Varanidae; genus Varanus; species Varanus salvator. Next base: position 5,908,750 of record JAIXND010000802.1, on the reverse strand, counting down.
AACCCCATCCAGGACAAGGCCCAAGTCCCCCATTCCAAGGCCCGAACTGCCCACCAACAGGACCTCCGTCTTGTCTGGACTGAGCTTCAGTTTATTGGCCCTCATCCAGCCCATTACCTCAGCCAGGCACCGGTTCAGCACAGCCACTGTCTCACCTGGATCAGTAGAGAACGAGAGGTAGAGCTGGGTATCATCAGTGTACTGGTGACTCCACAGCCCACACCTCCGGATGACCTCTCCCAGCGGTTTCATGTAGATGTTGAATAGCAAGGGGGACAAAATGGACCCCTGCGGAACGCCATGGCCTAGCTGCCATGGCACAGAGCCACAGTCCCCCAGCACCACCTTCTGAAATTGGCCATTCAGACAGGAGCGGAACGACCACCAAGCGGTGCCTCCAACTCCCAATCCCGCCAGCCTATCCAGAAGGATACCATGGTCGATGGTATTGAAAGCCGCTGAGAGGTCCAGGAGAACCAACAGGGACGCACTCCCCCTGTCCCTCTCCCTGCACAGGTCATCGTACAGGGCGACCAAGGCAGATTCAGTGCCGTACCCAAGTCTGAAACCGGACTGAAATGGGTCCAGATAATCCATCTCATCTAAGAGTGCTTGGAGTTGTCCCACCACCACCCACTCTAGTACCTTGCCCAGGAACGGGATGTTGGCCACAAGTCTATAATTGGTCCACCATGTGCATGTGCAGCCTATCCTTGAACACCCTCACCAAGGGGGCCACAACCCCCTCCTGTGGAAGCCCATTCCACACCCTCGGGGTCCTGACTGTCAGGAAGTACTTCCTGGCATCCAAATTGAACCTTGGCTCCCTGAACTTTGCTCCATTGGAGCTCATCCTGCCTTCCTCTGCAGGGGAGAACAGGTCTCTGCCCACCTCCGTGTGACACCCCCTCACGTACCTGAATGTCGCCAACAGATCCCCTCGGAGTCTCCTCTTCTCCAAGCTGAAGAGACCCAGTTCCCTCAGCCTCGCCTCATACCCCATCCCCTGCAAACTGGCGACCAACCTTGTGGCCCTACGCTGCACTGACTAACCTGGCTATATCCTTCCTGTAATGAGGGGCCCAAACCTGAACACAATACTCCAGTTGCGGGAGCACCAGAGTTGTATAGAGTGGTAGTAACACCTCTCTCGCTCTAGAAGCCACACTTCTGGCTATGCAACCAAGGGTGGCGTTCGCCCTCTTGACCACCGCATCACACGGCTGGCTCATGTTCAGCCTGCAGTCAACCAGCACCCCGAGGTCCCTTTCACAAGTGCTGCTTTCCAGCCGCTTGTCACCTAACCTGTACTTATGACACCCATTCCTATGCCCCAAGTGCAAGACCTTGCACTTATCCACATTGAACACCATCCTGTTGTCTCCTGCTCGCTTCCATAGTCTGTGCAGATCCTTCTGGATCCAGAGTACCTGCTCCTCAGTTGTGGCCACTGCTACAGTTGTAGTGTTGTCTGCGAATTTGGTCAGCAGACTGTTCACCCCTTCTTCCATGTCATTAATGAGAAGACTTCTATCAAACTTGGGTCTCTTTTTATTATTGGCTAGAGAAACGGGACTTCATTTAGATTTAAATATGTTTTTCAGTTATCATAAATAGAAGGAAAAGATGTGGGGGCTGACCCAGCAGGCCCGATGTTTTTGATGACTGATGTTGTTTGTTTGTTTGTTTGTTTATTTATTTATTTGGAAATTTATAGGCCGCCCCTTGCCACAAGCCTCGGGGCGGCTCACAACAATAATACAAACAATTTCTAATACATTAAAATTTCCAAATGCTAAAAATTACATACATTAAAAACTGGCCCATCTCCTTTTTAATTTTTCTTTGTTTTTTGAATTATAATTTTAAATAAAACTTATTATAAAAAAAGAAGAATTGGTATTGCTGAGAAATTAAAGACCCTGCTTGACCATTCAGTTTTAATGCAAAACTATTAAGATGCTAGCCCCCATGATTGCAAAGAAAAGCTTGAAAGAGGAAGATTATCAGCCAAAGATTTTCAGTGACGGGCGGTGAGCCAACAGCCCAGCTGTGGCTTTTCCTCTCATTAGCAAAACTGGACAACTCCACACAAAAGAAAATTGGTAAAATGCAGCTTTCCAGGGTAGAGGACTGATTAATTTGTTTGGCGTGCCTACACAGTTCTCAGAAAACTTGTCCCCTGCACATCACAAGGCTCACCTTTTCTTGAAATCCTACCGCAGCTGCTGTGACAACTCAGGCATCAATTAGGAGTCCTTAAGGGAAGGCAAACACATGTGAGCTCTCATGCTTTTGTCAACAACAACCTCCAAGATCTGCACCACATTCAACAACACAGAAATTGGTTTCCCAACCAACTCAGGTTCCCTTAACAAAACAAATGCTTCACACGGTAATTTAATTTTACAGCAAAGTATTAATCACAGCACTGTTTCTAGAGAAATCAAGAGACCCATACAACCAGAAGAAAATTAAGCCAGTATGGTCTTTTCCCACACCCACCACTAAACTTTGCCATGGCAAAAACTTCTAGCTAATTCAAGGCAGGTCTCTCTCTCTCTCTCTCTCTCTCTCTCTCTCTCTCTCTCTCTCTCTCTCTCTCTCTCTCTCTCACACACACACACACACACACGTACGTATGTACCATCTGCATTCTCAGGGACCTGAACAAGGAAGGACAGACCATGTCTCACTCATCGCTTGCCCAATCAAGGATAACACCCAAACAATTTCTCAAGAAGCCACCTGGAGATAAGCCCAATCTTACCACAGAGGTCCAGTGGCCATGGACAAGATAAAACGATGGCCATTCTTAGCTGACAAGGCCATGCTCAATGTAAAATTTTAACTCTACCTGGGCCCTGCACTGAAAGAATGGGGGAAAGGCGGAATTGAACCAAAGTGCTCTTGCCCAAAACCAAGCACATCTTCCTGACCCCACATGCCTTGCCCACATCAGTGCTTGGAACATTGCAATGTTTTCCACATGGGCCTGCCTTTGAAAAGTGGATGCAAAATTCTGCAGCCCAAGCGCCCCATACAGGGTTGGTCTCTTCCTTCCAGAGTTGATTACTAGGCAACACCTGGTCCATGAGATGTTCCATACATCAGCTCAGGTCAATATGGAGCCAGTGTGGCTAGCTGAGGGATTCTGGGAACTGTAGTAGGACTAGAAAATATGGAAGCAGCCTTGCAGAGTGAAGAGAACTACCTTTCAGAATGGGGGAAAACAACCGAGTCTGGGAAATCACGTGTCATTTGGGGGAAAAGATGCATGGCCCAGCTGTGGACGCTAGGAAGCCGGATCCCCCAATCCCAGACTGTAGTCACAGCTTGCTCTATTGCAAATCTGTCATGCACTGAGAAACTTAACTCTATAGCCTTCTAGACATGCCATTTTGGGGCATGTAGCATTTGCATGTGTCATGAGAACAGAGATTGGATGGACCCTTTACAAGCACTTGCAAAGTTATTTTGCTGAGCTTTGGGCAGAGGAAACTTAAAAAGTAGGGAGAAATCAATATATCTATCTATCTATCTATATATATAGATAGATAGATATAGATATATATATTGATCAATATATATAGATTTCTCCCTGCTTTTTTAAGAGAGAGAGATACACACACACACACACACACACACCAACCTGTTATCTGTTATAAGATGAATGTGCATTTACAAAAGTACACGGTGCATCTCAAAAGATCACACTGAGAGCCAGTGTGGTGTAGTGGTTAGAGCATGGACTGGACTCAGGCGATCTGGGTTCTAGTCCTCACTCGGCCATGGAGCCAACTGGGTGACTTTGGGCCAGTCACAGACCCTCAGCCCAACCTACCTCACAGGGTTGTTGTTGTGGGGATAAGATGGAGGAGGAGGAAGATGTAAGCTGCCTTGAGCCCTTTGTAGGGAAAAGGCAGGATATAAATTGAAATAATAATGATGATGATGAGTGTATCTAGCTATCGTGATCTTCTGACATGCCAGTATTATTTCAATGGATAGAAACATAGAAACATAGAAACCGAGCGAGTCAGAAGGGGCCTCCCGGGCCATCTAGTCTGACCCCTGGCTCCAGCCAGCTACTCTCACAATGTGCCCACGATGTGCATGTCCAGCCTATCCTTGAACCCGCACCGATGGGGCCTCAACCCCCTCCCGTGGAAGCCCATTCCACACCCTCGGGGTCCTGACTGTCAGGAAGTGCTTCCTGGCATCCAAACTGAAACTTGGCTGCTTAGAACAAAGGCAGGGAATGAAACATACAAACAGAGCGAGTCAGAAGGGCCCTCCCAGGCGATCTACTCTGACCTCTGGCTGTAGCTGACTGCGCTCATGACATGCCCACCATGTGCATGTCCAGCCTATCCTTGAACACCCTCACCGATGGGGCCTCAGCCACCTCCCGTGGAAGCCCATTCCACACCCTCGGGGTCCTGACTGTCAGGAAGTGCTTCCTGGCATCCAAATGGAACCTGGGTTCCCTGAGCTTGGCTCCTTTGGAGCGCGTCCTGCCTTCCTCAAGTGATACTTGTTCAACCCTGGTTTGGATTGTTATTTTTTAATCAGTTTGCTGTTAGACAGCTAACTTGACTCATCAGAAAAAGATGTGGGGGTACAAACATTTTAATTAAGGCACGAATAAATCAAATCTAACCAGTCGTCAACCACCTTGAAGGCAAGAATAATGACTAATTCAGGGAGCTGAAGCAAAAATGGGGTCCAGGGGGAAAGGGGGAAAAGCACTTTTAGAAAAAGATCAAAAATAGCAGTGGCTATTTTGATATCCATCGGGGTACAGCAAGCGCATTCTTTTGCTGAGTTTGAATCAGGCAAACTGTTAATCTGTGGCAGCATCTTTGGCTGTGCCGAATTATCAAGAAAACAATTTAAAAGGCTAGGGAAAAATCTCATAACTCCCACTTCAGTTTCTCCAACTGCACAGCTTTCTCAGGAGGATGAATTGTATTTTTTTACAGCACGAACGTTTGTAAGCGTCTGTTGAAGATTGGGCTACTGGAAAAATGAGGATTGTGCTAGCCAGGTGTACTCTTTCAACAGACTAAAATCGCAATATCAGAAAAAGGGCTGTTTAACACAATGGATTAGTGGTGGATGAGAACTATACTGCTCTCTGCGGATTTGTTGTGATACACTCTGATATCTACACTGCTTTTGCTGATGTTTATGAAGAGCTAAGAAATCAAGTCAGTCAATCAACCTGACTGCTCTTGAGAAGGCCAGATCCTGAAGATGAAGCTCAAATACTTTGGCCACCTAATGAGAAGGAGGGACTCCCTGAAGAAGAGCCTGATGCTGGGAACAATAGATGCAAAAGAAGAAGGGGACGGGAGAGGATGAGGGGGCTAGATGGAGTCACTGGGGAAATGGGTGTGGGGCTGGGTGGCATCCAGGGGATGGGGGAAGACAGGAGAGCCTGGAGCAGCATTGTCCATGGGGTTGCAATGGGTCAGATGTGACTTCGCAATGAGCAACAACAATGTATGGCTGTGAAAGCTGGACCATAAGGAAGACCGAGCGCAAAAGGATTGGGGCCTTTGAACTGTGGTGCTGGAGGAGACTCCTGCAAGTCCCTTGGACCACAAGGCGACCAAACCGGTCAGTCCTAGGGGAGATCAACCCTGGCTGCTCTTTAGAAGGCCAGATCCTGAAGATGAAACCCAAATGCTTTGGCCACCTAATGAGAAGGAGGGACTCCCTGGAGAAGACCCTGATGCTGGGAGCGATGGAAGGTGCTCCACAGAGAGGTCCGCCTGGCACCGTTGTTATTCGTTTTTTTATTTAAACGTCATTTTAATTGTTAATTTAATTGTTAATATTATTTATGTATTTTATATCCTTGGCCAGGTCAACTCAAATAATATTGTTTTTATATTGTGATTATTTATTTATTGATGTGAGCCACCCTGAGGCTTTGGCAAATGGGGCGGCATAGAAGCTTCCTAAATAAATAAATAAGGCCGAAGAGGAAGGGCATGGCAGGGCTTGAGGTGGCTGGATGGGGCCACTGGGGAAGTGGGTGTGGGGCTGGGTGGCCTCCAGGGGATGGTGGAAGACAGGAGAGCCTGGAGGAATGCTGTCCATGGGGTTGTGAGTGGTCAGGCACGACTTTGCGACTAACAACTACAATGTATGGCTGTGGGAACTGGACCGTAAGGGAGGCTGAGTGATGAAGAATTGAGGCCTTTGAGTTGTGGTGCTGGAGGAGACTCCTGTGAGTCCCTTGGACCGCAAGGCGATCAAACCAATCAGTCCTAGAGGAGATCAACCCTGACTGCTCCTTGGAAGGCCAGATAGTGAAGAAGAAATTCAAATACTTTGGCCACCTAATGAGAAGGAAGAACTCCCTGGAGAAGAGCCTGATGCTGGGAACAATAGATGGCAAAAGAAGGAGGGGATGGCAGAGGATGAGGTGGCTGGATGGAGTCACTGAAGCAGTTGGTGTGAGCTTGAGTGGACTCCACGGGATGGTGGAGGACAGGAGGGCCTGGAGGAGTTTGTCCAAGGGGTTGTGATGGGTTGGACATGACTTTGCAACTAGCAAGCAAACAAATACAAGGTGATACAGAATAAAGATAATAAAAGATAATACTCAAAACACAGACCAAGTATAGCCAGACTTAAAAATAGAATCAAATCTATTAAATCAACAATAGAGCAATTAAATTAAATTAAATTAACCAAATGCCTGTCAGAGTAAGAAAGTTTTTACCTAAAAGAAAGCTAAGTCAGGGCCAGCCATATGTCCAACTAATTCAAAGAGCTGCTGAGCAGAGGGATGGCTGAGATCAGGGTCATGGTGGAGACCGGACTCCATGTAGGTTGGAATTGCAACTTGGACCTAAGGTCTATTTATTGAATTTATTTATTAATAGAATTTGTGCGTCACTCCACAGCCCTAAGGTTTCACTGGGCGGCTTCCAATAAAACATCAGAATCAAAAACACAGCAGCAACTAATGCAATTCATAAAACCAAGTGAAACCAATAAAACAATGCAACACAATATGAGATACGAAAAATAAGATTCCAACAACTGGAAAACCTCACCAGCTTCATCAAGGCAAAGCTTACAACATACAGGTATGTGAGGGGGTGTCACACAGAGGTGGGCAGAGACCTGTCCTCCCCTGCAGAGGAAGGCAGGATGCGCTCCAAAGGAGCCGAGCTCAGGGAGCCAAGGTTCAATTTGGATGTCAGGAAGCACTTCCTGACAGTCAGGACCCCGAGGGCGTGGAATGGGCTTCCACGGGAGGTGGTTGAGGCCCCATCGGTGAGGGTGTTCAAAGATAGGCTGGACGTGCACATGGTGGGCATGTCATGAGCGGAGCCGGCTGGTGCCAGAGGTCAGACTAGATGGCCCGGGAGACCCCTTCTGGCTCGCTCTGTTTCTATGTTTCTATGTTTAACTATGGCCTGCAGCCCATGGACCTATTTGAAACCAATGATCTGCATGAGAATGGAAACATGACACAAGTCCAGGTGTCCCTCCTCCTGACTTTGGCAGGCATGGTGAGTATGCAAGTTTATTTTTCACAGAAAATATTCTACATTATTAGAAAAACAGAAACAGAGCAAGTCAGAAGGGGTTCCTCGGCCATCTAGTCTGACCCCCGGCTCCAGCCAACTCCACTCGTGACATGCATACCATGCACCTGGCCATCCTGTCCTTAAACACTCTCACTGTTGGGGCTTCAACCACCTCGCATGGAGGCCCATTCCACGCCCTCGGGGTTCTGACTGTCAGGAAGAGCTTCCTGGCATCCAAATGGAGCCTTGGCTCCCTGAGCTTGGCTCTGTTGGAGCGCATCCTGCCTTCCTCTGCAGGGGAGAACAGTTCTATACCCACCTCCGTGTGACAACCCCTCACACGCCTGTATGTCGTGGACAGGTCCCCTCTGAGTCTCCTCTTCTCCAGGCTGAAGAGACCCAGGTCCCTCCGTCTCGCCTCATACGGCATCCCCTGCAAACTGGCCACCAACCTTGTGGCCCTACGCTGCACTGACTCTGACCTGGTTATATCCCTCTGCTTTCGGTCCGTGAGCCAAGCCCTAATCCAGCAGACAGTGCTTTGGTCTATCCCAAAACTCCTCAGTTTCTCCACCAGGATATCGTGGGGCACTTTGCCAAAGTCCTTGCTGAAATCCAGGTGAACCACATCCACTGCGTCCCCTCCATCCAGCCACCTCGAAACCTGGTCGTAGAATTCACAAGGTTTCTCTGGCAGGACCTGTTTCTGCGGAAGCCATGTTGTGTGGCCGTCAGCCTCCCTTCCCTATCTAGCATCACTAGATCTCCCTGTATTATGAGCCTTTTCATTGTTTTTCCTACAATGGACGTAAGGCTAACAGGTCTGTAATTCCCCATGCCCCTTCTACCACCCTTTCTGAAAATTGGGACCACTGACGCCGCCCTCCAGCCCTCTGGAACTTCGCCCGTTCTCCACGAGGCCTCAAAATGGAGGCCAGCGTCTGGCAACTCTCTAACACTAATGCCCCAGTACCCATTTCCTATGGAGGTGATCGCTCTGCTTTTCAGAATATTGTTGAAATATTTATATTTCATAGAAGCCCTTTATATAATTTTCTTAGAGCTGAGGACTGTTATGTAATCTTCTATTTCCATCTGGTGTGGCTGTAAGAGCGTTAGGACCTGCGAAATCATGTTCCAGTCCCCACTCAGCCAGTGGGCTCCGTGGGTAACTTTGGACCAGTCACTCACTCTCAGCCTAACCTTCCAACCTCACAGGGTTGTTGTGAAAATAAAAAAAGCATGGAGCAGAACTACGTGAGCCCCCTCAGGTCCTTTGCATGAGCTACAAGGCTGGATAGAAATGCATTGCACTAATGCTAATACTGGAGCAGAAAGCTGGGGGTTCAAAGGGGTTCCTGGATATGTTGGTGCTCCGCCTCGTCCTCATCCTCTTTGGGGAAGGTCATTGGCCTTCGCCCTACCTTCCATCCCGGGTTTCTCTTGTGGTGTTGCACAGGCATTGCTTCTCCAGGGGCCCGATGCACCCACCGCCCCCAGAAAGGAGGATCTGCGGGATTTGCCCAAGTTCAAGGGCAGTGCAGTGAATTGCCTGAATAACTAAGCGACCAAATGGGAAAAAGGTTCGGGGGAGGGCAAAAAAGAGGATCGGGGACTGGAAAGACAGCCCTGTGGGGAACGGCTGGATTGGGCACGTTTAGCCTGGAGAAGGGAAGGGGGAAGCGAGAGAGGAGAGCGCTCTGCAGGCCCGTGGAAGGCTGCCAGAGCGGGGGAGCCAGGATCCTTCTCGAGGGCTCCAGACCGCAGGGCGTGGAATAACGGGCTCGAGCTGCAGGAAGCCCGATTCTGGCTGGATAGCAGGACGATTTCCTGCCTCTTTGAGCAAGGCAACAGTGGAGCCGCAGCCCTGGGGAGGCGGTGGACTCTCCCACCCTGGAGGCCTTCAAGATGCAACGGGAGCAGCCAGGGATGTCGGAAGGGGGAGTCCTGCACTGGACAGGTGAGGTGGGTGCACCTGAGGGCCTTCTTGGCCCCGTCCAGCTCGACTCCTCCGGGGTTCAGTGATCCCTCGGCTCTTCGGAATATTGCTGAGCCTCTCAGGTTGCTCTGCAGAGACCTCTGACTGGGGAGCCCCAGTCGGCTACCCTGAGGTTCCCCACTCCCGGGTTTCTCAAGCATGGGCCAGTTCTTTCTTTTTGGACTTCCTGCCAGCTAAATTGGCCCTCGAAGTGCATTTAGACGGATCCTCTCTCCTAGAGCTTCCCCATGAAGACGTGAAGTGCCCTGCAGCTGCTGTAACTCAACTTTTAAGGTGGGAGGTCAGGCCCTTGAGTTTCAAATCTGCTGCATTGGGTGCAAACAAGTCGTGGTTTTATTGTTTGGGTTTGTTTAAAAAATCGATTTCATCGTGCCCTGAAGGCATTTGCCCATCGTTTAGATCACAAATTTAGTAACCACATATGGAAAGAAGGTTTTTGGAGATGTGGGTACAGGAAGCATCCCATTCTTGGTGAGCAAGGAACCCCCGCTTTGCCCCTTCGGGGTCCTCTAATATGCCTCTCTTGGCTGCCCCGGAAGGTGGAATGGGGTCTTTCCCCAATTTCTTGCCCACAAGATTTGTTTTCTCTGTTTTCACAGTCACATCTTCCATTTTCTATTTTTTCCCTCTTTTTCTGTTTAGTTTATCATGTGCAATTTAATATGTTATAAATAACTGTGGTTTTATCATTCAATTATTTTCTTTTTATACTACGTAAACCAAACTGAGCACTTGTACAGAAGGACAGGATACAAATATTTGTAATTAATAAATAACTAAATAATAAACCTGCTTTCTATATTATCTTATTTGATAATGTTTTCCAGGGACCATGAAGCTTATGCATGTTTAGTGATCTTTGGGTCACCCTTACAAGGATTCGACACCAATCTGGATTGTGGATTATCAGTTGTTCTTCCAGAGGACCTCTGAATGGAGCCTCCATGTTCAGAGGCAGGTTACCTCCGTATACCAGGTGCTGGGACAAGTAACCTGGCAGCAGCAGTATTTGGGCGCTCCTTGTGAAGTCCCTTGTGGGTGGCTTGGCTGGCTGGTGTTCGAACAGGGAGTCCGGCTGCACGGACCTCCTCCCTGTGACCCCGCCAGACGCTTCTGCTCCTTGCTCCCAGGTGAACCGAACCTTCCAGAACCTCGCCGTGCTGCAGGAGGCCAAGGGGGCCTGGAAAGAACTGGGCCCCCGCATCTACGCCTTCATGAACACAAGCCTGCACATGGGGGCAGGTCAGGTACGCCGTCCCAGTCGGGCCAGGAGGGGCGAGAGGGGGACAGGGGCAGAAAAATACAGGTCCTGCACCTTGGGCTTCATCCGCCAATATCCTTGTGGCGAAGCAAATTCAGAGGGTACTTAACCCGCATTCCCGATGGCAGAATCGGTCCCTGACGGCTGAGAAGGGCTGGGACGGATAAAAGGAAGGACTTGGCGCAATGCAGGGTTAAAACGGTGGAATTTGCTGCCACAGGAAGGGGCGATGGCTGCCAGTCTGGATGGCTCTCATAGGGGACGGGACGGATCCGTGAGGGGGGAGGTCATCTGGCTACTGGCCTTGCTGGCCGTGGGCTCCCTCCTTCACCAGGTGGCATCCCTGTGTGCACCCGTTGCTGCGAACTTGGGCCAGGGAAGGTCTTGCACCCGTCCTGCTGGAGGGATCCTGCGGGCAGCTGGATCAGGCCAGTCGATCAACCCTGACTGCTCTTTTGAAAGACAGATGCTGAAGCTCAAATACTTTGGCCACCTAATGAGAAGGAGGGACTCCCTGGAGAAGACCCTGATGCTGGGAACGATGGAAGGCCAAAGGGGAAGGGGAGAGCAGAGGATGAAGTGGTTGGATGGGGTCACTGGGGTGGTGTGTATAGGATTGACTCTGAGAGGACGACACAAAAACATAGAAACAGAGCGAGTCACAAGGGGCTCTCAGGCCATCTAGTCTGACCCCGGCTCCAGCAGGCTCTGTTCATGACATGCCCACCATGTCCATGTCTAGCCTATCCTTGAACACCCTCACCGATGGAGCCTCATCCACCTCCCATGGAAGCCCATTCCATACCCTTGGGGTCCTGCCAGGAAGTGCTTCCTGGCATCCATATTGAACCTTGGTTCCCTGAGCTTTGCTCCATTGGAGCGCATCCTGCCTTCCTCTGCAGGGGAGAACAGGTCTCTGCCCACCTCCGTGTGACACCCCCTCACATACATGTATGCCACCAACGGATCCCCTCTGAGTCTCCTCCAGGCTGAAGAGACCCAGTTCCCTCAGTCTCGCCTCATACCCCATCCCCTGCAAACCAGCCACCATCCTTGTGGCCCTACGCTGCACTGACTCCAACCTGGCTATATCCTTCCCGCAATGAGGGACCCAAAACTGAACACAATACTCCAGTTGCGGGCACACCAGAGTCGTATAGAGTGGTAGTAACACCTCTCTCGATCTAGAAGCCACACTTCTGGCTATGCAACCAAGGGTGGTGTTCGCCCTCTTGGCCACCGCATCACACTGCTGACTCGTGTTCAGGCTGCAGTCAACCAGCACCCCAAGGTCCCTTTCACAAGTGCTGCTCTCCAGCCACTTGTCCCATAACCTGTACTTATGACACCTATTCCTATGCCCCAAGTGCAAGACCTTGCACTTATCCACATTGAGCGCCATCCAGTTGTCTCCTGCCCACTTCCATAGTCTGTCCAGATCCTTCTGGATCTGGAGTACCTGCTCCTCAGTTGTGGCCACTGCCCCAGTTTTAGTACCGTCTGCGAATTTGATCAGCAGACTGTTCACCCCTTCTTCCATGTCATTGATGAAAAGATTAAGCAGGATCAGCCCCAGGACAGAGCCCTGGGGGACCCCGCTTGTCACTGGCCGCCATCCCGATGATTCCCCGCTAATGGTTACCTTCTGCTTTCGGTCAGTCAACCATGCCCTAATCCACCGGACAGTGCTTTGGTGTATCCCAAAACTCCTCAGTTTCTCCACCAGGATATCATGGGGCACTTTGTCAAAGGCCTTGCTGAAATCCAGGTGAACCACATTCACTGCATCCCCTCCATCCAGCCACCTCGAAACCTTGTTGTAGAATTCACAAGGTTTGTCTGGCAGGACCTGTTATTGCGGAAGCTGTGTTGTGTGTTGTGACAGTCGCTATCTAGCATCACTAGATCTCTTGCTAGCAGACAGGTGGACTCTGCAGGATGGTGGAGGGCAGGGGAGCCTGAGGAATGTTGTGCTTGGGACATGAGGAGTCAGACATGACTTTGCAACTCAACAACAACAACAGTAGAGCTATCCCTCAGAAGAGTAGATTTTGCTGCCTATAAAAGATATACCCAATATATATAAAATATATATAATTTAAATATGTGTATAGAGAGAGTTGACTTAAAACTCAACATTAAGAAAACTAAGATCATGGCATCCGGTCGTCTCACTTCCTGGCAAATAGGTGGGGAAGAAATGGAGGTAGTGACAGATTTTATTTTCCTGGGCTCCAAGATCACCGCAGATGGTGACTGCAGCCAATAAATTAAAAGACGGAGGAAAGCTGTGGCAAATTGAGAAAGCATACTAAAAAGCAGAGACATCACCCTGTCGACAAAAGTGCATATAGTCAAGGCTATGGTTTTCCCAGTTGCAATGTATGGCTGTGAAAGCTGGACCATAAGGAAGGCTGAGCACCGAAGGATTGAGGCCTTTGGATTGTGGTGCTGGAGGAGACTCCTGCGAGTCCCTTGGACCGCAAGGCGATCAACCCTGACTATTCTTTAAAAGGCCAGATACTGAAGATGAAACTCAGATACTTTGGCCACCTAATGAGAAGGAAGGACTCCCTGGAGAAGAGCCTGATGCTGGGAACATTAGATGGCAGAAGAAGGAGGGGACGGCAGAGGATGAGGTGGCTGATGGGGTCACTGAAACAGTCAGCATGAGCTTGAGTGGACTCCGGGGGATGGTGGAGGACAGGAGGGCCTGGAGGAATGTTGTCCATGGGGTCGCGATTGGTGGGACATGACTTCGTGACTAGCATAGCGTACAATTCTTTGATCTCTCTGCTCTTCAGAACATTGTTGAAATACCTCACAAGGTTTGTCTGGCAGGACCTGTTATTGCAGAAACCGTGTTGTGTGGCCGCCAGCCTCCCTTCCCTATCTAGCATCACTAGATCTCTCACTAGTGGACAGGTAGACTCTGGGAGATGGTGGGGGACAGGAGAACCTGGAGAAATGTTGTCCATGTGTCCGGGAGGAGTCGGACATGTCTTTGTAACTCAACAACAACAACAACAACAAGAACTGAAAAGCTATACCTCAGAAGAGTAGATGTTGCTGTTCATAAAATATATATACAGTATATATATATATATATATAAATATAAATATATATATTGAGGTCACAACATTAAGAAAACTAAGATCGTGGCATCTGGTCCTATCACTTCCTGGCAAATAGAAAGGGGAAGAAACGGTGGGCATGTCGTGAGAGGAGCCGGCTGGTGCCAGAGGTCAGACTAGATGGCCCAGGAGGCCCCTTCTGACTCACTCTGTTTCTATGTTTCTATGGAAGTAGTGACAGACTTTATTTTCCTGGGCTCTAAGATCACTGCAGATGGGGACTGCAGCCAAGAAATTAAAAGACGCTTGCTCCTGGGGAGGAGAGCTATGGCAAATCTAGACAGCACACTAAAAAACAGTGGCATCACCCTGCCAACAAAAGTGCGTATAGCCAAGGCGATGGTTTTCCCAGTTGCAATGAATGGTTGTGAGTGTTGGACCATAAGGAAGGCTGAGCACCAAAAAATTGAGGCCTTTGAACTGTGGTGCTGGAGGAGACTCCTGCGAGTCCCTTGGACTGCAAAGCGATCCAACCGGTCAGTCCTAGAGGAGATCAACCCTGGCTGCTCCTCAGAAGGCCAGATCCTGAAGCTGAAGCTCAAATACTCTGGCCACCTAATGAGAAGGAAGGACTCCCTGGAGAAGACCCTGATGCTGGGAACAATAGATGGCAAAAGAAGGAGGGGACGGCAGAGCTTGAGGTGGCTGGATGGGGTCACAGGGTTCGTGGGTGTGAGCTTAGATGGACTCCGGGGGATGGTGGAGGACAGGAAGGCCTGGAGGAGTGTTGTCCATGGGGTCATGAGGAGTTGGACATTACTAGCATAGCATATATATACACACACAGTATATATATCCTGTATCTACTTTCATAAATCCACATCACATGAATGAAAACTATAACATATTTGTTTTTTTGTTCTGAATGTTTGATACTTACCCTGAAAAAATTATGTTTCCTATGAATGCTTTCTGTGCTTACCTTTCTTCATCTCTTTGACAGGTAAATTCCAAGCCTCTTCTTCATTTGTTTTATGGCTATTTATTATGTCTCCTGCCAAGCTAAACCTGTGTAAGTATCAATGAGTCAGTGGAGGTGAACATCTCTAGTACTCGCAGGTAAAAAGGATTTCAGGTATCAGGTAAACTTTCCCAACCTGGTGCCCTCCAGGTGTGTTGAGCTAAAACTCCAGTCACCCAGAGCCCCCATGAGGGGTAATTAGGTTGAGGCAGCTGTCACTAGAGTTGGATAAACCAACCTCTTAGCTCATTAACAATCCACTTTCAATGCCCTCTTTCTTGGACTTAATTGGGCGATTACTTTGTCCAGAGCAACAAAGGTTCTTATGGGGCTGGAGGAAATCGGGATTGTGTTTCTTTGCCAGGAAATTATTAGGTAATCTTATTACAAGAGGGTAGGATTGTGTTGCTCAAAGCAGAAGGGATTTGGACGCCGTGTCCCACATATCCCATATAATCTGTGCAAATACTTTTGGAGGTTTTCTTCCACCAGTCCCTTAAATCAACATGCCAAACTGAGCCCAGCTCCCTGCGGCACACAAACCAATCCTTCTGTCTCTCGCTCCATTCCACCAAGCAGGTGCTTAACCCACACCAGTTGCACTGACTATCAACATCCCATGACTGATTCCTCTCTTTCATGCACCACTCCGCAGTGGTGCATGAAAGAGAACATTCTGGAACATTCTGTGACATCTCAAGCCATTCAGCCAATGCCAGGGAACATTTTTAAAAAATCATTAAAAGCTGAAATACTGGTAATGGCTAGGGATTATTTCCAGTCTTCCCCCACCCAAATATAGCACAACAACAAAAACCATGCTTGGTTACTCAAACTTAAGTCCCCCAACACCCAAATAAATATGCTTAAGATATCCATCTTACTTATCTCTACCCTATCAAATCCCACACCACTCCTAAAACCACAGTTTTACTGGGTAACAAAGTGCTGAAAAAATTCTGTATTACCACAATGGACAGGCAGATGGGATGGGTGAGCCTGCAGTATTATGCTTACTCCTAGGTACTCCTAAGTGAGGTACAAATTCATCAAAAACTGGGAATTTGGGTATGCCCAAGCCGCACTCCATCATCAAAGCTTTAGCAGCTATTTACCTTCTTTAAACTAAGAGGTAGAACCCACATGAATTAATTTGCAACCTTCTCAACCTACCACTTTCCAAAAATGCTTGATTTCATCTCCCATAATACCTCCGACCAGCACAGCTTGATTCTCTCCACCTCATCTCACCTGTAGATCTTTACTTTCGTATGCATCCGGGGTGGAGGGGGGGGTGGACTAAGCATTGCTGCCTGGAGGATTATGGGATTTGTAGTCCAAGGCATGTGGAGCGTGTTGGGTTGGGGGAAGCTACTTTAGAAACATTACCACAGTGTAAATCCACATTCCCAAGACAGAAGACAGCAGGTTTTTATCAAACTAAGTGTCGTTTCACGTAATGAAATGTGTTCACAACGTGTAACTCCAGGCGTGCTCGCCTGAATAGAAGGTGCCGCTTTTAATCTCTCGCTTTTAATCTCATGCAGTTCGGGGGGATTATTCCAGAACCAGCGTGCACGGCTTAAAACTAGAAGTAGGAGAGAGCTGCTCTGACAGGAACGGGGGTACCTTGAATTTACTCTCCGTCCTCCCCAAACACTTTTCACTTTGCGCGCGCCCGCTCCGCGTCCCAGCGCGCTGTCCAGTGGGTCACTCGCAGAAAGCGCAGGACCCACGGCCCCGATCCTTGAATCCAATCATCTTCAAAATCAACGCCCAACCATGAATCAAGCATTTTCTGGGGACCGCCCACTTTAAAGGAGAGGGATGGGGCGGGTTTATTTTCTATGCACCAGGCTAGTTCATTGCAACCGTGATACCCAGTTTGTGTTGTGTGTGGGAGGGGAGGGGCCGCAGGACTTTAGTTTGCAGTGCATCCCACCCCCTCACCTATGCTCACAGAAGCGCCCCAAGCGCATTTGGCCCGTGCAAGTACTCCGCCCCCCGCGTTCCTCCTCTTTACCCTCCCCCCCCCTTTTCCTAGGGACTCGTGGTGCGGCGTACCGGCTGAGTCAAGCAGTTCCGCGGCCCCCGAAGCCGAGACCCTTCCCCATTCACCGCGCGCTTTACGCGCCCGCCCGAACACCGGCGGCCGACGATCAAAGTCTTCCGCACAGGCCACGCCCCTTCGCCGGCCGGCAACGTTCGGATCCCGAACGCCGGGGCTGCCAACATTCCACGCCGACTGATACAAACCCTCTCGGTTACTCTCGGTCGCATGACGTCGCAGTCCTCGCTTAAAGGGGACGCGGGGTTCTTGGAAGGCAGGAGCGGGGTGTGGAGGGGGAACGTGGCAGATGGGTTTTGTTGTCCTTTGTTTTTAAATCCTGGGGAGTATGCCCATAGCGGGACAGCCATTGGTTAGGGATGCTTGAACTTGGGCGGGTTCGACCTGACGGGTACCTTCGAACTCTGCTCCCCGGGAATTTCGGTTCCTTCCCCCCCAAAAAGGGGTGCCAAGAAAACTGTCCCTCAGGTCCATGCGGGGTATATTTCCTTCGTGGAAGGAATGCGTATCTGCGATACCCAGGAAATACTCCCCAGGTAAAAGGAGTAGCTGCGAGGTAACCAGGAACACGTCCGTCCCCTATTTAAATGCTGAATTGGCTGTATTCCTCCCCAGTAGCGATTGCAAAAAGAAAGGGAGAAAAATAGGCCTGACGAATTGCAGCCTGTTGCATCAAGGAGTTAATTTAGTTAATTTATGTCCCGCCGAGAGCTCCTCCAGGGAGGGTGCACATATGGAAGTTCGCGGTTCCTTCATCCCACGTGTAATAGTGATTGCGAAAAGGCCTTCCAGAGGAGCGGGGCTGTGCTTGGCCCTCGCTCTTTTTCTAGGGAATCCAGCCCACGGGAATATGGGGGTGGGGTGGGGGATTATAGCATCCTGATAACAGCGACTGCATTATCAAAATGATGTTAAATTCTAGTCCACACTCCGCCCCCTAGGTGACTTTAGGCCTGTCATGCACCCTCGGCCTAGCCTACCTCACAGGGTTGTTGTGAAGATAAGTAGAGGAGACCCTCACAAGCCTCTTTAACAGAGGGGGATCAACAATAATCACTTTCCACCACATGTCTTGACTTTCTTCTCTTCCCCAGGAACAGTTTTGCAGTACCATAAGAGGCAGGGGTGGAAGGACTCAAAAGGTGGAATCCCAGCTCTTTGCTCAGTCTGCACCCCCACCCTGCAGCCTCCTTCCCTCCTTTTCAAGGGGCCACCCCCAAAGAGGCCACACCTCCCCTTGCCTCTATATTATTTTGCAGATGAAAATTCTCACCCCCCACCCCGCACCTCTTGCCACATTTCATACCAAGAATCACTGGGTGAGCCCCACAGCCTGCATTGGTCCTCCCACCCACCAGAGTGAAGACCCTGATTAGAGGACAGAAAAATAGAGGACAGAAAAAACTGATAGAGGACAGAAAAAAAAGTTTGATACTTTGTGGATTATGTATTTGTTTACTGACTGAAATAGGACCCAGAATTTCTTGGGGTTGATGGTTCAGGTACCAAGGCAGACTAGGGGTGTGAAATCCCATTTCGGAGAACTGGGTAGGGGGAGCCGTGGTCCAGGGATGGGTGTGGCTTGCAGGCAAAGGGGGTGGAGCCAAAGACATGCCAAAGGGTAGCCCAGAAACTACCCAATTATCCCCGGGGGGGGGGGGGGAATAACCATCTTGGGAAACCCTAAAAGGCCAGAATGGTATCCCCAGCTGAGCTGGATTTCTTCAGCTCTGCCTGATCTGGAGCTTTAACGTGTACCCAAAGTTTCAAGGGAGAAAACGGGGGCACTGTTGCTTAGGGGAAACTGCTTCCTTGAACATTTTTATAGCAGCCCCACAAAAATGTTTAAGCACCAAGAAGCACCAAAACCCTTCCATGACTTGTGAACTGTGAATGACTTCCATGACTTAGATAGTGCAAAAGTGCTTTTATTCCAGGCATCGTTGTTTCAATCATGGTAAAAGGCTGAAGAAGTTCACAGATAAACAATTTGTATCTGCATGAACCCAGAGGTACTAGCAAGACTTATCTTGGTCAAATGCTTCTGCATGCAAACCGCCAACTTGTTTTTCCTGTTTATATGGACAGGAAAAAAGAGTGCTTCCTGCTTTAATGAATACAAAGCAGAGCGGTGCATTTCCTCCATCAGCTACATCATGAAGCTCCTGGAAAGATGCTCCAGCCATAAGCAAAAGAGAAAGGTTCAGGGAGCACACCTATGAGAGTTTAGAAAGGAAAGAAGGCCTAGAACTCCAAGCATGCCCCAGTTCTGCTGCCTAGGGCATGCTGGGACTGTGTGCTTTGCTTCTGTTTAAACTTAGAAAACACCAGTCCAACTGAAGTACTTTGTAGTCCAACTTCGTATTGAGGAAGACTGCGTCCAGGGAGCCCGTGTCTCTTGGGTCCGCTCTCTGGGTGCCATGTCTTCCAGGGCAGCCCCATGTGCAGTGCACCCTGACCCTGTGGACCCAGAGCTGTCCCTGGAGGCCCAGGTGGCGGCGGTGGCGAGGAGCACCTTCCTCCAGCTTTGGCTGATCCAACAGCTGCGTCCTTACCTGGACAAGCACTGCCTAGCAACGCTGACACACTGGTTACTTCCCTGGTAACGCATTCTGCTTGGAGATGCCCTTGAAAATGGTCTGGATACTTCAATTGGTGCAAAATAGAGTTGCTAGGCTGCTGACGGGGATTAGCCGTTATTCTCATTTGACACCAGCCTCTACCAGCTTCACTGGCTCCCAACTGAAGTCCGGGCCCAATTGAAGGTGCTGGTACTTACCCATAAAGCCCTAAACGGCTTGGGTCCTGGATACCTGAATTTTTCCCTTATATGCCCTCACACCCCTTAAGATCAGCAGGGGAGGCCTTGCTCCGGGAACCCTCTTTGAGGGAGGCACGGAGGGTATCCACGCGGAGGAGGGCCTTCTCTGTGGTGGCACCCAGACTATGGAACATGCTCCCCAGAGAGGTCCGCCTGGCGCCAACCCTCTACTCTTTTCGGTGCCACATAAAGACCTTTTCATTTAACCTTCATGTTAACAGCTAATTCTATTTTAATAATACTGCTAATTTGTATACAGTCATGTTTTATTCTTTATTTTTATTAAAGAGAGGATGTACTGTGGAATGTTTTATGTTATTTGTAATATTATATTGCCATGTATTTTGGAATTTTATTCATGTAAGCCATCCTGAGGCTCTCGCAAAGGACGGCATACAACTATCTTAAATAAATCTAAGATTACTGACCCCAATCCATCTTTGTCCACACAGGGTGTAGGCAGCAGAACAGGCTGTCTCAACCTGCTAGGCAGATTCACTGAGAACATCAGCTAATTTCATCCCCATCTCTGCATTTTGGGGGTGACTCGTTCCTATCCCTAGCATGCTTCAGGGGTTGGGGCCCTCCCCAGGATCTTGGCAAGGTAGAGTTAAGAGGCACATAAGATGCTAGCTGAAGGGAAGTGTCTGGGTGTTTTGGGAACGATGTGGGGCGCAGGCTTAATCCACTGTCCAGGCTGTGGCAGGGAGAGAGGAGCGATCTCCACCGGAACATGCATATGGTTCCCTTTCCAAGCGGAACATCTATGATATCTAGTTTTCTGTACATGTTGTTTTGTGCATGGCCTGAAGAACACGGAAGTACACAGACTGGAAATTCATACCCTGCAGCTGTGGAGGTTTCTTTTGAGCTGTGATTAAAAACTCAGCACTGTCTTACAATGTGTTAAGAACAGATCTTTTCATAAAGAATAATTACCTTTTTGCTTTTGAACCAAACAGAGGGCAGGTGATTGCCAGGTAAACTGATACAGCTGAATAAAACACACGCATATGAAAGCCAGGGAGTTTTGTTTCTCAGTGCAAAAAAAAATCCGGATACTTGGAATTTCAAGGATGGTATAGGTTCACCCATTTATAATCATACCTTGACAGCATTTGTTTTCAAGAGTTGATCTGTTGAGCTAAGAACATTGGATGTTTGGGTTAAAGTAGACAAAATAGAAGTGTCCTTTATCTTTAACCTGAACATCCAATGCTCTTAGCTTTCAAATAGGTGCAGGACTGAGAGCTAATGTGGTATAGTATTTAAGAGCAGGGGCAATCTGAGTTCTAGTTCCCACTGGGTGACTTTGGGCCAGTCACAGACTCTCAGCACAGCCTACCTCACAGGGTTGTTGTTCTGGGGATAAGACTGAGAGCAGCAGGATGATACAAGCCACCTTGAGCTCTTCAAAAAAGAAAAAGATGTGATATAAATCTAATAAATAAATAGCTTGAAAAGCCTTTTGGCTAATTATGGATGGTACATAAAAGCTTTAAATAATAAGCATGAAGTTGTGTGCCTTATGATCTCAGGTTGCAACACCTTCTCCAAGTTGGTGCAGTCCAGATGTGTGAAGACTAGAATCTCCAGAGCCTCCTAGCCAGCATGGCTGTGGGATTCTGGGAATTGTAGTCCAGCAAGGCTTTAGGGTGCATCCTGGAACCAGTTCCACTGAACTCAGAGCGACTTACTTCTAAGTCAGAGCAACCGGAGCTTACTTTTGTGGTTCCGCTTCGGGCAGTTCAGATGTCTTTCCTGAGCAATCCCCGCTTTTTCTCCCTCCAGCTGTTCCCCCCGCACCCCAAAAAACACATCTCCAGTCCCATTTTGCTATGAAAGCTTTTTTATTGCTTATATTCAAATACTACAAGTTCACAGTGTGTCAGTTTGCCCCACTGGGCTCAGAGAGCCCTCTCAGAATACCCCATGCATTTGCTCCCCACAACCTACCCATTGCTAAAGCTAATGCAGTTGTAGTCCCAGTTATGCGCGGGACTGTCCAGTTTTAGTTTTAAAAAGGAACATATTAGTAAAAGGAGACACAGTATTAAGAACACAACAGCTGATAAAGGTTTAAAGAAAGGTACAGCTTTTCCAACAAATGCTAACAAATTTCTACCGAATTGAGATAGCAAAATTTCCTACAATTTCTAGTACAACTGGGAGTGGACTGCCGTTTCCCTGACTCAACCTACTTTGGAGTACACTAAAAACATCAAATATAGAAACCAAATAATTAAAGGAATGCAGGTTAGTCTTCTGTACAAACCCACCTTACTGTCTCAGTTTCACTGTAATAGAAAGCCACAAACTATTGCTACCTAAATACTTAAATACTCAACTTCCCAATCTCTGGAAAAGGAAATGGTGGTGGTCTTTGAAGAGAATGCAAGTACTTTCTGTCTCCAGGCCAGCCTTCCAGATGCGTTGGATAACAGCTCCCATAATCCTTAACTATTAGCTATGCAGTCTTGGAGCCCATGGGAGCTGTAATCCTTTTATATCTGAAAGATATGGCAGTAGACAGAGAAGCAACCCTTCTCTAGGTTTAGGGTCATCCTTTCTTCCACTGATAAAAAAAACCATTAGGGCTACATAACATCACTAAAAGAAAATGAGCTTCCATTTTTAAAAAACATTGGTCCCCAGGCATCTCAAAAAATAAGATTTTTTTTGAGTCAATGTCTTTGAAATCTTAAAGAGTTTTACTTTGGCATCACATAAAAGAATACTTGGTCCCTTGAAAAAGTTGTTTAGCAGTATGAAAAGCACTAATTTCTCATTGTTAAGGCCAAAGGATAGCGAAAGAGCAAACACAGAAGCCCTCAAGTTCCTAGTCCTCATCATCTTAGTCCACCCCTCCATCAAAGATGTCCCAAACACTGCAGCTACAGCTTCTGATGGTGACCCTGGCAGAACACAATCCGTGTGACTAAACATCAGCTCAGTTCGCAAACAAAATTTAAACACCTTTTTCAGCAGTGGTATGAGGATGAACCAGATAAATTACCAATTCATAAAGGGACAGCCAAAGGGTGGAAATTTCTAAATCAAGACACAGCTGTCAAACTCTACTCTTTGACTCAAACCCCCAATGATATTCCTTTACAAATTCACCTCTATCTTTTCTACCTGTTGGTTCCACTACAATGCTCCTTGCCAAGACTACCTTCAGAAAAAGACTCTGCTAAACGTGATTACCAGTGAACACAACACTTACTGGCTCAAAGAATGTTCTGGAAAAATCCATCAGAGTTATCGTTCAGCTAAGCCTCAAAGCAGGTATTTCATAGGGGATGTGGGAATCACCATAATTTCATGTGAACACGGGGAGCAGGTATGCTTCCGAGTGCAACGTTTAGCATCTCCGCTGTAATTGTCACCTCTCCCTCCATGCCATTAGGCTGTGGGGATATATATGTGGGCACGGTGGAATGGGGTCCTCACGAATTAAGGAAGAATGCAGGATGCTATTAGATCAACCGTCTAACCATCTTGTACATCTAGCCAACATGACGCAGCTCTTCTGCAGGACAAACATCACCACCAAGATCACCGGCCCGGTAAAAATGCCTGCGATTTTGAAGTCAAAACCTTTGCTCTGCGCCTGGGACAGGCTAGCAGAAGAGGGACGTTTCTCCTTGCAGAGTGGTGGAGGTGGGGTTCCAGCAATGGCTCCTCATCCCCACCAGGAAGACCAAGCCAAAGAAGAATCCTGCAGAACCCCGCCATCGATAATACACCCTGCGTTGAATTTCCACACCTTCCTTGATCTTCTTTGGCAAGGTCCGCCTACCTTATGCACCCAGAAGCATTCCAAATTGCAAATTAAATAGAGTCTCTCCTTTTTTGAAATGGAGAGACCAGCCCTGCTTGGCGAGGAGAGGACACAGCCCCAGCTTTGGCTCACAGCACCTTAACAACAAACCCAACTCGCTTGCTGAAAACAAAATCCCAGATCTGAAAACCTTTATTTTTATCTCTGATTGAACGGGGAGAGGAGGAATGTGGAAGATGGATTATTTCTTTTGTAAAAGTTGCAAGAATATGGCCTGAACCATCACCAGCAACAGAGATGGAAATGTAGAGTAACTGTTAGGAAAGAAGATTAGGAAGGGGTAGCTTTCTCAGGGGCTGTCTTCCTGGTTGGAGCAACCGTCAGCTGAATCCCTTTCTTCACTCGGCACTGCGTTGGCGACCTCACCAGCATTGCCCTGAGGGCAGTACTTGGGGTCATAGATTTGGCGGCCCAGGCCAAAAACCTGCCCGCTTTGGTTGGCTCCCTGGGTGTAGCCCATCTGGAGAGACATGGAGCCATCATCGCATTTCTCAGTGCCCATCTTGGAGTCATAGATGTGCCGGCGGGTGCCGGGAGCAGTCATGCCCACCTGAGGGAGAAAACAGGAAGGGACGATGAGTTTGGCACGGGCAGGTTAATGCACCGGGAAAGGTAAGTTCTGCAAGGCAGGAGGTCTGAGCTGGGCACAGAATCCATGAATGAAGCCCTGTATTCCAGGACGGCTTGAATGCGCTCCAAACATCAAAAGACACCCCGATTGTGCAGCTTTGCCCCAAGGCCCCCTCTGGCCAGCCCTTCGGATCCTACCTGGCTGGCACACTTGTTTGTGCCCATCTGCAGGCTGATGGTAGAGTGATCCATCGGAGGTAGGATCTGGTTCTTGGGGTCATAGAGGTGTCTCCGGGTGCCATAGGCTGTCATTCCCGACTGACTAGCACACTTATTCGTGCCCATCTGAAATGGGGGGAGTTTTATTTGTCAGTTCTTACAACAGCACTCACAGTGGTCTGGAGAAACATCTGGCCTTTAGTCATCAGCTCAGGAGGCTGGGCATCATTTGGGTACTTCCGCAATGGTTGAGAAGCCAAAATTTGGTACTCAGGAAATAAGAGTATCAATTTGATACTCAGGAAATGAGCCGTGTGTGTGTCATAAACGGCAGAAGATTGCGTCATGCGCCAGTTTTCCATCGCCACTGCAGCCAACCAAGTCATGCGTGCAAAAGAGCATTCAGAGAGGGCCCCATCCAGTGTATGTACCCATGACCCTGTCTTCCCAATCCCCAACCCTCTGGTGATGTTCCGCTTCTTGTGCATCACCCGTGCCTTCTAGAAGGTCGAGCAGCATGACTTCCTTTGCCACAATCGCTCAAAGCCAAAACAGGCCAACCTGAAGGAGGAGTGCTGAGGCTCAGAGAGAGCAGCTCACCTAAGGCCACCTAGTGAGTTCATGGCAGAAGGCGATATTCAAATTTCTACTCTGCATCAGCTAAGCCTTAATCATAACAAAACATCTGAGTCAACACTGGGATGTGTAATTGCACACCCCACCACAATTACTAAACTCACCTGTAGACCGATGACACATTGCCCAGCTTTCAGTGTGGCATCATCAAAAGACCTCTTCTGCTTCCCCGAATACTTCACCCCGATGTCCACCCCACTATCAATTCCCTTTGTCTTGGCCTGCAGAAACAAGGAAGATGTGATGGCTATTCAGCTGTATGTCTCTATGAGGCATCTGATTTAGACAAACTACTTATTTCTAGCAAGTTTGTAGTCCTCATGGTCAAGGAGAAGTTTCCACAGAGAGGGAAGGATGTAGAGATCATAGTGAAGATGTTCTAGCTGCCTCCTTGTAGGTCAGCATCCCCAATACAAAAGATTTGTCAGGGCCCAAACTGCCAAATTTACTTTACTTCCTGGAACCGATCCTGTTAAATCTTTTCATCAGTGAACTGGAAGAGGGAGTGACCAGTCTGCTAATCGAATTCACATATGATACTAAAATGGAGGCAGTGGCCACAAGTGAGGAGCAGGTACTCCAGATCCAGAAATATCTGGACAGACTATGGAAGTGGGCAGGAGACAACAGGATGGCGTTCAGTGCGGATAAGTGCAAGGTCTTGCACTTGGGGCAGAGGAATGGGTGTCAGAAGTGCAGGTTGGGGGACAAGTGGCTGGAGAGCAGCACTTGTGAAAGGGACCTCGGGGTGCTGGTCGGCTGCAGGCTGAACATGACCCAGCAGTGGGATGTGGTGGTCAAGAGGGCGAACGCCACCCTTGGTTGCATGGCCAGAAGTGTGGCTTCTAGATCAAGAGAGGTGTTGCTACCACTCTATACAACTCATGTGTGCCCGCAACTGGAGTACTGTGCTCAGTTTTGGGCCCCTCATTACAGGAAGAATATAGCCAGGTTGGAGTCAGTGCAGCGCAGGGCCACAAGGCTGGTGGCTGGTTTGCAGGGGATGCCGTATGAGGCAAGACTGAGGGAACTGGGTCTCTTCAGCTTGGAGAAAGGGAGACTCAGAGGGGATCTGTTGGCGACATACAGGTGTGTGAGGGGATGTCACACGGAGGTGGGTAGAGACCTGTTCTCCCCTACAGAGGAAGGCAGGACGCACTCCAACAAAGCAAAGCTCAGGGAACCCAGGTTCAATTTAGATGCCAGGAAGTCCTTCCTGTTGGTTAAGATCTCTAGGGTATGGAATGGCCTCCACATAAGGACAGTCTGGCCAGGCACATGGTATGCATGTCATGAGTGAAGCTGGCTGGAGCCGGGGGTCAGACTAGATGGCCAAGAAGCCCTTTCTGACTTGCTCATTTTCTGTGTTTCTAACACACACTAAATGTAGACTATTTTCTGTGCAAAAAAAGCATATATGCTCACCATGCCTGCCAAAGCCAAGAGGGACACCTGGACTTGAGTCATGTTTCCATTCTCATACAGATCATTGGCTTCGAACAGGTCCACAGGCTTCAGGCCGTAGTTAAGCATGGCCTTGATGAAGTTGGAGAGGTTTTCCAGCTGTTGGAAGAAGCAGGCATGACGTCAAGGACGAGTGTGCAAGGCTGCCTTGCGAAGGCTAAGTCCACCGTTTGAAAAAGCACAAAGTTTGGCGCTTTAGCAACTTAGAATGTTTTGATTCTATGTGCCTTGCAGCTTTGCAACAAGCAAGGGATGGACTAGATGACCTCTGCGATCCTCCAATGCCATGATTCCGGTGTTCTGCCTGCACAGGTGAGAGCTAAATGCCTGCTCCAAGATCTGAAGGGATTCTATCCCTCCTCACCTGAATGTAGGAAAAACCTTCCCACCAAACCCACTCTAGATAGAGCAAAGTCTCTGCTCAGGCCAAGCTGTCTTTTCCTCTCAACCCATTAAATTACAACTCCCAGGTTCCCCAAGCCAGTTGTGCTCATTTGGTGGGCACAAGGTTGGGGAAAAGTGCTATGGAGGGGGGGGGCGTCTTCAAACCTGCCTTCTGGGCAAGGAAGGGTGAATGGAGCTAACACAGTGTGGCCAGACACCAGAATATGGATATTCAAATATTTATTTATTTTCGATTTATATCCTGCCTTTTTCCTACAAAGGGCTCAAGGCAGCTTGCATTATTCTCCTCCTCCATCTTATCCCCACAACAACAACCCTGTGAGGCAGGCTGGGCTGAGAGTCTGTGACTGGCCCAGAGTCACCCAGTTGGCTCCATGGCCGAGCGGGGACTCGAACCCGGATCGCCTGAGTCCCAGTCCCATGCTCTAACCACTGCACCACACTGGCTCTCACACTGTCAAGTATCCCTTGACAGCTGCAACAAAGTGGATGCCACCAGAGCCAGAATGATGGGAGTGGTATTCCAAGAGCCATCTAGGTTGCAAGAGTGCAAACTGCAGCACCTCTCTGCACCTCGTATCTTACTGGGCCACAGAGTCGCAGGTGCTGGGAAAATGCAATCAGAGCTGCCCAGTGGGAGCCCGTGGACCCTCAGCGATAGTGTGGCTGTGCAAAGTTCCTCATGTTTGTGGCCACAAGAATCACAGGTGGGACAAAGTCTTGATGCAGGAGCAGGAGCTGACTTCCTTTTCCGGAGGCACAAAAGCAGAGTGGTAGTAATACGGGCTGCAGAGGCATCAAAGAATTCTGTGTGAGCTGAGGAATCCCAAACTCTTCCATTATTTGAAAGAAAAAGCCACTCTCCAGCCCCCAGGGTAAGGCTGCAAGAAACCTCAGAAGCCAGCGAGGGAGTTAAACCCTCTTTGTGACAGCTGGGACTGGAGTTTCACCACCCCACAGAGCCAATCCCTCTTCCGTACGACTAGCAAAACAAGTTATGCAAACCGTCTTGGCCTATGCCAAAGCACCCCGAGGGAGGGAGCCGGAAGTGGTAAACCAGATCCTCTTTCTTGTTGCTGTCACCGTCTGGCCAAAGAGGCAGATGAGCAAGGCTATGAGGCTGAGAAGGAGTGGGAGCAAGTCCAGGCAGTGGGGCCCTTGCTGGAGCAGGACCCTCGGCAGGGAGAGGCCCTACACAGGACACCCACCCTGTCAAAGCCTTTGCAACGTCTCTCCCTGCTCCTGCACCACAAGCACGCACCTGATGCCAGTTGAGAGCAGAGACATGGATCTTCTTGACTGACCCGGGCTGCAGTTTGTTTATCAGCCTGTTGGAGAAACCGTAGGAGCGTTACTTGAGGAGTGCCATCATATTGCTAATTCCTCGTGGAGGAAGCAGAAGAGAACACACAGACTTTGAAACCCTGCGCCCAAAGTCTGTGCTTACATTCAGATTGCTCAGGATCCTGCGCCCCATCATCCTAAGGTCCCACAGTGGCCAGAGATAACTTTACTTAGGTCTCAAGCTATTAAAAAGGGGCTACCCAGTTTATTCTCTCCGGTTCTGTTGGGAGAAAGCTTCCCCTCTTCTCTCTTCCAAACAACAGACTGTCTTTGGCAAAAGCTCTTTATTTTCAGTTTATCTCTGGCAAGCTGTCGCCAGCAGAGGGTCTCTGAGCATGCACAGAGCAGTTCATTGAGCCCAACCTAGAAACTATTTCTGAGATCTCTCCTTCTGAGTAGCCCTGGAGCCCTTCTAGGCATAAAATATAAATTATATTTTACATTGTAAGCCCTCCTGAGGCTTTTTTGCGAATAGGATGGCATATAAATATTTTAAATAAACAAACAAATGACCCTTTGCAGAGTTGAAAGCTTGCTAGCTGTACGCAGGGCCTCTGGTTGCCTAGCTCTTCTCTCTTGGACCAGCCTCTTCCAGACCCCATCCGTTTCCAAGCTCTGCCTGAACATTTGGAGATGGCAACCTTGAGATAAGCTCTCGCTCCTCTGCCATCTGTGTGACCACAGACATCGTTTCCTGTCCCTCACCCTCCTTGTTTGAAGAGCCAACATCACTCGGGTCCTGGAACAAGAGCCCAAGCACAACGGCTCTCATTCCCAGCAAGTGCCGGTGTGTAGATTATGAACAGTCTTGGCCAATTCCCCACCGACAAAGGCAGCTCCTCCAGGACTTTGTCTCGAGAGTAACCATCTCTACCTACCGCCCCCTGGACAAACTAAATGCCTAAATCTCCCAGTCCCAGAAGATCCCCAAAGTATTTATGGGAGAATAACAAGAGCGCAAGCTTAAAACATAACTAAACTCTCCTCCAGTGACCCACTACTTACTCACAAAGTATGACCCCATCTTTCAGCCCCTTCTGGAAATCAGGACCAATCTCCTTTGCAGTGATGCTTTCGATCCACACCTGGAGCTCGGCTTCCTTCTGACGATCATACTTTTGGGCCAGCTGCCGGGGGAAAGAGTAAAGAAGTTCAGATTGGAGCAAACTCTGTAGCCATGTAGACACTGGAAGAGCCAAACGGTGTTGATTCAGCAGCATGCGGAAAGCTCTTCTACGCCACCTAAAGAAGAATGCTGGAGATCTACAGGTCTAAGCCAGGTTTCTTTCTGAAAACTTCTTTTAGAAGTCCCTGCAGCTTTGAAAAAGAAGAGGGTATCCAAGGAGAACAATGTCACAGGCTGAATTTAAGCCAGAGGACAAAGTACCACCAGGTCCAGCCCCTTGTTATCACAATTCCTTTCTTCCAAGATACCTGTTTGAAACTCTGCACATTTGAAGCCCTCCCAGAAGAGGAATTCCCTTTCCCTTGCACAGGGGCCAGAATGCATCTCCTAATGCCGCCATGTTCAACTCAGATCTACACCCATGTCTCATCTTCCCACCTCTGCGCTGCCATTTCTTGCTGAGGTCTCAAACATCCACCCAACACCCTTCTGCTGAAGTCATTTCCCACTCTGATCCTACTGTTCCCAGAGAACTTATCCATACTTTCCCAGCCCTCCATGGTCTTTCCCTCCTCTTCTCTCCCAACACAATTCCTTTAGCCAAATTCCCTTCATCCAGCTCCACCATGGTCCACCATCCAAAGTCTCAAAGGACGCTGCCCCATCTTCCCCCACATGTATGGAACAGCTTCCCAGAATACCTGCGTGACTCCACTCCACTTCCTCCTCTCAGTTCTCCATGCAAAACCCAACACGAGACCCTTCCTAGGACAAAACCCTTTCCCGCAAACTCCTCCAGCTCCCCATAACTCAGTTCATGTGACTGAAACAGCCCCATTTAAGCTTCTGTTTCCCCTGGACTGACGGAAAGACCAGTGAGTCCTGGACCCAATTAAGCTGAGCTAGCCCTGGAAGCCAAATGACAAGGGACACCCTGAGAAGCCAGACTCCCTGGAGAAGACAATTATGCAAGAAAAAGTTAAAGGTGGAAGAAGGAAAACATGACCAAAGAGGAGATGGAGGGACTCCACCAAGGAAGCCCGGAGTGTATGAGAGAGCAGCAGGGCTAAGGCCAATCCTTCTGGAGGGAAAATGCCTTTATTTACAAGGAACCCAAAGAAATTACACCCTGCAACATTAAGGCAACTGCCTTTTCTTTCTCCTTGCCAGTATTTTCGTAACTTCTTCTCAGACAAAAATCAACAAACCGTTCCACTATTTCATGCCTATTTTTTGATTGTATCAGATGCATTTTCTGGCTGGGGGTTCTGGAGTTTTTTCGTGTGCATCAACACAACTATCTTCATTTTCTGCGCTCTACGATGGTCCCGGTGCAACAGTTCCATCAATACACAAAGTGCATCTTTTTCTTAAATGATTGTTTTAGTCTATCGCAGGTATCTCCCAAGCTGTAAAGTTTAATCAGCTAAGGTTTCAGAACTGGGTAACAGAGTTTAAATTTTATCTCTAAATTACTCTGGGTTGTCCTTACTTTTATCCTCAATAAGCTTTGAGAAGGAGTTTCAGACAAATCATGTATGTTTAAAAATAACTTTTTAAACAAATATTGTTATAAACAATGTTTTAAGCAGCAATTCAAACACAACGCTTAAAGAATGTTGTAAACAAATATTCTTGTAAGCAACGTTTTAAGCAACAGTTAAAGCATAATGCCTTAAACAAAATAATGTTTTGAACAAATCACATTAAAGACCCTCCTGTCAAAATGGAGCATATGAAATAAACAAAATCAGGGTTTGTCCGTTTTTATTGTTGTCCTTGTACAAAGAAACAAATCAGCATTTCTCCAGCATTCTGTTGGATGCGTAGAATTCCCTGCAGGAAAAGGGCAGGTTGCATCCCGCGGTTAGTTACTGCTGACAATGCAACATACCAGGGGTGTGTTGAAGGGTTGCTGGTGTACTCACTCCTCTGCCCACATTCCTGATGCAGCAACAGGAAAATCTCTCTTAGGCCCTGCAGCAGCCATGCAGAGAAACCTTCCTAGGCTGTACTGCCAGCACAAGGCTATGATGGTGCATTATTGCTTGCATTTTGCAGTAGGCCTGTTTCCCCCAGCTTGGCAAACTGCATGCCAGCATTTAACAAGGCTTTAAGAGGGGTGTCCTCAACTCTAGGCTGGGACTGGAGAAGGATATACAGCTCTGTTTGCTCAGCGTCCCCGAAGTAATTCCTTTAAAATATTTTCACGCTGCTCCAGGGAGCTTTTCCCCAGGGTTGCTAATGCTATTAGTAAAACTGTGAACATAATGCACACCCACCATAAGTATGTTTAAAAGCACACAACTGAACGCTGCTCATTTCATGATTCCATCACCCACTTGACAATTGCTCAATTTTATCCTTACAACAGCCCTGTGAGGTGGGTTAGGCTGAGAGGCAGTGACTGAGGAGGTTCATGGCCAAGTCTCCCAAGAGTCCCGGACCAGAACTCTTACAACAATGGCATTCATAAGACAGAATCTTTCGCCAGACCTTAGGATCTTTTTCCAGCCTGCTATGAAGCCGGCACCAACGGTGCTTGGCCATTCAGACCTTCGACAGCTCAGCACAAATTGCAAGTGCTGATCCAGAGGATGGATCCAAAGCTGCAGTCTGATCTGGCACATTTCTACCCTGCTCAGCAGCTGAGAAGAATCCTGGAGAAACATACCTATAATCAATGAAGACAAAAAAAGAGGGGGGAAAGCACAAACTCTTGAACTTAAATTGCTGATTTTATAATGACAAGCTAGAAACAAGGCTGTGGAAGGGGTTTTTCAGTTCAGGCGCCCATCTTCTAAATTTGCCAAAACTTCATTTAAAGCAAGGGACAGCCATGGCAGCAAACATAAGCCATCTTCTTCTTCTTTTTTTTCCTTTTGGAAAGATAAACTGGCCCCATTTTGCCACTGTGCCCTGGAATTTTGGCAGCAAACTTGTTTTCTTTGTGCAAGAAAACGCCTGCCTTTTTTGATGCTATGCAGTCGGATTTTGGCAGCAAGGTCAGTGCAAGCAAAAGCGACTATAAAACAGGCCAAGGTGCAAAAATGCCCCCTGACCAATTTAAAGCTATCAACAGAAACTGTCTTTGATCAACTGGGACAAGGTTGCAATCATTAGCAAGATAAAGTGATCTGTGCTGGATCAGACCTGAAAGGTACAGGCTGCAGCTAACCAGGAGCTCCAACCTGAAGGCCAGAAGCCAAGAGCCTTCTCTATGCTGCAGCCCTTCATATTTCGTATTCAGGGACAGTCTGAACAGTTAGGTTCCATCGCAGTAATCTATAATTCTTTATTATTCATGAGAGCCAGTGTGGTGTGGTGGCAAGAGTGCTGGGAGGAGGAGAATTATATAAGCCAGCTTGAATTCCTTGGAAGGAAACAAGGAGTGATATATCAAGGTGCTCTACCTTCTGTCATGGGGGGACACCTGGAGGAGTGCCTCTGGAGGTCTAAGCAGGTAGATAAGCACACTAGCTTTGGTCTGGTTGTGACATTCATGAAAGCGCATCCAAAGTGGTGCATTTTTTAAACAAATCTGGTCCTGTATGAAGGTGAATTTATATCAACAGTACAGCTTGCAAGCAAAAGGGCAAGGACCGCAACTTCTGAACTCTTGTCAAGAAGTTAGTCCGCTGATGAGGCCCCAGGAGAGAGAAACCAAAGAACAAAATGCATAACGCGGCTTAATGAACTGAAGTGACACTCACAGCTGAAATCTCTAATTCTACTTGTCTAGTGTGCAGAAAAGAGGTGTTTTTTCCCACTGGCTTCATGCATGCAGCCATTGAGGTCTGACCCCTCAGCAGGGGGTCCCCATTCCAACCTGCTTGTTTACCTTTTCTGGCCCAGGCAGCTGCAGAGAGAAGAAAAGGGTCGGAGCTGCATCCCGCGCTCCCTGGCCAGGAGACAGTCCGTCCTGTGGAACAAGGAAGTGGTCCCCGAGCAAGGAAAGGATGTGGAGCAATAACAGCTAGTGAGGGCACACGATCGGTTAGACTATTAACCGTGCTGCTGCTGCATTTACAGACCAGAGTTTGTTTATTTATGTATTTATTTATTTGACACATTTGTATGCCGCCCCCTCGCAAAAAAGCCTCTTTTTCACCTCCTGTGCAGAACCCAAGACAGCTTATGTTGTTGTTATCCTCACAACAACCCTGTGAGGTAGGTTACATTGAGTGGGTGCAACTGCCCCCAAAGTCACCCAAGGAGCCCCATGGCTGAGCAGAGGCTAGAGCCCAATCACATGAGTCCCAGTCTTGCACTTTTAACCACACTTCAAATCAGTTTAGATCTGTTACAGGTTGTGTTTATTTATTATTTATTTATTAGAAAATTTTCTATGCTGCCCCTTGCCAACTAGCCTCGGGGTGGCTCCCAGCGTTGGCTGGGAATGATGGGCACTGCAATACCTGTTGGACTTCTGACCTGCACCTTTGCAGCAAGCCTGACTGAGTTACTAACAAGCAAGTCCCTGATTCAAATTCTGCCTTGGCAGGGAGATGCATGGCTAGAAAATGGATGTAACTCATGTGCTTCTCCATTCCCACTGAATCCTTGCCTGAAAAAGTGGAACTAGATAGTCAACAAACTGGGCAAGGCAGAGAAGTTTAATGCAACCAGTTGGCCCTTCTGCCCGACACAGGTACCGTTTGGGAGAACATCAGACCTTTGGGAGAGTGGCACACTTGGCATTATCCATTCTGCATCCCCTTTCGCTAGAGTGCAAAACTGTGGGGGTTAAAAACTGCTTTTATAGAAGATGCCCCCTCAAACCTACTCTGCATCCAAGAGAGGATGACAAATGACAGCAAACACCATTACAGGCATTTTAGGGAGGAAGGAGAGAATGGGCTCCTTGGCAAAGCTGAAAGGGGGAAAGATCCTAGAACCAGAAGTTTGCAAAGGGAAACGTGATTCTGCATAGAACCCTTCCCCAGCCCTGGAGAAGAACTGAATTTCTGCTACTTTCTCCAGGCGCATCACAGTATGATGTGAGAGCTCTGACCAAGTCAAAGAGCATCACAACGAGACCATCCCAGGAAGGATAACGGACCGGCAGGAATACAGCCAAAAGGACATTGGTGTTAAGCCACGAAGCATCCTTGCCAGAGAATGCACCTCTAACCCCAGAGTAGGAAGCAGCACGATTTTCATTTCTGTACCCTGCTTTTGGTAACTCACTGCCCCTTTCAGCCTTTTGAGAACACTTGTCACAGCAATTTGGGGAATGCACCTCCAGGGTCCAGCAGTCAGAACTCTCTGGGCACATCTGGACTCTGGCATGCCCCCAACAAAATGTACAAGCACACGGTGACACAGTTAACTTGTGGTAAAGGTGTGTCCTTTATCTTGATCCAATCGACTGATCCACTGACGTTTTTAATTAGCATCAAAGGCAGAAAGATGGCGTGCAAAGGAAGGCCTGCTGACTGGGCATTGTGGAGGCCTTGGCCAACCCATCTAGAGGCAGCATTGGGTGAGGCTGGTGCAAGGTATGTGGGAGCACAGAGAAATATTTGGGTACCGACCCTTTGTGCTGGAAGCTTGTTCACTCAGCAAGCCTCCAAAAGGAAAAACTTCACTCTCCTTTCAGCATTTTAAGTTAAATGATGCCCAAGTCACCTGTAACCTGGCCAATAACAAGCAAGCAGCCCCAAATTAAAGACGACTGCTTTACCAAATTAAATAATCTGTTTACCAAAGTTTACCATTTTCACATTTGGCACTGTGTGCAGCATCCAGGTTCTACTGTCAGGAAGAGTCCTCAGTTGGGGTGCTCCCAGTTTGGGGGTTCCCACAGGCTACAGCTCACTGCATTCAGCAGCATTTCCTGGTGCTGCACATCATGTAGCATTTTCAAGGGAATGGAGGGGTCGCACCTTCTCCAAGGTAAATCTGGATCCAAACCTTTGTTTTTACGCTTTTTTGATAAGTGGCTAGAATAGAATATAATTCAAATGTGCAAATACCTCACCCTTAACTCAATAAACCTCAAATGGAGGAAAGGCGAGATATAAATATAAATAAGTAAATAAAACTCACAGGTATGCTCACAGTCCACAATCTCCTTCACAACCTGCCAAGCAATCAAGGCTCAAACTGCCACTTTTAAAATCTCACCTTTCATTCCAAGATGCACAGAATCTTGTACATGGCCCGCTTCCCACCCCTGGAATTTATCCACACACAACAACCCTGTAGAGTAGGCAAGGGTGACCCAAGATGGCCTCTTTATGCTGCTGCAGGTCTACATAGTCCTTGCTTTTCTTTTTACACTGCTCGGATAGGCTCCGACTGCCTTTTCACAAGCCGCCACAAGTACCCGGGCAGCATTAACAATCCGAAGCGCTCCAGGGTTTGTGAGCTCCGCGGCACAGCAGAAATCGGGAAGCCAAATTCTTGTTCCGCGTCTAAGTTATAAGGCAAATAAAGGCTCTACATGAAAACGGACTGGCCCCTTTGCAGGTTTTTTTCGAGGATTGGCTTGCCTGGAAACGGGGCAGGCTTAGGGCCAGCAAGGAAGTAACACGGCGCCACACCTCCCTGAGAGCGCACGGAGTAGGACCTCTCCAAAGCCGTGCGCCCTGGGCGCACCTGGCCAGCGCTGCGCAACGCTGCGCGGCGGCACTTACTCTGTTCCGGACTTCCGCAGACAAGCCGTAGCTGGGGCCCTTGGTGAACTGGCTGCCACTCATCCTTTGCCGGTGTCGAAGCGGGCGGAACGGGGCGGAACGAAACGAGGCGAGGAGAGGCGAAGCGAGGCAAGGCGCACACTCCGCGTGGACTTCGCGGGCCGCCACTTTCAGCCTCTCCGCCTCTTTTGCTGAAGTTTTGGGGCCAAGAAAGCGCCTCCTCCCTCCGCTGATTGGCCGCGAGTCGAAATAGCCTTATAAGGGCAGAAAGAGCTGAATTCCTGCAGGATGGGAGTTTCCTATGGGTCGTGCCCCTCCGAACCCCCGTGCACCCTGCCTGCACCTCTGGGGGCCCGAGGAGTCCCCGTGGCCCCGGAGGCACCGCGCCACCCCGCTGCCATGCCATGAGGCCTCCTGGCTCTTGGAACAATCTTGGGGACAGGCAGGCATCCAACCTGGGAGGCTTTGCTTGGGCATCACTGCAGCAACCCTGGCAAGGACTGACCCTGGTGGGTTGGTTGCCAAGAAGCCGGCGCTCTGCAGGCGCTCAGAGGTTCTCTCTACCACCTTCCCTCACACACGTCTTCCCACACCTGGACCAATTTGGCACTTGAGGAGGCTTTTCATGCATAAGAAAAAATTCAGTGAAAAGGATATAAAGGAAAGGAACTGTTCGCATTTTGCCATCTTTCCATGTTTCTGTTTAGCTTAATTAAGGTTCTTTTCCAGCTTTCTGTGCAGCAAATATTGATTTAATTTTTAATTTCCATGTGAAAAATTGTATATCTCCTATTGGGGCTAAGATTAATTTCTCTACCCACTCTTTCCCCCTTCTTAAGGGCTCCTACCACCCATTATAGTGTAAAGGTGAAAACACATTATTTTCAAAGCAGTTTTTCCCACTAAAAACAGTCAAAGAACACACCTCTAGTGCCCAAACAAACTCCTCCTATTGTTATTTTGTACCTTTTAAAAAACATGTGCCACAGTCAGCTGCAAATCCTACTGGGTCACCTTCTTTCAGCCCATTCTACCTCACAAGGTTGTTGTGAGGATAAATGGAATCTGGTATGCCTCCCAGAGGACCCTGGCGGAAGTTGGAGTAAAAACATAATATGTGAATGAACAGCTAGAGTATTATTATTGCATTACATTTCCCTTCTGCCTCTTACGAAGCAGCCCACAAGATTCTCTTTATTTTACCCTCACAACAACAACCCTGTGAGGTAGGTTAGGTCGAGCAGCAGTGACTTGCCCACAGTCACCCAATGTGTCTCTTGTCTGAGGGGAACTGGAACTGTGATTTCTGGAATGGCTTCCAAGCACTTTTCACCACGGTTCCACATCAGCTTTCAAATAAATCTAAATATAATTCTATTGCTTTGACTCACTCTTCTCCATCTGGATCCAACTCAGAACACATTACCACCGCCGGCAGCTGAAATTATAAATAAACAAGCAATAAGCTGCATCGTTGAAAGCAGCACTGCATTTGAATTTTCACCCTGTTAATCCCCTTGAAATATGTTCCAGACAATTGAATGACAGCTCTTGGATTGGGACTGGTCTCTTATCTCATTTCACTGGAACTGAGCTGTAACCACCTAAGCAAATGGTGTCCTTTTTCTTTTTCAGATGCCGGAAAACGTGGCAGAACACAAAATATTCAGAATTTTTCACAGACAGACTTCTGCCCAGTTTTGCCTATTTTGTGTTGCTTCAGGCTGATCCTGCCTGCAGTCATTTCTTTTTGTTAATTTTTAAATTTTTTTTGTGTGGGGGGGGTGGTTCATTGCCATCCCCACCTATGAGGCTTCTGCGATGCACTTCCCAGTCCTACAGCAGCCTGCTAGATGCTTTTCAGACTGGGATCTGCCTGCTTTGCGTGCCGCGACAGTGACATCATTAAGGGCTAGGAACTCATGGCTGAGTGGCTGACAGGACGTGGGGGGCCACGGTCTCCTTGCGCTGCAATTTCCCCACAGCGTCCTGGAAGCCAGCGAACAAGCCAGCTTGCAAACTTACAGCACAGAGCAAGGGTGCACATGTCTGCTTTCTTCAGAACAGGGGATCCGAAACCAAAAATGTCTTTTGCAGTATCTTTGCCCATAGCAAAGCTGGATCCATGTGACAGCAAGGCCCTCCATGGCGTGCCGGCACAAAATACAGCATGTGTTTTGCTCACCACTGGATAATCGCTTTCTCCTTGAAGCACACCACAGAACTGCATAACTGTAGTTGATTTTTTGACTTGGTTTGTATATATTCCATTTTATTCTGTACTGTGCCCATGCTTCTGGGCTGAAACATAGAATGGCTGTGATCATTTTTAATGTGTGTTTAATTTTAATTTGCATTAAGCCACCTGGAGAACCCAGGCTGCTGCGGCAGAATAAAAATGAAACCGACACACTACGATTACATCGCAAGGCAAACACGGAATAGGGGTGTGTGTATCTTGACATGTAGTATTTTTACCACATTGACATCCAGTCACTAAAACAAAACAATCCTTTATTTATTTATTTATTTATAAAATTTGTGTGCCCTCCATTACTTGTGTCTCTGGATGGTTTACAACATAAATCAGAATAAAATAAATATATTGACTATTCCACATTGGCTGTAATTAATAAAATACAAACAATAAAATCCAATTACTATTAATACACATTAAAATATTGATTAAATTAAAAGGTCTTGACCTGGTGCCAAAAAACATAATGACGGTGCCAGGTGGACCTCTCTGGGGAGCGCATTCCATAGGCAGGACGCCACCACAGAGAAGGCCCTCCTCTGGGTACTCACCCTCCTAATATCCCTCACAGAGGGTTCCCGGAGAAGGGCCTCTGCTGCCGATCTTAGGGGGCAGGAGGGCAAATAGGGGAAAGGCGTTCCTTTAGGTATCCAGGTCCCAAGCCGTTAAGGGCTTTATAGGTGATAACCAGCACCTTGAATTGAGCCTGGATTTCGATGGGGAGCCAGTGAAGCTGGTAGAGGACTGGGGTTATGTGAGAGTAACGCCCAGTCTCCGTCAGCACCCTGGCAGCTCTGTTTTGCACCAATTGAAGTATCTGGACCGTCTTCAAGGGCAGCCCCACGTAGAGCGTGTTACAGAAGTCCAACCGGGGAGTAACCAATGCGTGTGTTACTGTCGCTAGGCAATCCTCCTCCAGGTAGGGACGCAGCTGATAGATTAGCCGAAGCTGGAGCAAAGTGCTCCTCACCACCGTTGTCTCTTGGGCTTCCAAGGTCAGCTTCGGGTCGAGGAGCACTCCCAAGCTGCGGACCCTGTCCTTTAGAGGGAGTGCAACCCCATCCAGGGCAAGGCCCAAGTCACCTACCCAGGAACTCGAATCACCCACCAACAGGACCTCCGTCTTGTCTGGATTGAGCTTCAGTTTATTGGCCCTCATCCAGCCCATCACCTCAGCCAGGCACCGGTTCAGCACAGCCACTGCCTCACCTGGATCGGTTGAAAACAAGAGGTAGAGCTGGGTATCATCAGCGTACTGGTGATTCCGCAGTCCACAGCTCCGGATGACCTCTCCCAGCGGTTTCATGTAGATGTTGAATAGCAAAGGGAACAAAATTGAGCCCTGTGGAACCCCATGGCAAAGCTGCCATGGCACAGAGCCACAGTCCCCCAGCACCACCTTCTGGAATCAGCCGTTGAGATAGGAGCAGAACCACTGCCAAGCAGAGCCTCCAACCCCCAACCCTGCCAGCCTATCCAGGATACCATGGTTGATGGTATTGAAAGCCGCTGAGAGGTCCAGGAGGACCAACAGGGATGCACTCCCCGTCCCTCTCCCTGCACAGGTCATCATACAGGGCGACCAAGGCAGATCCAGTACCGTAACCTTAATTGCAGGATTGCGGTGTAGAAGATACCAAAAACAAAGGCAGAGGGGCTGGTTTAGCAATGTACACAACAACCCTGTGAGGAAGGCTAATTTTGATCGATGGTATAGCTTACTCTTCCCCAGGACTCTTTGCCATCAGCTGCTATATCAGGGCAGGCAAATTTGGTGGGTTTTGGGTCATTTCCCTGCACCACCCTCCCCATCATCCTGCTTCTCTTCCCATTCGCTTTGTTTTAAAGCCAAGTGACCCCTTTCCACTGCTGCAGCACCTGATCATCAGATTGCACCTGTAGTAGTGGCAAGTCAGAATTGCAAAAAGGCAAGGGGGCATCATGCCCCACATCGTTGCCCCTCACCCGCTGCTCCCTCATCCTTGGGAATTGGTCCCTGCCCTCCCACACACAAAACTCCTGTCCCACTGCTGTGTGACGAACTTGACTTCCCTTAAGGTGCACTGCTACAAAGAATTCAAAAGAAAAAAGCATCCTTTGGCACTATGCTTGGTGGCCACCAGCCAAAACCCAAGGATAGGCTGTGTGTGGGTTGGCTGGTGAGTTGGGGGTCAGCTGGCAATGAGAAGCCCCAGGGAGTGTTGGGGGTGCTCCCAGCACTAGAAACAGAGGAAAACGGAGCAGGGATGCACACCACATGCCCAAACGGAGTCTTTAATATGGCCCCCTAAGATTTCCCTGGCAGCTCCCGCTGTTCACCCCTCCAACTTCTCTTTTGCTCGCTTTTGTACAAAGACTTCCCATACTGAGAGGCTGAAATGCCATCCCCGATGCATAGGACTCAGTGGTACGCCTTAGCCTGCACTGCCTGTCCCCATACCATACATGGGAGCGTCCCTTCCTGGAGAACGACTGCCTGGCGACGGTGACACATGCGTTGGTGACTTCTCGTCTAGATTTCTGCAACGCCCTCTACGTGGGGCTGCCCTTGAAGACGGTCCGGATACTTCAATTGGTGCAAAACAGAGCTGCCAGGGTGCTGACAGGGACCGGGCATGGTTCTCATATCACCCCAGTTCTCCGTCAGCTACACTGGCTCCCCATTGAAGTCTGGGCCCAATTCAAGGTGCTGGTCATCACCTATAAAGCCCTTAACAGCTTGGGTCCTGGTTACCTAAAGGAGCGCCTGCGACCATATATGCCCTCCCGCCCCTTACGATCAGCGGCAGAGGCTCTCCTCCGGGAACCCTCCGTGAAAGATATTAGGAGGGTGAGTCCCCGAAGGAGGGCCTTCTCTGTGGTGTCGCCCCACTTATGGAATGAGCTCCCCAAAGAGGTCTGCCTGGTGCCGTCATTATTTGCTTTTCGGCGCCAGGCCAAGACCTTTTTCTTTAAAACTTATTTTAATTGTTAACTTATTATGTATTTGTAGGTTTTAAATTTTTAAGCCGAGATGTTACCGGGCTTTTTAATTTTAATTGTTTTAATTGTTATTTATGTTTTAATTATGTTGTGAGCCGTCCCGAGGCTTTGTTGCGATGAGGGCAGCATAGAAATGTTTTAAATAAATAAAAATAAGTAAACAAACAAACAAATATTTCGTTCCCTAATGGATGGTTTTTCCTGTAGAATGCCACTTTCTGTTAATGTACAAATTGATGGCACAATTAACTGAAAATATCAGAACATAATTTCAGGATGCTTGGTCACACCATTCCTTTCCTTTCATACCAATTAACCAAGGAACACATAATGGGAAAAGCGAAAAACAAGTTTGAGGGTGTCTTCCATGGGGTTTCATCCGTGTATTCTGTTAGGAGAAAAGAGTCAAAGAAATGGAAAGTTCCCATCTGTAAAAAATTTATAAAAATGGAACAAGGGAAGATTCTTACACAATCTGTCCCACTTTAGAAACATGAAGAGCTGTAAGATCCAGGAAGAAATTTGGCTGCAGAGAATTTTGGAAGGGCCACAAGTCATAACTCATGGAACATTATAAGCAGCTGTGTTTGTCCCTGCTTTAAATTTTTTCTGTCACTAGGGGTGAGTAGAGAGTTGGGCATCTTTTTGTTACAGCTCCACATGTGACGGTAGATTAAGGCTGCAGAAGCCAACCAACCTTCCCCCATCCGGGATGTACACGTGCCAAGGCTGGCAGGTTATTCAAGCAAAGATGTTCTTATTTAGGCAAGTTTCGTCCTGCATTTATTTTGCAGGAATCCTCAGTGTGACATTTATTTCCCGATTGTAATTGACAGAATTTAATTGATTTGCATTTCTATTTTGATTGTTGCTTTGTATCTTATTTCTACATCCCTGTTATAGAATCTCTTTAGTTGTACAAAGGGACACTCAAGAATGGACCTGAATGAAGTAGATTAAATAATAAACATGTTGGAAAGAGTGGGTGGAATGTTTTTCCTATCTTTCTCTTGTCTTGTAACAGTGAATTTTTTATCATACCATGAAGCTCATTTGTAAAAAGAGAAGGAGAGAGTAGAAAAAATGCATTTTTTTTCTTACAGTGTAAAATGAATATGTGGAACTTACTGCCACCAAACGCAACCAGAAAATGTTCAAAAAGGAATAATTGGCAGGTTTCTTTCATGACAACTGCAGATAATCTTGCATGTTAAGAACAGAAAGATAAGCCGAATTTGGCCTTCAGATAATAAGAAAGAGGAATTTAGCAAGCTGCAGCTTCCTGCTGCTGTACACAGGCACACACGCATTGGTCTTTTCCTGTGTAGTATTTCAGAGGTAAGGCTGTCTCTTTCAGAAAGCCAGCCAGGAAACAAGTGAGCAAGAGCGTCCTTTACGCCCAGCAGATGCGCAGACGGTTACAAGAGTCAAAATTTCAGCGCGTTCTCTCGGCAAGTGTGTCACAACCAGGCAACTTGGGAAAGGCAGTTCAAGGAGCCGGTCCGGTGGATGGTTGGGAAGGGACACCTCTTGAACAACTCTGGCTGGGAACGCATCACTGAGGACTAGAAGCTGCCTTCTGGTGGGGAACCATGTTTTCCAGAAAAAAGCGAGAACTAATAAAGACGCCCTCCATCTCCAAGAAGTGCAGAGGAGGGAGTCCAGTCCCCGCAAGCTCTTTGGTGAGTACTCGCATATCCTCTGCTTTTGCAAAGATGAGAAAACACCTTCCTGTAGCAGCTACATTTCTATAAGCGAGAGCATGATATAAGCGTGTCCTTTAATGGCCTCATTTTTACACATTGCTGGAGATTCTCGTCTCGTCTGATTGCTGGATAGCTTGCCCCTTCCCACTAATTCGGGGATGGGGAACACGTGTCAAACACTGTATGACTAAAGAAACTTTGGCATTTAATGCTGCCTTGTATTTATGGCCCAATTTGTCCCTTTTGCGTGGCAACTGCACAAGCTTTGCTCACCCTGTATACCTTGCACTGGGCTGCAATGCCCATCCTCCCCAACCAGGCTGGAGAAAGGTGCCGTGGCACATGGGGGTTCATGCAGATGCACTAGGGGCATGAGGTTGGCTTCACTCACTCCTCCCAAAATCCCAGGGCAGAAACTCAACTGTTGCAGAATGACAAAGGACAAGAACTGAAAGTTTTCTCCCAAGAAGACATTGGGAAAGGGCCAAAAAGAAGGTTCGTACTTTCTATTTCCTCTCCTGCACTGGCTTGAGCCATGTCCAATCAGGCCACCACCACACAACATTTTCCCTAAAACAAAGCAGAAACCCAACCAAGATGATGCGACAAGCAGCTTCTGTTTCAGACTGCCGTTTTTCAGTGAACTGAAAGTGTTTTGGGAGAAATTTCAGTTCTGGTGGTGGAACCTGGCAGCAGTTTTGCTCTGC
This sequence comes from Varanus salvator macromaculatus, assembly GCA_023646645.1. NCBI lineage: Eukaryota > Metazoa > Chordata > Lepidosauria > Squamata > Varanidae > Varanus > Varanus salvator. Next base: position 5,865,048 of record JAIXND010000802.1, on the reverse strand, counting down.
TTGCCCCAAAATCAAAAGTTTCTGTGCCCGTCTGAAGCGTTTGCATCGGAGAGCGCAGAAGCAGCGAAGGAGAAAAACAGCCTGGCTGAAATCAAACCGCCTTCCGTTCTCCACCACGTACCCTCTTGCTCTCAACCTCGCATCTCAGTGCATGGGGCAGTGTGCGTTGCTGCGGAAAAGGGAAGTAGCAGGCGGCTGACGTGCGTGCTCAGTTGGTGACTGTCACACCATTCGCTGCCACACCTCCTGGCCTTCCAAATGTTTTCTTCTGTTTTGTGCACCCTGACCCAGGCAGCTCAATGAGGTTTCATGTGCCTCGTATAATATTTTTGTTAAATTGTCTTGGTGACCTGACTTTCGAGGCACTTTACGTGGTGTTTCTCCGCTCTATTTTATTCCCACAACAACAACCCTGCGAGGAAGGCTAGGCTGAGAGGGCATGACTGACCCAAAGTCACGCCATGAGTCTTTTTGGCCAGGTGAGGACTTGACTGGACTCAGTCCAGTGCTGAACGAGGGTTTCTGCATCAGGGGCACTCCAATCCACACCCTGAGCATTAGTGAGAGGATGGGGGCGTTAAGAGCTCCTGGGAATGCGACCAAAGGCTTATTTATTTAACCTAGCCTCTGGTTTCCCACAGCAGCTAGTCCCCAAGCATATTCTGCCTCTGAACCCACAGGACTAGCAGCCCTTTATTTGAGGGTGGAACAGTTGCTGGAGGCAAATACACCCCTGCTTTGCTGTGGTCCCCAGCTTGTCTGCAGAGCGCATGCCAGAGACATGGAGCATCCGCCGGTCAGCTTTGCCGAGCCGTTTCCTTTCCATGTCGCTCGCCTCTTCATTGGCTGCTGCAGATTACCTGTGCATGTGCAGAAGTGCCGCTCTAATTTCCTCCGCTCACGTGGCAGGTGGCATGTTCTACCAAATTCCCAAATATGGGCCTGATCCTGTTCCCCTGGAGCGATCAGGACCCAGCTACTGGCATGCTGAGTATCCACACGGATGCTGGCGTTGATTGGTGCCCTGGTCTAGCCCCAGAGTTGACGGATGTGAGTGCCCTTGCATCTCTGAGCTATAGTGCTGAACTCTGAACCTGCTGATGGTGTCTTTTTGTTTGCCCACGTGTCCCTCCATTCAGTTCCACGAGAGCCTTGAGGTTCTGGTCTTATGAGATTAGTTCACAAAGAAGTCTTCTTATCCATTTTCTTACCACCATGTAGCTTTATTAAAGGCAGAAAGTATACCTATTTAATCAGAACCTCACTGATTTTTGCTGGTGTATTCAGGGGAAACAGTCATTTGCTGATTAGTATTTAAGCGTTTGGAGGTGGTGATTGTCGGATCTAAATCCATGTTTTCCCCACGTGGTGAAGGTTGCCTCAGCGTTCCTTTTGTGTGGCATTAAAAATGACTTGCTGAGGTTAGAAGGAGCTTTTATAAAGAACCAGCGCCCATGCCTCACATCTGTATCAATACAGAGGAAGCTGCTTAGCACCATCTCTGTTCTAGGCTTTCCTAGACACTGTCTGTCCCAGAATGAATTTGTTAGTCTTGTCCCAAGATAAACTTGTGTTTCTTGCAATGGACAAACATATCTACCCTTAATAAATTGCTACAGTGGGTGTGTTCACTTTGTCTTTTGACAAACCCACCACCGTAAGCCTGGCAAATGATTGTGTCACTGTGGGTGGTAGGTCCCCTCCATCTACGAGTGTCACAGGAACAAGGAATTTTAGAGAAACAAAAGCCTCACCTGGCCTTGGCTTCCCACCCACTGACAAGTGTTTTCTGACCCACTGCAGCTTTTCCCCCGTTTAAAAATTCTGTGGGGGGAAGGGATGCTGCGGGAGCCAACTCGAGAGTCAGCTTTTGCCCTCCGTGTTTGACAGCTCTTCAAAGTGCCCAGCAGCACCAATGAGAAGCTGCTTGTACCTGCCCCTCATTCCAAAAAAGCCATGCAAAACATGCACAAAATCATGTTCTTTTGGGACTGATTCTTAAATGGTGCAAATAATTGTGTGCGTTAATATAATGCAGGTGCACACCTGGGATCTTTTGCAATAGAATGACTGTGGAGATTTGAGGACTCAGATGGAACAAGGGTCAGGAGGGTACCAAGACCATCCATTCTGAGGCTCCGAATTCATCCCCCAGGCCCCTCTTTGTTTGCCCCTAAAAAGCAGCTCTCCAGGGAAAATTATGCAGGATCTTTTGCTGATGAGATTGGGGGAGGGGGAGGATTCTCACCCCCTTTGCCACAAAATCTTTGTCTTACCTATTTTAATGCGTATTTACGTGGACAATTTGCACTTTGGCCCAAGACACTAGAATGTGTACTAGTAACACCCATCTTTTTTTTCAAGACTAGTTGTCAAAGCTCTGAGTTCTTTTACATAGTGGGGAGGGGGCTGAGAGAGTGACTTTAGACTAAGTGGGCATAGGTCAAGGTTTGCCCTGGTCCAAAATGCCCAGTTCCCACTCAAAACTCCCTTTTTAAAGGGCCTTTCCCTTGAAAAAAGAGTGCCTTTTTCTGAGCCCTGAGAGACTGGGGACCAGTGGAAATGTGACCCCCCCCACACACACACACACCATGAACTAAAGGGAAGGAGAAAAACAAAGACAAGAGGATCTTGCTACAAGGGGGCAAAGATCCTTCCCCAAGCCCATTTTCACAGTAGAAGATCCCACCAGCAGTTAGAAATGTCTCCAAACTTCATGTCCAATTTTTTAAAAATGCGAGGCAGCCAAGAACGGCCCTCCAAGAAGCCAGTGGGGCAGTTTGAAGGGGCAGCTATGTGGGAATCATGAAACCAGTCTCCACGTGGACTCTTGATGACCCATCTCCTGTGCAATAGCTGTGTTAGAAGGCCTGGAACAGCCTCTTTTTATATGAACTGTGTTCCGTTCCACACCAGAATTGTACCTCTCAGTTTTACTAACTGTGGCTTCCAAAGGAAACATGCACTAGCAAAATGTCATTGTGGAGCAGCCAGGAGGCTCACGTTCTGAATAAATGCTTAAAAGAATGACATGTTTCTTCCTCATGCTATGAAATGCAAATTAAATCTTTGAGTGTATATTTTAGGACTGGGGCGGAAAAGGTAAGGCAAGGCAGAGTGCCACCCGCAACCCTGTATCTACTCCTGCAGTTATCCTAAATATAGTTACCCCTCTGGATGCTTTTGATTAATTGGGTGCTTACGAATGTACAGTGAATTTTTCAGAAAAGCTCACTGAAGAACTTCCAGAGAGATTTTAAAAAGGCACCCTGATGAATCAAGCAATTTCCCCCTTAATTATGTATTCATGGGCAGCTGCCTTTGGTTGCGTCTCCCCGATGCACCAAAGTACATGCCTCTTCCAAGAGGGTGCCTGCTAGAAACCATGCATCTTCCAGGATAGTATATACAGTCTGGAATGCCTCATCTAAGATGGTGGACTCCAGGGAGAACGCCTCTTCCATGGTGCAGGTATGCATTAAAACATGATTATTCTCCTGCAAATCTGCTCTTTTAAGTCACACACATCGATGTATCCCCGATCCATCTCTCCATTTGAAACGAAGCACAAGCAATCAAGCAACCAAGCTTGGGTTTTCAGTCTGGCCAGGAGCCCCACTTCTAAGCACACTGTGTGTTTCACTGAGCTTTAAAAAGAGTGCGTCTTTGCCCCAGAAGAGGAAGCTGAGTCTTTGTGGCTTTCTCTTCCCACCCTTTCAGTGCTGGGCGGTGACTTTTGGTGTCTGTGCCTTGTTTTGAGTCCTCCTGACTTTTCAGGGCTAGGATGGGTGGAGGAGCTTTTGAGAGCTGCCTTCAAGACTCCGGGCATTTTTTTGGCCTTTATAATATCGGTGTCGCCTCTTTGGGGACAGCGTGAGGGCGTTGAGCGGACCCTTCTCCACGCTGGGGTGTCCTGAATATTCTGCGAGCACATGAGTGGTCGGAGCAACTACAGTCCGTATGGCACCGGACTGCGGAGGAAGGTTGCAAAAGCTAGGGGACATGTTCTGGATTCCGTCTCCTGCAGAGCCACTGTGTGGCTTAAGGTATTACGCCTCGCACACGCTAAACGCTTGGGCAAAAATGAGCAGGAAGCCCAGTCAGTGAGGCTGATGCTGAGTGGGACATGTTGACTTAGCCCACCTCAGAGGTTCCACTGGTGCCTTGCATGGGCAAAGGTTGCAGGTTCGATTCCTGCCTTTGCCATTTAAACAGAGAGTGCAGGGCAACAGGGGAGCTGGGAAAGATTTGGGAAGCTCCTGGAAATCGGAGCCGTGGGTTTGAAGGAGGGATTGTCTGGCGTGGTGGAAGAAGGCTGCCTCTGAGGGAAGGCTGTCGTGCTTTACAGGGTTGTTGTTGTTGTTGTCATTGTGTGTTAGTGTGAATATTAGCATATCTCTAAAATTGTATGGGTCGGCCCAATTAAAAAGGGAGAAAGCCAGGCATTGCTAGACGAACTTTATAAAGCTACCAAGAAACAAAAATAAAAACAGTCTTCTGCAGACTTAATTGACATGGTCTTGCAGGGATTACTGAAAAGGTGGGCAGGTGATGTGGTTCTTTTGAAAGGGCAGGGCCCACGGCTCTGTGGGAGGGCAAACCTGAGGCCCCAATTACCAGAGGCTTTGGGGGCAGTGCTGGGGAAGTTTTAAAAAGGAACAATTGCCAGTCAAAGTGGGCAGCCCCAGACTGGATGGCCAATAAAGGCAGCTTGGTGTTCTGTTTATGCTCAGAGGCTATTGTCAGGACCTCTTACTAATGGGGAGGATGTCAGGACCCACTGAATCGCCTTGAACCCCGGCGTTTTTAATGGCGAGATCACCCAGGCCCCCCACAGCGACTTACGACAGCATGCACCGACGTAGTGGTCTCTGCTGCCAATTATAAGGTTTCAGAGCATACACAGAGTGTTTTATAGATTCTGAGTCACATGGGCCCAGCAGCTGGGCAGCTGAGGACAAAATAAGGTGAACAGAGTCAGAAGAAGGGGAGAGGCCTACAGAAGGGCTCCACACAATGGCATTTGCTTGCAGGAGATTAACACACCGGCCACTGAGGCACGGGGATTGTGCTGGGCCTTGGCATGCAAAGGGGGTGATTGCAGTGTTGTTAACCTGACCAGTTCTTACTGACTGGCAAAACAAGAGCCCTGGCAGCGCCTTGGGGAAGCCATCAGGTCCGACTTCTTAAAGTAACAGCACATGCCAAACAGTAACCTGGCTTGGAATTGGGGTGCTTCCTGAAAAAAAAGGGTGCAGGCATTTCATAACACAAAGGCACATAAACAACGTTTTTCTGCCAGGATTTATCTGAAGTCTTCCAACACTATGGAACCCTCCTATTGTCTCAGCACTGAAAGAAGTTGCAAAGGCCAAGCTCACACTCAGCTTGGTGTGTCAGCAGCCAAGAAAAAAGCAGGAGAGCAGAACAACCCTGATGACAAGAAAGCAAAAGTCTATTTCTGCTCTCCGGGAAACAGGAGCAGCTTAAAACCTCACCCAGGGGATGACGGGTTTGTTTTGGAGCCTTCTTCCTTTCAGGGAACAGAGGACGCCACCTTGCTGTCCCGAACTAGGCATCTTCCAGCTGATAATGGGGGCAAGGCAGTCCAAAATATAACCCTAATTCCAGCCAGCTTGCCAGTAGTTTCTGAGCCCAATCCAAGGTATCGGTTCTGACTTGCGCTACAGGCTCATGGACAAAATAGCTTCTTCCAACTATTTGTCACCCTTGCTCTTTCTCCAAGGAAAGCTCAGAAGGCGACAACATCAACGCCTTCTTGGTGGGGGCCCCTCCAATTCTGGAAGTATTCCGCACACCCCCGGCCCACCTTTTCCCGAAACCCTCATCTTTTCAGCAACTTCCTCAACTCTACATTTGATACATTTAAGCAGGTTTTAAATGAGATTTTGCCTAAATATTGGCACTCAAGGAGGTTTTAAGCATTAAAAAATATACCACTGAGCCATTGACAGAAATATGCTATATTCCAAATTGTAAATCAGCTAAAATGCTTACATTGTTTCATGCCAAAAATGAAACAGCTGTGAAGACAACAGGGGTGTGTGTGCGTGTGTGTGTGTGTTATCTTCTTATAGAAGTGTGTTTCAGGTGGTTCTATACTCTGTAAAGTATATGTGTGTATATATAACCAGATTAACCAGACCTAGTCCCTGCTCAGCTGTGCAGCCCACTGGGTGGCTTGGGGCCAGTCACAGACTCTCAGACTAGCCTACCTCAAAGGGCTGTTGTGTGGGGATCAGATGGGAGCTGCCTTGAGCTCATTGAAGAAAAAATGTGGAATATAAATCATTGTTGTCATCGTCATTATTGCAGATGGTAAGGTGATTATTGAGAGACCAGTAAGTTATGGAACTAGTGGTAATGAAAATGCCATTGCTGATTTTATGTTCCAGGTATGCCATTATGTAGCCTGTTTTACTTACTTCAGAAGTCTTATTTTAGCACCATTTTGCTCTTTTGCTTTCGCAACTTGAAACAAGAAGGCTTTTTCACAGTTAGCAAGCGTGGTTCAGTGATTTAATCATGCGGTCCTCTCTTGTTTACTCAGAAATAATTTCCGCCGTGTGAAAGAGAGAAGAGGGATGATTTATAATTAAAGAACTTACCTTGTCTGTTAGGCAAAAAGACAGACAAACGCTTGGTCCTCTAAATGGTTTTACTAAAAGGAATTAATGTACTTAACATTTAAAAAGTAATTATGAATCTGTTAAGAACACTTTTGAAAATCAATTGCATATTTAGCAAGGAAGGAACTAGAAAAGAACCTCAAGGATAAGGAATTTTCACTGGCCAAGATCTTCCCCGCAGCTGAACTCCCAACTGCTTGGTATGGGTGGGACAGTGGAGAGAACAGACACGGAAATAAATGGATGCATTCAAAGTGTGATGCTGGAGGAGAACTTTGTGAACACGTTAACCCAACAAGATGAGCATGTGGGCCCTAGATCAAATCAAGCCAAAGTTTTCTTTGGAAGCAAAAATGAGAAAACCGAGGCTGAAAGTAGGACATCCTGAAGAAGACAATCTTGCTAGGGAAAGTCAAAGGCAGAAGAAGAAAAGGAAGACTAAATATGATGCCTCAATTATTTCTGGAATTTAGAAATAATAGGACTTTTTGTGGTGCAATTCATTCACGGGGCCACCATAAGTTGGAAACGATCGCATGTAAGAACACAGCAGGGTGAGCAGCCAGCATGGGATGTTCAAGACATCTGGAGGGTGCGGGTTTGGGGGAAGCTGATCTAAAGGGTCATCTCCTGTAGGGAGATCTGGAACTTTGAGGTCATCTCCAGAGGGATCTCCTTTGGGTTCTCCTACTGAAGGAAATAAACCAGGTGACTACACAAGGCATGTTCTTCTCGGTTGTGGCCCCTGCTTATGGAATGCCCTCCACCAAGAGGCTCGCCAGGCATCCACATTGTTCTCGTTAGGCTCCAGGCAGTGTGCTTTTCTTTGAGGTTGTATGGACACCGGGCCGTCTTAATGCATGGGCCTGATGGGCACTTGCCGGTGGGCCCCATATTAATCTGTGTGCGTTAACCCTTGGAAAATTGGAACACTTGCAAAATTAACAGTAGTTGTTGTTGTCGTAGGGGCCCCAGGACACTGCTTTGCCCGCAGCCCATCGTGCTGTTAAGACGGCCCTGGCCCATTGAACCCGGGAGTGGGGAACCTCAGGGTAGCCGACTGGGGCTCCACAGTCAGAGGTCTCTGCAGAGCAACCTGAGAGGCTCAGCAATATTCCGAAGAGCCGAGGGATCACTCTCTCAGAGATCAGAGAGATAAAATCTGCACTTGCCAATTTATAAATACAAACACTTCCGAAATTAACAGTAGTTGTCGTCGTCGTAGGGGCCCCAGGACTCTGCTTTGCCCCGGGCCCATCATGCTGTTAAGACGGCCCTGGCGTGAAGCCATGTGAGTGAGATCGGTGAGTCATGAGACACAGCAATGCTGGGTGCCCAGCACCTTCACAACCCCATAATCCTGTGGGGTGGCGGGGAGGCAGGGCTGTGGTCTCGAAGATGGCACCCAAGAATTGCGGAAGTGCCCCGTCTGTTCTTCACGCGCTGCTACATGCTTGAGCAATCACGGTCTTAACGTACATGAAGGGAACAATTTCCTTCACGGCAGCATGTTCATCTCTCGAGGTTTGCCCGTGGGGAGAGGGAAAAGGCATTTAGGATCGAATCCTGCAATCCTTGTCCAGTGCTAGTTATCTGAGCAATTCTTTCCCCGGGTTACAGGCTACAGGGAGCTGAACTGCTTGGCTTCCCTTTACTTTTTCCAAAAACTTTGCAATCGCTATTCATGGAAGACCCTTCCGGAGAGCTTGCCAGTTCATTACCTGTTTTTACAATGCTTAAAGGTTAAATGTTACTGGATTCCAATTTCATAGAGCATCTTTCACCCTGGGAGCTGCCTGTGGGAAAGACTTATGCGGGGGGCCTTCCAGGTTATGGAGGGCTGTGGGGCAAAACCCCCCACCCCCAGTGAATCAATCGTTACACCCACAGAAACTCCCCTTCCCTTCCTCCCACAAGCCAGTGGGATTCTCCAACCCTCTGGGGGGCGACAGTGTCTTATCAAGGGTGGGAGAATAATGCTTATGCTTATTCTTTGTATTTGAGCCCTTTGTAGGAAAAAGGCAGGATATAAATCGAAAAATAAATTTAAAAAAATATTCTAACTTGTAAGCCAGGGGTCCTCAAACTTTTCCACCAGGGGGCAGTTAGAAGCTGCTGGTGCTGGGCGTGGGCCAGAAAGGTGGTGTGGGCCAGATCCGGCCCCAGGCCGTAGTTGTAAGCAGTTATTGGAGTAATTTCACCCAACAGGTCTTTCCCACCTGCCCTCCCAGGTAGCCATGGAAAGCACCGTGCCAGCCACGGCGGGGGGAGGCGATGCTCTGAATTCAGGGTCCCTCCTCTGACCTCAGAGAGCTGCCCAGGCCAGAGCTGGGACCCCGAAATGTTCTACAGCCAGCCAGCTTCGTACTTTATGTCGCTTCACGAGAATGGAGCGACCTGTTTCCACGCTCTGCCGGGCTTCCCCTCCCGAGGATGATGAGTATCCTTCTGGCTCGGGATTCAACACCCCCGTAGCCCCCGTTGCTGCGAAGAACGGCATAGAAATGTCTTAACTGCATTAAATTGAATTTAAAAACAGCTGCTTGTCTCGCAGGAGCTGCCCCGGCGAGAGGGCCAGGAGTCGTACCTGTCCGGGCTGGCAGAGGCGTCCACGTCCGCCCCAACAAGCACACTGAAGCGCCCCACCAGCCTGAGCCGCCATGCCAGCGCGGCAGGATTCCCCCTGTCGCCGGTGATCCCACGAGGCCTCGCCAAGGGCCACAAGCCCCACGCTGCGTGCAGCCCCGGCGAGGGGAGCGAGGGGGGCCTGATCGAGCCGGAGGACATCCCGCAGCTGCTGGCCGAAGTGGGGTACTTCGCCGAGTGCCTGGAGAAACTGAAGGACGTGGTGCTCCAGGAAGGTGAGTGCCCCGAACGCTGGCGAGCCGGCACGTGGCCCCGGCCTTCGGCAGGCCTTGGTGTGCTGCAGCTTTCAGATCAAACACAGCGCTCCCTATCTCATGCACCCCCCCTTTGTTACCCGCATGCATGGGTTAAACACTGCCAAAAAAAAAACCAAAAAAAAACCCCGTTTGGCACGTCCAGTCTTGTGTTGTGTCATGCTGTGCTATGCAAACAGCACTCTTGCGCATGGCAAGGCCCCGCCCAGGAAAGCTAGCAATGCAGATGCAATCGTGTAGGCAGATGTTCTCACAATGATGCTGTGTGCTGCTCTGTGTGCTCCGATGAGCATCGATTAGGAATTGGGTGGGGAGAAGGCAGCGTGAATGAACCGGAGACGCCGAAAGATGCCGTCACTGCTTGCATCGAATGCGCTGAGTAAAACCTGGACATTGAAGGACGGTCATGTCTGATAGAAGATGCTAAAAGCTTTACTTCTGCTTCAGAACCAAGACCGGGGGATTCAGAATTTGGAAATCCAGGGGGAAGGGTCAGAGAGGAGGATTTGGGGTCCCTCCTAGTTGAGCTAGGCACCCACAGGCCGTTGACTGGCAACACCCCAGTAACAATCTGTTTATATAACACCTTAAGTTCCTCTTTGTCATCCTTGCAACAGTCCTTTCAGGGAGGTCAATATTATACCCATTTTACAGATGCTGGAGTTGTGGCCAAGACTTGCCTAAGGCAATCTCTCGGCACCCGAGTGGAAGGATTTTCTGGGGCAAGCTCACACCTTCATCAGCACGTGAATGGAGAATCTGCATCTGTGGAAATTCTCCCTCTCCTGGCTGGCCTACGTAGGAGCACCTCGCCCTGCGGTTCACACACACTTTTAAGAGGGCCATGCTCCCAGTCCCATGCGAGGCAGAGGGGTTGCGCGCAGAGGGAAGGGACGGCGCCGCTTCCTGCTTGTCGCTATTTTCATCCGCACACTTTTCCTGTTTATGCAGAGCCTGTGCCAGCTGGTCCCGCCCCGATAAGCCCTGCATGGGTGCGTTCTCCTTACGCTCGTGCCGTGGATGATTTGGCATTTCTCCCTGCAGAACTGCTTCGGCCCGCTCGCGAGACCCCAGTTAACGCTGGACATGTTGGACCAGTGTCCCCAAGCCCAAGGTCCCCTGCAAATCCCCCACCCCCACCCCAAAATAGCTGGTGGCTGGCCTCAGCAGCATGCCGGGACTCACCAAGCCTATTTCTTCTATTACAACGTATTTCATAGCTGGTGGCAGGCATCTTCACCCCACCTTAAAAATATGTTTTTCCTTTTCCATAGCCGAATGGGGTTTATTCCCCTGCAAGCATATGGGGGGAGGTGAGGTTCTGCCAGCTGCCGAATAGGTTTTGTGGTTATCAGTTGTGCTAGCTATTGAAGGTATTAAAATGTGTACATTCACTTTTCCAAATGCGTCCTCCAAATCCCATGATGCCTATTGTCACCGCTGCTGCTGCTGTTGTATTCTCTGCGTTGCAGCAAACCATCCAAAGGGGTTGACAGTTATTGGAAAGTATAAATATAGAATTGTTTTTATTAATATAGTTTGCAGCCCTAAAACAAATGGTTAATGCTCTCTTGAAAAAGAGACTTGTGGAGAGGGGTTCCTGAGAAGCTTTGCAGGCCTGTGCAAAGTGGAAAGTACCGTATTTTTCGCTCTATAACACCCGCCTGACCGTAAGACGCACCTAGTTTTTAGAGGAGGAAAACAAGAAAAAAATATTCTGAATCCAATGGGCACATCATCACAGGCAATTCCCCATCGCTTCCCCATGGGCTGCACATCTGGCAGACTTACTGCACACACATATTCGCTCTATAAGACGCACAGACATTTCCCCTTGCTTTTGAAGGGGGAAAAAATGAGTCTTACAGAGCAAAAAATACGGTATCTTTTGGACACATGAGCTCCCCACTCCAAAACGTAGTAATAAAAAAACAGAGGATCCTACAGCAAAGGGGCTGTTTCATGCTCCACCCCTGTATTTAAGGTGGGTGTTTGAAAGAGGTTATCAAGTTTCTTTCTGGTAGGGTTGCCCCAAACAAGAAACAATTATTGAGTTTCCAGGTGCTCACAGCTTCCAAAGGTGTGGAATTCCTAATTTTGCGTTCCACAAGAACATTGGAAATCAGCATTTGTGTTGGGCTTCTGAAGGAAGGTTGGAGATTTGCTAATGAATGCTGGAAAATTGAGGTGGCTGGAATGCCATAGCCAGCCGGAAAGTTGGTTTGCAAGACACTGCAGCTTTGCCTCTAACAGAACTAGCTTTTCTGACCATCTCCAAGACCATAATCCCCAGGCCCCTTTCAGGTACAAGTCTCTTCTTCCTAAAACTGCAGTACTGGGATATGTGTTGTAAATACAAGAGGAAATTTCAACAGGTATATCTTGTAAGTAATTTGCCACGCAAACCTTCAACAACCCTATACATTTCCATTATAGGATCGCTATTAGGTTGCGGTCCTTGAATGCAAATGTATAGGATCGCTATTAGGTTGCGGTCCTTGAATGCAAATGTATAGAATCGCTGTTAGGTTGCGGTCCTTGAATGCAAATGTATAGGATCGCTGTTAGGTTGCGGTCCTTGAATGGAAATGTATAGGATTGCTATTAGGTTGCGGTCCTATGCCCACTTCCCTGCAGTAACCCCTATTCAGATGAACAGGACTTACTTCCAAGCACTGCTTCATTTCAGCACATCAGTTCAAGCAAGAACATACCAGATAGTCCTGCAGTGCCTGTTTTCTCAGAGCAAGAGAGCTTATTTCCTTACTCACGGGAAAGTACATGTTTACCTAGGATAGAAAGCCTCAGAATACAACAGGACATGTTTCCAATATATCCAGTTGCAAAAGGTGCAGCAAGATGACATCTCTATGATAAAGAAACTCTGCAAGGGAGGCTTGCAACACTGCTTAGAAAGAGGGGCCAGGAGGCAAAGTCCCAGAAAGGGGCAAAATATTATTTTGGAGAGCCAGTGTGGTATAGTGGTTAGAGCACGGGACTGGGACTCAGGCGATTCGGGTTCGTGTCCCTGCTTGGCCATGGAGCCAACTGGGGGACTTGGGGCCAGTCACAGACCCTCAGCCCAACCTACCTCACAGGGTTGTTGTTGTGGGGAGAAGATGGAGGAGGAGAATGATGTCAGCTGCCTTGAGCCCTTGGTAGGAAAAAGGCAGGATATGAATCGGAAAATAAAGACAGAAAGACAGAAAGACAGAAAGAAAGAAAGAAAGAATCGTGTAGAGAAGCAGACATAAACCCCTCAAAACGCTCAAACCCTCTGGGGTCATCCCAGGAAGAAGCCCAGAAAGAAATTCAAGACAGACGAAAGAGCAGAGTCCCTCACGCAGTCCAGAGTTCAAATACGGAAGGTGCTACCATGAAGCGGGGCGGCCACCAACTTGGATGGCTTTAGAACGGCGTTAGGCAAGGGCGACCTGCCCTGTTGGGTGTGTGCCGTCCTCAGGATCCAGGGACCATGAGCCTGGAGAACGTGGCCGGGAAACGCTGCTGCACCCGTGTGCACCTATTGCTTTTCTTTCGAACGGCATGCTGGTTCGTCGAGGCAGGCTGTGGCTCTCCCACACCTTGGGTGGATTCCCCCATGGAGATGGCCACCCGATCGCTTTGCTGGCCCGTTCCATCCCCTTATTGACTAATATGTTCCGGGGATGATTCATGCTCTTGTGCACAGGGTGGCAGACGCTCGCGTCCCCTTCAGTGCACATGCAGTGTGACCCATGGGCCCATCATGGGCATGACACGAGTTTATGGCGTAGCAGGGGAAGGGTGAAAACATTTTTGGAGCAGAGAGACCGTTCTGCTCCCAAGGCGCGATCTCAGGAGTGGTTTGACTTGCCTGAAGCAAAACCCACACGCCCCTGCACCTGGACTTACGTTTCCTTCCTCAGTTTTGGCAGGGACGGGGAATATAAACAGTCCTGCAAGTGTGAAACAAAAACAGGACAAAACAAGAAATATGCTCCAACTCCTGCAGCATTTTCTCACAAACAAGTTTGACTGGGGGTATTTATGGATTTAAAGTATTTTTATGCCACTACTCAGCTCAAAAAAGCAAAACAAAGCCCTGTAGAACTGCAACAAAACTCTTTTTTTTTTTTTTTGCAAGTTCATAAAATCAAACAAGCACACGATGGCTAGAGCAATGCATGGATCTTCGTACCAAGGTTAAAAGGGGTGCCTGGTTGGTGGTTGAGCTGTGCAGAACTGGGCATCCTCACCTGGCCAAGGCCCTGGAATGGAAGGTTATCACCTGTCAAGGTGTGACAAGTATTCTCCATGCACATGCAGGTGTCCGAGTTTTGTTTCTCCCTTTGCTTTCTCTGGATGGCTGTCAAAAGGGGAGCCGTCCAAAGGAAACAAAGCAAAAAGGGGTGACCAGCAGATCACACTTTTGCAGTTAAATCCTCTAGGTTTTGAGAAAGAGCAGACTTTTCTCCGTTTCCTCACACTTTCCCAAGGCTCTAACAGCTTGGAAAAGTGGGAAAATGTGAGCCATTCTCTTTTACGGGAGCAGGGAAATCTGAGAGCTACTGTATTTTTTGCTCTATAAGACGCGCCTGACCATAAGACGCACCCAGTTTTTAGAGGGGGAAAACAAGAAAAAAAATATTCTGAACCAAACGGGCACATCATCACAGGCACATTCCCCATCGCTTCCCCATGGGCTGCACATCCGACAGACTTACTGCACACACATATTCGCTCTATAAGACGCACAGACACTTCCCCTTACTTTTGAGGGGGGGAAAAGTGAGTCTTATAGAGCAAAAAATGTGGTAATTGTCAAAGCTGGTTCCTTTTAAAAGATCTTTTTAAAACCTGGCCCCCTCATGCTTTGTTTTATTTTTCAACAGGACTATATATATATTCATACCTGCATTATATCCTCATAAACACCCCCCACAAAGAACCCTATCTATCTATCTATCTATCTATCTATCTATTTGGGGATTGGTTTTTTTTACCCCGTCCAATACCTTGCGGGTCTCTGGATGGCTTACAAATCAAAAATTCAATAAATACATATATACCCAAATAATACAAAAGAATCCATGACTGAGCATAAAATTTATGCTCATAAAACTTATGCATAAAACTTAAAATATTAAACATTAAAAGTACGGAAGAATAAGAAGGTCTTGACCTGGCAGCAAAAGGCATATAATGTCGGCGCCAGGCAGACCATTCTGGGGAGTGCATTCCACAGCCAGGGAGCCACCACAGAGAAGGCCCTACTCCAAGTATAGTCTCTCCTAACCTCCTTCAAGGAGGGTTCCCGGAGCAGGGCCTCTGTTGCAGATCTTAAGGGACGGGAGGGCATGTAGGGAAAAAGATGTTCCTTCAGGTATCCTGGTCCCAAGCCATTTAGGGCTTTGTAGGTCAAAACCAGCATCTTGAATTGGGCCCAGACTTCAACTGGAAGCTAGTGAAGCTGATAGAGGACCGGCATTATATAAGAATAGCAATCGGCCCCCAATAGCAATCTGGCAGTTCTGTTTTGAACCAGTTGAAGTATCCGGACTGTCTTTAAGGACAGCCCCACGTAGAGCGCATTAGGGAAGAAGGTTGAGGAAAGAGAAACTGCAGAAACAAAATACCTTGTTTCACCACTAGTACAAAACACCAGTCTTACTGATGCCAAATTACATTTCTGAAAATTTCTTGCATCGTTTCAGAATTTCATTCTTCAATTGAGATTGCCTATTAGGTAAAATCAAGTCTAAAGTTAATTCTGGACTGCCCTTTGGTGCAGCTTGCATTAATTCCCCCTGCCCTGTCACCAAAATTCACATGCGCTTTGATAAAACACAACGCAAAAATGACATCCTGATGCAATTATAGGTGTGATTATAATTAATGTTCTATAGTCCTGACAGTGCCAACAACAAAGTGTGTTTCTAATATGAAACCGCACAGGTACCAAGTATTACTCCATTGGGGGTGGCAAAGACTTATTTTCTTATGATAACGTCAAGGATAAATGTGGTCAAGGAATGGTTGCGAACTTACCAGCCTGGGGAGTAGGCATGGGTTGCTTTCACAACAGTAGGTCAGGTTCAACAGCTCTCTTCAAGCTCATCTGTACTCCATGACAGTTCCAATGTTGATAGGGCTCCTTAGCCACTCCAGATGTGACTCTGAGCTATTGATGGTGCGGAGCCCAGGCATCATAGACAGGATCCTTCAAAACTGAGTCAGATCTGGAGCCCTGCCAACAGTCAAGTTGCCAGCTTCCACTGGGCATCAGATGAACCAAATGAGAATTCCGTTGTCCAAATACAGGTCAAAGTGACTTTAAAGATGTGGGATCACAGGCTAATAATAATAAAAAAAAGTTGGCGACTCCAGCGGCTAGGGAATGGTGGGAATCATTCTTGCTGACCTCTGTCTGATGCTGGGAAAGTTGGCTGGCCAGCTGGCCTCCTAGATAGCAGTGATGACAAAAAGTTGAGTGACAGTGGAATGGCTGAAGCTGAATGGAAGGGAAGCGAACTCCCAAGCCGTGCAACGGGGGCATTCAAATCGACTGGAAAAATGCAGACGGAAGCCATAAATAGACTATGGCTGATGTTTTAAAGGGGAGAGGTGGGGATTCTGCTTATCAAAGATGGTTAGCCTTTTTTGAACCCTCTCCAGCAGGATGCTGGTGCTTTGCAGCAGTGCGGCAGGCAGAAATTCAGCTGGTGAAGCTTGCCCTAGAATGGCAGTATGCAGCCACGAGAGAGAGAGAGAGAGAGAGAGAGAGAGAGAGAGAGAGAGAGAGAGAGAGAGAGAGAGAGAGAAAGCAACACCAATCTTGTCTTTTGCAGATGGCCTGGAGTCGCGGCGGCAGCTTGCCCACGAGTGTTTGGGGGAAACCTTACGGATTCTCCGACAGGTCATTAACAGGTACCCTCTACTGAACACTTTGGAGACCTTGACAGCCGCAGGAACGCTTATATCAAAGGTCAAAGGTGAGTGCATTCCATCAGGGACCGTCATTGTTTTGTGAACCCTGGAAAACAGGCTAACAGGGTTTTCCTCCTAGGGGAAATTGGGCATGCATGCCTTAAAAAGATAATGCGGTGGACAAATGACCCTTTAGGAATCACTGTATAGAATTTCTGGCTCCTGTGGCGTATACAACTCTGTATGAATCCACTTTCCCCCTGCTCCTTGTCCAAATACTGTAGCGGATAACACTGGAGAATGGTATTTGATCTGCATTTTTAATGAGCTGTCCTAAGCTGTTTTTCCTGGATCAGAATCTTGCAATTCTTTGGATTGCATGTGTCTGAGTTTTGCAGTCAGCTCAAAAAATACTCAATTGGGTGGATAAGGAATGCAGATAATGGGAATTTTCATGCAATTAAAGAATCACATAGACAAGGAAGAAATACACTTACAATTGACTACATGTTTGACTGAGTTATCTATTCATCACAACTGTTGGCTCTGGGATTCCTAGGAAAACCAAGATGCAAAAGAAAAAAGACTATAAATGAGATCTCTACACCGTATCATCTTAAACATTCATCGCGGTTTCCCACTAACCCTGTTTTGTAATCTATCAGCGTCATATCTGTGTCCACTGTTAAAGGCTTATAAAACCTTCTTTGAGAGTAAATAAAGAGACGCTTTAGAATTGTAGCAAGGGAGGATACACCACACATTAAAAAAGAGAAAAAAACAATTGTATTTCTGGCTTCCTGTACCCTGAAGTGCTAACCACAAGGTAGCCCAAGTCTTCAGTTAAATCTACCAGCGGATTCCTTGGTGCTATGCTTTGCAGAAAGCAAAACTCCTTCCTGCACTACAAAACTAGGGTAGCTATTCAGTTGTTCTGTAATGTAAATAAATGATTATCAAATGGTCATGAGAGAAAGGTGTGAGAAAACCCCTTCCAAGCCAAAGAGGATCCAACATTTCTGTTGTTCCAGCACTGGGGTCCTTTAGTACCCCTGAAGTGTTGGCTGCAGAAAAGCTCTTCAGTGCAGACTTATCCATAGCCCCTCTCTATACAGGTGCTCCCCAGGAATTGTTCTGCCCACCCCTTTCTAAATATCCCAGTTACCCCAATTCTTTTTGCCTTGAGTTACTTTTATCTGATCAATCTGATTTTATCTCCTTGACTACAGCCAAATATTGTTCAGTGGTTTGTATAGTGCATGGTACAATTAACCCCAAATGTTGCTAGGTTCTACTAGAATGCTTTTACTTTCTTATTTTAATTACTGTAATTGTATCAGTATTGTATATTTCTTATTTTTAATTGTCATTTTATGCTTTATTTATTGGCTGATCAATGACCGAATAAAGGATTGATTGATTGATTGATTGATTATGCTCTTCAGCCAAGGTCCCCTGTGACTTGAATTAGAAGCTTCTTGTCTGTATTTCCTGTCCTTTTAGTTCCTTACTCCACCGTGGTGTTAGTGATGGATTGCTTCTTAGTAGCTCCATTGTTATGCAGTTCTTGTTCCTTGTGAAGGGGTGCAGGGCTTTAATTATGGATTTCCTCTCCTATTGTGATATAGGAGTTTCTGTAAGTCAATGGAAAGAGGAAAGTCAAAATTAAGGGAACTCATTCAGGCGGAAATAAAGCTCAGTTCATCAGTAATCCTGTTGTCAAATCAAAAGGAACAGTGGCAAAAGCTGCAAGAAGGAAGCTTCTAATGAAAGACACAATATCAAAGCTGAGGTATAGGCAGAAGGAGTCTAGAGTAGAAACCAGGACCAGGAATGGTGGAGCTGGATAGAGGTCTTAGCACAATGCAGGAGCGCCAGAGGCAAAGAGACAAGCAAGGGGCAGGTATCCAGCAAGCCACGAGAGGTTCAAAGGAACACCTGGAACCAGGAGCAGGCAAGGAGCAGATGCCAAAAGAAGGCAGGGCAGAATCAGAGATCATTTTCCAGCAACGGAGGTCAGAAAAGACAAGGAACAGGTGCCTGGCAAGGCTGAAGGGGAAACCTGGAGGTGGAAGCACTACGGAACCACCTGCAGTGCTGTGGTTGAGCCCAGCAGCACCCGGAAGCCTGTTATAGACCTGCCAGGACAGCCAGCTGTGCTGCATGATCACCCAGGCTCGATCCCTGCAAGGACCTCCGAGTGTGGTCCTGATCTTGCAGGTACTTGTGGGGCAAATTGCACTGCTTACCCTCTGGGAGGCTGTGTCCAGAAGGACGCAATGGTGCTTTTTTTTAATAGGTGGGGATCTTCTGGAAGACTCTTGCAGGTTGTTCGCCCTCTTCCTGTTTTACCAAACCTACTGGTGGAAGGTTTCTAATTCCCTCTCTGTGTTTGGAACACTCCTGGTTTTTTATGTGTTTATTTTTTGCCATAAGTTTCATGCTTAAATAATATTGTCATTCAATTCTTGAGTTTTCTTTCTTTTGTTAATCTGGGGGAGCATGGAAAACATTCCTAGAGACACCCAAATAGCCCCTGTGAGCTTGGAACTGCTCAAGGAAGTTCCAAGTGTTCTCTCTCTCGCTTCCCATGCAGGGTTCCATTATGAATCCAACCAGGAAGCCGACAAGCGGGAATTCGAAAAGGCCGTGGAGACGATGGCGGTGTCCTTCAGCAGCACGTAAGCAAACGGCTGGCCCTCGGATCCCCCTGCCTCACCCCACTTGACCCAGAAGCCAAGCCAGGGCATTGCACTGTGCAAGGGGGCACACGGACCCGCTCCAGAGTCCATCCGAAGAGCCATTGCTCTTCCCAGCTGATCTGATGCAGCCTTCCCTGAAGATCTGGCTGAGAAGAGAATTGAGGATCGGGGCTTATGATTGGAGGGTTATAGAAACACAGAGAGAGAGAGAGCGAGTCAGAAGAGGTCTCCCGGGCCATCTAGTCTGACCCCCAGCTCCATCCGGCTCCGTTCATGACATGCCCACCAAGTGCATGTTCAGCCTGTCCTTAGTGGGGCCAGGCAAGACAGCTGAGGTGGCATTTTCCAAGCTGCCTTTGGACTGGAATGAGTTCCTCCAGATCCTCAGCTGCAGAGGAAACCTTGCAGAGCCCCAGTTCTCTTCTTTGAGCGAGATCTCTCTGGTGGCTGATGCTTCCTAGCCCGCAGTCCCCTGACCCCTGATGTGCAGCACGTTTTGAGCAGTTTCCCCTGTTCTGAAATGCTGACATTTCAAAATGGGACCTTTCAACCAAAGCTGGGTTTTGCTCTCATCCTGCCTCTTGTTCTGCTCTCATCCTGCCTCTTGTGCTCACTTGGAGAGCAGCCCCAAGAGCTCCTGCAAAAACCAAGCCAGCCCTCAGGTTGGAAGAGCTTCCACACCCATCCCTGTTCTGCACTCTTGAACGTCAAAGACGCAGGGAGACAGCTGTTCGTAGGCCACCTAATAGACCATCAAGCTCTGCATGATGCAGCAAACCCAGAGTTAAAGCATCCAGAAATGCAGCCACATGGCTTTGGCTTAAGCCTCCAGCCAAGAAGGTTAACCAAGAGCATCTTCTAACTATCCAGGTGGGGGTGAAAGACTTGGAATACCCCCACCACACACACACACAAAGCCCTTTTGAACACAACGGAATGCCAGGATCTCAGATGGCCTGATTCAAGTAGTTCTCCCAGGTGCCGTTACAAAAACTTCTCTGAAAGGTGCAAGGGGAGCCTTTTCCTTCCCTGAGGAAGAGTTGGAACAAGGGGAACCACTTCCAGGTGTGCTTGCTGCATGACTTTAAGAAAGGAGCAGTGGTTTTTCCTGTTGTGTTTAAAGGGATGAGGAGGAAAAGGAAGGCTGGAGAGCTGATGGCCCATCTGTGTGTGTTGCTGGAGTTCTGATCACAGCCACCAAATGCCCAAACCATCGTTGGAGATGGGCAAGGAGACCCCCTTGGTAGACTCATTCTGCTCTCGGCTAATAACTTCAGGGGGATTCTAGGGCAAGCTTCCAAGAGTGGAATGAGGTTTTCCCTGGAAGCCTCGCCGGAGTCTCAGTCCGACGGGATCAGCTTGATGCAGTCAGAAACCCCGGGCTGGCCTATGGCCTCTTTTATGCAGCTCTGAGCACTCGGGCTTCCGTGGGTCACCCCCAGATTTATAAGCCTAATTTTGTGTTTTCCCCCAGAGTCTCCGAGTTCCTCATGGGGGAAGTGGACAGCAACACGCTCCTCTCCATCCCACCCAGTGAGCAGAACCAGGTGAGCTGAGCCGGTGGAGCACTGGCCTGCTTCTCCGGGCAGCATGGCCGAAAGTCAGCCCCGCTGCAGCGGTGGAGAGCAAATGAGTTTGGCCTGGCACCAATGCTATATTCTTTTCAGCACCAGGCAAACCCCACTTTTTATTTTCCCTCTATGTTAATGTTTAGTTGGTCTTAACTGGGGTTTTAGTATATTAATTGTCAGACGCTGTGCTGTTGGTTTATTCTACTCATTTTGTACTCCGTCCTGAGATGTCTGTAGTGGATGGGTTAGAGAAGCTTTAAATAAATAAATAGATGCCAGTACTGCTTAGATTAGACTCCCCCAGCCTGGTGCCCTTTTCAATACAGTGGAAAGCTGGGATCCGGAATGGTCTTTTTCTACTGGTTCTCCTGGGTGATGCTTAGCATCCAGGCTAGAAGCTGCCCACCCCATCTGGCTTCTCCACTGGAGTGACCAGCTCTCCACAGTATCCAGTATGGATTTTCCCCACTCCCAAGGGTTAAACCCTGGACATTCTGCAGCTCCAACACAGCCAGGAAGCGCTGCAAATGTCAAATATAACTCTCCAAATAGATGCATTTTGAGCTTTTTAAAAACCAGGGAGCCCTAATGTCCTCATTGAATTCAGAGCCAATTTCAGCCCACCCGCTGGCACCAATTTGAATGCTGGGAAATTTAGAACAATTTGCAGGATAAATAAGTGGGGAAAACAGTTTTATTTCACGGGAAATGGGTATGGGGGCTCAGGGCTGTGCCCACAGAAAAGATGGGATTCAAGGAGGGATGTATAAGGGAAAACAGCCCTTGGTGTTCTCAGTTTCTCTCTCTTCCCAATGCCACAGTGTATGGAAAATTTATATGGAGGAATGACTGGCCACAGTCCAGAAATGGTGCCAGATGGCAAGAAAGACTTCAGTTCAAGTAAGCAATAATAATAATAATAATAATAATAATAATAATTGCAGCCTTCACTGTGGTTCTGCATTTCGTCATGCCTCTCCCTTGCAATGTATTAATGACATACAAATAGGCTCTGAAAAAAACACCACAAAAAGCCATCTTTCGATGGCTCTGCAATATGTCAGTTTTTAAATATTGGATATGTTTTTGTATTGTGAGCCGCCCCGAGGCTGCTGCAAGGGGTGGCATATAAATATTTAAATAAATAAATAAATGTCAAGAAACTTTTTCTGCAATGGTGATCAATGCTCAAGGACCTATTTCAGATGCCTGCAAATTGCAGCACAAAAGACTCTTGTGCAATCAAGGCAAAGGATTTTGGGCAGTCTTTGCAAAAATGAAAGCACTGGCTCCAAGGGACTTAAATCCAGGGTGCGGAGTCTTGGGACTGGGCATCAAGGGTTTCCCTCTGGGGAAAGCGAATGTCTTCTGCTCCCACCTTATGCATTATTTCATGGCTTCTTGGCATTTGTGGAGTTGCTCCACGAATTCTTAGTAGCTTTAACATAAAGCGTGCTGTTGTTTGGGGGAGTTCAGTGGTCTTCTTTGGCCCTGCCCCTTCTACCTCGAGCTGGAATGAGGCCCCTGAGAAATTTCAGCAATGCAATTTGCTGACCCAGTGTGGGTGACATTGACAGAAAGGAAAGGAAAGGTGTGGCCAACCATGTACTCAGAATGTTACAAACTTACCTTAGAATCATAGAATAATGGAATTGGAAGGGGCCAGGAAGGCCATCAAGTCCAACCCCTGCTGTTGCAGGACACCAGTTCATACCACCCCTCTCAAAGGGCTGCCCAGTTTCTCCTTGAATGTCTCCGGTGTGGGAGAGCCCCCACCTCTCCAAGCAGCTGGTCCCATGGCCCCATTGCTCTGACAGCGAGGAAACTCTTCCTGACGTCTAGCCTGAGTCTGACTTGCTGCAGCTGGACTTTTATCAGTGAGAAGATACCTTGGCCTTCCTCTTTGTGATAGCCTTTGAAGGATTTATAGAGAGATATTATGTCCCCTGTCAGTCTTCTCTTCTCAAGGCTGAACAGGAAGGACAAGTGCCAAGTTCTCTCAGTCTCTCCTCATAGGGCTTTCTCAGAATCACAGAACCATTGAATTCTATGATTGAACTGGAAGGGGCCATGAAGGCCATCGAGTCCAGCCCCCTGCTGTTGCAGGACGCCAGTTCACACCATCCCCCTCGGACGGCTGCCCAGGTTCTTTGTGAATGCCTCCACTGTGGGAGAGCCCCCCACCTCTCCAGGCAGCTGGTCCCACTGCCTATTGCTCTGACCTTGAGGAAGCTTTTCCTGATGTCCAACCTGAATCTGGCTTGTGGTAGCTGGACTTGAACATTCTGTGTCCTACGTTCTTTCAGCAATGAGAAGATATCTTGGCCTTTGAAGGACTTATAGAGGGATACCATGTCCCCACTCAGCCTTCTCTTCTCAAGGCTGAACATGCCCAGTTCCCTCAGTCTCTCCTCACAGGGCAGCGTTTCCAAACCCTGGATCATTTTTGTTGCCCTCTGCTGGACCCTTTCTAATTGACCTGCATCTTTCTTAAATCTTGGTGCCCAGGACTGGACACAGAATTCCAGGTGAGTTCTGACTAGTGAGGAGTATAGAGCAACTACTGCTTCTCATGATCTGGAACTAATACTTCAGGGTTGATCTCCTCTAGGACTGACCGGTTTGATCGCCTTGCGGTCCAAGGGACTCGCAGGAGTCTCCTCCAGCACCACAATCCAAATGTCTCAATTCTTCGGTGCTCAGCCTTCCTTATGGTTCAAATTTCACAGCCATACATTGCAACTGGGAAAACCGTAGCCTTAACTATATGCACTTTCTGTCAGCAGGGTGATGTCTCTGCTTCTTAGTCTGCTGTCTAGATTTGCCATAGCTTTCCTCCCCAGGAGCAAGCGTCTTTTAATGTCTTGGCTGGAATTACCATCTGTGGTATTTGGAGCCCAAGAAACTAAAACCTGTCTCTCCCTCCATTATTCCCCATATATTTGTCAGGAAGGGATGGAACCAAATGCCATAATCTTAGTTTTCTTTATGTTGAGTTTCAAGCCAACATTTGTGCTCTCCTCTTCCGCCCACATCATGACCCTCGCTCGTTAGTTCCTCTTCAATGTCTACCATTAGAGTGTCATTGTCATGTAATTTCAGGACATCTCAGATTGTTGACATTTCGGCAGCAATCTTAATCCCCACTTGTGACTCATCTAGGCTGGCCTTTCACATGATGTGCTCTACTTATAAGTTAAATAGTCAGGGGGATAAAATACAGCCTTGCCATGCTCCTTTCCCAATCAATCATTCTATGTCCAGTTCTCAGTGCTGCTTCTTGACCTGCATAGAGGTTTCTCAAGAGACAAATAAGATGGTCTGGTACTCCCATCTCTTTAAGCACTTGCCACAATTGGTTGTGATCCACACAATCAAAGGCTTTAGCATAGTCAATGAAGCAGAAGATGTTTTTCTGGAACGCCCTAGCTTTCTCCCTGATCCAGAGTAAAGATCATTTGATCTCTAGTACCTCTGCTTTTTCGAAACCCGGCTTGTACTTCTGGTAGTTGCTATGACCAGTGTGTTCTCTTGACAAAATTCTGTCAGTCTTTGCCCTGCTTCATTTTGTACTCCAAGGCCAAACTTCCCTGTTATTCCGGTTATCTTTTGACTTCCTACTTTAGCTTTCCAATCCCCCATGATGATAAGGACATCATTTTTTGGTGTTACTTCTAGAAGGTGTTGTAGGCCTTGAACCGGTCAACTTCAGCCTCTTCAGCACCAGTGGTTGGGGCATAGACTTGGACTCCTGTGATGTTGAATGGTTTGCCTTGGATTCGAACTGAGATCATTCTGCCATTTTGGAGATTGTATCCCAGTACTGCTTTTCCTACTCTTTTATTGACTATGAAGGCTACTCCATTTCTTCTGAGGGATTCTTGCCCGCAGTAGTATACCTGATGGTCACCTGAATTAAATTCACCCATTCCTGTCCATTTTAGTTCACTGATCCTAAGATGTCAATGTTCAGTCTTGTCATCTCTTGTTTGACCATATCCAGCTTGCCTTGATTCATGGATCTTACGTTCCAGGTTCCTACGGAGTATAGATCTTTGCAGCATCAGACTTTCCTTTCATCACCAGATACATCCGCAACTGAGTGTCCTTTGGGCTTTGACCCAGTCGCTTCACTCTTTCTGGCGCTACTAGTACTAGCCCTCTGCTCTTCCCCAGTAGCATATTGGACACCTCCCGACCCGAGGGGCTTATCTTCCGGCATCATATCTCTTTGCTCTTTGGTACTGTCCATGGGGTTTTCATGGCAAGGGTACTGGAGTGGGTTGCCATTTCCTTCTCCAGTGGATCACCTTTTGCCAGATCTCTCTGCTATGACCTGTCTGTCTTGGGTGACCCTGCACGGCAGAGCTCATCGCTTCATTGAGCTACACAAGCCCCTTCGCCATGGCAAGGCAGTGATCCATGAAGGGGATTTGGGGAGTTACCCAGTCAAAGAATGAGATCAAATTAGTCTGACAGGATTTATTTTTGATAAATCCATGCTGGCTTCTATTAATCACTGCATTTCCTTCAAGCTGCTTGCAGATGGATTTTTAAAGAATTTGCTCCAAATTTTTTCCAGGGATTGATGTCAGACTAACTGGTCTATAGTTCCCAGGTTCATCTTTTTTCCCCTTTTTGAAGACAGGGACAACATGAGCCCTTCTCCATTCACCGGGCGCCTTTCCTGTTTTCAGGATTGATCAAAGATAATTGGCAGTGGTCCCGAGAGTCCCTCTGCTAGCTCTTGTATGACTCTGGCCTGGAGGTGATCGGGCCCTGGAGCTCTGAAAGTGTTTCTTCCCGCTAGGTCTTCCTTGACCATTTGTCTGTCCATCTTGGGCTGCCATCTCTCACTTCCAGCTGGAACTTCCTCTTGATTGCAGATTTCCTTGTGGGAGAAGACGGAAGCGAAGGAGGGATTGAGCGCCTCTGCCTTCTCTTTGTTCTCTGTTTTCCCTCTGCCACCCAGTTGAAGTAGCTGGTCACCCTTCTCTTCCTCATGTCTTTTGTTCTGGATGTATCTGAAGAAGGCCTTCTCGTTGTGCTTAGCAGTTCACAGTTCATCTCCTGCTCAGCCTTCTGGACACAATTTCTGCAATTCCCTGCTGTTTGCAAGAAATTCTTCTTTCGTGGCCTGGCCCTGCTTCCACTTCCTGTGCATGTTCTTTTTTCCTTTCAGGTGTTCACCTTGTTAAATAAAATGGAGGAGGGAACACAGCACAAAGCAGGTCCCCTTCTTTTCCCATTGAGGGGCACATTCGGGGGGGGGGCAATCTAAAAGAACCACATGCCCACACACGTAGGGCTGAACTCAGCAGGCCCCCATCTCCCCCCCCAACCTCTTCCTTCTCTGCCTTCCCAACAGTCCGTCAGAGGCAGCTGCTTCGTACTGACCAGAAGCAATTTTTGTTTTGCAGCAAGACTCAGGGCAGCCTAAAACCACCCCTGTGATAAAAGAGCTGAATGAGGGAAATTAATGTAATTTTAATGTAATTTCATCGGGTCTTATATTAATTTATGCCATTGTTTAGTATTTCAATTATCTTTAATCGCTTAGAAATGCCATGGCGAAATAGGCGGTATATAATGTGTACATAAATAAATTAGCTCACCCCACAGTATCACTGCTTTCAGAGAGGAGTTTGCTGACAGGGCCTTTTTGGTGGTGTCCACCCTGGTTGTGAATTGCCTCTACAGAAGGGACTAGTTCTTGATGCCAGGACCTTCTCCCAACCATTTAATATTGACCTAGTTGTGTGTTTCTTTGCTTTTCTCATGACCCACTCTGGAGGCTTTTCTGAAGGAGCTTCCTGAACTAAATAAACACATTCAACTATGTAATGTGTTTTGCTGACACCTGACCATGCTTGTTTTTCAATCCTTATTCCCCTTCTGTGTGGGCAGCCCGTCTGTCGGCAGAAGAGGTGGACGTCCTACTGCAGAAATGCGAGGGAGGGGTGGAAGTGGCCCTTAACTACGCCAAGAATGTCTCCAAGTACATGAAGGACCTCATCTACTACCTGGAAAAGAGGACGGCTCTGGGTGAGCAGCAAGAGGAGGGAGAAGCCTAGGCCAGGCCTGCTTCGCGCCAATCCTTCCCCAGGAACCAGGAACCCTCTCCATCCTTCTCTTTTCCTTCCCCAGAGATGGAGTTCGCAAAGGGGCTTCACAAGGCGGTGAACACCTGCAAGCAAACCATCACGCACTTGGTACGTCTATGTGCCTATATCCATCCGGCAAGGCAGTGCAGCCAGCTCTGACAGCACAGCTTGGAATATCCGTAGAGGCCATTTCTATAGACAACTAGTCTGGAAACCCACCAAAAGTCTCTTTCGAGTGTTTTTCTCCCCTCTCTGCTGCTCTCACAGCTGCCGATTCTATCAGTTTTTGCCAACAGTAGATGGAGCTAGTTCGCCTTGTTAGGCTAGATAAGAAGACAGCTGTCCAGTATAACCAGAAGGTCCTGGCTGGGAAAGACTGCTTTCCCAGTAGCTCACACATTATTCCAGTTCCACAAATCCTGTGACCAGTACTAGCTGGTGGAAGGTCTGATCCGCGACTTAATCATACACCCCTCAGGGTTTTGCTAAGCTATCCAAGAAACAGCCATAGAATTTGCAGAGAAAATGTGGCTTATCTGGTGAGGACTGCAATAGGAGAAATATTGGAAAATAAGAAATAGTACCATTGTCTGTGGAATATGGATATTAAGAAAAGCTGAGACTGGGCTCTGCAATAGCTTTTCTGCACACAGAAAATCCTGCAAGCCTAGAGTTGGAGTGGAGGGGGCCTTATAGACAAACTGGTCCAGCTTGGAAGTCAAGCACCAGTAGTGTCCAGTCTTTGCTTCAAGAGCTCCACTGGGAAAAAGCCCAGTGACACCCAGCTCACTGGCAGAAAAAGGCCAACAGAAACGTGTTCACCACCCACCCTGCTATTTTGCCTAGGAGACTTAGGCAGTGCATTGCGAGTACTTAGCAAGCGGTTAAACTTACCTGGGCAGGTGGTAAGTTTGTGGAAACTCAGGAAAGCAGCCCTCTGGATTTGCAGCATCCCCACATCGCCAAAGAGAACCTGAGGCAGAGCAGGGTCCAAATGCTGGAAGACAAGCAGAGCAGGGAGCAGGTTCCTGAGACGGCATGGAGCGGGTGGCATTCACGAGAGGCACTGGGTGCAGGGGAAGCGATTCCACAAGGCGCGATACAGGAAGGAAGGAACTGAGCTGCACTACAGTGAGCAGAGAGACCCGTGCTGCTAAGGCGAGGCAGCAAGGCAGACTAGAGCAAGGCAGGGCCCAGACAGAGAGAGGCCCAGGCCAGGTGTGGGAGCCGGACCTCACTGCATTGCTAAGGCTGCCCCTGCAGCAAGAGCTGGCTCTTCCCCCAGGACTCCACTGGAGGCTGAGCACTCCTGCAGGACCTGGGCCCCAATCCTGCAAATACTGCAGTGTCCATTTGGTTCCGGCCACTAGATGGAGCCCTTGAGCTTTGGAGAGCCTGATGCCTATACAGGCAGGACACGATCATGTAACCCTTTAGAGTGTGTGTTACCATGAACTGCAAGGCCAAGAGTTGGGGAAAGCACATCTGTGCGGGTCTGTTGGAACTCAATTTCTGTGGTAGGTTATAAAGTGTCAGAACAGGTGTGGGGGGAGGAGTAGGAACTACGAGGAGGCCAGAAGCCCCCTGAAGAACCAGGATTTGCCATTGCTATGAAGGGGAATACGGGTGTTTTAAAAGACCCAAAGGGGGAGAAATGGCGTTCATTGCGTGGCTATAGTGCGACGTTTGTCCTCTTTGCCTGATTGACACCTGCACTGCGGTTGCTTTGTGTTTGTCTTGTGTCCCTTTCAGCCTTTCATGCCGTTCTTCTCTATCTATTCTCTGGCGCTGGAGCAAGACATGGAATACAGTGTCAGCTCTCTGCAAGCTGCCTCCACGTTGCGAACGGAAACGTTCCTGCAGGTAAGAGGGAGGTGAGGCTGAAGCCGGCTCTTTGGACAAGGAATTGCGCAAACTTGCACAACCGGGTCTAAGTCAGGCTGAGGTGAGAAACACCACTCGGCAATAGGAGTTTCCGAAAGGAGGGACTTCAGCAAAGCCAGGGCCAAAATGCAGCGAGGCATCATCCCAAAACTGGGATAGGGAGCATGGAACAACAGTCACTCTCCCCCTCTTTCCTTCCTTGCCCATCCCTTTTTCCTTGTGTGTCATGTCTTTTCAGAGAGTGACTCACACTTGACTGATCACAGCTAAGTTGCTCTGGCTGCAGAGCAGGGTAGAAACACTTTAAATAATCAAACAATTAGTCTGTGTTGGGTAAACCAATTTGCACGGAGCTGAAAGAAGTGACACTAGCATAGTATAGGCCGACACCTTCATTAAAGAGAGTTCAGAGCCTCTGTGGCCCAGAGGCCCACACATCCTCTCACATGTGGTTCTCCCGCTCTCCCACTCAGCCAGGCTCTTGCACGGGTCAGTTTTTTTGCAGGACAAAAAAGCAAGGGAGCAAATGGGCAGACGCATCAGTCCACCAAATAAATCGGAGCTTCTTTCCCGTTTGCTCTTTGCCTTCTCCAGCCGCTGACGTTGAGGCGTCTGGAGCATGAGAAACGTCGGAAAGAGATCAAGGAACAGTGGCACCGGGCCCAAAGGAAGCTGGTGAGGAGCAAGGATGCTTTGTGGAATGGGAAGGGAGTAACGGCTTGACTAACACAACGACCAAGACCTGGGCCAGTCTGCTAGTTTCCAGTCTGGGTGACTAAGCCAGTCACTGCCTCTCAGCCTCACCTACCTCACAGGGTTGTTGTGATGGTGAAACACAGAGGCGGTGGATCTGCAAGAAGGCGTTACATGAGAGCGGAATTCTCCACCTCCTGCCCAGTGATGCTTCCTTGCCTTCCGTCTCAGGGCCAAATCCGTCTTCGGAGAGACCAAGTGGACAGGGCCAAAAAGGCCCAGCATAGCTTAGTTGAAAGCCCTTCCTGCCGGTAATTTGGCCCCAGGAGGCAAGCATTGACCTTTCAGGAGGAGAAAGCGCTGAAGGCTGGCCGTCACAGGAAAGTGTGTGAGGCCAGGGGAAGCGTGTGCCGCCTTCCAGGGCACCATGGAGGGCTAAATTGGTGAGCAAAGCCAGCATCTGGCACACTGCAGGCCGAGGCCAAGCTCTGGGGAGCAAGACCATCTGTCCAACCACCCTGATAAGAGTCCCCAAAATCTTTTCCCACTAAGCCTGATCTTGGGACATCCAGCAAATAAAGCCTCACCGTCTGTCATCAGCATCTGCCGTCTTTCTTGCAAGGAAACCCACAGTGGCTTAAAGAACCCTCCTCCTCCTCTTGACCCTCTCCTCACAACAACCCTGAGAGGTAGGCTAGGCTCACAGTCAGTGGCTGGCCCAAAGTCACCCAGATATGGCCAAGTGGGGACACCCCCTCCCCCACTCAAGGCAGGCAGGCAGTTTGCTATTAAGAGAGGCACCTTCCCGTTGTGCCGCCCCGCAAATGTTGAATTAATTCAGGGTGGTTCATCTGACAACTGCTCTTGCGGGGCAAAGACCTTATTTTCCCAGGAATTTCCATTTTAGTTTTAAATTTGATGGGGCTTTTAAAAAACTTTGTTCTACTGCCAGACTTTACTCCGACTTCCCTCTGCGCTTATTGAAATTTTTATCCGGGATGTTTTCAAATGGTTGCACACCAGACAGATTGCTTCAGCTCCCGGGCAGTATAAACCCGTAAAAACACAGAGACGTATGGCCCGATTTCCCAGGTCCGAGTCCAGCACTATCATGCCGCATTCCCTTTCACTGGTCCTTTCCCCAAAGATGGCAACCCCTTCCTTCTGGAAGCTTGCTGCAGTTTGGAGAAGCACAACTTGGAAAAGTCCTTTTGCCCAGATGCACCAGTGGGTACACCAGGAAATGGCAATGGCCAAAGAGTTTTGCCACCTCCTGGCTGAGTTTTGCCCCCGGGATGCCTCCTTCCGAACAGCAAGAGTTAGTGCTTGCACTTTTCCTGACAGCAAGAGGCCGAGAGCAACCTACGAAAGGCCAAGCAAATGTACATGCAACGCTCGGAGGAGTGTGAAAAAGCCAAGCACGTGATGGCGAAAGCAGAAGAGGAGCAGCAGGTGGCCAGCAGCAGTGGGGCCACCACCACCAAGTCCCTGGACAAGAAGCGGCGGCTGGAGGAAGAGGCCAGGAACAAGGTGGGCAGAGAATGGAGGAGGCCGGAACGAGGAGGAAGGGAGCCCTGAAATGAGGCTGTCTTTCCCAGGGGGGCTTTTGAAATGTTTACACAAAACCCATGGAATCCTTTGAGAAGGAAGGGGAAAAGGAAAAAACCCTTTATGAACCAGCGCAAGGCCGTTTTATCCCATGCCAAAAGGATCCATTCACCTATCCATCTTAGTTTAGGATACTCTCCCCTACCTGTTTAGCCAGCAAAAGCGGCCTACAAATGCCACCATCACACACCAACAAGCAACAGCAGGGATTCTGTGTTTAAGGCAGCAACTTTGTGGACCCAACTTTAAGGGTCTGTGGCTCCCAGCCACCTGCCACTTCCTGCCAGAAGGCCTCCAGTGCAGTGCTGGACTTGGGATGCTCAGGCTGAACCAGGAGGCTTCTGCAAGAAAAGTTACCCCACAATGCTAAGAATGGGGTAACTTTTTACCCCACAGTGCTTTTTTGGGATCTCCCAGAAAGGGATCTCCAAGAGCTACGAATGAGCTGCTCTGGCTTTCCTTATTGAGTGATCTTCACTAAGGGAAAAGGCCAGAGAAGCAGTGGGAGAACGCAGGGGGGACGTCGGCTCCCGCGTGGGCCAGTTCTGAAGGAGGCAGCCCGGACCGATAAAAGGCAGGGCCCCATAAGTCCAGCGTGGATGCAGCATTTCAACAGCTCTGCTCACCCGCTGCCTCTCTTGCCGATTCTTACACCCTCTTGACTGCAGGCCGATGAGGCCATGGCAACGTACCGGACCTGCGTTGCGGATGCCAATACAGAGAAGCAGGAACTGGAGGACACCAAAGTGACTGTCCTTCGGCAGATCCACGAGGTGGTTAGGCAGAGCGACCAAATCATCAAATCGGTGAGTTGGGCACAGCTTCCTTCAGTGCCTGATGAGATCTTAATAGGTCTGCTGGACCCATCCATCCAGAGCATTGCCATGAGAACTAGAAACTTGCTTCTTGGTTAAATAGCAGCCGAGACACTCACAAAGCGCACATCTGTATTCAACTCTGAACATGTTTGCTGGTTCCATGGCAGAACGGTGTTTTCTCTGGTGTCTAGCAAGGCGTACCTGTGAACTCCTGTCCGAGGGACCACTAGACTCCTTGCCCTTTAATAGTTTTATTTCCTGTCTTAAGGTTTTTAAAAATCACTTTCATTTTATAACTGGGAATTGTGGCATGCCGCAAGGTGTCACCCGCAACCCACTCCATCTTTGAATTCGGAGCAGCTTTGCGCTGGGGTTCAGACCACTCCTCCGCCTCGCACTTCAGTTCTTGGGCAAATTACTTTTCCTTTACTCTCACCAGTTTCGTCTTTTGGGAATTCCCACTTTCATGGTGGGTCAGGCCCCCTAGGACAGCCCTTTAGGTCCCTCGCAAATTGTTCCTCGACATGGCAAAAGTACCACCACCCCAGAAAGGTCGGGGAGTCTTGCACTGTGGACTTCACTCACCTGCACAGTCCAATGCCATTCACCGTCTTGTCTGTCTTCTTCTCCCTTTGCTTCACCGGTCTCTGGCTTCCAGGCCACCATTTCCTTCTACCAAATCATGCACATGCAAACTGCCCCGATGCCCGTCAATTTCCAGACGTTGTGTGAGAGCAGCAAACTCTACGATCCCGGGCAACAGTACGCCTCTCATGTCAAGCAGCTGCAAAGAGAGGATGAACCGGAAATACACTACAACTTCGAGCCCTACGTGTCGCAGAACAGCTGGTAGGATGGGGTGTGAGCCAGAGGCACACGTCTTGTTCCCCCTTGAGCCCATGTCGGTCCAAGGTGGACCCAGCCAAGGTTCCCTCGCTTTCTTCATTTCCCACTTTCCCAAAATTAATTTAATTAAGACAAAATAACCTGAAGTGCACCCCTGCAAGGTTGTCTTAGGATGCATGCAAAGGTTCAAAGGCCCAGGGCCCTGCTCATAGCACTGAGGAAAAGAGAAGCATCCTTGCCTCTGTTGTTCTAAACAACCTTCCAGGTAGCAATTCAACTCCAGGTGTGTTTGCTTTTAGTGTATTGGCATGCCTACTAGAAATACCTGAAAAGGGGATGCTTCTGAAACCCTCCTTAATCTTCTGGCTGCCCTGGAGATTGGAGTTGCAAATGGTAGTCTTTCCGAAGTAGAATAATCTTTTACCACTGCATCTTTATTTCTGAAGTTTATAGAATATATTATTAGACAATGTATTTATGTTTAAAATTGCCCTGATTAATACAAATGAAACCTGCAAAGTATTTCAAAGTCAGCCTGGGCCGGGGCCGGGGGCGGGGGGTTCCCAATGACTAGGTTGGCCTCACTCCCTTTCCCTCAGACACGGATGGCTGATTTCCAGGGTCCGTGTAGGTCCCCCCCACTCTAAAATATCAACGTACCTGTCCAATGGCTGAATGAGTCCAATGAGAGCTTTAAGTGAAACTTGGCTGGTATTTTTATATGTTGGCCCCATTCCTTTTCCTTGGGTGCCACTCAGCACTGGAATCTGCCCCCCCTCCCCCGAGAACTCCTCCCAGCTGAAATTTGGCCCCCAAGGGCTGCAAGCAGTTCTTCACCCCCATGGTAGAATGTGAAGGTAAGTATCTAGGAAAACTGTGTGGGATGGATCTGCTGAGGACCCTGTTTTCCTGGTGAGGGGACTCTTGGGTTTCCGTTCAGCCCTTCCGTGCATCTTACTTCCCGACAGGTCTCCGGTGGCTCGCTCGAGAAAGGGCAGCAGCAGTGCCAGTGAATTTGCGGCCGCCGGCAGCTCCGACGCAGCCGCAAAAGAGGGTGCAGCCCCCGAGAGCAACATGGCTGCCAATCTGAGCCCACAGGTGGCGCTCGAATGGCGAGGTGAGCAGCTTGCGAGCATCCGTGCCGGCATGGTGACAGTGGCATCTCTGATCACCATCAAGCCCCTCCCGCCCTGCCCCGCTGCCATTTTTACCACCAGGATACATTCTGCCCCAGGGACAGCGCAGCTTGAAATCGCAGGGAGACCATTCCCCCTTGTGGAGTCGCCTTGAGAGTCCAAGAGACACAAGAGGAAGGCCGCCTTCCCCAAAAGTAGAATCTGCCCAGGGCTGCCACCAACTCCTTCCTAGGCCCACTGGGTTCCTTGCCCCTCTTCAGGCTTTTTGGAAATCACTTTTAACCAAGAGGCTGCCTGCCTTTATTTGCATTCGAAAGAGTTTCTGGAAGTGGGTTCAGCTCCCTCCTTCACCTTGGACTTCTGGACTTTCCAAGTGTCTTTTCTTTTCATCTCCCCAGTTTGTTTTGGCGGGGGAAAGAGTGTTTTGGAATGGGCCTTCCCAGGTGGTTTTCTCAAAATGTAAAAAGTTGGTGCCCAGAGTCCCCACAAAGTTGGGTACTGCTGGGAGTTTACTCTTCTGAGTTGATGCCTCAAGAGGGATCAAGATGATCCTTCAAGAACTACCTCATTCTTGAGTATTCAACGCCAACCTGAGCTTTCGGGAGAGCTCTTTACTCAGGTCTTGTGGTTGGCCTTCTAAAAGGCAGGTGCTTGGCCAGGTATACAAAAAGAGACATTTTCCTAATTAACTTTTAGCTGAACTTGGCAATGTTATTGTTATACTTTGAACCTCCATGTTCAAAATTAGTCTATCCCTGAATACAAGGTGCTTGGAGCAAACAATTGTGGACAGCTCTTTGGCTGTGCTCTGGTGGAAACAGGATACTGGGTCTTCTCGACTGACCCACTATCCTTGTGTTTGATAGCTGCTCTAAGAGCTAAGGTACACATGTTCTGGTTCTCCCACTGAATTTTTCAAAACATCACAGAACCGTGATTCAGGATTTGTTGATTCCACTTGTGGCCTCTGAAGTTGCAATATTTTTTAGAGCGCAGCTAGGAAGCGTCATTCACAGAGAAGGTAATGAAACCTGTCCTGTAATTTGGCTCCTCAGGTGGGCGGGGTCACCAGGTCCACAAATCCTGGCCGACAGCCATCACGGAAGCCAAGGGCAGGCCGGAGTCATGTGCCACGAGCTCAGGTAGCCAACAGCCTCCTGCCTCAAGGGGCAGCCATTGCCGGAGCAAATGCTTCTCTTCCCCTTGCAAATGAGCTTTCCAAACAAGCCGCTTCTGGAGACTTGCTGGGCTGAAACGTTGAGATTCAGGGGATCAAAGCAAAGGGTGGGGAGGGAGAGTGGAAACTTCCCCCAGAGTTCTTTATCTTTTCATATCCTTGAAGCTACAGAAAAATTTCTGAGGATTCCCTCCTTGTCAAGAGCCGTGTGTCAGAGCAATCCCCAGAGCAAACAGGGGATGCACAGAAGCTGCTGCTGGTAAACCCAGCCCCCCGTTTGTTTGCATTTCACCCTAAAAATGACCAATCCCCCCCTTTGACCCTCTGATGCTGGGTATGAAACTGAGGAGTGTTCTTGGTTTAATGACTAAAGAGCATCATGATCCTTTGGCCTCCTAACATTATAGTCTGGGAAGCCATAGGATGCTTTGGAGTCCCTCTGCTGACTGTGTTGGCAGCTTCCCAGCATTGCAACTGGAAGAAAGTAGCCTTTTGGGGATGAGGAGGGAAGAATTTAAGGTGACCCCCCTCATGATCCCCGCTTCCTTTCCTTCGCTTTACTCCCCTTCCCTTCCACTTATCTAGACAACCCAAACTGGCTCACTAGGTACAATACCCAGGGTAAGACAGAACAGCAAAAGAAATAACTCACTGCCAGATCTCATCCGGAGCATATAATGCGCAACCCTACACTCCCAGCGGCTTGCATGCCCCGAGGGTCAGGACACTCCATTGCATCCTAAGCTGCTCTTACAAAGCTCAGCATCCTAAAAGCTGATTTATCTATCGTTGTTGTGTCCCAGCCAGTGTGAGAAGCCACGCCTGGTGTCTCACACTGGGCATCTGTGCTGGAAGGTGAGACAGGCCGGACGTGACCAAAATGTCCCAGAGATGGATGATTTGAACTCAACTTTGGCTGCCTCTCACTGCCTTTTCTCCCAAGGGGCCCCTAAACTAGGCATGGTCTCACCCCAAGGAGACGCTCCAGAGAAGCTCTTCTTGGACCTTTCCTGGCTGCCTTCTGGAGGCCAGGGCTGGAAATGCTTAAACAGTGCAGCTCAAATTGCTCTCGCGGGTCTCCTGGAGACTGGATTTCCTCACACTGTGGATTTTTCCTGGGTAGGCGAATTTCCTCAGAAGTACCAGCAGCTGCCCACCAATGGAGCCCTGTCGCCCAATGACGAATCGGATGGAAATTCACCTTCCTTTGATCAGAGTGCGTATGTTGCTGGACGATGGGGGAGGAATGAGCAGGTGTTGGTTGGGAAGAGAGGAATGTATCTGTAGAGGGAAGGGGGCCTGAAGAACAGGCAACGCCTTATTTAATTTCTCCTCCCACCCCCTAAGAAAAGGTGCTCAAGGCCCCAAGCCCTAAAAACAACACCTTAATAAAGATATCACACATACGCATTTAAAAATAAAAATGAATGAAACAGCAAAGAAACAGCACCCAACCCAACAGAACGGCCAATGAGTCAATAAATGGGAACAGCTTGGCCTCCTGGGGCAAGGCACTGTGGCCCCCTGCACTGGCCCCAACACACCCTAACGGTGTCGGCTCCCAAAGATCTCCAAATCTAGGCCAGTGCATACAGGGGAAGGCAGTTTTTCCAGAAGGCTGGTCCCCAGCTTTCTAGGCCCCCTCGGTGAGCGTGTTCAAGGACAGGCTGGACATGCACATGGTGGGCATGTCGTGAATGGAGCCGGCTGGAGCCGGGGGGTCAGACTAGATAGCCTGGGAGGCCCCTTCTGCCTCGCTCTGCTTCTATGTTTCTATGAATTGTGCCCCAAGGCATCTCAAAACCCAGCAAAACTCTTGCAAGCGGAGTTATGTGCAATCAAATGGCCCAGTCAGCAGTTGGCTCACAGCGCTGCGGACCAGCTAAAATCCCCAGATAACGTGTTGGAGAAGTCCAGATGGGAAGTACCTCAGATCTGGGTGAGGAAGGTCAGAGGACACATTTCGAGGAAGAAGGGGTGACGTCCCTCACGCTCAGCTGCGCAGACACACCTGACCACTCCAGGACTGGAGCAGCTGAGTTTGGACACGCACCCAAACGGAGAGAAGCATCTTCGTATCACCCCATTCAGCACAGTTCAAGTCCCTCTTCTCAGCTCTGACTGTCAACTAACTAGGAACATCCGAGAAATTTGCCACGTCTTTTTCTGAGATCTCATTTTCCATTTTGGGGCAGGAAGCACTCTTGTTTACATCCGTTAAGTTCTCATAAGTGCCAGTGCGAATGAATGCAACTTGAACAAAATTTGGGTAAAACTGATTCTAAGAACTAGTGAGTAACAGGATGGAATATGCCTTACAAGTTACCAGAGAGATGGAAAAGATTCAACAAAACACATGCGTCAAACAGCTATTCTTTCTTGTCCTTCTGGCTTAGATAGAGAACATGATCTCATTCGACCCTACTTTACTCAAGGGGTTTAGAACGTGTTATGATCCAACACAGTCATATATATTCAAGGCCCTGTGCAAAAGTCGGAAATAAAAACAGAACTGTGGAAGATTCTTAATGCATCAGTTCCACTTCAAAAATCCAAGAATTGTTTAGACTAGAAACATCCTCTTTTCAGCTTACACAATACCTTTGAGCATATACTGCAGAATTATATAATTACTGCCTTTTCAGCAAAGGCTGTCTCCTAGGAAACTTCCACAATGCCATGGAAATCGTCTCAAACCCAGCAGAAACCTTGCAACCTCTGTTATATTAGTTGCAAAATATAGGAGAAATAGACATTCCCACCCAGCAAGGGCAGATAAAGACATTGAGACATTGCAGCCCAGAATGAAAGGTCTGTTGCTTTTGAAACAATGGCAGCCCTTGATTGTTTACTAAAACAAGGTCAAATAATTTGAGCATATGTAACAGGAAAGATTAATAGTTGCATAAGATAAAAACTTTGAGGACCTGAATTTCACCCTTTAAAAAATATCCTACCATCACTTTAATATAGCTAATTCAACAAACAACCAGCCATCACCTTGTGATAATTGTGGTTGTAGTGCCTGGCTGCAAAGAGGGAACCTGCTGCAATATGCATTGCAATTGTCAATTTTGTGCAGTGGAGGGATAGGCACAGATGGAACAGCATTTAGAAATGGCACTTCTCCTGTCCACCCTTAACTCCAAATATCAGTTCTACCAAACACAGCTCCAAGAGAAAGATGCCATGCTTCTCATCCCAGCTTTTCTGGCTTTCTAAAATAACTACTTGATGTGCTTTCCAAAATATTAGAGGACTCCCTATCAGAACTGAATAAGAAAAAGATCTTGGAGTCATTGTGGACAATAGGCTAAACATGAGCCAACAATGCAATGCAGCTGCCAAAGGGACAAATGCTATTTTGGGATGCATTAACAGAAGTATTACTTCCAAATC
The DNA here is from genome assembly GCA_023646645.1 of Varanus salvator macromaculatus. Lineage (NCBI taxonomy): Eukaryota > Metazoa > Chordata > Lepidosauria > Squamata > Varanidae > Varanus > Varanus salvator. The sequence goes on along the minus strand of JAIXND010000802.1, from coordinate 5,826,651 downwards.
ACGGGAAGGAGTAGCTCCTCTTTACTCCTCATTAGTCAGACCTCAGACCACAGATATTGTGTCCAGTTCTGGGCACCAAGATTTAAGGAAGATGCAGGTAAATGAGAACAGGGTCAGAGAGGGCAACAAAAATGATCCAGGGATTGGAAACATTGCCCTGTGAGGAGAGACTGAGGGAACTGGGCATGTCCAGCCTTGAGAAGAGAAGACTGAGGGGGACATGATGCCCCTCGAGAAAGACCTCAAAGGCTGTCACACAGAAGGTCAACATCTCTTCTTGCTAATGCCAGAATGTAGGACACAGAATAATCAATTCAAGTTGCAGCAAGCCCGATTCAGGCTGGACATCAGGAAAAGCTTCCTCACTGTCATAGCAACGTGACTGTGGAACCAGCTACCTGGAGAGGTGCTGGGCTGTCTCACACTAGACATTCAGTGTGAAACTGGGCAGCCACCTGAGTGGGATGGTGTGAATTGGTGTCTTGCAACAGCAGGAGGTTGCACTCAATGGCCTTCATGGCCCCTTCCAACTCTACTACGAATCTATCACTTCACTTTTCGTTTCCCAAATTGTGCATAGTTAACCATCGCTTCCAGTCCATCTGGGCCTCTCCTCACCTCCTCCATGTTGCTGGATAAAAGTGCATTGATAAAAGACCGTGGAAACATGTTTTTAAAATGTACATTTGCATTCAGATGCTTTGTGCTTGACTTTTCACAGTAGTGAAAGGTCAGCACTTTCTCAGAGTGCTGAGAAAAACAATCCCAAGAAATGCACTCACTCCGTCTCATCTTTCAGTAAAACTCCACAAAAATTATTCCTTTTTTGTGGAGCTTTATCAGACAAGCAGATGGCTAACCGAGGAAAGCCACAATGGATATGCATATGTGCCAGCCCAGGAATTCCCTGTAGAAATTCTCCTCGATAGACGGAGGAGCTTCTTACGAAGAACAATAGAACATAGGACAAAATGAAAATGCAGGGGCATCAAACAGGATGCACAATCCTGGGAGCCTGAGTAAGGCACCTGCACATGCTCACCTGTGCACACACACACACACACACACACGCAGCATAGCTTTGGTTTGCTCCTGCCAGCAAGGCGGTTCCACTCTTCTGCAGCAGAAAGGAGAGGAGAGGGTTTCCTTGGCCTACACTCGTGTTGGAGATCCCAAGTCCACCATGAATCCATTTTTTCAGGGACTGCAAATGTGTGTACCTGGCAGAGACTGTTCGGTGCGTTTCCGAAATTCTGCCTACCGCCTGCACTTTTGGCACCCATTCAACAAAGGAACAGAATGGGGAGAAATGTTTGTTTTCCAGTCTTGATGTCCGCGTGCATTTCTTTCGCACCCTTGGCATCCATAACCCAAGGGGCCATGCTTACCTTTTAAGGCATTTTCCTCGTTTGACAATCCAGTTGCACCAAATGGCTTTATGGATGGGGATTCCACCGGTGTGCCACTTTCTCTTCTCTCCTGACTGCCAGGTATCAGCGACATGAGCCCTGGAATATCAGTGCCGAGCGGCCCCTTCCGGAACGTTGGCTTATCCAAAGCGGCCCAGACCCACCGGCTCAGGAAGCTGCGGACCCCTTCCAAGTGCCGTGAATGCAACAGTTACGTATATTTCCAGGGAGCGGAATGCGAAGAGGTAGGACGGTCCTTTTGGAGCTCGCTCTGTTACACGGCACTGGGAAATTAATTAATTTGTGTTTGTTTGTTTGTTTGTTTATAGTGTTTCTGTGCCATCCATTACTAAAAAAAAGTCTCTGGGTGGCTTACATTTGAACTGCCAACAAGCCCAGCACCTTTACCTGCTGAGCCAATGCACTGCTTGCAAGGGGTGGGGAGTAATTTTTAAAAAGAGAATTCAGCTGAACAGAGGAAAATACCACCAAGCAAATAGTGTTTCAAGAGTTGGAGGGATGGATTAATACTCGTTGGGCCTTCCTCCTCGTCTCTCACGCAAAGGGGCTTGTGGCACCTTGGGCAGGCGGGCGGGTGGGCGCTCTTGCAGGTGTGCCGCTTGTGTGGCTTACGGCTGTTTGGCTGTCCCGCTGTTTCATGTCTGTTTCTGCTGCCTCTTTGCCAGTGTTATTTAGCGTGTCACAAAAAATGCCTGGAGACGCTGGCCATCCAGTGTGGGCACAAGAAACTCCAAGGCAAGCTGCAGCTCTTCGGACAGGACTTCGTGCGGGCTGCGCACACCAGTTCCGACAGCATCCCCTTCATTGTCAAGAAGTGCATCTGCGAGATCGAAAGGCGGGCCATGAAAACCAAGGTCAGTGATGGGGCAGTGCCGGCTTTGTGTGCAGAAGATGTCGTGTCCAGGGATCCCAGGGCTGCCAGAATCAGGCTTTTTTAAAGAAGATAAGAGCCCTCGGGGCTTTGAAGGGGATACTGCCTGGATTTATGGCTGGCCTGTTTTAGTATTATGTTTTGCTACGTTAGACCTATGGTGTTACCTGTTAAATTGCTGTTTTGCTTATATGGATTTGTAATGACCTATGGGTAAATACAGGACTGCAGGTGTAACCCATGATTAAACCGCGGTGTGCTGGGCTGGTAGATCGAAAGGTTCGAGTCTGCACAATGGGGCGAGTTCTCGTTGCTCCAGCCCAGCTCCTGCCCACCTTGCAGTTCGAAAGCATGCAAATGCAGGTAGATAAAAAGGTACCACTTCAGTGGGCAGGTAACAGCATTCCGTGCACCCCGGTGTTTAATCATGCTGGCCACATGAGCACGGAGACCGTCTGCGGACAAGCGCCGGCTCCCTCGGCCAGGAAACGGAGACGAGCACCGCCCCCAGGAGTCAGGCATGCCTGGACTTCATGTCAAGGGGAAACCTTTGCCTTTTACCTTTATGGGTAAATACAATAACTTACTCCTACTGCCTTTTTAAAAGGGAATTATTTAAACCTTTTAATGCTATTCCTCAGCCAAAACTTTCAATGAATCAGTAAACAAGACTATGTGGCTGCAGACTTAACCATCTAACAATGAAACAGCACACAAGGAAAAAGGGAAGAAGAGGGAAAAAGAAGAAATTAAGTTGACTTTCAGCCAGGCTGGTGGAATGGACCCACTTGCCTTCCATCTGCAGGGCAGTGTGTGGGGAGTTCTTCCTCTTGAGTAGAAGAGGGTTGGGGTGTGGCTCCAAGACCATGAAACTGAGCCGTGGTGAGCATCCTAAGGGAGGTCAATAGGGGTACCATCAGGGTTACTTGGTTTGGGTTTTTTACATACTGGTTTGTATGGCTCCATCGTGGCCGGAGCTTGTGATGACATCCTCCGTCAATAGGGAGAAAACGTCCCTGACCTTACTTACATACCCCTTTGCAGTCCGTACAGTTAGAAGCTGGAAGGGAATCGCAGGCTGAGGATGGAAATGTTTGGCTTCTCACTCCGTTAGGAGGAGATACCCCTGGGGGGAACGGAGGGGCCAGTCTCCAGCCTCAGGCTGCCCCATGGCAAGGACCATGCCTAAGGATGCCGGTAGGCACTGCTTTGCTTCCCTGGGAAAGAAAAGACATGCCCAGGCCAGGCAGCTCGATCAGCTTGCTTGCGGGCTGTTCCAACTATCCAATGTCTAAGTCCACTTGCTACTGAATAAATAACAGAACCTTCCACCTTCCTGCGCTTGGCAAGAGGCTGAACAGTCAAAAAATCGGTGCCTCCAACTCCCCCGCCTTCCCTCACGGTCCTTCCTCTTCTCGTAGGGCATTTATCGTGTCAACGGAGTGAAAACCCGGGTGGAGAAGCTCTGCCAGGCCTTTGAGAATGGCAAAGAGCTGGTTGAGTTGTCTCATGCCTCCCCGCATGATATCAGCAACGTCCTGAAGCTCTACCTGCGACAGGTGAGGCAGCCCGGGGATGCGCAGCCTTTGGGCTAAGATCGGCGGGGGGGCATTCTGGAGCAGCCTCTCTAGGTGGGCAGCAGGAAGAGAGGAGCTGGGGAAACATGGAACAAAGGTCCAATGTGCCAAATCGTGCAAGACGGCAAAGAGAAAGATTTTCCTCTCTCTTGCACGAGAGTTGCACTTGGCTTGGCAGGAGATTCAAGGCGGAGGAGAAGTCCTTCCTTCCGGTGGTGGAACTCCTGGCCAGAACAGAAGCGGATTAGGCAAGTCCATGCAGGTGGGAGAGATCCATCGATGGCGCTTCACCCTGGTGGCAAGCTGGGGGGGTGGGGTGGGGGAGCATCACGGAGCAAGAACAAAGCTCCCCCGCTTCATTTCCTTCCTGGTGGGCAAAGCAAGAAGATGCTCCACTTTGCTGTGGGTGGATTTTCTCCCATTGGAAAAGGCCTCGGTTCAGCAACACCAGCTCGTGCCGCCCCATACCTTCTTCCCACTGGAAAAATGATGCACGGGCCGCTCATCTGTCCTTTGCCTTCCCTGCAAGGCCCGGCAGCGCAAACTCTGGCCAAGCCTCTGCAGGTCCAGGGGACCACCTGTCTGGAACAGAGCGACTACCTGTATTTCTAGCCCGCCCAAATAGGCTGGAAGGTGCTCAGCTACCGACCCTGCTGCTGACAAGGTGCTTCAGCTCCGGCTTCCAGAGTTCCCAGAGCCACCTGCTGGAAGGGCTGAGTGCCTCTTCCATCTGTTCCAGCAACGCTCTGCCAATGTTCTTAAGGATGTCCTGTCCCACCTCAGGAACACCTGAGATACTTTCCTGCGGCGTGTAGTTGGGGCTTCCTTTCCAGCTCTGGAGGCTGTTTCATTTCTTTCTGGCTTTGTCCTTCCAGCTCCCGGAACCCATCATGCCCTTCCATATGTACAACAGTCTCATGGGCTTGGCCAAGGAGAGCCTGCAGAGCGGACCAGAGAGTAAGGCTGGGAAAAACGTGCCTGAGCTGGTGGACAAGGGCGCCGAGACGGAGGAGGTGGTGGTGACGCTGGTGACCAAGCTGAGAGACCTTCTGAAGGAGCTTCCGCCGGAGAACCTGGCTACGCTCAAATACATCATGCAGCACCTTCGGAGGTGAGAGCTTGTGCGCCACCACACTCTGGCCCCAGTTTGACCTGCAAGCTGCTGGCCAGGCATGTGGCGCATACCCACAGTCTGGACAGGTGCAGCCATGGGACCAAGTGCAGTGGAACATACCCTTCACAGTTGCGGTGTTGTCATTTCGTCCAATTCCTCTGCAGTATCGTGGAAGTCGAGCAGGACAATAAAATGACCTCGGGCAACCTGGGCATCGTGTTTGGCCCGACGCTCATGCGCCCCCGGCCCACCAAGGCCACCGTCTCCCTCTCTTCGCTGGTGGATTATCCCCACCAAGCCCGCATCATCGAAGCTCTGATCATCTTCTACTCAGCCATCTTTGAAACCGGTGGCACGTTTCCAGAGAGCTCAGAAGGAGAAGCTAAGGAGGACCACCTGGCCAAGAACCAGGTGGGAAGGAGCCTTTGGGGGCAGGTTGTACTTGAAGGGGGGACCTCCTGCCCATGGGCTTCCTCCTTTGCAGACTTAATCTCACCAAGCTCTTCTATCCCTTATACAGGAAGATGTTTGTGCTGAGCCGCAGGGAGTCCTCTCTCTCATGATGGATGCCGAGCAGGTGGAGGCTGCTCTTCATGACGAGTCGTGCAGAGGTGAGGTGGCATCACATTTTACAAACATGGTCTTGGGTGGATAAATGTTTCACCGTGAGACGTGGAAGGGGCTAACGTGGAAGCAGATAAACACTCTTCCTTCCCAAGGTACCTCACTGACAATGTCTTCCCATCCCGTCAGTTGGGGAATGCAAGGCAAGGATGTTTCAGGTAGCAGCTCCCATGGGTCCAGCCGGACCAGCTGCAGCTTGCCGATTTTTTGGTTGTGGCTCAAGACGTCTCTGTTTAGAAGACATGAACTGGGGAGGAGAATTTCCTCTCCTGTCTTATGCTGTCTGCATGTGGGAGTCTGTGATTATATATTTAAATTTGTATACTGTGGAATAACCAAGGCACCCTAGTATCTGAAAACTCTGTAATTGTGAGGGTCAGGACAGGGATAGACCAGGGAGTGGTAACACCCCCTCTTGTACCCCCAAACAGGGCTTGTTCCAGGTAAAACTGGAACAGCTGCTGCAGACGTGCTGAGGTAAATGTCTTGGTCACTGTAAGCTCCAGCTGGAATGCCGGGACCAGGAGCATGTTGAATTCTGGCAGCAAGGCCAGCAGTGAGAAGTGCGGCAGTCAAGAAAGGCCTTCTTAGATATTCTGATGCAATGCCTGTAGACTCACCGCTCTCAACCTGCCTGCTGCAGGCAAGGGAGGTTGCAAGGGTAAATTCAGGGTTGCAGGAGAGCTATAGCAATGGCCTTGACCTCAGTGCGGCGAGGCGAAGGCCCGCCATGTTGCACGTTTGAGAATATCCCAATCTTTCCCCACGCGCAGCTTCTGGCAGCCACTTTATTGACTCCGATTCCGACCAAGAAGGCACAGAGCCATGTGGCGAAGGCGCCCCACAAGCAAGCTTAGAACTGCGAATCAGCGAGACCAGTGGGGAAGAGGAGATCGCTTCCGCAGATGAGGCCAGCGAAGAGGGAACGCTGAGCCGAACATGCAGCGCCGGCCAGTCGGACTCCGAGGACGTCTCGCCCCTGCTGCGGGGCCCAGCCCAGGCGGAAGGCGGCTGTGATGCGGAAGAGGACGGCGTCTTCCGGAGAGACGGCGACGAGGACAACCGTGCCGAGCTGGCGGAAAGGTCCCTAGCAGACCGCAATGCCAACCAGTCCAACAACACGTGCCCCATGCGCCTGCTGATCGGCTACAAAATTTTCAAGCAGTAAGTTCTCTCGGCCTTCAAAACGAGATGATGCAAAAAGGAACTGAAAGGACGAGCAACAAAGACCGTTTCAATTCTGTCCTCCTCTTCCTCTGGTCTATTCTAAAGGAGAACAGGTTACCTTTGGGCCTCTCTTTAAATTCTCTGCATGGCAAGTTATGAGAAGGGAGAAGACCAAAATGATGCAGTGGGGCAAAAGCAGATGTAGCATATGATGCGCCTGCTCAGAGCCACAGAGAAAGGGTCTTTTTGCAGCATGCAAAAAAAGCCCTGGAGGCAAACAAACTGCCATGACTTCAGGTCTCTTTTCCAAAACTTTACAGAAACAGAAACCTGAAAAAACTCCAAAGAACTCTGGGTTCTTTATGTGAAGAAAACAAGTTTTCATTACTTTTATTTTTAAACATCCAACCCATTTAGGACGAGCTGTTATAAAACCAAGGTACAAATGGGTAGTTGGTGATGGGGACTTTGCTGAATTAGAGGGGACATGAATCGATCTTCCCCTAATTGTGCTCCACTATAATTTAGCGGATATGTACTGTAAAATAAGCCCTTTCCCCTCACACCTGTCAAGGAAGGGTGTGTTTTTCGATTGTTCAGCTCCACTTTTTCTTCTGTTCCTCAGGAAAATGTACACTTAGAGCTAGAAATTCAGGGAGGAGGCGTTGAAGGCATCTATTTTATATGGCTTTCACTAAGAGAGCTGTCCAAATGCTGAACACATCGCACCAGTCTAGCAAATTCACATCCCAATAGGGCTTCTAAGAGTCACCAGAAGAACAGTTCCGGCAAAAAAATTCAATCACGCTGACGTGCACTAAGAACATTTTTTACTGTCAGGGTTTTTTTTGTTTGTTTGCAACAAGGACTTAACAGAATTGCAAAGGGTCTTTCAAGATTGTAACAGGGTTCTCATTTCCTTTTGGCTACTTTGGATGAATATTTCTCCTTAAGAAAGGAGCCCAGTGCAAGAATCCATGCCTTTGGGGAAAGGCTAGAAAGGTACCTTTGTCTTTATTTTATTTTGGTAAAAGATAGATGGGCAAATCAAGTGTTGAAATGAGTATCTTTGTCCTGCACTGTAACCCTCCCTCCCTCCCCGCTCCCCCTATCTATCTATCTATCTATCTATCTATCTATCTATCTATCTATCATAATAATATGTATACTGCTTTTTTTGAATGGCTGTCCATGACTCTGTACTGCGGTGGATTTTTAAAGGATCACTATGAAAATGAAATAAATTCATCACAAGTAGAATGTACAGTCTCCCTTCCTAACACACACTCCAAACACTGAGAATGATGTAGAGCATTCAGAATTAGTGCACTTGGAGCTTCGAAGTTCATGCACTGCGAGGATAGCCATTCCAAAGCTCCCAGGCACCTGAGACTGAGACTCCCAAAGCCACTGTGGTTCAAACACCTGGGAATGTTCCAGCCCTAGGGCTGGAGGGCTTCGGGTTGCTCTTCCTTGTTGGAATAGCTGGAAACACCCACAACCATGCCCCCGCCCTTTCTATTTCAGTCCTTTCTCAGTGACTGGCTGCTTCTTGGACTTGAAGAAACGAGGCCCCAGTTCCACCTTAGCTTCAATTGGCGGGGGGGGGGCGCAGGGGGAGGACACAGTACAAAGGATGGAAGGTGGGTTGCTGCGGGGTCAGAGTAGATGCTGAAACCCACATTCCAGCACCGGGTTGACTTTTCTTGATGCAGCAGCTAGACCTGAGCAAAGATGGACACACACCACAAATCGGGTGTGGGGGGCTTCTTCCACAGCTCCACACACAAGACACGGACACAGCACTGATATTCTCATCCCCTCGTCCACCATGGCTGCAAGGCCTCTCTCTGCTCTCCGCGCTAGCCAAGGTGATCTTGAAACACTCATGTCCAGAAGAATAGCCTTGGCCCATTTTCATTATGACACGGAGGTCCGAAGTGCCAATTCTCGCAAATACCTTTCTATTCGGAAAAAGGTGGGTGTCCCTTCCACCCGCCTCCCTGACCTCATGCCCTCCAGGGGTGCAGGACATCAACTCCCACCCAGCAGTGAGATGTGGTCAGAGGTGAGAGAGACCGCAGGCTACCCTTTCTGAAGAGGCAGATGTTCTGTACCAACCAGGGAGGAAAGAGAAACACGACTGCGTTTAAAGATGCTTTATTCTTTAAAAAACAAGGTTAAGATATTGAAAGCTGCTTTTCTGAGAGCTCCAGGTAAGGCAGGAATTTTCAGCAACAGCCTGGCAAGGTAAGAATCAGTGTGACATGGCAGGCTACAAGGACAAGTCTCGGGGCATCTAGAACAACTATCTCTTACAGCTTTCTCCAGAGTCCACACAGAGAGCGGCACTCTTCAAGGCCTCTCCAAACATCCATCTCCAGAATCAGAGAATAAAAGGGTCTTGCTTGTTCTGTTGTGCACCCATCACAAACAGGCTAAGTTCCGGAAACTCACAGTTCATTGCTGCTTCCAACCAGTCCAGCTACCTAAGCGTATGGATCTGAAGCAACTTGGCTTGGGAAAACAACAGGCTCCCTTTAGCCACTACTTTGCTTTGATCAAGAGGTCTAGAAGCTTGTAATGTTCAGAGTGTCAAGCACACAGATCCAGGAACATTCCTCCAATGTGACTTTCCTTGAGTGAGGGAGAGGGAGAGAGAAAGCAAAATTGTAGTATTCCTCTCATAATTTTTAAGGACATCCCCCCCCCCCCCACACACACACACTGCCAAGCTGCAAGGCAACTTAGAGAAGTAGTGATGTTTCATAGTTTGCCTGCAATTCAAGCTTCATGAACCGCCATGAATGAGCTAAGCAGAATCCAGGCAACTCTTATACAGGGGTTTTAAACCAGGCAGCCAAATCCGACCCATCTGGGATGGAAGGGATCCCTAGAAGCCCACCCCTACCCACCACCACAACTTCCCCAGACCGTTGGCTGGCTTCCCAACTTTTATACCTTCCCCTCCATTGATAGGCACTGAAATAAATGCCTTTCTTAGTGACCAACCTGTCCAGTGATCAGTCCGAGATAGGATATGGCAGTTTTCTGGGCACCACTCCTTTTGTCCCCCCCACCCCCGCTGTGGGCATTCAGCCCCTAGAAAAGGGAAGCTGGGCAAAACCAGCTTCACCCAGGTGCACAGCAGAATCTGCCATATTTCCTATCCATCCCGATAAACCAGAACAGCCATCCCTCAAAATGGTACGCCCCAGACGTGCCGCACAGTAACCGAGACCCATTCCCACCAATCGTCATATGCTGGCTGGGGTGGACAGAGCCGGGGGGTGGGAGGCGACAGGCTAAGGGAAGGCTGAATTGGAAACCTGGCTCTTGCTCTCTCAACCAGCAGCATTCCCAGACCTCCAGACAATCTGTGCAAGGTGCAAGTTGTGTGGGTGTGACAGGGACACAAGTGGACTTCCAGAATCTGCAAGTCTGTATCACCAGCATCATCAAGCTCCTGTTCCTGTGGAAAGGAGTGACGAAACAGCCGCAACAGACAACTCAAGGTCTGAAACACCCGATTGCACATTCACTGTGTCGTTCTTGGAAAGTAGACGCCCAACATGTGTTCTACCCAAGAAAGGGCTTCAGGTCCAGTTCCTGCCACCCACGGAAAGAACGGCTCGACTGCTTCCCCCACTTTCCAACTCAGGACAAGCCAAAAAAGCAAGCCAGCTACACCAACACTCAGTGTTCCCATGAGATGAGAGGCGAGACACTGGGCTCGCAGGCCTTCCCATCCGCAAAAATAGGAGCCACCCAGAAACAGCCAAACGCCTCCTTTCAAAGGGCCACAGGTTACATAAGCATGTGGAAGCAACACACTCGTTTCTAAGCATACTTGAAATGCTGCTTTCTGGGAAAGAGAAAAGAAAGCACGCACCACTTCAGCGGTCTTAAGGTAACGAACTCAGGATGCTGAAGTACCTTAATATCTCATGGTTACTGCACAAGCCTGTAGGTGATATACCTGCCAGCAGTTTCACTGGGCCGAATGATCTTCACCACCTGGGGAAGCAAGGAATGTGCAAAAAGCAACCACTCAGAAGGGGCCCTGGAACAGCTGTGCACAAGTTGTTAATTCAGACAAATCCACCAGCCCATTTCTATTATTGCTACTTTGCGTTCATACCCCGCTTTTCTTCTTTGTACGTGGAACCAAAAGCAGCTTGCAAGGTTTTACTCCTTCCCATAAAAAGCACACACAAGACAAGCCTCAGAATCAGAACAGAACCTCCATGTTCAGACGCAGTATACCCAACAATAGCAGAACATTCCGCCTGTTTACCAAAGGCAGCACTCATTTTCTGGGACCTCTGGATAAATTCCTATCCCAATTCAGCTTGTTTTTACTTGGGTGGTGGGAAAAATATGGATACCTTTTTAAATTACTATTGTATTTACTGCTATTATCTGAAACGGATTATCTGAACCCATTTCAGTCTGGCTTAAGACCCGGGTACGGTACTGAATCTGCCTTGGTCACCCTGTATGATCACGTGTGCAGGAAGAGGGATGGGGGGAGTGCGTCCCTGTTGGTTCTCCTGGACTTCTCAGAGGCTTTCCATACCATCAACCATGGTATCCTTCTGGATAGGCTGGCGGGATTGGGAGTTGGAGGCACCACTTGGCAGTGGTTCCACTCCTACCTCAACGGCCGATTCCAGAAGGTGGTGCTGGGGAACTGTGGCTCTGCGCCATGGCAACTCCATGGGGTTCCTCAGGGGTCCATTTTGTCCCCCTTGCTATTCAACATTTACATGAAACCACTGGGAGAGGTCATCAGGAGGTGTGGGCTGTGGAGTCACCAGTACGCTGATGACACCCAGCTCTACCTCTCATTCTCCACCAATCCAGGTGAGGCAGTGGCTGTGCTGAACCGGGGCCTGGCCAAGTTGATGGGCTGGATGAGGGCCAATAAACTGAAGCTCAATCCAGACAAGACGGAGGTCCTGTTGGTGGGCGATGCAGGTCTCCAGGTAGGTGATTTTGGCCCTGTCCTGGATGGGGTAGCTCTCCCTCCAAAGGACGGGGTCCGCAGCTTGGGAGAACTCCTTGCTCTGAAGCTGTCACTGGAAATCCAGGTGGCAGCGGAGGCGAGGAGCGCTTTCCTACAGCTTTGGCTGTTTCATCAGCTGCTCCTTACATGGACAAAGACTGCCTAGTAACGGTGACACACGCTCTGGTAACCTCCGGGTTGGATTACTATAACGGGCTCTACGTGGGGCTGCCCTTGAAAACAGTATGGATACTTCAGCTGGTACAGAACAGAGCGGCTGGGATGCTGACAGAGGCCGGTTGTTATTCTCATAGAACGCCGGTCCTCTACCAGCTCCACTGGCTCCCAGTTGAAGTCCAGACCCAATTCAAGGTGCTGGTTTTGACCTATAAAGCCCTGAACGGCTTGGGACCAGGATACCTGAAGGAGCGCCTCTTCACTTACATGCCCTCACGCCCCTTTAGATCAGCTGGAGAGGCCCTGCTCCAGGAAACCTCCCTAAAGGAGGTAAAAAGGACATCTACTCTTATAATACAAGGTTTGATTTATGGACGAGAGGTGACTTTAGCTAATATGTATGCACCTAATATAAATCAAAGGGAGTTTTATAAGGTGTATAAAGAAATAGAGGAAATAAAAAGAGGATATGTTCTAATGGCGGGTGATTATAATATGGTTATGGATAAAGAAAAGATAAATCCAGCCCATCAAAGGAAGATATAAAATATAATAATACAGTTTTAAGTAGATTTATTAATAAAAACAGATTAAAAGATGTTTGGAGAGAATTAACTGGGAACCAGAAAAGCTACACCTTTTATTCAGACAGACATAAACCTTTACAAGAATAGACTATATATTTGTAACACCAGAAATATTGTCTAAGATAATAAATGTCAATATAAAAGTAATTAAAATATCAGACCATGCAATGATAACAATAGAAATAGACTGTGATTACAAACAGCTAAACAGGTGGAGAATAGGTCTAAAGATTTTTAAAAATGAGAAGATCTTAGAAAAAATGGAAAAAGAATTAAAAGAAACATGGGAAATAAATGAAAAAGGAGGTAGTAATATAAGTGTAATATGGGATACAGTGAAAGCAGTGGTGAGAGGGTTAGGAATAAAATATTCATATAATAAAAAAAACAAAAAGAGCTAACAATAAGGTTAGAAGAGGAAATTAAAGAACTAGAGAAAAAATATATAAAAAGCAGAGAAAACAAAATTATGTTAGAATTAACAGTTAAAAGAGAAGAATCATAAAGTATCGAAATAGAACAAGTTCAAAGAAATCTAAGTTATTTGAAAAGAGAATTTTATGAAAGTAGTAATAAAAATTCCAAAATGCTGGCCAGAGTCACACAAGTCAAAAAGGCAAAAAGCTTAATTGGAGTAATAAAGAACAAAAAAGGGGAAAGATGTAATAAAATGAAAGAGGAACTTTTAATCTTACAAAGCTTTTTGAAAAGCTATATATGAAAAATGAAATGGATATGAAGGAAAGTCAGATATATATAGAAAAGAATCTAAATTGTAAAATTAGAGAAGAGGATAAAGAACTTATAGAAACTCAAATTGAAGAAGAGATATTGGAAGTTATTAATAAATTAAAAATAGGTAAAGCACCGGGATCTGATGGATTGGGTGTTGAATATTATAAAAATTTCAAAAAATTACTAGTCCCTAAGATAAAAATTATGTTTAATAAAATAATGGAAGGGGAAACAATTCCAAGCTCTTGGATACAATCCATGATAATACTGATCACAAAACCTAATAAAGACCTTACAAACCCTGGAGCTTATAGACTGGGGGTCCTCCAACTTTTTAAAGAGGGCGCCAGTTCATGGTCCCTCAGACTGTTGTGGGGCCGGACTATAGTTTGAAAAAAATACGAATGAATTCCTATGCACACTGCACATTAAAATAATTAAAATTAAAAGAAATTAAAAATAATTTAAATAAACTAGAATAAATTTTAAAAATAATCAAAATTAATTGAAATCAAAATTAATTAAAATTTTAACAAATAATTAAATAATTTAAAAAGTTTGCTCTGCTCCCTTGGGCTGCAGCAGAAGCCCAAGATGAGATGGGGAAGAGCATGTCCATATTCAAGGGAGAGAGCTACGATGTCCATGATCATGCTGGGGAGGGGCCGGGAGGGAGACGGACGTGATAGTGCTGGGCGGGGAAGATGGGCTTGACTGTGCTTGTGCAGGGAAGACAGGCGTGATTGCAGCCACCCCGCAGCACGGTCACGGCCATCTCCCGCCCCACCCCCCCGAGCACGACCGCAATCGTGCCCATCTTCCCTGCACGAACACAACTGTGATTGTGGCCATCTCTCCACCCCACCCCCCGAGCACAGTTGTGAAGGGAAGACGGGCGCGATCGCGGCCTCCCCCTCCCGAGCACGACCACACCTGTCTTCCCTGCGCGAGTGCGACCGCAGCCCTCTCCCCAGAGTACACCTGCGCTGGCTCAGACCTTTTGGACTCACGCAGAGATTGTTTTCTCTGAGCGAGTCCAAAACCTCTGAGGCAAGCCAGATCAATGAGCATGGCGGGCCGAATCTGGCCCGCAGGCCGTAGTTTGAGCACCATGTTACAGAACAGAATCTTTTATTAATCAAGATGCTAAGATTTTTACTGCGGTATTGGTAAATAGATTGAATAAATTTATAGATAAATATATAAGGAGTGATCAATGTGGGTTTATAAGAGGTCGACAAATGTCAGATGTAGTGAGGAGAGTATTAAATATTAACTACTATATTGAGAAACAAAATATAAAGGCAAGTATACTAGCATTAGATATATTTAAAGCCTTTGACTGTGTGGAATGGCAAACAATGAAGATCTTAATAGAGAAGTTGGGACTTGGAATAAAGTTTAAGAAAGTAATAAATCAATTATATTCAGAAAATACGCAAACATTGTAAATGATTTAGAAATGTCACCGAGAATTGTGTTATGGCTGTTGATTGAAAAATAAGATATAAATGAAGTTAAGAAAGAATTGATCGTAAGTTCAATAATGGCAGCCAGGTTAGTGATAGTTAAATATTGGAAACAGAATTGGGCTATGCAAAGGCATGAATGGTATAATGAAATATGGAATATGGTAATTAATGATAAACTGACAACGGAAATAAAAAATTAAAAAGGGTTAATAAAAGCAAATAAATATAATGCAATGTGGGAAGGTTTATTAAAGCAGTACTGATAGAAGATAACGGTTGTAAACCTAATCAAGATTATATGAATTTTTGGAGGGGATATGGATATAATTGATTATATATTATATTATATTATATATAATAGATTATATATTATTGTTATAATATATGAATTAAAATGGAGGTATTATTGGTCTCCTGGGTGGTAGGAGTACTGAATTATTTACTTTTTTATTTATTAGTTGTTGGCTTTTATACATTATATTATATTATTGATATTGTGATTTGTCTGTATTTATAGGGTTTTTTCTATATTTAAAAAATAATAATGGGGGGAGAGGCCATCTATTTGGAACAGGGCCTTCTCTCTGGTGGCACCCAGATTATTTATTTATTTATTTATTATTTATTTATTTAAAACATTTCTATGCTGCCCCCATTGCAACAAAGCCTCGGGGCAGCTTACAACATATACAAGATAAAATACAATATATAGAGCAACATTTAAAACTGGCCCATCTCGGTTACATATTAAAATACTGTAAATACAATAATAATAAATTAGCAATTAAAATAACTTTTAAATAAAAAGGTCTTTGCCTGGCGCCGAAAAACAAATAACGATGGCGCCAGGCAGACCTCTCTGGGGAGCGCATTCCATAATTGGGGCGCCACCACAGAAAAAGCCCTCCTCCAGTTACTCACCCTCCTACTCTCACTCACGGAGGGTTCTCGGAGAAGGGCCTCTGCTGCCGATCGTAAGGGGCGGGAGGGCATATATGGATGCAGACGCTCCTTTAGATAACCAGATCCCAAGCTGTTTAGGGCTTTATAGGTCATAACCAACACCTTGAATTGGGCCTAGACTTCAATAGGGAGCCAGTGAAGCTGACGGAGAACTGGGGTTATATGAGAACAATGAGCTTCTAATGACAGCTCAGGGTCGAGAAACACTCCCAAGCCACAGACCCTGTCCCTCAGAGGGAGTGCAACCCCATTTAGGACAAGGCTCAAGTCCCCCACCCTGAAGCCCGAACCACCCCCCCAACAGGACCTCCGTTTTGTCTGGATTGAGCTTCAGTTTTTTGGAATACACTCCCCAGTGAAGTCTGCCTGGCACCGAGCCTATACTTTTCTTGGCGCCAGATTAAAACCTTTTTATTCAATTGTTATTTTAAAAATGAGTATTTTTACCATTTTACAGTCACTTTGGTTATATTTGGTTTTGATTGGATTTATTTGTTCCGGTTTTGATAATTGTACGGTATTATTGTTTTATCGATTGTTTTACGGTTTTGCTTTTAATCATGTAAGCCGTCCTGAGATGCGATAGTGATGGACGGCATACAAATGTTTTAAATACATAAATAAATATTCAAGTTTGGTTTTGTGAACCATCTGGAGAACTTTAATGATTGGGTAGAAGTAAGGTAACGAATGTGAGCGAATCACATTCTTTTCTGCACCTGTAACAGATCTGAGGATAATCAAGCTCCCCACACAGAGAGAGACACTATATATTTATCCTCAATAATCAGGAGGAGGAGGAAATCCAGGAGATGGAGTGTGGCTTCCAGAGACGTGAGGAGGGGAACTACTGCAGTGGTGTTTGGTACGAGAAGTCATGTTCCTTGTTACTGCTGGAAAATGCTCCACGATATAGGTTACCAGGAAGGCTTACAGAGAAAAAACACGTATTTCTAGTCTGCCCAGCATTCGCCCAGACCAAGCTGCACCTGGCCAGACAGGTGTTCTAAGGTGGTCACAAGCAAGCAGTGGCCTTTCCACAGTGCAGGCTGCATCTGTTCATGGAGGTTCCGCTTTGCAGTCACTATCCTTGCCTAGAAGTTGGTGCAATGCTCATTTAAAGCCAAAAGAAAAGGGCTTGTTGCCCAAGGCTCTTCCCTACTTTGTCCTGCGAGAGAAAAGGTGCATCTTCCCCAGTGTACTGCTTCCCACAGGGGCTAGCCAGACGCCCCAGGCCAACTGCCAAGAGGGAAATATGCATTCTCCAGCATCTGACATCCCGAGATTCTATTTCGCTCTTGTGCTTTATACACCCCAATAGCCTTATCCTTCATGGGTCTCTCTAACCCCCTTGATCAAGACCTCTCCAGAGCATACCACCTCTACACCTTACCTGGCCGCGCTTGATTCCAAAGTACCGAGCAACAGGGTCTCCTGCTTGTATCCTGGGAAGCTGGTTTTCTCTCAGCTTACTGGAAAGAGCAGTTAAAGGGAAAAAAAAATATTCCTGCTACGACCTCCCGCCCCTTACAATCTGCAGCTGATGCTCTCCTCCGGGAACCCTCCGTGAGAGATATAAGGAGGGTGAGCACCCAGAGGAGGGCCTTCTCTGCGGTGGCGCCCCATCTATGGAATGCGCTCCCCAGAGAGGCTCGCCTGGTGCCGTCTTTATTTGCTTTTCGGCACCAGGCGAAGACCTTTTTATTTAAGCAATATTTTAAATGTTAATTTACTTTAAATTTTAGTTGAATTATATTGTATTTGTATGTTTTAATTTGGACCTTGAGATGGGCCAGTTTTAATGTTTTAATATTGTGTAGGCTTTTTAATTATTGTATATTGTTTAGCCTATAAGGTTTTTGAGGTTGTGAGCCGCCCCGAGGCTTGTGGCAAGGGGCGGCCTATAAATCTGTTAATAAAATAAATAAATAAATAAATAAATAAATAAATAAATAAATATCCAGGAAGAGATAGGGGAGGTCTTCAAGGAAATTCAAAGAGACGTCAGCTGGATTCATATGCTGCTCAGATAAACTAAGCTGCTCTAACACTTTCAGCACATGCCAACTGGGAGTTCAACACGTGTTTTACAAAAGTTTTACAAAGCATGCATACTAAGTGCATCAAATGACTTGCTTCAAGTGGTCACCTATGTTTTCTGGGATCCAGGCTATGTTCTGTTTTGGGTTGTTTTAAATGTTGCATGCTTTGGCTTGTAAATATTTAAGCTGTCTCAAGAAAGCATTTAAGACATTTAAGAATCTGATAATTTACTCAAGTCTTAGGGGAGCAGGTTCCCAGCTAAATGAGAACTTTAGCTTTAAAACCCATAGGTCAACACTTGATTTGTAGGGCCATCTGCTGAACCCAAGAGGGCAGGATTTGGCCCCTGGATCTAAACTCCCTGCTTTATGTACACACCTTGGAACTAAGCTTCACTGAGGCATGCAGGAAAATGCACTGTGACTCATGAAATGCTAATGATATTTCATCAAACATTAAGATACTTCAAGAATGGACAACACAGCCTGCTTCTGGTATCTGAATTTCTTTATGTACCTAAGTTAAGGCTGAACACATGCAAAAGCTGCCCCTGGCTCGGCCATCCAGAGCAGGCAGAAGCCAGCAGAAAAAAAATCAGCAACAACTTTCAGAAAAAGGATACTATCGGGCTAGCAATTCTGTCACTTCTTCTTTGGTCATGACAACATGTTCAGGAACTAGCTGAAAGGAAAAACAGAAGAGGATGTGAGCAAAAAGAGGGTTTGGAAATAAATGGTTGTGTATCGTGAACAACAACAGAAAACCTTTTAAAGGCATTAGAGAAGACAGGATAAGAACAGGTTCTGTATGTTTTTCTCCAGGCTGGCTTATGTTCCACATTCTGGGAGATAGTGTACTTTTTGGGGCAGTAATATCTTAGTTTTCTGTACTTATGTCTTTTTTCCATGGCTTAGCTGCAAGTTTTTTGTAGGTGGTGATACAGCACACAACAACCTGATGCTACAGTAAATCTAAGGTTAAGGTACAAATGCATGACCCCTGACTAAAGGAGTAAGGATTTTGTTGAGAAAGAAGCTGCGAGATAGCTTAAAATACAGATCACCAGCAGTATCAAATGAGTCTCATCGATACCAATGCTACTCATCGAGAAAATGTTACAAAAATCCTTAGCTTTTAAACCTGAAGTTTTTTTATTAGGCATTATACGGGAGGACATTAGTAAACAAGAAATGTACTTGATTTTACATGTAATTATTGAGGCAAGAATTGCATTCGCTCAGCACTGGAAAAGTGAGGAACTACTCACTGGCGAACTGATTAAAAGATCCTGGACTGTGCCAAAACAGATAGACTGATTTTATCACTGAAGGAGAAGGAAGATACTGACTTCTATCAAACTTGGGAACCTTTTTATTATTGGCTAGAGAAACGGGACCGCATAGATTTAAATATGTTTTTAAGTTATCATAAATGGAAAAAGAAGGGTGTGGGGGCTGACCCACCGGGCTCAATGTTTTTGATGATGGATGTTGTTTGTAGTTTTCTTGTCTTTTTTTTTTTAGGATTATAATTTCAAATAAAACTTATTAAAAAACAAACAAATCCAGTGCTACTCATCTAACTGCACTGACAGGTTTATAAATATAAAACAACCACATATTTTAGTATTTTGCATACTGTAAATATGAGAATTCAAACCTTATGGACTTTTATTTTCATTTAATAGAGAAACACTAGCTCTTCTTTTCTGAAAAATTCCAGGCACTTAAGTCCTACAGAAGTAACCTTGCCTAACATCTTTAGCAAAGAGAGCCAAAACCAAGCATCTGTTGCCCAATCTGTTTATTCATAAGCAAGCACCATTTTGTGCGATGGGCCTTACTCCCTAGTAAATATGTTTAGGATTGCACCCTTGGTTTCATCACTGTTCCCCATCTCAAAACAGTATCACAACTCTAGCCCACAAGGCAGAATGCAATACCTCCCTAGGGAAAGATTTCAGGCGGCTTGTTAAAAATAATAAATCCAGCCAGCCAGAACTTTTTGATTTGTCTTTGGAGGTCCCTCCCTTCTCCCCTTACCTCGTGTTCAGTGATGTTGATCAGCAGTTCTTGTTGAAGGAACTGTTCCAGTATATACTTGGGTGCCATGTCCACCAGAGACTGAGAGAGACAGAGAGCAAAACATGGATCCACACTGGGCTTACTCAGTCGAAGGTAGAAATCACAGAAAGAAGCTTCAAAAGACACTGCAGTACTCAAGAGCGCGTCTGGCAGAGAGAGATCACCCAGAGAGCAAAAGCTTGCTATGCTGCCTCCATGCATTTAAATTCACATGCGCAAGAGTAGCACAATCGACCCTAGGCCTGTATGCTTGACCACATTGCTTTGGTTCTCGATGCATTTTTAGGTGCATCTTAGCATCGATGAGGGTTAGAATCTTGTTGCCCTTTAAAAAAAAAAAGAGATTCTCAGGAAGGAGACAACCTGACTCGTATCATGCCATGTGCTTTTCCTGCACTTGAGGCAAGCTGGGAACTGAGAAGAGTTCTCCACTCACTAGAGAAGGCAACACCTTCCAATTCGCACAGCACATTGTCTTAAGGATGGAAAAGTAGCCAGTGGGACACATTCCTTTGCCTGTGGGTATTTGCTGCCCACCAACACTTTGGGGGCTGAACGGCTGCCTCTGCCCTCCACAGACTTGTGTACCTGCTTGGCCGATGGAGTCATGCCTTGCTGCACCACGATGAGCGCCCGGGTGATGTTTTCTTCTTGCATCCGCTGACAGTACATCTTGATGGTTTTGATCCCAACTTTTGGCTCCTCTGCAAAGGAATTACACAGAGCAGAGGGTCACCACAAGGAAACCTTTCCGCATGATAGAGCTGGCATACACTGGCAAATAAGGATCCCAGGCCTCATTTTTTAATTGAACGGAATCCCAAGTTCCTAGTCCTCAACATGCCATGGAGTCATCATCAGAAGCTAGCAGTGAGACCAGACATGATTTTCGATCATTTGAGGCAGAGGAGCTGTTTGATGCCTTCTCCTAGTCAGAGGCCCCCTAGTCTACCTCACGCATGCAAAAAATCTTTGCTGGGGCACTTTGATTATCCCCAACTAGAGCTGCCCTAAAGGTAACTTTCCTCCACTTGCTAATGGATGGCAACATTGCCAGCTTCTTTAAAAATATCTCTACAGCGATATTCACTGACTATCTGGCATCTGAACAAACAAAGCTAGTGTTTCGATTGACAGAGCGAGTGTTTTGACTGACAACATTTCACTGTTTGGTGGACATGAACGAAGAATAAGCTTTTCAACAGAAATTTCAACACCCATACTTCTTTTAGGAAGCATGGGTGGGAGAATTCAGCCAGCAAAAGGGGACTGGAGACAAGGAGGAAGAGGCCACTCTGGGTTTCAAAAGCAAAATGGCAGCAGAAGGACAAGTTTTTAGAGGCTGTCTGTCTCCCCTTAATTAATTAGGAGGGGGAAAAGAGAGAAAGGAAAAGTGAATGGCTAATGGACATAACCAAATCTATTTCGTTTTGTTTAATCGTGAAATCACCTGGGAAGAAGACAAACATCTGATCGGTAGGGTCATCATTGTGGGCCACCAAGACAGTGAGGTCGGTCCGCCGAGGCCGGCCTTCGCTGGGTTTGTCCCCAAACTGGGCTTTGAACTCCTCCAGCGTCTGGTCCAACTCATCCTGCGTCACCAGGTAGCCTCGGTCGTGACACAGCTACAGTGTTTAAAAAAAAAAAAAAGAACAGGGAGAGACACCTATTAATCTACCAGATTCCCCGACGATCAAGCTTCATCAGACTAAGTCTCCTGTCCTGGCAGTGAAGACATCTTAAAAGATTGTGACGTTGACGTTGTAGGGTTTCTGCCAATACGTGAAAGATTTAATCTCAAATTAGGATATATGCTTGTTTTAAGAGCCTACACCGAGGCTCTATACCGTTTTCCTGAACAGAGGTGGAAGGCAACAGGCTGTGGAAGTCGGCTCTCTTGGCTGTGGAGCAATTTAAACATCTAATTTGAGGGGAAAGCACTTGTTTCTAGCCCTCCTGGAACTCAGCACATGCCCTGTTGTCCACGCCCTTGTTTCCCTCCTCTCTCCAATAACCTCTCTTTCCATCACAACTACTGTCATGATCCATCACAGAATTCTCTCACCCATTCTCTCCGTGCAAGATCCGCTCCTATCATATACCCATCACTGCTTCCAATATCCCCATCTCTTTTGACTGTGCTCCTTTCTTTATATAAACACTGTAGGTGGCTGTTACTGTCTGCCACTGATGCCCTCCTTTTTTCTAGTTGCAAAGAACTCAAGACCCTCCACTCTATTTTTATCCCCACAACAACCTCATGATTATACAACACGTTATATAATCATAATAGTGAAGGACTGGATATATTAAAAGAAAAGTATAAATTAAAAATAGCAGTCTTTGATATTTATGAATTGATATTCCAAAAAAGTCAAGAATTAAAGAAGAAAAATTATGAAAAGTTAAAGAAGGATATAAAAGATAAAATAAGAAAATACAAAAAGGTAAAATTATCATGGCTTGGAAGAATAGCAGTCACAAAAATGAAAATTCTGCCAAAGATTAATTTTTTGTTTTGGATGGTTCCAATCAAGTTTCATAATCAAGAAATAAAGGAAATACAGAAGTTATTGGAGGTTTATTGTAATGGACGGAAGAGAACAAGAATAAGTAAAGTACTATGGTATGAATCACAAAAAAAGGAGGGCTGGGTATTCCAGAAGTTAAAGTATTGGGTTGCAAATCAATTAGTTCCAGATATTATAGCCCAAAGCAAAGAATTAATGATATTGAATTAAAAGAATTAAGAGAAATAGGTGATCACTTAGAGAAATACTGGTTTAAAAAGGAGATAAAAGAGAAGATTATTAAGAGAATTCAAAATCTCTTCTTAAAAAAATATGCTAGAAATACGGGAAAAATGGAGACAGCAGTTAATTCTGGGAATTCCGGGAATTTCTCCGTTAACACCAGTGGTCAAAATGGAGAAATTCCCAAAAATAGAATCAAAGGATTGGATTAACAAATTAAAGAATAGTCATATATATAAATGGGAAGACTGGAAAAATAAGATTAAAAATATAACACAATTAAGGAGAATATTGGCAGAGGCCAAGCTAAATTGGTAAATCTTTATTCAATTATAAAACTGGATAAAGATGGAGGATAAATTTAAAGAGGAAGAAAGACAATTAACAAAATTTGAAACGATTGTGAAAGAATGTGAGATTAAGGAAGAATATACAAGCAAAGGAAGAGTTGCTAAAATTTATAGGATATTAATAAAGTTAGGGGATCAGACAAAAAGTTTAAAATCAATTTGGGAAACGGATGTAGGTGAAATAAAAGACAAGAATTGGAAGAATATTTGGAAAAGAAGACTACCGTATTTTTTGCTCTATAAGACTCACTTTTCCCCCCTCAAAAGTAAGGGCAAATGTCTGTGCGTCTTATAGAGTGAATATGTGTTTGCAGTGAGTCTGTCAGATGTGCAGCCCATGGGGAAGGGATGGGGAATTGCCTGTGATGATGTGCCCGTTTGAGTCAGAGTATTTTTTTTTCTTGTTTTCCTCCTCTAAAAACTAGGTGCGTCTTATGGTCAGGCGCATCTTATAGAGCGAAAAATACAGTATATATGTCGGTTAAAATTAAAGAACATGGATATAAAATGATATGGAGATGGTACTTAACACCAGTTAAGTTAAATCAAATTAATTATAAATATTCCAATATATGTTGAAGATGTGGGAAAGGGATTGGAACTTACAAACGTATATGGTGGGATTGTGATTATATACAAAAGATCTGGATCATGGTGTTTAACGTAATTAGAGAAATTTTAGAGATAAATTTAGAAATTTCACCAAGAATTGTGTTATTGCTGTTGATTGAAAAACAAGATATAAATTAAGTTAAGAAAGAATTGCTCTTAAGCTTGATAATGGCAGCCAGGTTTGTTCTTGTTAGTCTCAAAGTCAAGTCCGACCCATCGCGACCCCATGGACAACATTCCTCCAGGCCCTCCTTTCCTCCACCATCCCCCGGGGTCCACCTTAGCTCACACCGACTGCTTCAGTGACTCCATCCAGCCACCTCATCCTCTGCCGTCCCCTCCTTCTTCTGCCATCTATTGTTCCCAGCATCAGGCTCTTCTCCAGGGAGTCCTTCCTTCTCATTAGGTGGCCAAAGTCTTTGAGCTTCATCTTCAGGATCTGGCCTTCTCAAGAGTAGTCAGGATTGATCTCCTCAAGGACTGACCGGTTTGATCGCCTTGCGGTCCAAGGGACTCACGGGAGTCTCCTCCAGCACCACAACTCAAAGGCCTCAATCCTTTGGCACTCAGCCTTCCTTATGGTCCAGCTTTCACAGCCATACATTGCAACTGGGAAAACCGTAGCCTTAACTATATGCGGATTTGTCGGCAGGGTGATGTCTGCTTTTTGGTACGCTGTCTAGATTTGCCATTGCTTCCCTCCCAAGAAGCAAGTGTCTTTTAATTTCTTGGCTGCAGCCACCATCTGCAGTGATCTTGGAGCCCAAGAAACTAAAACCTGTCTCTCCCTCCATTTCTTCACCACCCATTTTCCAGGAAGTGATATGACCAGATGCCATGATCTTAGTTTTTTTAAAGTTGAAATTCATGCCAACTTTTGCGCTCTCCTCTCTACCCACATGACGACACTCATTAGTTTCTTCTTCACGGACTGCTATTAGAGTGGCATTGTCATGTAATTGCAGTGCATCTGATGTGGCTGATATATTTCCAGGCAATCTTAATCCTCTTGAGACATCCAATCCAGCCTTTCACATGATGTGCTCTACTTATAAGTTAAATAGTCTGGGGGATAATATGCAGCCTTGCCGTAATCCTTTCCCAGTTTCAAACCAATCAGTCGTTCCTCGTCTAGTTCTCAGTGCTGCTTCTTGCCCCACACGGAAGTTTCTCAGGAGGCAAATAAGATGGGTGATGCAACTTATAAGCTATATGCAGATGACTTAGTTTTTATTCTAGAAGATACTACGGCAACGGTATCTAAACTGCTAAAAATATAGAAGAATATGGAAAACTTATGGGGATGAAAATAAGCACAGAGAAAACTAAATTATTAGTAAAAAAAAAAGTACATTGAACCAAAGAACAGCTTTAATGGAACAGGTAGAATAGTGAAAAAAGTCAAATATTTGGGAATCCATCTAACAGTTAGATATGCTACATTGAAGCAAGATAATTACATCAAATTGTTTAAAGATACTAGGCTAGATTTGGAAAAATGGTCTAATTTACAAGTATCATTGTTGGGAAGAATAGCTATAGTTAAAATGTACATAGTACCTAAGATTTTGTTTTTATTCCAAACAATTTCCATAAAAATCAAGAAAAAGGTTTTTTGATGATTTACATACACAAATTTTGAGATTTATATGGCAAAAGAAGAAACCAAGAATTCAAATAAAAATGCTTCAGGAGGCTAAAAGGAATGGGGGTTTTGGCCTCCCAGATTGGTTGTTGTATTATCAAGCATGTGTTCTTGTGTGGCTAAAAGTATGGATAATATTAAGGAACAAAAGGGTTTTATATCTTGAAGGTCACGATTTACAAATGGGCTGGTATGCTTTTATGTGGTATGAGAAATGTAAAACTCATGGGTACTTTCAAAATCACCATATTAGGAATGCACTGATTTCGGATTGGGAAAAATTAAAGATAAAAATTTATAATAAGATACCAAGATGGCTTTCTCCCATGGAAGCTTTTGTATACCCAAATGCATTAAATTTCAGTAAGATTGTGACTTATAATGGTATCTTGGATAATGAGGGAAGACTGAAATCAAATCAAGAACTTCAAGACCAGGGTATTGCTCTTTCTTGGTGGCATCAAATGCAAATACAATCGAGACATACCAAGTATTTTAAAATGTATGGTTTCTATTAATTGATCAAAAGTATTTTGATCAATTAATTTTAAAATCAGATGAAAAAATGATTAAAAGATTGTACAACTTTCTCTTAGAAATAAAAATGGAAGATGAGGAAGTAAAAGAAACTATGATATCATGGGCACAACACTTTGGGTATAACATTGAATTGCAGAGGTGGCAAAAGTTGGAGGAAAGAAAAGTTAAGATAACTTTGGCAACTTCATATAAAGAAAACTTGTATAGAATGTTTTATAGATGGTATTTATCACTGAATAGATTAACTGTTTCTGAATATGTCAAACAAGTGTTGGAAATGTAAACCGAAATCTGGTACTTTTTATCATATGTGGTGGACTTGTGACAAAGCAAAAAAAAATACTGGGTTAAAATACATAGATGGCTTGGAGAAATGTTGCAAACACCTGTAATATTTAAACCAGAAATAATTTTGTTAGGCATTCTCCCCCGACAGTTTTGATAAACAAAATATATATTTGACTTTGCATGTAATAACAGTGGTGAGGATCGCATATGCACACTGCTGGAGGAATGAAGAGCTACCAGCTGAAGATCTGATCTTGAACGAGATACTGAACTGTGCAGAAATAGACAGATTGACATCATCCATTAAGGAAAAAGCAGATACTGTTTACTACCAAACATGGAACTTTTTCTATCAGTGGCCACAGAATTGGAACTTTAATTGGGGCTGAAATGCATAGCAATTGTAGAGAGAAATATGTTTTTGTACCCAGTATGTCTGAAGTTTTTGGAATATCTATTTGTTTAGTGAGTAGAAAATAAAACTTTGAAATGAAAAGAGGCAAATAAGATGGTCTGATACTCCCATCTTTTTTAAGAACTTGCCACAATTTGTTGTGATGCACACAGTCAAAGGCTTTAGCATAGTCAATGAAGCAACTGGAGTCTTGTGTGCAGTTTTGGGCCCCTCATTACGGAAAGGATAGCCTGGTTGGAGTCAGTGCAGCGTAGGGCCACAAGGTTGGTGGCCGGTTTGCACAGGATGGGGGATGGGGCGAGACTGAGGGAACTGGGCCTCTTCAGCCTGGAGAAGAGGAGACTCGGAGGGGATCTGTTGGCGACATGCAGGAATGTGAGGGGGTGTCACAAGGAGATGGGGAGAGGCCTGTTCTCCCCTGCAGAGGAAGGCAGGACGCGCTCCAATGGAGCAAAGCTCAGGGAACCCAGGTTCAGTTTGGATGCCAGGAAGCCCTTCCTGACAGTGAGGACCCCGAGGGCGTGGAATGGGCTTCCACGGGAGGTCGTTGAGGCCCCATCGGGGAGGGTGTTCAAAGACAGGCTGGACATGCACATGGTGGGCATGTCATGAGCGGAGCCGGCTGGTGCCGGAGGTCAGACTAGATGGCCCGGGAGGTCCCTTCTGACTCGCTCTGTTTCTATGTTTCTAAGCAGAAGTAGATGTTTTTCTGGAACTCCCTAGCTTTCTCCATGATCCTGCGTATGTTGGCAATTTGATCTCTAGTCCCTCTCCCTCTTCGAAATCCTGCCTGTACTTCTGGTAGTTCTCGGTCCACATACTGCTGGAGCCTGGCTTGTAGGATTCTGAGCATCGCTTTGCTAGCATGTGAAATGAGTGTAATGGTGCGGGAGTTCGAACATTTGTTGGCATTGCCCGTCTTTGGAATTGGAATGTAAACTACCTTTTCTAATTCTGTGGCCACTGTGGAGTTTTCCAAATTTGCTGGAATATTGAGTGTAGAATATTGATGCAGTAAATCGTCTTTTAGGATTTTGGATAGCTCAGCTGGAATACCGTTTCCTCCACTAGCTTTGTTGTTGCTCAGCCTTCCTAAGGCCCATTTGACTTCACATTCCAGGATGTCTGGCTCGAGGTCAGTGACCACCCCATCGTGGTTATCAGGGATGTTAAGCTCTTTCTTGTATAATTCTTCTGTGTAATCTTGCCACCTCTTCTTAATCTCCTCTGCCTCTGTTAGGTCCCTGCCATTTTGGTCCTTTATAATGCCCATCTTTGCATGAAATATTCCCTTCATATCTCCAATTTTCTTGAAGAGATCTCCAGTCTTTCCCATTCTATTGTTTTCTTCTATTTCTTTGCACTGTTCATTTAAGAAGGCTGTCTTATCTCTTCTAGCTATTCTCTGGAATTCTGAATTCAATTGGGGGTACCTTTCTCTTTCTCCCTTGCCTTTTGCTTCCCTTCTTTCCTCAGCTATTTGTAAAGCCTCCTCAGACAGCCATTTTGCTTTCTTGCATTTCTTTTTCTTTGGGATGGTTTTTAGTTGCTGCCTCTTGTACAATGTTGTGAACCTCTGTCCATAGTCTGTTTGTCTGTCTGTCTGTCTGTCTGTCTGTCTGTCTGTCTGTCTATTTATTTAGCACACTTCTATGCCACCCCATCGCCGAAGCCTCGGGGCAGCTCACATACATAAAAAAAAATAATTCAAAATTAACAATAAATAATTCAATATTAATACATATAAAAATAATCTGAGTTGCCCTGGCCAAAAATTAAAACTAATAAAAAATATTAGCAATTAAAATAGCGTTTGAATAAAAAGGCCTTAGCCTGGCACTGGAAAACAAATAACGACGGCGCCAGGCAGACCTCTCTGGGGAGCACATTCCATAGGTCGGGCGCCACCGCAGAGAAAGCCCTCCTCCGGGGACTCACCCTCCTAATTTCCTTCACGGAGGGTTCTTGGAGAAGGGCCTCTCCCGCCGATCTCAAGGGGCGGGCGGGCAAGTACGGATGTAAGCGCTCCTTCAGGTAAACAGGGCCCAAGCCGTTCAGGGCTTTATAGGTCGTAACCAACACCCTGAATTGGGCCCGGGCTTCAATGGGGAGCCAGTGTAGCTGATGGAGAACTGGGGTCATATGAGCATAACGCCCAGTCCCTGGCAGCAACCTGGCAGCTCTATTTTGCACCAATTGAAGTATCCAGACCGTTTTCAAGGGCAGCCCCACATAGAGCACATTGTAGAAGTTAAGTCAGGAAGTCACCAATGCATGCATCACTGTCGCTAGGCAGTCATCCTCCAGGTAGGGATGCAGCTGATGGATCAGCCGAAGCTGATGGAAAGCGCTCCTTGCCACCGCTGTCACCTGAGCTTCCAAAGAAAGCTCTGGGTCGAGGAGCACTCCCAAACTGCGGACTTTGTCCCTAGGGGGGAGTGCAACCCCATTCAGGACTAAGTTCAATTCACCTTCCCCGAAGCCCAATCCACCGACCAACAGGACCTCTGTCTTGTCTGGATTGAGCTTCAGTTTATTGGCCCTCATCCAGCCCATCACCTCGGCCAGGCACCGGTTCAGCACAGCCACTGCCTCACCTGGATCAGTAGAGAACGAGAGGCAGAGCTGGGTATCATCAGCGTACTGCTGACTCCGCAGCCCACACCTCCGGATGACCTCTCCCAGCAGTTTCATGTAGATATTAAACAGCAAAGGGGAAAAAATGTTTTAATTGTTAATTTATTATATATTTTTATTTATTGTTTGTATATGAGATATTTTTATTCTTGGACTATGAGATGGGCCAGTTTTTAAATTGTATTTTGTTTAAATTGTATTTTAAATTGTATATAAGTGTGAGGGGGCGGCATACAAATTTGTAAAATAAATAAATAAATAAAATAAAAAGGAACCCTGTGGTACTCCATGGTCGCAGAGCCATCGTCCCCCAGCACCACCTTCTGGAATCGGCCATTGTGATAGGAGCGGAACCACTGCCACACAGTGCCCTCAACCCCCAATCCCGATAACCTATCCAGAAGGATACCATGGTCGATGGTATCGAAAGCTGCTGAGAGGTCCAGGAGAACCAACTGGGACGCACTCTCCCTGTCTCTCTCCCTGCTCAGGTCATCATACAGGGCGACCAAGGCAGATTCAGCACCGTACTCGGGTCTGAAGCCGGACTGAAATGGGTTCAGATAATCAGTTTCATCCAAGAGTGCTTGGAGTTGTCCTGCCACGACCTGTTCCAACACCTTGCCCAGAAACGGAATACTGGCCGCCGGTCTATAATTAGAGGCCATCCCTGGATGCAGTGACGCCTTCTTCAGGACCGATCAGACTACTGCCTCTTTCAAGAGACTAGGTACCTGACCCTCCCTCAGAGAAGCGTTAACCACTTCCAAGATCCAGGTCCCAATCCCGTGCTTGGCATTGTTAATAAGGGTCCAATAAGCAAGTGGTGGGACGTACTTGTCCAAGCACCTTGTCCACATCATCAGGCCGCAATAACTGAAATCCATCCATTAATTGTTCTTCAGGCACTCTGTCTATCAGATCTAATTCCTTAAATCTATTTGTCACCTCCACTGTATATTCATCAGGGATATGATTTAGGTCATACCTGAGTGGCCTAGTGGTTTTCCCTACTTTCTTCAACTTAAGCCTAAATTTTGCAACCAGAAGCTCATGATCTGAGCACAGTCAGCTCCTGGTCTAGTTTTTACTGTCTGTATAGCGCAGGTGTCCTCAAACTATGACCCGCGGGCCAGATACTGCCTGCCAAGGTCATTTACCTGGCCCGCCTCAGCTTTCAGACTCATTCAGAGACAACGATCTCCAAACGAGTCTGAAAGCTCTGAGCTGGAGCAGGCTTTCTCTGAAACTCTTTCAGTTTCTGAGACTAGCAGAGAGCCGGTGCACGCGCCAAACTGTAAAGCTCCCTTTGGCTGCACATGCACCGGCTCTTCTCCCTATTGCACACATGCATCGGCTATGAACACAGAGTAGAAATATGGAGCAGGAATATAGAAGAGAGGAGGGCAGTGGGAAGAGAGCGAGAGCGAGAGCGAGAGAGAGAGAGATGAAGATACTAAGAAAAGATAGAAGGTGAGAAAAATAACTTTTTAAATATATTTTTATTTATATTTATATCCATATGAGCCACGTCCCTGGGCTGCGGTCCAAGCCTCGCCCACCTCGCCGAGCCTGGGGGTGGATGGGCCAAGGTTGAGCAGGAGCAGGGCCACCTGTTTGCAGCCTTCTCAGGGCAAGCTGCCGCCACCAATGAGCAGCTGCCACGCTTCTTCCCCCCACAGCAGGAAAGGTGGAAGGTATCCCCCTTGGCCAGCCATGGCCACGTCCCTTGCCTCCGCTCACCTAGGCCCACGAAAAGTAGCCCGTACCTTCCCTCTCGTGATCCTCTCCTAGCCAGGGAGCTGTCCCGTGCCCACCTCTCTGGCCTCCTGCCCCTGCTCCCACTCCTGGAGATGGGCCTGCGAGGGGACTGTCCTCTGGCTCGGAAGCGGGGCGGCACCGAGGAGCCGGGAAGGCCTTGACCGAGGCGAGCGCATCATGGCTCCCCCTTGTGTCAAACTCTCCCTTTCAGCGGGCAGCGCAGTCTCATCTTGGACTTTTGCTGCAGCCCAAGCAAGCGGAGTAAACATTTTTTAATTAAAACAACAACAACAACACAGGTTTTAAAAAAGAGAGAAACCCACTGAATAGTCACTAAGTCTTGCAACCTGAGTCCATCTTTACAAACTACATGCAGAGACTTATGTGCAACTTCAAGGAAAGGGGAAGCTCATCAGTGATATGCATTCACATGTGAAAGCAGCTGAAGCAAAATTAGACCTCCTCACTAAACCAGTGAAGAAGGAAAACGTCTGCCATCTCCCCTGGTGGAAAAACCAGCAGTTGTATTTCCAAACAAAACACGTATGAGTTCACTGGGCATTTTGCAAAAGGAGTTTCAAATTTAAATCTAACTAAATTCAGCTTCATCTCCGTGAACAGAATATACAGCTTTTCCGGAACCCATTTTCTGTTGACACTGAAATTGTTGATCCGATTTACCAAATGGAACTGGCCGAACTACAGAATTGTAACTCTCTGAAAGATGCATTCAAGTCAAGCAGCCTTCCTAATTTCTTTGCACCTCTTCCCTCTGAGACATTTCTTAATCTCAGGAAACATGCACTCAAAATGGCAACCCTCTCTTGGCAGCACCTGTGTCTGTGAACAAACATTTTCCTGAGTGAAACATCTGAAACCTCCAACCAGATCCAGACTTAACTGATGCAAACTTGCATCACTTGCTACGACTGGCAGTGAAAAATACAGAACCGGACACTAACCATCTCATTAGCCAAAAGTAGGCCCATACTTCCCATTGAAATACTAATAAGTTTATGTTGATTAAAATTGTTCTTCATTTTAAATATTGTACTGTTTTTTCCTGGGTTTTTTCGCACTACAAATAAGAAACATGCCATGTGCCAAGGAATGCATTCATATTTCTATCACACTATAGTCCGCCCCCGCCCCCAACAGTCAGAGAGATAGCGAACTGGCCCCCTGCTGCACACTCTCGCCCTGCCTATTTAACTTATATGCAGAGCACATCATGAGAAAGGCAGGGCGAGATGAATCACAAGTTGGAATTAAGATTGCCGGGAGAAATATCAACAGCCTCAGATATGCAGATGATACCACTCTCATGGCAGAAAGTGAAGAGGAACTAAAGAGCCTCTTGATGTGGGTGAAGGAGGAGAGCACAAAAGTTGGCTGGAAACTCAACATTACGAAAACTAAGATCATGGCATCCGGTCCTCTCACTTCCTGGCAAACAGATGGTGAAGAAATGGAAGTAGTGACAGATTTTGTTTTCCTGGGCTGCAAGATCACCGCAGATGGTGACTGCAGCCAAGAAATTAAAAGACGCTTGCTCCTGGGGAGGAAAGCTATGGCAAGTCTAGACAGCTTACTAAAAAGAAGAGACATCGCCCTGCCAACAAAAGTGCGTAAAGCCAAGGCTACGGTTTTCCCAGTTGCAATGTATGGCTGTGAAAGCTGGACCATAAGGCAGGCTGAGCGCCAAAGGATTGGGGCCTTTGAATTGTGGTGCAGGAGGAGACTCTGCGAGTCCCTTGGACCGCAAGGTGATCAAACCGGTCAGTCCTAGAGATCAACCATGACTGCTCTTCAGAAGCCCAGATATTGAAGATGAAACTCAAATACTTTGGCCACCTAATGAGAAGGAAGGACTCACTGGAGAAACATAGATAGAGTGAGTGAGAAGGGGCCTCTTGGGCCATTTAGTCTGACCCCTGGCTCTGCTCACAACATGCCCACCATGTGCATGTCCAGCGTATCCTTGACCACCCTCACTGATGGGGCCTCAACCACCACCCGTGGAAGCCCATGCCACACCCTTGGGGTCCTAACTGTCAGGAACTGCTTCCTGGCATCCAAATGCAACCTGCGTTCCCTGAGCTTACCTCCGCTGAAGTGCATCCTGCCCTCCTCTGCAAGGGAGAACAGTCTCTACCCATCTCCGTGTGACATCCCCTCACATACCTGTATGTCACCAACAGATCCCCTCGGAGTCTGCACTTCTCCAGGCTGAAGAGGTCCAATTCCCTCAGTCTCACCTCATACAGTTTCCCCTGCAAACCGGCCACCATCCTTGTGGCCCTTCGCTGCACTGACTCTAACCTGGCTATATCCTTCCTGTAATGAGGGCCCCGAAACTGAGCACAATACTCCAGCTATGGGTTCACCAGAGTCATATATAGTGGCAATAATACCTCTCTTGATCTAGAAGCCACACTTCTGGCTATGCAGCCAAGGGTGGCATTCGCCCTCTTGACCACCGCATCACACTGCTGGCTCATGTTCAGCCTGCAGTCAACCAGCACCCCGAGGTCCCTTTCACAAGTGCTGCTCTCCAGCCACTTGTCCCCTAACCTGCACTTATGGCACCCATTCCTATGCCCCAAGTGCAAGACCTTGCACTTATCCACATTGAACGCCATCCTGTTGTCTCCTGACCACTTCCATAGTCTGCCCAGATCCTTTTGGATCTGGAATACCTGCTCCTCAGTTGTGGCCACTGCTCCAGTTTTAGGACCATCTGCAAATTTGATCAGAGGCTGTTCACCCCTTCTTCCATGTCATTAATGAAAAGATTAAACAGGATTGGCCCCAGGACAGAGCCCTGGGAGACCCCACTTGTCACTATCCATCATTCTGATGGTTCCCCACCAATGGTTACCCTCTGCTTTCGGTCAGCCAGCCAAGCCCTAATCCATTGGACAGTGCTTTGGTCTATCCCAAAACTCCTCAGTTTCTCAATCAGGATATCATGGGGCACTTTGTCAAAGGCCTTGCTGAAATCCAGGTAAACCACATTCCACAAGGTTTGTCTGGCAGGACCTGTTATTGCAGAAACTGTATTGTGTAGCCACCAGCCTCCGTTCCCTGACTATCATTACTAGCCCTCTCACTATTATGAGCGTTTCCATTGTTTTTCCTACAATGGACATAAGGTTAACCAGTCTCTAATTCCCCATGTCTCTTCTACTACCCTTTTTGAAAATTGGGACCACCGATGCCATCCTCCAGTCCTCTGGAACTTCACCCATTCTCCACGAGGTCTCAAAAATGGAGGCCAGTGGGCATGAGAGAACCCCTGCCAACTCTCTAAGTACTCTTGGGTGTAATCAGTCAGGGCCTGGTGCCTTTGTAATGTCCAATGCCCTGAGGAGCCCCTCAACTTCTAGGGGGGTGACTCTAATCTGTGCCCCTAAGTCCCCAGCCTCATCTAATCTCCCATGCGGATCTTCCCCGTCCTGCTTTGGTGAGAACACAGAGGCAAAATAGTCATTTAGCATCTGTGCCTGCTCCTTTGCATCAGTCACTGGATCCTCTTCCTCCTTTTTTAGGAGTCCCACTACTTATCCCTCTTTCCTCTTCCTATTTACATGCTGAAAGAAGCCCTTTTTGTTGCTCTTGATATTCTTGGCAAGTCTCAGCTCGTAATCAGCCTTAGCCTTGCGAAGAATCCTCCTGCAACGGGCCTCCTCCTCCCAGTAGACCCTTTTGTCTATTTGCCCCAGTACCCATTTCCTGTGGAGGTTCCTCTTGCGTCTAATCCCCCTAACCACCTCCTTTCACATCCATAGCGGCACTCTCCTCCACCTCCCCACCTTACTGACTAGAGGTATCGTCAAGGTTTGTGCCTCCAAAACTCTTCCTTTCCTTCTCTTCTTTTGAGAAGAGCCTGATGCTGGGAACAATTGATGGCAAAAGGAGAAGGGGACAGCAGAGGATGAGGTGACTGGATGGAGTCCCTGAAGCAGTCGGTGTGAGCTTAGGTGGACTCTGGGTGATGGTGGACAGGAAGGCCTGGAAGAATGTTTTCCTGTCCTCACGATAGGTAGCAATGGGTCAGATGCGACTTCGCGACTGGCAACAAGCAACAACATGAAATGAAATGAAATGAAATGAAATGAAATGAAATGAAATGAAGGTATTATTGGTCTCCTGGATGGTGGGGGCACAGTGTTATTTACTTTTTCACACATTACTTTGGTCTTATGTGTTATATCATTGATACTTTGGATGGCACATATTTGCATTTCAAATGTTTGTATTTATATATACTATATTTTTTATTTTCTCTGTATTTAAAAAAAAATTAAAAGGGGGGGAACAACAACCTCATGAGGTAAGCTGAGTATCCATAGCTGGCCCAAAGCCCACCCAGTGATTCACAGCACCAAGGAACAACTCCAGGTGAGGGGTATTTGATCATGCCAGATGGCAGGATTTCTGGAGGTAGCCCACTGTATGGAACAGGATGGAGGCACTTGGACTAATCCTGCTGGGGTGCTTCCTTGAAGTATTTGTCTGTGCACCATGGAAACATGGAGGTCAGACTAGATGGACCCAACGATCTAACCCAGCAAGACAAAAGGTACATATAAATCTTTAAAGATTCTCAAAGCACAACTACAAACAATTCCATCAAGGAAAAAGTGTAGAAGACAGCAGAGGAAGCACACGTGGCTCCACAAAAGGTTCAGTGACATCCAGAAAGAAAGAAAGAAAGAAAGAAAGAAAGAAAGAAAGAAAGAAAGAAAGAAAGAAGGAAGGAAGGAAGGAAGGAAGGACGGACGGACGGACGGACGGACGGACGGACGGACGGACGGAAGATGTACAGGAAGTGGAAGCAGAGCCAGGCCACGAAAGAAGAATTTCTTGCAAATAGCAGGGAATTGTAGAAATTGCGTCCAGAAGGCTAAAGCAGGAGATGAACTGTGAACTGCTAAGCACAACGAGAAGGCCTTCTTCAGATACATCCAGAACAAAAGACATGAGGAAGGGTGACCAGCTGCTTCAACTGGGTGGCAGAGGGAAAACAGAGAACATAGAGAAGGCAGAGGCGCTCAATCCCTCCTTCGCTTCCATCTTCTCCCACAAGGAAATCTGCAA
The DNA here is from genome assembly GCA_023646645.1 of Varanus salvator macromaculatus. NCBI lineage: Eukaryota > Metazoa > Chordata > Lepidosauria > Squamata > Varanidae > Varanus > Varanus salvator. The sequence goes on along the minus strand of JAIXND010000802.1, from coordinate 5,790,695 downwards.
TCAAGAGGAAGTACAACTGGAAATGAGAGATGGCAGCCCAAGATTGACAGACAAATGGTCAAGGAAGACCTAGCGGGAAGAAACACGTTCAAAGCTCCAGGGCACGATCACCGCAAGCCCAGAGTCATACAAGAGCTAGCAGAGGGACTCTCGGGACCACTGGCAATTATCTTTGATCAATCCTGAAAACAGGAGAGGCGCCCGGTGAATGGAGAAGGGCTCATGTTGTCCCTGTCTTCAAAAAGGGGAAAAAAGATGAACCTGGGAACTATAGACCAGTTAGTCTGACATCAATCCCTGGAAAATTATTAAAATCCATCTGCAAGCCTCTTGAAGGAAATGCAGTGATTAATAGAAGCCAGCATGGATTTATGAAAGATAAATCCTGTCAGACTAATTTGATCTCATTCTTTGACTGGGTAGCTTCCCAAATGGACAGAGGGAACACTGTGGACACAATCTACCTAGACCAGTGATGGCGAACCTTTTAGAGACCGAGTGTCCAAACTGCAACCCAAAACCCACTTATTTATTGCAAAGTGCCAACGCTGCAATAAAAACTGAATACAGAGGTTTTAGTTTAGAAAAAACTACTCATAGTCAGTCCAAGCAAATATATATATATGACAGCACACTGACCAGCCATGTGAAGGCTCAAATGAATCACAGCTCATGAGTCACGGCTCGTGATGTCATCACCTGGCGCCGTTACACCTTTCCGAGCATGTGCAGGGCCGCTATGTGCGCTGTTATCCAATGGCTGGCTGCTGGGGAGATGCTGGGGCGACTTGGCTAGCATGCCAAGAGAGGGCTCTGTACGCCTGCTGTGGCATGCATGCCACAGGTTCACCACCACTGACCTAGACTTTAGCAAAGCTTTCGACATTGCCACAATCTATTCTGATAAGCAAATTAGTGAGAACTGGACTAGATGGAAAAACTATTAGGTGGATCCAAAATTGGCTGCTAAATTGGACACAAAGAGTGCTCATCAATGACACCTTCTCAAATTGGATGGAGGTAACTAGTGGGGTACCACAGGGTTCAGTCCTGGGCCCGGTGCTCTCCAACATCTGTATTAATGATTTAGATGATGAAGTACAACAAGAGAGAATGAAGATCCAAGGCGATCTTGATAAACTTGAACACTGGGCTGAAAGCAAGAGAATGAAATTCAATAAGGACAAGTGCCAAGTCCTCCATCTAGGAAAAAGAAACCAAAGGCATCGATACAAGATAGGGAAGACATGGCTCAATAGAACTGAACAAGAAAAAGATCTTGGAGTAATTGTGGACAATAGGCTAAACATGAGCCTACAATGTGATGCAGCTGCCAAAAGGGCAAGTGCTATTTTGGGATGCATTAACAGAAGTATTACTTCCAGATCTCTTCTTACTAATGCCAGACATGGAACATGGAATAATCAATTCAAGCTGCGGCAACCCAGATTCCGGCTGGACATCAGGAAAAGCTTCCTCATGGTCAGAGCAATGCAACAGTGGAAACAGCTGCCTGGACAGGTGCTGAGCCCTCCCACACTAGAGACATTCAAGGTGAAACTGGGCAGCCACCTGAATGGGAGGGTGTGAATTGGTGTCCGGAAACAGCAGGGGGTTGGACTCAATGGCCTTCATGCCCCCTTCCAACTCTGCTATTCTATGATTGTACAAACTGATAACAATTAACCAAGAATGGAGCTTCCATAACTTGACCTGATTTTTTTTGCGGGGGTGGTGGTGGTATTGTAACCAGTTTCTCCTTTACTGTTCACCATTCAAGGATTGCCCTTTGAATAAAAACTTAGCAAATAAGCCTGCAAAACAGCATTCCTCCAAGTACCAGAAAGATCCAGAATGGGAGGGCCACCAACATACTTCTAACTTGTGAGCTGCATTTTGTTTATGAACGCAGCTTTGCTAGGAACACTAGGAAACAGGGTGCCAGCTTACTGGATCTTGCCCAACCGGATTTCTCTCATATATGTATCCAAGCGATACTGGCCTTATTCAGGCACAATCAGATATAGATTATTGTCACACAAACAAAACTGCTCCCAATCCCCTCTTCAGGCATGGATAAAAAGCATTTTTTAGCTTTTGCTTTTCAGTTAAGACTAAGCTGAGTTAAAGCACTCAGAATGCAGGCAAAGTGTAGCATTCATTTTGGTTAGTGGAAACAAGCTAGCCTCATGTAGTGCAGTTTATGGCTGGCAGGCTTCAGCCAAGTAGAGCGAAGATTAACCACAGTCCAAATGCCATGTGGCTATTTCAGATTACAGAGAAAACCTTCCAGACTCCTCCTTGCAAACATGCCGGAAAAGGAGAGGGCACAAAGGTGACGGTTGTGCACATAACAAGTGACTTGTCACTACATTCAGATTAGGCCACTGTGTCACTGTGGTATTAAATACTTAATAATAGGGCAATGTGGTTACAACCTTTCATTTTAAAGTGACAATCGTTCTCCCAAACAACCATCAAATTGATTGTTTGTAATTAGCATAACTATTAAACCTATGGTTTACAAGATTAATTTCTTCGCAGCATGTATATTCCACCTCTTTTTCCACCAACAACTGTGAGGTAGGTCAGGGTGAAAGCTCGATTGGCTCAGTCACCCAGTGAGCTACAGGGCTAACACTCACACTGCTACAGCATGCTGACTCTCACCCATGAGTGCAGATGTGAAAGGCCCCACTCAAAACCTCCATGCAGATTCAGAAAATGATTTCTTGAAAGACATGGTGGTGTAGGTGTTACAAGTGCAGAGTGGGACTCAGGCAAGCTGGGTTTGAATCTGCTGTTAGCCATGGAGCCAAGTGGGTGTCTTTGGGCCGATTGCAGCCTGCCTCACAGGGTTGTTGTTGGGATAAGATTGCGAGTAGCAGCAGGAGAATGATGTAAGCCACTATGAGAAGAAAAAAAGACAACATATAAATCTAATAATCATTTTTTCCCATGCTGCAAAATTCCCCCAGAAACCTTCAGAGAAACTCCCCTCAATTTTTCCCTTTTTTATCCCCTCCGATCCCTATAAAAATACAGTAAATACAACAATTATATACACATTTTTATCGACCCATTCAAGAGAACGGAAGGGAGAGCTTAATAATACACAGGATATTTCCCAGGCCTTCAGATCCGAGGCTGCCTGAAAGAGAACGTGGAGGGCGCAACACGGTTGGAAACGCTCCATCCCGTCACAACACTGAGAGGGAAAAAAGGCTCAGAAAGTCTTCTGAAATGCGGCGCACAACAACCCTGCATGGCAGGCCTCCAGACGGCGCAGAGGAAGCGCCCCAGAAGCCGCCCCACCCCACACCCACCGCGATCCCCGTCGCCCCTTCGCTTCCCGGGAACGCCCTTATCCCCAACCTGCATGATGGTCTTCCGGATCTTCCAGAGGCGGTAGGTTTCCTCCTCGTCGTCCATGATGGCGCTCCGACTCCGCGCCTTGCATGCAGCTCAGGCGCTTTCGGTGATGACGTCGAACGCGCGCGCCGCTTTTTTTTGTTGCTGCCTGCAAGGACGCATGCGCAGCAAGTGACACGTTCCCCTATACGAGGCAAACAGAAGGCCGCTCGCATACGCTGTTAAGTTCTGCGCATGCGTGATAGCCCCCCCTCCGCTCCTTCACAGCGCCTGCGCCTACCTTTCCGGGCTTCTGAATATCACTATAGCGACAGAAGGCCCCTAGATCTACTAAATAAACCTACTAAATAGAAGAGGTGACTTGTCAAAAACAAAAGCTAGGGACATGTTGTGAGCCGCCCCGAGGCTTGTCGCAAGGGGCGGCCTATAAATTTCTAAATAAATAAATAAAATAAATAAATCCAAAAGAGCATTTTTTTAGCATCAGTTTTTGCGGCCGCAGCATTTTCAGAGCAGATGCAAAACAAGGTGACTACCAAATATTTTGCACTGGGTGCAAAATAGGGTGCTCACCCAAAGGGAGGAAATGCATCACTTCCCCCAGAACGCAGGGCAGAGGTTTGCAAAATAAAAATAAACGTGTCTATTTGCATAGATGGATGCAAATAGGGAAGCAATTCCTGTAATTTAAATGCCTGCACATCACACACCACCCTGGCTCTTCCCAGGGCTTTTGTTCTTTATAGTCCTGCCCTGGACTAGCCTAATGGAAGATGGAGGTCTCCCAAGGGCAGTGTGGGCCAGGCAGCCCACCTACTCCGGTACCAACGCAGGTGGGCACAATCCATCAACCCCAGATGCACGGTATGGTACCCAGGACCAAGGGTAAACATAATTGGACACCTGTGAAGGCTCACCGCTTCTTGTTCTGGCCCAGGAAACGGCAGTGCCAAGGAAGCAAATTGGGCCATAAGGAGGAAGACAGTCAGCCTGAGTTCCACTGGCAAGCAGGTGGGATGCATCACTAGAGCATGGGGCCCAAGGGTGCTGCCATGCCCAAACCCTTGCCAAAATCATACCTGTTTTCTCAGGTGCCGGATTTTACACGCATGCAGGACGAGGACAGTGAAAACTCAGATGAGATGGGAACAAAATTCCAAAGCCAAGGATGCCCGGAACCCTATTGAAAGCTCAAGATCTGTAAAATGTTATTTAATAATGATATATGAAACATATTAAAATGAACACAGCAACTCGTCATAGTGGCCCTGCTTGGCTAAAGCAAGTGTCCTGAAGCTACTCTGCGATAGGGGCATGTGGGCCAAAAGCAGAAAAGAGAGTCAGTGTGGGGAAGTGTTCAAGACCCACTCAGGTGCTCTGGGTTCGAGTCCTACTCAGCCATGGAGCTCACTGGCTGACTTAGGGCCACTTGCAGACTCTCAGCCCAGCCTACCTCACAGGGTTGTTGTTGCAAAGATACAGAGGAGGAGGATGTATGTATGTATTATATTTGTATTTATCAATTTATATCCTGCCTTTTTCCTACAAGGGCTCAAGGCAGCTTACATCATTCTCCTCCTCCATCTTATCCCCACAACAACAACCCTGTGAGGTAGGTTGGGCTGAGAGTCTGTGACTGGCCCAAAGTCACCCAGTTGGCTCCATAGCCGAGCGGGGACTCGAACCCAGATTGTCTGAGTCCCAGTTCCACGCTCTTAACTACTACACCACACTAGCTCTCAATGTAAACCGCTTGGCATTCGTAGGAAAAAAGTGGGAAGGTTTGTAAATGAATTTGTATAATGTTATTGTTGTGAGCCACCCCAAGGCATGTTGCGATGGGGCGGCATAGAAATGTTTTAAATAAATAAATTAAAATCTAATAAATAAACATATAAATAGTAAACAGGCATTCAGGGGGCGGAAAGAAGGCTTTGCAAGAGGAACAGCCCTGCTGGCCACCTCTCAGACTGTTTGCCATTGCGCATCTCAAACATTATGCAGAGGAATTGCAGAGTTACTTCCTGTTTGCAAAGCCAGGCTTTTACACGGACAGCTGAAAATGAGCTGGCCAAATGGTGCCAGTCCCTGTTTTTACCTGGGCAGGTTCCTCTCCCTCCCAGGAACTGCTAGGAACAATGTTGGAAACAAACTGACAACGCAAGGAGCAAACAGGAACAGCCATCCTTGTGGCCCAACTCCACCAGAAGGCCCATGCAAGGTCCAAACCATCTCAGGTGTCGCGGCCCCTTCCTTGAAAAGCAAGGGCTCCGCTGTGCAGGGGTGTCTTAGTGAAAAAGATCACCACGATCCCGGAAAGAGTCATTCCTTGCTGTGGAGAAATGCAGGCCTGGTCTTGCAACCCGGGGAGCCAACAGGTTATGCAGGACTAGGGCAACGAGCACGAGGTTGCTTGCAAGTGAAATAAATGAGGAAGCCCCAAAATAGAAGCTGAAATCACCCTTCTGTGCCTTTGCCAGGCGTGTCGTCATGCTCAGAAACTGCTGTTGCCTCCTCTGATTGCAAGATTGGGATATCGGAGATCATCCGGAACAGGGGTACAGGATGCAGCCCACCTGGCGATCCAGTGCAGCCCTTCAGTGCTCCCCAGTGCTCGCTTCCCCACAGACCATTTGATGGGTTTCCTGTTTTGTGCAAAGCCCCTCACCCCAATTTCAAAACTGTCTGTCTTCTGCTGAAAGAATGTCAGATGTTAAGTTGTCAGGTTTTAAGACTGTTATATTCATGTTTGATGGCATACCTCTTGCTTTATCTTATGGTATATTTTTATTTATAATCTGCCCAAGGAATCTTATAGCAAATGGGGCAAGATAAAAAACAGTAAATTAAATAAATAAAAAACACCACACAACACACAATATAGGCCCTTCCTGGTCCTCCTTGTTATATGATCAAATCTCTCTAAGTGTCACGTGCTTCTCCCTTTCTAAGGGTTGTAGTTCCAGAATGCAGGCACTCATGGGGAAAGGAGATTAAGAGAGAGATCGCCCTAGACCTGGGAGGCGTCGTCCCGCTAACTCCAGACAAGTGAGGCTGGATGCGACCCATGAGCAAGAGCAATCCAACCGCTGAACATACTTTCAGGGGAGTCTGGTTCGAGTTGGATGCTATCAAAGCCAGAAAAACCCTCCTTCTCACACAAAAGTAACGCTCATTCCTCTCTTCTATGGAAAGGTCCTCTCCCTTTTATAGCAAAGCAATCAAACCAGTTTCCCATTCCATCAAAACCAGGGTCACCAGCTTTGCAACAAGCCAGGATACCAAGCCAGCTTCACGCCACAGTTTACAGCCTTAAACCCTTTTAAGACTGAGAGAGAGGCGAGTATATTTTCCGAGAGAAATGTGCCCAGACCTGAAAACCAAGACATTGAAACATGTTTTTAAAATACTTTTTGGGCTTGGTGCTCTTTGAAACAGTTGGGGTAGTTTAATGAGGTAAATGCAATATTATATAGTGATATATTAGTTGTGACAACCCAGATTCAGGCTGGACATCAGGAAAAGCTTCCTCACGGTCAGAGCAATACGAGAGTGGGACCAGCTGCCTTGAGAGGTGAGGGGCTCTCCCACACTGGAGACATCCAAAAAGAAACTGGGCAGCCACCTGAGTGGGATGGTGTGACTTGCTGTCCTGCACCAGCAAGGGGCTAGACTTGATGGCCTTCTTGGCCCCTTCCAACCCTACTATTCTATGATTCTAAGAAAGCCCTATGAGGAGAGACTGAGAGAACTTGGCACTTGTCCTTCCTGTTCAGCCTTGAGAAGAGAAGACTGACAGGGGACATGATATCCCTCTATAAATCCTACAAAGGCTATCACAAAGAGGAAGGCCAAGGTATCTTCTCACTGATAAAAGAACATAGGACACGGAATAATCAAGTCCAGCTGCAGCAAGCCAGATTCAGGCTGGACATCAGGAAAAGCTTCCTCGCTGTCAGAACAACATGGCAGTGGGACCAGCTGCCTGGAGAGGTGGGGGGCTCTCCCACACTGGAGACATTCACAAAGAACCTGGGCAGCCACCTGAGTGGGATGGTGTGACGTGGTGTCCTGCAACAGCAGGGGGCTGGACTCGATGGCCTTCATCACCCCTTCCAACTCTACTATTCTATGATATAGTGTAGTGCCAGCTTTAACATAGGGGCATCTAATTAAATTGCCCCAGCTGTCCAGAGGCAGGGAAAAGGCTAGAGTGTTGTTGCTGCAGCCATTTTTAGCCTTTTAATTGCATGGTTGATGACAAGGTCTGATTTGTCAATGAGTCCTGCAGCTCTGCTGAAAAGTAATGTCCAGCAGTCTAAAAGCATCTATAAAAAGAACAGAACTGAGTCAAGACCTACACCATCCATCACCTATTTAGTTGAAAGATTTCCTCCTCCCTGGAATGCTTGCAAACACAGTAAGGGAGATATTTTCCCGGGTGACGCTGCCTCCATTCTGAGAGCAAACGGGTTCAGCTTGGTCCTAAAATGACAACAGCAGACTGGAATGTCCTCATTCCATACATAACAGGATCCCTAAGTTTCTTTGCAGAGAGCCACAGGAGGGAGGATTTGGGGATTTGAGTCACTGTGCTTGGGATACGGACCCTGTACCATAAGTCATTCCCTCTCCGTCTCGACTTTCAGTGTGGGGAGAACACTGCAGGGCAGTTGTGAGTTATAAATCCCCTTAAATCAGCCTGCAACATGGAGGTAAGAAACTAAGTAATTTTAGATTCTGGACTCAGATATCCTTGTTGGGTAGGGTGTTCTGCAATGCACAGAACAAGATTTTGGTTCTCTCTATGCACACACACACACACACACACTAATTCCATGCTTAAAAGTGTTTCTACATTCCTTTTAAAAGCCCTGCTTGCAAATCCAGATTTTTAAAAAGACACTCTGAAAATGTGTTAGGTTTGTACATGTACTCACATCACAAGCACCATGATGACACCATGAGTAAAATGGGCTTTGAATCCACCACGCTGCTGCTAAAATGTTACTAAGAGATAAATGCCATTTTGTTATAGAATTTATGCTTATGCTCACGAAGTCGTGTCTGACCCATCACGACCCCATGGACAACATTCCTCCAGGCCCTCCTGTCCTCCACCATCCCCTGGAGGCCACCCAAGCCCACACCAACAGCTTCAGTGACTCCATCCAGCCACCTCATCCTCTGCCGCCCCCTTCTTCTTTTGCCATCAATTGTTCCCAGCATTAAGCTCTTCCCCAGGGAGTCCTTCCTTCTCATTAGGTGGCCAAAGTATCTGAGCTTCATCTTCAGGATCTGGCCTTCTAAAGAGCAGTCAGGGCTGATCTCCTCTAGGACTGACCGGTTTGATCGCCTTGCGGTCCAAGGGACTCGCAGGTGTCTCCTCCAGCACCACAACTCAAAGGCCTCAATCCTTCGGCGCTCAGCCTGCCTTATGGTCCAGCTTTCACAGCCATACATTGCAACTGGGAAAACCATAGCCTTGACTATACGCACTTTTGTCGGCAGGATGATGTCTCTGCTTTTTAGTATGCTGTCTAGATTTGCCATAGCTCTCCTCCCCAGGAGCAAGCGTCTTTTAATTTCTTGGCTGCAGTCCCCGTCTGCGGTGATCTTGGAGCCCAGGAAAATAAAATCTGTCTCTACCTCCATTTCTTCCCCATCTGTTTACCAGGAAGTGATAGGACCGCATGCCATGATCTTAGTCTTCTTAATGTTGGGTTTCAAGCCAACTTTTGTGCTCTCCTCCTTCACCTGCATCAAGAGGCTCTTTAGTTCCTCTTCACTGTCTGCCATGAGAGTGGTATCATCTGCATATCTGAGGTTGTTGATCTTTCTCCCAGCAATCTTGATTCCAACTGGTGATTCATCCAGCCCTGCCTTTCTCATGATGTGCTCTGCATATAAGTTAAATAGGCAGGGCGACAGTATACAGCCTTGCCTAACTCCTTTCTCAATTTTGAACCAATCAGTAGTTCCATATCCATGTTATAGAATAGAAACATGCATTTTAAAGTCGACAAGAAAGAAATGAGCATTTCTTACCATGTAGATACCCAGTTGGTTGCCCCCTGACAAAGCGAGAGAAGTTGTTTTTTTTCGTTTAAGATGTAGAAGGGCATGCTTTATTTATTTATTTATTTGTTAGAGTTATACCCCACCTTTTTTCTTTTTTAAAGAAAGGGGAGGGGCTTTTTATGCCGCACGATTGACCTGTATAAAGAGGGAGGCATAAAGTCATTTTTCCCAAACTGATGCTCTCCATGGCTCATAGCCCTGGCAGCTCAGAGGCAGCTCCACATTAGAGGCAGCATATCTATATAACCCAGTAGCTGGGGAACATGGGTATGTTGGGAGTTGTACACAAATGCATTTGGAGCGCTGCAGTAGAAAGATAATTATGTGCAGTGCTTGGAGAAATGGATTAGGGAAAGCCTCATAGAAGGAAAACTAGCATGAAATCCATCAGAAGTAGATTGAAGATGGATAGTGGAAAACACTCTGCACACAACGTCTAATTTGCGCTTGGAATACGTGGCCACTTGACGTGATGACGGCCACTGGCTTTGAGGGTGCGTGAAGGTTGTCAGGGAAATTCATGGAGGAGGAAGAGGAGGAGAGGTCTGTGAGGCATGGTGCTGATGAAACAGAACCTCCAGTGTCAGGAGCAGTCTACCTCTCTGACTACCACTGGCTGGGGAGCAACCTCTGGAGTGGTTTCTGGCCTTCTGGCCCTCCTTGTGGGACTCTGGCCAGCCAATGCCGGGGAAAGGGGTGCTTGAGCAGTTGGACCCACCTTGATCTTTTTCTGAAGCCTCTTCTTAAAAGTTCACTAAAAAGTTCTTCGACTCCCTAAATCAAGGTGTTCTAAACAAGTCATTGTTACACGCAACCCCTGCCCTGCTTCCTGATAAAAACAAGCGGGCCTGAACATCTGGCATTTTGCAATGTTGCCTGTCACCCGTGGACACGGAAACATTTGCAAGGCTCAAAACCTCTGACAGCTCAGAGAAGGCTTATGAATGAGATATAATTCAACCACATCTTGCCCCGCCTTTGGGCTCTAGCTATTGGTTGGGATGAAGATGCAGCCAATCCTGCTTCTCCTGGGCAGGAGGAAGAACATAACAGCTGCTACATTTCTCCCTCTTGTCACTTGGGACAGTTGCTTAGGCTAATGCAAAGCTGGTTTTCTCTCTTTCCCTCCCTCCCCAGCACAACTAGTTCGACTGAAGAGATCATGAAGCTCCCTAGCCAGAGAAAGCTAATCTTCAATCTGAGGATTTGAGAAGACACCACAAGAGGCTAGATCTCAAGGACATCAGGTGCTGTTCTGATCATTCCACTGGGATCTCTGGGCAAGACCTACAAGGCTCCTGTAAGCCATCCGAAACTTCCTCAATCATGTTGTTAAAAGATTTTCCACTGCAACACGATGCGTAGAAGTCCGCTCGTCCCAAATCACCCCCAGAACACTGGGTCTCTTGCAAAATTCTTGCTTTCCCCTTTGAAGACACATGCTCACCTTGGCCCACCTGGGAGCAGGGTGAATTCTTCTGTTACGCGGTCTGGACTGTTATGGGTTGGTGGGACCAACTCATCAGCTGTCCTGTGTGGTTCTCCTTGATGCTCTTCCTGCTCACGGTATCTGCTGAAGAAGACCGAGACACAGCTCTGCAAGAAGGTGGCCAGTCTTGGCGGCCAGCGAGTGGCCGGAGCGTCCGGAGCTACCCACATCTGCAGGGCGATGTGCGCTGGAGGAGGCTGTATTCGCCAAATCATTTCTTTCTAAGCATTGACGACAACGGCAAAGTAAAAGGGACATACCAGAGGGAGAACGCGAACAGTAAGTCTCACCGATTTTTGGTGTAGAGCAGGGGTCCGGTACCGTTCCAGAAAAAACAAGTGTTTTGGTTGTAGCTGAAACAGAAACTAAGTTTCTGGAACTCCGTGTTATGCAGGTAAAACAGAAACACGGAATGTTTTTGGAATGTGCCTCCCCAAAGAGATGCGCCTGGTAGACCCCACCTAGTATGCTTTTCAGTGCCAAGATCTTAATTTTCCCAATACTTTACCTTTTTAACTTAGTTTTTACATATTCTGTTTTAAAGCCTGGCATAAAAATTAAACGAGTATACAAATATTACAAGAAGAGAGGATACCTTATGGTATGACAAACTTTGAAGGGTAGATTAAAGCTACAGTCTTGTATTCACTTACCTGGGAAGCGAATCCATTGAATTTTTTTTCATTTAATTTATGTAATAACATGCAATAGCCAAAGCTTTCTGGGCAGCATGCAGTACTAATATGATAAAATACAATATAAAAATAGAATGGTAAAAATGTTATAAGATTAGGTTTAAAATGACACCACATTTACCCAAGAAACAACTAAAAACTAGTGTTCACCACTAGGTCTACTAAAAATAGACTTGGTGGAGCTTTCTGTGTGAACTCACATAAAATTGTGCTGAAAATCAGCAACATTTAGTAGTGTTCCATGAATATAGATGCTGTGGAAGATGCAGAAGACGTCCAGATTGGCTGAGACTAGCAGTGAATGATTACTCAATGGTGAATCAGGGCCGTTTGCATAAGCTCAGAGACCCTCTTGTCATTCTGCTTTTTGTCCTTTAGAGAAGAGAATGTCACACAAAACAGGATCTGAGGCTTAAACAGATCCCAGTAAAGCTCTAGGTTTAATCTAAATTAAAGCTACTGGTTCCACTGCTCTGTTCACCCAGTTCCTTTGCATTTCAAGTCAGGATTGGTGCTTGAAAGCAGATTTTGTAGGATTCCCAGCTCACTGTGGCCAGTGGCCATCAAACCCATGGCTTTCTTAGGATCCAGCCTCTACGAAGAATTATTTATTTATTATTATTTTATTAAAACATTTCTATGCCGCCCCATCGCAATAAAGCCTCGGGGCGGCTCACAACAACAAGCCTTAGCTACTGTTTACAAAATATGCTCTCCCGACACACACTGCAACTCAGAAGTATTCCTCCGTCAAGGCATACAAGCTGTGGAAGGTAAGCATGGAGCAGGTATCCTATGGAACGCAGGAACTCCCTATCTTTTTTGAGGACTCTTATTACTTTTATTATTTATTTATTATAATTTATAATAATTATTATAATTATTATTATTATGGCATAAGAAAGACAATGTTGACATATCTGACAAGATGCTGTCAGGGACTGGGCATTATTCTCATATAACCCCAGTCCTCTATCAGCTCCATTGGCTTCCCATCGAAATCCGGCCTCAATGCAAGGTGCTGGTTATTACCCATAAAGCCCTAAACGGCCTGGGTCCAGGATACCTAAAGGAACACCTTACCTGCTGTAAGCCGCCCTGAGGCTAGCTGGCAAGGGGCGGCATAGAAATTTTTATAATAAATAAATAATAAATAAATGCCTTCTTCCCTATTTGCCCTCCCACCCCCTGAGATCAGCAGTAGAAGCCTTCCCCTGGGAACCCTCCGTGAAGGATATTAGGAGGGTGAGCACCCAGAGGAGGGCCTTCTCTGCGGTGGCGCCCCATCTGTGGAATGCGCTTCCCAGAAAGGTCCGCCTGGCACCGTCGTTATTTACTTTTCGGCGCCAGGGTAAGACCTTTTTATTCCAGTGGTATTTTAATATATTTTAATGGGTATTGGATTTTATTGTTTGTATTTTATTAACTGCAGACAGAGTGGAAGTGTCAATTTACCTATTTTATTTTGATTTATGTGGTAAGCCATCCAGAGACACAAGTAATGGATGGCATAAAATTTTTGTAAATCAATAAATTACTGCCAACCATCTGCAAGCATTTATTTGTTTTTGATTGCTAGCCCCTCACTAGTATCATGGACTAGATCATGCGATAATGTGCACCCAAACAAGGCACATGGGGAGAATACGGACTTGTTTACAAGCGAGTATACTTCCGGAGCACACATCTGTTTGCTTACTAGACATGTCCCTTTTTCACATGCAGCTTTGCCCCTCTTTTTCGTGCCACAGCAAATTTAACACTGGCAGAGGGCACCAGGATACAAGGTTGACCCAAAGTTGGACAGAGCATAGCCTCGCAGCCAGAAAAGTCCACCAGGGCCCACCAGTAGAAAAGGGGTCAGCCCTTGTCTGGGACTTTCTGCCAGCACAACTGCCTATGATCTAGTAGCATCTAAAAGGCTCCTTTTGCTGCAGTGTTTATGGGTTGATACAGCTTGCCAAATTAGAAGGGATAATTTGCATCGTGGCCCCTAGAATTGGGGAACATCTCGAACAGGGGTACAGAATGTGGCCCAGCCCGGCACTTCCCCCCAGAGCATGGACAGTCGATAGTTTTCCAGTTTTGTGCGATGCTCCCATCCCATTTTAAATGACTGAAATGACTGTCCAGAGGCTTCCTCTCTTGCACAAAGAGCTTGGCTTTGACCCCTTCTGGCCTTCCTTGTTATGCGATCAACTCTGAGTTGCTTTCATGTGTTTCTCTCTTGCTAAGCACTGCAGAAGGCAGGCACTGATGGGCAAAGGAGATGAAAGAGAGAGTCCCCCAGTTCTGGCAGGTATTGTCGCTCTAACCCCAGAAATGTGGGGCTGGATGCAATCCGTGAGCGAGAAAGAGACAGGCTGTGTTTACTGGTGGCGCGATCGAGATGCTGGACTTAGTTTCAGGCAGCCTGTGGACGGGAGTGTGGGGCTCCATCAGGTCGGGCACAATCAAAAGCAAGAAGTAAACCTGCTTCGAAAAGGCAGTCTCCTTTTATAGCCAAGCAATCAAACCAGTTTCCTGTTTCATCAGAACCGGGGTCACCAGCCTAGGAACAAGCCAAGATAGCAAGCCAGCTTGGCACCCATGGTTCGCCTGACAGAAACAGGGCATTTTGGGAGCTGCCTGGCAACACATCCGGAGGGGAAGCAGCTGCTCCGACCTCTCCTGTCCTTGGTCTGTGCGAGCTACCCATGTTTGAACCTCTCTCTCTCTCTCTCTCCTGTGTTGCAGGTGTTGTTGACATTCGCTCCGTGCACAGAGGGACCGTGGCCATCCGGTCCATCCACAGCGGCTTCTACGTAGCAATGAACCGAAAGGGGAGGGTCTACGGAACGGTAACTTCACAGCTTTGTCCCTTTGTTTTCGAAAGAAAAGGCAACTGGCGAGACTGGGGCTCAGAGAAAGTTCTCTCTGCACCTGTTTGGTTTCTTAGCCCAGTGGCCTAAGAATGCAGATAGTTTTGGTTACTCATGGGGGAAAATGCCTAGCGTCATGAGATGATTGGGCCAGAATGCCATGGGAGACGGTAGACCACCTTTGCTGAATATTTTGGTGGAGGCTGAACAGGGACTCCATGAAATGCTCGTTCATGGGAATCAGTGCAGCAAAGGGAGACTAGGATGGTGGCCGGTTTGCAGGGAAAGCCGTATGAGGCGAGACTGAGGGAACTGGTTCGCTTCAGCCTGGAGAGGCAACTCAGAGGGGATGTGTTGGCGACATACAGGTGTGTGAGGGGATGTCACATGGAGGTGGGTAGAAACCTGATCTCCCCTGCAGAGGAAGGCAGGACGCGCTCCAATGGAGCAAAGCTCAGGGAACCCAGGTTCAGTTTGGATGCCAGGAAGCACTTCCTGACAGTCAGGACCCCGAGGGCGTGGAATGGGCTTCCACAGGAGGTGGTTGAGGCCCCATTGGTGTGGGTGTTCAAGGACAGGCTGGACATGCACACGGTGGGCATGTCATGAGTGGAGGCGGCTGAAGCCATAGGTCAGGCTAGATGGCCTGAGAGGCCCTTTCTGACTCACTGTGTTTCTGTTACATAAGTTCCCTGCACTAAACAGGAGGGGTGGACTAGATTACCTCCATAGACCCTCCTCACTTTAAAATTCTAGGGGGCCACTATGCAAAACCAATCTCCTTGCCCTTTCCCATCCTGTCCGTAGGCTCCGTAATAAAGCTTTCTTATACTCCCTTTTCTACGCGGTCCCTTCACTTCCTGCAGACACCAAAAAGCACACTGCCATATACTGTATACTTTCTGTATACTTTCCACTGTATACTTTCCATTCCTACAGTCCTATGTGCATCTTCCTTCCAGCCGTCTTTGTAACACGCAGAGAATCGAAAAAAAGCAACGTAAACAGGGTCACATGAGGTTGCTTTAGATGCTGATTTCCTGATGCATGTGAGATTCTGGTAATGCGCCACACAAAAAGCAACGTCTTATCAGGAAGGGTTTCCTTGCAGGGCGTTTCGGTATACCTGTTGCGCTGCTAATAAACTAACAGAAAGAACAGAAACAAAGCTGCCCCCTAACCCATGCAGAATGCCGAGGGAAAGCTGGAGAAAAATCTCCCAAGTGAGCAGTTTCACCCCCAAATTATGGGGAGAAATCCACAGAAGGGAAAGCAGCCTTCTTCTCCCATGCTAGTCCCCGGGTCTCAAGGGTTGCCATCAACGCCGATTTTATCACAAATGTTTTCCTTCTGTTTACAGTGCCTAGCACAAGCAATGGCGTTTCTTTAAGCCCAGTGACTGAATTTGGATCTTGCTGGAGCCACATTCCAGCATTGGGCACGGCTGAAGGCAAAAGGGCAGGTCCGATTATACCTGCATGGTTTAGCGTAAGGCTCCCAAGTGCAAGGGGAAAAAAGGCCATAGAAAAAATACTTCAACCTTTTAGAATGGAGGGAAAATTGTACTAAAGACGGCCAGCCAGGCACGAAATTACACTCTTTCTTCAACAAAGTCAAGATAGCATCTGCAAGCTTTTTGCATTTTCTCCCCTTAACAACCTCCCTTTGAGGTAGGCAATAACAAATAGCCAATCAGAGGGCCTAATTTACCTCCTGCAATGAAGCAATCAGCAAGAATTCAAAGGCAGGATGTATTAAATCCACAGATTTCTAGGCCACCCCTGTGAAGACACAAATCACACAAAACACTTCCTGCAACAAGAACTCCATAGAAAACAGTTAATCCAGTGAGTGAGGAAAGAAATCCATCTAGTTTGGGGCTTTGCAGAGAAAGTTAGAAACCTGAACAAATCACACTGTATACTTTGAGAGCAATAAAATGGGATTTTTCTGAACCTGTTGGCACCAGGCAAACTTCTCCAAGTGGCACCCCCTAAGGACACCCACCTCCTCCTCCTCCACCCCCCCCCCCCACACACACAATCACCTACCTAATTTTAGATGCTGGGAGTTGTAAAATGCAGAGGAAAGCAGACATACTTCTCAGGAGAATGTTGCTTCAGCTGTTGATCCTTCATGGAACACGGGTAGGGCCCTGATCCTGACCATACATATGGTTATGCCCCTCCAGGACAGATTAAAGGTGGCACCGAAGCTGCTGAGCTTGACGTTCAGCTAGTAGCCCTCTCCTTTCTCGCCGACCCCAGGGGAATTTTGGGGAGGCCAATGTTTGTGCGCGAGAGAAACACTGTACTGGGGTCTCCAAGCTGCAATTTGCAGCTGGGAGGATTGGGATTCACCTGGGGATCGGACTCAGGGGAGGGTCCCCCAGGTGCTGGGGGCTGGTGCTGGCGACCTCAACCAGGAAGGTGACCCAGGACCTTTCCAGCAGGTTCGGTTCTGCCCTTGTGACTCTCCACTTTGCAGCCTCTGTTGATGAACCCCATCAGTGAAGCTCCCTCCACCCCTGTCCCTTCCCTTACAGAAATCCTACAGCCTGAATTGCAAATTCAAGGAACGCATCGAAGAGAACGGCTACAACACGTACGCCTCATTGCACTGGCACCACCAGGGCCACCCCATGTTCCTCTCGCTCGACGGCAAGGGCGCTCCCCGGCAAGGGACCAAGACACGACGCCAACACCCTTCTACGCATTTCCTGCCCCTGCTTGTCACCTGAGAAAGGGACTCCCTCCCACGCTGGACTGTTTTCTGCCATAATATATTTATAAACTTTGGGTTATTTATTGTTTTTGTAAAAAAAAAAAAAAAAAAGGAAGAAAAAGAGAGAGAGAGAAAGCATGCTGTGATTCGAAGGAATAAAGACCACCTTGAAAAATATGCCACAAGGTGCCTTCCTTGATCATGTCCCACCTCAGCCTGTCGATTGCCTCCTAAGTTGACCATTGGTACGCAGGCGGAAATAGGCAATGCCCGTGGGCACCGGTTCTTCCACAGACCTCTTCCGAGGTGCCGAACCCTTCCTCAACTTTCCCCCCTGGTTGCTGGGAGCACTTCAAAGCAAAACAAGAATTCAGTGCTGCACTTTCCATATTGGTAAACCCCTCCAGGCCACACACAAGGCTCAGAGGTGTTGCCTGCTGCACACAACACAACCGACACTGGCTGACCCCCTCCCATGGTGTCCGAACTCAGCAGTTTCCAGAGTAGTGTATTTTTTCTTGAATGAGCCACCCACCCCGAGAAGCTGCAGCTTCTTGTTTGGGTTGTCCGGGGCTGATTGAACTGACGGACTGCTTTCATCCTGGGTTACTGGGAATAACTAAAGAGCACCCTGGTGTAAGTGCCAAACCTCTCCACCATCCATTGGTCTCTCGTAAGAACTAACTGTGCCCTCATGTGTCCTTTTTCAGTGCCTCCACAGTGCTCCTAAAAATTGAGGCCGCTAGGGAGTGCCCAGCAGACAGTGTGGTTCGTTGTCTGCTGTATGTGGCATCCAATCCCAAGTCCTACTATTTCATCTGGTGTTTACAAGAGCTCCTTCTTGAGAATCCAAATAAACATGGCAGTGTAGAGCAACTTGTTCTCTTGCAGCAAGCCAAGGACCAAAAAGAAACATTACATAAAAGCAGAGAAGAAACCCGGTGGAGTCACCAAGGAAGATTGCAGGCAAGCCAGTGCCCAAAGACACCACACTGGAGATCTCCACAAGGAAACAACCTCCAAGTAGCACTTCAGGCAAAGGTAAAGGGGTCTGTTTTTTTTTTATGTGGGTCAGAAATGCACCCAGCCGGTCACAGTGGCATGGGAGGTTAATGAAGGCCTGACCTAATGACTCATTTCCCAGCTGCCCCAGTTTCCCCAACTCATAATGAGCAATTTCAAAACATGAGGAACAGCTGCATAATCATGCAGCTTCCTGCCCTCCTATGGCATGCTCAGACGGCTTTTTGCATGCGTTATCTTGGCAACCTTCACGCCAGCACTGTTAAGAAGACATGCACCTTCTCCCGCCTTGCTGAGAAGGAACAATGCACAGTAGTCAAAGGCTGCCATGGTGTTGCAACATCAAGAATGCTCCATTTGGTGCGGTGTGTTAAATGGATACTGACACACATCGTTTTATGACATAAAGGCCTTGAATGCTCCATCTGGATAAACTGAACAGAACTGGAAGGGACTCTGCCCAACTCTGCGTGGAAGTTGGGCAGGTGCTTCACAAATCGTTCTCCAGTTAAATCGGAACGCAGAAGTAACGGACTGAGCCAGGCAGAGGCCCCGATGCGATGGGCAGCCACTCATCCATTTCAGCTCCTTGCCACTTCCACCCGTGGCACACGATTCCATATTCTATTCCAGAAAAAGCTCGGAAGCCAAGTATTCCCCTTTTGCAAAACCAGTGGCTATGGCGGCATTAATTGCCCCAAATGACAGAATTTGCCCCTCTACCGTTTTACATTCAGAACCACCCTGCACGAGCAACTGGCCCATGGCTGCCATTGGAGTTCAATCTCACCCTTGTTTGGATTTAGCCAGAGAAAAGATCCTTTACTTATAGTCATGGCAGTTTACCTTCTGGGAGATGAGTGTTTTATGACCAACGGGGAATACAGAAACAATTGCAAGCCACGAAACTGCTTGGGTGCTGTGCAGAAGGTATTTGCATGCTTTACAAGGGCGAAGTACAACAGGACTACCGAAAGGGCGGGTACTAACAGCATCTGCTCTGGAGTCAGAAACCACCTACCTGCAAGACGAATCCCTACTCCAGAGTGGATGAAGCAGCCTTCGGGACACCACGGGATGCTCAGCTGCGCCTCCTGCAGTTCTGCGGTTCTATTTACCCGCCGTGGGGAGGGTTCTAAGCTTTTCCAGACAGCGACAACATTTCTAAACACACAATAAAAATCCCTGCAAACTAAACCACGACTAAAACAAATTTGTTTTTAAAAGGGAAATTAAGAAGGGCACGATTCTGGAGGGCAGTCAAGGCAGCAGCTGCCCCAACAGGTTTTTTCAGTTTTTAAGCTTTTTTTAGAGCAACCCTCCTGGATCGGACCAAAGGCCCGTTTTAAGTCAGGCCGCTGCCAAAGTGGTGCCTGAGCTGCCCACCAGAATTGTGGCCTTCTTCATTTCCCTTTTAAAAACAAATTTGTCTTATAATGGGGGAATGCTTGGGCCCTCCATTTGTTTTGTTGAAATGGGCCCCAGCTGCCCTCCGGGAAGGAGCCAAGCATTCCTATTGCAACAGCTGCGTTTCTGAAAAGAGGAGCCCCCCCCCCCGCCCCTCACAGTGGCTTTGTGAGAGCATCCATGGCACCCCCCCAGAATCCCCCACATGCTGCTGACCTAGACAGGATGAGTACCCCTGGCTCTGGAGTACCCCAGCACTGGCGGGTGTGGCATAGGAACTGGGAGGGGTGGGTGTTTAGTGCCCCCTGCTGACTACAGTGCAACCAACGTAAGTAGACCAAGAGTATTTTAGTGTTTTGAATGCAAATAGTGGGTTTTTTTAAAAAAACCAAACTCCACTGCTCCCTCTGAGCCACTTGAGCCAAGCAAGGAAGAAGCTGGGAAGTGGAGGTGCTGAACTGCAGGCCTGAGGCACACATCCAGCCCCGAGATCCTGAGCCTCCTTCCTCCAACCAGCTTTTGCTGCTTTCCTGACTTTGGGGCATTTCTGTCCCCGTTCCAAACAGATGAAATGTCTCTCCAAGGATCTCGTTCAGGCAGCGAGTCCTTCAAGCTACAGCATGCTGGGAGTGGGAGGCTCCTTGGCCCAGGTGGAGGTTTTTCAGCCCATTCTGGAGGGCACCGTGCGCCCCTTGAAGGGACAAGCTCATAGCTTGGGCATCCTCCTTGAGCCATTTTTGTCCCTTGGGGCTCCGGGAACGTCAGTGGCAATGGATTGGCAATCTTCGTCATCTCCTGGGTTAGATTACTGCAGTGCATTCTACCTGGGGCTGTCCTTGAAGACTGTTTGGAAGCGGCAGCCTGTGCCAAACACAGCAATCAAACCGAGAACTGGGAGCCAGAACGTTGCACTGCCCACCTGCATGCACCTGAGCTCGACGCAAGGTGTGGGTTTCAACCTACAAAGCCCTACACGGATTGGGGTGACTTTCCCAGATGCGACTTCCCTGAATGCTACGATGAATATCCCACGGTCTTCACCTGAGTGTCAACTTCAAGGAAGTCCCAGGGAACAGTAGCAAGAGGGAAGCCACCCCTTGAATATATCCACCCGCCTCCCACCCAGGATGCCTGGCCCTACTCTGCGGCCCTTTCAGTGCCAGGCTAAGATAGCCCTCTAGGCAGAGACACTTCAAGTCAGCCAAAGATGTTGAAATGGCTTGAGGAAAATGCCCAAGGCCAGACTCTTTAACAGGTTTACAAACTGTCTTCACTGCTCAGTGGTTCTGGCTTAGGACCGCATGGAAAGGAAATGAGTAAGAACCAGGAGCATCCAGCCACATCTTCCACTGCAACAAACCCCCGAGAAATTCTCCAATTCTGAATTCGGCCCACAAGGCGAAAAAGTCCGCCCTGTGACTTCTTCTGAACCACAGAAACAGACGCCTGAAGAGCAACATGGAGGTTCTCAAGAAAAAGATATACAGGGGGACCTAGAAGGAGCAAATAGCATTTTGGGGAGGGCTCGGCCCCAGGACTTAAGGTGTCTGAAGTAACCATTTGCAGGAGTCACACAAATTTGTGGGCACACGTGCAAGTGCTTGGTTTTGAGCTCTGGATGGCAACCAAGCCAAGGTGTCGATTCCACAAAGCCTTGCCCCTTCAAGGCAAGCAAGAATGCAATGCAATGCCAATAAAATAAAATAAAAAAATAAAATCACCAATTTGTAAAAGCGCTTCTCATTTCTGCACATCGCTTAGCACGCTTTCCTCCGATCTGGAAAGAGAGGCTCAAATTTTACTGTGGGCAAATATAGCTGCCCAGATCAAGGAAAGGACATGAGCAGAAGTCAGCCGATCTGCAGTCCGAGCAACCTGCAACACAAGACACGACGGCTCTGAGAACATCTTAGAAACAGCAGCGCTGTGCTGGGGGTGGGGGAAGACCTCTGCCTGTGGAGAACATGCTCCAAGCCATTCCATCCAAGAGGTGGGCTTCGGTGGGCTCCTCCCGATAGCACAAAACCCAACTGCAGCACAGGGTCGAACTGAAATGTCCATTTATTTAACAGCAGTAATAATTTAAAATTATAAAAACCCCAGTCTCGTCAAATTGCCAAAAAGGGCGGTGTTAAACAGAAGGCGAGGGGAGGAAAAAAAGAAACTCAACAAGGTCAGGAAATGGTGTTTGATTGTGAGGGTCGTGTGCGGCCCCCCCCCCCCAAACTGGGTTTTTAAGTGCCTGCTATTTGAAAAGCTTCACCATCCCCTCCTGGTGTAGAAAATCCTTAGGGAAGGGGGGGAGGAGGAAAAAGGACGCATTATATTTCCACATTTGAGGTTGAGATACATCAAAGCATAAAAGAATGGAGGTGAGGAAGGAGGCAGGAAAACATGGTCAGAATTGAACCAAAAAAAAAAAAAATTAAAAAAAAGGTGGACACAGACATGTTTGAACACCCCTTTGGAATTCAGATCTCTCTGTTCGGTCTTTGCCATGTTCCAATCATTCCCTGCCGCTTTGTTTTTTTGCAGAGCTGTTTGGCTGGTTTTTAAAGGTCCACACAGCAGTTTTGGAAAAGAATGAGTCTGCCCTTAAAAGAGTGGGTTATTTAACACCAACACCCGGGGGTGTTGGGGGGGCGGAGGAAGAGAAAAGGGTCTTGATGTCATTACGTTTCATGAGAGGTCCCTTTCTCCCCGCTCCGCTCTGTTCCGGGGACGCCCACCCCACACTCCCTTCCCCTGGCAGTGGTGGTGGGACGAGGAAGGGCTGTGACATTAGAAAAAGCACGACGGGGGCAGCGCAGGGTTTGCTCTGGAAAGATTCACGAGTTGTTTGCGGAGTTTTCATTACTTGGTGAACTGGAGGAGGAGGAGGAGGACGAGGACGATGAAGATGATGCAAAATTCATCGCTGAGAGTACTGGTGGGTTTGTGGCTGTATTCTGGCCGCTTAAGCTTTTCCGACACACTGGACAGGTATCGTGCTTTGGAGAGAAAAGACGATGAGAGCCAGGTTAGGAAGAGAGGCCGGCGTTCTGGAGCCAGCTGGCCCGGCCAAACCCGCTCCGGAGGTCGCATGGCATTTGCTCATGCGGGGTTGAGGGGAGTGGCCCCCAATTTATCCAACCCACCCCCCAGGAAATTTTGATCAGGTTTTCAAGTATTGCAGCATTCTGGGTGAGAAGGTGCAAGAGCTGGGAACATGAGCGGTGCTTTCTCTGCACATCCCTTTCAACCTGGACACGAGCAGGGAAATCGGAACCCCAGGGATGCAAGAATACAGAACAGGGAGAGGTGGACACCAAGGGGAATTCTTCGCCCTTATCAAAAGGCTTCAGCCCAAGAGAACAGACTGGTTAAGGATCAGTCGCTGGTCCCATCACCTGGCCCTCAAGCAACGTGACGAAATCGAAGGCTGCAGTCAAGTCCCTTCCAAAAAGGAAGGTTCCCCCTTTGACTTCAGCTCTGCACATGGGCAGATGCTTACCCTCCCATATCAGAGGGATCGCTGCTTTGATTTATACCGTTTGCAAACCCATACAGCTCAGTAAAGGATTGTGCTTTACTAGGAAATGCGAAGGCAAGGGGGAGAGAGGGACTTCGGAGCCTATCATATGGCCCTGGTTGGTTGCTCCTGCTCCAGAAAACAAGTTCCTAGAACTGGGATCCGCTGCTGGCTGTCCAGGCTTGCATCATTCTGTGCTCCGTTTTTGTGGCTAACCTGTTCTAGCCAAGGGACTATGCAACCATCATGGAACAAGTGATTGCAGGGTAGCTGTCGCACACTTTCACCGACTTCGTAATCTTCCTTGCATACGGGGCATTCAAGTCCAGAACCTGCAGGTCCGAGGGAGAGGGAGAGGGAGAGAGAGAATGAGAATCAAGGGTATTTGTCCCTTTCCCAAACACAGAGAGATACTGAGGTCGGAAACTCACTAATGGAAATAATCTTTGAAAGGTCCACTGTGGCTGAGGGTGAAGCTTACAGGTGGTTAATGTTTTGGACGTTTATTTATAACTGTACCATCTACGCTTCCTAGAACCAGACAATTTTCTCCCCTGTGCTTTTTATCAGCATTTGTGTTCACAATGGAGCAATTATGAACCCATTCATTAATTAGCAGAGAACTCAGGGTACCAGTGGGTGGTTGCCAGTCATGAAGTGCCAAGTGTTTAATGTTTACAGAAAGTAACTACTCAAAGTGCCACATGGACTTTTGCTTTAGTGAAGTTAAATGTACTGCAGGCCCGGTCAGCAGAAGGTTCTTACAGAAGATTATACATTGCTGGAAGTCCAACACATAACAAAGGGCATAATTCAAGGAACAGAAATGAATCAAAGCACTGCCAGCTCACCTACACAGAAGTTATAAAAGCAAATGGCAAATCGAGGGATGAAAAGCAGAAATTCATTCACGCTGTGTATAAAATTTTTCTGGTTATTTCTTCTGAATGCAGCTTTGGTGGTGGTGGTGGTGGTGGAGGAGGAGGAGGAGGGGGGAGGGGGGAGGAGAAGAAGAAAGTGGGGCCGGGGAGAGGGCAATGCACGTACCTACGTGTTCTTCTGTTATATGGATTGTTGGAAGACTCTGGATCTTCTCTTTGTCTGCAGGAGGGGGGCCCGTGTTTTCAAACTGGTTCAGTAGCTGAAAGGGGGAAACAATGGAGGATCCTTTGGCACATTTAACCAAGAGTCAAGGAAAGGAGTTTTGCCTCTCCCAGCGGTGTTCTGGGTGATGAATGCTGCCTGGCAAAGAGCTTTCAATGGCTCGACGGCTGCAGCAGGTTAATATCTCTTGGGCACAGGAAAGAAAGCAAAGTCGATGTGACCCAGGACTGGCCTTGGGCGTGTAAGGACAGAGACCTTGCTTCTGGGAATGGAAACAGGTTTCCGGGCTGAGCTCTTGCTCAGAGGCCCCCTTCAGCTTCCGTAGAGGCCAACACTTGGTGGAGCTCAGAGATCAACTTAAGAGACCAGACTGGATTCTGGAAGCCTGGCAGTGCCTTGCGTTGGCCCAGCATGGGGGAGACCGAGTCCCAATCCCCACTTGGCTGCGAAGTTCACGAGGTGCTCCTCTGACTCAGGCCTTGGCCACTGAGTGGCTCAGACCCTCTGGCTGTGTGCCCACCACAGGACACCCCTGCTGGATCAAGGCGGGGTGGGAGGGGCAATCTGACTGCACAATCCACTTCCCCCACAGCAAGCAGCCAAACTGGAGCCCCCATGTGGGGCAGGAAGGCCTCAGCTCTCCCGAGTGGCTCGCCCCCAGATTACGAAGAGGCTGGCTGCCTCAGAAGATGGCGGTTCCACTCAGAGACCTGAAATTTTAGCCCACTGAAATTAGACTGTGTCCCTGCTGGGAGGTAAAATCTTTGTCCCCAGGAGGGAAAGTGGCTCCGAACTCCTCTGCAAAGACCCAGCCGGGCTCACCTGAGTAATGATGGCGTCCAAGCCATTGGCACCCCAAGCATAGTCCATGGGATTTGAATGTAGGACTCCCCTTTGTGAATGAAGAGACAACAGGGAGGGGGGGGTTAGATGTTCAATGGGACCAGCAGAAGAAAGAAAGAGCAGGCGAGGAAGCCTTCAGGTTCACAGACTTACTACCACAAATCCAAGTGTGCCATGTTGTTTTCCAGTTGCATGGAAGGATGGGCAATCGTGGTGCCCCTTAGCTATGAAAGGGGGAGTGTCTGATGGGCACAGAATCTAGCAATCATGGTTTCATTTAAAAATGCAATCGAAATGGTGTGATGATGGGCAGGATAAATTTCTGTGTTTCCATTTTGAACGATACACTTCTCTGTTATCTCCAGGTTACAGGCAACCAGGCCTGTTAAAAGTGGAAGTCAGGAAGGGAGAAGGGAAAGGTGGGTAGGGCCTACAGAAAAGGCAGCTCACCAGGGTCCGACTCCGAGATTTGGTATCGTGGTAGGTGCGATGATCCCATTGACCAACTGCTGGATGATTCTGCAGAGGAGGAGAGAAGGGGATCCAGACCATGCCCAGAGGGAGGGAAGGGGGAGAAAGAAAGAAAGAAAGAAAGAAAGAAAGAAAGAAAGAAAGAAAGAAAGAAAGAAAGAAAGAAAGAAAGATGGAAGGACGGAAGGAAAGAAGGAAAGAAGGAAAGAAGGAAAGAAGAAAGAAAGGTTCTGATTTTAAATTTTGCCACTGCAACTTTTAAACCCAAATCCTTCTTCCATGAAAATATATTTGATTTTAAATGACATTCTTATATTCAAATAGACAACACACAGCCACTTTTGACCGCAGACCCCACAAGCTGCCCTTACCCTTCTAGCGTGGGGACGCCCTCATGCCGGCCAGCAGTCCTCCGGGTGGTAAAACGGGCCCGAGGCTGCCTGGCGCCGTATCTGTGCCGAGACTGGTGCTCTCGCTCTCGCCGGTTCTCGGCGTCCCGGTTGTCTTCCGATTGAGCGTTGGACCCGAAGGCTGGAAACTCAAAGCTGTCGTCGATGATCCCAAAAGCAAACTGGCCATAGCCCTGCGGTAAGCTGAATAAATGCTGATCCACATTCTAGCCAGGGAAGGAGAAAAAAGGAAAACGGAAAGAGAAACAAACACAAAAAGAAACAGTGAAAGAAACAGAAACTGAAACAGGCAAAGATCATTATACTGTGGTGCACTGAGTACAGGATTCAGACACAGACCCATTGGTACTGCAACTGAGTGGTTGCAGCCCTACTGGGGGTGCGTGTGTGTCTTTGCTACCATCTTTTCTGGCCCTACAACTTTTTAATTCAAGGGAAGACCCCAAACCCGGAAGCCAGTTCCAGGCCTCCTCACATATCACAGGCCTTCCCAAAGACTTTTCTTTCCACTGATGGTTTTCTGGTTTTTCTGGCGTGTGGACAATTCCCCCCACTGAGAAGGCTAAAATGCTTCTCCCCAGTGTCGCTCAACTACAGGACCCATCAGACTTCACTGCTTGCTGTGCAGGTTAGGACTGAGGGGAAGCACAGTTGGTCAACCCGGTTTGTGTCTCTGGTGGTAAAAAGTTGGTAGGCAAGGGCAAGGAAGTGGGTCCTGGATCACATTAAGCCAGAACTTTCCCTGGGAGCAAAAGTCCTTTTCGGACATCAGCTGAGAATCCAGGACCTGCTGCAGCCACAACCGGAACAGAAAAGTCCTGCTGGATAGGACCTTTTGAAGGACTTTCATTTACATGGCTGCCCTCAGTTGGAGATGACTTGATGGCACACAGCACATAGTCTTGGCACATCCCTTTCGCCTTTGACCCACAAGTTCCTCCAGAAGTAGAATCTGATCCTTGGACTGAGAGGTATGACATGCCCTTTCTGAGTGAAGCAACCAGGGAACGAAATGGACATTTCAACATGAAAATGCTGAGCTCCGTCAATGAGTGACAAGACCGTTCACCCAGCCCAGTGACATGATTTCTGATTAACTAGGCCTCTCCAAAGCCTTGGCAGACTCCTCTGGCCACTGAGACCCATGTTCCTTTTAACTGGAAAAGCTGGGGGAACTGGTACTATGTACATTTATCTAAACGGGACAGCTAAGAGAAACGTAACACAGGGAGCTCACCTCAAACGGCTGTCTGCTCTGATCGCTGGTCGACGTGGAGGAGCTGGTGCCGTTCTCGGCATTCCTTGGAAGAAGTGAAACCAAACCGATTTCTCATGTGGACTAGTCATTTCTGTAGACATCTGTGCTTCACCAGTCCATAACTGGTCTGTGCACGAGGGCAGCACAAGAAATGGCTCAACTCATCTTTGCACTTTTTCCTCTCTGCCAGTCCCCCAAAATACCATTTGGCTTTTTCCTTCAGCCTATCCTATTCTTGGGTCAATGGCTGTATTCTTCAACAGACAGCCTCCGGGTGTGGAGGCAGAACCGCTCCCTGTTTCTCCTTTGACAGAAGTGCATGCCCATCGCCGGGATAATTGCTTAGACGTACAGCAAGAATGCCGGTTAGGAATCTCCACTCCCTGTTTCTTAAACAGGGTTTACGGAAGGTATGAATAATGATGAATGCTTGTGCTTATTTTAAAGCCCCAAGTACACTAGTCAAAATGCTATGGCTGGAGGCAGAAACTGCACTGGTGACTGATTTTGACATCCCTGAGATAAAGATACAGACACACACACAGAGAGTTTTGGAATCTACTCTCAAGTAAGCCAAATGGATTCAGAGCAGCTTTCCCCCAAATCAGTGGGTGCCTCAATGACTCTAATTGTTTTACTCTCTACTCTTTGGAATATATAGAGTGAAAGCCAAAGCAGATGTCTCTTAAATAAACTTTAAATCATTATAGATGTTCATAGAAGAGAATCACAGAAGTGTTAGTTAATTATTTTCCTCAATTTTTTTTTTTTTAATCCTAATTTAGTTTTTCTTAGGCACTGAAGCTGCCAGCAACAAGGATGTCAATTAAGTCCTCTGGGACAACCAAGGGATCAAACTGAAAAATGTGAGACAGCACAGGGGCAAATAGAGGCGACAGAATACCACCCGGGTAAAGAACCATGCAGGGTGCACCAAAGGGCAACAGCCATGGAAGTTTCTTCAGCCTGCCCCCGACAGCAGAATCAAAGCATCGTGCAAGAGTATGGCCAGAGGATTTGGCACTGCAACTGAACGAAGAGCTCACCAAATCTCAAGAGCTTATAGGCCAGGGACCCAAACGAGAGCGGGTCGTTCTCCAGGGACCAGGGCTCAATCGCACAGGGCTTTTGAGTGAAGGACCAGGACAGTGAGTACCCAGAAGCAAAATGGATGCCCAGAACCGTGTGAGCCATGTCAGCATCCAAGGGCCCAGGCTGGCATTCCAGCTGGCGTGGTCCTTGCACGTCATTCAGCCCACCTTGCAAATGCAGACACAGGAAGGGAGAATGCACTATCCAGCCCCAGGAGAAGCAGAAAGCTGGAAAATTAGGGGGGAAAGATGCCAGCTAGGACTTTCTTTGGGCTGTGCTGCTTTTCTAGCTATTGGCGGATTTCTAGATACTACTTTTCTAGTTTAAAGGCAGGAAACCGAAAGCAAAACCTGTTATCTGCACTGCGCAGTCACACAAACATGAGGAGTGCCATTCCCCAAAAGCAGACAGGAAGGAGCTGATGAGAAGTCTGAAGAACTTAGGACCGTCTCAGAAACAAAGCTGGCAAGAGAACTCTCCATGCCAGGGAGGAAGTGAACACTGCCCCAAACCCACACGCACATGTTTCCAGAATGAGAAGGGGGGAGGAGCGCTTACCTAGGTTCTTCAGGTAACTCCTCGATAAAACCAGATTCACACCTCGGACAGATATAATCCTGTAGGAGAGGAACACCATGCGAGAACTTGGGAGAGAGAACTTGCAGCACGTTGTCTGCAGGGTCTGGGGCACCACTCCTCAGCGGGGTCAGGATGCCCCCCAGCCCCTCCCTACACACCCAGCCAGCACTTGATTGGTTGTATTTCTATCCCACCTTTTCTCTCACTGTGGAACTCAAGGCAGGGACATGCAGTTCCCAAAGAATCTCCCCTCCAAGTTCAGGCCAGTCCTGGATCTGCTTAGCTTCCACATGGCGAATGCCTTCCGTTCCTTCAGACCATACTCTGGGTTTCTACTTAATGTCAAACCTGGCCCTCCCAGCCCATCTGTGCAGGTTTGGGTTTCTTGTGAACATGAGGCTAGCAGGGATCTGGCTCTGAGAGCGAGAATTGTCCAAGTAAGATGAAGCCAAGCAATCATACGAACAGAGACGTGCCGAGCAGAAGGCTCTCGAACATGCAGCAGTACAACTGTCTTTTGCCTGAAGGAAAGTTTGCTAGCTTGGACATAAATGCCTCCGGGCCTCTAACTCTGAACAAGCGTCACTGTTCCCTGACTAAGGGGGCTCCCTGTGCCCCAAAGCCAAGCACATGTCCTGCTGGGAACCCCAAAATGGGTGTAGAATCACAGGGTGCACTTGCTCTCAGTATTCAGTTGGCAGAGACTTTCTGGCTTGCTGCAAAGGAGCGGCACACGTATTCAGGACTCTCCTGCTTGGCATCTTTTATCAGACGAAGCAGGAGGCAATCAGCAGCTTACCGTGTCGTCCAGACAACCTGCTGACCTGTTGCTATGGTCTCCAGCTCGCGATGCTGCCTTGTGGGGGCAGAACCAAACCCAAAGCACTGCTTTGCAGAACACTTTGCTACTTGGGACCATTCCCACAACTGGGTTAGCCAGACAGGAGAGAATAGCCCAGACCAGCACGTCACTTGTCCATGAGAAGCCCAGAATCTCTCCCCAGCATGTCCAGGCATGGTGATGTTGCCGACATATCACCTCCCCGCCACACACACACACACACACAGAAATGCCCAATTGCAAAAGCCCCATGGAATTCAGGAGGGCTCAGTTTGGAGCAAAGATGTAGAGGGTCGTGCTGCGAGCACAGCCTCTTTCTCAGTTTTTGCAGCTACCTGCATCCAAGTCAAGCAAAGGGGCAATCCAATACACACCTCACAACGACCTCCATGGCACAAAAAGCTGAGAAATAAAAAGGCAAGGTGCAAACAGAGGGTCCCTGGAGTTTCTAGAATGGCTCTGCAGGAAGCCCACCAGCAAAAGAGGAGCAGAAACACCTTTCCCCGTCCCTACTTCCCCACTGCTGGTATTGAGAGACATGCTCACTCCAATATTAAGGGTTAATATAGAGCCAGCCTAATAAGCACCTGAAGCGAGCCAGTCCACCAGCTTCCCCCACCAAATGCAAACTATTCTAGTCCATACAGGCCTTGCTTGCTGAGACTGGGCAGAAAGAACCGGCCACTCCAAAGGAGGGGGGGGGGGTCTTTTTGCTATCCCCACACCCAGGGTGTCTCTCCACTGTGGGGATGCCATCCCCACACCAACCAAAAGGGCTCAGTGTTTCTCCCATAGGGGAACATTGATAGCCACCTAATGCACAGGCTACTGGCCATGGTAGAATGGTAGCTTTCAGGCTGCCAAATCGCTTGCGTTTATTTGTTTGTTTGTTTAATTTCTATACTGCCCAATAGATGAGGCTCTCTGAGCAGTTAAGAAGTGAAAATTAAACAAATGTCTAAAAGATGCACATGTTAATATAAAGGAATCAAAACCAAGTAAAACCATAACTACAACTGCAATTGCTATGATACAACACAGAAGCACGGCAAAATAAAATGCAATACATGAAACAAAGCTAATCTATTAAAATACTGGGGAAATGAAAAGAATGCAAAATAGGTGCCAGCTGCACCTCTTGGAGGAGATCATTCCAAAACTGGGATGCCACAAATGGAAAAGCCTGTTTGGACCCTTGTGCGCTTGCCTGTTCACGCTCCCCCCACCCCAATGAGTGCAAAAGGGGCGCAGGAGGCAGCTTTCTCTGCCCAATTAGCACAGGGTGGTCTGCCCTGCCTGGAAGCGGCTCAACAAGGTCTCAGGCAGGGAGCTGGCTGCTCACATCTCCTATGACCCAAAATCTTTCCAGTCTCCAGGGCACTCCACTCATGCTTTGACACCGAAATGCACAGAGGGGGAGGGGGAGGGAAAAAAGTCCTTGGGTCCAAGCCAGCGCACCTGGAGCCTCAATCCGGTTCTTTGGAGTTTCCCTGGCAAGTGATCGTTTGGTGATTCCCTGGATTTTGTGCGGGCCCACCCAGTTCCATAAAGTTAACATCTTTCTCCTAAAGTTTAGCGCAGGAAGAGCTGAATGCCAAATTTATTTATTTATTTCATCCATTTATACCCTGTCCTATCGCTGGCATTTGGGTCATACCTCCTTTGTCACTGGCAATACCCCTTTCCCCTTAAGGCCGTCCAGCCCCTGGGACGTGGTCCCCTGGAATTCAACCTCAGAGCAAGGAGCACTTCAGAACCTCAGTCCTAAATCCTATGCTACAATATTAATACTGGGGAGGGAGGCATGAAAGGACCACAGGTGTGGGTACAGCAAGGGACTGGGTAATATAAAGTTTTAATAAATATTAATATTTTTCTTGGCTTTACATGTAATCTGTCTTGAGATTTTATAATAATCAGATGGTATGTAAGACATTTTATATTTATATCCCACCATTTTTCCTTCCAAAGAAATCAAGGTGGCTTGCATAATTCTCCTCGCAATCTTACCCTCACAACAGCAACCCCGTGAGGTAGGCCAGGCGGCCAAGCTGTGACTGCCCCAAAGTTACCCGATTGGCTCTCATACTGGCCCTGCTCTAATCCGGCAAGACAGTTTTGAGACGACTCAGCAAGAAAGCTAGCTGGGGTGACCTAGTTATGCCTTGATGGTGCAAATGGAAGCGAGTTTGGTGCCCCAGGTGTTGCAAAGGTAAAGAACCGAAGGGATTACAGGGCAAAAAGACCAAGCAGTATTGAAATTGGCGTGAGGTGAGCGAGCCCAAGGAAAGCAGCACAGAGATTGAGATGCTACCATATTCCCGAGTGGCCTTGGACAAGGTACTTTCTCTCCACTTTGGATCCTCCGGAGTCCGAAGGGAAGCCCAGGAGCTCTTGGCCAAGGCTGGGAAGCACAAGCCTGGCTGTGGGGTCCAGGTTAGATGCTGCTCTGGGAGTCCACGGCTTACTCCCATTTCTCAGGGGCCCAGGCTGCCATGTTCCCTCAACCTGCCCAGACACTGAATTGCTGCTTCTTTGCCGGAAAGCGGATGAAAACGTGTATACATTCCACTGTTTAAAAAATAGTGTCTGGAGAAGGAAACACCTCAGGCAAAGTTCATCAAAATGGAGGGCAGAACCTGGGAGCCAAATTTACCCACCCCACCCTACCCCAGTTCCCTTGATGGCCTTGCTCCCTTCCTCAGTTCTACCCTCAACGAGGTTTCGATTAGTGGCAGCAAGGAAATTTTAGGCCATTTCAACTAAAACTTATGCGGGTGTTTTGGCCCTGCAGTGGAACGCAGCCCATGAGAGTCTCTCTGAAATGGAATGTTGGCTCTTGAGCTGAAAGTCGATTTCCAACATATCCGAGCCATGTTTCAAGACTGCAGTCTTCCAAGGGTGGCATATGCTACAAGACAACTTCAGAATATCAAATCCATGAGCTCACAACCAACCAATAAACTACCCCATATACACCACACACTAAATGAGTACAGAAAGAAGCTGGCTCCCACCAGAAGGAGTACCAGTGTGTAAGATAAACAAACACCGTTTAGTTAAGAAAAATCCATGTTGTTAAAGTCCAGCTGAAAACAGGACAGATGGAACCAGTCGCCCCTCTCTCAGGAGGGGATGCCAAAGGTTGGGGCCACCAAAGGCTCCTGTGTTTTCCTCTTGTTAAGCTCCAGCCATGCACAATGGAATACCTGAAACCTCAATTCAATGTTCAAATACCTTTCCACCTGCCCGCTGCTGTTAACCCCCACCCAGCCAATCAGAGAGCTGTCCTCTCTTTCCTGCCCTTCTGTTTGTGCCATTTTCTGATAATTTCTCCAACTCAGCTAGATGGTAAAACCTCCATGGCTGTGCAGATGGAGACACACCTCTAAGCAGCAATCTCAAGGCATGCTGCTAAGCACAGCACCTCTAAATACTCAATGTGAGGGACAAGGAAAAAGAGATATTCCACGTGGTCACCTATGCCCCTAAAAGCACCTTACCTCCAACCACCAGGTGCTGGAGGATGAATTAATCAGGGGAGCTGTCACCATCTCGCCCTACTTCCAGGCATCCCTTAGGGACATGGGGTGGCTGCCACGGGCAACACAATGCAGGACTGGGTAACTGAACTGGTTTAATGTTACAGACCTCTTGGGTTCTTACTAAAAAGGGGGAAGAAAAGATCCTGGAGAAGCAGACCTCTGGGGCGGCACTGACTCAGCAAGACTGCTCTTCTGCTCTCAGCAACTCGGTTCTGGCTGGGGATTAGAAGAGATTTAGCACAACACATCTGGAGGGTGATAAGGGTTGGCTGGAGATGGGAAAGACAAATGATGAGGGAGAGCAGTTATCTTTAAGCTCTGCTCATGAACTTCCCTGCGGGTCATTGAGCTGGCCTTCTGCAACTGAAGGCTGGGATGCTAGCCAAGATCGAGCCATCCCGCTAACAACTCTGCTGTGATCTCCCATAACTACATGTGTTAATATTCGGCTTATTCCCAGTAAGGCAGCTTAGCGCATTTAAATCATCTAAGATTTAACATCATCGAAGATGGCAACATTAAAGTCGCAGTACAAATGACAGAGATCATCCAGAGCAACTGACAAGGGGGCGTCCCTATTTTCTTTTTAAAAGGAACCCTTTTAAAGGAGGGGGCGCTGTCAAAGGTTAAGTGATATAAAAGCTAACATGGGGCGAGGCGGGATACTTGAGCAGAGGTAGCTTGCCTCCGAATGGTATACCCCAAACAAGCAAGGATGGAAAGAAATCACCCTCAAACAGAACCCCCAGGGAGACGAGAAGGGGGGCAAGCAGGCGCAGGGCCTTTTCTGGGGCTGCTCCCCATCTCAGGAACTCCCTCCCAGGGAAATCCGCCTAGCGCCACCTCTATTCTCCTTTCAGAAAGACTTACCTTTTTAGGATTTTTTTTTAATGTTTAGCCTGTATGCCGTGGTCCTTTTAAACTTGTTTTTATAGATGTCTAATTTATTTTGCTTTAATTGATTTTTAATGTGTTTTTACTGTAGGTAAGCTTTACATTGGAAGCCGCCTAAGAAGGCCTTGGGAATTATAGGCGGACTATAAATATACGTGAATACATAAATAAATAAATGTAAGAGACAGGACACCAGGAGAAAAGCAGTGGCTGGAAGAGCTCAAAGGGGGCTAGGGAGTCATCTGGCTCGGCTGTCCAGTCAGTACAGGAATGTTGCAAACACAGCATCCCTGACAGATTCATCCCTGGCCTCTTAAATATCTCCACTAAAGAAAAGTTCACCATCTCTCAAGGCAAACAATCCCACTGTCAAGCATCTCTCACACACAGGATGTTTGTCCTCGTAGTTAGCAGAGCTCTACTTCTACTTCCCTGCCTGTTCCACCCATCCAAACTAGTCCTACTTCTTTGAAGCAACAAGTCTGCTCCATTTTCTGCAGGACAGCCCTTCAGATACTGGGAGACTGTGAGCACATCCCCTTTTCACCTTGTACCTGCTAGGCTAATTCAATGTAGGACTCCGAATCACTGACCTTCCTTGTCCCCTCCTGCTTGTTCATCAGCTTCTGAACATGGAATGTCCCAAAATGGAAACAGCACCCCAAATACTGTCTAAATGGCACATTACAGAATTATTACTTCCGATGACGTGGATGCTACACTTAAAACTAGAATCATCACATAGTCTTCTGTTGCTTACCCATGCTTCTGTTTTCTTCCTCTACCCCACTGTTTTCCTGTGTCTATTTTAGACTGTGAATCCCTTGGGTTTTGGAGCTGTTATCCCTCTTCTTTGTAAAGTATCACATGGGTGTTTGTGCATGTGTATATATGTAAAACCAAAATGCTATAAAGCAAAAACTTTCTGTTAACATTTTCCGTTCTTTTCCAGAGCTTTAGAAAGCATTGAGCTTTTAGCAGACACATCGCATTACTAGTTTGTGTTCAGTTTGTGAAGAACCAAGATAACCCAACAAATATTGCATGTGTGAAGATGCAGAGTCATAGGTGTGACTGCCTTACATGTTTCTGGGATGTGTTCCCTGCTTGTGGGCAACTTGGTGGGAAGTAGGAAATTGGACAAGGCGGTTCTACTCCACAAGGGGCTCTTGCAGTGTGGTTCTTACAGGAGAGACGCATCTATCCTCAGGTGTGTAGAGCCTCTGGTGTGGGGGGGGGGGAGCTGTGCCCCCCATACATAGAAGGAACTCCTCCAGCTTGGCCAAAGGGGGAGACGATGCAGCCCAACAGCACATTGAGGACCACCTGTTCCCAACTCTGGCAGAGGCTCAGGACTCCCATAAACCTTGCCCATTAGTCCTGCCGGATGCAGCTGATGGGAGCTGTAGTCCCAAACCTCTGCAGGGCCACAGGCTGGGAACCCGCGCACTGTGTGCCCAATGCTGGGCCGTTCTTGCCACTGCCTGAGCCCAGGAACAGGAAAACGGTGCAGCAGAGAGTGGGACCTCCCAGCCACCAAGCCCATGAGGCGCGGCTTGGTGTCCCTCCGGACCCCAGGGCTCAGCTCCCCTGAGGGGAGACTCTTGGGGGCCGCCTGCCCGGGGAACACAGGCTCCAGACGAACCCCCAATCTACCCGTTTTAGCAGCAGCTCCTGCTGAGAAGTCCCTCCACCGCGCAGCATGGAGGCCGCCCTGCCCGAGGTGGGGTGGCGGAGAGCCCCGCAGTGCCGCCACTCCCAGCAGCCCTGGCCAGCTACCCCGTGTAGAGCCTCCCTGGACAGGGACAGTCTACCTCGGAGGCAACGGGAGAGGCCGAAAGCCGCAGCCGCCGCC
Organism: Varanus salvator macromaculatus; assembly: GCA_023646645.1. Lineage (NCBI taxonomy): Eukaryota > Metazoa > Chordata > Lepidosauria > Squamata > Varanidae > Varanus > Varanus salvator. The sequence goes on along the minus strand of JAIXND010000802.1, from coordinate 5,754,640 downwards.
TCCCAGCCCCTGCACCTCACTCGCCCGCTCACTCACCGGCAGGCGCGGAGCGATCTCGGCCGAGCAGCAGTGGCAGAAATACCGCCCCGGCTGCGGGGAGGCCTCCGCCATCTTGTTTCCTCCTCTTCCTCCTCCTCCTCCTCCTCCTCTTCCCCTCTGCTCCCCCCGCCCCCCGACGGGGAGGAAGATAAGCGCACATCACGTCACGTGTGACGTCAGGACGCGCGGCCACGCAGGCGGCTTACGGCGGCCGCGCGCGGTCAGAAAGTGTCACTTGGCGGACAGGCAGGGAGGGGGGACGTGGAGCCGCTCCGACAGCGTCGCTTGCGTTCCCTCCTTGCGGGGCGGAAGTAAAGGCAGCCCATGGGGAATTATGGAAAAAGCGGGACTTGAAGTGGGATTCATTCATTCATTCATTCATTCGTGCATCGTTAGATTTATATCTCGCCTTCTTTCCTGCAAAGCACTCAGAGCTGCCGACTTAATTCTCGTCCTGCTGCCCTGTCTTATCCCCGCACCAACAGCCCCGCGTAGAACCCAGATTGCCCACGGCCAGTCCTGACTGGAGCTTTTGCAGAAGGCAGAGCGGGGCCAGGGCTCAGCAGGCCCGGGTTCTAGTCCCACTCAGTCATGGAGCGAGACCTTGGGCCAGCCGCAGATTCTCAACCCTGCCGACCTCGCCGGTTGTTGCAGCAAGGACGCAGTTTGGGGGAGGAGAATTATGCAAACCTTGAATAACGATGAGATATAAACCTAATAAATATGTGCTATCGAGCCTGCTTCTCTTCCCCTTGCTTAAGCCACAGTAAACCTGAGCTGAATTTCACAGAAACCAATTAAAAACTCAAGCAATAAAGGGCTGCTGTCATTCCTTTCCATTTCTTCCCATCCCTTAACCCCAGATAGCTTACATAACCCTCCCCCACTCCATTTGATGCTCACAACAACCCTGCGAGGGAAGCCAGGTTGGGTCCAACTGGCTGGAAGTCACCCAGTGAGTTTCTCGGTTGAGTGCAGATTTCAACCCAGCTCTCAGCGTTCTCATGACTATGCTGGCTCTCAGATAAACAACTTCATGTATTTGTTAAGCATGTAAGGTCTCCCAGGTTTCCCCATTAACAGAGAGTCCTGTTCTCACCCCTCCTTCCCCTCCACATTGCAACACTTGAATCACGTCTGCTGTGTTTGCAAAGGCCTTGCTCCAAATCTCTAGTCAGCCAGGATATTCCCTGGGTGACCTGAGTCAGGTCACAGTCTCGGACAATATTATGGCAAATGGATGTTGTGAGGATAAAAGGATCAGGGAAAGCTTACTTGGGATGTTCTGTAAAGAAAAAACAGGATAGAGACATCACAAATGCATTGCCTGGTTTTAAATCTGGAAAAAAGGACACTACCTCATAGACCTTCTCCAGAGGAGTGTGCAGAAAATGCTACAAAAGGAAGAGAATGGAGTGACTAAAACAGAATTCCACTTCGGTAACCCTTTAACTCATATAAAGGGTTAAATGAATTAAATAGTTGGATCTCAAGATGCAATCCAGTCAGAGAGAGATGGTGTATGGGTGGGAGATACACGAAATACCCCCAGAGAGAGCCCTAAGGACTAAATTTTCATGGATCACAACATTTGCCATAATAACTGTTTCAAAGTGCAACCCAGTGGACAAACTCAGATTACATATTATCCTATTAAGGGTGGAAGATGTGCAAAGACAAAGATGGCTTTTGTGCATTTTGGCCCTGCAAAAAAAAAAAAAAAAAAGCCAGGTTTGCCTTCAAACCTTGGAGCTACAGGCCACTTTGAATTTGGGAGTTCCAGCTCCAACCTGGGAGCGTGCTTCTAAGTTTGGAACGAAGACCCCAAAATTTTCTATGGCCAGCCAGCATCCTCCAGCAATAGGACTGTGCTTTTGGTCTTTCAAGAGCTCCCTGAAAATAATCCGTGCTGGAATTCTGCGTGACCACAGCATTTTAAGAAACATCTGGGGGTGGGGGTGGGGATTTGTTTCTTACCACATATCCTTGACTGCCCCATTAGATGCACGAGTAAAGGTGACACACTTGAACAAGATTGTGGGGCAGGAGAACCAACCCTAGATAAGCAGCCATGGTGTGTGAACGTGGCAGCTTTTGGAGGGTGGCTTATTTTTCACAAACATAGAAACAACACAAGTCAGAAGGGGCTCCATGGCCATCTAGTCTGACCCCCAGCTCCAGCTGGCTCCACTCACGACATGCCCATCATGCGCATGTCCAGCCTATCCTTGAACTCCCTCACCGATGGGGTCTCAACCCCCTCCCGTGGGAGCCCATTCCACACCCTCGGGGTCCTGACTGTCAGGAAGTGCTTCCTGGCATCCAAACTGAACCTTGGCTCCCTGAGCTTTGCTCCTTTGGAGCGCGTCCTGCCTTCCTCTGCAGGGGAGAACAGATCTCTACCCACCTCTGTGTGACACCCCCTCACATACCTGCATGTCGCCAACAGATCCCCTCCAAGTCTCCTCTTCTCCAGGCTGAAGAGACCCAGTCCCCTCAGTCTCGCCTCATACCCCATCCCCTGCAAACCAGCCACCATCCTTGTGGCCCTACACTGCACTTACTCTAACCTGGCTATATCCTTCCTGTAAGGAGGGGCCCAAAACTGAACCCAAGACTCCAGCTATGGGCGCACCAGTCATATAGAGTGGTAGTAACACCTCTCTCAATCTAGAAGCCAGACTTCTGGCCATGCAACCAAGGGTGGCGTTCGCCCCCTTGACCACCACATCACACGGCTGAGTCATGTTCAGCCTGCAGTCAACCAGCACCCCCAGGTCCCTTTCACAAGTGCTGCTCTCCAGCCACTTGTCCCCCAACCTGTACTTCTGACACCTATTCCTATGCCCCAAGTGGAAGACCTTGCACTTATCCACACTGAACGCCATCCTGTTGTCTCCTGCCCACTTCCATAGTCTGTCCAGATCCTTCTGGATCTGGAATACCTGCTCCTCAGTTGTGGCCACTGCCCCAGTTTTAGTATCATCTGCAAATTTGATCAGAGACTGTTCACCCCTTCTTCCATGTCATTGATGAAAAGATTAAACAGGATCAGCCACAGGACAGAGCCCTGGGGGACCCTGCTTGTCACTGGCCGCCATCCCGATGATTCCCCACTAATGGTTACCCTCTGCTTTTGGTCCATCATCCATTGGACCATGCATTGTTCCATCCCAAAACTCCTCAGTTTCTCAACTAGGCTATCATGGGGCACTTTGTCAAAGGCCTTGCTGAAATCCAGGTAAACCACATCCATTGCATCCCCTCCATCCAGCCACCTCGAAACCTTGTCATAGAATTCACAAGGTTTGTCTGGCAGGACCTGTTTTTGCGGAAACTGTGTTGTGTGGCCGTCAGCCTCCCTTCCCTATCTAGCATCACTAGATCTCTTGCTATTATGAGCCTTTCCATTGTTTTCCCTACAATGGACGTAAGGCTAACTGGTCTGTAATTCCCCATGCCCCTTCTACTGCCCTTTTTGAAAATTGGGACCACTGACGCCACCCTCCAGTCCTCTGGGACTTCACTCGTTCTCCACGAGGCCCCAAAAATGGAGGCCAGCGGGCGTGAGAGAACCCCTGCCAACTCTCCAAGTACTCTCGGGTGTAACCCGTCAGGGCCTGGTGCCTTTGTAATGTCCAATGCCCTGAGGAGCCCCTTGACTTCTAGGGGGGTGACTCTAATCTGTGCCCCTAAGTCCCCAGCCTCCTCTAATCTCCTATACGGATCTCCCCCATCCTGCTTTAGGGAGAACAGAGGCAAAATAGTCATTTAGCATCTGTGCCTCTTCCCTCATACCAGTCACTGGATCCCCTTTCTCCTTATTTAGCGATCCCACTACCTTTCTCCCCTTCACCTGCTGAAAGCAGCCCTTTTTGTTGCTCTTGGCAAGTCTCAGCTTGTAATCAGTCTTAGCCTTGCAAAGGATCCTGCAATGGGCCTCCTCCACCCGGTAGACCCTTCTGTCTATTTGGCAGAATATTCCCTTATTCTGGGGGCTGCCTTCAGTGCACCCTCACTAGGTTGTTCAACCTGGCATTAGAACCTGCCCATTGCTTTTTTCCCAGCATGCATATGGCAGGCATTTCATGAGTAAAGCCGGGATCAGACTAGAGGACCTGGGAGACCCCTTCTGACTTGCTCTGTTTCTATGTCCCCATTTCCCAATCCCATGTCCCACACTGCTCCTGAATCTTGATTTTTAAAACCTCTGTTGCATTCCATAGTCAAGCACATGATTTCCATTCAGAAGGAATCTCCATCTTAAGTCCCAGGGAATGCAGGATGGGAGAGCTACTTTTCAGCCGGAGAGCCGCTCCAGGATTGGCAGGGGCAGTTCCTGAATTTCCTAGGTTTCCTGATCCCCCGTGCTAACCTGTTTCTCCGTCATGTTGCACAGCAGTCTCATGTGCCTGGCAGTGGGAGGTGCCTTACCACAGCCGTCTGTACACTCACACAACATCTGCTTCCACTGCATGTGCCAGGTGGAGCTTGCAATGAGGGACTGAAGAATTAATCAGTTACCTACGAAAGCGCTATTGGACCAGGTGTGTGCTTCCTGGCCACAATCTCTCATGCCCAAATGGCAGCCTGCTCATCCTCACCTGAGCTGTGGATATACCTGAGATTCATAGGTACACTGCCATCTTAAAGGTGATTAAAAATACCCTGCAGGTGCTCCTTACCTTACCCAGAAGGCCTGCTCCTTGCTTCTTTGAAGGCCATCTTTTTAAAAACATTTTATGCTCAGTTCGTGGTATAGCTAATTTATTTTGTTTAGGATTTATAATATTCTGTAAGCCGTCCAGAGACGCGTGATGGACGGCCTATAAATTAAATAAACAAACAAACAGCATTGCCAAGCATGCTCAAGAGCAACCCTGTTTCCTTCACTTTATTCACCCTCATCTTGGTCTCGGAGGAACAGCACGGAGACTTGATTGTGTAGCACTCAACACTCAGTGCCACAAAACCCACAGAGATTGGCAACCAGATCGGACTATTGGCTCACCTAGTTTCTTCATGTCAGAGAGGGTTCATTTTGCATTTTGTTCATAAAGCTCCCTGTGGAACCCTAACAGTATGAGACATCAGCTGTGTTTACTGTGATTGAAAGCAAAAACACAACACAGCACAGCACAGCACAGCACAGCACAGCACAACACCACAAAGTGCACCCTTTGTGCACGGGGAGAGAGAGAGAGAAAGAGAGAGTGAAAAAGAGAGAGAAAGAGGGGGAAGACACACAACTTTACAAGCATCTTTTTCTTCTTTTAATTATTTCTTCAACTTTACACGGTTACAATCATCTTAAATATTTCTGAAGTTTAAATACAATTTGTAATAATAATGTTATAAAATGTAAACTTTTCAGTGTTTTTTCTCTCTTAAGTCACAGAAGGTTAATACCTGAATGTTTTGTGAAAAAAGTGATTTTTTTTTTTTCAAAAACAAAACAAAAAAACACACACAGAGGCCAGGAGACGAAAGGCAGCTCAAGACCTCTGTTTTCAGAGGTAGAATATGGTTTCTTTTACTACTTTTATTTATTTCCTGAGTCAAAAAACTACGTTTGCTGTACAGATTGCTTACCCTTGCCATATTTCGGTTCCAAAACCCCCGAGAAAAAGTGAAATTACATCTTAAAGTTGATATGCAAAGAAAGAGGGGCGAGGTTGTTCTCTTCCCTCCAAAAAATCAGACCCCCCCCCCAAAACACAGTGTTTGAACAAATGCAACAAAAGCACCCCATGGAGTACTAACTAAAGCCATCCATCCCCCTTCCCTCTGCGTGAGAATAAAGTTAACCCAACAACCGCCACCACCCCAAGACAAAGGCTGACTGGGGGTTCAGCCAGTCTGGTCTCTGTGCTGCCTCCGTAAAATGGAGACCAATTTAAAACAAGGTGGGAATTGAAAACGCAGTGGAAGCACATGCAACTCCGAAGAGGGCAGGCACCTGCGGGGGCGGAGGGGGGCAGGGGAATCAGCTCCCGACGGAGACCTAACGAGTTTTATTAGCCAATCTCCACGTAGTTGCACTCCTTGTGTTCCGAGCCCATTATATTTTTCCAGGCTTTGATATCCTACTCAGTAGCACAGGGTTCTCAGATCAAGCCCAAGCTTTAGAGGGCCTCTGTCTTTGATACAAAAAAGGAAGAAATTTGGGGAGCAAGGCAGGGTCTCTTCCCGGGGCTGTCCCTCTCCCCTTCGAGTCCAAAAGAAACGTTTCGCCCTGCACCCAAGGTGCCAACGCACTGTGTCCAAACCCCTTTCCAAAACTGGAATGTTCCTCTTAGGATCTAGCTGATTAAAGGCCACCCTAACCACTTTGCTGCCCCTCAGACCAGGGTCCCCAAGCTAACTTGTCCATCTCTTCCAACGAACGAGCATGCATGGAGGTGTCCCCAGCATTGCTGGCGAGCATCAAGAACCAACTGGAGGGCTAGCAAGACAACACGGAATCAGCCTCGGATGCCCCCTGCCTCCAACAGCTCAATTCATGGGCCATAGGAAGCAAATCTGCTTTTTTCTGCAGGCTTCCTAACCTCCCCACCCCCAAGAACACAGTCACAATCCAGACAGCAGGTTTGATTCCCCTGAGTTAAATCCAACCCTTCCTCAAAAGCTTGGACTGAAAAATAAAGTTTATACCATGTTTTTTAAGCGCACACTGCTCTCAGAATCACACACGCATTTTATATATATACTCATATATTTTTATATAAAATTTTGATATAGAATCTTTCTTTTCCACCCGTACACTAAAAACATATTCTATCCAGATGGGAAAATTCAGAGAACTACCCACCACCACCAATAGTCACATGCTAACAGACAATCAGAAGAGAAAGGTCCAATTTTATGCATTTAGATGGGGGGGAAAGGCCTACAACTTCTTTGTGCTGGGCCTGCTTGCAGATGTAGCCCTTTTCTTGGTCTAAATTTGCAGGGTTGGCATCTCTTATTTGAGACGACGAGGTAAGTAAAGGTCAGTTGTCGCAACGCAACTGTTGTCAGGCAAAAAGCTGCTGAAATGAGCGAACAGGATGGCATTTAATGTTTGGCCATCTGAACGATCAAATATTGGCTTATTAAGCAAGGACTATCACAAGTCCTTTTTTACCCCTGGTGCGGACAAACTGCCTTCACAGTCCAAGACCATCGAATCAGGATGTTTCTCATTAATCCATTTCACATTGAGTACAAGCTGAGGAAAGCGTAGTTACTGGCTTCAAAACCATGCTGTAAAGATGGTTTAATATCCTGGTTTGTTCTGAAGCTAATGATGTGTTTTCTACAGTCCAAACGGAATGCCAGCTATGGATAATTACATACTATCCTTCTCGGGTTCAGCCATCGTGTATACCAAGGCGGCTGCTCACCGAAAAGGTTCTTTCAGAAGAGTTTCTAGCCCACAGCATGCAAAGCTCATAGCTCATGCAAAGAGGTCACCCTGCTGTGGTTTTCCCTGGGGAGGGGATGGTGAAGCAGACTTTGCAAATCCCAAAATGCAACCTTGAAAAGCGATGGGAGGAGGAGACAGTATTCAAAATGGGCGATGTTACACAGAGGGCAAGAAAGAGGTTCCTTCTATTTCCCACAACTGGCTCGGCTGCAGCCAGTGTGCAATTGTGTCATCCCTTTAATAGCTAATGCTTCGAATGGGCACATCGGTAGCCCTTCTTCACAAGAGTTCGCCTTATCGGTTAGACCCTCTGGGACAAACTGCTTAAGATGTGAAGGAGCGATGGAAGCAGAATACCTTCCACACAACCATTAATTCCACTTCTGGGCTGGCCGGCAGCTGGCCAATATTTATCCTTGATCCACGGTAGCCCTCAAGCCTCCACCTTAGCCAATTTCAGGGTGGAGGCAGTACATGGACAGTTCTGCCTGGCTCTTCAGGGAGTATTGAAACTTCTAGATGCATTAGACAGCAAGTCCCATCCTGCCCAGCCAGAAATGCTGATGAAGACGTTACGCTGCACTCTGCCCAAACTGAGGAAAACACTTGGCTGGGGGAAAATTGCTTTGAACTTTGCTGTCCTCAAAATGCTTCACCCACCAGCTCAGGGTATTCAGTGATACGTTTCTGCGGTTGAACAAGATGCTGCATGACAAAGCAGATGCCCTTCCTCTTTAAGCATCTTAATTCACCCTGGAAGCGAACAGTCGAGAGACCTGCGCTTCCCAAAGCTGGCCTCCCCTGCAGCACCCACAGTCTTGGCAGGATTAATCCCAAAATGCCTTCCTTCCAGAAAAGGGAGTGACCCCCCCCCCCATTTCAGGAAAAAGCAGGCACTTCTTCACTGTGCTGGACAAAATGAGTTCTGCTCCCAAAGGATATGGAAGCAGCCAAATTGGAGTGGTTCTCTCCAGGGTGGGGGGAAAGATGGGCCTCTCCAGAAATTGGACTGTTTCCCCCAGTGAGAAATTAAACCCAGCACAGAGGGGCAAAACAGTGACCCCCAAACAAGTACATGGTTGTGGGGAAGCTGTTTCATGATTGATTACAGAGGACGGGGTGCATTTAGAGGGCAGAAATGGGGGCATGGGCGGAATACACGGAAACGACCTTTGGATCACCTCTGGGACGTGTCCTCAGAGCTTTGCCAAAATCCAAAGGAGAGAAACACTTCACTTCCCCGTTTGCACGCTTCAGGACACGTCTCTGAAGCCCTAAGTGTGCAGAATTACGAAAGAAGGGAGAAACACATGTGCTTTGAAGGAAGCCATTCTTAAAATTGTGTTCCCTGTCGCTTGGCTGGGACCAAACTTCACAAAGATCAGTTAAAAGGCCACTAAAATTACACGTAAGCCAACTGTGCAAGCAGCCGTGGTGTTTCATGACACCATGATAAAAGGGAACAAGATTTTTTGGGATTGCACAAAATGGGGTTAGAGGGATAGAAGACTGGCATGCTTCCCCTTCCAATTCACACACACTAAACACACACACACACAAAGTACGCAACACTCATAGGGGGCCAGCTCCATACAAAAATACAATCCATTGCAATGCTACCGTAACACTCATTCCCTGCTTTCCCCAAATATACAACTACCTGAGCTACCAAATTTTGGGGCAGAGGCAGAAAGGGAAAGAAAGAAAAAGACGGAATCCCAAAGCACCATCACAGATGAGAAGATGAAATGAAAGTACACAGAATTTGCTTTGTCGGATTTTCTCGTTCCACTCCGAGAAGGAAAAAAAACCATTTATCCCACCTACTCAACAATTTTCCTTCTTTACTCTGACAGCAGTTTGGAAAATAAACACACACGCGCGCACACTCTAAAACTTCTCTCTGCCCTGCCAAGCTCATTGCCCGCATTTGGTAAAAGCTTTTGCTGCTGGTTTTAATTAAGAGCTTTGTTCCAATGCACACATCTGCTGCGTTACCTCTGCTGCCACCACCTGCCTGGAGGTATCCAGAAGTAATTTTTAAAAATTTAACAGACACACAGTGCAAAGTGTGGATTCACAAGAGGTAAAGTAATACAGGTTTGCCATGCACCACATCCAAACGCGAACTGCACAGTGTTTTCTCTGGCTCAGAGTTTTATGACACCCTCGCCCGCCCCCCAGTGAAAAGATTCTCTGTTCTCCTTTCAATATATTCATTTAAAGAAAAATGTCAAGGAAGGGGAGGGAGGAGGAAAGCAGCGGGAAAGGGAGAAACCTCAGCTCTGGGTATCTCCTTTTCCCCTTCTTGGAAAGTAAATGACAATTTTGGTTCCATTTTTGGGGAGAAGCTACAGCTGGAAGAATGGGATCTGATCTCTCTGGCGCAGCTTGGACCCTCAACTAGTCCCTGCGTGCAGAGAGAGGGAGGAATCAGGTGTGCATGCACACACTTGTACAGAGAGGATGGAGAGCCACAATCGCACCTTTCTGGACTGCGTGCTCTGCTTTTGACACACTAGATGTCTGTTAGTAGGCACCATGCTCACCTAGGGCGAACACACGGAAAGTAGAAGTGCTTCCTCCCCGACTGTGGAAATTTCTACTCTAGGGTATTGCTCAGGGAGAGAAAACTGGAACTATCGGAGGGTGTGGAAGGCATGATTTCACTCCCCCAGTGCACACCGGGATCAACTAAGTTGGGCTTTCTCTTAATATCTGATCTGGGTCTTCATTTTGGTGGATGGAGGAGGAGGAGAAAGAGAAGGATCTTAAGGCGATGAAGAGCTGGTTGAGGTAGAGGTTGGGGCAATGGGCAGCCCAGCTTGTGGAGTGGCCACCATGCCACTCACAGGGCCACTGGAGCCACTGCCGGGGCCACCGGAACTTCGCCCACTGGTGGGGGCTCCTTTGCCGAGAGACGACGGCGCTCCTGGAGTTTGGGCAAACAACATGCCTGGAGAGAGAGAAAACAAAACTAGTGTGTGATGGCCCCGCAGCTGCCATGACACCAGACCCTTCACGTTCCTCTCCCCAAGCCCTGGGTTCTCTACAGCATCTAACCTCCCTAACCTGTTGGATCATGAGAGTCTGATCTCGCTGGTGCTTCCCTTACCAGGTAGACTAAAAAGGTCTCCCTCGTTAACAGGGCAATTTTAAAAAATTAGAATCTATCAGCATTTCAGACACTTATTAAGACTGCCACGTGGCTGGCCGCATCTTAGATGGGACGTTCCATCTTCCTGTGATCAGGGAAGCCTCTTCCGTGATTGTGCCTCTATGCATTAGGGCCAGCACTAGTGAAAAACGCGATATCCTTTTAGCCGCACGTGTATGAAGGTGGACTGGGAGATGTTCATGGCACTGAGGCTCGGCAAATCCGGGGTTCCAGTCCCTGCTCAGCCACGCCGCTGACTGGGTGACTTTGAGCCAGTCACAGACTCTCAGCCCAGCCTACCTCGCAGGGTTGTGGTGGGATAAGAGGAAGAGGAAGAGGATAATTATGCAAGCTGGCCTGTGCTCCTTGAAAGGGAAAAAACAGGATATAAAATTAAGAAATTTATAAATAAGGCAGCTTTCTTAAGGCAGCTGAAGTACAGCTCCCCGTGTCCCCATGGAAGCATGGCTGGTTGGGGATGCTAGGGACGCCTTCTTCCCTACGTGCCCTTGCATCCCTTGGGACCTGAGGTGGAGGCCCTGTTTCGGGAGCCTCCTTGAAGGAGATTAGGAGGGAGAGTTCCTGGAGGAGGGCCTTCTCTGCGGTGGCTCCCCGACTGTGGAATATGCTCCCCAAAGGTTTCAGAAACAGAAACATACAAACAGAGCAAGTCAGAAGGATCTTCCTGGGCCATCAAATCTGACCCCCGGCTCCAGCCTGCTACCCTCACGACATGCCCACCATGTGCATGTCAAGCCTATCCTTGAACACCCTCACCGATGGGGCTCAACCCCCTCCCATGGAAGCCCCTTCCACACCCTCGGGGTCCTGACTGTCAGGAAGTGCTTCCTGGCATCCAAATTGAACCTTGGCTCCCTGAGCTTGGCTTGCCCTCCTCTGCAGGGGAGAACAGGTCTCTGTGTGACACCCTTTTACAAACCTGTATGTTGTGAACACATCCCCTCTGAGTCTCCTCTTCTCCAGGCTGAAGCGACCCAGTTCCCTCAGTCTCACCTCCTACGGCTTCTCCTGGAAACTGGCCACCATCCTTGTGGCCCTTTGCTGCACTGACTCTAACCTGGCTATACCCTTCCTGTAATGTGGAGCCCAAAACTGAACACAATACTGCAGTTGCGGGTGCACCAGAGTCGTATAGAGTGGTAGTAACACCTCTCTCGATCTAGAAGCCACACTTCTGGCTATGCAACCAAGGGTGGCGTTCGCCCTCTTGCCCACCGCATCACACTGCTGACTCATGTTTAGCCTGCGGTCAACCAGCACCCCGAGGTCCCTTTCACAAGTGCTGCTCTCCAGCCACTTGTCCCATAACCTGTACTTGTGACACCCATTCCTATGCCCGAAGTGCAAGACCTTGCACTTATCCACATTGAACGGCATCCTGTTGTCTCCTGCCCACTTCCACAGTCTGTCCAGATCCTTCTGGATCCAGAGTACCTGCTCCTCAGTTGTGGCCACTGCCCCAGTTTTAGTACCGTCTGCGAATCTGATCAGAGACTGTTCACCCCTTCTTCCATGTCATTTATGAAAAGATTAAACAGGATTGGCCCCAGGACAGAGCCCTGGGGGACCCTGCTTGTCACGGGTCTCCTCCTCCCGGTAGACCCTTTTGTCTATTTGCCCCAGTACCCATTTCCTACGGAGGTTCCTCTTGCATCTAATCCCTCCAACCACCTCCTTTTGCATCCATGGCAGCGCTCTCCTTTGCCTCCCGGCCTTATTAACTAGAGCATGGGTCCTCAAACTACAGCCCGTGGGACGGATCCAGCCTGCAATGGCCATCTATCTGGCCCGGGCTGCCATTCGCTGCCTGCGGGCGGGGGAGGTGATGGCTCAGTCGCTTGGAGATGGTTTTGGACTCACTGAGAGATCTCCAAGTGAGCGAGCCACCCCTGCACATGCCCGACGGCACCCCCACCTCACCGGTCTGCGATGGTCACTGCAGCCTTTCAATTGGCCCCCTATTCAAAAAGTTTGAGGACCCCTGCTCTTTCATCTAATCCCTCTAACCACCTCCTTTCGCATCCATGGCGGCACTCTCCTCCACCTCCCCACCTTACTGACTAGAGGTATCATCAAGGCTTGCGCCTCTAAGACCTCCTTTTGCGTGCCATCCACCCCTCCGCAACTCGCTTACCTTCCAGTAACCTGTCCCAGGAGACTTTTCCCAGTCTGGCCTGCAGTTGGCCAAAGCTGGCCCTCTTGAAGTCCCAGCTTCTAGTGCTCCACCTGCTGCACGTCCCCAGTCCCCTGATCACAAAGCAAAGGATGGAGCTTCTAGCTCTTCCTGCTTATTACCCATGCTCCTAGCATTGGTGTACATGCACCTCAACTCCTTCCCACCGCTTCCTTTCCTTGGAGTGCCCAGCATCCTCCTTCCTCCCATCCTCCCTGGTACCTGGCCCCTCTCCGTAGAAGTCCTGTCAGTCCCTGCAGTACCTCTAAAACCTGCTCCCAGAGCCCCGATCCTCCCCTCACACTTGTCCAGTGCAGGCACGTTTCTGGGGGTCCTGAACCACCCCCCCTCGGCTCAGTTTAAAGTCTTCCGGACGAAGCTCGCTAGAGCATCTCCAAAGGACCTTTTCCCCATCCTCGTGAGGTGTAACCCATCCCTTGCCAGAAGTCCATTGGCAAGAAAACGAGTGCCGTGGTCGAGGAATCCGAAGCGTTCCTTCTGGCACCACACCCTAAGCCAGTCGTTCACCTCAGAGGCCCTCCTGTCCCTTCCTGTCCCAAATTCCCGGACAGGCAAGATAGAGGAAAGGGCCAATTGGGTCTTTAGGTCCCTGAGTTTCTTCCCCAAGGTCTTTATATTAAATATACTACTAAATATAGTATATACTAAATATACTACTAATATACTAAAACTATAATTTTAGTATATTAATGGTTGGATGCTGTGGGGTTTGTTTTATTTTACTTATCTATTGTAAGCTGTCCCGAGGCATTTGTGGGGGATGGAATAGAAAAGCTTTTAATAAATAAATAATTTGGCACAGCTCCCAAGGCCTGTGTAGGATCATTAACAGATCTGAGCGCTGATTCTGACCCACCTGCACGGAAAGCCTATACCAATTCACAGTGCTGGTTTTCTGCAGGGCCTTGTCTGCGTATCAAGGCCCTATAGAGGGATCTACTCATAAGTAGGCTGCAAACAACACTGGAAACCCTCTTCTGAGAAACATTTCCAGGGTTGGAACAAGGCAAGACCACCTTCTCAGGGCTGTCCCACAGCAGTGGAACGTTCTGTCATCTTTTGGATGCCAGGTAAAGCCTTTCCTCCACCTCCAGACATTTAAGGAGGTAAAGGGGATGGTAAATAGAAGCAAGGCCTTCTTGGTGGTTACCCCCCAATTATGGAAGAAGCTCCCTGAAGAAATTTGCCTGGCACCAACCTTGTTTCAGCACAGGCAAGACATTTCTTATCTCTGAATATTTTTAAGAACTGAATTGCAATGTTATTTATTCTGACACATGTTGCCCTGCTTACTTTGACGCTATCACGGTATTTTATCGCTTAATTTTATTGTGATTTTATATATAATTGGTTTTACTGTTGTGCTTTTACTATTTTATTGTAAGCTGCCTAGAGAATTGTAAGCTGCCTAGCAGTATACAAATTCAAAAATAAACAAATAAATTTGATGGCACATGGGCTAGCTTGTCACATGCCTCAGTCTATTTAGCGATGGTTCTTCTGATTTTGTAAATTAATGAAAATCTCTTTTGAGGAGTGCTCTTTTGCAAGACTGCCATCATTTCAAAGGGTCTTTTTCCAGGAAAAGTTTTTTCAACCCAAAGAGCAACGCTGGTGCATTGCAAAACAGGGCCCATCCATCATAAAGCAATAAAAATACAGACCTACGACCCTACCTAGCCCTTACACCCCTTAAGATCAATGGGAGAGGCCCTGCTTTGGGAACCCTCCCTGAAGGAGGTTAAAAAATATATCTACCTGGAGCAGGGCCTTCTCTGTGGTGGTGCCCAGACTCTGGAATTTGCTCCCCAGGGAGGTTTGCCTGGCGTCGATTTTATATTCCTTTCGGCACCAGGTGAAAACCTTTTTATTTGCCCATCACTTTATGTGTTAGGAATTTTAATCAGGTTTTAATTTCCCAGTCACTTTTTGGTTTTTGATTTTGTTTCTATTCTGGATTTTGATATTGTTTTGCTTTTCCTTCATTTGTGTAAGCTATTGGTTTTATGTGCATTTTTAACTATTTAATTAACGGCTTGGGACCAGGATACCTGAAGGAACGCCTCCTCCCTTATAAGTCCTCACGCCCCTTAAGATCAGCGAGGGAGGCCCTGCTCCGGGAACCCTCCCTGAAGGAGGTAAAAAGGACATCTACTCGAAGCAGGGCCTTCTCTGTGGTGGTGCCCAGATTGTGGAATGCACTCCCCAGAGAGGTACACCTGGCACCGAGTTTATATTCTTTTCGGTGCCAGGTCAAAACCTTTTTATTTAATTGTCTTTATAAACATTAATATTTTAATGTTTTAGCAGTCGCTTTAGATTCTGATTTAAATTTTCATTGTACTATGTTACTTATTTATAGATATGTTGTTCTATTGTATTTCAATTTTAAGGACTGTAAGCCATCCTGAGATGCCATGCATAAGGGACGGCTTACAAAAGATGTAAATAAATAATACATAAATAAATTCTTGCTAATCTGCCAGATTGTTTGCTTTGATTTTGTAAGCCACCCTGAGACACTTTTGCGTATAGGAAAGGGGATAAATACTGTAAACAAACAAACAAACAAACAAACAAAAATACCTAGAATATATCCTATCTATTGATCTGCAAGGTATAGACTTGTAATTAAGGCTGGGCTACACAGGGACAGCTGGCATAAAAACACTCAGGGATGTTGGATCTTCAACATGATCTTGAATGTTAAAGTGCCGGCACAGAATGGTTGAGCCCAAGGAAATTCTGTGCTGCCCGGAAGGCCTCATTAATCTCTCTTCAGTCTGTTGCATTTATGGCCAAATGCCCCTAGCCTCAAAACTGGCCAACCCTCCATGGTTTGAAAGCAGGCAGGAGACCCCCATCCCTGCCCAGAGCAGCCGGGGTCCCCCACGTGGTATAGCCCTCCAATACCTGTGTACAGGATGCCGTTGAGTTCGACTGACATGCTGATGCTGTTGGTTCCGTTCGTTGTCAGGTTCATGGCAGAGTCTTGGCGGTTTTCTGGAGGGAAGAAGTGAGGGTTCGGAGAAAAGGCCCTGATGTCCAGATGACTTTATTATTGCTGTTGCTATTACCCTGTTTCCCCAAAAATAAGACCTAACTGGAAAATAAGCCCTAGCACAATTTTTCTGGATGCTCGTAATATAAGCCCTACCCCCAAAAGAAGTTCCAGTTAAGATTGTCAGCCGGACAGATGCATTTAGTATGTCCGCTGCAACACAATTCGGGGTTTGGAGAGTTAGGACGATGTTCTAGAAGATGACATGACTGCATTTGCATAAATGTAGATTTTTGTACATGAATAAATGAATAAATGTAGATTGTTGTACAGGCAAAAATAAGACCTCACCTAGAAATAAGCCTTGGTGCATATTTTGGAGCAAAAATTGATATAAGACCCGGTCTTATTTTCTGGGAAACATGGTATTTCATTGCATTCATAGCCCCCCTTTTTCCTTCCTGTGAGGAGCCCCAAGCCCTTCTCTGCTCCAGGACCCCCCACAACAACCCTGTAAGGTGGGCCAGCCAGAGAATGCATGGTCCCCTCCCAGATAAGTTTTTCGCTTCAAGATGCTGCCACAGCATCGGAGTCACAGCTGTTTAGCTCCCCTATGCTAGGGAAGGTGTGAGAAATTTGTTTTCCGGGCGGGAATCCATTGGATTTCCCAGACTCAGTTCCCTGGACACCAGCCTGCCTTCTCAGAGCTGCGAGTCTGCTTTCCTGGCGAGTGCATCCCACGTTCACGCAGGTGCCCGCCAGGAAGCAAGTCCCATGCAAGCGTCTTACCTCTTCCACGCCTAAGACCTGTGGCCTTTGTTTTTGTGGCACAAGATTAAGATCTGCACAGGAGGTCCTTCTAAAAGAGCCACCCCTTTTGTGGAATGGCAAGATCCCACACCATGGAATAGCGAGATCTGCCTGGCACCAACATTACTGTCCCTTCGGCACCAAGAGAAACCATTTTTTACCAGGCATTTTAACAACTGATCATAACATTTAATGCTAATGGTGCCCTCGTAACTCGTCACATTTGTAAATGGCCTTGATGCCGTGGGTGTTTCATGACAACGCTTTTACAAGATGTTTTTGTTTTAAGAACTGTGTTCTGATGACTGTTGCCAGCCGCCCAGCAATTTCCTGCCAGAACCGCTGGCAGAACACAAGCGTGGGAATGAATGAAGGGATGAATCAGCAAAGCAAGCAGCCTGCAGGGGCTCCACTGGAGTTGCACGCGATTCTGTGGAGTCCCCTTGGCTCAGCTCGCTCCTGAAGCGAGGGGATGGCAGGAGAGGAAATCGGACACCCGGAGGAGGGCTGGAGGCCGGGGGAGGGGGGGGCTGCACCAACCTGGCCCCACACGGGGTGTGGCTGGCCACCTGCCCAGGCAGCCCCCGCAAGCGGCTCCTCCACTTCCCCAGTGTGGCTGCTGGTCCCCCACTTCTCCTCGTGGCCTGGAAACTGTGGGTCAGGAAGAGTTGCTGGGGCCAGCTGCCATGCAAGTGATTGGGGGCCACACTGAAGACTGGGAGCAGGAAGCATGGCTGGGGGAGCTTTCTGCCCCGGGGCCCTCCCAGAGCTGCCCCACACTGGGCAGGCTGGGAGAGCAGCAAAACCTGCCCATGCACTGACCAGGTGAACATGTCTCCTGGCTGTTGATCCGGATGCTCATGGGTAGCTGGGCCGTCATGGCGAGCAGGTTCTGCTGGAAGGCCCGCTGTATCAAGGAGCACTGCTCGTCCGAGACGAGCGCTGACTTCTTCTCCGGGGGCTCACCGGACTCCAACTTCTCCCGCAGCTGCTCCAGCACGGCAGCCTGGGCGGCGGCCTGGGCAGCAGCGGCGGCCTGGGCAGCGGCAACGGGGTGGCCCGCCAGGGAGACGGGCAGATGGGAGGACACAGCAATGGGGATCAGGCTGTCTTCTTCTGCAGTGGAAAGGCGGGCAGGAGAAAGAGTGAGAGAGAAGGACAAGCAGCCACAGAGATTAAAAAGCCACTTCATACAGACCCACCTTTAAAGCTTCCAACCTACAGGGTAGCTGCTGAAGGGAAAAGGCCCCTGAGCATGTGCAGATCTTTTTTCAAAGGCTTCCCCAACCTGCTGCCCTCTGGATGTGTGAAATGACCGCTCCTACCCTCCCAGGCAGCTGATTCCATCAAAAGTTCTCCGGCACCTCGGTTGTGTCGCCATTTTGAGCTGCTCTTTGGCCGCAACTTCCCCCAAAAGATTTAAGACTTCCACCATGCCAAGATGCTGAGGATGGGAATCCTGATCAGCTGTCACCACAAAATCTGGTGTAAGTCGTTTCAGATGTCGGATTGACACAACCCACCTTGCCCACAAGACATTGCGACCTGTTGCTCTTGCCCAGAAAGTCACCAAGGGTGGCCCAAAACCACAATGGCATGAAGCAACCGAACACAGCTTCGCGCTTCATGTTGAACCAAGGTGCTCAAGCCCTTTTCTGCACGCGTAACAAGCGACTCCTTGCAGGAGACTGGAACGACAGATTTTTGCAACAGTTCTTTGAAATGTTTGTTGCTGGAATCGGTGACCTGGTGCTTCTGGACACTTGGGGCCACGACGATGCCCAACCCAAGCTGGGAACCAAACATTCTGAGGGCCTGACCCACCTGCAACCCTCACAAAAGAGGTCAAGCCGTTACCTTTCTTGATCTTTGGAACCGAGACCATGGGGCTGCCGTTGGTGGCCGAGGCCATCCCCATGGCGGGGACCTGCAGCTGGGGGGAAGGCAGCATGGTATGGGTGCCGCTGGGGGAGTAGGTGAAGATGGAGCCGCTGAAGCCCTGGCGACGGCCCTCCCGCCGGTTGCTGTCGATGGCTGCCTGAAGCTCGTTGGGGCTGCTCAGGCCTCTTTTCTCACACTCGTAAGGGTACAGGTACTTCATATACCTTTCCGAGAAGGGAGACAAGCACACAGAAGGGAGGCTGCCTCGCTCCAGCCCAAGGGTGCAAGACCAAAGTCCGGGGTGGGCAGAGGGTGACTCCCGCGGAAGGCACTTTGCAACAGATGGGCAGGCGTTTCTAAATGATAATTATACCAGCAGCAAAAAGATTCTCCCCGCTCACAGACTCATAGGAGAGTAGAGTTGGAAGGGGCCAGGAAGGCCATCCAGTCCAACCCCCTGCTGCTGCAAGACACCAAGCGACACCATCCCATTCTGGTCGCTGCCCAGTCTGGCCTTGAATGTCTCCGTGTGAGAGAGCCCACAGCCTTTCTAGACAGCTGGTTCCATTTAAAACTCTCCTTAATGAAATGACCATTTATAATGGCCTGCCCTAAGCTGCTGTTCTTCTGATATGTTGGAGTACCAGCAAGCATAGAATCATAGAATCACAGAATAGTAAGAGTTGGAAGGGATCATGAAGGCCATCCCCCTGCTGTTGCAGGGCACCACGTTACACCATCCCACTCAGAGGGCTGCCCAGTTTCACCTTGAATGCCTCCAGTGTGGGAGACCCCCCCACCTCTCCAGGCCGCTGGTCCCACTGCAGTATCGCTCTGACCATGAGGAAGCTTTTCCTGACGTCCAGCCTGAGTCTGACTTGCTGCAGCTGGACTTTTATCAGTGAGAAGATACCTCGGCCTTCCTCTTTGTGACAGCCTTTGAAGGATTTATAGAGGGATATCATGATCCCTGTCGGTTTTCTCTTCTCAAGGCTGAACAGGAAGGACAAGTGCCAAGTTCTCTCAGTCTCTCCTCATAGGGCTTTCTCAGAATCACAGAACCATTGAATTCTATGATTGAGCTGGAAGGGGCCATGAAGGCCATCGAGTCCAGCCCCCTGCTGTTGCGGGACACCAAGTTACACCATCCCACTCAGAGGGCTGCCCAGGTTCTTTGTGAATGGCTCCAGTGTGGGAGAGCCCCCCACCTCTCCAGCCAGTTCCACTGCCATATTGCTCTAATCTTCTTGGAGCTGAGCTCTTGTGAAGCTCAAGGGTTGCTATGGCCCATTCAGGCCTGACCCAGCCCATAATACTCTGTAAGACTCCATATGGTGAGCCACCCAGAGAGCCTTTTGACTAATGGGAAGTGGCGATGGTCGCCAATCTGGGTGGCTTTAAAAGGGCCTGGACAGATTCACGAAGGAGGAGGCTCTCTGTGGCCACTAGGCTTGCTGGCCACGAGCTCCCTCCTTCACCTGCCTGCATGCCCCCATTGCTGAGAAGCTGAGGGGGAGGTCTTGCCCCCATCCTGCTGGAGGGATCTTGCAGGCAGCTGGATTGCCTCCGTGTGTGCAGAGTGCTGGATGGGCTGGGCCTTGGCTCAGATCCGGCCGGGCTTTTCTTACGTCCTTGTGTTCTTATCCCAGTCTGGAAGGATTGGGAGATCTTCCAGAAGAAATCCCTGAGCTCAGAATCCTTTCATGCCACACAAATGGCTTCTGGTGGCTTTCAAGGGTCCGGTGAAAACCCAAACAGATCCCGCTAGCTGAAGTTCCCCTTTGCTTCTATAAACCATGTTGGACAACAAGTGCAAGAGCAGAAAGGTCCTAGCAGTAGTGACATCACAATGCAGAACCCTGTCCCTGTGGGCAACCCTGTTCTCAGCTGGCCCATATGTCTTTTTTAAAGGAATGGCTTTTAAACGGCTTTTAAACCTCCCTAGAGAGGTTCGCCTGGCACCGACTTTATATTCTTTTCAGTGCCAGATAAACACCTTTTTATTCACCCATTATTTTAAGGATTAATGTATTTTAACTGGTTTTAGTATTTATTTAATCATTATTTTAAAAATTAATATTTTAATAGAAACATAGAAACAGAGTGAGTCAGAAGGGGGCTCCTGGGCCATCTAGTCTGACCCCGGATCCAGCCAGCTCCACTCATGATATGCCCACCATGTGCATGTCCAGCCTATCCTTGAACACCCTCACCGATGGGGCCTCAACCACCTCCCATGGGGAGCCCATGCCACACCCTTGGGGTCCTAACTGTCAGGAAGTGCGTCCTGCCATCTAAATGGAACCTGGGTTCCCTGAGCTTGGCTCAGTTGGAGCGCGTCCTGCCTTCCTCTGCAGGGGAGAATAGGTCTCTACCCACCTCTGTGTGACACCCCCTCACATACCTGTATGTCGCCAACAGACCCCCTCAGAGTCTCCTCCAGGCTGAAGAGACCCAGTTCCCTCAGTCTTGCCTCATATGGCTTCCCCTGCAAACCAGCCACCAACCTTGTGGCCCTATGCTGCATCGATTCCAACCTTGCTATATCCCGCTTGTAATGAGGGGCCCAGACTGAGCACAAGGCTCCAGCTGTGGGCGCAACAGAGTCGTATAGAGTGACAGAAATACCTCCCTCGATCCAGAAGCCACTAGCCTTTCTCTCCCAACACCATGTTAACATAGAAACAGAAACAGAGCGAGTCAGAAGGGGGGGGAGTTCTCCTGGGCCAACTAGTCTGACCCCCGGCTCCCGCCGGCTCCGCTCCCGACATGCCCACCATGTGCATGTCCAGCCTATCTTTGAACACCTATCTTTAATGTTTAACAGGAGGCCCTTCTAAAAGAATCACAAGCCCTCGGGGAGACGAGAAGGGGGGCAACCAGGCGCAGGGCGTTTTCCACTGCTGCCCCCATCTCTGGAACTCCCTCCCAGGGAAATCCACCTGGCGCCATCTCTATTCTCCTTTCGGAAAGACTTACCGTCTTAGGAAATTTTAACATTTAGCCTGCATGCTGTGACCCATTTTAATTACTTTTATAGATGTCTAATTCATTATGTTTTAATTGCTTTTAATGTGTTTTACTCTCTTAATGTTTTATGCATTGTAAGCCACCTGGGAAGGCCTTGGCAATTATATGCAGCCTATAAATACATGTAGATAAATAAACGTTTGTTCTTTTATTGGAGGGGCTGGCTCAGTACCACTGAGCAAAATGAACCACATGGAAGCGTCCTGCATCCCTCCCTCAGCCCTGCTTTTATGAAAAGGACCATTTATATCTTTAAGGCCCAATGCAAATGGTTTTACCAATCCCCAAGTCATTAATTGACCCAGACTGAAATTATGCAATATCCAGAGTGGCGTGTGTCCCAGTGGCAGCTGGGTGGAGTCAGTTCCCTTCTCTACCCAAGGAAAGGAAAGTTCACAGAGGAGGGAGACAGTGGTAAAGGCAAGCGAGGAGCAAGCGGGGGTCCAGTCCCAAGACACGGTCCCGAAGCAAGGGCGAAATTGGCCTTCCCTGCAGCCAACCCGGATTGCTCTGCAAACCTTGCAGCAAAATCCGTTTCTTCAGCATGCTGGCGTCTTCTGGGCTAGTATTACCAGCCAGATGCCCAGAAATGTTTGGAGTAAAACGCAGAACTTTTCTTACCTTCTGCGTGCAAGGACTTGCTCTGTTGAGTCTCTTGCCTTTCCTGCTGTTTGTATTTCATACAAATTTTAATATGCTAGCTGATTTAATAATATTTTAACCTTTTGTATGTTTGTATTCATGGTTTCATTACCTATTTTATAATGCTGTGAGCTACCTGGAACTCCAGTGCAGGGAGCAGAACATAAATAAATAGAATAATTACTCCTTGAAACAAAAGCAAAACACCAGGACTGCCAGCTCCTTGGAAGAACCTTCCTCCCACTTCTCTAACCCACAATTGCTTTCCACTCCAAATCCCCTTCGGCCACCTGGTCCTCTGAATCCCAGACTAATTAACTTTAGCCTTGATTGGGGGGGGGGGGTGAATAAGGTGGGGGAAGGGAAGGAAAAAGGCCAGCCTTGTTCTCCCCTCCCCTGAATGACCATTTTACCTATGTGTGCACATGTGCCCGGGGGGAGGGGTGCATGTTTCTTCCCAAACTGTGTGGGTATACTGCATACACCCCCCTTTCTGAATACATTATGACTGAAGGAGAAGGAAGATACTGACTTCTATCAAACTTGGGGCTCTTTTTGTTATTGGCTAGAGAAACGGGACTTCGCACAGATTTAAATATGCTTTTAAGTTATCATAAATGGAAAAAGAAGGGTGTGGGGGCTGACCCCGCAGGCCCGATGTGTTTGATGACTGATGTTGTTTTTAGTTTTTTCTTCGTTTTTCTAGGATTATAATTTCAATTTTAAATAAAACTTATTTTAAAAAAATGAATACATTTAAACAGTGAAAACAATGATGTAGAGAGACACAATCCAAATTCAGATACCCAATCCGGACTCCAATCCTGTTCATAATTAACTGGGTACAAGCCACACTGAACTCCCTGGAGAAGACCCTGATGCTGGGAACGATTGACGGCAAAAGGAGAAGGTGACGGCAGAGGATGAGGTGGCTGGATGGAGTCACTGGGGCAGTGAGTGTGGGCTTGGGTGGACCCCGGGGGATGGAAGGCCTGGAAGAGTGTTGTCCATGGGGTCGTGATGGGTGGGGCACGACTTTGCAGCTAACAACAACAATGTACGGCTGTGAGAGTTGGTCTATAAGGAAGTCTGAGTGCTGAAGAATTGAGGTCTCTGAATTGCGATGCTGGAGAAGATTCCTGTGAGTCCCTTGGACTACAAGGAGATCAAACCAGTCAGTCCTAGAGGAGATCAACCCTGAATGCTCTTTAGAAGGCTGGATACTGAAGATGAAACTCAAGTACTTTGGCCACCTAATGAGAAGGAAGGGCTCCTTGGAGAAGACCCTGATGTTGGGAACAATTGATGGCAAAAGGAGAAGGGGACAGCAGAGGATGAGCTGGCTGGATGGGGTCACTGGGGCAGTGGGTGTGAGCCACCTCAGAGAAATAAAACTTCCCATTGTTAAATTGCAACTTCTCAGAATCTGTGCAGGTCAGAGGCAAGTTGGAATCCATTTTCCCAATAAAAGATAGCAGTCCAAGATTGACAGACAAATGGTCAAGGAAGACCTAGCGGGAAGAAACACTTTCAAAGCTCCAGGGCCCGATCACCGCCAGCCCAGAGTCATAAAAAAGCTAGCGGAGGGACTCTCAGAACCACTGGCAATTCTCTTTGATCAATCCTGGAAAACGGGAGAGGCACTAGATGACTGGAGAAGGGCTCATGTTATCCCTGTCTTTAAAAAAGGGAAAAGATGAACCTGGGAACTATAGACCAGTTAGTCTGACATCAGTCCCTGGAAAAATTCGGTAGCAAATTCTTTAAAAAGCCATCTGCAAGCATCTTGAAGGAAGGAAGTGATTAATAGGAGCCAGCATAGGCTTATCAAACAGAAATCCTCTCAGACTAATTTAATCTGAAATTTCAATTGGGTATCCTCCCCAGTGGACAAACAGGACACTGTGGGAAGAATCTACCTAGACTTTAGCAAAGCATTTGACATAGCAGCACACAATATCCTGCTAAGCAAATTAGCAGAAACTGGACTACATGGAAACACCAGGAGATGGATCCAACATTGGCTGCTCAATCGGACACAAAGCTTGCTCCTCAATGGCACCTCCTGAAATTGGACGGAGGCAACAGGAGGGGTGCCATGGGGTTCAGACCTGGGCCCAGTGCTCCTCAACATCTGCATTAATGATTTAGATGAGGAAGTACAAGGAAAGAGAATCAGATCTGCAGATGATACAAAACTGGGTAGAATAGCAAACGTCCAAAGACAGAATGAAGATCCAGGGTGATCTTGATAAACTTGAACACTGGGCTGAAGGCAACAGAATGAGATTCAATGAGGACAAGTGCCAAGTCCTCCATCTAGGAAAAGAATCCTATGCATTGATACAAGATGGGGAATATGTGGCTCAACAGAACTGACAAAGAAAAAGATCTTGGAGTCATTGTGGACAACAGGCTAAACATGAGCCAACAATGCAATGCAGCTGCCAAAGGGGCAAATGCTTTTTTGGGATGCGTTAACAGAAGTATTACTTCCAAAACACGAGAAGGAGTAGTTGCCTTCTACTCCTCACTAGTCAGACCTCACCTGGAATACTGTGTCTAGTTCTGGGCACCAAGATCTAAGAAAGATGCAGGTAAATTAGAAAGGGTCCCGAGGAGGGCAACAAAAATGATCCAGGGATTGGAAACAAAGCCCTGTGAGGAGAGACTGAGGGAAATGGGCATGTTCAACCTTGAGAAGAGAAGGCTGAGGGGGCACCTGATATCCCTCTATAAGTCCCTCAAAGGCTGTCACAAAGAGGAAGGTCAAGATCTCTATTTGCTGATGCCAGAGTGTAGGACATGGAATAATCCAGTCATGTTGCTACAATCCAGATTCAGGCTGGACATCAGGAAAAGCTTCCTCACAGTCAGAGGAATACAAGAGTGGAACCATCTGCCTGGAGAGGTGCTGGGCTCTCCACACTAGAGCCATTCAAAAGGAAACTGGGCAGTCCTCCGAATGGGATGGTGTAACCTGGTGTCCTGCAACAGCAGGGGGATGGACTTGATGGCCTCTGTGATCCCTTCCAACTCTACTACTCTATAATTCCATGTTCCCCTGTGTGTGTGAACATACAAGCACAATGCACATGCCGTGTACCTCGACAATTGAATTAAGCTGAATGAGAAGCAATGAGTCTGTTTCATATGAGCCTGGGAATGTGTTGTCTTTATTTTATGATGTAATGGTATTGTTAATATCATTAACGTTTCTCCACTCGCTTGGTTGTCCAAAGGCCATCAAGGTGATATGAAATAACTGGAACCAAACCCAGCAAAAATCACAGAAGCATGGACATCCTGGAATGTCAAGTCAAATGGGCCTTAGGAAGTCTGAGCAACAACAAAGCTAGTGGAGGTGACCATATTCCAGCTGAGCTATTCAAAATCCTAAAAGACGATGCAGTAAAAGTGCTACACTCAATATACCCGCAAATTTGGAAAACTCAACAGTGGACACAGAATTAGAAAAGGTAGTTTACATTCCGATTCCAAAGACGGGCAATGCCAACAAATGTTCGAACTACCGCACCATTGCACTCATTTCACATGCTAGCAAAGTGATGCTCAGAATCCTACAAGCCAGGCTCCAGCAGTATGTGGACCGAGAACTACCAGAAGTACAGGCAGGATTTCAAAGACGAACTAGAGATCAAATTGTCAACATACGCTGGATCAGGGAGAAAGCCAGGGAGTTCCAGAAAAACATCTATTTCTGCTTCATAGACTATGCTAAAGACTTTGATTTTGGGGATCACAAAGTGGGGCAAGTTCTTTAAAAGATGATACATCATTTTTGCCTCTTGAGAAACCTCTATGTGGGCCAAGCACTGAGAACTGGAATGGAATGACTGATTGGTTCAAAACTGGGAAAGGAGTTCGGCAAGGCTGTATATTAGCCCCCTGCCTACTTAACTTATATATAGAGCACATCACGTGGAAGGCCAGGCCAGATGGATCTCAAGTGGAAATTAAGATTACTGAGAGAAATGTCAACAACCTCGTGTGCCCTGAAATTACATGACGAAGCCACTCCAGTGGCAGAGATTGAAGAGGAAACTAATGAGCATCATGATGTGGACAGGAGAGGAGAGCACAACAGTTGGGCTGAATTTCAACATAAAAAAACCCCTAAGATCATGGCATCTGGTCATATCACTTCCTGGAAAATGGCAAGTGAAGAAATGGAGGGAGAGACAGGTTTTAGTTTCTTGGGCTCCAAGATCACCGCAGACGTGACTGCAGCCAAGAAATTAAAAGACGCTTGCTCCTTGGGAGAAAAGTGATGGCAAATCTAGACAGCAGACTAAAAAGCAGAGACATCACCCTGCCAACAAAACCGCATATAGTCAAGGCTACGGTTTTCCCAGTTGCAATGAATGGCTGTGAAAGCTGGACCATAAGGAAGGCAGAGCGCCAAAGAATTGAGGCCTTTGAGTTGTGGTGCTGGAGGAGACTCCTCCGAGTCCCTTGGACCGCAAGGCGATCAAACCAGTCAGTCCTAGAGGAGATCAACCCTGACTGCTCTTTAGAAGGCCAGACATTGAAGATGAAACTCAGATACTTTGGCTACGTAATGAGAAGGAAGGACTCCCTGGAGAAGAGCCTGATGCTGGGAACAATAGATGGCAAAAGGAGAAGGGGACAGCAGAGGATGAGGTGGCTAGACTGGGTCACTGGGGCAGTGGGTGTGGGCTTGGGTGGACTCTGAGGGGTGGTGAAGGACAGGAGAGCCTGGAGGAGTGTTGTCCATGGGTCCTGATAGGCCCAGCATGAAGTTCGACTAACAACAAGCCACGCTGAAATCAACGCTGCTTACGTTGGTCTGTGAAAACACTGCAGTGTTGTAACTTCAATGAAACATATAACTATCATGTTCTTCACTAGTATTTCCCTGCCCAGTCGTGCCAAGCTTTTCCCTGATGGGATGAGGAAGAAAGGCCACTCCTTCCACATGCTCCACTCTGTGCCACCTTCCACCAGATTTAACTTTGCTCCCTGTGCTTTCCCTCCCAGTTGCACCGCCCGGGGCTCGGCAGCTGCAACCCCACGACCACAGGGGTGTTCCCAGCCTCCTCCGAGTTTGCACGATGCTCTTCCGGGACTTACTGAGTGCGGAGGGTGAAGGCCGCGCTGGTGATAGACGTGGGCAGGTTCAAACCCTTCGTGATCTCCCGCCACAGCTTCTTGTTAATCACCTCCACCAGGCCGCCTTTCTCCGTGACCAGGACGTACAACATGTACAGGTCCAGCACTTGCTTGGCCATGATGGGGATTCGGTTTACCGGAGTCCCTGCAAGCAGAGAGAGAGAGAGAAAGGTTGGACAGAAACACCCAGGGATCCGCATGGGACTGACGAGGCAACTCAAACGCATATGCAAAAACTGGCAGGGAGAAGCTACATCTCAAGGCCCATCTGCCACTTCAAGGGACTAAATTATCATCAACAGAGCGAAGAGATGACAGGCAGTGCAAAGAGGTCTAGTAAAAGCCCTTCTTAGCCTGCATTAAATACCCGAAAATAAGACCAGGTCTTGTATTAATTTCTGCTACAAAAGATGCACTAGGGCTTATTTTCAGGTGATGTCTTATTTTTTCATGTACAAAAATATACCTTTATTCAAATATAGTCATGACATCTTCTGTGACATTGTCATAGCTCTCCAGGCCCCGAATTGTGTTGCAACAGACATACTAAATGCATCTGTCTGGCTGACGATCTTAACCGGGGCTTATTTTTAGGGCTAGGGCTTATATTATGAATCATGCCAGGGCTTGGGCAGCAGACCTGAGCATTGCTACAGACACTCATTCTACTCTGGGTTTACATTGTCCTTTAAAACTTTTGAATGTTAACTGCACCTTATGATTTTAACTGTTGTGGCCTGCCCAAGGGGGGCTTACACTCCTGGTCAGGGCAGAAACGCACGCAATTAATTAATTAATTTTTATTTATTTATTTTTATTTATTAACAGATTTATATGCCGCCCCTTGCAACAAGCCTTGGAGTGGCTTAATTAAGAGCTTCAGAAATGCAATTTATTTATTTAGAGCTTTTGTATGCCATTCTTTATATAAATATCTGAGGACAATTCACACATAAATAAAAGAAGAACATTTATTTATTTATTGAAAGCTTTTCTAATCTGTCTGCCACTAGCATCTTGGGATGGCTTTTTACTTTATGTAATGAGTTATCCTTTTCCTACAACAAAAGGGTATTTATTCCCAAGTCCAATTGCATGACGACAAAAGCAGAAAACTCCCATTGTATTTCAAGGCATGCAAGCAGTACCAGGATCAGGGGTTAACAAAATGGAAACTTTACACGCCCAGAGTTTGTGAGTGCTTGCTTGCCTGTGTTGACTTTGGAAAAGCGTTTCGGTTTTTGTTTTTTCACTCTCTAAAGACAGTAATGGAAAAGCCGCTTCAATTGCAGGAAGGCAAGGTGAGAAACGGCAGTCGTGCAATTTACAGCTGAAGGAATGCATCCAGGTATCTAAAGACAATGCGTTCCAGGGTCTAAACCAGGGGTCCTCACACTTATCAAACGGGGCCAGTTCACTGTCCCTCAGACTGTTGGGGGGGCGGACTATAGTTTGAAAAAAATATGAATTCCTATGCACCTATCTTATTTGTAGTGCCAAAAAACTGGAAAAAACAATACAATATTGAAAAAGAAGAACAATTTTCATCAACATAAACTTATTAGTATTTCAATGAGAAGCATGGACCTGCTTTTGGCTAATGAGATAGATGGTCAATGTCCGGTTCCATATTTGCGCCTCTCTTCGGGATTCTTGTTCCTCTCTTCCGTATTCATAGGCAGCGCATGCGTGCAACACGGGGAAGAGCCGGCGCGTGCGCAATTCACGCTGGCAAGGCCGGCGCAGCAGCAGGAGCGTGCCAGAGCTGGCAGAGCGAGTCGCCACACGTGCAATTGAACGGAGATGTCACAAATTGCCACGGGCGCCGGCTCTCCGCTAGTCTCCGGAAGAGTTTCAGAGGACGCCTGTGCCGGATCAGAGCTTTCAGACTCATTCGGAGATCATTTCCTCCAAACAAGTCCGAAAGCTCTGAGGCGGGCTGGGTAAATGACCTTGCTGGACTGTATGTGGCTCTCGGGCCATAGTTTTAGGACCCCTAAAAGGACCCCTAACAATACCAAACAGATCCTGTTGCTTATGGGCAGAGGGAAAACTGATGGGGGTGTGAATTCAGGAACAGCTAACCACCAATAAGCCCAAGCTAATCTCAGTATGAATAAATATGTCTACCAATTTATCTAAAGATTTTGGCCAGGGTCTGCCAAGCAACTCCTTGGAACATTTGATGCAGGTCGGGCTATTTTAAAAAGGGTATTTCAAAACTATGTCCTCTGGTTGTCCATTCCTATTTCCTCTAGTTATAGGAATCCCCCAAAAGAGAGGGAGGACATGGCTCACCATTACAGTATTTATTATTTATTTATTTATTTAAAAAATTTATATTATGGTTGTAGAGCGCCTGCCCTGAAAAGTGTGCCCTGAAATGTTCACAATGTGTTTAGGGCGGCACCTTTTGCTTTGCCTGCTCTTACTAAAGAATAGTAATCCATGTTCAGAAAAAAACGGAAGGTAAATTCCACAGACGATGCAGCTGGCTTGGTGATTAATTCTGGGTGTCACGCAGAAGCCCTGCAAGTCATCTGATTCAACCCTTCCTCTGGCTTCGCCTTCCTCACACACTTTGGAGTGATCATGAGCTCCAGAAACTTGAAGGCCTTAAAATGAAAACAGATATTCTTGGGGAAAATGGATGGAGTAAAACTTTTGGGGATGGAGTAGCACTCTGTTGCAATGGACGGACAATAATTGGACGGGGTCTAGACTACAAAATGCTTTGGACTCCTTTGAGGGTGTGCTCCCCTTTTCATAACTTGCCCTGGAGATCAGTGGACCTGGAACCTTTCCGGATGACTCTTTCACACAGTTTTGACCTGGAAAGACACCCGTTGATACTCCTGGAATCAGCAGATGACCTGGGCTGTCTATAAGAGGACTCACACGTTCTCAACCGAGTTGGACATGAGTTTCTGCAAGCTTCTTTCATCCCGAAGAGCAGGTTGAGCCTCAAGAACATATTTCTGGAAATGAAGTCTTAGGAGGAAATTTCAGCCTTTGAGAATAGGGGAGAAATCTAGGAAATGGCCACATGGTCTGCCGTCAAAAAAAAGGCGTGGAGCCAAAGGCTGGGGAATTTCAAAAGACCAGATAGGAGGCTCCAAGCATGCCATTCTTGGTCTCCAGGCCCAAGGATCTACAGTCCTGCTTAAGAGGCACCTTGGCTTCCTGGAATTCTAATTAATTATTCTAAAAATTATTCTATTTTTATATTATGTACGCCATCCCCGAGCGCTTGTCAGGAGGACGGGATACAATTGTTTGTAATAAATAAATCCTGAGTGATGAAGAACGAAAGAGCAGCCAAGCCAATGGCTAGAACCCAGATGTAGCTGAAAGCATCTAAACAGACACGGCTGGACAAGATTAAGGAGATCTTGAGGCCCACTCTGTGACCATGACAGGAACTAGAAAAAGTATATTTCTCCACCATCACCCCTGTGACCCAAGGTCCATCCACTTTCTCGAGCAGGTAGCAGGTTTCCTGTGGAAAGCAAGTCCAGGAGGTCAGCACATCGCTCCCTTGAAGGCCTCTGAAAGTGCAACAGCACTGGAGAGGGATGGAGCCCAGCCCAGAGGGATGGACAGACCAGGGAATGAGTGTGGGTTTAAGCGGGGTTGGGAGAGAGAAAAGCGAAAGCTCTCCAAACAGGCAAACCGGCTTTGAATGAGGCAGAACAGCAAAACAAAGGACATTCCTTCACCGCCCCACCCCTGCCCCTTTCCCCTCTTGCAGATATCGCTCCTTATTGATTTATGGCTTCCTTAAGACCAAAAGGAAAAACAAGTGCAGAACCAACCCGATTATAAGTGGTGCTGTTCCACCAAGGTTGATGTAGCTCACCTCATGGGTTCAAAACCTTATCTGGACTGGAGAGGTAGACCCTTTGACCCTAGCAGGAGTGCTTCCTTTGGGCCTCAGTTGAACCATCTGTGAAATGGAGCTGCTCTACACCCACACACATTATTGCTGAGGAACAGCTTAGCAGGTAGGAGGTGGAAGTTGCATCCCACCCCTCTCCATGCGCGTGTGTGCACATACACCATTCTCACATCTGCACAGAGCAATTATCCTAAAGAAACCCACCAAGGGAAGCTAGAGTTTGGGGGGGAGAAAAGAGAAGGCAACTCAGTCCTACTGTTCACCCCAACTGTTTTCTTCAAAATGCCCCCAGGTTTTAATTTGGTGCTGTTGCTGCATTGTTGGTAGGCAAAATTGCAGGTCGACACCACTCGACTTGCTTGCTTGCTTGCTGGTTACGCAGGAACAAGCAACTTTCATGCAGAGAGCTGAACCGATTCCCTGGTGTATCCCACCAGTGCCCAGCGTCCCATTAGCCTTACAAATACAGAGAAAGGCAGAATGCCAAACTGGAGCTCACAGTGCTGGACTGGCACAGTATCTCGGCAAGCTGGCGATGCAACGTTTATTGCTGGGTTTCAGTGAATTCTGAAAGCAGAGGCCAGCTATGGAAGGCACTTACTGGCTACAATACGTAATGCCACCAATTCCCCAACATGTTTTGGGAAGCCCATTCTGAAATAATTTTTAAGTGGGTGAAAGGCTCATATAATGAACATACTGATTATTTATTAGATTTATATCCCCCTTTTCCCTACAATGAAATCAGAGCAGCTTGCAACATTCTCCTCATTGTTATCCCCACAACAACAACCCTGTGAGGTATGCTGGACTGAGAGTCTGTGAATGGCCCGAAGTCCATCAGTGGGTTCCATGGCCGAGCAGGGATTAGAACCTGGATCACCTGAGTCCCAGCCCCATGCTCTAACCACTAGGAATCCTGGCTTTAGTCTTGCTAAAGACTGAAGACTAAATGGCCTCTAGCAATCAAGGTGCAAGGCTGGGCGTCATCTCCTCCTCCAGTTCAAGGCATGTTTTTGATTTCAGGAGCTGGACTGGGAAGCGGGAAAAAGAATCTCTGATTTTTAGACCTTCCCCGCCAATCTTCTCACTCTTCAGTGACTCAGAAACCCTCTGAGCTGCTGTGAGCCATTTCCCCTTCTTTCCATGCGGTTTAACTGCATGGAGGCCCAAGTCCCCCGGGGATTCCAACTGCCTAGCTCTGCAGCCATTTCCTGCTTTGAAAACACTTTGCCCCTTCTGCGGGACTCCTCGGCCCCCTGCACCAAACCCTGGGGCATCCCCCCCTCTTTCCTTCCCTTTCCAAAGAGGACTGGAGCTTGCACAAGAAAAGAGGAAAGCTGGCCACGCCAGCATTGTTCACTTGAGTGGCTGGGGACTGGGTGGCGGATCCCCACGAGGGTATTAAAACTGCCGGTGCATCCTGGAATTTCCTTTCCCTGCCACCCCCTCGGCCACAGGAGGAGAGCTCCTCTGCCATGCGGGAAGGCCACCTGCTTCCCCCACCCGCCCACCCAAATCGGATTCCTTGACTTAACGCAAATCTCTCCCCTCTTCACCTCTGTAAACAGGCAGAGTCTGTCAGTTGGCATCACCAGGCTGCTTCTGATCGACCGGTAAATCAGTACATCTTCCAGCAGGTAACCGGCAAAATGCAAACCTGCCATTCCAGGGCAACCTGCCCGAGTAACAACCCCTCCGCAATCCTCAAGGCATTTGTTGCCCTCAACGCCTTCGTCCCCCCACATCTTGGGGGTGGGAGGCAACCAGACAAGCCAGGAACCTACTGGTGCCCACACAGGTACCTCTCCTTTGACTTCAGCCCTCGCTCTAGGAAGCAAGAAGTCTAAGGGCCTGAAACATCTTCTCTTCCTGGTCCCAGCGAGCCGATTTTGCTAACTGGAATAAATCAACCATCTGAGCATATCTGAATAAAACCAAGAATGAGTAAGGATGCACCAATTAACTGTTGAGATGCTGTTCCATCTCAAAGTCTGTTCCAAACTGCAGAGCTCAGTGCTACTTTAAAGACCGTCGGGACAAGCATAGGAAGGGGGCTTACCTCGCTTCTGCATAAAACTGAAAAGGTCATCAAGGAATTCTTTTCTCTTCGGGTCCCCGTCAAGTTCGTAGAGCTGCAGAAAGAGAAGAGAGCAAGCAAGAGGAGGTCTATTAGGAAATGGCAACAGCAAAAACCAAACCGGCATTGATTTCACATGGGCAAAACACCACAGCATTTGCTTCAGGGGAAGGGGCCAGACGCAGCATTGCCAAATTCGATGGGTAGCTTGTAGTGCCCCCCTCCCCTGCACCCTGGGCAACACACAAACATTTCCTTGGAATTGTGAGGAGCAAGTGAAGAGCTGTGGCAGTGCTAAGTAGCCCTTAACTAATCTTTAGTAGCCTTTTTAGTGGCATCAAACAAATGCCTTAAGATTGCAATTCTTCTGTCTGGAAAAGAGCCAAAGCAAGTTTCTAGACTTCAGTGTGCATGCATTTGTGTGCGTGCATGTGTGTGTGTGTGTGTGTGTGTGTGCAAGAGCAGAGAGATTTTCGTGGGAGCTCAGTTGCCCTGGTAGAGAATGTGAAACAGCTAACCCTGACCTGGGTATAAGCCCTTTTCCTTTTAAGAATGAAAAGGCATGGTTTCTATCCCTCAAGCCTAATGAGACTTCCCTGTGGCTACTGAAACCATGAGGTCAGCAGCCTGGCACAGGGAAAGAACTCTTTTGAATGCCCTTGAGGCCCTCTGGCACTTTCCTCGCTGGCCACACTGAAACAAAAAGCTACTCTTTCAAGGGAGTGTGCAAGTGGAGCGAAACCGTGGCTGTATTTCTCCATCGTTCCATGTTTCTAAAACCATCCGTCGCTGCTTGTGCGATGCATGTTCTTGCAGGGAAGGCACAGCTGAGAATCTGTGACTGGCCTGAAGTCACCCAGTGGGTTTAGCTGCACTACAACAACCCTGCAAGGTAGGCTCAGCCGAGACTCAGTTACACATCTGCTGTCTCCCAGTGGGCTCCATGGCTGAGTGGAGGCTGGAACACAGATCTCCTGGGTACCTGGCCTGCACTCTTTAACTGCTACAATGCACTGGTTCTCCTCCTCTTCACCTTATCCCCACAGCAACCCTGCAAGGTAGGCTCAGCTGAGAGTCTGTGACAGGCCTGAAGTCCCCCTGTGGGCTCCCTGGCTGAGCAGGGACTGGAACACGGATCTCCTGAGTCCCCAGCCTGTGCTCTTAACTGCTACACCATGCTGGCTCTCCTGGTCTTCACTTTATCTGCACTACAACAGCCCTGCCAGGTTGGCTCACCTGAGAGTCTGTGACAGCCCTGAAGTCCCATGGAGGGCTCCTTGGCTGAGCAGGACTCGAACATGGGTCATCTGAGTCCCCAGCCTGCCCTCTTAACCGCTACACCACTCTGGCTCTTCCCCTCCCACTTTATCTGCACTACATCAACCCTGCAAGGTAGGACCAGCTGAAGGTATCTTATGGACCTGAAGTCCCCCAGTGGGCCCCATGGCTGAGCGGGGACTGGAACATGGGACTTCTGAGTCCCCAGTCTATGATCTTAACCACTGCACTGCACTGGCTCTCTTCCTCTCCATTTAATCTACACAACAACCCTGCCAGGTAGGCTCAGCCGAGAGTCTCTGACGGGCCTGAAGTCCCCCTGTGGGCTCCCTGGCTGAGCAGGACTGGAACATGGGTCTTCAGAGTCCCCAGGCTATGATCTTAACCACTGCACTGCACTGGCTCTGCTCCTCCTCACTTTAACTGCCCAAAAGACCCTGCAGGGTAGGCTCAGCTGAGAGTCTGTGAATGGCCTGAAATCCCCCCACCCCGTGGGGTCCATGGCAGAGCGGGGACTGGAACACGATCTCCCGAGTCCCCAGCCTGTGCTCTCCACTGTTACACTACACTGCCTCCACTCCTCTCCACTTTATCTGCACAACAACAACCCTGCAATGCAGGATCAGCTGAAGCCATCTTACAGGCCTGAGGGCGCCCAGGGGCCTTCCTGGCAGAGCCGGGATCTCCTGAGTCCCCAGGCTGCCCTTTTATCTTCGACACCACTGGCTCTCCTCCCACACCTTATCTCTACAACAACAGCCCTGCCAGGTAGGCTCAGCTGAGAGACTGTGACCGGCCTGAACTCACTCGGGGGTCTCTGTGGCTGAGTCGGGACTGGAACACGGATCTCCTGAGTCCCCAGGCTGCCCTTTTATCTTCTACACCACTGGCTCTCCTCCCCACACCTTATCTGTACAACAACAGCCCTGCCAGGTAGGCTCAGCTGAGAGACTGTGACCGGCCTGAAGTCACTCGGGGGTCTCTGTGGCTGAGCCGGGACTGGAACACGGATCTCCTGAGTCCCCAGGTATCTTCTACACCACTGGCTCTCCTCCCCACACCTTATCTGTACAACAACAGCCCTGCCAGGTAGGCTCAGCTGAGAGACTGTGACTGGCCTGAAGTCACTCGGGGGTCTCTGTGGCTGAGCGGGGACTGGAACACGGATCTCCTGAGTCCCCAGCCTGTGCTCTTGGCCGCTACACTGCACTGGCTCTCCTTCTCTCCACTTTATCTGCACTACATCAACCCTGCAGGAGCCCATATAACAGTGGCTCCCCCCTCCCCACCCCTGGCTCTTGGAAACTCGATGGGATGGAAGGAGAAAACTGCAGAGGATGGGTAGGGGGTTCCCTATATATGCATGTGGTAGGGAATGTGGTGGGGGAAAATGATTAGAATGGGGTATGTACAATTCTGTTTTTGTTAAGTTTTTGTTGGAGTGCTTATTTAGTCACATATGGAGACCAAAAAGAGTATTTGATGTATTGAAAAAATGGGAAAAACACTGACGATAATGTCATGGAATTTACCGTATTTTTCACTCTATAAGACGCACCTGACCATAAGACGCACCTAGTTTTTAGAGGAGGAAAACAAGAAAAAAATACTCTGACTCAAATGGGCACATAATCACAGGCACATTCCCCATCGCTTCCCCATGGGCTGCACACCTGACAGACTTGCTGCACACACATATTCGCTCTATAAGACGCACAGACATTTCCCCTTACTTTTGAGGGGGGAAAAAGTGAGTCTTATAGAGCAAAAAATACGGTAAACGGCTTGTCAGAAAAATAT
Source organism: Varanus salvator macromaculatus (assembly GCA_023646645.1). Lineage (NCBI taxonomy): Eukaryota > Metazoa > Chordata > Lepidosauria > Squamata > Varanidae > Varanus > Varanus salvator. The sequence goes on along the minus strand of JAIXND010000802.1, from coordinate 5,718,247 downwards.
AAACGGGCTAGAATTGGAAAATCTATTCATAATGAGAAAGAAGGTAGTATATTTTTACAAGAAACACATCAAAAGAAAGATGAGGTGAATGTATTAAAACTATAACGAGCAGATGTATATCATAAAGCATATGGGGTAGCAAAAAGATGTGAATTTAAAATAAAAGTTATAGTAAGTGATCATATGGGGAGATTTCTTAAAATACAAGGTTTGATATATGGACAAGAGGTCACTTTAGCTAATTTATATGCACATAATACAAATCAAAGATAGTTTTATAATAAGGTGTATAAAGAAATAGATGATATAAAAAGAGGATATATGATAATGGTGGGTGATTATAATATGGTTACAGATAAAGAAAAAGCCAAATCCAACTTATCAAGTGTAGATATAAAATATAATAACACAGATTTAAGTAGATTTATCAACAGAAATAGATTAAAAGATGCTTGGAGCGAATTATTCAAAGAGGCATAAAAATTTTACAAGAATAGATTATATATGTGTAACACCAGAAATATTGTCTAAAATAGTAAATGCAGATATAGAAGTAATTAAAATATCAGCCGATGCAATGATAGCAATGGAAATAAAATGAGATTATAGACAGACAGGTGGAGAAAAGATTTAAGGTTTTTTAAAAATGAGAAGATCTTAGAAAAAATGGGAAAAGAATGAAAAGAAACATGGGAAATAAATGAAAAAGGAGGTAGTAATATAAGTGTAATATGGGATACAAGCAGTGGTGAGAGGGTTAGGAATAAAATATTCATATAATATAAAAACAAAAAGAGCAACATATAGTAAGGTTAGAAGAGGAAATTAAAGAACTAGAGAAAAAGTATATAGAAAGCAGAGAAAACAAATTTACATTAGAATTAACAGCGAAAAGAAAAGAATTACAAAATACTGAAATAGAACAAGTTCAAAGAAATCTAATTTATTTGAAAAGAGAGTTTTATGAAAGTAATAATAAAAATTCTAAAATGCTGGCCAGAGCCACGCAAGTCAAAAAGGCAAAAAGCTTAACTGGAGTAATAAAGAACGAAAAAGATGTAACATGGTGAATGAGAAACTTTTAATCTTTCAAAGGTTTTTCAAAAAGTTACATATGGGAAGTGAAATAGATTTGAAAGGAAGTCAGATATATATAGAAAATACATTGTAAAATTCGAGAAGAGGATAAAGAAATTATGGGAACTCAAATAGAAGAAGAGATATTGGAAGTGATTATTAAATTGAAAATAGTTAAAGCACTAGGATCTGAAGCATTGGGTGTTGAATATTATAAAAATTTCAAAAAATTACTAGTCCCTAAGATAAAAATGATGTTTAATAAAATAATAGAAGGGGAAACAATTCCAAGTTCTTGGAAACAATGCATGATAGTATTGAAAGCAAAACCTAATAAAGACCTTACAAACCCTGGAGCTTATAGACCGATATCTCTTATAAATCAATATGCTAAGATTTTTATAGCAATATTGGTAAATAATTGAATAAATTTATAGATAAATATATAAGGAATGATAAATGTGGGTTTATAAGAGGTCAACAAATGTCAGTCGTAGTAAGGAGAGTATTATATATTAAAAATTATATAGAGAAGCAAAATTTAAAGGCAAGGATATTAGCATTAGATATAGTTAAAGCTTTCCATTGTGTGGAATGGCCAACAATGAACATTTTAATAGAAAAGAGGGGATTTGGAACAACATTTAAGAAAGTAATAAATCAATTATATTAAGAAAATCGGCAAAAAGAATTGTAAACTATGGTATTACAGAAATAATAACCTTAAGCCGAGGAATGAGAAAGGGTTGCCCTTTTCCCCAGTATTATTTGCATTAATGATGAAAGTACTGGCAAATGCAATTAGAAATGATATACAGATAGAAGGAATTGAAGTATGTCAGTAAATTAAATTTAATTTATTTGCAGATGATACCTTGTTGACATTTCAAGATCCAATAAACACTACAGAGAGAATATATTCACATTTAAAGGTATTTGGAAAATATAGTGGGTTGCAAGTAATTGGGAAAAATCAGAAATGATAGTAGTGAAAAACTGGATATATTAAAAGAAAAGTATAAATTAAAAATAGTAGATAGTATTAGATACTTAGGAAATGATATTCCAAAAAATAGTCAAGAACTAAAGAAGAAAAAATATGAAAAGTTAAAGAAGGATATAAAAGATAAAAGAGGAAAAGAGGAAAATGTAAAATTATCATGGTTTGGAAGAATAGCAGTCACAAAAATGAAAATTCTGCCAAAGATTAATTCTTTGTTTTGGATGATTCCAATCAAATTTCATGATCAAGAAATAAAGGAAATATAGAAGTTATTGGAGGTTTATTGTAATGGAGGGAAGAGAGCAAGAATAAGTGAAGTATTATGGTATGAATCACAAAAAAAGGAGGGTTGGATATTCCAGATGTTAGAAACTATTGGTGCAATTCAATTAGTTCCAGGTATTATAGCCCAAAGTAAAGAACGAATATGGAATGATATTGAATTAAAAGAATTAAGGGAAGGAGGTGATAATCTAAAGACATCAGTGGTACCTCAGTTCACAAACTTAAACCGTTCCAGGACTCTGGTCGTGGCCCAAATTGGTTGTAAGGCAAGTCAAATTTCCCTATAAGATTCAATGTAAATAAGGTTAAGCCGTTCTGTAACTATTTTTTTTAATCACTGGGAAGATGGGCACAATCGTGGGCGGGCTTGGGAGGGGAGATGGGTGCGATTGTGATCAGCACCCAATGCGGAGTTTGCGATCTGAGGAATTTTTTTAATGAGATTTCTATTTGTGACCCGATTTGGTCATGAACTGAAGAGTCCGTGAGCTGAGGTGCCACAGTACTGCTTTAAAAAGGATATAAAAACATAGAAACAGAGTGAGTCAGAAGTGGAGGGTCTCCCGGGTCAACTAGACTGACCCCCGGCTCCAGCCGGCTTCACTCATGACATACCCATCATGCGCATGTCCAGCCTATCCTTGAACACCCTCACCGATGGGGTCTCAACCCCCTCCCGTGGGAGCCCATTCCACACCCTCGGGGTCCTAACCGTCAGGAAATGCTTCCTGGCATCCAAACTGAACCTGGGTTCCCTGAGCTTTGCTCCTTTGGAGCGCGTCCTGCCTTCCTCTGCAGGGAGAACAGGCCTCTCCCCATCTCCTTGTGACACCCCCTCACACGCCTGTATGTCGCGGACAGGTCCCCTCTGAGTCTCCTCTTCTCCAGGCTGAAGAGACCCAGTTCCCTCAGTCTCACTTCATACAACATCCCCTGCAAACCGGCCACCATCCTTGTGGCCCTACGCTGCACTGACTCCAACCTGGCTATATCCTTCCTGTAATGAGGGGCCCAGAACTGAACACAATAATCCAGTTGTGGGCGCACCAGAGTTGTATAGAGTGGCAGGCATACCTCTCTCAATCTAGAAGCCACACTTCTGGCCATGCAACCAAGGGTGGCGTTCGCCCTCTTGACCACCGCATCACACTGCTGGCTCATGTTTAGCCTGCGGTCAATCAGCATCCCGAGGTCCCTTTCACAAGTGCTGCTCTCCAGCCACTTGTCCCATAACCTGTACTTGTGACACCTATTCCTCTGCCCCAAGTGCAAGACCTTGCACTTATCCACACTGAACGCCATCCTGTTGTCTCCTGCCCACTTCCATAATCTGTTCAGATCCTTTTGGATCTGGAGTACCTGCTCCTCAGTTGTAGCCACTGCCCCAGTTTTAGTACTGTCTGTGAATCTGATCAGCAGACTGTTCACCCCTTCTTCCATGTCATTGATGAAAAGATTAAACAGGATCGGCCCCAGGACAGAGCCCTGGGGGACCCCACTTGTCACTGGCCGCCATCCTGATGATTCCCCGCTAATGGTTACCCTCTGCTTTCAGTCAGTCAACCATGCCCCAATCCACCGGACAGTGCTTTGGTGTATCCCAAAACTCCTCAGTTTCTCCACCAGGATATCATGGGGCACTTTGTCAAGGGCCTTGCTGAAATCCAGGGAAACCACATCCACTGCATCCCCTCCATCCAGCCACCTTGAAACCTTGTTGTAGAATTCACAAGGTTTGTCTCGCAGGACCTGTTATTGCGGAAACCATGTTGTGTGGCCGTCAGCCTCCTTTCCCTATCTAGCATCACTAGATCTCTCTCTATTATGAGCCTTTCCATTGTTTTTCCTACAATGGATGTAAGGCTAACAGGTCTATAATTCCCCATGTTCTTCCTACTACCCTTTCTGAAAATTGGGACCGTTGACGCCATCCTCCAGTCCTCTGGAACTTCACCCGTTCTCCATGAGGCCTCAAAAATGGAGGCCAGCGGGCGTGAGAGAACCCCTGCCAACTCTCCAAGTTCTCTCGGGTGTAACCCGTCAGGGCCTGGTGCCTTTGTAATGTCCAATGCCCTGAGCAGCCCCTCAACTTGGGGGGGTGACTCTAATCTGTGCCCCTGAGTCCCCGGCCTCATCAAATCTCCTATGTGGATCTCGCCTGCCCTGCTTTGGTGAGAACACAGAAGCAAAATAGTCATTTAGCATATGTGCCTGTTTCCTTGCATCAGTCACTGGATCTCCTTCCTCCTTATTTAGCGGTCCCACTACTTGTCTCCCCTTCCTCTTCCTATTTACATGCTGAAAGAAGCCCTTTTTGTTGCTCTTGATATTCTTTGCCAGTCTCAACTCATAATCAGCTTTAGCCTTGTGAAAAATCCTTCTGCAATGGGCCTCCTTCACCCGGTATACCCTTTTGTCTATTTGCCCCAGTACCCATTTCCTACGGAGGCTCCTTTTGTGTCTAATCCCCCTAACCACCTCCTTTCGCATCCATGGCGGCGCTCTCCTCCGCCTCCCCACCTTACTGACTAGAGGTATTGTCAAGTCTTGCGCCTCCAAAACCTCCCTTTTGAATGCCATCCACCCCTCCGCAACTCGCTTACCTTCCAGTAACCTGTCCCAGGAGACTTTCCCCAGTCTGGCCTGCAGTTGGCCAAAGTTGGCCCTCTTGAAGTCCCAGCTTCTAGTGCTTGACTTGCTGCACGTCCCCAGTCCCCTGAACTCAAAGCAAAGGATGGAGTGATCACTCGCAACCAGAGCTCCCCTAATCTGTACTTCATCTATCAGCTCCTCCCTATTGGTCAAGACCAAGTCCAGGATGTTTCCCCCCCTCGTCACCTCTCGGACCCTCTGTGTAAAAAACCCTCCCTCTGTAGCTTATAGGAAGCGACGTGACCTGGCTGTCACCACCGAGTGAGTCTCCCAAGTAATATCTGGGAGATTGAAATCCCCCATAATTACTGTGTCTCTCCCCCGAGATATCCTTAGAATCTGGCCTGTCAGGACATCATCCAGGGTCTCAAGTTGACCTGGAGGGCGATAACATACCCTCACTGTCAGGTCTCTTCCCCTGTCAAAATGCCTAAGTTTCACCCAGACTGCCTCTACCGAATCCCCATCTGTACTGCATCCTGTCTCACTGCATCCTATCCCTTTCCTGACATATAAAGCCACACCCCCACCTCTCTTTCCCTTCCTGTCCTTTCTAAAAAGGTGATACCCCTCTATGTTCACATTCCAGTCTTAGAAACATAGAAAAAGAGCAAGTCAGAAGGGGTCTTCTGGGCCATCTAGTCTGACCTCCAGCACCAGCCGGCTGTGCTCACAACATGCCCACGATGTGCATGTCCAGCCTGTCCTTGAACACCCTCACCAATGGGGCTCAACCCCCTCCCGTGGAAGCCCATTCCACACCCTCGGGGTCCTGGCTGTCAGGAAGAGCTTCCTGACATCCAAACTGAACCTGAGTTCCCTGAGCTTTGCTCCTTTGGAGCGCGTCCTGCCTTCCTCTGCAGGGGAGAACAGGTCTCTCCCACCTCCGTGTGACATCCCCTCACATACCTGTATCTCAGCAACAGATCCCCTCTGAGTCTCCTCTTCTCCAGCTGAAGAGGCCCAGTTCCCTCAGTCCCACCATGTACCCCATCCCCTGCAAACCGACCACCAACCTTGTGGCCCTACGCTGCACTGACTCTAACCTGGCTATATCCTTCCTGTAATGAGGGGCCCAAAACTGAGCACAATACTCCAGTTGTGGGCGCACCAAAGTCGTGTAGAGTGGCAGTAATACCTCTCTCAATCTAGAAGCCACACTTCTGGCTATGCAACCAAGGGTGGCGTTCGCCCTCTTGACCACCACATCACACGGCTGACTCATGTTCAGCCTGCGGTCAATCAGCACCCCCAGGTCCCTTTCACAAGTGCTGCTCTCCAGCCACTTGTCCCCCAACTTGTACTTATGACAGCTATTCCCATGCCCCAAGTGCAAGACCTTGCACTTATCCACACTGAACGCCATCCTGTTGTCTCCTGCCCACTTCCATAGTCTGTCCAGATCCTTCTGGATCCGGAGTACCTGCTCCTCAGTTGTGGCCACTGCCCCAGTTTTTGTTTTTATTTAGTCTTGCCTTTCATCCCACCAAGTTTCTGTGATTCCACCAGGTTTGACCCTCCTATTCCCAGGAGAGCTTCAAGCTCTTCCTGCTTGCTACTCATGCTCCTAGCATTGGTGTACATGCACCTCAACGCCTTCCCACCGCTTCCTTCCTTGGAGTCCCCAGCCTCCTCCTGCCTCCCATCCTCCCTGACACCTGGCCCCTCTCTGTAGGAGTCCTGCCAGTCCCTGCAGTATCTCTAAAGCCCTGCTCCCAGAGCCCCGATCCTCTCCCCACACTTGTCCAGTGCAGACACGATTCTGGGGGGCCTGAACCCACCCCCCACTGGCTCAGTTTAAAGCCTTCCGGACGAAGCTCGCTAGAGCATCTCCAAAGGACCTTTTCCCCATCCTCGTGAGGTGGTCCATTGGCAAGAAACCGGGTGCCGTGGTCGAGGATCCCGGTGTTCCTTCTGGCACCGCACCCTAAGCCAGTCGTTCCCCTCGGAGGCCCTCCTGTCCCTGCCTGGCCCAGATCCCCGGACTGGTAGGATCGACGAGAAGGCCGTTTGGGCCTTCAGCTCCCCGAGTTTCTTCCCCAAGCCTCGAAGTCCCTGGTGGTCCCGACCACCCCCTGCCTGGCCACGTCCTTTGTGCCCACATGGATCGCCAGGAGCGGCTGGTGCCCCCGGAGCGAACAAGGCGCCCCACTCTGTCCTTCACAGCCGGATGCGTGCGCCCGGCAGGCAGCAGACCTCCCTTGTCTCCAGGTCGGGGCGGCACCTCAGTGCCCCTCAGCAGGGAGTCCCCTGTGCCCTGGCCCTCGCCTCTCCTGCAGCGGCCCCCTGGCTGCGTGTGGTCCCAGGTGGGGGTCCTGCTGGTCCCCCGAGGCCCCATCAGCCCCAGCCTCCCCAGGCGGAGAGAACCTGCTCCCAGCTCCAGATCGGCGCCAGGGGAGGAGGAGGCCATGCTGGCCTCCCCCTCCTGCGGGTGACGTGCCTCCGTGTCTCCCCGGCTGCTCCTCCCGTGCCCCCTCGACCCTCTGTCCAGAGGGGGCTGCTCCCGGGGGGCCTGGGGGGCTCTCCTGGCCCTGGGACACCTCACCTCCACCACCGAGGGCGAGTGTATCCCTGCCTCTCCTGGGGGAGAAGGGTGGCCATGTCGCAGCTGCCGCAGCGGCAGCAACACCGTGACCCCCGCCCAGGCCGTCTCCTGGCCTGCCATCGGGATCCCTTCTGAGACCTGACCTTGGTCCCCTGCCTTGTCTGTCCTGCACTACCCCTCACTCGCCCAGTTCTCCCAGACAACCCCCCCCCCACAAACACACACACAAGGATAAAATAAAATTTAAACTGAAGGAAAAACAAGTAAAGCAAAGCATGGCACTTAAAAGATTATTAAGACAATTCAAAATCCCTTTGTAAAAAAATACGATGGACGTATGGGGAAAATGGGGACCGCAGTTAATGCTGCGAATTTCTCCGTTAACACCAGTGGTTGAAAATGGGAAATTCCCAAAAACAGAATCAAAGGATTGGATTAATAAACTAAAAATAATCAAATACAGAAATGGGAAGATTGGAAAAATAAGATAAAAATATAACACAATTAAGCAATATATTGGCAGAGGCCAAATTAAACTGGTTAAATTTAATACAATTAGAAAAATGGATAAAGATGGAGGAAAAATCTAAAGAGGAAGAAAGACAACAAATTTGAAATTATTGTGAGTTTAAGAAATGTGAGTTTAAGAAAGAATATACAGATAAAGGAAGAATTGTTAAAATTTATAGAATATTAATAGAATTAGGGGATCAGACAAAAAGTTTAAAATTAATTTGGGATCGAACGTAGGTGAAATAAAGGCAAAGCTTGAAAGAATATTTGGAACAGATGACTATATAAGAATATGTCGGTTAGATTTAATGAACATGGGTATAAAGTGATACAGAGATGGTATTTAACACCAGTTAAGTTAAACCAAATTAATGATGAATATGCTAATATTTGTTGGAGATGTGGGAAAGAGACTGGAACTTACAAACATTTGTGGTGAGATTGTGATAATATACAAAAGATTTGGATTATGGCGTTTAATGAAATTAAGAGAAATTCTAGATATAAATTTAGAAACGTCACCAAGAATTGTGGTATTGCTGTTGACTGAAAAACAAAACATAAATGAAGCTAAGAGCTGATTTTAAATTTGATAATGGCAGATGGCAGCCAAGTTAGTGGTAGCTAAATACTGGAAACAGAATTGGTGGTACAATGAAATATGGCCGTTAATGATAAATTGGCAACAGAAATAAAAATCAAAAAAGGGATAATTGAGGTAAAATGTAATGAAACATGGGAAGATTTTGTAAAAGCAGTACTGACAGAAGGGAAAGGGTATAAAGCTGTTGAAGAACATATGAATTTCTGGAGGGGATGGGGGTAAAACTGAAGTATATTATATACAGTTAATTGTTATAATATGGGAATTAAAATGGAGGTGATAATTGGTCTCCTGGGGAGGTGAACAGTCTTGTTATTCTTATTCATTAGTTAGTTTTCATGTGCTTATATCCTTGATATATTTTGAATGGTATATACTTGTATTTCAGTTGTATGTATTTATGTTTTTATTTTTTTGTAAAAAAATTAAAAAGGGGGGCGGGGGAACCACCCTGCAGGGATGGCTCACCTGAGAGTCTGTTACAGGCCTGAAGTCCCCCAGCCTGCGCTCTTAACTGCTACACTACTCTGGATTGCCTCCTATTCACTTTATCTGCACTACAACAACCCTGCCAGGTAGGCTCAGCTGAAGGTTTCCTACAGGCCCAAAATCCCCCAATGGGCCCCATGGCTGAGTGGAAACTGGAACATGGGACTTCTGAGTACCCAGTCTGTGATCTTAACTGCTATATGCACTGGCTCTCTTCATTTAATCTATACAACAACCCTGCCAGGTAGGCTCAGCTGAGAGTCTGTGACAGCCCTGAAGTCCCCAGGGGGCTCTGTGGCTGAGCGGGACTGGAACACGGATCTCCTGAGTCCCCGGCCTGTGCTCTCAACCACTGCACTGCACTGGCTCTCCTCTCCATTTTATTGGCACTACTTCAACCCTGCAAGGTAGGCTCAGCTGAGAGCCTGCGACTGGTCTGCTGACACCCAGTGGGGTCCATAAATGAGCGTGGCTACAAGCCAGTTCGCCTGTGTACTCGGCCTGCCTTCTTAATCGCTACACCACTCTGGTTCTCCCCCTCCCACTTTATCTGTACTACATCAACCCTGCAAGGTAGGACCAGCTGAAGGTATCTTACAGGCCTGAAGATCCCAGTGGGCTCCGGGGCTGAGCGGGGACTGGAACACGGATCTCCTGAGTCCCCAGCCTGCGCTCTCAACCTCTACACCTCTCTGGCTCTCCTTCTCTCCACTTTATCTGCGCAACAACAACTCTGCAAGGTAGGCTCAGCTGAGAGTCTGCTACAGGCCTGAGGTCCCCCCCCCCCCCAATCCCGTGGGCTCCATGGCTGAGCAGGGACTAGAACATGGATCTCCTGCACTCTCAACCTCTACACCTCTCTGGCTCTCCTCCTCCCACTTTATCTGCACTACATCAACCCTGCAAGGTAGGACCAGCTGAAGGTATCTTACAGGCCAGAAGTCCCCCAGTGGGCCCCATGGCTGAGCGGGACTGGAACACGCATCTCCTGAGTCCCCAGCCTGCGCTCTCAACCTCTACACCTCTCTGGCTCTCCCCCTTCCACTTTATCTGCACTACATCAACCCTGCAAGGTAGGACCAGCTGAAGGTATCTTACAGGCCAGAAGTCCCCCAGTGGGCCCCATGGCTGAGCGGGACTGGAACACGCATCTCCTGAGTCCCCAGCCTGCGCTCTCAACCTCTACACCTCTCTGGCTCTCCTCCTTCCACTTTATCTGCACTACATCAACCCTGCAAGGTAGGACCAGCTGAAGGTATCTTACATACACTGTGTGTATACACAGTATACACTGTGCCACAATGGCCATTTCCAATTAGGCACAGAACAGCATGGAAAGGAACAGAAATGGCCAAGGAGGCTAGGGGGCCAGCAACACAAAAAGGAGGACTGTGCCAGTCCCGCAAGAGAACCAGGGACTTGCAACTGCTTGAACTGTGCTGTTTTGGGACAAATGAGGATTCGGTCACGCACACACACTTCTGCAATCAGGAGATAAAATTTGCCTTGATAGGGCTTCTCTGGAAAGCACTATAAACATTTTAAGGACATGTAATTGCCTTAGTGGGTACAAGAAACTTTTGCTGGCCAAATCTTTCATATGTTCTGCACCTGTAAAAAGGTTGTAAGGTATCGGTCTTTGCTGCTGAATGCAAATTTAATCTGGAGATTTGCACGTCCTAACAACCCACTGGTCACTGGGACACCTCCCTGCCCAAGACTGTGCTCATTGGCCTGTGCGCATTAAATTCATTCCCTTCTTAAAACACACATACATGGCTTTCTATGTGATGCAGAAAACTTTCTAGTAGTTGTGCACAGGCTTCAGCCAAAGCAGACCAAATGTCTAAATAAATCTCTATTTTAAGCTGTCCATACAGCACCTGTTCAAATACTGAGCGCATCTCAGGGCCGTCAATCCATTATTTCATGGGAAGCAGCTTTTATCCTCCCTGTGTGGCAATGCCAGTCTTTTAGCTATTCAAAGGACTCATCAAGTTTGCTCCCTTCTTTTTCGCAATTTTCATGACGCAGGCCGATCATTTTTAAAAACATGGCATTAGTACAAAAGTTATCTTATTATAGATATAACTTTATTGTAACTCTTCCACAAAAGAAGCAACACTGACAGAACATGTGGCTAAAAGATGCACAGGCTCCATCCCAATGCAACAGCTGGCCAAATTAGACAATCCCACATCAAAGAGACAGAGCAGAGTCCAAAGGACACAAAGCAAACATTTACACTGAATAACATGCATCCTGATGCATCTAAAAGGGGGGGACCCCTTGCATGAGGGGGTGCCCCACTTGGTGCTTTCCCCCACACCACTATATACACAGCACCTCAAAGGCACTACTGCACATGACAACAGCAAAATGGGAACCCACCTCTGCAGCAGCAGTCTGAAGGTCAACACAATGTCTGAGCATCTGGTGTACGGCCGCTACAATTAGCAAGGGTTCATCAGCCACAATCCTATACCAGTTTAGACCGAAAAAGGCCCTACAACTCCCGGAAAGCCTGGCTGGTTCAGGGCATGCTGGGAATTGTGCGCTTTTTTTGTCCCAGCGTAAACTTGCATCAAAATGTGATAAAAAGGTTAGAAAAGAAAGATCACTAGAACAAGCAGAGTTTTTAAAAAAAGATTTATTGGAATGAAAACACATTCAGGACAGGTCAAAACCTTTCTTGTTGCGGAGGATGATCTTATTCCAGCTGACGGTATATAGGAGGAGGTGTATGATGTCGCACTATTGAGTGGGATAGTTTGATGTGGTGTCCTGCAACAGCAGGGGGCTGGACTCGATGGCTTTCATGGCCCCTTCCAACTCTACTCTTCCGTGATTGCTTTCTAATTTGTGAACAGTATCTGGTTTTGGGATTGTTGTCATCAGGTGCTGTTAGTTGTTGCATGATATGTACATCCTGCCTTCTTTCCTCCTGTGGGGAACCCAGGGAACTCTTCCACAGCACTTAATCCACACAACAACCTTGTGAGGTAGGTTAGTCTGAAAAGGTGGTACCTGGCCCAAAGTCTGCCAAGGGCCTTCATGGCTGGTGGGGACTGGAACGCACAACTCCCAATTTGCAGTCCAACGCTCTCCCCACTTCACCATACTTGGTATGTTTCAGGATTTTATTTACATACAATCATAAGCTAACAAGAAACAAAGGAAAGGATCGAGGAAGGCGTGGTGAGCTGTCAGGTTTCTGCAAGAGCCAATTGCCTAATGCTGGGGCCGGAACATACTACAACCACTGGATTAAAGGAGAAGGAAAAGGAGAGACGATCCCTTTATTATGATCCATTCCTGCCCTTCGACAAGGAGCAGACCCTCTCGCTTTAATTGGGGCATGCTGTATTTCGCCACATGCAGGAATGTGGGGCCACAAATGTCCCATGTTTGCTATGCTCCCAATATGTAGAACACATGTGCTCTGGCTGCTCTCGATTTCCGGCTATTAATAGCTTCCCACCAGCAAGAATATTCCTGACCCGAAGCAGCTGGCTAGTGACAGCCTAACCAACCGGCCCCTTCTCACACCGGCAAGAAAAATCACAGACTGCCACCAGACACATGAATTGTTATTCGTTAAAAACGATTCGCATCCTGCCTTTCAGATGATTTTTCCAAAGTGTGTCGTCCCACATTAAGAACTAAAGCGAGGTGCCTCAGTAAAAACCCAGCAGACAACAAGCACCTAGCGGGTCATACAGCACAAAACAAGACTTTTTTAAAAAAGCTATCGAAAATCAGGAAGAAAATCCGTGGCCTTCTCTGGGGTGCTCCATGGTGCCACCACAGAGAAGGCCACCTGGCAAGCAACCCACCAATTAAGACAATGCAACTGCGAAGCTTCATTAGGAACTGGCCGACTGCCAGGATCTGGAAGACGTATCATGCAAACAATACGTTTCATCGCAATATGTGTATTTAATAGTTATGAATGGATTTTAATTCTGCTTTCCCAGTGCTCAGAGTAACTTGTGGTGACTAAGCTCAACTCTGAAAGGTCTTAATAACCCACAAAAAGTTGAATAAAGCATAAGAAAAGAAAGGTTCCCCAAGAAAGCAAAGGCATCATATAGAAGATTATTGATCGGGTAAAACTTTTTTTTTAAACTCCCAAGCAATTGCTACTCTCACTGGGCAAAGATTTCCTTACACACCGTAGCACTTTTCTGAACAGTGCAAATTTTAACCTAAGGCTGAGTGACTGGGTACAAAATGCACAGGCTCATTTGGGGGTTTCGTCCAAACCTCTGGCATGCAGCCTTGAAGAACAGATCCTGGCCCTGTGATGTTTCAGCACCCTTCCTTTGAATGCTCTGATGCATTTTCGTGTGTGAGCTGAAGCACGGGTTTATAGTTTTTCAAAGAAACAAATAGTCAATCAACGGGCTGGATTGACAAAAGTTTATGGGGGACAAGAGTTGCTTTTCCACATACGGGGCAAGTGTGGCTGTTAGAACCTGAGATGGCAACACAATTAAAGGCAAAGGTTTCCCCTTGACGGTAAGTCCAGTCCTGCCTGACTCCTGGGGGCGGTGCTCGTCTCCGTTTCCTGGCCGAGGGAGCCGGCGCTTGTCCGCAGACGGTCTCCGTGGTCGTGTGGCCGCATGACTGAACACCGAGGTGCAGGAACGCTGCTACCTGCCCACCGAAGTGGCACCTTTTCATCTACCTGCATTTGCATGCTTTCGAACTGCAAGGTGGGCAGGAGCTGGGACGGAGCAATGGGAACTCGCCCCTTTGTGCAGACTCGAACTGGCAACCTTTCGGTCAACCAGCCCAGCAGCACCGCGGTTTAAGCCACTGCGCCACCTGCATCCCAATTAGGTGGGTTTTAATAATGAAAGGAGGCAAACACATCTGTGATGGAGCTTGGCAGTTGCTTAGGCCCTGCAGGGGAGAAATGATGGAGAAAGACCACCCTTTCATGCCCAGATCATATGCCTACCATGGGGTTTCTGGTAACCATGGTGGGAACAGGGCCCTGGGGCAGAACACACCCTAGAATGACCCAGTTGTGTGGTTTTTATGGGTCGGATCACACAGCTCGAGACACCTGGGGATGTACTGTCCAAGTTGCACCTGTTTCTTCAGAGCCATGAGGTCCAGCAGGTAGATTTTCCAGAAAGCGCAGTCTTGGAAACCGTTCCGGAAGCCTTTCCAAAGCGGCAGAGGGTCATTTGTATCGGGGCATTTTCTGACTGGAGAGCGAGAGAAAATTGCTTTAAAAAGCAGTCCCTTGAAAAGGGAAAAAGTGGGATATAAATTTGAGAAATACCTAGATAAAGACGACGAGAGCAACTTGGCAAGAGCACACAATGTGGGAAGGCAACGATGCCACAGGCAGAGAAAAGTCAGCAAGGCAAGTGGGGTGTGGGGCATAGAAGCTGAGCAACCCACACCCATGGGACCACATGCTGTGCTCCTTAAGAAAGCGCATTCCAGACAAAACTTACGGTGGGGGGGGGGTGCATGGGAGTGAACGAGCGGACCTGCTCAGAGAATAAATCTGGATTTAGCAAAATGATCTATCAGCCTTGTGTCCTCCAGATGTGCTGCACTACTACTCCCATCATCCCCTGGCGCTTGGGGTGCTCAGCCTGAAAGCTACAGAGCTGCTGGGTGTGAGCCACCTCTGCATTCACTGGGTGACAGGCATCCCATTAAACCTTTGCCTTCCATGCATGGAAAGCTCTGCTTCATCTTGCTGCTCAAGATGCCCACAGCTAGGAACATGGGAGGGTGGAATGGGCATGTCAAGCAGGGCTACCTTGCCCCCCCCTCCACACACCCATGCTTTAGGCTCCACGCAGGTGGAAACAAAATGAAAATGAAACCCAGAATGTACTTTGCTCATCCAGGAAGGCACCGAGTTCATTTGCACTTGCTTTACAATAGAGGTGTGGACTGAAAGACATTGAACACAAGGACAGAACAGCGACCCGAAGGACTAGCAAGGCCAGGTCAGAAAATTGAGTCAGCAGCCTTTGTCAAAGCGCTTGTTTTCCGTCCAGCCTCGATCTGCAAAACGAGAATGCCTGGCCTTACATTTCTTCCACACACCCACACCTCCAGCCAAGGAAAAATGCTGGAGAAATACTTTGTGCATGCACAAAGACGGCATTTGCTGTACAGAAAAGCCACCAGCCTGTCACAGTCCGCGAGTTCTAGCTCTCCTAGCTCTCGCCAACGTACAGAGCCCCTCTCTTCGGAGTGTAATCACCCACAGCAGGGTATCAGCCCGTAAACCTTAATCAACCTCCTGCCAGTTCTTCCCCTCCAACGCATCAAAAATCCATCACTTTCTCTCTTCATGCACAGAGAACAACTTCTATTTCACATGTTCCAGGGCAGGACCCCAAATCAGCCTTTGCCCCTCACGAAGCGGTGGGCTGCGAAGGGACGGGAGGAAAAGCTGCTGGATGGAACAGGTGTGGGTTTTTTCACGTGCGTGCGCTGCTGGTTTTTTCCTAACAGATGCGCATGACGATCGCATGTGCTTAACCATCAGGGCTGCGTTTTATGCACTGGCTGCTGGGATAGCAAATGGAGCTGAGTAATGGTGTCCGGAGAGGGCACGTGGGGGCGGGGAGAGAAATAAAGCTGCAAAAAAACCCCCAAAAGAACAAAAACGTGCTTTGAACTCCGGAGAGGAAGTACACAAATTTAGAGGCAGAAAGTTTGAACTGTGTAAGAAAGGAACGGGGGGGGGGGGGAGGAACACATGACGAGATTCCTACCCTAAGGAGCAGAATGTGAGCGTCTCTGGGGAGCAGGGGAGCAGGACCACAGTGAATGAGGTTTTGTCAGCCTTCCACCCCCCCAATATGGCTAACAGCAAGATCTTAAGGGATGCACACTCAGTACGTCTTTGAGCTTGTGCCAGAAAATGCTTCCAGCACCCTACAACAGCGCAGAGCCCGGATTAGTGCTGGTGGATACCTAGGCTGAACCCGGCCAGAAGCTCGCCTGCAGAAGGAGGCCTACCCTGCAGGGTTACTGCGAGGATGGACTCACAGAGGGAGAGGGCTCCATGCAGTTGGGAAGTCTTTGGAGAAAAGAGGGGACACATTTCTGTCTAAATTTGCACACCACTGTGCCTTGAAGCAGCGCCGCAAACACAGAAGTAGCGGGAAAGTGTTCTGGCGTGGCTGTGCGGCACTGCGACGTCATTGTTGTCGCGGCGCTGTGTTTTTTCCTAGGCCGGGGTTGCTACCCTGCACTATTTCCAAAACGGCATAGCTGTAAGTTTAGCCCTCTGGGGAGGATGCAGCGCTTGGTGCGCGGAAAGGTTAATGGTGAGTGAGATCAAGGGGGCGACCCACTGACTACTGCCCAGCTCGCCGTGGACGTGGAGAAGCCGAGGGATGGCCCAGGAGGCGATGCAGCCCAGCACAGAAAAACGGCTTCCTCTCGCTGCTCTAGGCAAACAAAATAAGAAATGACGTGTAAAGCTTTCCAGCGGACGTCCCACCAAGAGCCTGCCTGGAAACGAGAATCGACCGCAGTCGGTTCCTTAGGCCTGCCCTTTTCTCCCCCATGTACATGTAGGATGGTGCCCTCCGTGACCTTGTTTTAAGGGCTGTTTTTGTCTGCTTCATTGTCCTGTTTTAACAACCTCCCCACTGGAAGGGGCTTTCCAGGCTCACTCTGCTGAGAAACTCTTCAGAAACACTGCTGTCCACCTCACTTCTCCAAAGTTACCACACAACATCAAGGTTATGTTAGCTGAAACACCCAAAGAGCTGGGACTGCGTCATTCACGTTTAATATTTACTCCCAGGGGGTTGGTGTTAAGATCACGAATGGGAATATTCCCGCCCAGGTCTGGCAAAAGATGGCCTTTATTCAGATTCATGAGGACTAGAATCTTTAAATGACTTTTAGAGGAAGGACTACTGCTCATTGGAAGAACACATGCTGTGCTTGCACAAGGTCGCTGGTTTAATCCAGGTAAGGTAGGAAAAACTCTCTGCAGAATTGGCTGGCCTTCTTTTGTTGGACCAACTCAGGATCTCAGTACATATGCATAGCTTTCCCCTTCATGTGTTCCACCTGCGCTACTGAACCAAATAGCGCCCACCTTTCAGAAAGTGGGAACCCCAGAACAGCAATTCATTCAGAGAAGCAACAGGCAGCCTCTTTTGAAAATCCAAAAACACCCAAGGAAGCAAAACATATCCCATCTATCTACTTCCTGCCAAGGGTCAGCAGAGCACAGAGGAGCAAGTCCCGCCACTGGAAGTTCCTTTCTGGCTTTCGCGGTGCAAGAAGTCGGGAACATTTGCTTGAAATGCATCTTTGACGTCCGATGGAGGGAGACAAGGCAATATGAACAAAAACCAGGCTACAGCTGTGGTTTGTCTCTTTGGCCAGCAGCACCTGAAACTTTCATGCTTTTCTTACTCAAAAGCTCAGGTATCGGAAGGGAACAGCAGAAGCAGACGGTACTGACAATTGAGGAACTGAGAGATTACTTGTGCTCTGGCCTGCATCTGAAACCAAAAGAGTTGCTGTTTTAGGGCTTCCGGTTAGGCAGGGGCAGGGGGGCTGTGGTGAGCAGGTGTGTGGAGGTTGTGAAGTTCTTGCAGCCTGAAGCCCAAATTCGGGAACAGGAAAGGTCTGCACATGCTTCAGTACTGAGCCGGGGGGAAGGTAAAAGGTGCGGAGTGACAAGACCGAAAAGGCGAACATCCCAGTCCATTTTAGCATAAATTCCCTCTTTCCAGTAAGAGGCACTGAAACATCTTTGAATCTGCAAAGTCGCTTAGAGGAAGGGAGTGCATCTGATGAAAGGAGACAGGTGCCGCTTTGGCAAGCCCCATAGGACTGGATAGGGATCCCAGGTGGGCCCCAAGATTTGAGCTGCTGGCCCCGGGTTCAACACCCCTGCTCTTCAGTCTGGGATCGTACTCCAGTAACACAGACCGATTCTTCTGTGTTTAGCAGTAGGGACCGTGGCCAAAAAAGGGCTCTTAAAGCTTTGTGTAAACATTAATCTAAACTAAACAAGTCTTTTTTTTTAAAAAATGGGGTTTTCCATATCCCGAAGAAGGAGCAGCAGAAGCGTTAAGAGCTGACAGTATGAAGCCCACCTCTGAATTTGGGAAAACAGCTCTTCCTGGGAGATTTTCTCCTCTTTGTCCCACATCATTTTTAAAGAATGCACATTACTGAGCTGTTAGCAAAGACCTCCACTTAGCTCTCTCTCTCTTTCCCTAGCAGAATTTTGCAGAAAATGCTGCCCTGCTTGACTGCAGACGGAATGGCTGGACTCCCCCAGCAATGAATGGAATGCCAGAGAAAGTACTGGCCAGGAAAGGAAGCCTCTGGCCTTCTCCCTTTCCCATCCTTTTAAAACCCGAGCACCCCAGGAAAAGCGGGAACCCGCTCGGCTCCCCCATTCTTCCACTAAGAACTGTTTTCCCCTACGAAAATTCCCCGGCTGGTGTGCAGCTGTTTGCCAGAACAGATAATTTTAAACCACTATAATTACTGTATTTTGTATATTTTAATTGCATTTTGTAAACCACTTTGAGAGTATTAATGCTAATCAGACGGTATAGAAATGTGGTAAATGCTTGAAGCTATTCTCCAACTTGGCTGTGCCAAAGGAGAGGTGGAATGGAACTTGAAATCAGGAAAGCCGAAAACATCATCAGTGTTTGAGGTTCCCCTGTTCTAGCTGTCTCCAACAACATCGAGTCCCCAAACCCAAATCTCTCAGAACAGACAGTCTGTTTCTGGTCTAGGTCAGTTTCCCCCATCCTTGCTGACCTGTTTTTGGCAAGCAAAAACGCAGGAGATGTATATTTAAATTCCATATATTCTGCCCAAGAATGCACACTTATATCAACCAAAGTCAGCATCCCCAAATGCAGCTCGAACGGTAGCCCTCTTCCGGGAATTGCTGAGTAAAGCAATTCACTTAAAATGAAAACCGCACAGAGACTTTCCACATCTCTTCTTCGAGCTCATGACCCTTTTTCTTCCCTTTGATGTTCGCTTTTTATCTGCCTTTCTTGTCTCTGCAGTCCCCCTTCCTATGCCATAAAGGTATTCCTCTTGTCTAGAGCTCTTCTGAACCAACGGAAACAAAGGACGGGATGCAGGTGTTAGGTGGAGAAAGGAGGCAAAGAAAAGAATCTGTTTTCACCAGCTGACTGGAAGATTCGTGCCTGCAGAGCAGAAGAAGCTGACTCAATGAGTCTGTCATGCATGGAATTCACTGTACATCAGCTTCGTTGTTGTTGTTAGTCGCAAAGTCGTGTCCAACCCATCGCAACCCTATGGACAACATTCCTCCAGGCCTTCCTGTCCTCCACCATCCCCAGAGTCCACCCAAGCTCACACCAACTGCTTCAGTGACTCCATCCAGCCACCTCATCCTCCGTCGTCCCCTTCTTCTTTTGCTGTCATTTGTTCCCAGCATCAGGCTCTTCTCCAGGGAGTCCTTCCTTCTCATTAGGTGGCTAAAGCATTTGAGTTTCATCTTCAGGATCTGGCCTTCTAAAGAGCAGCCAGGGTTGATCTCCTCTAGGACTGACCAGTTTGATCGCCTTGTGGTCCAAGGGACTCGTAGGAGTCTCTTCCAGCACCACAACTCCAAGGCCTCAATCCTTCAATGCTCAGCCTTCCTTATGGTCCAGCTTTCACAGCCATACATTGCAACTGGGAAAACCATAGCCTTGACTATACACACTTTTGTCAGCAGGGTGATGTCTCTGCTTTTTAGTCTGCTGTCTAGATTTGCCATAGCTCTCCTCCCCAGGAGCAAGCGTCTTTTAATTTCTTGGCCGCAGTCCCCGTCTACGGTGATCTTGGAGCCCAGGAAAATAAAATCTGTCACTACCTCCATTTCTTCCCCATCTATTTGCCGGGAAGTGAGGGGACTGGATGCCATGATCTTAGTTTTCTTAATATTGAGTTTCAAGCCAACTTTTGCGCTCTCCTCTTTCACCCGCATCAAGAGGCTCTTTAGTTCCTCTTCACTTTCTGTCATTAGAGTGGTATTGTCTGCCTGACTGTGGTAGCTGATATTTCTCCCGGCAATCTTAATTCCAACTGGTGATTCATCTAACCCCGCCTTTCTCATGATGTGCTCTGCATATACCTTATTTTTCGCTCTATAAGATGCGCCTGACCATAAGATGCACCTAGTTTTTAGAGGAGGAAAACAAGAAAAAAAAAATACTCTGACTCAAACGGGCACATCATCACAGGCAATTCCCCATCCCTTCCCCATGGGCTGCACATCTGACAGACTTACTGCACACACATATTCGCTCTATAAGACGCACAGACATTTCCCCTTACTTTTGAGGGGGAAAAAAGTGAGTCTTATAGAGGAAAAAATATGGTAAGTTAAACTGGCAGGGCGACAGTATGCAGCCTTGCCAAACTCCTTTCTCAATTTTGAACCAACCAGTTGTTCCGTGCCCAATTCTCACTGTTGCTTCTTCACCCGCATATAGTTTCTCAAGAGACAAATAAGATGGTCAGGTACTCCCATCTCTTTAAGAACTTGCCACAATTTGTTGTGATCCACACAATCAAAGGCTTTAGCATAGTCAATGAAGCAGAAGTAGATGTTTTTCTGGAACTCCCTAGCTTTCTCCCTGATCCAGCGTATGTTGGCAGTTTGATCTCTAGTTCCTCTCCCTCTTCGAAATCCTGCCTGTACTTCTGGCAGTTCTCGGTCCACATACTGCTGGAGTCTGGCTTGTAGGATTTTGAGCATCACTTTGCTAGCATGTGAAATAAGTGCAATGGTGCGGTAGTTTGAACATTCTTTGGCATTGCCCTTCTTGGGGATCGGAATGTAAACTGACCTTTTCCAATCTTGTGGCCACTGTGGAGTTTTCCAAATTTGCTGGCATATTGAGTGTGTCACTTTTACTGCATAATTTTTTAGGATTTTGAATAGCTCAGGTAGAATACTGTCTCCTCCACTAGTTTTGTTGTTGCTCAGACTTTCTTCTATTTCTTTGCACTGTTCATTTAAGAAGGCCTTCTTATCTCTTCTAGCTATTCTCTGGAATTCTGCATTCAGTTGGGTGTCTCTTTCTCTTTCTCCCTTGCCTTTTGCTTCCCTTCCTTCCTCAGCTATTTGTAAAGCTTCCTCAGACAGCCATTTTGCTTTCCTGCATTTCTTTTTCTTTGGGATGGTTTTAGTTGCTGCCTCTTGTACAATGTTGCGAACCTCCGTCCATAGTTCTTCAGGCACTCTGTCTATCAGATCTAATTCCTTAAATCTATTTGTCACCTCTACTGTATATTCATCAGGGATATGATTTAGGTCATACCTGAGTGGCCTAGTGCTTTTCCCTACTTTCTTCAACTTACGCCTGAATTTTGCAACCAGAAGCTCATGATCTGAGCCACAGTCGGCTCCTAGTCTAGTTTTTACTGACTGGATGGAGCTTCTCCATCTTTGGCTGCAGAGCACATAGTCAATCTGATTTCTGTGTTGACCGTCTGGTGATGTCCATGTGTAGAGTCGTCTGTTGGGTTGTTGGAAAAGAGTGTTTGTTATGACCAGCGTGTTCTCTTGATAAAATTCTGCCAGCCTGTGCCCTGCTTCATTTTGTACTCCAAGGACTTTAGAAGCTTCAAAATCCAGAGAGGACAGACCTCTTTGAAGCGGTGGAACCTCCAGCTGCAGTGGCATGACACCTGTAAATGTTTGATATTGCCAATAAAGCTAGGACTTGGTCATGCTTGGAAAAACTCGTGTATAAACCCAAGGGAGGCCGCAAAAGACCGGGAGAGAATGCCAGGAGGACTAGGGGGTTGGCATGTTTACTTGCTCAGGTCCACCACACTGTGCCTGGAAAACAGGATGTACTGACCAGGCTCCAAGCTGGAGGTGGGAGGTGGTCAGCCCCAGTCAGGTCTCCAGATGATCACAGCGAGGAGGAAGAGGAGTTGATATCGCAAAGCTATCAGGCTGGTAATAAATGGATATAGTAAAAGCCAGAAAGAGTCAGAAAACAGATGAGGAAAGGGTACTTCATTGCCACCAAATTACCCTTCAAGGAAATGAAATGATGCAAGACAGATGAAGGTTAAGGAAATACTTCACAGAGGTTATAAGAAAGAAAAACAGACAGGACTTTGTCTTAGCAAATATTTCTCTTAATAGACGTGAAACCAACAGAAAAGCTCAATTCTGCATCCCAATCACCACCCTTCTAAAGCAGGCTGTCCAAATCTAGTGCCCACTAAAGACTACAGCAGCCATCATCCCCAGCCAGCAGAGGGCTACTAGCACCCTAAACCATCAGCCCTGCTCCAGCGGCAGCAGTCTTGATTGTGTACAAGAGGTGTCGAATTGCCAAACCGTTTTGTATGGGGGCCAAAAAAGATTCTTTGGTCCCCTCACTTCCAGACCTGCAGCCCCCACTTCCCCCCAGCCACAAACACACCCTTGTGGCATTAAGGACTGTACCTTGAAGAACTGACTGTGCAAACAAGAGTTTGCTGACAGAGACATCTGGCCAAAGCGGTGCAAACCACAGTTTCCGAACCCACATCAAACCATGGTTTCCATTTTTCTGATTAAAGACAAGTCACCATTTGCAGAGCAACCAGAGTTAGAATCAGAACAGGGAATGGCTGGGCACCAAGATGCATGAACATCTAGGCTGTGCAGAATTGCACCTTTGAGACATGGCTTTGTGTGGGATGCCAAAAACAGAGCAAAAACAAGCACCCAGGTATTTTGGGTTTTTGGCCTACAATTCCCATCAGCCAGCACAGCCAATGTTGGGGATGCAGGAAATTATAATCCAAAACATCTGAATGTAAGATTAAAGCATCCAATGCAATTTTCTAGGAAACATTCTTCAAAATGATTCCTTTTTATGGGAGCCATAAGTTAAGTAAACCTCTTGGTGCTATGAATGACCTAATTCATGTTCAAGTAAAGTATTTTAATGTCTGATTTTATTCTACTGTTGTATTTTACTGTTGCATGCCTGTGTTTATTGTTGCCTATTTCTTTTGAAATGTAAGCCACTCCCATAGCTCAGTATACGTTACAATGCAACAGTAATAATATTTTTATATAAATCAGAGTGCAGATATTGTGTGCCAAAACAGTTTAACTTGTAATACATATGTTTTGAAGCATGCATGAATACATCTTTAAATATATGCATTTTAAGGCTTCAAAGTTTGTTTTTTTAAACATGTCAAACTGTGGATATGTAATGTTCCTTTTGTTAAAATAAAAATAAGTAAGGCTGAAAATTAAATTTAAAACTCCAAAAAGCCTCTCAGAAATGTATCAGAAGCAAAGCAAAAAGTATGAGATTAAGGTTAAAACACACACAAAATGAGTGTGCGTTGCACATTGGAAACATTAATGGGATATGATCTAAGTATCTTGCACAAAGAATCCATGTGTGAATGCTTACAGGCGCACACATTCTCTCCTGTCCCTTGGCTTCATTTCCATTTCAGCCCCTGATGAAGGAATGGCGATTTTCCAAAATGTGTAATAAAAATCCCAACAGGCACACAAGGGTCCCTCCATCCCTTCTGTTGTTTGCCCCAAAAGGTCTGGAAGGCCATGAGGGGCTCAACCCCTGGAAGGGGACACAGGAGGAGAAGAGAGTAAATGCCAGAATTTAATCCATCTGGAAGTAAATTACTCTGGAAGGTGAAATGCAGGGATGGCCTGAGGGAAAGCTGGACATGTTGGCATGGAGAGCGAAGTTCTTCCCCAGGCATCAGAAGGCCACCCCTTAAGAGAACTGGGCATTTTTTGTGGTGGCACCCACCCTCTGGAATGGTCTCCGGATGCAACACACGCTGGGATGGAGACAGTATCACACTGCATCTGGATCCCACCATTTTTGGACTCCTGTGCGGACTTCAAGGCAGCTTCCAAAGCTGTTTTATCTTTGTAACAACACTCCTGTGAGGTAGGCTAGGCCGAGAGGGAGTGACTGGCCCAAAGGCACCAGACAGCACCATGGGCTGGGGCAGGACTAGAACCCAGATCTCCCATCCAACACACTGGTTCTCTCTGGTAACCAGCGGTGTTCCAATTCTGCTCCGTGTTCTGCCTGTTTTCTTGTTTTCCTTCTGAAAGTTGACAGTGCTTGAACCTCTTATAACTCTGTATTTAACTGTGACTTAAAATAACCTGGGGTGGAAATTGCGGGGAAATTTTGTACAGAGAGGGTGCTGTGTTGAAAGACCTGTAAGTAGTTTTGCTTTGCTTACTTGAACACCCATTTGCAAAGCACTAAAGCGTGACAATTACACAGCCAGGCACCCCACAGCTTGTGACAAGTCCCAGGCTGAGTGAAGAAGGCAGTAGCTTTGTCTGAGATGAAAAGGCTAGTTCCCAAATTAACTGGGAGAACCTAATGTCCACTGCTGAGAAAAACAGAACACGGGGAAAAAAACACCCTAGAAAAGAGGGAACACAGAAAGTACCTGCTCCTATGGAAGCACCAACCAAGGCTGTCTCCACCAGTGAGAGAGACTTGGGGGCCGACAGTCTCTCCATCCTACTGCCATTCATTCATTCATTCATTCATTCATTCATTCATTCATTCATCCATTTAGAATTTTTGTATGCCGTCCCATTGCCTGAGCCTCGGGACGGCTTACATAACATAAATAAACAAAATACAAATAGTGCAAATAAAATCCAGATTTACCCTGGCTGCAAATTAAAACCTATAGATGATATTAAAAGTTGTTAAAATATTGTTTAAATGAAAAGGTCTTAGCCTGGCGCCGAAAAGCAAATAACGACAGTGCCAGGCAGACCTCTCTGGGGAGCACATTCCACAGGTGGGGCGCCACCGCAGAGAAGGCCCTCCTCCGGGTACTTTGCCTCCTGATGTCTCTCACCGGGGGCTCCCAGAGGAGGGCCTCTGCTGCTGCTCTCAGGGGGCGGGAGGGCAAATATGGACGCAGGCGCTCCTTTAGGTATCCAGGTCCCAAGCTGTTAAGAACTTTGTAGGTCATAACCAGCACCTTGAATTGAGCCTGCACTTCGATGGGAAGCAAGTGAAGCTGGAAGAGGACTGGGGTTATGTGACAGTAACACCCGGTCCCCGTCAGCAACCTGGCTGCTCTATTTTGCACCATCTGAAGTATCCGGACTGCTTCAAGGGCAGCCCCACGTAGAGCGCGTTACAGAAATCCAACAGGAAGTAACCAATGTGTCACTGTGTCATGTGCATGTGTCATTGTCGGTAGGCAGTCTTCCTCCAGGTAGAGGAGCAGCTGATGGACCAGGTGTAACTGGAGGAGGGGGCTCCTCGCCACCGCAGTCACCTGAGACTCCAGGGACAGCTCTGGGTCAAGGAGCACTCCCAAGCTGCGGACCCCGTCCTTTAGAGGGAGTGCAACCCCATTCAGGACAAGGTCCTTTTAATTCATGCATATTTCTCCGGCAAGAAACCCAACTCTGCAATCTTCTAAGTGCCACAGGTTAAGAGCACCTGCAGCGTCCTAATGAGTCACATGCAAACACCCAGTAAAGGGCTTGGGAAATGGAAAGAGACAAAACACAAACATGGGTGTTTCACCGGATTCACTCAGCTTTCTCCTCATTTAACCACCTCACACTCTGCTTCTTTGCTTAAACTTGGTTGCACTTACAGCTAACTTTCCAACAGGCTCATGACTCCCTTCCACTCTGTCCGCACAACAACCCTCCAAGGTAGGCCAGGCTGAGAGTTAGATAGCTACCCTGTGAGTTTAATGGCTGAGTGGGGAGGGGAAACTGGATCTCCCAAGTCCCAATCCTGTCCTTTAAGCACCACACCACACTGACCTTCTCTCGGACATGCTTCCCCCCCGAGCAAAATATTCTGGATCAGCTTGTGCTCCACAAATCCAGGAAGGAGCATACAGAATAATCTGTACATAAGCTTGGTTATGTATGCAGATTATATTGGATTCGTCTTGACATCAAACTTCTCAAATGGCAGACTCACCTAGCACCAAGTAGGTGAGGGGTTGTTACCCACCCCATTAATGTTCTTCATGTCTTCCCAGAAACTGGAATTCTAAGGTAGACTGTCTCTCTACCTGGAAGTTCTATTTAGATCCCATCCTACCCAAACAGCCTTCCCCAAACCAGGGCCCTTCAAATGTGATCAGCTCCCGTCATCCCCATCCATGTGGCCATTGGGGTGATGAGGGAGCTGCAGCCCCAGGTTGGGAAAAGCTGCTTTTCCCACTTTGTCAAGATCCAGCGTCTCGGGGAAGCGAGCTGCACACAATTAGCAATTCTGCAGCCGAATTTCTGTCTGAAGAAGTGCTATATTTTCATCACTGGAAGGGAAGTAGCCCCAGACCTTTTCAGACAGCTGCAGACTGCCCGGGAGAGATTATCTGCTCAAGCAGCTAATGCAGAGAAAGCCCTGATCAATATTTTAAAAGAAAGTAAATTGACCCTCGCAGTCATTAAGTGATGCATGCAATCCATTTCTTCCAAGGACTCAATGGACGGTGTCCATCCATGTCCTTCCAACATATCCCTTCCCCCCAGCCTAGACACACCACTCTCCTCTTCTCCAAGATCACAGCTTCTCCTAAATCAGAATATTCAGATAAGTGGCCAATTTCAAAGAAGTTTTTGGCTCCCCTTTGCAAAACACTCCTGGATAAACTGATAAATGCTATTTAAGGGGGGGGGGGGCAGGAAGCTAGAAGAACCCTTGTTAAAAGCTAGTTGGCTCTTATGCCCTGCATTTAAATTTTTAACACATTTAAGAAGCCATTGCAAAATTGCTCCAGGGGAAAGTGTGGGTTTTTCCCCTATTTCAAAATGAAACACACGTAAGAGCTAGGAGAACGGAATCACCTACACTCACACACGTGTGAGCAAATGGCGAACTGATTTCTTCATAAATGCAGTGAGAACTTCTTAGAGATCACTTGACACCATTCCTAGAACGATTTCTCCCCGTTCTTGCTTGAATTCGGCTATTGGCCAGGACAGAAATGAGATAAATGATTTGTGTTGCTCCAACCACCAAAAAGGGAGGGCACCATACAAAGCGGAAAAGCCAGTGGAGGGAGGTTGGCACTGGGCATCTCAGCAAAACAACCACTTTGGAGAAGCCCAGTCTTGGCTAAATGAACCTCTCTGTGCTGTCTGGGTTTAAATGCTCCTTGCCTTTACCGGAAGGACTTTTACGCCACTCTTCGGGCAAAAAGAGTCCTAGGCTGGCCTACCTGTTTTTGGTTATAGGGCAGGCAGGGCTTTCTTTAAAGACACAGCATACAAGGAAGAAGGAATGGGGAGGGCAGAGGAGCGAAATGGAGTAAGCTTTCCAGCCAGGCCACCTGTCATTGTCTTATCAGGTACGACATCTTCTCCCCCTCCCCATCACCAAGTGCCCTCCAGATGCTTAGGATTACATTGTCCAGGAGCTCTAACTATTGACCATGCTGCCTGGAGCTGCTGGGAATCATAGCCCCAATTACCACCCTGCAGAGAGAGAGACAGAGAGGGGGAGTGAGGAGGCTGGGAACTTTGACAGGAGAAAAATTTGAGCCAGAGAGCACTTCAAATTGCTTCTCTGCAAACGGGCATTTAACAACACCAGATGTCGTTCTCTTAAACAAAAAGAGAAAGGTCAGCTTACACTCCACATTTTGCTAAATTTCTTTCCATTTCAAACCTCTCGTGGTGGGTAATTGCAGAGAAAGTACGTGGATGCGAGAAAGGCCTCCTGGCTTAGTGGGCAGACAGCGCGGCTGCCATTTCTGTGGCTGCTCTATCCAGTCCACTCTCCGCCTCCTTTCGCTCTTTCTCTCCGTTTTAATTACCTGACTCCTGAAAACATAAGTGATCTATTTACAGCAGTTCAAGGGCGGGGTGACCTCAGCAAGAGCCCCTCCATGCTGCACAGCGAACGGGTGGAAAACAAAGTGTTTGGCGGAGCTATCCACGGCAAAGAACTGAAGGACGCTGGCATAGGGCAATCACACCAGGTACAGGTTTTGGGATCCAGCAGAGCACCGCCTCTGCATGGTGCTGCCTCAGAAGGCTATGAGAAGCCCGGGCGAAATAAATCCCACATACAGAAATGGCCGAGCTGGATTCAGCAGGACTTAAGTTTAGACTCACCGGGTACACAGAGTATGGACAAGGTGGCTTGCCCCAGTATTACAAGGGCAAAACACGACAATAAAAGGACAGGTCACCATTGCCCAAGACAAGACACCTCTTGTCAGTCCTGAAAAGCTGTGGCGGCCAGCGATAAACAGAGTCTAGACATCTCCATAAAACAAGCCACACACACAGAAACTAGAAAGACAAGGGAGGTGGGTGGGAAGAAAGCGCGTGGAAACTTTGTCTGCCGTAAAATAAAAGGGTTTAGGCAATTATGGGGTAGTCGCTAGTGTACCGGTTGGAACAGGTTTGTTCGGGCTTGCAGCCTGTGTCGGCTGTGTTCTCAGAAATGCCCTGCAGTCCTTTGTACCCATGGGTTCCGTTCAACTTTCCCCAACCTAGGGTGCAGAAGACTACAGCTCCCATCAGCCCCAGCAACCATGGCCAGTGCTCAGGCCAATGTCCAAAAGACCTGGAGGGCACCAGCTGGAGGAGGACTGGTGGGAAAGTGAAGGTCAGTCCAGCTGCCTCTCTTCGCCACCACAACGTGAATTGAGCTTCCGGCTTCAGAAGCAGTATACCCCGACTAACTGGATTCAGAGAAGCAACAGGCAGGGTGTGGGCCCAATGGCTTCCAGGAGTTTCCATAACCAGCTGCCAGGCCTACACTGGAGCCAGGGTGCAAAACTAGTCCGACTGAAAGGACATTCTAAGGTTCCTTTGTTTCCTCATTCGAAGGAATGAGGGGAGAGAAAGAGAAGAGAGCAGAGAAACTCACGTCACCGGGCACGTTAGCCAAGTAGCACCTCCATGCACAGAGGCAGTCTACCTTAGAATGGCCGGGTACTGGCAGTCAAGATAGAACCAGGCCCGCAGCCCTTGTGTCCTTTCCTGGGGCCGATCCTGTTCAATCTTTTCATTAACGACAGGGAAGAAGGGGTGAACAGTCTGCTGATCAGATTCGCAGACGGTACTAAAACTGGGGCAGTGGCCACAACTGAGGAGCAGGTACTCCAGATCCAGAAGGATCTGGACAGACTATGGAAGTGGGCAGGAGACAACAGGATGGCGTTCAGTGTGGATAAGTGCAAGGTCTTGCACTTGGGGCAGAGGAATAGGTGTCACAAGTACAGGTTATGGGACAAGTGGCTGGAGAGCAGCACTTGTGAAAGGGACCTCGGGGTGCTGGTTGACTGCAGGCTGAACATGACCCAGCAGTGGGATGCAGTGGTCAAGAGGGCGAACGCCACCCTTGGTTGCATAGCTTTGTTGCTACCACTCCATAAAACTCCGGCAACTGGAGTATTGTGCTCAGTTTTGGGTCCCTCATTACAGAAAGGATATAGCCAGGTTAGAATCAGTGCAGCATAGGGCCACAAGGTTGGTGGCCGGTTTGCAGGGGATGGGGTACGAGGTGAGACTGAGAGAACTGTGTCTCTCCAGCTTGCAGAAGAGGAGACTCAGAGGGGATCTGTTGGCAACATACAGGTGTGTGAGGGGTGGTCACATGGAGGTGGGAGAGACCTGTTCTCACCTGCAGAGGAGGGCAGGACGCGCTCCAACTGAGTCAAGCTCAGGGAACCCAGGTTCAGTTCGGAAGCCAGGAAGCACTTCTTGACAGTGAGGACCCCGAAGGTGTGGAATGGGCTTCCACGAGAGGTCATTGAGGTCCCATCGGTGCGGGTGTTCAAGGATAGAGTGCACATGCACATGGTGGGCACATTGTGAGAGTAGCTGGCTGGAGCCGGGGGTCAGACTAGATGGCCCGGGAGACCCCTTCTGACTCGCTCTGCTTCTATGTTCTTTACTGTCCTTGACTCCAACAGGCATGGAATGTGGACTGGGACCCCCCATCGGGTCTGTGTGTTCTCATGAGCCAGGGATGCCTCGCCCGGAACTACTTTCCTCGCGCAGAGGCCCCAGCAATCCCAACCCTACGCACTCACACACGCGGCTTGCTAATTTTGATTCTGGGCCTTTCTTTGGGAGGATGTTTTGCATTCAACGGGGCTGACACCCAGCAAGCGGAAAGAATGGCGCTCCTCGCTGGAGTTTTGTCCAGGGGGGCTCTGTTCCGCCCGCAAGCACGGGAAGCATCCGGGGGGGTTGCCTGGCGATCTGACCTCTGCTCGCTCAGCAGCCGTCCCCAGGGATCAGAGCGCGGCCTCGGCAGCGTGGCTTTCTAACCTCCATCATTCTTGCTCACGTCCGTGTTTCCAAGGCCACCCACACCGGTGCCTGCCTCCCACTCTCGGCTGTCAAGGCCGACCGGGTCTCTCACTCAGGGGGCACAAGAACGAACGCTAAGAGCAGCAGTGCCAGTGACTTGGGGATGATGGGAGCTGTGCTACATTTGGAGACAATCCCTTCTGCAAGAGGTTGGCTTTCTCAGAGAAACACACACTTGCAAGACTTGGGCTCTCCTGCTTGGCTAGAGGGAGGGGACGGACCACGATCCAGTCCCCTGGGGCTCCACACACCACCATTTTTGGTGGTCTTCTGGCTTTTGTGCACCACCCCTCTCAAAATGGCTATAACGTCTCTCCGAAGGGCTTTCTTCCCAGCAGGAAGAGAGCTAGACAAACACAACAGTGTATTTCATTCAATTAATTCTCCGAAAATGAATCTGTTCCTGCGGCTCAGAGAAGCGCAACCCCTGAATGAGTTGTATTTCCATGCCAGATTGACTGGCACACAACCAAGCTGCCTTACGGACCGTCAGTTCATCACCATCAGCTTTGTCTCCCTGACTTTCCAGGACCTGAGGGCAGAAAGGGGGATTCCAGGCTATTCCACAGGGAGCTTCCAGACCCTGAAATATTCC
Source organism: Varanus salvator macromaculatus (assembly GCA_023646645.1). NCBI lineage: Eukaryota > Metazoa > Chordata > Lepidosauria > Squamata > Varanidae > Varanus > Varanus salvator. Next base: position 5,687,141 of record JAIXND010000802.1, on the reverse strand, counting down.
TGCGTTCGGCACACAACCAATCCATTATGAAGCCTTTTCTTAAAGCATCACATTCAAACAGCACCAGAAGCTGGATCCAGAGGATCCCTGGAAACCCACATCCTGCCTAATCCCACAGGGAGGTTACAAATCTGGCACACACAATCCCACAGCAACAGGTAGTCACTGGGTGGAGGCCGGCCTCCATCTGGCAGTTCCTCCCAGCTATTGTAAGTCGGAAGCACCAAAGCCAGAGACGGGTTCCATGCAGGGAGCTCTACTAGTCCAGTATGCCCACGACTCGGCCAAACTTTGGATGCCAGGAAATGCGTATTTCTTTTCTCAGGCATTGCCATGGGCTGTCTTGTTGATGTTTTGTGCATGGGAGATAAACACTTTTGGTACCATGTGCTCTTTGGTTTGTTTTGTGCATCTCAATGCATGGTTTATACGACGACCTGTGCAAAGAGAGGGACAGGGGGAGTGCATCCCTGTTGGTTCTCCTGGACCTCTCAGCGGCTTTCGATACTGTCGACCATGGTATCCTTCTGGATAGGCTGGCGGGATTGGGAACAGGAGGCACTGCTCTGCGGTGGTTCCACTCCTATCTGGTAGACCGATTCCAGAAGGTGGTGCTGGGGGACGATGGCTCTGTGCCATGGCAGTTTTGCCATGGAGTTCCTTAGGGGTCCATTTTGTCCCCCTTGCTATTCAACATCCACATGAAACTGCTGGGAGAGGTCATCCGGAGGTGTGGGCTGCGGAGTCATCAGTATGCTGATGATACCCAGCTCTACCTCTCGTTTTCCACCGATCCAGGTGAGGCAGTGGCTGTACTGAACCAAGGCCTGGCCGAGGTGATGGGCTGGATGAGGGCCAACAAACTGAAGCTCAATCTAGACAAGACGGAGGTCCTTTTGGTGGGCGGTTCAGGTTTTCAGGTAAGTCATTTTGGCCCTGTCCTGCATGGGGTTGCACTCCCCCTAAAGGACGGGGTCCGCAGCCTAGGAGTGCTCCTCGACTCAGAGCTGTCCCTGGAGGCCCAGGTGACGGCAGTGGCAAGGAGCGCTTTCCTCTAGCTTTAGCTGATCCATCGGCTGCATCTGTTCCTGGATGAACACTGCCTAGCAACGCTGACACATGCTCCGGAAAATTCCCGGTTGGATTATTGTAATGCGCTCTATGTGGAGCTGCCCTTGAAAATGGTCTGGATACTTCAGCCGGTTCAAAACAGAGCTGCCAGGCTGCTGATGGGGACCGATCATCATTCTCATGTAACGTCGGTCCTCTACCAGCTTCACTGGCTTCCCACTGAAGTCTGGGCTCAATTTAAGGTGCTGGTATTAACCTGCAAAACCGTAAACAGCTGGGGCCCAGGATACCTGAAGGAATATCTTTTTCCCTATATGCCCTTGTGCCCCCTAAGATCTGCAGAGGAGGCTCTGCTCTGGGAACCCTCCCTGAAGCAGGTAAAGAGGGTGTCTATCCAAAGAAGGGCCTTCTCCGCAGTGGCACCCAGACTGTGGAATGTGCTCCCCAGAGAGGTTCGCCTGGCACCAACTTTATATTCCTTTTGGTGCCAGGTGAAAGCTTTTCTATTAACCCACTATTTTAAGGATTAGGAATGTTAATTGGGTTCAAATATTTACAGTCTCATTTTGTTTGTGTTGGTATTGTGCATGTTGTTATTTATCATTTTTATTGCTGTGTTTATTTATTAATTCTAATTCTTGTAAGCTGTCCTGGGATGATTTTCACATAGGACGGGGGTAGAAATATTTTCAAACAAACCAACATGAGTGGCCCATTTTTTTCCTTCTCTTCTAATGAATTAGGAACACTTGTTGTGGATCTTGGCATGTGGAGAAGATGGCCCCCCAAGCGCTTTCTCTGTGGGAAATCAAGCAAGGGAGGGAGGTGGGGGGATGGAGCGGAGAGAGACAGAGACACAGCCTTACTTTTGGAAGGGACTTTTGGCTAGTCATGGGCTCTTGGCCTAACCTACCCCACAGGGTTGTTGTTGCCCTCTTCAGGAAATCTAATGGTACAATGGTGGGGAAAGCATTTGATGGCTTGGAATCATGCAGAAGCACTGAGGCAACAGTCACTGGTTTGTGTGTGCATGGGGGGTGGAGGGGGGGCGGCGGCGAGGAAGGAAGGAAATTGCACCGGAAGGGGTGTGTAAGCCGCATCTCAAATTGCCTCGTCAGATTTACCAACATTCCTGAAGCAACCTAGCTCTGCAGCTTCTTGGCAAGTCTTGCATAATCCAGACAGGCGGAGGAAGGGCAGGGTGAGGGGAAGAGCACCGCCGGAGGAACGGGTTGTCTGCGAAAGCTGGCACAAAACTCCAGCATCTGCACGGCCTGTTCTGGGGCACAGGCTAGAATTCTGCTTTCCACCCACCTCTGTGCTCCCTACATTGTCTTGATGCCACCCTCTGCATTAAAACCTCGCCAAAGGAGTGCTTTGAGGGAAAATACAGGGAAGGTAGACGGGGGGAAGCCACTGCCAAGAGACGGTGGTCTCAGAAGGAAGCCTGTGCTCCCTGCAGGGAAAAAATCACAAGCAGGTGCAGAGCACCCCCCCAGGCCAGGTGGTCCTTTTTTGTGACGTGTTGCTGGGGGAACCCTTCAACTGTGCCACGCACCCCTCACCTGCAGCAACCCTGGGGCAACCAGGGGACTCCCACAGCCCCTGTAGGAACTCTTTCGACTCCACCCTGAGCTCGGTCACAGCTGTGGCCCCATCTCTTTTCACCCACGGATCACTGTGACCACAGACCAGGTGGGAGGGGAAGACTGCCGCTGGAGAGCCTAGCTGGCAGCTAAAATACTCTTTCCATCCATGACCTTTACTGGCTTCATCCAGGATGAGACATGGAGATTAGAGAGTGTATATGATTACAACCTTGGACAAGCTTAGAGATTCACCTTTTCTGAATCAAAAGGTGACTCCAGATGTTACAGACTCTCGGGAAGACTGAGAGTGGAAGCCCCCAACACCTGGGCAGCGACACAAGCCCTTGTTTCTCTTCCAAACCCAGCAGGGTAATCCATGGTTCTCCAGCTATCTCACTACTACAAGGACCATTATGTTTCCCGAGTTGGCCAGGTCTAATTGGATTTGCTCTCCAACAGCCTCTGGATGGTGTGTGTGTGTGTGTGTGTGTGTGTGTGGATTACCTTCCCCCACACACTCAATACTTTCAGCCACATTCTCATGTCAACAGCTCTCAAATTAATGTAGAAATTAGATGGGCTGCACTTAAGGGCAATCGTGTTACCAAAGCGACACAGACCAGAATTAGCCGAGCTGATCTCTCCTGCACGTCGCATGTTCCACCGCAAAGAAGCTGAGATGGCAACCAGGAGGAAATGGCTACTGTGGGCCCCCTGAATAGGGGGGCGGGAGGAGAGAAAGAAAAGAGGAAGCCCGACTGGAGCATTAACCGTCATTCCCCACCCCTCATTTGCTCAGGTACTTCCTACAAAAGCCCAAAGCAAAAGATAAAGGCCCCAAGTACGACAACGTTCATTCCATGGTGCCATCACCTAAATATGTCAACAAAGGAAGACACCAAAGTGGTGGCTTTTCTGCATCCTCTGGCGCCGTCATCCAGTCAAAGGGAGACTGCAGCCATAAAACTGGACGATGACTAAGGTTTGGAGGGGCAGCAATGAAGAACCGAGCCAAGATTATCCAGTGGCAGGACATTCCGCTGGCAACCGAGGCCAGAATCATTCACACTCTCATGTTCCTAAGTACTTGTGTGGGTGTCAAAGCTGGAAGTGGGCAGGAAGAAAATGATGCATTCAAAACTTGGTGCTGGGGAAGAACTTTGCAAATATCCTTGGGCCTTAGACCAAATCAAGCCAGAAGCTTCCCCAGAAGCAAAAATGATAAAACGGAGGCTCTCCTGCTTCTGACACAACACGAGAAGACAAGACTCCCTGGAGTTACGCTTGGGGAAGCCAAAGGCAGGAGGAGGAAAGGAAGACCAAGCAGGAGATGGATCAGTTTCACAAAGGAAGCCATAGCCTGGAGTGGCCGAAAGCTAAGCAGGGCAGTCTAGAAACAGAGAAACTGAGTGACTCAGAAGGGGCCATCTAGTCTGACCCCCGGCTCCAGGCACTCTGCTCATGACATGCCTACCATGCGCATGCCTAGCCTATCCTTGAACAAAAGGACCTTTGGAAGGGCTCTCATTCATGGGGTCGCCCTCAGCCAAAGATGACCCAGTGGCTCACAACCACCACCATGCTCTTTTCCAGCTCCCATTTAAAATCTTTTGATTCATGCGCGGTTTTTATGGTTGTTACGGCACTGAAGGCCCGCGTGATGCCTTTATGGACCCTTGGAATGGAGCCACTAACACGGTCGCTCTTGAGGACCTTCTCTGCATGTACAGAGCCAACGGAGCAAAGAGATCCCTCACTCCTTGATTTGCTGGGGATCAGCAGCAATGAAACGGGTGAGGAGACCAGAACAGCGCTGTGTGAGACACCTATGGCAAACTTGAACACACACAGGCCTGACAGGTCGAATCAGCCAGAAGAGCTTCTCTGGCTGGCCTCTGGCCTTCCACAGGGAGGTCCTCAGCCAAGAGTTGGTGCACAACCCAGGAAGATCCGTTGCAGAGTCAGGCCCCTTCTGGCTGAAGCCACTAAGAGAGTCTAATGATGCACCTGCTGCAGCACCATGTCCTACGATGGTTGATTCCCCTCCCCTCCGGCTACCGGAGGAGGCAGCCAAGAGCCCTGGACAAGAGCAGCAAAGGCGTGGTGTGTATGAACTCCAGGGATGGGGAGGACGGTGCATCCCAGTTCGTGGGGTGGCGGACATGAGAGAAACATAGAAACAGAGCGAGTCAGAAGGGGCCTCCCGGGCCATCTATTCTGACCCCCGGCTCCAGCCGGCTCCGCTCATGACGTGCCCACCATATGCGCATCCAGCCTATCCTTGAACACCCGCACCGATGGGGCCTCACCACCTCCCGTGGAAGAATATTCCTGGGGAAGGCCAGGGGGATCCTCCGCCCAAGCCGGCTTTGGACCCTGTGCTCTTGAAAACCCCACAGGCAGCATGTCAAAACAGCAGGCGAGCCCCCCAGCAGTGCACACCCGACAGCCCGCCTGCATCGCGGCTGCCGAGCACCACGAGAGAGGGAAGAGCCGCTGGCGTGCTCGCTGGGCGTGAGGAAAGCCTTTCCCAACACATGTCAGACGGAGGGAGAGGCAGGCTGGCCGTGTTCACCTTTGGATCCCTGCCCGGGGTTTGCTCGGTTAAGCATCTGGCAGGGCGCGCCGGCTGGCTCCCCTCCAGGAGAGCTTTTTTCTCACTCTGAATGCTGCTCCAGCCCAGCTGATTGGCTGCGGCTTTGGCAAGCAGATGCTGGGAAAAAGGGAACACAAGAATGTAAACAAGACGGGTGAACCGGAGACATGAGACGGGGCTGTCCCAGGCAGGAGGGCTTGGCAGAACCACCCGCGACTCTTTCGCCCTGGCTTCCAGAGTGCCGCGTGGTGTTTCCTGACCGCATGGTCATGGGCTCGCCACATCCGGAGGAGAGTTCTGCACCCTGCACTTTGATCACGGCCCACTGTGGGTCGAACCCCTTTCTAGGCATCGGGCGAGTTTCTGCGACAGGGACAAATGTCCGGTGTAAAGCTCCGGGGAATCCTTTAGGAGCACGGGCAAACGGGTCCAAAACCAGTCTGCTTTTCGGAATGGCGATGGAACTTGGGAACAGAAAAGCTTGAGTTCTCCAAGGCAGGAGGGGGGCAGAAGTGCTGAGGAAGGGGCCCAAGGGAATGGGGCAAGAATTCCAGGAAACCGTGAGAATGGGACTGCCACAGATACAAGAAAAAGGATGCCAAAGAAGCAACATCACCTAAGCGGCTTAGGGACAGGGTGCAAACAGGGTAGATCTTCCACCCACCCTAGCAGGAACTCAGAAAGAATTAAGACACTCTCAGCTCTGCCAAGCTCCTGCCCATAACATTTTCCCAGCATGAGTTTCCATGCAAAAGATGTGTGAATTTTGCAAAGGAAACAGCACCTAAATACAGCCTTTGTGGGTTCAGGGGTTCTCCCTCATATTCCAGGCAGGCCACTCCCTCCAACATGCAACAGGCTAACCACAAACACCCCCACAAGGAACTGAAACACGTGGCGTGTTCGTTATCGGGCCCTCTGCCTGCCACTCCCCGGTTATCTATTCTTCTCTGCCACCTCACTGTCTAGATAATGTAAAAAAAGGAAGAGATGACTTTTTTTTACACTGGGAGGTTCATTTCAAAGGGCCTGCAGGACTCTGTGGAAAACAGGGTGCAGTAACTCATGCAGAGAGGCAACAGGCAGATTCGTTCGAGGGTGGGTGAGTCTGCTGCATCCAAAGGCAGAAGTGACTGTGGTTCTCTACCAGCCAAGCACCAACAGCCCTCAGAGGGATGCAATGGGAAAGCTCTCTGCGCGGGAGGCAAAGCAGTGACCTGGGCCCCACCAAAGGCAGAGGCGGGCAAAACTTCATCCCAAAAGCCTCCAGACTTTTGGAGAAGCACCTCTTTCAGCCTGCATTGCAAAGCAAATATCCAGGGTCATGCAAAAAGGGGGGGGGGGCAAAGCCACCACCGCTGCTCCCTTCCAGCTCTCTGATTCTATGATGCTTTCAAAGGCAGCCTTCTGGTGGCCTCCCTGAACAGAAATGATCAGTAAAAACCTGCTTTCCCCAGGAACGACCGCAACATCCTTTGCACCATTCCTAAGCAGGGACAAGAGAACCTGAAACACCCACGAGATTCCAAAATGCAGATTCTGGAGGGAAAAGAGATGGACGGATGCAGCAAAAGAACCCCAGAATCTCTTTCTGGAACCCCTGGAAAAGGCCGAGGTATTTTTGCTAGTCTGTCATGGCAAAAGCCACCCCCTTCTCTCCATCTGGATTCCATCTGCTGCTATTTGGACAGAAAGGAGCAGGGGGCATTTCCCCATCAACCCCCCCTCCCCTCTAAATTCCCAGTGTATTTACAACTCGTACTTCAAAGGCACCTATCCCTCTGCGGGGGCTGGGGTGCAAAGGGCCATTTCCTTCTATTAGCTTTAAGGCTTTTCGGACTCAGTACCCCGTCTGAGCTGATCAAACAGGGCAGCCGGAAAGGAGACGGCCGGAAAGGCAGGGGGGTTGTCAGAAAGTGGGGAGGGTAGGCTTTTAAAACAGGTTTCTGGGTGCGGGAAGCTGGTGCTTTCAGATTCGTGCCTTCCCTTCCTTTGGCCCGCGGTCGGTGCCCTGCAGCGACTGTTGGAACGAAATTAAGCGGAGTTCAAAGAAAGGTTTAATGTGGATAGGCATGGTGATGGGCATCTCGTGCACAGATCCTGTGGACTGCTTCCCCTACACAGAGGAGGCGTGACAGAGAACATCTGCAAAACATCTCTCAGAGTATATCCCCCTGCAAAAGGTGTGTATCAGAAGATAAGGCCAGACCAGGGAGAGAAAGACAGAGAGCAATGATGCAGAAGAAAGTTGCGCTTCATTTTAGACACGAGAATTTAGCCTTGGTAACTCTAAACAGAGCATGACATCTGGAGCAACGAAACGCAAACTTCTGTATCGCACAGAACTCTTTCGGAAGCTGACAGGCAGAGCAAAAAAGACCAGTCTTGGGCAATTATTTGCAAGCGTTCCCTACAAAGGAATCAGGCTTTGCTCGATGAAATAAGAGTGCCACTCAAAAACAGGACAACATCAAGATTGAAGAAAACGCATCTAGCAAGAGCCGCTGGGCTTAACCCTTCCTAAAAGAACTCATTCTCATGCTCACAAACACCCTTCTAAGATGGCGTTTGGTATTGCTCCTTCTCTGTTTAAGCTTGCCCGTTATAATTCTCAGTGCCTGCTTTTATAAAACAATGAGACCTGCCTAAAACTGAATAAATTTTTAACTAGGAAAATTAACTGGCACAGCACGAGAGAGAGAGAGAAAGAAAAAGAAAAAGAAGAAAGAAATTACACATACCACTTCCCCTCTTATCTCACGCCCAAAATACCAGGGGCCCCCGCCACGTGTCCAGGCTGAACCCAAACCCATAGCTGACAGCTTGCTTCTGTTTCAGAGACAAAGTTTGCTGTTGAGAATCAGCAAGTTTATTTTCTGAGAACTCTATGATCCCTCCCTCCCCTCTCAAATCGTTTCTGATCTAATTAAAGCTCATCACAGAACCAACGCCAGAACAAGTTTGTTCTAAATAGCAGGGGTTTTATTGCGGCATCCTGGCTGACACTGGTTGGTTTTGCCCGGGGAAAAATATTTTCAGTCTAATAAGCTTCTTTTGCGGACTTTGACATTGCCGGATTTCAAATGGAAAAATTTGGACTCTCTCCTTTTTTTTTTTTTAAAGAAAACCCTTCTGCTCCCCAGAACAGGGCTGGGCAGAATTCAGGCTTGCTGAATTGACTCCATTTTCTTCCTCGAACTCTGAGCCAGAAAGAAAAGAGTTACCCCAAAGGTAGGAACTGAGCTGCACTCCTGGTTCTGGACACCTCCAACCCTTGCTGGTCTCTCCAAATGTTCGTCATTTGGAGAATTTGAGTGGGGGGACAGTCGTTTTGTTCTTGCTGTTGCTAAACCACCCAGAGGCAGGAACCCTGGCTCGGCGGCCTCAAATCACACACCTGCCCACCTTCCCCCGTCCCTGCCGCAGACCATGCAAGCGGCACTTCTAAGCATGTGCAGAGTGCGTTTGCTGCCCAGGCTGGCACACTGAGCTAATGGTTCACCCCTTGGGAAATTAAGCCATGGAATGGTGAGACCCCAAAACAGCAGAACAAGATGAGCCTTTGAATCAATCACCTCCAGTATCTGCACCTTTGCAGGTGAAAACCTTGCCACATCCAGCCACGAGCCCAGTCCAGTGCTCTCTAGGAACAAGAGTAGTTCAACACAGCTGAAAGCACCCCCCCGCCCCCCGCCGGCTGGCCCAACACGTCTGGGCTCTGCTGTAAGGTGAGTTCCCCCACAAGCTCCCCTAGGTAATGCTAAAGCTGTTACTGCAGAGCTGTCTCACCTTTTGCCAGGTGAGTTCCAAGAAAAAAGCCGTCCTTGGGCCAACCTGAACCTTTTGCTCATTCATTCACCTGCATGACACCAAGTTCTAGTAGGAGGCATGCAAAAGGAAACGATCCAACAGCATTCTTTGACCCCGTGCCTTGTTTTAGAAGCCATCGCTCCCCGTGTGCGAGCTTCCCCTCCCCCGCTCGTCTAGCTGCACATCTCCAAACAAACATACCACCTGAAAATCAGCGTATTGGGATGTTTGCATCTATTCATAGCGCCAAAATCTGCTAGGAAAGGCTCAGAACACGTGGCAGGCAGGCAGGCAGGCAGGCAGACAGACAAACACTGGCCATTTGGATGTCGAGGTCTGGTTCTGCTCCCAGCTTAGCTCCCCCAGCTTTGAGCAAAAGGCCGAGCTTCCCCCTTGTACGCCCTTGGAAGAATATCTACCCGGTGAGCAAAACATCATTTTAAATGTCACATCTCACTGATACAACACCCAGAAAAGAGCTTTAGTTAGGACCATCTTGCAAAGATGCACTGTTTGAACAGCACCGAGTAGTCCAACAGGTAAGCTTCACCACCAGAGTGACGAAGTTTGTTGGGCTTCCTCAGATTGCGGTGTGGGGAATCCAGACCCAAACGCCGCTACATCCACGTGAAAAACAAGATGGAAACACGGTTCTAGCCCTCATCAGCTGGAAAGATAATCTGAAAAGCGACGCCTAATGCAACTTGCACCAATAGGGTGGGGTGGTGACCAGAGCACTGCCACCCCCCCCCACCCCCCGCCGCAAAGATTAACACAAGCAGCTTTAAAAATACAAGTCACTGGACAGAACTGCACAACAGGAATGCGGATTGCGGATTCTCCATCTCCGGAGAGCAGAATCAGTTGCGCTGGCGAAGGCTCATGGGAGATTCCATTCAACGCACCCAGGCCATGGAAGGCTATGCTGGCATTCAAGGGGCATTTGCCCACTTCCAGCACCGATTTAATCAGGACCGCATCCCCTGGACTGGAACGCGCCACAAGCACCCGCGGAAGTCAACCAGCAAAGACATTTCGCGGCGATGTACCTGTTTGAATTGCTCCTCGTAGGTCCAGTCTCCGTGGTCCAGGCCCTGGGGCTGCACCTGCAGCAGGCCTGCCTGGGTGACGCCGGAAGAGAAGCGCTCGTGCCCCCCCGGCATCCTGGAAGGCTCCCCTCTGTACTGCGGCAAGGGGGGCTGCTTCCGAAGGAGCTGGGGACCCGAGCTCGACCTAGCCGCCTCTCCAGAACCCGGCGCTTCCTCAGTCATTTCCTCGTCCTCTTCGTAATCTTCCTCCTCCTCCTCCTCCTCGCCCATGTCTTCTTCGAAGTCCTCGCTCCATTTCCCTTTCCTGAAGAGGAGAGAAGAACAAGGATCCTCAGGCACGCCTGAAGTCCAGCCTACCTGAAAGATAGAAGGATCGATCCCTCTGCCACAGAGGGGAAAGGTGGAAAGACCTCAAGAAGATCCACAAGATCCTTGCCCCTTCAAATCTAACCGGTTCCCCCAATTTCCGTCCAACTGCCAGGGGCCTTCTCAAGCCAGCCAAGGTATTCTGTAATTCACGCACTGCCAGTCACTCCAACGTTAAGGACTGAAGTGGCTTTTTATAGATCCAACGGGATGTTGGCATCTGCTTGCTCATGGCCACCCTACACACGGCAAAAGGTTTTAGGACATGCAGCATTCCCCCTGGCGCTTTCCCGGTTCTCTGCTTCAAGCATGTGTCACCACTTGGGAACATGTCCCACTCTCCCCCGTGGCCGTCCACCCGGGGCCAAGCTGCATTCCAGAGTGGACCGGGCTGTGGATCTTCTTCCAGCCCCCAGAATCCCCTTCCAGCATGGCAAGAAGGTTGACCTCTGCAGACAGACGTTCCCTCTGACTCTGGAGCAAAGGGAGGGGCTGTTTGTGGCTTCTGCAAAGGAAAACAAGTCAGGGACCCAAACACTTCGGGGCTAGGTCCTCTCCTTCCAAGCTTTGTATACCGAACATCTTTCCAGGGATATGAAAGCCCCGAGACCATTTGTATCGGTCAATTTCACCTGACTGCACGCAAGAACGCTGCGATGCTTGGGCTGCAGCCACAACATTTCTCCATTTCTGGCTTAAAGTTGAGCAGCCCTGTATTCAAATCCTGCCTTGATGGTAAATGAATACCCCCCTGAACACAGAAATACTGTCAAACTACCTTAACTCCAAAGTATTCCCTGGGAATGTTAAATCCCCAAAGAACAACAGGCCTCATTAGCTCGGCCTTTCCTACATGGGGAGCCCTCTGGAGGTGCTGGATTGCAATTCCCATCATTCCCAGCCAACATGGCATTGGGGGAGGCTGCCTGGGTTAAATCTGGTTAGCAGTACAAGCTCACTTGCAATGAAACCGGTTCCTGGAAGTTCTATGCAGCTTCTCTTGCTAACAGACACAAATTTTCAGTTTAGAAAATAAGTGAGCCGTTTTGGTTCCGTCTGGGACAAAAGACTCGATGCGGAGCCCTCAAACCTTACTGGAGCTTACTCCTGAGTAAGTACAAGCAGAGCTGCTGCCCTACTGAGACGTTGCAAGATGCATCCTTAGTGGGAGCATCACATACAAGGGGCCCTGCAAAGAGTGGTCTCCAGAACCCCCAACACACCAAAGAGGCAACACTCGGCTCAGAATTTTGTGGCTCAGAACTACACAAGCCTGGCCCTCACACCCTTTTAAATGCTGTGTGTTGCTGTTGTTATGGCTTGTTTTGTTCTTTGGTGTTTTGTTCTTTGCAAGCCGTCCAGAGACTTTTAGTAATGGGAGGGCATATAAAACCTGTAAACAACAAATAAATAAATAACCTGGAAATTCTTAAAGTAGGATCAGGAACTCAATCAAAAGTTTGAGGCATTAAAAACTAGCCAGACTGGTTCTGCCTCAAGAGCGGTGATTTTTATTGCCTTCTGTCCCCAACATGAGGGGCCCAGAAGCCGGCGGACGGGGAGACCAGCATGCGGGTTGTCCGCAGAAGAGGAATTTTTTCAGGGATTCCCTACCCCCACCACTAATCACCTTTCCTTTCTCATTAAGTTCAAGCGAGAAATTTATTCTATAAATTCTATAAAATGTCCCATCTCAAGACGGTACCTCTTCCCTTTCCTTGCCTGAACTTGTTTCAAAAGGAGGAGACCCAGAGTACATAACCCAGTTCATGCCTCTTGGTTGCCACAGAAGCATTTATTATATTTATACTCCACCTTTGTACCTTTCTAGGAACGCCAGGCAGCTTACACTATCCTCCTCCTCCACTATCCTCTCAACAACAACCCTGTAAGGTAGGTGAGGCTGAGAGCCAGGGGCTGGCCGAAAGTAACCTAGTGGGCTTCCTGGCCAGGTAGGGACTTTGGATGTCAGTCCTATATTCTAACCATCAAGCTACACAGCCTCTTGTGAATCATTGCTCCTATGGGACAGGGGTAGATCTGGGGCTGCTTCAAGATTAAGGCCAAAATGCTTGATTTTGATTCTCCTCAAAATCGGGTGACCCGGCGGCAGTTTATTAATGACATTGTTTACCACTCTGCATCCGAAGAGGTGCAGGTCGCAGAGTGCTATTTCCCCTCTCCAGCCAACCGATTTTCTCACCGAGGGGCTCGTGCTAGCACTTACATCTCCTCTTCCTCGGAGCCTCCTTCCTGAAGGTAATCTTCCTCTTCCTCCTCCTCCTCAGCACCACCTCTGGGTTCTTCCTCCTCCTCCTGCTCCTGCTCCTCCTGGGAATGGCTCTCCTCCGACGCTGCCGGGCTGGTGGCCTGGCTGAGGCCTGCGGCTGCGGCCCGCATGGCTGCCAGCGCGGCCATCTGGGCCCTCTGGATTCCAGCTGGCTCTGTTTCCCCCAGTCCCTCCACAGAGAGAGGATTCTGGCTGGGGCCCCGGGGCAAGGTCGGGGCCCCGGGGGCCAGCAGGGCAGCGGTCTGGCTAGGCGCAGGGGGCAGCAGGGATGGCGGCGGCGGCGGCGGCGGCGGCGGCTGCTGCTGCTGCTGAGCCTCCCTCTCCTGCTGCAGGCGGGCACGTTGCTGGCGCTGCAAGTTCTCCATCACTGCCTGCAGCTTCATGGCCCTGCCTGCAAGGGGCAGCACCCAGGCAGAGGCCCCCGGGGCCTCGGGGGCAGCGTGGTGCTCCAAAGGGGAGGGAGCCGCCTGCTGCCTGGGAGGCGGAGGGGCCGTTGGGCAACGGCTGGGCGGGGTTGACGTGTGAGGGATGCTGAGCGAGCGGGGTCCCTCTGCCCCAGCGGTTTGGGGAAGCGGGTGCAGGGACCCAGAGGAGCGTGCGTGCCCCCAGCCGGTCCACGGATGCGGAGAGCTCTAAAGGCAGAGTTGGGCAGGCCCACGGAAAAGCCACATAAACCAGAATGGGGTTTTCACACAGCAGCAAGGGAAAGGGAGTCAGTCCTTGTCGTGCCACCTGGAAGCGAAAACACGGCCCAATCCAGTGCTTCTGCTGAGCGCCGTTCCATCCAAGGGAGCTGAAGACGGGACCTGAGTGGTGCGGGTTGTCCTCCTCCTCTCCTTCATCTAGGTGTCAATGAAAAGGCTGTCGCAGAGAAACAAAACGCAGCAGCACACATTAGCACAATGAGGACTAGAAACCTGAATTGCAAAAGGTTGGTTTCCTCATTTCTCAGGAGCAGTCCTTGCCCTAGAGAAGGACTGTTTGGAGGAGGAGCACAGCCATGAAGTGGAGCAGAGGGGAAAAGGTGAGTAAAGAGCAGATGGTAAAGGGGTTACTCATACCAGAGAGAAACCACTTGGACTAGAAGCTTGAAGCTGGTAATTGGGTGATGACAGGAGACACACTCTACCCAGAATAAGCCTCATTAATCCTAAACAGGGAAGACATCACAGATTTAGCAGCTTCCAGACAAAAAGAGTATTTTACAAAAGGAAGCTTTTTGGAGGGGCAGGAAGGAAAGAACAAAACTGTGTTGTAAGGCTCAAGCCACGGTTTACAATTGCCCTCCCTCCCTCCCTCTGAACAACAAAGGCCATATTCATGCAAACAAATTTAGAGTCAGTGACTGGTCCAGCTAGCAGGACCAGCTCCCCACACCAAGTTACCAGACCTCAAGAATTCTTATGACCCCACTAGTTCCTGTATGCCTCTACTATTTCATTTCTATTACAGTTATATTCCACTTTTCCCCCTGCATGGAACCTCTTGCTCCTCTCCATACAACAACCCTGTGAGGTAGGCTGGGCTGAGAGTCTGTGACTGGCCCAGAGTCACCCAGTTGGCTCCATGGCTGAGCGGGGACTCGAACCCAGATCTCCTGCATCCAAGTCCAACACTTGTCTGCCTGTCTAAGAGGAGATGAGGACAGGGAAGATGAAAAACCAAGAACCAACTCTTTTCTCATGAGCTTTGTTCCCCTGGATCAACTTTTTCCTCAGCGCAGGCAACCCAAACAGGGGCTTTTGTATGGAAAATATGGAACCAAATCTATTGCGTAACCTCAGAAAGGGCGACATTTCCCCTGGGAAGAATTCTGAATAAGCCCTTCTGTAATGCAAATGCACAAGAGACAGCGTTGAAAATAGCCAGAAATTAAGCTATCCATGGCCAGGCACTATGACCTGCCCCCTAAGACCACCCGATCTCATCCAAGCCGTTCATTTCACTACAATCCCACCATGCACACTATTTTAACTGACAAAATTAGACAAGTCATAAGCAGACTGCAATGCTTCTCTACCAAGCGGACTGCTAGAAACTATCTCATGCCTCATTAATTACCAGTGAACAGATCTGGCTTTGCACAGGTTCAAACAGCTCTGGCCCAACGCATCTGTGACTCTGAATTGTTTGGGCTGCTAGTTATCAAAGTTGGCTTCCACAGCCTGAAGTGTTCCTGCAGACACAGACGACGTGGATACATAATCAGAAATTAATTCATTAAATTTGTTTAAAAAGATAAAGACCTATGAAGTGTGCACTCAAAAGCAGCCAAGTTTCAAGAGCGGATGTTTCACCATCTTGGCACAATGGCCCTGATAGACGGAGTCCTGCATTAGCTCTTTTATCATTTTGGAGCACATTTCAATGGCGTTCGTGGGAGTGGATCTAGGAGAGGAGCATGGGATTGTACATATATTGCTTTTTAAGGAATTCATCCCAACTACAGGATGGGGAAGGGCCACAGGGCAGAGCCCCTCAGTTCAACCCCGAGCATCGGGAAATCTCCCAGCTTGGAGAATGACTGCCAAGGAGAACTGGTCCTACCAAGCCATCCTTTGTCTGAATACAAGGAAGAAACATAGAAACAGCGCGAGTCAGAAGGGGCCTCCCGGGACATCTAGTCTGACCCCCAGCTCCGCTCATGACATGCAACTTCCTACAGAAACGGGGGCCTACAAATGCCCATATGACTCAGGAGAGACCAGCCGTAAAATCCAATATACAATCCTTCCAAAGCAAGCCCTCATGCCACCAGCTACCCCTCGAGGAGCAAAGGATTTGGTTTACCTAGCCTGACTCTCCGAAGAAGGACAGGTTGACCATCACCTTTTCTCAACTGCCATGGAACCCTTGCCCTCATGGAATCTCAGTGGGAACTGGGGCCAATCGGGTCCGAAAGCTTTGGACTGGGGACCTGGGTGATGCAGGTTCTAGTCCCACTTGGCCATGACAGTCACTGGCCGGTTGCTCCCTCCCAGCCTAGCCTACCTCACAGGGTGGTTGTAAAAGGATAAAATAGCGTGGAAGAGGACCATGGACGCTGGCTTGCGTTCCTTACAGGAGGAAAAAAGGCAGGCTACAAGCACGATATAAAAATAATCTTCCCAGTGCGATGCCGAGGCCTTGCAGTTGAACACTGCACCCAACACCCGTGGTCTGGACATGGTCCAACAGAAAGGAATGGACACGGGGCCACACCAGGAAGTCTGAGAAGAATCGTTGGGGATGGGATTGGGGTTGGGGATTTGCCCGTATCCTCAGCCTGGCTCTCTGGGCTAGCCCCACTTTCTCCCTGCCCTGAGTCCATCGAGTCTTTCCAGGGGTGCCCGGCAGGAAGTGAGTCCGCAAAAATCGCACCTCGCTGCAGTTCTGCTTCACACCTGTGATTTGCGGCTTTGCATACTTTGAGAAAGAATATTTTGGGGCAAAGCAGGGCCTGCAAACAATTCCTGAGCCTCTGCAGGCCTGATCTGTCTTCCTAGCCAGAGCCAAGTCTAGCAAGTAGACCGTACCGAAATCTTCACATCCTTCGTCTAGATCATCAGTACCAACCAGGTACAGTCTGGAGTCCCTTATTACCTGAGCCAGTTCACCTAGGTCAGGCCTATTTATTTATTTATTTGACAAATTTCTATGCCGCCCCTTGCCAACTATCCTCGGGGCGGCTTACAACAAATATAAAACAAAAACACAAACCAAACATCCAAACAATACACAATAAACAATCTAAATTATACAATCTAAAATTGGCCCATCTCAAAGTCACAATTTAAAACTATAAATAATTCTTATAAACAATTAAAATTTACAATTTAATTTACAATTTAATTTAATTTACAATTAAATTAATAAATTAACAATTAAAATATTTCTTAAATAAAAAGGTCTTCGCCTGGCGCTGAAAAACAAATAATGACAGCGCCAGGCGAGCCTCTCTGGGGAGCGCATTCCATAATTGGGGCACCACCGCAGAGAAGGCCCTCCTCCGGGGACTCACCCTCTTCACTTCCCTCACGGAGGGTTCCCGGAGGAGAGCATCTGCTGCTGATCGTAGGGGGCGGGAGGGCATATATGGTCGCAGGCGCTCCTTTAGGTAGCCAGGACCCAAGCCTAGCTCCGGAGAAAGGAGGCCTGCTTCAATGCCTGAATGGGCTGACGCCACATTTCTTAGACATCTTCAAACTGAAAAACCGCATGAATAGTTTAACTCTCCCAACAATGGCTCTGATGCACAAATCAATTTGATCAACAGAGCTTTTGTTCTCTTTTCCTTTGTTAAAATTCATCATGCAGTTTCAATATCATCGTACTGTTTGATGCATGGTGCATTATTTTGAGTACACCACCCAAAAACAAAGGAGAAGAACTTTTTGAAGTGTGAGGGAAAGATATGTTACAATTAACCAAATCAATTAGCTATGACAGAGAGGCGGATGGATGGAAGGAAAGATAGGCGTAATTATCTGAATTTAAAAACACAGGGTAAGCATAAGGGAGATCTTCCAATTAAGGTAAAATCCCCACATTCCTGACCACTGGCCATGTTGCCGAGGCTTCTGGGAACTGTAGTCCCAGCCATCTGGAGCTTGACCTTCTGTCCATACCTGAACGCTATCCCTATGCTGTCATTCTTGGGGGCTATCCTATTTCATTTTGGACAGAAGGAAAAGGCCTAAAATGTATTCCAACCTGTGGCAATGGAATTTGCTGGCATTTTTCCCAGTCTAAACTGATTTAGGATTGTGGCACAGCCAACCTTGAATAGTTCCAACTCACCATCTATCAGCTCTCCTCTTATCATTCATACCCCAAACATCACCCAAGAACGAACACGATGTTCCAAAACATACTTACAGGCAAGAAAACCCACCACCAAACTTGACTAGGAATGTCTCCATCTTAACCAGCCTAAAATGTCTGAGAAGGTTCCATGAGGATTTTATTTTCAATATTCAGAACACCCAAAGTGAGCCCCAGTGAGTTCTGGGGTCCACAAATGCCGCATAGCATCAAGTCACATTCACTCGCGCAAGATCTTAAAACAGGCGTTGACCACCCAAGGCCCACATCAATGAATTCAGCAAGAAATGGCCACAGAGGCGTAAGGGCAGCAAATTTTACTGGAAAGGTGTCCCTTTCAGACCTTCACTGCTGGGTTTCCGTGCAGAACCAGTTGCCAGCAGTCAGGGAGTTTGGAGACAGGTGTGTGATGCATGGGCAGAGAGAAGCAGGGAAGTGCCTGAGCAGAAGGCTAGGCTATCCTGATTTGCAATAGATTAGCAAGGATTTCCACTTCAGACAGATGCAAAACCCTCATCCCCTTCCCCCTGCCCTAAATTGCATGTCTGAAAAGGAAGAAGGCCTAGGATGAAGACCAGTGCAGAAGCACCATGCATTTCTGGAATTGGGGCCAATTAATGGATGCGACCTGCTACAGGTTCTAAGGAACCCCATCCATTAATTCTATGTATTCTTTAATTTTGCATGTTGGTCTTTTGCACCTGGCTTTGCTTGGGGGATCCGGCAGTTCCAAATCAAAAAATAATGCTGAGGTCTGTGTACTCGTGCCCTCCCACTAGAGTACACTGGAGCATGGCTAAAGTGATTTTTTTCTCCCCCAGGCTAAGAATCAGCAGCAACTGATTTCTATTGTTTAAGACTGAAACTGGAAGAGACAAAAAATGGAAACGTGAACAGTTAAGACTTAAGGCTCGGCTTTTCCAATTGGGTGCACTCCCGAAGCGGAGGTTTGGGGCCCAACACACCCATGAGTTTGGGAAGCATAATTTTCACCACCTCTTTTCCCTCATCTGATGAGCGGGACATGAGCAAGAGCAGAACATTCTCCAGGTAGCCTCAGATTGCTTCTTCCTGTCCCACCTGCAGACCATCCTCAGGCAAGGAGAAGGTGTGACAGCTGTCACATTGTCACACGGAGGGGGAGCACAGAAAAGAGCTGAGCCTGGCATGTTAAGCAGGAGCATCTTCTAAGCCCCTCTCTGTGCTAGAGACCTTAATTCTTTAATGATCTTGTGGGCAGCAGGAAAAGACACAAAGGGCAATTTATGCAAAGTCCCTTGTTAGCTTAGCAAAAAAAGCAGGTAGGTTTTTGAAGCCTTCCAGGGCATGGGGAAAGAATACCCACCAATTCAGAAAAACAAAGGCCAGGTACAGCACTTCCTATCTGGTCCAAGAGTAAGTGTGACACACCACTCAAAGGATCAATGCACAGTGAACAAGATCAAATACAGGCTTCCAGGTGGGGCTTCCCAAGCACAGAAAGCTCCTTGAATTTTTCCCTGTGCTCCCACACAACCCAGCCCTACACAGTTGACATTTTAGATTGTAAGCTCCTGGGGGCAGGGACCTCTTCCTTGCTGGACTTAAAGTGCAATGCAAGCAATAGTCCAATACTGACTGATTCTGACATAAGAAAGGCCTTACTGGATCAGAATAGTGGGCCTCTTCAGCCAAGCCGACCCAGATTTGACTGACTTTTTAAAATGTTTTGCAATATTTTGCAAAAAGCAAGGGACCCTACAATGGAAAATTACTTCCTGGGTTGTAAGGAAATAAGGACAACACAGTCCTGAGGAATTCGTAAGATGCACGGTTAAGGCTAGAGAATGGGAGTGGACCAGTGTTTGCTTCCCCCTTGGATCAGTAAAAAAAGCTTTTTGGCTTGGCTTGCTGGCTTGAGTCATTTCAAGAACTCTGCTCTGTCATTTCAAGAACTTTGCCCTATTAACTCTGCCTTTGGCCATGAGAACTAGAATAATCTGGTATGTGAACTCTCTGCACACATGGTCAGATACGGATGATCCTCAAGAACTTTTTATTTATCATAACAAAGAAAGAACTGATAAAATTGTTAAGGCTGACCCACAGGGATGCTCTGACCCAGACATCACATCTCTGTGCTTACCCCCCACACACACACACAAAGACACAGACGCACAGCAGCTTCCACATTCTGTCACACTTTAGCATGACCCATAAAAATAGAACCAAAAAGCCAAACTTTGCAGATATCAGTTAGTTCAATTTTCAACAGTTGGGGGGGGGGTCACCTTTTAATTTCCGAGTATAAACATAGAAATAGAGCGAGTCAGAAGGGATCTCCCGGGCCATCTAGTCTGACCCCTGGCTCCAGCCAAGGGGTCAGACTAGATGGCCTCGGAGGCCCCTTCTGAACAGAAAACCTGCAACTCTCTCTTGGCAAGGAGAAGTTCTGTACATACAGTAAATGTGGCTGCAGTCGGAGCAAAGACCCCCCCCAAAAAAACCCTAGACCTTACTGACCACTGGCAGTGGGGTTATGTATCTCTGAGAAGACACACAGTCTCAAGACTTTTGAGTTAGTTCCACAGTAATAGAGGAAAGCCACAAACACCTCGCCACGTGCCCCCGTTCAAGAAACCTTTGAAAAACAAGGAAAGTAAAGAAGAACCCCATTTCTCCACCCTGTCCTTGCATCTCAGCTTCACCCCCAATATTGCTTTTAGCAGTATTTACTTTTTTACACATTGGTCAATCCTACACAGCAGACTGGCATGTGTGCCAAAAGACTGTACCCAAAACGGAAGGGTGCGATTTGTGGGGCTGGCATGAAGGTTCCTCTTTTAGCACAGCTATTTCCACACAAAAAAATAGGTTAAATAATTAAACTGGAATCCCACCATGCAAGCAGAGGATATCTGCTGTCTCTCTGCATGATTCACAGCTCTGCACTAATGCAACAACTCAGTGCTCCCCTGTCACCACACCAGCTTTGCCTCCTTCCAAAGAAGCAGTGTTAGGTTTTAGAGTTGGAACAGGCCGCAGAGGTCAGTTAGTCCGACTTACTGCTCAACAGTGAAGTATCCTGAAGAACAGAGACTCATACAGGAACACACCTTCTCGAGAATAAGCCAGGAGTTGAAAGAGCAAAGTGCATCTGGAATTTAATACCCTCCAAAAAAGTCGCTCAGTTACCACAGGTGTAGGAAATGTTGGTTTAGACTGCTAGTCTAAATACACTAAGAAGTAAAACCAATAGGCCTTCTTTTGTTAACAGTGCATAATCTTTTTTAAAAGACATTTCTTATTAGGGTGGTTAGCTATAGAATTTAAAGACAAGTACCAGTTAATTGTTTTTCTAAAGAAACTGGACTTCAGGAAGATAATATTTATGATATCTCTGTGTGTGTACGCTCTTATAAAATAAACAGCTTTTACAAAACTATACACCAAAGCAATTAGAGAGAGGCCATTTGGGTGTGAGAATCACCCTATTCCCTAGAACAATCCAGTCTATGTAGGATTTTTTTTAACCCAGGAATTAAAATAGCACTACTAACCCTGAGAGAAAAAAGCAAGCCATGCAAATGTGGGAGAGATTTAGAAGGTTTTGCAAACAGATTTTTTAAAAAGAAAAATGATCCAGTACCAAACGAAACCTCACACTCTTCTTTTAAAAATAAAACCAGCAATTAAGCGTACACAGACATTTCCAAAGTTAATTGAGGGACTTCACAGGGAAAGCGCCTCGGGCCTGCTTGGGGGGTGGTGGGGGAGGCGTTCAAATAATTGCACCCAAAGGAAAAATCTACTGCATGCACGAAGGAGCGCATTTGTCCAATGCATTTTTAAATGAAAATGCTGTTTTGAAAAAGTTAGTCCAAGACCAGCCTAAGGAAAAGAGGGTGGAGGGCTGGGGGGGGGGGGTGGAGAGGTCTGGAGCCCCAGAAAGTAATATGTTCCTTCCAAGGTCTACTCAGAAGGAGCACATGTCCCCACGCTGGACTTCTGCTGAGCATTTTCGACATCTGCTGCCCGTCCAGCCCCTCTCCCCGCCTCCCCATGAAAACAGCCCCCTTGCTCGACTCCCAAGACCTACCCGAGCCTTAGAAGGAGTCATGTATTTGAAGAAAGAAGGAAGGAAAAACAGCCAAAGCAAGTTCAGGAAAAGGAGAGGCGCTGCTGGAGGGGGTTACCTTGCAGAGGGGGCGCTGGGGGGCTCTCATTTTCTCCCCCGTCGCTGCAGCGCCCCACCCCCGACAGCTGAGCCGGCAGGCTGCAAAGGAGCGCAGAAGTCCGCCCGCGCCTTCCCCGGATCCGTGCGCGCGCTGGTTTCTTTCCTTGCCTCCTTCCCTTTTCCTTCCTTCCTTCCTTCCTCTTCCTCCCTCCCTCCTCCTCCTCCTCCTCCTCCTCCTCTAATTGCGCTGCTCTGGAAGCTGCCTCCCTCCTAGGGCTCGGCTTGCCAAGTTTCCCCCCGCGGGCTGCCGCCGCCGCCGCCGCCGCCTCCTCCCGCGGTGCCCAAGGCGTGCGCCGCGCTGGGCAGGGGAATCATAGGATGACAAAATAGCAATCAGATGCAAATTCCTATCCTCTGAATCAGGGCCCGGCCAGGGAGGGGGCCGGCCCGGCCTGGCCCGGCCCAGGGAGCGTCGCGCAAGTCCGCCCTCCCGGAAAAAGCGTGCAGGAAGCCGGCGGGAGGGGGCCCCGGGCGCTGCGCCTCGCCTGGTGGGCATCTAAGTGACCTTGCCTTACAGGCCCCCTTGCCCCCTTGCAAGGAGCCCGCCGTGGCTTGGCCGTGTGGCTGGTGCGTTGCCTATTGAACCCTTCCCCCCCCCCACTTTTCTCCTCTTGCAAGGAACCCGCGACGGTCCATTATTGGCAGAATTATTAGTTGCGTTTCTACGCCACCCCAAAACCCAAGCTGTCTGGGTGGTTTATATATATATATATATAAAAAACCCTGCTAATTACATAGTGCGGAAATTATTATATTGCATTTGTATCCTGACTTTTTGAAAGGAACCCAAGCGGTTTTTTTTAATTATTGTTGTTGTTGTTATTATATTGCCTGTTTCCTCTTGCAAGAGTCCTAAGGTGTTTTATTATTATTAATATCATATTGCATTTGTATCCTGACTTTTTCCCCTCTTGCAAGGTGACCTATATTAATCCTCCACTCTGTTTGATCTGCTCCACAGTGACCGACAGTGTGAGGTAGAGCAGGCAGAAAATCTGTTAAGTGGCCCAAAGTCACCAAGTGAGCTTTGCGGCTGAGGAGTCTCCAGTCCAACATTCCAGGAGAGCCCGTGTGACATAGTGGGTAAGAGCGCAGGTGATCTGGGTTCGAGTCCCCGCTCAGCCATGGAGCCAGCTGGGGGAATCTGGGCCGATCACAGCCTCTCAGCCCAGCCTACCTCACAGGGTTGTTGTTGTGGGGAGAAGATGGAGAGCAGCAGCTTGCATTCTTTGTAAGATGAAAAGGTAGGTTATAAATCTAATCAATCAATCAATTCACCACCACCACCACCACCACAGCCTAGTGCATACTGTGTGGCTTTACTGTCTGAGAGCAGTGTCATCCCACTCCTCAGCCTAAATAATTTGTTGCCAGTTGCAAAGTCACATCCGACCCATCGTGACTCCATGGACAACACTCTTCTAGACTCTCCTGCCCTCCACCATCCCTCGCTCAGAGTCCACCCAACCCCACACTCACTGCCCCAGTGACTCCAGCCACCTCATCCTCTGCCGTCCCTCTTCCTTTGCCTTCCATCGTTCCCAGCATCAGGGTCTTCTCCAGGGAGTCCCTCCTTCTCATTAGGTGGCCAAAGTATTTCAGCTTCATCTTCAGGATCTGGCCTTCTCAAGAGCAGTCAGGGTTGATCTGCTCTAGAACTGACCGGTTTGATCTCCTTGCGGTCCAAGGGACTCGCAGGAGTCTCCTCCAGCACCACAACTCAAAGGCCTCAATCCTTCGGTGCTCAGCCTTCCTTATGGTCCAGCTTTCACAGCCATACATTGCAACTGGGAAAACCATAGCCTTGACTATATGCACTTTTGTCGGCAGGTGATGTCTCTACTTTTTAGTCTGCTGTCTAGATTTGCCATCGCTTCTCTCCCAAGGAGCAAACATCTTTTAATTTCTTGACTGGAATTACCATCTGTGGTATCTTGGAGCCCAAGAAACTAAAACCTGTCTCTATCTCCATTTCTTCCCCATCTATTTGCCAGGAAGTGAGAGGGCCGGATGCCATGATCTTAGTTTTCTTAATGCTGAGTTTCAAGCCAACTTTTGCACTCTCCTCCTTCACCCGCATCAAGAGGCTCTTTAGTTCCTCTTCACTCTCTGCCATGAGAGTGGTATCATCTGCATATCTGAGGTTGTTGATCTTTCTCCCAGCAATCTTGATTCCAACTGGTGATTCATCTAGCCCTGCCTTTCTCATGATGTGCTCTGCATATAAGTTAAATAGGCAGGGCGAGAGTATACAGCCTTGCCGAACTCCTTTCTCAATTTTGAACCAATCAGTGGTTCCGTGTCCGGTTCTCACTGTTGCTTCTTCACCTGCATATAGGTTTCTCAAGAGACAAATAAGATGGTCTGGGACTCCCATCTCTTTAAGAACTTGCCACAAATTGTTGTGATCCACACAATCAAAGGCTTTAGCATAGTCAATGAAGCAGAAGTAGATGTTTTTCTGGAACTCCCTAGCTTTCTCCATGATCCAGCGTATGTTGGCAATTTGATCTCTAGTTCCTCTCCCTCTTCAAAATCCTGCCTGTACTTCCGGTAGTTCTCGGTCCACATACTGCTGGAGCCTGACTTGTAGGGTTTTGAGCATCACTTTGCTAGCATGTCAAATGAGTGCAATGGTGCGGGAGTTCCATTGCGCTATGGTAGTTGAACTATGGAATGGGGAGATGACCAGGGCTATTGACACGCTATTGACACAATCGCTCCCAAGCGTCCTCTCCCGCCAGGCAGAGCCCACTCTTCCCCTTGGTATACACCTGAATTGCGGGCAATGAAGCAGGCCGGGAGACGTCTAGAGCGTAGGTGGAGGAAATCACGGGACGAATCTGACCGAACACCCTTGAGAGCCCACAATCGAGCCTATGCTGTGGCGGTGAGGGCGGCAAAGAAGAAATTCTTCTCCGCTTCCATTGCCTCCTCACAATGCCGTCTGGCGGAGCTCTTTCGGGTGGTGCAGGGGCTGGTACATCCGGGCCCAAAGAAAGATCTCGTGCCACCCTCGACGTCCCGCTGTGACGACTTCACCAAGCATTTCCAGGAGAAAATTGCTCAGATTCATCACGAGCTGGACTCCACTAGCGACTCAGAGTCTTCAGGGGAGGTGCCAATGTTGCCGTCTGGTCCACAATTGATGGACTAGTTTCAGTTGTTGCGGCCTGATGATGTGGACAAGGTGGTTGGAGGAGTACGTCCCACCACCTGCTTACTGGACCCTTGCCCATCTTGGCTACTCAAGCCAAGCCAAGGACGGGATTGGAACCTGGATCCTGGAGGTTGGCAATGCCTCTCTAAGGGACAGCTGGGTACCTGCCCCTCTAAAGGAGGCAGTAGTCCTGCCAGTCCTAAAGAAGGTGTCTCTGGATCCAGAGGTGGTCGCCAATTATAGACCGGTGGCCAGTATTCCGTTTCTGGGCAAGGTGCTAGAGCAGGTGGTGGCGGGACAACTCCAGGCACTCTTGGATGAGACTGATTATCTGGACCCATTTCAGTCTGGCTTCAGACCCGGGTACAGCACTGAATTTGCCTTGGTCGCCCTGTATGATGACCTGTGCAGGGAGAGGGACGGGGGGGTGGGTGTCCCTGTTGGTCCTCCTGGACCTCTCAGCGGCTTTTGATACCATCAACCATGGTATCCTCCTGGATAGGGTAGCGGGATTGGGAGTTGCAGGCACCACTTGGCGGTGGTTCCGCTCCTATTTATTATTATTATTATTGGATTTATATCCTGCCTTTTTCCTACAAAGGGCTCAAGGCAGCTTACATCATTCTCCTCCTCCATCTTATCCATCTTATCGCCACAACAACAACCCTGTGAGGTAGGTTGGGCTGAGAGACTGTGACTGGCCCAAAGTCACCCAGTTGGCTCCATGGCTGAGCCGGGACTCAAACCCAGATCGTCCGAATCCCAGTCCCATGCTCTTAACCACGGCACCACACTGACTCTCCTATCTCAATGGCCGATTCCAGAAGGGAAAACGCGCCATGGCAGCTATGCCATGGAGTTCCGCAGGGGTCCATTTTGTCCCCCTTGCTATTCAACATCGACATGAAACCGCTGGGAGAGGTCATCCGGAGGTGTGGGCTGTGGAGTCACCAGTACGCTGCTGACACCCAGCTCTACCTCTCGTTTTCCACCGATCCAGGTGAGGCAGTGGCTGTGCTGAACCGGTGCCTGGCCGAGGTAATGGGCTGGATGAGGGCCAACAAACTGAAGCTCAATCCTGACAAGATGGAGGTCCTGTTGGGGGGTGGTTCGGGCTCCGGGGTGGGGGACTTGTCCTGAATGGGGTTGCACTCCCTCTGAGGAGCTTGGAAGTGCTCTTCGACCCTGAGCTGTCAGTAGAAGCTCAGGTGACGATGGTGGCGAGGAGTGCCTTCCTTCAGCTTTGGCTGATCCATCAGCTCTGTTCCTTCCTGGAGAACGACTGCCTGGTGACAGTGACACACGTGTTGCTAACTTCCCAGTTAGACTTCTGTAACGGACTCTACGTGGGGCTGCCCTTGAAGACGGTCCGGATGCTTCAATTGGTGCAGAATAGAGCTGCCAGGTTGCTGACAGGGACTGGGCGTTATGTTCACATGACTCCAGTTCTCCGTCAGCTTCACTGGCTCCCCACTGAAGTCTGGGCCCAATTCAAGGTGTTGGTTATGACCTATAAAGCCCTCAACAGCTTGGGACCTGGATACCTAAAGGAGTGCCTGCGTCCATATATGCCCTCCCGCCCCTTGAGATCGACAACAGATGCCCTTCTCCAGGAACCCTCCATGAATGATAGTATTTGTTTTTTGGCGCCAGGCTAAGACCGTTTTATTTAAAACTTATTTGAATTGTTAACTTATAATGTATTTATAGGATTTTAAATTTTTAGGCCAAGATGTTACCGGGCTTTTTAATCTTTAATTGTATTAATTGTTATTTATGTTTTAATTATGCTGTGAGCTGCCCCGAGGCTTTGTTGCGATGCGGGCGGCATAGAAATAAATAGTTCGAACATTCTTTGGCATTGCCCTTCTTGTGGAATTCTATGACAAGATTTCGAGGTGGCTGGATGGAGGGGATGCAGTGGATGTGGTATACCTGGATTTCACCAAGGCCTTTGACAAAGTGCCCCATGATATCCTGGTGGAGAAACTGAGGAGTTTTGGGATACACCAAAGCACTGTCCAGTGGATTAGGGCATGGCTGACGGACCAAAAGCAGAGGGGGACCATAGGTGGGGAATCATCGGGATGGCGGCCAGTGACAAGCGGGGTCCCCCAGGGCTCTGTCCTGGGCCTATCCTGTTCAATCTTTTCATTAACGACATGGAAGAAGGGGTGAACAGTCTGCTGATCAAATTCGCAGACGACACTAAAACTGGAGCAGTGGCCACAACTGAGGAGCAGGTACTCCAGATCCAGAAGGATCTGGACAGACTATGGAAGTGGCGACAACAGGATGGCGTTCAGTGTGGATAAGTGCAAGGTCTTGCACTTGGGGCATAGGAATGGGTGTCACAAGTACAGGTTAGGGGACAAGTGGCTGGAGAACAGCACTTGTGAAAGGGACCTCGGGGTGCTGGTTGACTGCAGGCTGAACATGAGTCAGGCGTGTGATGCGGTGGTCAAGAGGGTGAACGCCACCCTTGGTTGCATAGCCAGAAATGTGGCTTCCAGATCGAGAGAGGTATTACTGCCACTCTATATGACTCTGGTGCGCCCATAACTGGAGTATTGTGCTCAGTTTTGGGCCCCTCATTACAAGCGGGATATAGCCAGGTCAGAGTCAGTGCAGCGTAGGCCCACAAGGTTGGTGGCTGGTTTGCAGGGGATGCCGTATGAGGCGAGACTGCGGGAACCGGGCCTCTTCGGCCTGGAGAAGAGGAGACTCAGAGGGGATATGCTGGTGACATCCAGGTACGTGAGGGGGTGTCACACAGAGGTGGGTAGAGACCTGTTCTCCCCTGAGGAAGGTAGGATGCGCTGCAACGGAGCCAAGCTCAGGGAACCCAGGTTCAATTTAGATGCCAGGAAGCACTTCCTGACAGTGAGGACCCCCAGGGTGTGGAGTGGGCTTCCACGGGAGGGGGTTGAGGCCCCCTCGGTGAGGGTATTCAAGGATAGGCTGGACATGCACATGGTGGGCATGTCGTGAGCGGAGCCGGCTGGTGTTGGCAATTGGACTTGATGGCCCGGGAGGCCCCTTCTGACTCGCTCTGTTTCTGTGTTTCTTTGGAATTGGAATGTAAGCTGACCTTTTCCAATCCTGAGGACACTGTTGAGTTCTCCAAATTGATGGCATATTGAGTGTAGCACTTTAACTGCATCGTCTTTCAGGATTTTGAATAGCTCAGCTGGAATGCTGTCACCTCCACTGGCTTTGTTGTTGCTCAGACTTCCTAAGGTCCATTTGACTTCACATTACAGGCCAGGGATCCTCAAACCTTTTAAACGGGGCCAGTTCACTGTCCCTCAGACTGGTGTGGGGCACACTATAATCTAAAAAAATATGAACAAATTCCTATGCACACTGCACATTAATCATTAATTAAAATTAAAATAAATTCAAAATTAATTAATATTTTTAAAATAATTTAAAAAATTAAAAATATTTGCTCTGCTCACTTGGGTTGCAGCAGAAGCCTAAGATGAGGTGGGGAAGAGCATGTCCATATTCAAGGGACAGAGCTACGATGTCCGGGATCCTGCTGGAGGGAGGGGTGGAGACAGGTGTGATCGTGCGCGGGGGAGATCATGTCCACCTTTCCTGCACGAGTGCGATGGTAGCAATCCCCACCTCCACCCTGAGCACAATCGTGCAGGGAAGGCGGGCGCGATCATGGCCATTGCCTCCCCCCGCCCCGAGCACGACCTCAATTGTGCCTGTCTTCCCTGCACCAGCGCACCCGCGATTGCGGCCATCTCCACACGGTGTTCGCCTGCGTCGGCTCAGAGCTTCTGGATTCGCTCAGAGATCGTTTTCTCCAAGCAAGTCCAAAGGTCTGAGGCGGGCCGGATAAATGAGCTTGGAGGGCCGTAGTATCCGGCCCACAGGCCGTAGTTTGAAGACCCCTGTTCTAGGATGTCTGGCTCGAGGTCAGCGACCACCCCATCGTGGTTTTCAGGGGCGTTAAGCTCTTTCTTGTATAGTTCTTCTGCGTAATCTTGCCACCTCTTCTTAATGTCTTCTGCCTCTGTTAGGTCCCTGCCATTTTGGTCCTTTATTATGCCTATTTTTGCATGAAATGTTCCCTTCATGTCTCCAAGAAGAGACATGTTTTCTTGAAGAGATCTCTGCTCCTCCCTTTTCTATTGTTTTCTTCCATTTCTTTGCACAGTTCATTTAAGAAGGCATTCTAATCTCTTCTAGCTATTCTCTGCAATTCTCCATTCAATTGGGTGTATCTTTCTCCCTTGCCTTTTGCTTCCCTTCCTTCCTCAGCTATTTGTAAAGCGTCCTCAGACAGCCATTTTGCTTTCTTGCATTTCTTTTTCTTTGGGATGGTTTTAGTTGCTGCCTCTTGTACAATGTTGCGAACCTCCGTCCATAGTTCTTCAGGCACTCTGTCTATCAGATCTAATTCCTTAAATCTATTTGTCACCTCCACTGTATATTCATCAGGGATATGATTTAGGTCATACCTGAGTGGCCTAGTGCTTTTCCCTACTTTCTTCAACTTAAGCCTAAATTTTGCCACCAGAAGCTGAGCCACAGTCAGCTCCTGGTCTTGTTTTCACTGACTGTATAGAACTTCTCTATCTTTGGCTGCAGAGCACATAGTCAACCTGATTTCTGTGTTGACCATCTGGTCCTTTGCGTTGTCGAAAAATAGTGTTTGCTATGACTAGCGCATTTTCTTGAGACAAATCTACCAGCCTGTGCCCTGCTTTATTTTGTACTCCAAGGCCAAACTTGACTGTTATTCTGGTTATCTTTTGGCTTCCTACTTCAGCATTCCAATTTCCCATGATGATAAGGACATAATCTTTTGGTGTTATTTCTAGAAGGTGTTGTAGGCCTTCTTAGAACCGGTCAACTTCAGCCTCTTCGGCATCAGTGTTTGGAGCTCTTTGCTATGACCTGTCCATCTTGGTGCCCCTGCATGGCATAGCTCATAGCTTCATTGAGCTACACAAGCCCCTTCGCCACAACAAGGCAGTGATCTATGAAGAGGATGTTTGGGGATGGCCTGTACCATATGTGCAACATTTTCTAAATTTCCCCTTAGTTTTGCTCGCACAGGTGTCAGGAACCATGTGTTTTTCTACATCACCCTTAACAAAGTTGCCAACTTTATACATTGGTGGCTGCTCCTAAGCCTTTAACATCATCTGGGGACATTCCATTTCAGTCCCAAGTCCCTCCTTCATTCCTGCAGGATCCCAGCTGTCGTTACAGGCAGTAAAGCAAGTCAGGGAAGACAGGTTGGTATGGACACCCCACTCTTTGCAATATCAGGGCTGCCAACATCTAAAAGTGCACAGGTTGGGTTGGTGCTCAGACTCATACAGTCCTCCATTTGCCTCAACCCCAGTTTTTGGTTAGGATATTTCAGCTTGCAAAGCTTTACAGTGAGGGAGGTTCCCTGTGAACGGTGCCATTCTTGGTTCTTTGGAGACACTCGCTGTGAAAACTCTTGATAAAGTCAGTTGGGTTTGTTTTCCTTGCTCCTCTATGTATCTATGTATCTATGAATCTACCTATCTATCTATCTATTAAAAGGTTTTCTATCCTGTCCACACCTCTGGACGGCTTAGACTTTTCCTTAAGTGCATTTTGCTCTTTCTTTGAACAACCGCCTTCTTTTCCCCTCCCAGCTTCCTCAACCTGGCAGCTGCCAGATAGGTTGGAATACAACTCCCATCAGCCCCAACCAGCAGGTCTGAGCCTCAGGAAATTGCAACCCTGAACATTTGGAGGGCACCAGGTAGGGGAAGCAGATCGAGATGGATTGTGGTGGGAGGGGATTCCTCCCCCACCCAAAGATGTAAATATGTGTGTGGAAGGAGGACAGAATGGTAAAAACAGCTCTCCCTGTATGAATAGCACCATGCCTTAACTCATCCATATTTCTCTATCTGGGAATTTTGATATATTCCTTGGAATACTAATGGAACATATATGGACTGTGCCAAAATGGCCAGCAGTTTAAAAAAGGGATGCCTGTTTGAAAGGTTTTTGAACAGGTCTCAGCTTTTCTCCCTACAGTATAGAATGGACATTAGGAATCTTCCCTTAGTCCCCATTGCAATTAGCACTAGCTCTGTTAGATCAACTACAGTATGTTGTCCACTTGATGACACCAACCTAGATGCTCTCAATGAGCCCTAAAGCTGTAGGCAGACCTTGACTTCTTGTTTGTGGTATCTTTTGTAAAACCTGCCAAGGCTGCGGTTTCTTCTCTTGGCAAGATGGGTTCCTTCCTGAATCTACTCCTTATCCATATCTGACTTCTGGCTTTAGAATAACGGAATCTGACTATGAAACCCCTACCCCTCTATGCATGGCTTTGAGGGCAACAGCTTGAAAAGCCCGTGTTTTTCCTGAGAGTCCCGGTTTTGTGAAGGATCCATTCCAGCCTTCGTCAGTCACATTTTCATTTTTGGTTTAAGAAAGTGTGGAAGTCAGAAGTTTGCATTTCTAGAGATGATAACGATCGCCCATGTCTTGTATATGTTTTTTTTCATTGTAATGTAATGTATCTAAAATAATAGCCTGAGAATTAAAGATTAAAAAGGGGGGAAAGGGAAATGGGCAGGGGGCCAAGCCCACAGGCACTGGGACCAGGGTAAGAGAACTTGAGGTAAGTTTGGGTCCAAAGGCCCAAAGCCAGGTTCCACAGCAAGTCCAAGTTCCCATCACAGCCCAGCCCAGGGGACACAACCAGAACCAGAGAATTATGGACGCAATCGGGGCAAGACAAAAACACAGGTGTGAGCAAGCCACAGGAACAAGGCAGGTACCTGAAGGTGGGATGACGAGCAGGCAATATCACAAGGAACATGGCAAGCAGAGGAGCGCTTTCCTTCAGCTTCGGCTGATCCACCAGCTGCGTCCCTACCTGGAGAACAATTGCCTGGCAACAGTGACACACGCGTTGGTGACTTCCCGACTAGATTTCTGTAACACGCTCTACGTGGGGCTGCCCTTGAAGACGGTCCAGATACTTCAATTGGTGCAAAACAGAGCTGCCAGGTTGCTGATGGGGACTGGGCGTTACTCTCACATAACCCCAGTCCTCTACCAGCTTCACTGGCTCCCCATCAAAGTCCGGGCCCAATTCAAGGTGCTGGAACGCCTTCTTCTGTATTTGCCCTCCCGCCCCCTGAGATCAGCAGCAGAAGCCCTTCTCCGGGAACCCTCTGTGAAAGATGTTAGGAGACAGAGTACCTGGAGGAGGGCCTTCTCTGTGGTGGCGCCCCGCCTATGGAATGCACTTCCCAGAGACATCCGCCTGGCCCTGTCATTATTTGTTTTTTGGTGCCAGGCCAAGACTTTTTTATTTAAAAGCTATTTTAATTGTTAATTGTTGACTATTTATTGGGTTTTTATATTGTGCCGAGATGTCTCCAGATTTTTAAGGTTAATTGTGTGTATTGTTGTTTGTTTTGTAAGCCGCCCCGGGGCTCTTTGCAAATGGGGCAGCATAGAAATGTTTTAAATAAATAAATAAATAAATAAATAAAAGCCATGTTGTTGAGACCAGTTCTGGAGAGAAGAGCTTGCTTTTCCCAGGGTTCCCAGCTGGTGCTCCTCAGGGTCTGGGATGGATCCTGCTATTACTACAATGGTGCCGTGGAGCAGCACGGATTGTGACCAGAGCAAATTTCCCTTCTCTTCCCTGCTGGGAATTCCATCAGCTGCGACATGGCAGAATTGTGACGATATGACCAGATTAAGCAATAATACCTGATTCTATTTGCTCTAAAAAAAAGGCCATCAATAGGGCTGCAAGACCTGGGAGGGGTCCTGAGAGACAAGATGGCAGAAATGGCTGCAAAATGGGAGAGACAGACCAAAGAGCCCAGGGTTGTGTTGCTACTACCATTTTGCAGAGAGGTGTGTGTTGCAATAGTGCGCAACGATGCTGCAGTGTTGTTGGCATTTTAGAGAGTTATGGTGAAGCCAGAAATCGGCTGTTGACTCCGCGTGGTTCCTTAGGGGCTAGACCATGTGGCGAACTGACTGTTTTTCACTTTTCAAGGAGACCAAAGTAGAAACCATTCTCATCCCTCCCTAGTGCAGGCCATGGAGTGCTGTGAAATGCCACAGAAATGGCTGTTTCCTTGTGTATTGTACCCGTATGACAGAAACTGGATCTCCTGAGCGTTGTCCATGGGTTGCAAGCTGAGGCGGTCACCCTCCACCCCCACATCCTGTTGACAACCCTGAAAGAGCCTTGACTCAAAGGAGGGGGGGAGCGGTCAAAGGAATCAAATTATATTTAATTATATTGTATTATTTATTTGGGACTGCAGGTGGTGCAGTGGTTTAAACCTCTGTGCTGCTGGGCTGGTTGACCGAAAGGTCGCCGGTTCGAATCTGCACACGGGGTGAGCGCCTGTGCGCCATCCCAGCTCCTGCCAACCTTGCAGTTCGAAAGCATGCAAATGCGAGTAGATCAAAAGGTACAACTTCGGTGGGCAGATAGCAGCGTTCCGTGCACCTCGGTGTTTAGTCATGCCGGCCACATGAGCACGGAGACCGTCTGCGGACAAACGCTGGCTCCCTCGGCCAGGAAATGGAGATGAGCACTGCCCCCTGGAGTCAGGCATACTGGACTTAATGTCAAGGGGAAACCTTTACCTTTTTTATTTATTTATGAATGTGAGCCGCCCCGAGGCTTTGGCGAATGGGGCGGCATAGAAGTCTTCTAAATAAATAAATAATAAATCATGCAAATAGTTCAGGATCCAGGTGTGGATGGAAACACTTTGGTTCAGGGAGCAAGAGTAACCCATGGTAGGCTTTTAAAAACCTTTGTTGGTCTGTTGTGTTGTCCAAACCCAGTCATGGCAACCCACCATGGCAAGTTTGATCTTTACCAAACTGACCACAATAAGAAACAATGGTTTGTTCTATGCCTTTACCATGCCACCATGGCTTGCTGTGTTGTCTGAATGCAGGATCATGGTTTCCACAGTCATGGCATAAGACTACTACAGATCTTCCCACTACAAAGCAACCAAGGGCTAGACCAGCCAGAGTTCCCTATTTTGGTAGACCAGGTGCCCAGAAAATACGATACAATGCAGGTGTACAGTATATGTGCATTTTGTGCTACGTGTATATTTTATCTGTCACTTTGGTGCTCTTTAGTTCCTAGCATTTTCTACTGCTCTGTGCAGGCTACTACCTGTCTTGTGGGGTGGGAAGTGACTGGCTGCTACACTCACCCCAGCAAAACTTTCCAGTTCTTGGAGAGTTTCCCTGTTCTGCCTCTGTATCAGTTGCTGGTCTGGGCTCAGCTTCTTTCTAGAAACCTTGCCACACCGTCCCTGTTCAACAGGAAGGCCGCAGGAATTGCGAAAGTGTATGTAAGATTGGATTTGCACCCCACCACTGAAATGATAAACATCACCCTGAAGGCAACCCAAAAGTGCTTAGGAAGCAAGAACCCCCTCATTCATTCATTCATTCATTCATTCACTCACTTGACACGAGGCAGCAGAAATTTTCACAATGACACAGCATATGTCTTTCTTTTGCTGTTTATTCAGGTGGTATATAGGATATTCTAAATATATAAGCACTTGCAAAGCTGCCTTCCAAGAAGAAAAGGAGACAAGGTAAAATAGCAGGCATTTGTAAAGCACACCTCTAGAGCACGCACAAGAATACAACTAGTGAATTGCGGCACTGGAGTCTAGTGGGAAAATGCTTCTACGAGTTCTATTTCATTTTCCATCCTTCTGTGGACAAAAGCACTGAGCTGAGCTGGCGGTTGAACCTTCCATGGGTACCGGAGTGAATACTACTTGTGAATAGCTGTGTCTTCAAGATAGCTTTATGTTTCATGTTGCTCCTTTTTTAAATTCTACTTTAAAAATCCCCAGCTCTTTCTTCAAGAATGATGAACATCAGCATTATCTTTCATCACAATCTTGGGAGGTGGGCTGGGGGAAAACTGGAGCAAGGTCACCCATGGGTATAGTAGAAACATCGAATGATAGAGTTGGAAAGGGCCAAGGACCCCCTTTCAAGTCCAGACAGTGGCTCAGTGCACTGACTCCAAGCATCCCTGATAGATACATCTTGAATGCATCCAGTGTAGGACAGCTCACAACTTCACTCGGTCATTAGTTCTGTCCTTGTACTGCTCTAACAGCCAGGATTTTTTTCCCTGTTACCTAGCTGGAATCCGGCTTCGTGCAACTTGAGTTAATTATTTCATGTTTTGGACTCTGGGATGATTGAGAAGAGATAGAATCATAGAATTGTGCAGTTCAAAGGGGCCATGAAGGCCATCAAGTCCAACCCTGCTGTTGCAGGACACCAAGTTACACCTCCACACTCAGGTGGCTGTTCAGTTTCTTCTTGAATGTCTCTAGTATGGGAGACATTTCCTAACTGCTTTTCTAGGCAGCTCATTCTATTATCATATAGCTCTGATGGAGATTAAACTTTTCCTGATGTCTTACCCAAATCTGTGTAGTCTTCGCTTGAACTCATCTAGTGTGTAGTTCCCAGCATCTTTTTTCCCTTTACTGAAGATAAGGACATGAGACCTTCTCCAGTCATCCAACACTTCTGTTTTCCAACATTTATCAAAGATGATATTCAGTAGTTCAGAGAGTCCTTTTGCACTTTCTTCCATGACTCTGGAATGGAGTTCACTGGCCCCTGGAGATTTGAAGGTGCTTATTCCATTTCGGTTTTCCTTGACGATTTGTCTGTCCATCTTGGGCTGCCATCCCATCCTTCCTCTTCATGACAGCCCGTCAAGAACTTGTTGAATGCTATCTTATCTCCCTTTAGTCTTTTCTTCTCAGGGCGAAATGTACTGAGTTCTTTCCATCTCTCCTCACAGGGCTCTTCCGATCATGTTTGTTGCTCTCTTCTGAACTTTCTCTAATGTGCCTGCATCTTTCTTCCATTGTGGTGCCCAGGATGGGACATGGCACTGACTATTGCTGAGTAGTGGGGAACTAGTATTACACTGGATTTGGAAGGGATCCTTCTATTAATGCTTTATTCTTTTCAGCGGCAGGGGAAAACCATATTTCCCCCATTATTTTAATGTTTAATAGGCTTTAATGTGAGTTTTATTTTACTGAAAGCACTGAATACCGTGCTCCATTTCATGTGTGTGGCTTTTATTATAAAACTGTCCTGAGACACTAGTTCTGGATATAAAAGCTTTAAATAAATAAATAAACAATGCCGCTAAATAAACAAAAATAGCATTTGCTATTTTTGCAGCCGCATCACAGTTTTGGCTTATATTCCACTAGTGAAAGGCAACAGTTCCAAAATCCATGAGAGAGGACAGTTTTAACCCTGGGTCTCGTGGAACGTGACAATTCACGCTCCTACAATATTATGAACAATCAACATAGTTTCACACTATGGAGACTGTCAAAGTGCACTTGATGCTGTACAAGAGGACAGATACTTGTTCCAAGGCATTAAATATCTGAAATTTGACCTCAAGGAGATGGCAGAGGAAGGGAAATGAACTGTTTGCTTGATTAAGGAAAGAGATCCTTGAGGAAAGGATTGTTTGGGAAACACTATGGTAGAAGTAGAAAGCTGCTATTTC
This sequence comes from Varanus salvator macromaculatus, assembly GCA_023646645.1. NCBI lineage: Eukaryota > Metazoa > Chordata > Lepidosauria > Squamata > Varanidae > Varanus > Varanus salvator. Next base: position 5,650,592 of record JAIXND010000802.1, on the reverse strand, counting down.
ACACTCTGGGTGAGTTTTGCAAATCATGTCTCATGTAATACAACCTTTCCACTCTAAGGTAATTGCCCTAGGGTCCCAACTGGTTAATTAAGCAACAGAGCAAATGGTCACTATTTAAATACAAAACTAGGGACACTGAACTGATCTTAGAAGAAAGGTCCTTCCCTTCTTCCCCTTGCCTTTCCTAAGATTCTTGCAACACCTAAAACCAAGGAAGTGGCTTTTATTAATAACTGAAATAATTTGGTTAATCAACAGATCTTTCTTTAGTCAGATAAAGACTTCAATTCTTGTACCGACAGTGCTGGGTGTGCCCCAACTCATCTGCTCAACTTTCTGTTTGGAACAAGGGATGAAAGTTAAACCAATCAACAAAAATCAGCTAAAAACAAGAAAAGAAGCTTTTCCAGGTAAAGTGTTTTAAGGGGTGTGGTAGATTTTTAAAAAATGGGAATAATGACATCTACTGGAGAAGGGTGGCATGACTGCATGAAGTTGACACATGACCTTCTTGGAATGCGGATGTGTTGGACTACAATTCCAAGTTGTCCTTGCTGGGGAGGATGGGAGGCTAACTCTTTTGCATGGGGGGTGGACAGTCAGGACGGCACTCACATGTGGGGGAAGGTCAGAGATTGGTTAAACCAAAGAGACCCAAGGAAACCATAGCAAATTGAAGAGCAGTTTAGGAAGGCGAAAAGAAGCTGTTGCACATGTTAAACTGAACCAGCCTGGGTTTCAAGGCCTTGAGCAAGGGCCAAACAGGACTAAAATCCACACACACAGCTGCCTTGCCTGGTCCCTGAGCCCATGATGGGGGACTGGGACAGAGAAGCTGCCCAGTTAAATGGTTTGTGTGAGTCTTCCCAGCTATTGCTCGCAACATTACCAAGAAGGAAAGATGGTGGCGGGGGTTATTTGTCAGTCAGGGTTCAACACTTCTGACATGCAGAGGCTTATCTTCTAACTCACTAGAGGGTTTTCAGAGTTACTTGATCTTGTCGCTGTAAAGTATGAAGGAATAAAGGTCTGCTAAGTCCGAGGGACTAAGGAAACGGCTGGGGCCAAGACACTGCTGTTCTCCAGATGCAAAAGTCTGCAAGCTCAGTGAACGGTTTGGGAAGGAGCAAGGGAGAGTGCCAAGTTGGGGAAGGATGGTTTAAATTTGTGCTGGATTATGGAAAAGTCTCAAGAATATCCAAAGAACATTTACCTGTGTTTTACTGACTACAAGAAAGCCTTTCACTGCATTGATCATGACAAGTTGTGGAAAATACTAAAAGACCCGGTATACCAACAGATCTGGTTAGGTTGCTGCAATCGCTATGTACAAACCAGCAACCAGTAAGATTGGTTGAAGGTTTTTAAAAAAAATTCTGGTGAGGATGCACTCTCTCCCCTTTTCTGCTCAACTTATATGCGGAAGTAATCTTGAAGATGGATCTTGGAGAATCAAAAGTCAGGATAACATCTGGAAGAAGAACTATCAATAACCTTCCGAAGGAGAGACACAACTCTCCTCTCAGAAACCCAGGAAGGTCTAAAACAAAAATGAAGATCTTCAAGATTGCACAGAATGCAGCCGTCAAAATAGCAGTTGATAATGTGGAAATTCAATATGCAGAAGGAATTCACTTTGCTAGAATCAATGATTACTCACAGCAGTAAATGCAGCCCAGGAATAAACCGCCAAATTTCATTAGGTTGTATAGCAATGATAATGATAAGTGAGTGTGGAAAAACAACAACATCAGTCTGGCAACCAAGTGCAATTGGTCCAAGTGATCATTTTTCCTATAACAACCTACGGTTGCGAAAGTTGGACGACCAGAAACTTAAACAAGAAGAAAACTGACTCATTCATACTGCGGTGTCGGTGGAGGTTCCTACGCATTCTATGGACATATTAAACCAGGCACATCCCTGGATGGCAAGATAACAAAGCTGAGACTTGCATATTTTCGCCACGTTATACGATCAAGCTCATTAGAAGATGATACAATGCTAGGAAAACTCGGCAGCGAAACAAGGCCAGGTCAAAGAGCGAGGCGGTTAGACTACATTAAGCAGGATGTGACCAGAGCATAGATCAGCTGAAAGAGGAGGTGCGAGATCAGAAGATTGTGGCTAGATTTGACCTATTGGATACTTACACTTGCACATGACTAACAACGAAACAGAACAGAACAGTTTAAGTATGCAGAATTACTCTACTGAGCTGAGAGCGACCCAAGCTTCTTGTGAAGGCAAGAAGCTACGCTGAAATCCAACGGCAGTCTTGCCTTGTTCTTCTCCTGCAAAGTATACAATGGGAGATGCCTCAACTCATATTGGCAGAGGGGAGGGCAGGGTCCTAAGACTTGGGTCCCGTCCCATAAATTCTGCTGAACTAGGATTGCCAGAGCCCACATGACAAGCAAGAACTACAAAATTGGCTCTGGATCCCTAGAGTAAGTAAGCCAAACTATGGAGACACTTGGGAGGGGTGAGGAGGTAATGGAACCTCACATACCCTGCCTTGCCAAAAGTCAGCCTTGGATCGCCAAAGGTTCAAGCTCTGTATGAACCATCTTGGAGGGGGATGTGTGGGCAGTAGACCGTTTGGTGTGAGTTGTTGTGACTGAATTCTGAATGGGAGGAGCAAGGGGGACAGAAATCTTTGAAGTTCTTCCAACGAGGCCTAGTGAAGATTCTCAGGTGTGAAGATTCTCAGATGCTTGGGCATGAGGATCAGCTTGTTAGAAGGAGAAGCGGAACAGGCATTTTTCTTGGCCTCCTGGGGAAGCACTGGGAGAAATGAGATGCTCAGCTGGAGGGGCTTCCCCACTCACACCATCCTTGTTTTCAGCAGCGAGAGCCATCCTGCCAGAAATCCTCCTGAAAGGGAGGACCATGTGGAAGCTTCCAGTTTGGAGTCAGCTCTTGACACAAGCAGAAACTTGTCTTTTCAGCTATGGTAAAGGGTGACTTGGAGCTGTGGCATCAATGACATCTCAGTAGAAGAACTTCAAAGGGTCGTTGGAGTTTGGGATCCCATGGCATAGAGGGAAAAGCAGGGTGGGCGACCATCATCCTTTTACTGAACGACCTGCATCTCCATGTGGACACTGTTCCGGGCTCGAGTGGCCAGCCTTTTCTTGAAGAGGAATGGCAATTCCTTCTTGAAGGACTTCTGGAAATTCTTCCCCAAGAAAGCATACAGGATGGGGTTGATAGAGAAGCTGATGTAGGACATGCAGCGAGCCCAGATCTTCAGCCTGTACAGGCAGTAGCTGAACTGAAAATGGGGACTGAAGCCCTGTAAGAGGCTGAGGAAATGTGTGGGCCCCCAGCAGATGGTGTAGAGGAGAACGAGCAAGGACACCATGCGGGTGAGCTTGAGCCGCAGGGCATCCAAACGTTCCTTCAGTTGCTGCACCTGCACCAGAAAGCGGAAAGTGGTGAGAGAGGGGGCCAGCAGCCCCCTTCACGGCATACAAGTTATAACGACTGGCTGCCTTGGAGACTGTACGAAATGGGGCAGCCAAGGCTTGGGTTCCACCCGAACAGTGGATCATCCGTGCATGCTGGCACATGCTTGCTCAAGGGTACTAGGGATTCCTGACTCTCTCCCTGTAATCCTGTGTGGCGGGGGTGGGGGAGTGAAAATATCTTGAGTCTTTCAACACACAAGCTTGTAAATTGCTGTGTATTAATGTCTACAGCTCAGCAACTTGGCTTTGCTCTTTGTGGCATGGTGGATGCCAAGTACAGAGGCAAAGAACAGCATCTGTAGGAATATGCACAGCCTCCATTCAAGAAGGAGGAGGAGAATAATAAAAAATATAATAATAATAATAAAACAACATAATAATAATAATAATAATAATAATAATAATAATGTGTAATTCTCTTGCTATCACTTTGTTTTTGCAGGCAATGTTCATCAAACTTCTGCTTTCCAGTTTAAAATGCTTGTTTATTTTCCAGAAGAAACTGTTAAAAGAGTTGCTTTGTTTCTTTGGAAATATTTTTCTTTTAAGCAGAGAACAGAACCGAAAGTCTAAATAAATTGAAGCTCTTTGGGGTATTACACTGATCAGAGAATGGATGCAAGAGGAAATGAACAGAACGGGTTTGGCTATTGGGCATCATGGAGCAGCTGGGAAGGGGGAGGTTTGCATCTGGGGGGTGCGGGGGGGGGAGAGAGGGAAATGCTTTCCCCTCCCAGATCAGCTCCCCATCAAGCTGGTGATTGCTTCAACACTTTTAAAAATCTTGACCAGAGCTGTTCCAGCTCAGATCTGGTTGGAGACTATCAAGGTACTCAGCAGGTCCCTCTTTCCCTGAACACCCATCCTTTGTCCTGGCTTTTCTGCAGTCTCCCCCCTCCATTACAAAAGGTAGAATTGTCCCTCCTAAGGTTTAGTTGTTGGCAGCTACAATAGGCTGGGTTTTTGCCCCCTTCCCACCTTAGGGCCCACCCACCCCTGGCTTGCAGTCCCCACAAGCTCCTCCAGAAAGTGGCCCTCGGGCTGAAGGGTGCCACACCCCCGTCGCACCGAAGAAAGTACCTCGATGCTATCGTTCGGGTCCTCCCTGGCGCGCCCGATCTGGAAGAGTATGGTTGTGTAGCAAAGCAGGTTGCTGGTCACCGGAAGGAGATACACCATAAAGAAGTTGTACAGAATGAAGACCTGCTCGTGGTATTTTGTGGGGAAGGTGTGGGTGCAGAGCTGCCGTGGGCTGTCCCAGTAGCCTTGCTGGAGATGAGTGTAGACCAGGACTGGGGTGGAAATCAGGAAGGAACCTGGAAGGACGGAGATCTAGAGTAGGTACACCTCCTGAATCCCCCTCAGCCTAACGTCTCTCCAGCTTTGGACCTGTGCTCTTTGTTCCAGAGCAACCCCACCCTGATTCCTGGACCTTCCTTCGCTTCTTTCCCCTTGACCTCTGTGTCGGCAGCACGTTGGCCCACAGCATGGCTGCAGCACCCCTGGCTTTTCAAGGAAAATTGCCTCCAGAATTGCGTGGCGTGGCCGCAAGGAAGACCCGCCTCCTTTTCAAAGCCCAAAGACTGGAACTTGGGATGGCAGGAAAGGGCCTCTTTTCAAACAACATTTTAACCTTTTCCCTGCGGCTACCATGACACCACCAAAAGCTTCAGCCGTTCCAAGTCCGCCTATTTTTGTTTTTGCTACTAGCAAATGCCAGTGGTTGAACAGGCTTGTTGCCCTGGAGTGCGTGGGGTGGGGTTCAAGGGACAATGAGCAGCCAGGATGCGACCATGGCTGCGTCCATGCTAAGCATCAAAGGTACAGTGGTCCATTCTCTCCATCTGGACACATCCTCGATGCCCAGGTCTATGACTGAGGAGAGACAATTGTGCCAAAGCACCTGCAGGACTTGCTGTCTAATGGAGGGTTGTGTGTGTGTGTGTGTGTGTGTGTGTGGCATTTTTAAAAAAATAAGCTTTATTTGAGAAATTATTCAAAAACAAAAAGAGAACTACAAACAAGATCCATGATCAAAAAACATCCAGCCCACTGGGTCAGCCCCCTTGTGTGTGTGTGTGTGTGTGTGTGGCATTTGATGTACACACAAAAGTGCATGCGCAGAACTGTGAGACATGGGGCCAAAATATGCTTGATGTTGTTCCACTCAGATAACTGAGATCTTTCTCCTCCAGGCTGAGCAGCATAGGACAAGAATACATCAACAGCGATGCCACACAGCTTCCTGCAAGTATTGGATTTTTCTCTTCCCTCCTGTCTCTCTTTTCTTGTGTGTAGTAGTTCAAACCTGTTTTCCTGATTAGATGAGAGAGATTGCAAGAATATTTTTGGCTGAGGAATAGAGGAAAATATTTCAGAGGAAGAAAGGGAGGGAAATGAGTAGGGTGAAAACCGGGACCCCAGTTCTTCAGCTCTAACTGTACAATTAATGTTTTAAATACCTCTGGTTAAACCAGAATTAGGGAGGGAAAAAATGCATACAGTTGCAGAATTGGCCCTGGAGGGAGGCTGGACCTGTTGCTGCAGTTCTCAGCACAGGGGATCTGTTGGCCCCCCTGCTCCTTGGCCACCCACAGAAGTCCAGCGCTTCTGCACCTCCAGTCCAAACTGGGAAGTGCTGGCCACAAAGTGTTGACTCACCCAGCCAAATGCTGCACACGATGACCCCAGCAACATAGGTGCTCCGTTGATGCAAAGTCTCAAGAGGAAATGTGGCCATGTACCACCGGTCCATGTTCATGGCGAGAAGTGTGACGCTTGTCACTTGCACGGAGACCTGTGAGAGCAAGAAAGCAACCCCTGCGTGATCTGGGGCTGGCTTCCTTCTCCAAAGGCCACTCTGTACGAGTCCTCATTCTGCTTTGCCTCCCCATATTATCTAAGAAGCCATCCCAAACCGCACAGGAATTCACAGGTCCATCTAGACCAGGCCATGCCAACATTTCTGGGTTCTGGGTGGTTGGGAACAATTTGTACACCCCACCATAAAATGGGGTGATGGGCACCCACATATGTTATTAGTGACACCTGTTTTATATAAAAATTGCTGGTGAAGCTAGAAGAAAAACGTGTCCCGTTAAAGCTCTCCATTTTCAGCTCTAGCAAAATATGATATGATGATATTTAAAACAGTTTTATGCCATTCTATGCAGAGCCTCAGGACAGCTCACAACAACATAAATAACCGTATAAATACAATTAAAATTCAATAATAAACATTAAAACATTCAATCGAACCAATTATTCAAAATTAAAAGAAAAGGAAAAGAAAAAAGAAAGAAGATGCAACAGATTGATATTTTTTATTAAAATTATTAATCCAATTATTAAAATGATGGGTGAATAAAACCCATCTGGAAAGAGTATAGAGAGTCGGCTCCATCATAATAATGATAATAATTCATTTCACAGAAAATCACTCCATTTCTAAACACATTTCTTTGAATGAGCCCCACCAAATATTTTATCCACAATAGAAATATCACATTCAGATGATCTTCCTAAAACAACCCCGAGCCCCCCCGCCCCCCCCCCAAATACCCTCAAAACACATTTGAAGTTGCTTGTCTAAAAAGCCCGAAAAGAAGCATTTCGGGTTTTTTGGTGAAGGGGGAACATTACAAATGCGGCGGGAAGAAAAGGGGGTGCCGTCATCCGAGGAATCCGGGGTGCCCCACCTGCGCCAATGAGCTCAGGTGCAGCCGCCTGCGATCGGGGAGGCGGCCGCCCGGGTTCTGGGTTTTTCCGGAGCCCGTTTCCCTCCCCACAAGCGGATGGGAGCTCACCTGTTGGATGTAGTTCCCGAATTTGCAAAGGAACTCCCCGAAAATCCATCTTTGCAGCGGGTAGAGAGAGGCAGTGAAAGGCACGCTGACGAGCAGAGACAGGATGTCCGTCAAGGCCAGGTTGCCTGTGGGAGGAAGAGCAGAGGACGGGCTGGATGTGCTCCGCTCCGCTCCGCCCGGGGCGCCGCCACCGCCGCGGCTCCGCGCCCGGGGATGCTGCGCTTCCAGGCGGACGGGATGCCTCGCTTGCAACAGGTGCCCGAGGCTCATTCCCTCCCATTTGCGCTCTCTTCGCCCTCAAATGGTCTGACTTACGGCAACCCTTGGAGCGGCATCGTCGGAAAAGGTCCTGGCCAGGGCAGCCCTTCCCGGTGCTTGCAAATTCACGTGTATGGCTTCTGTTGGGGACACAATCCGTCTCCTCTCTGGTTTCCCCTGCACTCTAACCACCCGCTTCTCGCTCCTGCCCGGGCAACGGCGGCAGTGCAGGACGAGAGCCGCCGCTGCCTTGCCGCTGAGGCGTTTTAACTTTTTGCTAAACCATCTTGAAACCCCCCCGGGATATAAGACAAAATGCAAATATGTACACGAACTAAGAAATAAAACCTTAAGCCTGCGCTGTGAAAGATGATAGCGGCATTGCTGGAAACAAGTCCAGGGACATGTGGGGGGTGTGTCAGATTCCCACCAACAGACGTTATTTGAGTGGAAAAAGGAGATTGCAAAGAGCGATGAGCTTCCCCGCCCCCGCGAAAAAAGCCTCATTTGCCCTCACAGTTTAATTGATCGAAAGGAGCCCCCCCATAGCCCAGATTACACACCCGAGCATCCCCAGGCAGCGCGGCCGACGTGGAACACTTGCAATTGTAGTCCAGGCTGTCTGGAGGACACCTGCTTACAAACAGCCGATTCACACATATGTACAATTCTACGGCTGTGCGGCATCAACTCAGGGGGCTTGATTTCAAAACCCAGAAATTTCTCCCCTAACCCACTCAGAGTCAGACTGTTAGCTAGAAAACCACAGTGGACAGAAATTCTGAAGTGTGCAAGAGTTTGATACATTTCTATCTGCAACAGGTACTGCTTCAAACTCAGCTAGTTATTAGAGGGATGCTTAAAGCAATTCACTTTTTAAGAAGACGTTAAGTACAAGAAATCTACCCATTTACATCCATTCTCATCAGCTAATACCACCCGAAGCTGATGAGAGAATATTATTTATGAAGCCACTGGAATGGATTACTATGCTAGCAAGTATTCGACTGAGCTTGTTCCCCCCTTTTTGCTCATTCAGCTTAGTTCTGCCACCCGCCCCAGCCCAGGAATATCCCCAAAGTTTTACCCCTCTCACCTATGTAGAAGTCGGTCACAGTCCTCATCTTCTCGGTCTTTTTGATGATGCGAAGCACCAAAAAGTTGCCCACCACCCCTATCAGCATAACCAACAGGAAAATGAAAGGTGGCAGCCAGAGGTCGACCACCGGAGGGGGTGGAGGCGGTCCTGAGTCATTGGCACACACAGTGGTACAAGGTGAGCTGTTATAAAAGAGAAACTCGCTGAACTCTGAGTTGAGTATCATTTCTAATCTCTCTCACCCTCAGCTGAGCTCAGCCCCAGGTCAGAATGCTGTACTCTCAGGACAGGCTCCGGTCAAGCTTTTGAAGTCAGGGTGGTGCAGGCTGGATGCAGCTGTCCAATAGCAGCAAACATGGGCATGCCAATCATCTCCTGTTGGAGAGATGGATCCAATAGCATTCAGACCTGCATATCTGAGTCACTTTAACACTGCAATGACTTGGAGGGGGGCAGCCTTGTCCCATGGAAACCATGTGGGGTTCAGTTCCTCAGCTGAGCTGCCTTTCCTGGATTTCCTGGATGAAAACTGTCTTTCTGCTGCACCAGAATGAATGTCAGGAACGAGTCGGTTTTGACTGCTTTCCACTTCTGTTAGGTCCAAACTCCAGTATCCCCCTTTTGCTAACACAGAAGTTAAAGAACAGACTCCAGATTATGCATCTATAGAGAACACGCTTCACACAATCCCCTGCTCAAATAACTTTGACACAACTTGGGCCAGATCAACTTGTTGCTGTAAATGAGTTTCAGGCAGCATTTTCCATTGATAACAAAGTTTTTATTTTATTCATGTATTTATTTAACACTTTTGTATACCATCCCATGACTGACATCTCAGGATGGTTCACAATAACCACACTAAAATAAGAGAAAAATCACTCTAATAACAGAGCAAGCTGAAATAGACAAAATTGCCAAGGGAATTTGATACAGCTCCATCTAGTACAGTCAGCCCTCAGAATCTATCCTATCCATTAAAAATGTAATGCAAAATTTTTTCCCCTTAATCTATACAACAACAGATCTTCAATCACTTGAGATCCTCTGCAGCTTTCCCGATCTTTTCTAAGCACCTCAAATTGACTTCTCATGCTGCACGTTACTCTAACAATCTTATAAACAGTGTTCCCCACCAGTCCAGGCCTCCAATTTTTTCAGGATCTCCATCCAAAACCAGAAGCAATCCCAATTCTGACGTGTTCCCTGAAAGGCTCTATGTTTTTAAGACTCATGAAAAACTGCTTTGATTCTCATAAAAGAAAAACTCAATGCATTAATAATCAATAATATCTTCATTCTGTCTCTAAAACTCAATCTAGGGAGCTCAGATGACTATCTCTTTTCAAATCTGTCATCAACTTTCCAGCATCCAATTCAGATTTTTCTCACATTAACTTTTCTCTTCTCTTCTGCTCCTCCACACCTGAAGCGTGTCTTTTTGCAGTTCTGTATGCTTTTTCTCACCTTCAGCCTTCTTGGAATTGGGGCCCTGATTTTTCATGTGAAAAGCAGTTTTCCACCTCTGAAACAGAACAACCTGCAGGTTAAGAGGGAGGCTAAGAATTTAAGGAGACCTCTGGATGAAACCACAAAGCCCATCTAACCCATCATTCTGTTTCCTACAGTGGCCAACCCAAGAAGCTGGTGCCTGCCCCCAAGATCTGGCATTCAGAGGTAAATTGCCTCTGAAGCTGTAGATTTAATTTAGGCACTGTCATCATTAATCGGTGTGCCTTAATTCTCATTGAGAACTTATGAAGAGCTCAGGTAGATCAAACAGAAGGTCACTTTCCCATTCCCCACAGGGTCCATCTATATTCCTTCAGTAAACCTAAAAGCAGTGCTCCAAGCCCTTGCTTAGGTGTTCATTCTCAGAGATAGACGGCTTCCCTGTTTGGAGGTTCATAGAATCATTGAATAGTAGGGTTGGAAGGGGCCATGAAGACCATTGAGTCCAGCCCCCTGCTGTTGCAGGACACCATGTCACCCCATCCCACTCAGAGGGCTGTCCAGCTTCTTTGTGAATGTCTCCAGTATGGGAGAGTCCCCCACCTCTCCAGGCAGCTGGTTCCTCGGTCATGTCGCTCTGACAGTGAGGAAGTTGACCTTCCTCTTTGTAACAGGCTTTGAGGTACTTACAGTGTCTATCTATTTCAGTTCTGCTAAGCCACGTATTCCTCATCTTGTACCAATGCTTTTGGTTTCTCTTTCCTAGATGAAGAACTTGGGACTTGTCCTTATTGAATCTCATCCTGCTACTTTCAGCCCAGTGTTCAAGTTTATCAAGATCGCCCTGGATCGTCATTCTGTCTTCCAGGGTGTTTGCTATTCCGCCCAGTTCTGTATCATCTGCAAATCTGATTCTCTTTCTTTGTACTTGCTCACCTAAATCGTTAAAAGAGATGTTGCAGAGCACTGGGCCCAGGTTCCATTTCACAAGGATGTCTCTTTTAGGCTCCCAACATGGTGCTACTGGTGCATCTCTTGGCACTCAGCAGCCTCTTTGCCCCTTGAGACAATTAAAAGAAACCACATCAGACCCTGGCGTTCTGGGTGCATTTGCCAGGGGATTGGACTCCTGGCTGCGGAAAAGCAGACTGGAGTCCAGGAGGCTGAGCTCAAGGAACCGGCTGGATTCCCATCTCCAGTGTGGATTCCTGCACATCTCTAGTACAAATGCAACACCATTGCGCCATGTTCCACATTGAGACATGTGCCACGCTCTCTCCTGCTATACTCATCCCATCAAAGGTCTGTGTTTTTGATGGTTTGTTTTTTAAGATGGACAGATGATTCACATCTGGGGCTGGGTAGGATGAGGCCTCCAAGTTCTGCAGGACCCCTTCATTGAGAGGGGATCACTGCAATCAGGATCCATCCAGTTCCAGATTTCAACACGACACCATGAAACAAAGCGAATGCTTTCAGTCTTCACCACTGGAAGATATGACAGGGCGAGCATCTTGTTTCTGCATTCGTGGAAGAAACAGGACCATGTGGGACAATGTCATCTTGCAAACATCCTTGAAGAAGGTGAACTGTGTCTTGATATTCTAGTGAAAGGTCTTCCAGAATGAACAGCTTATGAACAAGTTGCCGGTTTACTGAACATTGGAAGGTGACAAACACCTCCATAAATAGCAACAGGTTCAAAAACACACACACACAAAATCAGTAACATCATTTCAAGTAGTGTCCATCTTTCTCTTCAGTCACGGTCGCCACTCATGTTCCTCGGTCTGTTTCTATGCTTTCAAACCGCCCGAGTTCTTTTCAGAGTCCCCGTTCCTTCTGGTTATGTAACATTTGCAATCTTCAAATCAGGTAATTATCAATAGCTTTAATTTTACCAGTGCCCTTCACTCCTTCTATCAAGGATGGCAACCCTATTTGCATCTACTGCTTGGTGTAGGAACCTCAGCCAGAGAGACAGAATTAAGAGTGTTTCTTTTTCAAAAAGGGCTACAACCCCTGCCCCCCCCCCCCCAGCCACCTATTGTTCTCCTGAGACAACTTGGGGATGACAAGAAGTGGTAAGAAGGAAAACTCCTTCCACCTGGGTTCAAAAGGTTTGGGGAGTGCAAGAGACAACAGGTGCTACTGTCTGTTTTGCCCCAGGTTCTCTGGATTCGAGCCCTCGCGTGCAAATGTATGACTAGCTTTACAAATATGGGTCTAAGTCCATGGACTAAATTATTTGTAGATCTCCCTGAAGATGACTGGTGGACTCCAGAGCAGAACTTCAGAAGGGCAAAAGATGCCAAAGTATTATTTCTCATTTTGGCTTAGGAAACAGTCCACAAACCAGACTTCTGATCTGTGTCACCAGATGAAGACCTGGAAGGACATCCCTGATGGAGCCCCTTCCATCTTTCTGTTGCTCTTCCTTTTCTTCTTCTGCTGTAGACGTTTCCTAGCATGATGGACTTCTCCTCTGAGTCTTGCCTTCTCACAATGTGCCTGAAGTGCACATTGTAGTGTTTTCTAGAGGAGAAGACGTGTAAGAGGTTCATTGTTGCCTTCTCCTATGGAAGACTAACCAAAGTCAGCTTTAACATCACCTCTGTGCTCTCGAAAAGAACCTCTACCAGTGATGCCTTCAACTACAGCCTGCAGCAAGTGTCCCTCACCACTGGAGAGGTCCCAAACGGCAGTGAGAGAAGTCCTCTACTGTGCCATTTTCCCCTCAATCATGCATCAGGGTCTACCTCCTCAAGTGTAAGGTATTTCTCTGGAGACAAAGGCCAAGATCACCTGCATGACTCTATTCCAGATCATTTTGTGCGGAGGCAAAAGCTGCACAGGGAAGGAAGTGGGCGGAAAGAAGATGGATGCATTCAAAATGCGGTGCTGGAGGAGAGCATTCCACAGACTCAAGACTGACTTAATCATAATTAACAATAACAATAACAATAAAGCAACTGGGTCTCGGAGCAAATCCAGCCAGCCATGGAAGCAAAACTGATGACAGTGAAGCTGGAGATGGACACTTCTGGAGAAGGCGAGACTCCCTAGAGAAGACCATCACGCTAGGAAAAGTCAAAGGCCAACTAAAGGAAACCAAAGAAAGAAAAGAACCAACCAAAAGAAAGACCAACTGAAATGAAGGCAACAAACATGATCCAGGCTTTGGAGACGCTGCCCTGTGAGGAGAGACAGAGAGAACTGGGCATGTTCAGCCTTGAGAAGAGAGGGCTGAGTGGGGACATTATATCCCTCTGTTACAAAGGCTGTCACAAACAGGAAGGTCATGATTAGCTTTTCACTGAAGAATTAATGCAAGGAAATCTGTTTTGGATACTGGAAAGCCAATGACAGATCAGAAAAGAGATAGTCATCTGAGCTCCCTAGATTGAGTTTTAGAGACAGAATGAAGATTATTATTAATACATTTTTTTCTTTTATGAGAATCAAAGCAGTTTTTCATGAGTCTTAAAAACATAGTCAGAGCCTTTCAGGGAACACGTCAGAATTGGGATTGCTTCTGGTTTTGGATGGAGATCCTGAAAAAATTGGAGGCCTGGACTGGTGGGGAACACTGTTTATAAGATTGTTAGAGTAACGTGCAGCATGAGAAGTCAATTTGAGGTGCTTAGAAAAGATCAGGAAAGCTGCAGAGGATCTCAAGTGATTGAAAATCTGTTGTTGTATAGATTAAGGAATTTTTTTTTGCATTACATGTTTATGGAGTGTTGATGGAGCTGTATTGAATTCCCTTGGCAATTCTGTCTATTTCAGCTTGCTCTGTTTGAGTTGTTTTGCTTTCAAAATAAACTTTTTTAAAAAATCTCTTCTGGCTGATGCCAGTGTGTACGACATGGAATGATAAAGTCCAGTTACAACAGCCCAGATTCAAGCTAGGTATCAGTGTGATACGACAGTGGGACCAGCTGCCTAGAGAGGTGGTGGGCTCTCCCAGACTAAAGGAACTGGGCAGCCACCTGAGTGGGATGGTGTAAACTGGTGTCCTGCAACAGAGGTTGAACTGAGTAGCCTTCTTGGCCTCTTCCAATTCTACTATGAACTATGGACTGGATGGACTCCAAGCTGGAGCCCTGAGCCGAGTAGAGCTGAGCAGGGCTCACAAGAACAGGCCCCTTCTGGGGGCACCCCTTCTTAGGGTTGGCATTATGTTGGAGATGATGTAATGGCACATAACAAGAAGTGCTGTAAGGCAGAATGTGTTTGCTCCGTGTACCATACATAGGCTGAAAAAGACAAATTTCCGAAGGTCCCGGTTGCTTCTCAAAAGTCGTACATCTCCCCACCCCCTCCCTCCTAGCCCCACTGTGTGTGTCTCTACAAGAACAAATGTCCATTTAAACCACAAGACAGCTGCCAAAAAACAAAACATGCATCAACTTACTCCTAGTATTTAGCAAATTTCAGGTGTGGCTTGGAGGGCAAAGTGACCCAAAACAGAAGGAGCAAAGGGCAGAAAACCAATGCTTGCCGAGATAATTTTGTGCCCAAACCAATTTGGCATCTGGCGGGCTGGTCAAATGTTTCACGTGTCGTAGTGTCAACAGTGCAGTGACTACAGGAAATTCTCCATCTGTGCCCCGTGGCGTTTTGTAATGTTTGTGCTAAATCTGTCTCTGGAACAAGCTGGGCAGAAGCAGGAGGGAAAGTCAAGTGTTGGTCTTTTACTGATCTACATGTAAGTATTCTATAAAGGTTTCCGTGCTGCTGTAATTGAATACTATATTGGTTTAGGTGCTGCAAATATCTCCCATGCAGATACGCCATGTTAATTTTGGGTGTGTGTTGTGACTGTTATTTTCAGAGCTACAGCTGACAACTTGAACTTGTGGAACAGCTCCCAACCAACCTGGAGCCGACCAGCCCTGTTGGACTGAAAGTCATCGAACCCAATGCATTTTTAAATAAATAAAATATACAAGGTGGCTATAATCAGATAGTCCTGGAGAGCACTAGGTTGGGGAAAGATAGTCAGAACAGTTTAACATTTGTCTATGCTGACTGCTTGAAAAAGCAACGCAGCTGCAACGATTTCGGAGAGCCACTCATCGAAATGAACAGCTGCCATTTCCCAAACACAAAACATGCCCTCTTTTCATTCACCTATCGCATCTTTGCAAAGAGCCAAAAGAGGCTCAAGTGCAGAGAAACATTGATTCCAAAACTAGAGAGAGGAGGCTGAAATCACTGGGAATATTAACCATTACAGAAAACGAATATTAACCATCCTGTCATCTACTTCTAGGCAGAATTAATTGCTGCTTCATTCTGCCAAATGCATTAGTCATTAATGTTTTGTGGCATTTCAGATAGGAGAACCATGATGGGAACGTTCTTGATGCGGTGACCCATTTGTTGTGAATTATGTAAAGTTCTCCAAAGAGGGATCCTGGCAATTCACCTCGGTGACCCATGGTTTCTGGCAAGCCCTGAAGGCCCCCGAGAAAAAGGATGCCCACTTCACAAGGGCCTACCGTACAAACTGTCCTTTGCTGGACTTTCGAGGGGCTGCGCGCACAAGCCAAAGCCATGCCAGCACTATGGGGCTGCCTTTTCTTTCCAGAACGGGACCAATCCAGGCAAGCCTTGAAGCCTGAAAGCGAAGAGCCCAAGGCCAGGGTAGTGTCTTCCACAAAAGCCGTTCCTAGTCAGGCTCCGAGATGAGATGATCTCACCCCTCTAACCATTGTCTGACCACTGTCAAGCTTTGGGCTGTAGCTCTCAGGGAAATGCCTGTCTCCCCCTCCCCAAAGAAACCACCCCGATGGAGCCTCTCCACCTTCTCCTGCCAAGTCTCCTGAGTGGCCCATACAATTATTCCTCTCCTTTACCCCTGCAGCTCCTTCCTTCACTGCCCTGTGGGGGGTAGCTCTGGGGAACCAAAAGATGCAGCTCCATCAACTGGCTGCAAACAATTGGCTCTACTGAACATCTTCATGTTTGTTACTGGATTTTAACTGTATTTATATAGTTGTGTGTTTTGTTGTGAGCCATCTCGAGGCTATGCATAAGACGGCATAGAAATGTTCTCAATAAATACAATAAAGTGAACGAATAAAACAGGAGTGTTTTTCTGTGCAAAAGGGGAGAGCCAGTGTGTGGACTTTTGGCTTTAGTCCTGTCCGTTACCAAACAAGCCCCCCTCCATCACCTTACACAGGCCCCGAGTACTTTTCTTTCAGAAGGAAATAAAAACACAGTGGTGGCTTTGCTGCATAACAACTCTTGCACTGCTGTTTAACAACAAATTGTCTCAGGGGCATAAAGTGCAGGTGCATACAGTTCTGTTTGCATTTTATGGAGATCTTTCCACGGAGGAAAATCACTCACTGAAGGACAAAGAAAAAGGGCTGGGGTGCTTCTCTTCTCTTGTCTTTCTTTTGATGCGATGATTCCACTGATCTATTTATACCTCTTGAAGGCTGCAAGAACGACATGTACCAGGTAGCAAAGCTAAGGAGAAAATGCACCTGGGTCATACATCGAGGGCAAAATGTTGACACGTCAACCCTGAGCTTGTTGCACAAGCCTCTTTTGGTTCACATGTCCGAGCTTTCAGGTCAGCAAGCTTCGAGTGGACAAAAGCAGAACACCCAGCTTCGGATGGATTAGCTCCCAGGATCTTCTGGATCAGGGTGAGGAACGGCGGGAGCTCGGATGTACTCCCAGACAAGGCAGCTCCCTCCTGCTTGCCTCTGGACTAGAGGAAGAGGAAAGCGTCATCTCATTTTCAACACATCTCATCTGTGAGCTGGCTAGTCAGAGCGCGGCTGGCGCAAGGTCACTGGACGGTACAAGTTCTGGAGGAACCACTGGCCTCCTTCCTTCGTGAGCCCAGTAGCTGCTCCAGCATCCCCATCTGTATCCTCAAATCACGAGTGGCTGAAAGGAGGGCCTTCTCAGAATGGCACCCTGGCTGTGGAATGAGTTCCCCACAAAGAGATGTCTATTTTATATTCTTTTTGGCACCAGGTTATTGTCGCAGCATTTTAACAGTTTAAATTATCCTGGTAATTCTTCTTGCTAGACCTTTTTATTGTATTGTACTGAGTTTTTAAGCCATTTAAAATTAAATTTAGCTCTTTTAACATCATTGCTTTGTGAGTATTGAATTATATTGTTTTGTTTCATACCTTGTTGTAAACCAGGTATAAAAACAGGTACGCCAGAAAGCTTCAGCTATGGGACAGTACAGAAATGAAATAGCAGCAGCAGCAGCAGCAGCAATGATATTAATAATAAAATTTTAAACTTTAACATTGCATTTCTCCTATTCTGCTGCTATGCTTTGATGTGGATTCACAGGCAATTGTTATTGTGGTTTTGTGGTATTGTGTACATTTTTAAAAAACTTCTGTTAACCACCCGGAGTGCCTTGGCTACTTGGTGACATAAAAATAAAACTAATAAATAAAAATCAATAATGTGGATTATTATTATTATTAATAATAAGTAATCAAGACCAAATGGCTCAATCAAATGTTCTTTTTTCAAGCTCAGACTGGAGGGGAAGGAATAGGCAGAAAATGGGGTACTCACTCCTCCTTCGGCTGCTGCTCCTAAATTGCTTTAATGGAATCTGTTGTTCTAAGCCTCTAACAAGCAGAGTTCTGTCCTTTAGGGGGACAAGAAGTGGGAAGACAAAACAGCTTTGCAGAAGCACAACCCTAAACAGAGCAGTCCAATTTGGGACTGCTGCTGCCAGCTTGAACAAGCTGGCTTGCCCAGGCACAGCAGCGTGTAATTTTTCCCTGCTCAGAAGTTGTTGGATAAAAACTCCCATATACCCTTGACTATCAGCCACACAGGCTGGGGCTGATGGGAGACAAGCCACATCTGGAGTTCTGTGGGTTTACAAGCCCCTGCTGCAATGCAAGATTTGGCATTTCCAATTGCCTGTTCGAGTCAGTCACTCGAGACAGATGTTGGAAGTGCAGAGAGATGCAGTTCCATCAAAACAGGGCAGTTTCTGTAGGAGGTCCTGGTAAGAGATGATGAAGGGGCTGGGTGGGGATGCAGGTAGAAATAAGCCTCATCTAAACATACGAATTTTATACACCTAATAGGAATTATGTACACCCAATTTATAATTATAAAATTATAAATCAGTGGCAAAGAAGAATGGGATGAGCATCTCCATGTTACTTGCAGCTGCTCTCTTTTCCTCATAGCTCTGTCCCTTCAGCAGTAATAAAAGAGGATATAAATTCATCAGGTATGTACTTTGCCTTTCTCCTGTCAGATTTTTCCCTAAAGGCAGCCCAAATGCCTCTGGTGGTAAAATGCACTGAAATTTAAGAGTACAAAAGGCATGGCATTCAAACACTAAATAAACATACAACTCTTAAAAGGACTGGCATTATAGAGAAGCAAATCCTACAGCAATGAGTGTGTTGTGCTTTTGCTACAAAATCCAACCTTGAGAGCAGTTTATACACTCTCAGGAAGCAAAGCGGTAGCCTTACCTAGACCAAAACAGATGCATGCAACAGGGTTTTAATCACTCCTTAATCCACCAATCTTTCTGCACACAGAAAACACACTGATAATAAATCGGGCAGTAACCATCTCCTTTTCAGGCTGGATTTATGGCAAACAGAAAAAAAAAAGAAAAAAAAATCTACAAGCTAGATTTCCCCCTATATGCAACTTCACTCTGCAGCTTTTCCTATATTCAGAAAAAGCATTATTACCTCTTTAGAACTAGGACTGGTTTATTCCAAAAAACAGCATCTATCTCTCAAGGTTTCCACCCAATTAGGTATTGGTGAAACTATTTTTTTAAAAACAAAAGAATCGCAAAATCACAATGCTTCATTAAACACTCAACTCACGAAAAGTGGAATAGTCTCAAATGGAAAGAAGCTTGCTTGGCAACCTGCAGTAAACAAAAACACACAACTTTGGTTCACTGCTTTTTGGAGCATAAAGGAAAATCAAGATGTGAGTGGAAGCAGAAAGCCTTTCCCAGGTTCTTCTTTGAACCGATATGAGTTTTGTGAAATTTCCAACACAGGGTAGCACAAATTTCTCATCCCAGCTACAGAGAAGGACCACATTTGGTCTATTTCAGACCTCATACTTAATTGTGATCTCAAACTCAAAACTTTATTGATTACCAATAGCAGAAACTCAAATTTCTGAACTCAAGCCAGACAGAAATAAATTCACATTTACCTCTCGAGGGCAGAACAAAATATCAGGCAGAGAGACAATGGAGAGTCTCTGCCCATATCAGTTCGACAAGCAGGGATAGAAATGGTGTCAGAACCAATGTGGAAACTTCACAATGTCAACCAAAACAGGAGGAGAATTGCATCCAAAAGATTTCACATGCCATTTTGCCTCCTGAGAGCACACGTGTGTTCCCCAGGTTAAATGAAAAGGCAGAAATCCAGGAGAGGGAAAAAAGGTAGATTTAATTTTATTTCCTTCCAGACAAGGTATTCATTTTTGCAGAAACATATAGGTATGCAAGGGGAGGAATTCCTTGTGGGAAAAAATTTTCAACCTCAGATTTCCTTTGGGGAAAAAGCTCTAGAACAGACTTTTCCAATGTAGCTCCATCCAGATGATTTGGACTACAACTCCATCAACCCCATCCAGCATGACCAGGATAATGGGAGTCATAGGCTGAAACATCTGTGGGGAAGTAGATTGGAAAAGAGTGCTTTAGAGGAGAATGACAATGAATGCATGTAGATCTACTCACTTTGTTTTCTTGAGGACTAGTAGCTTGGGTGGATTTCTTCTCTAGACAATAAAAACTCAGAAGATTATTTAAAAAAAAAAAAGTTTGGACTGCACTTCATGGCACCAGAGAGCAATTTTGAAAACAGCAGAATGGCCCCATCCATACATTTTTTGTAAAGTGAAATAGTATCACAATGAATTATCCTTGAAATTAATAGATGGACACAACACACACACAATGTACACCCTTACATTTTACAAAACAGGTTGGATTCCAGCAAGAGAGGATAAGGGGGACGTTGAAATTGCCACCTGCTGTTTTAAGAAAAAGGACAGCTTGGTGGGGCATGAATGGATTGGGGGCCAGTCAGACAGAAACATTTCATGCTGGGCTGGAATAATTCCAGACATCTAAATGGGCATGATTTGAATTAAATTTGAAGTGCAGAAGGCCAGTTTGAACAGGGAGATATAGAGCATATGCTGCGCATATCCAACAGCACTGGCAAAAATGAAGGATAAGTAAAAACCAAGTTTCCTTCCAGGCTAAAAAAGCAGTTTTATGTTGAGAATGCTTTTCCTCTTAAGGCATGATGCAGGCAACAAATAAGAAAGGCTGTGATTTTCTGCGAAGCTCTCTTCGGGAGATTGACTGGATCGGTCCAGCTGCACGAAGCAAACTCCAAGCTTATACATTCAATCACTCATTTGCTCCTGTATCCCGGCAACCTGCCTAGGATGTAAGTTGTCTTCATTTTTCTACTCTCTGGCCGATTCCTAGTAAAAACTAGAAAAAAGGCCCTTTTCCTTTGCCCTTCTTTTTAATATTCAGCAGTGCCATAAGATTATTTTTAAAAGCAGCTGTCACATAAATAGATGCTCTCAAATGTCAAGGCAATTCTGTGAGTGGCAGATAATACATCATAAACATTCAAACTTTTTGAGAAAAAAAAAAAGGAATACTTTTTCAGCTTTTTCCTCAAATGTCAAATAAAAAAGGTAGCAAGTATACCAAATGGAGAAAGCAGTGGGGTATCTCACAGCAGTATTTTGAATTAAAAGAAGGGAATGCAAACATTTGTGATGGCTAGGTTGAAATGAAAATGGTTCTATTTGTCATATAAGTTGCACATTTTTGAGAATAAAGAAACTCAGTTGCTCCTGGGCATCAGATATCCACAAAATAAAATATTTTATAGTATTGTGCCTGATTAAAATGCAACATTCGAACACCTATTTTTGTTTTAATTTGCACTTAGGCAAAGAAGAGTCTTATGCATACACTCAAGAGAAGGCATCAATGAAATTAGTGGGACTTGCTTCTGAGCAAACATACAAAGCTGCATAAATAGAAATAGAAAAAGCCAACTCTGATGGGGAACCAAAGCATCCCTTCTCGGATCTTTTAAGATTACAGCAATGCCAATTGCAATGGGATCCAGCAAGGAAGAAACATCGATGCTTCTTAAGCAGCAGCATTGAGGGGTTGTTTTTAAGATGTCAACTATTCTTTAAAAAGAAGCAATTTTGAAAATTCTGGACTGAACCAGGCAAGGAGTAGGGAGAATCTTTTTAAATGAAAAGACTTTTTTAAATCGATGAAATCAAAACAGAATGTTGCAACCTGAGCAAGTTAATCCCAACAATATGGGATTGGGGCTCCCCCTGAAGAAGCCTTTTGTGAGGGAGATGAAGGGCAAGAGTCAGGGGTTGCTTAGCAACCGCCTCCAGACCACTTCCTTGCAGCCTCCGGGGAGAAGCGAAGCAAGGGCACAATACTAAAGGGCAGTAGGCACACACCGTACCCGAACCCCGGCCAGTGGGCTCTAGTTTCCCATGAATAATTGAGTCAGGGCTTTCAGCGGGGGTGGGAACGCACCCCCTCAAAAGTGTGCTGCGTCTATTCCTACCTACCCTAATACACAATATATTGACATGTTTTCTAAACATTAAAAAGCCAACAGAAGTAGGGGTTTCGACAGAAGATCCAGGACTTCCAACCCATCAGCTGATTTGCTCCAGGTAGGCTGAAAGCAGGAGGTCGGGTGGCAAAAAGATGGTGTTTTTGTTGCTGACCTTCATTTGGCGTTTGCCTTTGTAGTCAGAACCTTGGGGGCAGAAAGATTGCTTTAAAATATGAATAATTAATAATTTTGTGTCCCTCCCAATTTTGACCATCTCTCCTGGGTGAACAAAAACAGCAGAAAACAAACCACCCCGCAATAGCACTGGCAGACCAACTCCCATCAACCCCATCTGGTCCAAGATACCACCCATGAGTTCTTGAGCTCCATCAAGCAAAACGTGCAAATTTAACACAGCTCTCCTCCACTTTGCTTACACCTCCTCCCAAAATCTTACTTAAAACGCTGGCAGAGAAAAGAAGGGGAAATACTTGAGTATTTGTGGGTTTTAGAGGATTAAGTTCTTCAGCGAAGCTACAGCAGCACTAAAAGGGAATGGATCGTTGTATGAAGCAAAGCAACGAAATCCTGAAAGAGGCCAGAGAGAAATGCTCCTTCCAGGGTGGTCAAGAGGTGGACCAGAAGCTGAGGGCTTTCAAAAGTCATGCATCCCTCCTTCTGGTCATGAAGCCTTGTAACTTAGAAGGCACCGGCTGCACAAAGTGGAGATGGCCCTCACTCTAGATATGCCCAGAGGTACCCAAACCTTGATCATTGTGTCAGAATTCTGATATTAGGATTTGGGCTTAAGCTGTGTCCTTCCCAACACATCAGGGGAGACCAGGATGCCTTCTACATGGTAAGATCGTCAATTTAAATGGGCTTTTGTGAGTGGCTTGACCATCCTTCTGCCTGGAAGGTCAGATTACATGTTGGGAGGAGGCTAAAGTCTCACTGGAAGAAAGAGATAGTAGCTTAAAGAAACTCAGCACCACACACACACAAATATTTGAAAGTAATTTCTCACTGGCAGAGGCAAGATCCATGTACTGGCAGAGAGCGTGAAGAAGCAGCCGTTCGAAGCTGCAAGAAATCAAGAAAAAGGCATCTTATTAACTCTTCCAGCAGGTTCACTGATGTGATCCTGTGGCAGAAGCAATTTGTGTCTAAGAAAACCAGCACATTTAGTGGTGCCTCCAACAAGCGGGCTGAGAAGCTCCTCCATTGTCAGAATGAACAAGATCCCAAATGGACATCAAGCCCAAACTCGTCCCTCTGTGCAACCATTCTTTAAATTTTAAAAGAGTTACTAGTCCCCATTGATAGTGGAGTTAAGTCTAAGAAGCTAGTGATGTCTCTGTGACTAGCCCAAAGTCACCCAGTTGGCTCCATGAGCAGGGAATAGAACCCAAACTGCCTGAGTGCTCTTCCCCACAGCACCACACCAGCTCTCAGACCCCTGATGTTCTTAATTCCTCCTGTTCTTAATTCTATTTCTTAATTTTTTCCTGCAAAGTAAAGGGCCAACTTCCAACACCATCTCTCTCTGGATGCAAAAAAGTGCTTTGGGGGGTGGTTCAGCGCCCCCCATCCTGCCTGACAGGTAGATTCTTGGGCACAAAACTTTTTAACTCTCCAGTGTGCCTTCCAAAGACTGTTTGCTATCAGCCATGCCTACGAGGGCAGCCATTTCCTGAAAGTGCAACCCTCCCATTTTGTGAGAGCACCCACAAGTTTCTCTCAATGTTCCAGGTGCGCCCGCTAACCCAGAAAAGCAGGAAACGCCTGTCTTAAAGAAGACACCAACTATAGTCAGAAACACCAGTAAAAAATTGGTCACTGCCAAGAGACATGGACACTGTCCTACCTGTTGTCCATCATGGCTGTGTAGACAGCATGAGGGTTAGCTGAAAAAAAGGCCAGCAATTCTTCCTCCAACCCTTCCAGGGTCCCCTAGGAAAATGAAAATCAAGGCCTTTAGGAAGGGACTCCTGGAGGAACAGGCATGTCCAAAACAAGTGGGAAGCAAGCGAAACCCTCCAAGTTGGACCTCAAATGGAGTAGAGCCACGATCAGGAGTAAAAATCTCCCAGCCAAGGTCATGAAAACATACCCAGGCCAAAGAGCAACCCCCAAAAGGTCAGTCAAACGAACACGCCTTTGCGGCTCTCCTCCAAAAGAGCAACCCCATTTCCCCAAAGGCTGGGATGTCCCAGACGTTCCTACCATGGGAATCCGGCTTTGCTTCAGTGTGGTGCGCAAGCGGCGGCTGATGCGCTGGAAACATTCCTGAGGCGTGTACACAGCGTGCTCTGTGATGGCAGGGAGGAAGGGAAGGGAGAGATGATGCAGCCCCAAGTCCACAAAGAGGCAGCCTTCCCGTGTGTGTCCCGGCTCCTCCACCACCCCAGGCAGCTCCTGGCAAGGCAGACCTTTCTTGGCACGTCCCGGCACATCCAAAAGCCCCCTAGCAAGCTGGACTGCCGAGCCCAGGCTGGGGACTTCTCCCCAATCCCTCCCTTTGTCTTCGTGCTGCAGCCTTCGCCCTTGGTAACCTGTTCCAGTCCTGCTCATCTGGCCAGGCAGACCCCACACCATCTCTGTACCTTTCCACTTGGCCTCGGCTTTGCCGGTCCATTTGCTTCTCCGCTTCCTTCTCGCCTCCTCCTCCAAATACAGAAGGAATCTCTCCTGCTCCTCACCCGACAGTTTCACGAAGTCGTTCCAAATCTAGCCAAGAGGCACAGAGTGTCAACTCCTGCGGAAGACTCGCACCAGCCCTGGTGATGAACGAAATGAACCGACTTCTTCCACTGACTTGACCAATCGATCCACTGATTAAACGAAGGGGCTGAGAGACAAGTCCACTTTACGCTTTTTAAAAAAACCCACTTGTTTGGCTGTGGAGCATTTCTGTCCCTTAAGGAACACTGAGAAATGGTTAAAACAACAGATTTTGCTTCTAAAGGCAGAAAGCAACCCTCCCTTTGCAAAACTCTTTTTTATTGTTTTTAATCTATAATATGCTATGATGCAGTGGCACAAGTGGGCAGCATACAGATGTTTTAAACAGATCACTGAATAAATAAAACACATTCACAGACTATGTGACAAAGGTGGCCTAAATCTGCCTTCCCCAAACTTCCAGAGGCACCCCCAAGCAAGTATCCTAAGCAAGCATGGTGGGACTGTAGTCAACAAAACCGGAGTTCCTTTAAGGATGAGTTACCCCTACACCCAAACCTCAGACCTATACCATGTTTGAAAAGATTTATCTGAAGGCAGGAGATTTGTTTTACAGGGAGGACAGCAGTGCGATTTTCAAAGATGAAGTCATAATTTTATTCCAAGGTCCTTCAAATGGCACCTATATTGAGGTTATAAAGTCTCCAGGCTTACTTATGCATTGCATTAGCTTCTGCAAGTCTTGTGCAAAGAATAGACAGAAAGAAACAGGTGTGACTTAAGCCCCAACCTTTCTTGAAATAGTTATTTGTCATCTTTCGTATTCAACACTTCCTTCTACAGAAGGGCAAAGGCACTTGTTGCAAATGGTAGTCATTAGCTATTTTGCTCTACGGCAAAGGTGTGTCTAACCTGTACATGTTTAGCAAGTTGGCACCTTGCACCATTCAGATTCTCAGCCAATGTTACTTTATTAAGAAGTGGGGAAAGTTTACTGGTCCTCATGGTATTTATGACTAGAGCACCTAATGGAAGTTCAAACTGGTTAACGGAGCAGCCCTTGGGAACATGATGTGAAAACTCATTGCAGAACCCCAAAAATTGTGACTGTTCTTTTCCCTTTTTCTTTGCCTTCTGTTGTCTCCCGTTCCAGGGCTAGAACAGGTTTTCTTTGCCCTGTTGGTTAACATCTCTGGCACATTCTGTTCAGGCTACTGGAAGTGGAAACATCAGCCACTGGAGGATGGCAAAAGCTTGCAAATTAAAGACTATTCTGTGCCTTTATGAGTCCTAATTTTCTCTAGATTACTAGATTTTTAGTGATGGGCTGCTAAAACAGGTAAAAGCTAAAGATGAGTTATTCTGAAGCTAGAGGGAACAGGTTTTTTTTATTTTTAAACAAGAGCATTACGAAACAGTGGCTTGATGTCATGGCTTCTCTCATTCCTGTTGAATGCTGAGATCATGAAGGCATTAGACATCCCAAAATAACCCCCCACACACACACCTGCTCCATTCTGTACCCAAAACCTAGCCCTACCACAATTTCTTCAAACATATTTTCATAGAGCACCTCAAAATAACCTTTCAAAGCCGCATATATTTCAAAACAAAACAAAAATAAAAACTGCACATTTCTGCAAGGTTTTAAGGTTTTACTGGTCTGGTTTTTATCATTGGCAATGTTTCTTTGTTTGAAATTGTTACCCATTTTCTTGGTGGCTTTGTGCCAGATAAAAAGGCATATAATCTTTCATAATAACAAATACATGCTTATGTAAGGGCACAATCATGTACAGGGAGCTGCACCACCTTTCCAAACTCGGGAGAAGGCTGAACCTTTTCTTCTTAGGGTGCTCTCAGAAGAAAGTGTGTGGATGGACAGAGCAGCGGCCAGACTCAGGTCCAAGCTTGGAAATTTGCTCTTAGGGAAGTGCTCTTGCAGCTGACTCTACCTCTGGGTTCCTTCCACCCTTGACAGAATTCCTATAATCCCCCAAGTTTAAATTTGCTAAAAACACTGCCTTGAGCTACTTCCGTGTCTAAGAAGACCAAGTTTTCTTGTTAAAAGTCTGGAAAGTCAGGATGAGCTTGTGCCATCTGGCTTGCACAGAAGCTGAAGTGGCTTGCTTTACCTTCACAGCAAAGCACCCATTTGCTCTGGAAGTGTGCACAACCCAACCAAAGGTTCGCTGACTTTATATGCTTTTAGGTGCCAGATAAAAACCTTTTAATTTGGCCAGCATTTTAAAGCTTAAATAATTTTAATCTGGTTTTATTAATATTCTCAGTTGCATTTTATTATAGTTGTAGATTGATTATATTTTTGGTTTATCTATATGATATTGTAAGCCATCCTGAGACAATTGGTTGTATCGTCTCAGGATAAATTTATTGGTTGTATAAATGTAAAAATTAAAAAAAGATGCACAGAGGCAAAGCTGCGGACACTGGCGGGGCAGGAAGAGAGGGGAGATATAACTGGAAAGCAGGAGGGGAATCCGTACCCAGTTTGAGGGAATATGATGAGGCGAGTTCAGTGGAAGGATTGGGCACTTACCTTGACATAGGTCTCATTGCTGCAGGCCTCAGTGAAGACGGTAGGCGTGGCAGGATGGGCCAGCTCTCCTTCCTCATTGCTGCATTCCTCCTGCTCCAGCAGGGTTGTGAGGTAACGGGCTGGGAAAACACACAATCCGGCATAACACACACTGGCCAACAAGCTACCCAGGGATGCGAAGTGGCACAGAACCACAGAAGAGCAGAGTTGGACGGGGCCAGAAGACCACCAGGTCCCTCTCAGCATCCCTCTCAGAAGGCTGCCCAGATGCATCGTGAAGGCCTCCGGGGTGGGAGAGCCCCCCACCTCCCCAGGTCTTTGGTTCCATTTCCTGTAACAGTCAGGAAAATGTTCCTGATATCTAGGTGGAACCTGCCTTCCTGCAACTGGATTCCAATATTCCAGGTCCTGCCCTCCGGGATGATGCAGAAGGATCCAGTCCTTTCCTCTTTGTGACAGTGATATCCTATTTCCCCTCAGTCTTCTCTTCTCAGGGCTAAAAATCTCCGGTTCTTTCCATCTCTCCTCACGGGGTTTTGTTTCCAGTTCCCAGATGTTACCCTCCTCCCAAACCTTTCTAGCTCATCTGCATTTTCCTTAAACTGCGGCGCCCACAATGGGACACAGGACTCCAGATGAGACCTGACCAGTGGGGAAACTTTTTCTAGACCTGGTATGCTCCCCAGTCCAACCTCATGCCACCCAGACAGTGTTGTTAATTCTTCTCCTGATCACAACAGTTACTCTAAGAGCAACTTGCTATGTTTCAGTCTGAAGCTATCATTTCAGATTTGGTATCCTGAGAAAGTACCACTAATGGATACAACTAGGATGCTCTTTTGCACAAAAAAGGTGGATTTTTTTTTGTTATAGAAAGCTCTGTGGGCTAAAAGTCTCTTCATTTGCTGCATGAACGCCCTTAGCGGGAGAGAGCGGGAGAGGGAGGGAGACAGACACAGGTACAAAGTCTTTAAAAGCTACAAAATGTAAACATAGGTGCAAAGGTTTTTTTTAAAATATGCAAAATAATACCAAGCCTCCAAACTAACCTAACTGAAAAGCAGAGCCAAAGAAAGACCTCACAAAGGGCTAAAGACAGGAAATACTGTGGACAGGCAAGAACGATTCTGTGGCTGGTAGTCCATGAAAGGCTTGCCAAATCAAACCGATTTCAGTGACATTTTATATACTGGCCTCTTCTCCAACCTGCTATTTCCAGATCTGTTTGACTTACTACCACCTAGTCCAGCACAACCAGAGGATGTATGCTGGAGAAAAATACAGCGGCTTTTAATTTAAATTGGTCCATTTACTGTTTATATTACATGTTCATTTGGTATATTATCTTTGTATTGTGATTCTATGGTCGATGCGTTCTTTAAGGTTATTGATTTTTAGACGAGGCATTGTTTTATATTGTGAGTCATATAAAGAGCCGTTACAGGCTACTGTAGTGGCATATATATACATTAAGTACAGTAACTACATAAATTAAAATGCACTCCAGTTTTTCCTTTGGGAAAAGAGATATACAAGTTTCATTGTGTGTCAGGCAAATGTCTTTTTTCCATTAATATTCTTGAACACAGCAGGTCTCTATCCAGATGAGGGGCCCTGTGACCCCGAGCCAACTGGAAAGGGTTTAAACTCAATTTTTGGCATCTTCTTCTTACTATTCTCTAGCCGCTGAAGGCTCTTCCGACCCTTGGCCTTGGGAATGAGGTCCGAATTGCGGATGGCTTGATTGATGAAGTGCTGTTTCCTTTTGGCCGGGGAGAATCGTTTTGCGGAGGAGTTTGCCAGAGGTGGTGGGCAATCTTCAATCCTTCTGCAAGGCAGGGAAAGTGGTAGAAACCAAATTGTTGTGGCTTGGTGCTACTGTAGCCGGGGTTGCGGAGGCAAATAATTGCAGCTCACCCCCTGTGATCTTTGCATGCATGCAGTGAAAATAAGACAAGCAAAAACATCTTTTGGCTCCAGATCAAGGGTCCCTAAATGTGGAGATTCTAAGCAAGCCATTGCAGCTGAGAGCTATGTGTGCCTACCGGATCTTTGCAAAGATTTGGAGCAACCCCAAAGTCCACCCAGTCCAGCACTCTGTACACAAGGGGCCAAACCAGCTGCCCATGGGCTCATCCCTCCAGAAGGATGAATGCAAGACCTTCTCCTGCCCAGCTCCTGAGCAATGGGCGCATGCAAGGGGGGAGCCCATGGCCAGCAATCCTAGTAGCCTCCGATAGCTGCCTCCCTCACGAATCTTTCTACTCCCCCTTTTAATGCCATTTAGCTTGACATCCATCAACCCTTCCCATGGAAGCAAGTTCCGCAGTCTCACTAGGTGTTTTATGTAAATTCCTCTTGCCTGTCTGAAACCTTCCCCCAGTCAGCTTCATAGGATGACCCCAGGTTCAATTGCTATGGTAAAGGGAAAAAAATAGCTCCTCCTCCTCTTTTTCCATGCATAATTGTTAACATCTCCATCATAACCTGCCCTTTCTAAGCAAAACTTTTTCCTAAGCAAAACTTAGAAAGAGACTCCACTTGGAATTGGGGGGAGGCACACAGATGTAAAAATAAATAACATTTAAATACATGTGACAAGCTGAAGCCATTCCTCATAAAAGAGCAGTTCATTTTAGTTGCCCTTTCCAATAATCCCCTTTATCAGGTAAGGCGACCAGAACTGTACACAATATTCTACGCGTGGGCACTGTAAAGAGTTGCATAAGGCTGTAGGATCTTGACAGTTCTATTTTCAGTTCCTTTCCTAATCATGCCCTTTAGTTTGAACAAGACAACTTTCTCCAACTTGGTAAACTTGCCCCTACCGAAGCGTTGCAAAGCCATTCCCATAATTCTCAGACAGCATCACAGCTGGGGATGATCAGCACGGGAGTCTAGACTATCAAGAGGGCAACAGGTTCCAGAAAGCTGCCCCCCCCTTCCAAAAACATGCCTCCACACAGGAAGAAGCATTCAAAAACACCGCAAGACTATTAGGCCCCTTCTACTGTGCAAACCAAAGTTCTCCTTTATGCCAGAGAACCATCCTCATGGCAGGGGGGAATCTATTTTTCCATTCTGGACGGCCCTATTTTCTTTTCACATGACAGACGGTGCATTTCCTATTTTTTGAAAGGGATGTTCGAGAAAGCCAAGCAGTCAAGAGACACAGACATTTTTACAGGGGCTTCTGGAGCGCTCCAAACCCTTTCATCAATGGAAAAACTGCACCGACAACTTCTCAGCCCCGCCTTGGGCTCAATCTTTGTACCCATTTGCTTCCTGGTACAGCCATCCAAGCTAGCAAGCTGGGCTTTGGCCAAGTATTCAACCCAGAAATAAACGCGACTACCTCTGGGTCAGTTTCACGCCACAAATGTGTTGCTGGGGAGCTCTTACACTAGAGTAAGAGCAGTCAACCCAGCACAGAATTCCACTTACAGCAGTCAAAAGCAGTATTTACCAGTGAGTAAACGCGCATAACACTGCTCCGGACGATTTCCGCGCAGGCTGGGTTCCGGCCCGGCCACCCCAGCCCAGTTCCTAGAACATCTGCACCCCAAAATTATTGCTCGCAGGCCAGAGCGGACACTGCAGCTGCAGGCAAACAGGAACGGATGCGCTTGTGCCTCTCGGCTTAAGCCAGCCAGGGCAGCCCTCGCCAGTGCGGCCGCCGGTTGGGGCACCCTGGCAGGAGCAGGCGATGCACACATCTGGCGGGGGACCGAGCCAGCGGAAGCGATGCTGCTCGCAGGACCGGCGGAGCTCACGCCTGCAGCAAAGGCGGGGAAGACGCTGGCGGGAGCCAGGCACGGGCGGGCCGGCGCCGCGTTGCGCTCCCCGCGCGTCGCCGGGCCTCCTGCAGGCGCAGCGGGGCGCCGCCACCAAGGCTGGTCCGGCGGCGGCGCGGCTGCACTCACCCGAAGGGCCGGTCCCGCGGCGCTCCCGGCGGCGGCGGCTCCCGGGCCGCGTCGCCCGCCTGCAGCACCACCATGCCCGGCGCGTCCGGGCCCGCGGCCTCCGCCCCAGGAAGCGGCGTCAGCCCGGGGAAGGGCGTCGCCGCGGCCCGCCGCGCCCCATCCGCGGCGCGCCCGCCACAGCATGCCCGGGGCGGCGGGCGCTGCACCCTCCGTGGCCCGCGGCCTCGCGGCGGGGCCGCTCGCACAGGCCCGCCCGCGGCCGCTGCGGCTCCGGCTCGTTCCCGCCGCGCTGCTTGCGCCGCTGCCCGGCTCTGGCGGGCCTCGCGGGCGGGCGGGCGGGGGGGGCCGCTGTCCCGGGACAAGCGCCTGGGCGGGGGGCCGCCTCCCGAATCTGCATAGTGGTTACCCGCTTGGCAACGGGGCAAACTCCGACGTAGCTTTTTTAACCAGGCAGGTAAATCGCCAATTCGGGATTTGGGGGCCGAAACGCGCCGGCGTAATTATCTCGGTCAAATTGGGAAAACCTTCCTCTGAATGGCGTACTGTCGGCTCTAACTTGGAAGTACTTTTTCGCACGGGGTTTAAGTTGTCTTCGGCGAAGTAAGGAGTTCGTGCTCGCTTCGGCAGCACATATACTAAAATTGGAACGATACAGAGAAGATTAGCATGGCCCCTGCGCAAGGATGACACGCAAATTCGTGAAGCGTTCCATATTTTGCAGCCCCGAACCGACTTTTTCCCCCGCAAAACTGGCGAGCTTGCACGGCGCGTTTGCAAACGCGGCAAGCTTGCAAGGCGCGCTTTGCAAACCCGGCAAGCTTGCATGGTGCGTTTGCAAACCCGGCAAGCTTGCATGTTGCAAGGCGCGCTTTGCAAACCCGGCAAGCTTGCAAAGAGACTTATCGGCCGCGCACAGCCCGCAGCGCTTCGGATGTGCGGGACTTCGGGCGCGACGCCGCTCTTGTTCCCGGAAAGATATTTCGGAGCGCAATCGATGCACATTCTGTATTCTTTAATTTTTGGTCGGAAAAGGTCCTAAAACGCGACCCCTTTTCCAGCATCTGAAAAGCGCTCCCCGCAATTCTGAGTAAGAGCAACGGCAGCCTCTTAATTCCTTTCAATGCCGCTGCTTCAATCAATCAGTCAATCAATCAATTCCTGTTATTGTAATCATCATCCGGGGACGTGGTTGTCAACAATTATGAATTCTTGTAATTCAAAGGCAATATAAGAATATTGCCTTAATATGTCTTTGCCTTTAATATGTCCATGCACATCAATTAATGAGTCTTAAAAAATATCATTTAGTATTTTAAACAAAGTTGAAATATCGATTAAGATAGTTTAAACATTTTAACATTTTAAATAATACTTAAAATATTTAAAATATTGTTTGGGCGGGACACCCTATGTTTATTAAATAAACACCCTAAATGTCAACTATTTTAAACAATATTTTAAAACAGTATTTTAATATTTTAAGCAGTATTTCAAATCATATTTTTAAACAATATTATTCCGTGTGCCTCGACATTTCCAGTGTGTAAGACTAGGCATCTCTGCCCCTAAGAGTTTACAACCGGACGCAAGGCTAAAAAAAATTCTATTTTTTATCTTTTGCTTCTGAAGCACTTGTGTGCACGGATCAGTCAGTCTGCAACAGTTGGTTAAAGATAACTTGAAAGCTTGCCTGAAAAGCAAGGAAAGGGATTAAAAAGCAAGTGATAGTACTAGGTTTTGCTAATAATCGATTTGTTTATTTAAAACTTGTGTATGCAGTCCCTTATGCTTTGAGATTTATAAAGGGTGGAATAAAAAAGGACGAGGACAGAAATTGTTCATTGATGTCGGGAAGGTCTACAGTCTGGACGGGTCAATCAACTGGCAAGAAGATTTTTGCAACAGGAGAAAAAATATGGAACGCTTCACGAATTTGCGTGTCATCCTTGCGCAGGGGCCATGCTAATCTTCTCTGTATCGTTCCAATTTTAGTATATGTGCTGCCGAAGCGAGCACAAATCTACCCCTTGTGCGCTTCTCCTTTAAACCCTTTCTCTAATTAGACTGCTCAAGTCATGGTAGATACTGATGAACCTAACTCCTTTCAATTTCTTCTAGCTATTCCACACGTACTCGTCGTCTCTTCCGGGAATAAATTAGTTTCAGGGTAAATTGGTAAACTTTTTATTCTTCTTCCATGCGCCTTGCACGGCACGACGGGAATCTGCGTATGCAAATCAACACTTTCCTATGTTAGGATTAGATTAGCAGGACTTTTCAGGGTCCTCACATGCAAGCCGTCTGTCTATTGAACTACCCCAAAAGAAACGGACATTTGAATCCGCCCCAGTAAGTGGGATAGTTTTTACCCAAGAAGAAGTATACTTCTCAGGCGGGTCATGTAGTTAACTTTATTTTTGTTTGGGCACTTTTATCAGGCACTCACTTAGACAGCAGTAGAGGAGGGTGTCCTTATCATGCCAAAGGCAGCCTGCGCAGGCGCAGGGTGGTAGGGCATCTGGAAGGGTGTTGGGTAAGTAGGGGAGGCATGGAAGAGTTTATTTGTGGCGGCGGGGGGAAGAGGAAGGAGACAGCAGCTGCATTCTTCTACAGAAGTTATAAATGCAAGTGGATACTAAATTGGCCTCGAAGCTATTGGTCGTAGCATACCCCCTTCTTGGCCGACCACTTGCAATCTCCAGAAATCATCATACGGAGGAGGACCATACCATGAGTCTGGATTCAGGTTGCGATTAAGGCTAAAGTTGGGATAAGGCAGCGATATAAGCCACTTTTATTTTTAAAGAAAAAAGCAGGACATATAAATAAATAAATAATAACAATAAAGTAAGACCAGTTCAAAGACCACCACCCAAGGTTTTAACAAATCAGCCAGATCCAGTTTTCACCCTGAAAATCATATTAGCTTAAAGACAAGCATAGCAATATCAGTAGTTAGACAAGGTTGAGGAGAGCTTGTTCAAAATGCTCAGAGAAGCAAAGCAGGAAAAGCTAAGGGTGCTATCCCAGGCAAATTAAAGCAGAAAAAAGGCCTACAGCTCCTTGCGGATCCTTTTCCTGTGATCCTAAACTTTGTAGGATCGCACCTTAAATGCCATAGCAATGGCGCTGGAATGTCCCATGAGTTTCCTGGTTATGTCGTACTTGCATGTTGGACAACAAGGATATAGACCCTGCATTGACTGGAGCCTTATAGAATTTTTACCCCAAAATGCATGGAGGGTACCAGGTTAGCATAATGACTTCGTTCATCAGTGAAGTTTCTTTGATTCCAAGCAGAGATTGCATCTGGAGAGCGTCTCTGTGCAGCTCATCCTGGGGAGATGCGATGGATCTAGGATATGTCTGCGAATGGGAGAAGCGCCCCAAGAATAACCACTGCCCATCCATCCCACTGGTCTGCGCCTGGTCCTGTCGCAACCTTATTGCTTTCACCACCGACCTGAAAAATGAAGAGGAAAAAGGTAATTTCGAATGGGAGGTTGGTTTGCCTGCCGAGGTATTTATTTATTTATTTAGCCGTCCCATTCTCCGAAGCCTCGGGGTGGCTCACAACAATAAATAAATAATCACAATATAAAAACAATATAATTGGAGACGTCCTGGTCAAAATAAATGCAAAATGCATGCAAAATGCAAAATAAATAATATTAGCAATTAAAATAATCTTTTAATAATCTTTACCCCCTTTTTGGCAGCAGGACAGGAAACATGGTTTGAATACACAAAGTGCCAGGAGAAAAATACTGCCCACCCAATGAAAATTATTATTATACTGCATTTGTCTCCCGCTTTTGGGCTGAACGCAAGGCAGCATACTGAGTCATCCAGCACTCCACTTTATCCTCACCACAACAACCCTGGTGACATAGTCTGGCTGATCACGATAAAGAACCGTGATAACTACCCAGGGTTGCTTGTTGTGTTACCCTGTTTCCCTGAAAATAAGACCTAACCGGAAAATAAGCCCTAGCACGATTTTTCAGAATACTCATAAGCCCTACCCCCAAAATAAGCCCCAGTTAAGATCGTCAGCCAGACGGATACATTTAGTATGTCCGTTGCAACACAATTCAGGGTTTGGAGAGTTAGGACGATGTTCCAGAAGAAGATGACATGACTGTATTTGAATAAATGTAGATTTTTGTACAGGAATAAATGGATAAATGTAGATTGTTGTACAGGCAAAAATAAGGCATCACCTGAAAATAAGTCCTAGATCAGGGGTCCTCAAACTTCTTGCACAGGGGACCAGTTGCCAGTGGTGGCCATGGGCCACCAAGGCAGTGCCAGCAGGGAGGCGCAGGCCGGTGCGGGGGTGGGGCGCACACGCAAGGTGAGGCAGAGACAGGGGGGTGGGGGTTTGCAGGTTTCCTCTGCTCAGGACGGCATCTCTGGCAGCCACTCATCCTTGCGGTTTGTGCCTTCGTTCCTTCTTTTGGGCTTTCATCTTGGCTGTTTCTTTCTCTGGTTTCCCTCCTTAGACCTCACCCACATGATCCACATCCTCGACACGGAGCACCCCTGGGATGTCTGCTCCATTGACACGGGACATGTTGAAATTGTCACCTGCTTGGAGTGGGACCAGTCAGGTGAGAAGGTGTGATGTGGCTGCTCTGTGTGGTGGGGCAGTTCCAGTGCGGAAGGCCCCGAGTGTACACCCTGGCAGATCCAGCTATGAGAGGCGAGGGAGAAGGGCTGGCTGGGGAAGGGTTCTCTCTGCCGCAGATTCCCCGAAGTTCCCAGTAGATCTCCACTCAACCCTTGTCCCATCAGGCAAAGCTGGGTGCTTCCGCTGCAAGGAGGGAGAATCACAGGCCAGGAACAATCCAGCTACAGTCCTTCTGGGGTCCCTGAGTGAGCATTCCACAGTCCCGGCCATATCACTGGCTATGCTCTCCTCTTCCTTCCAAAATGCCTTTCCTGGGAGTTCTAAGCTAAAATATGCGGGAGTTGCATCAGTCAAACGGGCCGTTGGGCTGAAAAAGAGACTCATAACCCCCAGAGTAGTAGACAGATCTGTGATTTTGCTCCTGGACTTAAGTTCACCAGGAGTAACCCATTGCTTGATGTTGGAGCTGAAGTATAAAAGGATCTTGGAGATCCTCGTTAGTAGCGCCATGAAATGTTGACCCCTTCAGCGTCTGCATCCAAGAACCTGCCTGTGGCAACCATCCAGCCACCGGGTGAAGTGCAGGCTAGGAATCCCGCAGCAACCAGCCTGCGGCTCAGTCCATCTTGTCCACTGTTTCTCCAAAGAGGGAAGTCAGCACTTGGCAGTGAGCTGATCCAGGTTTGTGAGGAATCCAATTCTGCTCAGTTGCGGTGCATCATTTGGCACAGCCTATTCAAGCAAATACTTAGCGGGGCACTTCCCAATTTAATTGGAAGAGGGATTCTCTTTGCGGTGGCACGGCAGGCCCTGTGTTCCTCAATACAGCTGCAAGAGACAGTGCCCGTGTTTTTATTCGTATTTCATCTTCCTTTCATTATAACCTGGTTTAGGAACTCTTCTTTAAAAGTAGTCTTCAAGCGGGCGAAATGCATAAGAGCCAGTGTGGTGTAGTAGCTAAGAATGTGGAGTGGAGCTCAGGAGATCCAGGTCCTAGTCCCCTCTCAGCCAAGGGAAACTTTGGGCCAGCCACAGACTCTCCGCCTAGCCTACCTCACAAGATGGTTGTGAGGATAAGACTGAGAGGAAGAGGATTATGTAAAGCACCTTGGAAGGAAGAAAGGTGGGATGTGCTAAATAACTAAAAATAAAATGTGCTGTGCTGTGCTTTGCTTTGTTTTGCTTCCAGTTTAAATTTAAGTTTACTTTATCCTTGTGTGCGTGTGCGAGTGGGTTTTTATCTGGGAGAACTGGGCGAATGAGAGGAACTGCAGGACTAACAAGGCAGGGGATCAAGGTCAGGTCTCGGAAGGGATCCCGATGGCAGGCCAGGAGACGGCCTGGGTGGGGGTCACGGTGTTGCTGCCGCTGCGGCAGCTGCGACATGGCTGCCCTTCTCCCCCAGGAGAGGCAGGGATACACTCGCCCTCGGTGCAAGATGGTGACCCTGCTAGAAGAGGAGGTGAGGTGCCTGAGGGCCGAGAGAGCTCTTCAGGCCCCCCCGCAGCAGCCCCCCTCTCGACAGAGGGCTGAGGGAGAGACCACGGGAGGAGCAGCCGGGGAGACACAGAGGCACGTCACCCGCAGGAGGGGGAGGCCAGCACGGCCTCCTCCTCCTCCTGGCACCAATCTGGAGCTGGGAAACAGGTTCTCTTCGCTTGGGGAGGCTGGGGCTGTTGAGGCCTCAGGGGACCAGCAGGACCCCCAGCCTGGGACGTCAGGCGGCAAGGGGGCCGCTGCAGGAGAGGCGAGGGCCTGGGCACGGCCACCCACCAGCACCGGGAAGGTACGGTGGCGGGTGATGGTTGTTAGGGACTCCCTGCTGAGGGGCGCTGAGGTGGTGGTGTGCCGCCCCAGCCTGGAAACAAGGGAGGTTTGCTACCTGCCAGGCGCATGCATCCAGCATGTGAAAGACAGAGTAGAGTGTCTTGTTCGCTCCGGGGTCACCAGCCGCTCCTGGTGATTCATGTGGGCACAAAGGACGTGGCCAGGCATGGGGTGGTCGGGACCACCAGGGACTTCGAGGCCTTGGGGAAGAAACTTGGGGAGCTGAAGGCCCAAGCAGCCTTCTTGTCGATCTTACCTGTCCGGGGATTTGGGCCAGGCAGGGACAGGAGGGCCTCCGAGGGGAACGACTGGCTTAGGGTGTGGTGCCAGAAGGAACACCGGGATCCTCGACCACGGCACTCGGTTTCTTGCCAATGGACTTCACCTCACGAGGATGGGGAAACGGTCCTTTGGAGATGCTCTAGCAAGCTTCGTCTGGAAGACTTTAAACTGAGCCGGGGGGGGGCGGGTCAGGACCCGCAGAAAAGTGTCTGCACTGGACAAGCGTAGAGGGAGGATCAGGGCTCTGGGAGCAGGTTTTAGAGGTACTGCAAGGACTGACAGGACTCCTACAGAGAGGGGCCAGCTATCAGGGAGGATGGGAGGAAGGAGGATGCTGGGAACTCCAAGGAAGGAAGTGGTGGGAAGGAGTTGAGGTGCAGGTGCACCAATGCTAGGAGCATGGGTAACAAGCAGGAAGAGCTGGAAGCCCTCCGGGGAATGGGAGGATCTGACCTGGTGGGGATCACGGAAACCTGGTGGGATGAAAGGCAAGTCTGGAATGTGAACATAGAGGGGTATCACCTTTTTAGAAAGGACAGGAAGGGAAAGAGAGGTGGGGGTGTGGCTGTATACGTCAGGGAAGGGATAGGATGCAGTGAGATAGAATGCGGCACAGATGGGGATCCGGCAGAGGCAGTCTGGGTGAAACTTAGGGGTTTTGACAGGGAAAGAGGCTTGTGGCAAGGGGCGGCCTATAAATTTCCAAATAAATAAATAGATAGATAGATAGATAGATAGATAGATAGATAGACCTGACAGTGGGGGTATGTTATCGCCCTCCAGGTCAACTTGAGACCCTGGATGATGTCCTGACAGGCCAGATTCTAAGGGTATCTCGGGGGAGAGACACAGTAATTATGGGGGATTTCAGTCTCCCGGATATTACTTGGGAGACTCACTCGGTGGTGACAGCCAGGTCACGTTGCTTCCTAGAAGCTCTAGAGGGTGGGTTTTTTACACAGAGGGTCCGAGAGGTGACGAGGGGGGGAAACATCCTTGACTTGGTCTTGACCAATAGGGAGGAGCTGATAGATGAAGGTTAGATTAGGGGAGCTCTGGTTGCGAGTGATCACTCCATCCTTTGCTTTGAGATCAGGGGACTGGGGACGTGCAGCAAGTCAAGCACTAGAAGCTGGGACTTCAAGAGGGCCAACTTTGGCCAACTGCAGGCCAGACTGGGGAAAGTCTCCTGGGACAGGTTACTGGAAGGTAAGCGAGTTGCGGAGGGGTGGATGGCACTCAAAAGGGAGGTTTTGGAGGCGCAAGCCTTGACGATACCTCTAGTTAGTAAGGTGAGGAGGCGGAGGAGAGCGCTGCCATGGATGCAAAAGAAGGTGGTTAGGGGGATTAGACGAAAGAGGAGCCTCCATAGGAAATGGGTACTGGGGCAAATAGACAAAAGGGTCTACCGGGAGGAGGAGGCCCATTGCAGAAGGATTTTTCGCAAGGCTAAGGCTGATTATGAGCTGAGCCGTGCCAAGAATATCAAGAGCAACAAAAAGGGCTTCTATCAGCATGTAAATAGCAAGAGGAAGGGGAGACAAGTAGTGGGACTGCTAAATAAGGAGGAAGGCGATCCAGTGACTGATATGAGGGAACAGGCACAGATGCTAAATGACTATTTTGCCTCTATTCTCCCCAAAGCAGGATGGAGGAGATCCGCATAGGAGATTAGATGAGGCCGGGAATTTAGGGGCACAGATTAGAGTCACCCCCCATGAAGTCGAGGGGCTCCTCAGGGCATTGGACATTACAAAGGCGCCAGGCCCTGACGGGTTACACCTGAGAGTACTTAGAGAGTTGGCAGGGGTTCTCTCATGCCCACTGGCCTCCATTTTGAGGCCTCGTGGAGAACAGGTGAAGTTCCAGAGGACTGGAGGGTGGCATCAGTGGTCCCAATTTCCAAAAAGGGTAGTAAAAGGGACATGGGGAATTACAGACCGGTTAGCCTTACGTCCATTGTAGGAACAACAATGGAAAGGCTCATAATAGAGAGAGATCTAGTGATGCTAGATAGGGAAGGGAGGCTGACAGCCACACAACACGGCTTCCGCAGAAACATGTCCTGCCAGACAAACCTTGTGGGATTCTATGACAAGGTTTTGAGATGGCTGGATGGAGGGGATGCAGTGGATGTGGTATACCTGGATTTCAGCAAGACCATTGTCAAAGTGCCCCATGATATCCTGGTGGAGAAACTGAGGAGTTTTGGGATACACCAAAGCACTGTCCGGTGGATTAGGGCATGGTTGACTGACTGAAAGCAGAAGGTAACCATTAGCGGGGAATCATCGAGATGGCGGCCAGTGAGAAGCGGGGTCCCCCAGGGCTCTGTCCTGGGGCCGATCCTGTTTAATCCTTTCATTAATGACATGGAAAAAGGCGTAACAGTCTGCTGATCAAATTTGCAAATGACACTAAAACTGGAGCAGTGGCCACAACCGAGGAGCAGGTACTCCAGATCCAAAAGAATCTGGACAGACTATGGAAGTGGGCAGGAGACAACAGGATGGCGTTCAATGTGGATAAGTGCAAGGTCTTGCACTTGGGGCATAGGAATGGGTGTCACAAGTACAGGTTAGGTGACAAGTGGCTA
Source organism: Varanus salvator macromaculatus (assembly GCA_023646645.1). NCBI lineage: Eukaryota > Metazoa > Chordata > Lepidosauria > Squamata > Varanidae > Varanus > Varanus salvator. The sequence goes on along the minus strand of JAIXND010000802.1, from coordinate 5,610,368 downwards.
GAGAACAGCACTTGTGAAAGGGACCTGGGGGTACTGGTTGACCACAGGCTAAACATGAGTCAGCAGTGTGATGCGGTGGTCAAGGGGGCAAACGCCACCCTTGGTTGCATAGCCGGAAGTGTGGCTTCTAGATCAAGAGAGGTATTACTACCACTCTATACGATTCTGGTGCGCCCATAACTGGAGTATTGTGCTCAGTTTTGGGCCCCTCATCACAGCAAGGATATAGCCAGGTTAGAGTCAGTGCAGCGTAGGGCCACAAGGTTGGTGGCTGGTTTGCAGGGGATGCCGTATGAGGCGAGACTGAGGGAACTGGGTCTCTTCCGCCTGGAGAAGAGACTCAGAGGGGATCTGTTGGCGACATACAGGTGTGTGAGGGGGTGTCACACGGAGGTGGGCAGAGACCTGTTGTCCCCTGCAGAGGAAGGCAGGATGCACTCCAAAGGAGCAAAGCTCAGGGAACCCAGGTTCAGTTTGGATGCCAGGAAGCTCTTCCCAAACAGCCAGGACCCCAACGGTGTGGAATGGGCTTCCACGGGAGGTGGTTGAGCCCCATTGGTGAGGGTGTTCAAGGACAGGCTGGACGTGCACATGGTGGGCATGTCATGAGTGGAGCCGGCTGGTGCCGGAGGTCAGACTAGATGGCCCGAGAGACCCCTTCTGACTCGCTCCATTTCTCTGTTTCTATGAATAAAAATCAGCCCCACGCTACTTCCCACGCTCCCAGCAGGGCAAACTAATGGCTGTTTCTCTTCCAACAATTGGCGGCTTTCCATTGCAGGCTCCCGGCTTCTCTCTGCCGATGCAGACGGCCACATCAAGTGCTGGGGCATGGTGGACCACCTGGCCAATAGCTGGGAGAGCACCGTGAGCAGCGTCGTGGAGGGGGACCCTGTTGTTGCACTTTCCTGGCTCCATAACGGGGTAAAACTGGCGCTGCACGTGGAAAAGGTAGCTGGAGATTCTGCATCGTGTTCCAAAGCCCTGGGGGTGGGCAGAGGGAGGGCTGGAGAAGGAACTGAGCCACAAGGGGGTGGGACTGGGGCTTCGTTTGCTGCCGCAAAGGCTCTGGGAAAACTTTGCGCTGCTACCCGAATTGGACGTGTGGTTCCCACGCAGTCCAAATGCGGGGTGGCCCTCTGGGCATGGCACCTGTGATGGTGCGCAGCCACGGGCCACAGAGGGATAGGTCTTTCCTCTCCATTCTCTCGTGGCGTGCTGATCCTCCTTTGCCGCAGATGACATGCTCGGCGCTCACCAGACTTGGTGGGTGTGACATTCCTTCAGTCTTCAGCTGCAGGGGCACATGGAAATTAAAACCAGTGAGGTCTGCTAAGCATCACAACCCTGATGTGCTCACCAAGTTTCGGAGGTCTAGGTTTCGCAGTCGTAATGCCGTGGCAGTGGTGCTGAGAAAGACGCACATCCTCCTAAACTATTACAAATTTATCACGCTGGCGGGTATTGTGTTAGGATGCTGGGCCAGAACCTGGGAGGGGCAGGGTCACAATGCTGTCAGCCTTTTTGGCTTCACTGGGTTGTTGTGAAAGTCAAATGCGAGAAAAAGAAGCCATGAGTTCATTAAGTATGATTTGATTCCGGTTTTCGATCTTTCATGCACTTGTCATTGATTGCTTGACTTGTCTATGTCTTGAGAAGCATTTTGTCTTGAATTTCATTCTTTTATAGTGCAAAAGCAGGATATCAATTCAATTGGTCAATTAAAAAGCAATTGAATGAGTAGTACACAGTGCCCCTCAGTTAAAATCGTCAGTGAAAATGAACTCGATTTAAAAGCCAGGCGCTTTTCTGAATGGAAGTAGTGGTTTTCCATTGATGAGTAAAAAAAAAAAAAAAAGATGCGAAAAATCGGACTTTTTTCAGCTGAGTGTTTGGGATCCTGAAAGCAGGCACCAGAAGGGTCCTCACCAGCACAGCTTGGTGAGAAGGGCCCTTCAGGACGAGCGTAAAACCCAGCAGGCTCCACGGGGAGTGTGCTTCCCTTTTTATTAAAATTCTGATCTAAGTAGTTGTTTTCCTCTTTGGCCCTTTGTGGTATTTCAGCTGCCTTGCGCTGGCTATTCCCACTGCTATTATTTTCTAGTAATAGTTTTCCTGCTCCAAAAAGGGTGGAACCCTTCTAAGGCTTGGCTTGGCTGATGGTAGCAGCCAGCCAGTGAAGCGAAAATCGGCCAGAAGCTGACGGGAGTGTCTCCAAAACAGAGCTTGGCCCTCAGACTGGGAAAGGCTTTGCATCCTGGGGTTTCTGCTTTCCTTTTCCTTCAGTCCGGAGCATCCAACTTTGGCGAGAAGTTCTCCCGGGTGAAGTTCTCCCCGTCACTCACTCTCTTTGGAGGAAAGCCCATGGAGGGCTGGATCGCCGTCACCATCAGCGGCTTGGTGACGGTCTCGCTGCTGAAGCCCAACAGGCAGGTGCTGACGTCCACCGAGAGCCTCTGCCGCCTGCGGTGCCGGGTGGCCCTGGCCGACATTGCCTTCACAGGCGGGGGCAACATTGTGGTGGCCACCTCGGATGGCAGCAGCGCCTCGCCCGTCCAGTTCTACAAGGTCTGCGTGAGCGTGGTGAGCGAGAAGTGCAAGATCGACACGGAAATCCTGCCGTCCCTCTTCATGCGCTGCACCACGGATCTGGCCCGGAAGGACAAGTACCCCGCCATCACCCACTTGAAGTTCCTCGCGCGGGACATGTCGGAGCAGGTGAGGCCCGGTCATTTCTCCGCTCTCTGCCCGGTGATGAAACGGAGGTCAGAAGAGCCCGTTGGGGTCAGTTTGGAGGGTCCCCCAGTGCGACCCGAGCTGTGCTCTGGGGAAAAGACTGGGAGATGCAGGGAAGCAGGGCTCTGGCCAAATGTCGGGAGAGGCGTCCTAGCGGTCACAAGGGTGTGAGAATGGCAAGGACTGTTTCGGGAGGTGGTGGACTGGGCATTGCTGGGGATGTTGCAGGAAGATCTGTTTGGGGAAGATCTCTCCTTCCAGTTCTTGGGAGCCTTCCCCTGTCCCTGTACACAGCCCACATTTCTCTTCCTCCTTTAGGGCTTTCGACCCTTGACCCAAACGCCCGTCCTGGGTTGTGTTTCAACCATTGCCCCTTGTTTCTTTCCCTCTGCCCAGATGCTCCTGTGTGCCTCCAATCAGAACAACAGTATCGTGGAGTGCTGGTCCCTCCGTAAAGAGGGCTTGCCAGTTAACAACATCTTTCAACAGATATCCCCCACGGGTGAGTCTGTGATGAAGGATTTTCTCCAAGAAACGCGTGGCAAAACGCACCTTTTCTCTGTGCAGCATTTTCGGGAAGCTGGGCGGGGGGCAGGGAGGGGTGTTACCGTGAGAAGGAGGGGACTCCATTTCCATGGTTGTTCTAGCTTGGCACAGGAGCCCCAATCGTGAGGAATGGCTTGGATGAGCTGACCTCTAAGCTCCCTTCCTGTTCTGCATTTCCAGTGCTAATGCTAGCTTACCAAAAAAGATCACCAGGGAGGATGGAGCTTGGATGCCAAGAGCCTCTAGCATTTGGGGAAGACTGCCTCTAAACTTGGAAGCTCCACACAGCCCCAATAATTTGCATTCCTTCAAAGCCCACCAAATCCACAGGCTTTGTACTGACTGACCACACTTCTGAATCAGGTCAGCATGAGGGTAGCTTGAAGCAAAGAGACAGGTGCAAAGCCAGAGTTGCATAGCAGTGGGCCCTGGAATAGCTTGAGGAGGGCAATGAAGGGAAGGACCTTCTCTGCGGTGGCACCCTGCTTTGAAGTCCCCGGAGAGGCCTACCTGGTGCCCACATTGTTATCTTTTCAGTGCCTGGTGAAAAGTTTCCTCTACTCTCAGCAGCATAGGATAAGCTAGGGATTGAGTGTTCAAATACACATTTGCTATCTGTTCATATGCTTGTATGCCAAGCATAATTATTTAATTTCTGTACCACCCAACAGGCAAAACCATCTGGCTTTTGGTTCACAATTCACAACAACACATAAACGTGCAATATGAAGTGCGAACAGCATTAATCCTCAGGATATGACTCTTAACAAAAAAATCACTGAAATGGAAAAGCCACATTTAAAAAGCACATTAAAAAGTTTTAGTAGCTAAAACAAACCCTAAGACCTGTTTCAGCTGCAGGCAAAATCCCAGTAAACTAATTACATGCCCCTCAGGGTTTCTTTAAGTGCTGTATTTAAGTTTTTCTGGTTTTTAATCTCTGATAGCACACAGCCTGTTGGAGGAGACTCCTGCGAGTCCTTTGGACCGCAAGGAGATCAAACCGGTCAGTCCTAGAGGAGATCAACCCTGGCTGCTCTTTAGAAGGCCAGATCCTGAAGATGAAACTCAGATACTTTGGCCACGTAATGAGAAGGAAGGACTTCCTGGAGAAGAGCCTGATGCTGGGAAGGATTGATGGCAAAAGGAGAAGGGGACGGCAGAGGATGAGGTGGCTAGACTGGGTCACTGGCCCAGTGGGTGTGGGCTTGGGTGGACCCCAGGGGATGGAGCCTGGAGGAATGTTGTGCATGGGGTCGCGATGGGCCGGATGCAACTTTGTGACTGGCATAGCATTACATGGCACAGAGCCACGAAGACTGGCAGCCTTAGATAGCTTCCTTCTGGTCAACCTAGGGAGACTGTAGTAAGCCAGAGTTTTCTTGTAGGCTATAGGCCAATCCCATCCCCTTAACACTCAAGTTTCCCCTGAATCAAGCCTTTCCTGGGTTTCTCTTCTGTTACATCTCTGTTAGCAGATCCCTAGTAGCAATTTCTTGATCCAGAAACAAAAGCACAATAGGAGAGTGTTTTAGCTGTACAGTGAGTGTCTTTCAATCCAGGTACAAGGCTCTTCATCAGTTCTACACCTCTGCTTCTTTTTTGTCTGTTTGCCCACAGCCTTAATTGTTCTCTCTGTTCTTACAAGACAGATGGCTTTTAACAAATACCCATTTGAGTTTGCACCTTCTTTTCACTAACTCTTCTATGAAATGTTCAGTCTTTCAGTGAGATTCCATTTTAGGTTATGGAATGCGTCTTTGAAGATGCATTACAGAGCTGGGGATACAAGGCAAAAAGATCTGGGGAGGTGAAAGGGGAGAAATATATATCTATATACACATAAGCTCGAAGCTCTCATTGCTTTAGGAGTGGAAGATGCTTCTGTTGCTATGTTCTGTCCATTTGTCTCCAACTTATCTGCAACCCCACGAACAAGAGTCCTTCAGCAAATGGTCTACTTAGCAATGACATCTTTCTTTAGGAAATTGATCCATCCCATATTTGGTTGTCTTCTTCTGGCTTCAACATTCCCCAAAAACTAGAAAATTGCCAATAGTTTGAATGGATCATGGTATAAAGGGACAACATGGAAGAAAGGTTTTTATTTTCAGCAATATGAGAGACGACAGATGGAAAAACACACTGTAAAAATAAAGACCACGTAGTTCCATTTTTACTGTCTCCCCTTCCCTGCCCCACAAGCAATCTGGTCGCGGACCCCAGTACTTCCGTTTCTCCCTTCTGAGCGCTCTTGCGGTCTCTCCTTTGCCAGTTGGTGACAAGGCACCCATGATCTTGAAGTGGCGCATCCTTTCAGCCACCAACGACTTGGACCGGGTTTCAGCCGTGGCGCTGCCCAAATTACCCATCTCTTTGACCAGCACGGACCTGAAAGTGGCGAACGACACCAAGTTCTTTCCGGGACTAGGTAAGGTAGCTGGGCACCAGGTGCCTTTTGTTGTTGTTCTTTTATGTAGTCCTGCTCATTCATTCATTCATTCATTCAGCTGGGTGTCCCCTTTGGTGGGAGAAAGCTGGGAGTACACAATAAGGTGGAGAAATAAGGGCTTGTTTTAGGGGCTGAAAAAGGGCTATTTTGGATTCCTATCCTGAAGTCGCATCTCCAGCACCAGCCATTTCCGAGCATGGGTTCTGCAAGAGTTGAGTCAGCCAGAACACACCAGCCCGACCTGTGGTTTGACTTCAGACCCAGCACCTCTCCTCTCTTCCTTCCCTCCGTCCCAACTTGGACGTGAATTCCCCACGGGGAGAGCTGTCCCTAGAGAAAAGGAATGTGGGTGCAGCATTCCCAAAGCCACCCAAAGAAAGCTTAGATGGACAAGGGGCAGCATGAAAAAGAAACAAGCTGAGCAGGAAATCCTTCACCTGGCGGAGACCCAGAGGGGAATCTGTTTGGCCACCCCTGATCTGTCTTGTGTCAACAGCTCCAGTGCCGGAGAGCAGCTCAAAATGTGGGCCAACCACTCTTTCTGCTGTTCGCCCTCAATGTTTGGCACTTCGAGGTAGATTGCACCTGAACAGGGAGGCTCGCGCTTCTCTCTCATGGTGCAGATGGGCTTATTTAAGACCCCCCCAGTTTCAAGGCCTCTCCCTGTCCCGTGACTTAACTTGCAGCCCCCTTTTTAGGGGTGGATGCGTTTTTAAAGATGACACTTCCGCACTGAAATTGCCTGTCCGGGCCGTCTCCCGTTCCAGGCCTCGCCCTTGCCTTCCACGATGGCAGCGTCCACATTGTCCATCGCCTCTCCCTGCAAACCATGGCAGTGTTTTATGGCGCGGCCTCCCAGCGCCCCGTGGACGAGCAAGCCTTCAAGCGGCAGCGGACAGCCGGCCCCCTGGTGCACTTCAAGGCCATGCAGATGTCCTGGACTTCGCTGGCCTTGGTTGGTGTTGACACCCATGGAAAGGTAGGTTGCACCTGGCAGGTGGGCGAAGTCCAGACAGAATGGGAAAAGAATCGTCAGCTTCTGTCTGCCCCATGTTAGGAACAGAACCACCACCCTGTTGGACCAGGCAAAAGCATCCTTGTCCCCAGTATCCTGTTTCCAGCAGTGGATAGTCAGGTAGCTCCAAGGAGGCTACAAAAATTAGGTCTCTCCCTGCTGATGCTCCTTGGCAAATCGGTCTTCTAAAACCATCTAAGCCGGTGCTCATTTTGTAGCAGGAATGTTTTAGGTCTGTTTTTTTAAAGAAATGGTTCTTTTTTCACTTACAGTCAGTTGACATGCCAAATCCTTCACCCCAGGCTGCAGCCACATAAGGAAGAGGAGAGATGGTGTGCTCACGCCCTCCCTCCCTCCCCCCCTTCTCCTCCTCTCCCCATTTTGGCTGCCCTGGTAGTTCAAGGCTATGGAAAGGTTTGATGCATGGTATCAGATAGCTCAAAGCAGTGAGCCAAGCTACACAACTGAGAAAGAACCTTTGGGTTATGGGGTAGCATAGAAATGAAATGAAATAAATAAATAAAACCCCTCTCATTGGCTAATCTGACCTGGGGATGCAGCACTTAAAGAAAGCCATCCTACTGTGGGTAACTCTGTTGTTGTAATTATTCACTTCATTTCTGTACTGCCTCAGAGGCAAAGGTCTTTGGACCGTTTTGTCTCTAAACCAGACAGTAAAAATGCAGTGAGAAAAGGGAAATCAGCAAATGTTACAACAGCTCTTAAAACAAAGGCCAACAATGAAGAGAGACTCCGCAGAACCACCAGAAATTGCCAGGTGTAAATAAACCAACCAGGGCTATTAACCACACGATGATCTTTCTAGCTCATCCATCTTGCCCCTAACCTGGACCACTACGGATGTGCAGGCAAGCGGGGACAGGCTTTAATGAAACAGAGAAACAGAGAGAGTTGGAAGGGGCCTCTGGGGCCATCTAGTCTGACCCCCAGCTCCAGCCAACTGGGTTTTGTAGACAGTTCTAGGAACCATTGGATGCCGAAGGGCAGGCTGAACTGCTTCTCGTAAATAACCCAGCCAAAGCACCGAGATACAAGTTGACTTCTGGGCTACTGCTCACTGGCCCTCTTTCCACACTGCAGCTCAGCATGCTTCGGGTCTCTCCTTCCATGGGCCACATCCTGGACATGAACATTTCCCTGCGGCACCTGCTCTTCCTCCTGGAGTACTGCATGGTGACCGGCTACGACTGGTGGGACATCCTGCTCCACGTGCAGCCGGGCATGGTGCAGAACCTGGTGGAGAAGCTGCACGAGGAGTACATGCGCCAGAACGCCGCTCTGCAGCAGGTAACGGGTGCAAATGGGCTCCCCAGCCGCGACCTGCCGGCATTCTTCAGAGGTGTCGGGCTTCCATTCCCATCGGCAAGAGGGATGATGGGTGGGTGGGGAAGACCTCCGTAGCGTGGTGAAGACAGTGGGAGGCTGGGAAAATTTTCCCAAGTGCCGTTGCAGCCTCTTCTTCCTCCGGATAAGGAGGAAGAAGAGAAGCTGGATTGTCTGTCCCAGCTTTCCACAGAGGGCTACAGGCTGCTTGAGTGGCCCAGGATCCATCTTGGCCAGTGGCTGGAGGACAGGCGGAGTCGGTGCTGCCAGGTTGGGGGCTGGACAGGTCGAGGAGAAGGAGGCTGCCGATCCAGAATCTAGCCAGCCTGGAAAGCTGCAGTTATGGAGGGGCAGTGGCCAGGCATGGTGGAGAAGTCCCATGCAGGCAGCAGGCGTAGTCTGAGACACAAAGCTGAGCAGAGCTTCAGGTGTTTATGGAACGCACACACCGAACCTTCCAGAAGACAAAACCTGTGTGCCAGTGAACCGTTGTGATCTGTACCTTCCAGGTTCTCTCCACACGCATCATTGCCATGAAAGCTTCGCTGTGCAAGCTGTCATCCAACACGGTGGCCCGAGTGTGCGATTACCACGCCAAGCTCTTCTTGATCGCCATCAGCTGCACCCTGAAATCGCTGCTCCGACCCCCTGTCCTGAACACGCCGGACAAGAGTCCTGGGGACCGTCTCACGGAGATCTGCTCCAAGATCACCGATGTGGGTATGTCCGGCAGTTGCTGATTCTCTGCATGTCCTCTAAGGCTCAACGGCTTCCTCTGCTTTTCCATACTGAGGACTAGTGCAGTGGCACGGCTGGTCGCAAAGTCCAAAGTGCAGTTTCTGAAGGACTTTGGAATGATGGAACCAGGATTGTTATACTACATGAAATATCCCTACTACCCTATCCTGACTTCTTCCCTCTCATGAGGAAGCCAGATTAGCTTATATTCTCCTCTTCTCCATTTTATCTTCATAACAACCCTGTGAGGTAGATTGGACTGAGAGCCCACAGCTGATCCAAGAGCTTCATGTCTGCGTGGAGACGTCAACCCAGTCTAGCACTCTTAATCTCTAGACTCCACTTGTTGTGTTGCTGTTGTTGCTAGTTGTGAAGTCATGCCCCTCCAGGCCCTCCTGTCCTCCACCATCCCCCAGAGTCCACCCAACTCCACACCCACTGCCCCAGTGACTCCATCCAGCCACCTCATCCTCTGCCGTCCCCTGCTCCTTTTGCCATCAATCCTTCCCAGCATCAGGCTCTTCTCCAGGGAGTCCTTCCTTCTCATTAGGTGGCCAAAGTATTTGAGTTTCATCTTCAGGATCTGGCCTTCTAAAGAGCAGTCAGGGTTGATCTCCTCTAGGACTGACCAGTTTGATCGCCTTGCAGTCCAAGGGACTCGCAGAGTCTCTTGCAGCACCGCAGTTCCAAGGCCTCAATCCTTCGGCGCTCAGCCTTCCACTAGCGCTCTTTAAATGCTTCCCCTGAAAGGTATCTCTGAATTTTACACCACCGATCGCTTGTTTCTCTCTCTGGATTGGAACCCATATATCAGGAGTTCCATGCTGCTCTGCTATGAAATTTTAAATTTACATTGTTAAGAATCTTCCACAGCAAACACAGCACCAAAATAATCTCACAGTCATACATATAGTCTTGTCAAATTGTTTACTTTTTCAAAACATGCTTTTATCCGGGCACCCCTGTGCATTAGCAAGGTGCAGGCCTGCAAAACAAAAAATGGAGAAAACCTCCATTTGGCATGTGAGCTGCTTGGTTCAAATTTGGAAATTAAACTCTGGACATTAGAAGACAGCTCGCAATCAATGAAACCAATGTCTTGGGAATCCTCTTGTTCCATTCTTTAAAAATGCCCAATTTTCTTATGCATCGGTCACATACAGACAAGGTGCAGCCTTTCTCAGTGTTAGAAGCACCTGTGTGCATGGATAAGCACATCGGGAAAACAATCCTGATTTTGTGGGTTTGTATAAGAGTGGTTCAAGCGGCACTGCTGATGTGCACAGATGAATAGGTTCCAGAGAAGGAAGCTGATGCATGTGCTTAGAGAATCACATCCAGGCTGTAAAAGCACATACTCCAATCCCGGAACAAAGTTTCTGGACCTCTCACATCAAAGCCAACATTAAACTGAATAGCAGAAGGCTTAAAAATCAGATGAGAGAAACCTTTGAACTGAGCTGAATGCTGAATGAATTAAGTTGTATGGATGGAACAAGATTTGTTTTCTGTTCTAGAATGTTCTACAGGATGGCTTGAGTGATGCCACACTGTAAAGCAAGACCAAAATGCAGGACAAGGCTTTTTAAATTTTAGTTTAGTAAAATTTAGAGCTATCCACATGCCATATTCCTACAACCACACACTAGACATGCCCCGATCCAGAGAGGAACCCACCAGCTGAAGTATTTTGTCTACAGAAAATGCTGTGCCCATCCCAGCCTGTGCAAGCTGCTAAGGAGAGTTTTACCCTTGCAGATATTGATAAAGTGATGATCAACCTGAAGACAGAAGAGTTCGTCCTGGAGACGACCACCCTGCAGTCCCTCCAGCAGCTGATCCAGTGGGTTGGTGACTTTGTGTTGTATTTGCTTGCCAGCCTTCCAAACCAGGTGAGGCAGCTTTCGGCTCTCTTCCCACCAGTGCCTTCAAGTTATTATTTGTTTCAATGAGTCATACACTGACAGATAGCACTAATTTTAAAGCGAGCCGTGTTTCTTTCATGCCAACCCTCCTGTTTTTCCCCCCTCTCTAGGGCTCTGGCCCCGTTCGCCCGGGGCACAGCTTTCTGCGTGACGGGGCCTCGCTGGGCATGCTCCGCGAGCTGATGGTCGTGATCCGGATATGGGGTCTCTTGAAGCCGAGCTGCCTGCCTGTTTATACAGCTACATCAGATACCCAGGACAGCATGTCTCTGCTTTTCCGTCTCCTCACCAAACTCTGGTTGTGCTGTGAGTGTTTGTGGCCCTGCTGTCTGTGTTCAGGGTGTGTGCAGGCTGGGAAGATCCCAGTATTACATTGTACTTTTTGCTCATGGTTTTGGGTAGAAGTTTTCAGGCGAGTTGCCTGAAACATGAAAAACATCAAAAACAACACAGGGACATCTAAACAAAAGGACCTAGATTTTGCACTCGGCTCTAAGGAAATGGATGGAGAGGCCCTACAGATGAAGCGCTGATTGCTTTAATGGCATTTTTAAAAGTCAGCTGTTTCCTTGCCTTATTATGAAACCCGAGCAAGAGGCAAATTAGGAGTAGTTGAATGCATAATCACAATGATCTACATGTAATATAAAAAGGAAGGGAAGGAGTATGTTCGCCTATTATTCTGCCACTTCATTTCTCGTGAGTCAAAATCCCATTAGCTCAGGGCACTAAGCAAAATGGGGACTGTTCACTCCATGTCCTTGGGGTTGGGGTCAGATACCCTTTCGATAGATCCTTCAGTCACAACCAATGGCTGTGCCATTGATTGCAGTGGGCCTTCTCTAAACGTGGTGAAATGCGGATCCAACCACAAGTATCGTATGTATTGGAGCAAAGCTGTTGGTGGTGCACACAAAGGCAGAAAGAACGTTTCCCATCTTTAGGCTAGCAAAAAGGTTCCTTTCCAAGGCCCACCTGTCAGTTTTCACATCACAGAACATGCCACACAGTGTAACAACACAGGGGGAATGATAACTGCTTGGTCACAGCCAATAGGGTCTTCCTCGTGAGGACTAGTGATGCATCTTGACCACACCCTGAGGCACTTTTCTCCTCTTGAAAAAGAACTTTGCTTAAGGCTTAGAGCAGCCTTCTTTAACCAGATGCCCCCGGGATATGCTGGACTGCAATTTCCATCACCCCCAGCCAATAGGTCCAGTGGTGCTCCAGTCCAGTACCTCTAAAGTCACCAAGCTGGGGGAAGCTGGCTTAGCAGAGGTCGAAGTAAATCCTTTGGCAATTCAGACTGGGAAGTAGCAACACTTCTGCTAAGTAGATACAGACAGGCAGCTCCCCAATCCCTCCCCATTGCAGGCCGCGACGAGGGGCACCTGAATGAACCCGACGACACCTTGATCGACGAGTGCTGCCTCCTGCCTAGCCAGCTGCTCATCCCGAACCTCGACTGGCTCTCTGTCAACGATGCCATTATCAGCAAGCTGCAGAACAAGCAGGCTGTCCGGCTACAGTTTGGGAAGGCCCCGGGACTTGTCCCACACTCCGCTTCACTCCAGTTCGACACCTTGGCCAGGTATGGAACTGCAGTTTTTTCTTAATCGTGCCGCAGGGAACACTGGCCCCGCGGCTTTCCCATACTTGACTGGAATCTGCTCGGGGCAGGTTCTTACCCTGGGCACATGCACAATGCTCTTTTGTCTCCGCTCAGGGCTCCCGGGCAGCCGAAGATCGACCACCTGCGACGGATCCATCTCGGGGCGTATCCCACGGAAGAGTGCAAGTCTTGCACCAGGTGAGTGCCACAGCCCACGGCGGCGGGAGGGGGGGCCCTCTGGGCTGGCACCCCTGGGCTTCCCACTCAGGCGACCGTGCCGTGGTTCTCTCGCAGGTGCGGCTGCGTCACGATGCTACGCTCGCCAAACAAGGCCACGGCGGTGAAGCAGTGGGAGCAGCGCTGGATCAAGAACTGCCTCTGTGGCGGTCTCTGGAGAAAAATGCCGCTGGGCTACGTCCTCTGACCGCGCGCTCCTGCGCCAAACGGGGAGGAAGTCTGGTGGTGGGAAGCGAGGGAGGCCCTTGCGGTCTTTGCACAAGATGGCTGCTCCCTCCGTCCCTCTCGGGTCAAAGGCTGCCTGGGCACTCGGTGGCCTAGATCCTAAAACCCATCTAGGGAAACAAAGGGGTTTCAGTGAGAAGTCACCATGGAAGGTGATGGTGTGGAGGATTCTGGGCAGTTCCCCCCATTTTCATGGGGGAACCTTCCTGGAGCTGAACCATGAGAGGGAACGCTCGGACACAGCAGGGGAGGCCTTGGTGCTTGGGGAAAAGCATTTCCTGCAGCCCTAAAGTACTGCAGGTTAACCAGCACCAAAATATCTGTGCTTTAATACAGTTCCAGGAAAAGTATTGCCTTCTTTGCATCCATGGTCCTGCTTTGCACCTCGTCCCACATCTTTTGTTTCAACACTGGGGCTTCATGGATTATGGTGAAGTTAGAATGAAGTGCTTTTGTATTTTTTAGCTTGCATTGCTTCAGGCTAGAGAAAGTCCATGCGTGTAGAAAACTAGATGTTTTTGTGTGTTTCTGTTCTGTACACGCAGAGAAGTTGTATCAGTCAAAACCATCATGCACTATCATGCACAGTTACTCCAGTATTCAAAACTATCTGCACTCTAATTTCTTTTCTGGATGTTTGCAACAGCCCTTAAAACACATCAGGAAAGGGCTGGTAGTGCAATCCTGAGCATTTTGACACAAGGAGTAAGAGATACCAAGTTGTGTGAAAGGGTTATGTATAAGATTACAGACTAAACTATTTACCTTTCAGTGTTTGGGGAATTTCTGTGTGTAGGCCAAAATGTTCCAGTCTTAAATTCTACCCCTGGATATACCAGGTATATACCAACTCCTGTTGTTGTTAGTCGCAAAGTCGTGTCCAACCCATTGTGACCTCATGGACAACATTCCTCAAGGCCCTCCTGTCCTCCACCATCCCCCGGAGTCCACCCAACCCCACACTCACTGCCCCAGTGACTCCAGCCACCTCATCCTCTGCCGTCCCTCTTCCTTTGCCTTCCATTGTTCCCAGCATCAGGGTCTTCTCCAGGGAGTCCCTCCTTCTCATTAGGTGGCCAAAGTATCTGAGCTTCATCTTCAGGATCTGGCCTTCTAAAGAGCAGCCAGGGTTGATCTCCTCTAGAACTGACCGGTTTGATCTCCTTGCGGTCCAAGGGACTTGCAGAGTCTCCTCCAGCACCACAACTCAAAGGCCTCAATCCTTCGGTGCTCAGCCTTCCTTATGGTCCAGCTTTCACAGCCATACATTGCAACTGGGAAAACCATAGCCTTGGCTATACGCACTGTTGTTGGCAGGGGGATGTCTCTGCTTTTTAGTCTGCTGTCTAGATTTGCCATCGCTTTCCTCCTCAGGAGCAAGCGTCCTTTAATTTCTTGGCTGCAGTCCCCGTCTGCGGTGATCTTGGAGCCCAGGAAAATAAAATCTGTCACCACCTCCATTTCTTCCCCATCTGTTTGCCAGGAAGTGAGAGGACCGGATGCCATGATCTTAGTCTTCTTAATGTTGAGTTTCAAGCCAACTTCTGCACTCTCCTCCTTCACCTGCATCAAGAGGCTCTTTAGTTCCTCTTCACTTTCTGCCATGAGAGTGGTATCATCTGCATATCTGAGGTTGTTGATATTTCTCCCAGCAATCTTGCTTCCAACTGGTGATTCATCCAGCCCCACCTTTCTCATGATGTGCTCTGCATATAATAGGCAGGGCGACAGTATACAGCCCTGCCGAACTCCTTTCTAATTTTTGTGCCGAGATGTCTCCAGATTTTTAAGATTTTTTAAGGTTAATTGTGTGTATTCTTGTTTGTTTTGTAAGCCGCCCCGAGGCTCTTTGTGAATGGGGTGGCATAGAGATGTTTTAAATAAATAAATAAATAAATAAACAAACCAGTTGTTCTGTGCCCAGTTCTCACTGTTGCTTCTTGACCCACATATAGGTTTTTCAGGAGTCAAATAAGATGGCTTGGTACTCCCATCTCTTTAAGAACTTAACACAATTTGTTGTGATCCACACAATCAAAGGCTTTAGCATAGTCAATGAAGCAGAAGTAGACGTTTTTCTGGAACTCCCTAGCTTTTTCCATGATCCAGCGTATGTTGACAGTTCAGTTTCTAGTTCCTCTCCCTCTTCGAAACCCTGCCTGTACTTCTGGTAGTTCTCGGTCCACATACTGCTGGAGCCTGGCTTGTAGGATTTTGAGCATCACTCTGCTAGCATGTGAAATGAGTGCAATGGTGTGGTAGTTTGAACATTCCTTGGCATTGCCCTTCTTTGGGATCGGAATGTAAACTGACCTTTTCCAGTCCTGTGGCCACTGTTGAGTTTTCCAAATTTGCTGGCATATTGAGTGTAGCACTTTAACTGCATCGCCTTTCAGGATTTTGAATAGCTCAGTTGCAATGCTGTCACCTCCACTAGCTTTGTTGTTGCTCAGACTTCCTAAGGCCCATTTGACTTCACATTCCAGGATGTCTGGCTCGAGGTCAGCGACCACCCCATCGTGGCTATCAGGGATGTTAAGCTCTTTCTTATATAGTTCCTCTGTGTAATCTTGCCATCTTTTCTTAATCTCTTCTGCCTGTTAGGTCCCTGCCATTTTGGTCCTTTATCATGCCCATCTTTGCATGAAATGTTCCTTTCATATCTCCCATTTTCTTGAAGAGATCTCTGGTCCTCCCTATTCTATTGTTTTCTTCTATTTCTTTGCACTGTTCATTTAAGAAGGCCTTCTTATCTCTTCTAGCTATTCTCTGAAATTCTGCATTCAATTGGGTGTATCTTTCTCTTTCTCCCTTGCCTTTCACTTCCCTTCTTTCCTCAGCTATTTGTAAAGCTTCCTCAGACAGCCATTTTGCTTTCCTGCATTTCTTTTTCTTTGGGATGGTTTTAGTTACTGCCTCTTGTACAATGTTGCGAACCTCCGTCCATAGTTCTTCAGGCACTCTGTCTATCAGATCTAATTCCTTTAATCTATTTGTCACCTCTACTGTATATTCATCAGGGATATGATTTAGGTCATACCTGAGTGGCCTAGTGGTTTTCCCTACTTTCTTCAACTTAAGCCTAAATTTTGCCACCAGAAGCTCATGATCTGAGCCACAGGCAGCTCCTGGTCTAGTTTTCACTGACTGGATAGAGCTTCTCCATTTTTGGTTGCAGAGCACATAGTCAATCTGATCTCTGTGTTGACCATCTGGTGATGTCCCTGTGTAGAGTCATCTCCTGGGTTGTTGACCAGTATATGACCAGCATATTCTCTTGACAAAATTCTACCAGCCTGATCCCTGCTTCATTTTGTACTCCAAGGCCAAACTTGCCTGTTACTCCGGTTATCTTTTGGCTTCCTACTCTAGGATTCCACTCCCCCATGATGATAAGGACATCATTTTTTGGTGTTAATTCTAGAAGGTGTTGTAGGCCCTCATAGAACTGGTCAACTTCAGCCTCTTCAGCACCAGTGGTTGGAGCGTAGACTTGGACTCCTGTGATGTTGGTTTGCCTTGGATTAAAACTGAGATCATTGTCAGTTTGAAGATTGTATCCCAGTACTGCTTTTCCTACTCTTTTATTGACTATGAAGGCTACTCCATTTCTTCTGAAGGATTCTTGCCCGCAGTAGTATACCTGATGGTCACCTGAATCAACATAGAAACAGCGCGAGTCAGAAGGGGTCTCCCGGGCCATCTAGTCTGACCTCCCCAAATTCCCCCATTCCTGTCCATTTTAGTTCGCTGATTCCTAAGATGTCGATATTCAGTCTTGTCATCTCTTGTTTGACCATGTCCAGCTCGCCTTGATTCATGGATCTTACATTCCATGTTCCTATGGAGTATAGATCTTTGCAGCATCGGACTCTTCTTTCTTCACCAGATACATCTGCACCTGAGTGTCCTTTCGGCTTTGGCCCAGTCGCTTCACTCTTCCTGGCGCTACTAGTACTAGCCCTCTGCTCTTCCCCAGTAGCACATTGGACACCTCCCGACCCGAGGGGCTTATCTTCCGGCATCATATCTCTTTGCTCTTTGGTACT
Source organism: Varanus salvator macromaculatus (assembly GCA_023646645.1). Lineage (NCBI taxonomy): Eukaryota > Metazoa > Chordata > Lepidosauria > Squamata > Varanidae > Varanus > Varanus salvator. The sequence goes on along the minus strand of JAIXND010000802.1, from coordinate 5,593,489 downwards.
GTCCATGGGGTTTTCATGGCAAGGGTACTGGAGTGGGTTGCCATTTCCTTCTCCAGTGGATCACCTTTTGCCAGATCTCTCTGCTATGACCTGTCCGTCCTGGATGGCCCTGCACGGCAGAGCTCATAGCTTCATCGAGCTACACAAGCCCCTTCGCCATGGCAAGGTAGTGATCCATGAAGGATCCATGAACCAACTCTGGATGTAGTCAGTAAATCAGGGTTGGAACCCTACTGCAGAGAATCCTCTTTGAAAAGTATGGTACAATCAAAGAATCTAGTAACAACAGCTCGTTCCTTGAGGATGCAATCTTTGGAGAACCTCACAAATACGATACTCCACACAATACCTGCTGCAAACTCAGCTTTTAGGGCTCATCACACAACTGCCAATGCCAATTTTCACAGCCACCAGCTGTGAACAACAGAAAGAAACGGGTCGGGTGTGCACTGGGGTCCAGACTATATAAATAAAAGATGCTGAGTTTGTATAAACATTGCAGTTTTGTTTGGGAATGTGTTTCCTTTTTTCCCTTGGCTTTTCCCATCGAAATCTCTTTGGTCTCTCGAAGAAAAAAAAGGGCAAAGAAAAGACAGGACCCCTGAACCAGTCTTTAGATAGGCCAAGTTGGGTCTTGGACAAGACAGGGCAGGACCAAGGCAGAAATGGTCTCTGGAGTAGAGGAGAGCCAGTTCACAATTAGAAATGGTGCATGTTGGAAACAGGGCACCACAAAAATTCATTTCTGGTGAAGAACTGAGCTTGAGAGACTTCCAGCTGGTCGGCCTGTGTGAACTGCTGGGAATCCTGCAAGCACTCGCAGATCTGGAGCGGATGCTGCAAGCACTTCTCGTGATGGGACAGGCGCCCTTCTCCATCAGGCCACCTCAGGGAGCTGCAGAACTCTGCTGGCCTGCAGATCCTGACACAACCTGGAACATGTTTAGGGCAAGATCCTGTTCCGTTCAAAGAGAAGAAAAATCTTGCAACACTGCAACCCTGCTGTTTGTTTCGTTTTGAAGAAAGGGGGCTGTTCTGACCCTGCTATGACTACCACTTGGTGTGTATGACTTGGGATCGCCAGGGGAGGAAAGACCCTCTTCCTTGCAGGCTGAAACAACGATCACGGGGAGAAAACTGCCCAGGGTCCCTTTGGATGCTCCTTTCAACATGTGAGGACGATGCTTATACAACCGGCAATACCTGTTGCCTGTCTAGAAAGTTTGGCCTACGAGTATCAGTCCCATCAGCCTCAGCTAGCAGAACCTGGCTAAAGGAGGAAGGGTGCTGGCATTTTAAGGTGAACCAGATTAGAAAGAAGGAACAGTTTTTGCCTACCATTTGAGATTGTACAGCTGAAATGGACAGATCCAAATAAGTAAAAAATATATAGAAATGTAGAAAAGTAATAGAAATACAGAAATAGAAATAGAAAATAATAGAAAGAGAAATCCAGAAAGAGATAGCAAGAGAAATCCAGAAAGAGAAAGGCTTTTCTCTCTTCGAGGCTTATGCAAATAGGATGGCATACAAAAATTCCAAATAAATAAATAAAGCCAGAGAAATCCAGAAAGAAATAAATACAAATTAATAGAAATGGAAATCTAGAAAGAGAAAGAGATACATAGAAAGACATTGAGAAAGAAATATAAATGAGAAATAAAAATGAAGATAAAACTATGTAGAACTAAAGCTAAAATTCAAATTTAAAAATTAAAATTCAAAGCTCAAACTGAATACAAATTAATAGAAACGGAAATCTAGAAAGAGAAAGATAATAGAAAGCCTTATAGAGAAAAATATAAATGAGAAATAAAGATGAAAATGAAACTCCTATGCAGAACTAAAGATACAATTAAAAATCAAAATTCAAAACTCTAAATACAAATTGATAGAAATGGAAATCTAGGAAGGAAGGAAGGAAGATACATAGAGATATAAATGAGAAATGAAGATAAAACTCCTATGTAGAACTAAAGCTAAAATTCAAATTTAGAATCAAACTTCAAAACTCAAACTATTTGGGTGGCCAATGAGCCTTGGGGAGAGGTGCCCAGTGGACGCGGCCCACGCCACGTCCACTGGGCACCAACCGGCCGCAGGGAAAGCCGGCGCAGGCCGTGCTGGACGCGCGCCGGAGCCGCCCGGCATCACGGAGCCCGCGGAGGGCGAGCGGGGCGGCGGGCCAGCACCGCGCCAGCTTCCCCGGGCGGCTCGCCGTTGCTGCGGGCGGGTGGCCAGGTAGCCGGCAGGTAGGCAGGCGCCCGCCCGGGGACGCACGGGGCCGGCCGCGCCCCAGCCCCGCTTTCCCGCGCGGAGCCGCCCTCGCGGGGCAGCCGCGTGGCCGGGAGCGGAGCGAAGGCTCGGCGGGGCCCCGCTGCCCCGCTCCGGTACTTGGCCCGTTTCCTGGCATGTCCCGCGGCTCCGTGTCGGGTGAGTGGGTGTGCCAAGGGCTCGCTCGCTTGCATTATGCCACAATGCGGTATTAGGGGTATGGGGCTTTCTCTTTCTGCCCCGGGGCCGCCAGTCTGGCTTTCCTGTCTTCATCTGCCCCCTGCTGTGCAAAAGCTAAGCCCCGCTAGTTTGCATCGCTGCTGTGGAGCAGCGGGGATATTGCTCTGGAGGTACAGAAACGGGTCAGATTTGTTGATGCTCTTCTTTTGATCCACTTCAAAACTGGAGCGAGCCCTCCTTTCTCGGATTGTCTCAATTAGCGCTGATTAGTTTTTCCAAGGCCATTTCTGCATTCCGCTGTACATTTTAATCATCAACATGCGCCCAATTAATTTTGCTATTTCTGCGCATCTGCTACTCTCCCTTCGGTTTGCACTTTTATTCCTCTGGTTTGCATGCAAAGTCCACGTGGGCTAAATTGGCACTTGATGGCTAATATCTGTAATGGTCTGTTCAAAGACACGCTCCTTGTTTCGTGGAATTCCCAATAGCAACCTTAAACATGTTGGCTCATCTGTGTTGTTTTGATGCTAAGAAAATACCCTAAAGGGAGAGTAATTTGTGTATTTTTCTGAAAAATGCTTGGAGTATTTTTTGGAGTGGTTTGCCCCCCCTCCCCCGTGAAAGCCTTGTGCCTCAAGTGGGATCAAGCAAAATTAATCCTCCATTTTTCCTGGAATTCTCTTTAAGACTCAATTCTCTTTAAAATGGAGTACTTCTTTCTTTTAATTAAATCTCAACCCAGCTGTTCCACTAAACCAAGTTTCTTGGCCACTTCACCAAACAAGCAGAAAGAACTTTTCACTGCACTTGCATCTTGCTTTTCCTCCAAGAAATCCAGTGACTCCCCTCTCCATTTTGTCTTCACAACAACCTTGTGAAGTGTGCTAAACTGAAAATGTGTGACTGGACAAAGAAATTATGCAAGCCTCACGCACAAGTGCAGGCCTGAGCTCAGAACTCCAACCCTGCTGCTGTTTGTGTACATTTCTCCCTTTCTTGTGCTCTAGCTTTTCCTTGCTTCGTGTATGATCAAAAATTATAACCATTTCTTAAGAAAGGGAGCTTTGGTTCTTGGGAGGCACAGGAATTAATGAATGCAATCAGCTTTCCCTTTTCATTGCCATCATTCCTTGAGCCAGAGAAAGGCAGATGGACAAATGAGTAGCCATGGAGAAGATGGAAAGCAAATTGAAGGGGTTCCTTTCTGAGTGCTTCTTTTGGGCAGCAAGCAAGCCTCCTTCCCATGCCTTCTGGCTCTGAAAGCGTCCATTTAGCTGAGCATCCTTTAATTAGATACCTCTGGCCATCACAGATACATTGCTCCTGAACTTGGAGGTTCCATTTGGGGGATGCCACACCAGGTCCAAAAGATCTCCGAGTTCTGGAATGGAGGAAGGGTCCTTTCACAGTGGTGGAAAGAAGGGGGCAAAGATTAGGAGGATGATGATCCCAGAAGGGGAGTCTTCCTGTCTCTAAATGTAGTTGCCTGAAGTTAAATTGCACACAAGAGATTTCCCAATTCAGGGGATGTATTTGGGCATCTCAGCCTGTCAGGAGATCAAAGCTAGCCATGAGACAGAGCTGGAAGGGTGGTGGGAAAATCCTCTACTATCCATCCAAAAACTGACTTTTTTTTTTAACAGGATCACTGGGCATTATTTGACACGTTCTGGTATCAAGTGGGGCTGCTCTTAGCCCGTTTTCAAAGCCAGAGGTGCAAGTGTTTGTGTGGAGGGGGGATCCAGGGGCCTTGCAAAGTGGCATCTGTAGGGCGGTATCTTCAAGACCTTCCAGAGAAACATCGAAACATAGAAACAGAGCGAGTCAGAAGGGGCCTCCTGGGCCATCTAGTCTGACCTCCGGCACCAGCTGGCTCCGCTCATGACATGCCCACCATGTGCATGTCCAGCCTGTCCTTGAACACCCTCACCGATGGGGCCTCAACGACCTCCCGTGGGAGCCCATTCCACGCCCTCGGGGTCCTCACTGTCAGGAAGCGCTTCCTGGCATCCAAATTGAACCTTGGCTCCCTGAGCTTTGCTCCCTTGGAGCGCGTCCTGCTTTCCTCTGCAGGGGAGAACAGGCCTCCTGAAAGAATTTATCCTGCTTCTGCTGCTAAATGGTCCTGGAGTCCCTGTAGTGGTGATACCCCCGCCAGAAGTCAGGGGTATTTGTGATCAGACTCCAACTCTTTTTTCTGTGGCTGCACCTCCAACCTCTATAGCAGCTCCAGATTCAAAATGCTAGGAACACTTAGTGGTAAATTTAGCCATTGCTCTTGTTGTAGCCCATTTCCTTCTTGAAGCAATTGGTGCTTGCTTGCTTGCTTATTTATTTATTTATTTATTTCTAAGGCGACATGAGCACAAAAGTGTGTGCTTTCAAAACTTTTTAAAAAATTCCCATTTTCTGGCTATGATGTCTTATTATGGGTGTTTATCCACCAATTTTCTTTAAAAAAAAAACAAAACAAAAAAACACCAGAAAAGCGCCGTTTTCCCTTTGGAAAAAAAATGTGCAGCCAGGCTGGGTTAATTCTACAATGTCTGATGACCTCCATCGCAGTAGGCAAATAATTGCAGCTGGTAGAGACAGGCTGTGCCTTCTCTTCTTCTCTATTTTACCACCCAAGGGGTTCTGAGAGCATGAACAGCAAAATTGCCCTCTTTCAAAGCTCTTTGTCTTTTGCCCTTTCCAGCAACCTGCAAAAGGGGGTAAGTGTGGTTGGCTTTTAAAGCTGAAACGAAATCTAAATTGAAAAATGAAATCCAAAGCTGCCCTTTGTCATCTTTCCTCCATCAAGCAGAGACAGATAACTGAATCTGGAGCATATGCAGAGTGCATTCTGTTCACCTGTTTAATCATTACCAACCCCTGCAAATTTTAGGGAGGGAGAAGCCTCAGTGCAGGGTTAATTTGTAATCTTAAATTCAGGGAGATTTCTTTTTCAGACCTGAAGCTGCAGTGGGGCAGCCCCTCCAGGGATCAGAGTAGGACCCCTGCTCCTCTGGACATACCATGGTGGTGGTGGTGCCTTGGGGTGCCTCTGGAGGCGATGCCATTTTTTAATGTTTATTTTATGGATGTTGTGAGCTACCCCGAGGCTTTGTTGCAATGGGGGCGGCATAGAAATGTTTTAAATAAATAAAATTCAGACAGGGGACCACAGATTCAAATCAAACAGCTGCATAACTTCTCTGGCTGGGTAAAATACAAGTCCATCCCTCTTTGCAGTAAGCCTGGACTGTTTTTTAGTTAAATAGAAAAGGAATAAATTATGGGGAAAGCTCCCTTAATGGGACCCAGGGCATCGCTGCTGTTTCCTCTGCCTAGCCTCACTTCTTGGACTGACAACACAATTTTACAAGTGGGGAGGGATTGCGCTTCTCCAAGCGAAATGCTTCTTCCCAAACAGGACTTTAAGGCCTAGATACATCTTTGGAGCTCCATCAGTTGGATCCAAGATGGCGCCCTTCCCAGCGCCATTGGAGTTACTGTTAATCTCTGTGCATGGAGGACATAGAGAGCAGAATTAGAGGCATGGGAAACTAGATCTCTCTTAAATTACCACTACTTCTGGCATGGAAGCATAAACGTAGAAGCATAGAAACCGAGTGAGTCAGAAGGGGTCTCCTGGGCCATCCACCAGGTGCACGTCTAGCACCTTCCTTAAGCACCTTCACCACTGGGGCTTCAGCCACCTCCCACGGAAGCCCATCGCACATCCTAGAGGTCCTAACTGGCATCTTTTAAAATGCAGAGTGTTCTAGATATTCCCAGGAGGGTGTGGCCATGTCCAGAAATGAAAATCCATTAGTGTAAATAGAGGAATACAGCAATTGTTGGGATGATTAAAAGCAGACGTGCAAAAACTGATTACATATTAGCACAAGCAATAGATTACACATCCTCATTCAAAGGATTTATTCTTGCAGACAGATTTTTAGAGGGTTTTTTCGCTGGCTAACATAACATTTTAAAGTATACCTAGGCACAGTTGCAGAGTAAAGATTATATGTTTCATAAGTGCTTAAAAACAGTTCATAAATGTTAAGTCAAGAGCCGCATGATCCATTTTTTACAGTGTTCCTGTAAAAGGCCCGGAAAAATACAGCACAGGTCTGAAAACTCATTTGAGCTCTTTTAACTGGAAAGTGAAGAACAAACAACAGACACGTCCTAAAATCGTGCTTCTCCTCGCCATACAATTTTGGATGTTTTCCAGTTTCACTTGATTCCTGTCTTTCTACCATACCAACCGCATTAGCTAGTTATGAAGTAAGGTACATACCCAGAAAAGAAAATGGAAAAGCCTCCATTTTTTCTGCAGCTATGACAATCTCTCTTAATGTGGCTCCTTTCTCAATGGGTGTTAACTCCCAAAAGTCCATCCAGCATCTCATGGTCTTGGTGATGAAAAATAGCCAGGCTTCTTTTTTTTTAAACCATGCTGCCTCTTATTCTTGGTTAATTGGCTGGTGCAAGATGCCAGATATCCATGCAATGTAGGGTGGGATCCGGGTATAAATGCCAGGTTTCTTCCAGTTGCCACAAATGCGGGAGCCAGTGGCTACAACCCCCTCGGCAACTCCATTGCAGACAAGTGGTCCACCCGAATCTCCCTGAGAGAAGGAAGCAAATTGGAAGGATCAACATTAATTGCAGGCATTAATTGTCAAGGCTTTTTGCCTTGACTCTAGAAATACACATCTTTTCAGGAGGAAGAACTCAATGGCACTGAGAGTTCAGCCTAGCTGGGTTGGTGTTTTGGGGATCTTCTTTTCCTTCAGCCAGAATGTAACCTCCAAGTACATCTCTGAATTTACCCTTCATTCCTGGAAAAGGTTTGGTTAGAATTCCAAGCAAATAATTTAATGATAAAGTAGACATTGTACTGTGTACAGCCTACTTTATAATGTGTATAATCAGGAAAAATTACATATAAATGGATAGAATTTTTGCAAATACTAACACTAATACAGACACTATATACAAATACAATATATATATTGTATTTATAATAAATATATAATAAATAATATAATAAATATATAATACAAATACTAACACTAAATACAGACACTAAGCTTCATTGTAATGGTTTTGCTGTCGCATAGAAGGAATAGAATTCTTGAAAATATTGTTCGGGTTTAACTCATGTACTGATAACTTTGCTGTTACAGTAAGTTGAGTTAAGAAGGGAGTTATTTAGCACTAGATAATGGCAGCTAGAGGTAAAATTGCCTTTAAATGCTAAGCAAAAGGAAATTCAATTATAGAAGATTGGAAAAACAAGTTAGTGAATGAGCAAAAATGGTAGACTATGTCAGGATAAGCAGGCAGCAAAATTAGTGGCAAGTGGAAGGGGAATGGATGTTGGGTGAAGGTGTTGGGCACTGATCTTTGTTTCCAGGCATCGTTGAAGAACTGCAATTTAGTGGAAATTTCAGTGAAAGTTAGCCTTTTTTTGTACGTCTTCTGAGTAGTTGGAGATCTCTTGGTGTTCCTTTGCTCCATTTGCTTTATTATTTTTCTCAAACAATACTACTCTTAAAGAATATATTTTTAAAAAAATAATGGGGGAAAGGGCTGAAAAGGGTTTGCCACCATGTCTGGATAGGGGAGCCCTCCAGTAAGGCACTGGGGATCCCGCACCTCAGACAGCCGGTCGGAGGAGGTGGTGAATTCTGAGTGCCAGGCTTCTCATGGGGTGGGAAGGGGATCCTCAAACCCCTGGAAGGGTCTAAGCCAAAATCAGAACGAGCCCAGTTCAGCCCCCTTGCCTCGTGAACCGCTTCGCTCCTGGGATTTTGGGGATCACCCTGGCCTAGTTGGCCGGATGAGTGTGGGGCCCTTTGAACAGACGTCAGTGTGTCATCCATTCAGCTGTCTTGTGTGCAGGAAGAGCCAGGTTGGTTGCAGAGGGTCCTGGCTTGCTCCGTTTGGGATTCCCTAAATCACTGGCTCCTCTCCTCCCCGCACCCACCTTGCACGCATCTTTCTTCCTGGAATCGGCACACATCATCTTCTCCGTTATGCTGCCGTCATGGTAGATCCGACGGTTGCATTGTGCTCGGTCGATGATGGCCAGCTCCACGGAATGCAGTTTGTCTGGGCGCTTGCCAGTGTTGCTGGTGATGCCCCAGCCGACCACCTCGCACTGGGTGCCTGCCGGCACGTCTCGGTCTTCCGTCTGGTAGCCCAGGAGCCTCACGTGCGGGCCCAGAGGGACCCGCTCCACCAGCTGAAACAGTGGAGAGCATGTGGAGATGGGAAGGAAGGAGTCATGGCAGGCTGCGCCCTGGATCCCTGCCTCATCAAGGGGGGGGGGGTGGCAGAATCTCAGGGGCACCACCTGGCTGTCTTCAGAAAGCCATGCTTTGTTCTCCACCCACGGATTCTTGGGGGGGTCTTGGCCTCGCCCCATTCTGGCTTTTGGCCTCGCCCCATTCTGCAATCAAAAGCAGAATCTCAGTTCCTCAGGTCCCTCAAAATACCTGGCTGGGTGATGTTTGACCAAAGCGCACACACGTGCTGGAACATTGGTAAAATATTGCATCGAGGTTGTGCATTGGTCATGAAGAAAAGGGCAAGGGGTGGAAGGAAACTGGAAGTACACTCCTGAGAAAACTGTAATGCAATATATCGCCCATTTTATTTAGGGGCTTCATAGCACATTAATCCCACTTGGGAAACCCAGCAAGGAAATTTGGGGCCACTAAATCCAGAGAGAAATTCTGAATATGAGAAGCAGCCCAATTAGAGAAACCAAGGTACTGGACTCCAAGTCCCACTGAGCCCAGCCAGCATGGTCCATTATCAGGAGTAATGGGAATTGTGGTCTTAACTAGCAGGAGGTTTCCAAGCTGGGAGAGGCTACCCCGTAGCATATTAATAGGAGACGGCTCCTATTAATATGCTAATTAATATGCTAATCTGTTACTGATAAACAGATCTTGGGTTGCAAGTGGAACCTACAAACATTTAGATCTGAAAGAGTGGTGTTGTGTTGTACACTTTTGCATGGGCAAGCCATCTCTTGCTGCCCTGCTCTTTCTAAGGACTGGGGCAGTTTCTACTCTGCCTACTTCGAATCCCAGTGAAGAACATATCCAAGAGACGCGACACAACTCAGCCTTCTGTTTCTGGCTCTGCAACTCTCTTCGCTCTTGTCTACCTGGACAAGCAAGAGGTCATCGAAGTTGGTCTCTCGACTGCTGCCGGGGTGGGGGATGAGCCGACGCACTCCAACCAGGCGCTTGTTTGGTTCAGGGGCTGAGAGCGAATGGGCACCCACAAGGACTTGAAACTCCCCGCCATCCCTAGAAAGGAGAACATGGTTAACGGGACCCCTTGCAGTTTGGAAGCCCAGCATCTGCCCCTCTTGGTTGGGGTATTTTCACGATGCATGGGCCTCTTCTGAGTGTCCCTCCACCTCCAGTCCGTTTTCTGTAAACCTTTCCATTAGATTAGAACAAGACTCGCTGCTGACTAATTGATGAAAAGTGCTTATGTGTTTTTATAACCAGCGATTTCAAAAGCAACAGATGAATCGCAGCCAGCGCATGAAGCATCGCCACCTCAGCGGCTAAAGTGTCACGTGGGCCAATCTTCAGAGGTCACTAGAATCCAGACTGCATAGGACTTTTTGCGTGTCCTCTTCCCTAAAGTGTATTGACTGCATTGGGAAGCATGTTCAGAATGTTTTTCACTGCATCCACCGATTGAAGTGTCAGAAAGGCTTGCAAGTGAGTCCAAGGCTCTTGCGTTCCTGGCCAGTTGCAAGCTCCTTTCTGCTTGCAACACCATCAGAACAAGCAACAGGAAAAAACAGAACATTCTGAGTCACACTTTTCGTATTTCTTAGGGAGAAAAGTTGCTGTCAGCCCAAGGCAAACACAGACTCACATGTCCTCCATGCAGTGGGCGGCACTCAGCACCCACTCGTCCGCAATCAGGAAGCCCCCACAGACGTGTGTCCCATTCACCTGAAGTGACACCATGTAAGGCCTCTCGTGTGGGGGTGCCTCTTGCCCCCCCAGGATACGACCCCTGGGACGAGCCGCTGAGAGAGAGAGAGAGAGAGAGACAGACAGACAGACAGACAGACAGACAGACAGACAGACCAACATGGCACATTAGTCTTTCGGAGTATTGGTACAGCAAAGAAGCTTAATTCCAATCCGGAGAGAATGGGACTGGGAAGCTGCAAGATCTTTCGGTATGTAAAGAGGAATCCTGTAAATTTAGCAAAAGGTCTGACTGACTTTGAAGGAGAAAGTTTGATACTTCTATCATACTTGGAACTCCTTTTATCATTGGCTAGAGAAACGGGACTATATGTAGATTTGAATATATTTACGGATTGCTATTAAAAAAGGTGGGGGGGGGGTTGTCCCAGCAGGTCTGATGTTTCTGATGATTGATGTTTTTTAGTTTTGTTTTTTTTAGTTTGTAGAAAATGATAATAAGATTTACTCAACGCAAGCAAAAGGTTTGGCTAGTCCAAGAGCCAGTGGGATTTGGAGAGAGAGTCATGGGCATCTTCACAAAATGGCTGCCATGGCGACCTGCCCCTTTGCAAAATCTTTGCCTTATGAATCACAGGGTGTTTGTTTCCCAGAAGGCAAAGTGAGGAAGCTCTGAAAAACACACGCTTCCCGCCTTCAAGCCCCACACCATAAGCGTCTCCACCTGCCCCCCCCCCTCAAGCCATCGTCGTCTTTTTGGAGGGCAGCCTGCCCACCTTTGAAACAAAACACTGGGCTGCAACCCCCTCCTTAGGTTTTTATTTCTCAGGTCCCAAGACATGGGTATCAATCTCACTGTGTGTGCGTTGCACAGAATAAAGTGCCATGGAGGAGCTTGCCTGATTGCAACTCACTGGCATTTCTTCTACTCCCCCCGGGGCGTAACGAACCCACTCAGCCCTGTGTTTTCCCAGGTCTTACTCCAGAGCAGACTTTCTGACCTGGCCACCCCCCACCCTTCTGGGACTACAGCTCCCAGCATCCTTGAAGCTGCCTGGGACTAATGGGGTTTAATGTCCATATGGAGGGCAGCACGTAAAGGGGCACTGAAAGACTGACTTGGCTGGCATTGGCACCTGAACCAGAGGACCATGTGACACCATTTCTTTCTAGAGTATTCTGTAACATCCCACAACCAAATGGGATGGTTTACACAGCCCATAATTTTTCAAAACATTTTACAGTCACCGCAACCTGGAGGGGAAGGCCCCATGGCTTATTTTCTTACTTTTACATAAGGCTGTTTTTGGTTTTTTTTCCCTCCTCATCTACCACCACATGAAGTTTAGTTCAGGTAAATGCACTTAGCCTGTGGGCAGCAGAAACAAGGTTTTACTCCCACTGCAGTGCCATTATTTAAAGGAACTTTAAAAGCAAAATAGCTTTATCGTTGGGGTTTCATTTCAGGGTTCATTCTGTCCCTGCCCCCAGAATGCCAGGAATGTGGAACGCAAAGCAGGGAGATGAGTGAGTGGAAGAGCATTTTTCAGATCTGAAAAATATACAAAGCCCTTGGACCTCCACGCCCTGCAAATTCTGAAGCCACAGAAATTTGGTACAAAGAAAAAGTTAGAGCTAATTTCTGGGGCTCAGAATTCTTTAAGGATCAGAAGTGAGCAGAGCCCACAAACCTTCCCAGGAACCTCCAGGTTCCTGCATTTGGACTGCATAATTTAGAAACAGAAACAGAGCCAGTCAGAAGGGGTCTTCTGGGCCATCTAGTCTGACCTCCAGCACCAGCCGGCTGTGCTCACAACATGCCCACGATGTGCATGTCCAGCCTGTCCTTGAACACCCTCACCAATGGGGCTCAACCCCCTCCCGTGGAAGCCCATTCCACGCCCTCGGGGTCCTGACTGTCAGGAAGTGCTTCCTGGCATCCAAACTGAACCTTGATTCCCTGAGCTTCGCTCCCTTGGAGCGCGTCCTGCCTTCCTCTGCAGGGGAGAACAGGTCTCTGCCCACCTCCGTGTGACACCCCCTCACACACCTGTATCTCGCCAACATATCCCCCTTGAGTCTCCTCTTCTCCAGGCTGAAGAGACCCAGTTCCCTCAGTCTCGCTTCATATGGCTTTCCCTGCAAACCGGCCACCAACCTTGTGGCCCTACGCTGCACTGACTCCAACCTGGCTGTATCCTTCCTGTAATGAGGGGCCCAAAACTGGGCACAATACTCCAATTGCGGGCACACCAGAGTCACGTAGAGTGGTAGTAATACCTCTCTCGATCTAGAAGCCACACTTCTGGCTATGCAACCAAGGGTGGCGTTTGCCCTCTTGACCACCACATCACACAGCTGGCTCATGTTCAGCCTGCAGTCAACCAGTACCCTGAGGTCCCTTTCACAAGTGCTGCTCTCCAGCCACTTGTCACCTAACCTGTACTTATGACACCCATTCCTATGCCCCAAGTGCAAGACCTTGCACTTGTCCACTTTGAACACCATCCTGTTGTCTCCTGCCCACTTCCATAGTCTGTCCAGATCCTTTTGGATCTGGAGTACCTGCTCCTCAGTTGTGGCCACTGCCCCAGTTTTAGTACTGTCTGTGAATCTGATCAGCAGACTGTTCACCCCTTTTCCATGTCATTGATGAAAAGATTAAACAGGATCGGCCCCAGGACAGAGCCCTGGGGGACCCCACTTGTCACTGGCTGCCATCCCGACGATTCCCCGCTAATGGTTACCTTTAGGAGCCAACCTCAGTTTGTGTCCTTGCACAAGGTTCTCTTTGTTGCTGCTGTTAAACAGTTGGAAGGCACCAATCTTTGCTCATCTAAGAGAGACAGTGTGGGGTACTGGTTAAAATTGTGGGTCTGAAACTCAGGTGATCTGGGTTCTAGTCCTCACTCAGCCATGGAACCTGCTGGGTGACTTTGGGCCAGTCACAGACTCTCAGCTCAGCCTAACTCATAGGATTGCTGTTGTGGGAATCCCATAAGATGGGAAGCAGGAGGAGAATTATGTAAACTGCTTTGAGTTCATTGGAAAAAAGTGGGATATAAATCTAATAATTCAAATTACACTGAGATATGCTTTCTACAATCACAATTCTGAATCAAGTTGGAATTAAGATTGCTGGGAGAAATATCAATAACCGCAGATATGCAGACAATATAATGGCAGAAAGTGAAAAGGAACTGAAGAGCCTCTTGATGTGGGTGAAGGAGGAGAGCACAAAAGTTGGCTTGAAACTCAACATCAAGAAGACTGAGATGGCATCCAGTCCTATTACTTCCTGGCAAATAGATGGGAAAGAAATTGAAGTAATGACAGATTTTATTTTCCTGGGTTCCGAGATCACCGTAGATGGGGACTGTATCCAAGAAATTAAAAGACGCTTGCTCCTGGGGAGGAGAGCTATGGCAAAGCTAGACAGCAGACTAAAAAGCAGAGACATCACCCTGCCGACAAAAGTGCGTATAGTCAAGGCCATGGTTTTCCCAGTTGCAATGTATGGCTGTGAAATCTGAACCATAAGGAAGGCTGAGCGCCAAAGAATTGAGGCCTTGGAGTTGTGGTGCTGGAAGAGACTCCTGCGAGTCCCTTGGACCGCAAGGCGATCCAACTGGTTAGTCCTAGAGGAGATCAACCCTGACTGCTCTTTAGAAGGCCAGATCCTGAAGATGGAACTCAAATGCTTTGGCCACTTAATGAGAAGGAAGGACTCCCTGGAGAAGAGCCTGATGCTGGGAACAATAGATGGGGACGGCAGAGGTTGAGGAGGCTGGGTGGGGTCCCTGGGGTGGTGGGTGTGAGCTTGGGTGGACTCCAGGGGATGGTGGAGGACAGGAGAGCCTGGAGGAATGTTGTCCATGGAGTCACAATGGGTCAGATGTGACTTTGCAACTAACAACAACTTTCAACTCTCTGCTGTTTGGGAGACGCTGAGAAAAGAAAGGTGGAGAGACAGAAGGGAGAATAAAACCAGCCAACTTACCACATGAGGATAAGATGCCCAAGATGATGAGAAAGGGGCAGAAGGGAGAACAACCCATCTTTTCAGGTAAAGCTTCCTCGAACCGAGCGCTAAATCTTGCTCTGCTGTGACACCCAGAACCAGCTGAGCTCACCTTTTATATTCATGCACACTGCAGCACAAACAGGAAACATCCAGAAATGTTTGAGGTCACAAACCTGTCCTGGAGGCTGGGATTTTGCTGCAAGAACAATGAGGAAAGGCATCAAATGGGCCCAGATGTTTGCTTTGGATTAGCGCTACTTCCTCTTCGAAATGGGACATCTGAGAAAGCTTTTTGTTTCCATTCTGAACTCTGTTTGTCCTTTTGGGCTGGGAACTTGTGACGTTCACACTGTCATGTTTCCATGCTGGTGCCTGGCTTTTCTTTTCAGTTCTGCTTGCCTTAAACCCTTTGTCATAGGTATGTTTTGTAGCTCTGGAAAAAAATAAAGATATTTCCTGCTGTAGTTTACAGTTCATTTCTCTCTCCACTCAACACATTAAAAAGGATACTTCATGTTGGATATGGGACTGGAAGCAGGAAAACAGCTGCTTCCTTGCATCATTTACAAGAACACAAACTTGGCTGGCTCAGGTACTCTGAATTACAACACAACCAAATCAAGGACTTTCATGGCTCACAAGTGCTCACTGACACACTTACCACAAATTCATTGATGTGTTGACAAGCTGGTTGGGGATGGTGGGAGTTGTAGTTCAACACATCTGAGGCCCTCCATTTACGCCAGTGCTGTATCTAAATGGATAAACATCAAAACTTTTGGCTTCAAACATACCTGCCTAAAGAATGCACAACCGGATTACAAGCTTGTTTGAATAGTGTTTAAAGATTCCAGTAGCAGCAAGAAGAACTAGAACAATATTCAGCTTCTTTGAAATGTTCACATCATTGAAGGAGAAGAAATCTTACTCTGATCTTCTGAAGATGGGAAAAGGTGTTTGCTTTGGCATTTAAGATGGCAAGGAAGAAAGTGCCTGCCTAATTAAGGCTTCTGAAGGAAAGGTATTTATTTGCGCCTAAAGGTATTTCATTTGAATCTACACTCATGGTCATTTAGGAGGTGTACTTGTGACTTTGCACCACTGCTTTTTGGAGCCAGGACATCAAATTATTATTTAGTCATCGTGCTCATTTGCATCCAAAGATGAATATGAGATGTTTCGGCAGTGGCACAATCCCACAGTGTCACCTTGCGGTTTTGCAATGGGAAGCTAGAAAAATAAGAACTTGCATAAAAATCAATCTTGTTCCACTAAGAAATGGGAGAAGCTGCTTCAGTAAAGAGCCAGATTAAATCTCTCGTGTAGAAAAGCCCCTAATTAGAAAGAGACCCAACCATTGCATCCCCTTCAAAAATGCGTGGGTGAGATCAGCGATTCGAATCTGTCCCTAGGGCTGCACAGGAGCCTTGCAAAGCAGATGAGCTGCCCAAGCAGTTGCTCGGTCTCGAGGCTTCACAGTGACACTACATGGTGCTAGTCCTTTCTGTGGAAGGCTGACCTCCTCCTCAAAAGCAAGCAAGCAACAAAGGGACACCTGATGTGGAAGGCATGAGAGGGTGGAAGCCACAACCTCATGAACCACCAGGGCAGCTTTTGAAGGTGCACCCCCCTCCCCGTCCCTCTTGCTTACTTGCAGGTTCTGATCCAGAAGATTTTGGGGTTTTGGTTTTTTTAATTAAAAAGGACATCTTTCTAACACCAAAATCCAAAGACCACTTTGTCCCCCTCCCCATTTCATTTCATTTCATTTCATTTTATTTTATTTTAAACAAAACATAAATACAATTGGAATACAAGAACAAATTCTTCAAGATATATCAATAATATTAGCATCTCAATTAACAATAAACACCTGTGCTTGTTCCCCAGGAGACGAATTGATACTTCCATTTCACTTCACATATTGTAACAACGGTATATAATGTATTTTAATTACACCCCTATCCCCTCCAAAAATTCATATATATATAGTCTTGCTTAGGCTTACAACTTTTCCCTTCCATCAGTACTGCTTTTACAAAATCTTCCCATATTTAATTAATTTACTTTTATTATCTCTTTTTCGATTTATATGTTGTCGATTTATCATTACCAATCACATTCCATATTTCATTGTACCATTCATTCCTTTGAGTAACCCAGTTCTGTTTCCAATATTTAACCATTACTAATCTGGCTGCCATTATCAAATTTAAAATTAGTTCTATCTTAATTTATGTCTCGTTTTTCAGTCAACAACAATAACGCAATTCTTGGTGAAATTTCTAAATTTATACTAGAAATACTAGAAATTTTGCTAATTTCATTAAATGCCATAATCCAAATCTTTCGTATATTATCACAATCCCACCACATGTGTTTGTAAGTTCCAATCTCTTTCCCACATCTCCAACAAATATTAGAATATTCATCAATTTGGTTTAACTTAACTGGTGTTAAATACCATCTCTATATCACTTTATACCCATGTTCTTTAATTCTAATTGATATATTCTTATATACTCTTTAATCCAAACATTCTTCCAATTCTCATTTTTTATTTCGCCTACATCCATTTCCCAAATTGATTTTAAACTTTTTGTCTGATCCCCTAATTCTATTAATATTTTATAAATTTTAGCAGTTCTTCCTTTACCTGTATATTCTTCCTTAAACTCACAATCATTTCAAATTTTGTTAATTGTCTTTCTTCCTCTTTACATTTTCCCTCCATCTTTATTCATTTTTCCAATTGTATTAAATTTAACCAATTTAATTTGGCGTCTGCCAATATACACCTTAATTATGTTATATTTTTATCTTATTTTTCCAGTCTTTTCATTTATATATTTGCTTATTTTTTTAGTTTATTAATCCAATCCTTTGATTCTATTTTTGGTAATTTCTCCATTTCAACCACTGGTGTTCCTGGCATTAATTGCTGTCTCCATTTTTCCCATTCCATCATATTTTTTAAAAAGGGATTGTAAATTCTCTTAATAATCTTTTTATATCCTTTTTAAACCAGTATGTCTCTAGGTGATCGCCTATTTTCCTTAATTCTTTTAATTCAGTATCACTCCATATTAGTTATTTGCTTTGGGCTATAATATCCGGGACTATCTTTAATTGATTTGCCACCCAATACTTTTTAACATCTGGAATACTCAGCCCTCTTTTATTTTGTGATTCATAGCATAGTAAAATAGAAACAGAGCGAGTCAGAAGAGACCTCCCAGGCCATCTAATCTGACCCCCAGCTACAGCCAGCTCTGCTCTCGACATGCCCACCATGTGCATGTCCAGCCTATCCTTGAACACCCTCACCGATGGGGCCTCAACCCCCTCCCGTGGAAGCCCATTCCATACCCTGGGGGTCCTGACTGTCAGGAAGGGCTTCCTGACATCCAAATTGAACCTTGGCTGCTTAGAACAAAGGCAGGGAATGAAACATACAAACAGAGTGAGTCAGAAGGGGCCTCCCGGGCCATCTAGTCTGACCCCTGGCTCCTGCTGGCTCCGCTCATTACATGCCCATCATGTGCATGTCCAGCCTATCTTTGAACACCCTCACCAATGGGGCCTCAACCATCTCCCATGGAAGCCCATCCCATGCCCTCGGGGTCCTAATTGTCAGGAAGAACTTCCTCGCATCCAAATGAAACCTTGGCTCCCTGAGCCAAATTTGCTCTGTTGGAGCGCGTCCTGCCTTCCTCTGTAGGGGAGAACAGGTCTCTACCCACCTCCGTGTGACATCCCCTCACACACCTGTATGTCACCAACAGATCCCCTCTGAGTCTCCTCCAGGCTGAAGAGACCCCGTTCCCTCAGTCTCGCCTCATACGACATCCCCTGCAAACTGGCCACCAACATTGTGGGCCTGTGCTGCACTGACTCTAACCTGGCTATGTCCTTCCTGTAATGAGGGCCCCGAAACTGAGCACAATACTCCAGTTGCGGGCGCACCAGAGTCGTGTAGAGTGGCAGTAATACCGCTCTCAATCTAGAAGCCACACTTCTGGCTATGCAACCAAGGGTGGCGTTCGCCCTCTTGACCACCACATCACACGGCTGGCTCATGTTCAGCCTGCAGTCAACCAGCACCCCCAGGTCCCTTTCACAAGTGCTGCTCTCCAGCCACTTGTTCCCTAATCTGTATTTATGGCACCCATTCCTATGCCCCAAGTGCAAGACCTTGCACTTATCCACACTGAACGCCATCCTGTTGTCTCCTGCCCACTTCCATAGTCTGCCCAGATCCTTTTGGATCTGGAGTACCTGCTCCTCAGTTGTGGCCACTGCTCCAGTTTTAGTATCGTCTGCGAATTTGATCAGCAGACTGTTCACCCCTTTTCCATATCATTGATGTAAAGATTAAACAGGATCAGCCCCAGGACAGAGCCCTGAGGGACCCCACTTGTCACTGGCCGCCATTCCGATGATTCCCCACCAATGGTCCCCCTCTGCTTTTGGTCCGTCAGCCATGCCCTAATCCACCGTACAGTGCTTTAGTGTATCCCAAAACTCCTCAGTTTCTCCACCAGGATATCATGGGTCACTTTGTCAAAGGCCTTGCTAAAATCCAGTTAACCCACATCCACTGCGTCCCCTCCATCCAGAATCCCACAAGGTTGCTCTGGCAGGACCAGTTTTTGTGGAAGCCGTGTTGTGTGGCCACCAGCCTTCCTTCCCTATCTAGCATCACTAGATCTCTCTCTGTTATGAGCCTTTCCATTGTGTTTCCCACAATGGATGTAAGGCTAACCGATCTGTAATTCCCCATGCCCCTTCTACTACCCTTTCTGAAAACTGGGACCACTGACGCCGCCCTCCAGCCCTCTGGAACTTCGCCCGTTCTCCACAAGGCCTCAAAATGGAGGCCAGTGGGCATGAGAGAACCCCTGTCAACTCTCTAAGTACTCTCAGGTGTAACCTGTCAGGGCCTGGCACCTTTGTAATGTCCAATGCCCTGAGGAGCCCCTCGACTTCTAGGGGGCTGACACTAGTCTGTGCCCCTAAATTTCCTTCCTCATCTAATCTCCCATGCGGATCTCCCCCATCCTTCTTTGGTGAGAACACAGAGGCAAAATAGTCATTTAGCATCTGTGCCTGTTTCCTCGTATCAGTCACTGGATCTCCTTCCTCTTTATTTAGCGGTCCCACTACTTGTCTCCCCTTCCTCTTCCTATTTACATGCTGAAAGAAGTCCTTTTTGTTGCTCTTGATATTCTTTGCCAGTCTCAACTCATAATCAGCTTTAGCCTTGTAAAAAATTCTTCTGCAACGGGCCTCCTCCTCCCGGTACACCCTTTTGTCTATTTCCCCAGTACCCATTTCCTACGGAGGTTCCTCTTGCGTCTAATCCCTCTAACCACTTACTCTTCCTATCTTCCCTCCATTACAGTATCCCTCCAATAACTTCTGTAGTTCCTTTAATTCTTGATCATAAAACCTAATTGGAATCATCCAGAACAAAAAATTAATCTTTGGCAAAATTTTCATTTTTATTACTGCTATTCTTCCAAACCGTGATAATTTTACCTTCCCATCTTATCTTTTATATCCTCCTTTAACTTCTCATAGTTTTGCATTTTTAATTATTGACTATTTTTTGTAATATCACTTCCTAAACATCTAATACTGTCTACTATTTTTAATTTACATTTTTCTTTTAATATATCCAATTCTTCACTATTATGATTATATAACATCATGTCCAATTTTTCCCTATTTAATTGCAACCCACTATACTTCCTCAATGCATCCTATCTCATCACAAGGGGAAATATGCATCGGGTGTTGACGATTTCCCTTTTTAGGGTTCTTTGTCATTAAGCTAGACTTCAACCTGAACAGAGTCTTTGTGGAGTGGAAAGGATGGAGAAGAGCGGGAGAGTTATGCATGCCACCTCGAGTTCCCGGGAAGGAAAAAGAGTGGGTCATAAACCCAATAAATTAAGAAACTGAGACCCACGCACTGAGTGTTCCCCCTTTTCTGTGTCCTAACCTCTAGGTGGCGCTGTAGCAGAATAACAGAATACAGCAAACACACAAGAGCCATTGCTCTTTCTTTCACTTTCAAGTAGTACGTTTTCCCTGTTCTAAAAAATGCTATGCAGAAAGTACTGGTTTGACCCAGATGCAAAACTGGAGAGCTGTGATGTGACCTAGATCAGTGGTCCCCAACCTTTTTGGCAGCAGGGGCCAGGTTTGTGGGAGGCAATCTTTCCACAGATGGGGTTGGTGGGGGGATGGTTTTGGGATGATTCGAGTGCATTACAGGGCTGCCTCATACCTCAAACTTAAGTCATTTCAGGAGGCTGTTTGACCTTTGAATCGTTTGCAGTCCAAAGCATTGCTCCCCATCAGAAATAATGGAAAGTGAATTAATCTGTTACCAGACCCCAAATCAATACCTATCTGCATAAACCTAAACAGTAAATATGCATAATAGAAGGTAAACATAACATTCAGTGCCAAAATTATTTATCGAAACGTGAAGAGAGTTAATAAAATATGTACAGCTCTGTATGATAAAATGAAACTAGCATTTATCGTCCAATATTTTTTAGTGGGAAGCAGAAAAGGATCGAGAAGGCAGTGGGAACGATTGGAAAGGCAGGCACTTAAAAAAGGAGGATTGAGGAGGCAGTGAGAAGAATTGGGACGGCAAGCAGTTAAAAGGCACTTAGAACGATCAAAACTGGCGTTCACCTGAAAGGCAATGAGAACAATATAAAAGGCAGTCAAAAAGATCAAAAAGGCACACAGCTTAAAGCCACGGATGCAACAAGAGATGAGAGACAACTTGGGTGCACGGTTGATGAGGTTTACGTAACAACCATATTTTTCTCTCTGTGCCCATGGTTCATACTTGAATGATTAGTTGGAACTTCAAAGAGATTTTAAATTCATTCTGCGGTTTACATTCTGGATCTCACGCACTGCTCACCTCCTGCTCTCTGGCCCAGGTCCTAACAGGTACCAGTCCGCAGCCTGAGACTGGTACCAGTCCACAGTCTGGGGGTTGGGGACCCCTGATCTAAATTACTGGCACACAGCTGCTTATAGGGAAGGACAAGGGAAGGATATAGGTGCAGCCTATAAGTGACTGACCAATCAGTGATTTATCAGCAATAGGCAGAAGATCTGGTTACTGCAGATAAGTCTCTAAATTATTTTCAGTAGATCAACAAGGATTTGACACCCAATTGTTTAATAAGAGGAGCCCTCCAAATTGTAGTGCTGAACCAAAGAACACCTGGGGTAACTCTCTCTCTCTTTGAGGCCTTGAGGAAGAAACTCAGGGAGCTGAAGGCCCAAGTGGCCTTCTCGTCAATCTTACCTGTCCGGGGATTTGGGCCAGGAAGGGACAGGAGGGCCTCTGAGGTGAACGACTGGCTGAGGGTGTGGTGCCAGAAGGAACGCTTCGGGTTCCTCGACCACGGCACTCGTTTTCTTCCCAATGGACTTCTGGCAAGGGACGGGTTACACCTCACAAGGATGGGGAAAAGGTCCTTTGGAAATGCTCCAGCGAGCTTCGTCCGGAAGACTTTAAACTGAGCCAGTGGGGGGTGGGTTCAGGCCCCCCAGTAACGTGTCCGCACTGGACAAGTGTGCGGGGAGGATCGGGGCTCGGGGAGCAGGGCTTTAGAGATACTGCAGGGACTGGCAGGACTTATGGAGAGGGGCCAGGTACCAGGGAGGATGGGAGGCAGGAGGAGGCTGGGCACTCCAAGGAAAGGAAGTGGTGGGAAGGAGTTGAGGTGCAGGTACACCAATGCTAGGAGCATGGGTAATAAGCAGGAAGAGCTTGAAGCTCTCCTGGGAATAGGAGGATATGATCTGGTGGGAATCACAGAAACTTGTTGGGATGAAAGGCAAGTCTGGAATGTGAACATAGAAGGGTATCACCTTTTTAGAAAGGACAGGAAGGGAAAGAGAGGTGGGGGCATGAATTTATACATCAGGAAAGGGATAGGATGCAGTGAGACAGAATGCAGCACAGATGGGGATTCGGTAGAGGCAGTCTGGGTGAAACTTAGGGGTTTTGACAGGGAAAGAGACCAGACAGTGGGGGTATGTTATCGCCCTCCAGGTCAACTTGAGACCCTGGATGATGTCCTGACAGGCCAGATTCTAAGGATATCACGGGGGAGAGACACAGTAATTATGGGAGATTTCAGTCTCCCAGATATTACTTGGGAGACTCACTCGGCAGTGACAGCCAGGTCACGTCGCTTCCTAGAAGCTCAAGAGGGTGGGTTTTTCACCCAGAGGGTCCGAGAGGCGACGAGGGGGGGAAACATCCTTGACTTGGTCTTGACCAATAGGGAGGAGCTGATAGATGAAGTACAGATTAGGGGAGCTCTGGAGGCGAGTGATCACTCCATCCTTTGCTTTGAGATCAGGGGACTGGGGATGTGCAGTAGGTCGAGCACTAGAAGCTGGGATTTCAAGAGGGCCAACTTTGGCCAACTGAAGGCCAGACTGGGGAGTCTCCTGGGACAGGTTACTGGAAGGTAAGCAAGTTGAAGAGGGGTGGATGGCACTCAAAAGGGAGGTTTTGGAGGCGCAAGCCTTGACAATACCTCTAGTCAGTAAGGTGGGGAGGCGGAGGAGAGCGCTGCCATGGATGCGAAAGGAGGTGGTTAGAGGGATTAGACACAAGAGGAACCTCCGTAGGAAATGGGTACTGGGGCAAATAGACAAAAGGGTCTACCGGGAGGAGGAGGCCCGTTGCAGAAGGATTCTTCGCAAGGCTAAGGCTGATTATGAGCTGAGACTTGCCAAGAATATCAAGGGCAACAGAAAAGGATTCTTTCAGCATGCAAATAGGAAAAGGAAGGGGAGACAAGTGGTGGGATCACTAAATAAGGAGGAAGGCGATCCAGTGACTGATATGAGGGAACAGACACAGATGCTAAATGACTATTTTGCCTCTGTGTTCTCCCCAAAGCAGGACGGGGGATATCCGTATAGGAGATTAGATGAGGCTGGGGATTTAGGGGCACAGATTAGAGTCACCCCCCATGAAGTCGAGGGGCTCCTCAGGGCATTGGACATTACAAAGGCGCCAGGCCCTGACGGGTTACACCCGAGAGTACTTAGAGAGTTGGCAGGGGTTCTCTCATGCCCGCTGGCCTCCATTTTTGAGACCTCGTGGAGAACAGGTGAAGTTCCAGAGGACTGGAGGGTGGCGTCAGTGGTCCCAATTTCCAAAAAGGGTAGTAGGAAGGACATGGGGAATTACAGACCTGTTAGCCTTACTTTCATTGTAGGAAAAACAATGGAAAGGCTCATAATAGAGAGAGATCTAGTGATGCTAGATAGGGAAGGGAGGCTGACAGCCACACAACACGGCTTCCGCAGAAACAGGTCCTGCCAGACAAACCTTGTGGGATTCTATGACAAGGTTTCGAGATGGCTGGATGGAGGGGATGCAGTGGATGTGGTATACCTGGATTTCAGCAAGACCATTGTCAAAGTGCCCCATGATATCCTGGTGGAGAAACTGAGGAGTTTTGGGATACATCAAAGCACTGTCCGGTGGATTAGGGCATGGTTGACTGACCGAAAGCTGAAGGTAACCATTAGCGGGGAATCATCGGGATGGCAGCCAGTGACAAGCAGGGTCCCCCAGGGCTCTGTCCTGGAACTGATCCTGTTTAATCTTTTCATTAATGATATGGAAGAACAGTCTGCTGATCAAATTCGCAGATGACACTCAAACTGGAGCAGTGGCCACAACTGAGGAGCAGGTACTCCAGATCCAAAAGGATCTGGACAGACTATGGAAGTGGGCAGGAGACAACAGGATGGCGTTCAGTGTGGATAAATGCAAGGTCTTGCACTTGGGGCATAGGAATGGATGTCACAAGTACATGTTGGGGGATAAGTGGCTGGAGAGCAGCACTTGTGAAAGGGACCTGGGGGTGCTGGTTGACCGCAGGCTGAACATGCAGGCTGGTGCCGGAGGTCAGACTAGATGGCCCAGGAGGCCCCTTCTGACTCGCTCTGTTTCTATGTTTCTATGTTTCTATGAGCCAGCCGTGTGATGTGGTGGTCAAGAGGGCGAATGCCACCCTTGGTTGCATAGCCAGAAGTGTGGCTTCTAGATTGAGAGGGGTATTACTGCCACTCTATACGACTCCGGTGCGCCTGCAACTGGAGTATTGTGTTCAGTTCTGGGCCCCTCATTACAGGAAGGATACAGCCAGGTTAGAGTAAGTGCAGCGCAGGGCCACAAGGTTGGTGACTTGTGGCGAGGTCAGCAGGAGGTCGCAGAGGCCAACAGTCAGGCACACCTACTTTGACCCTGCACGTTCTGCATGTCCTGCACGCTCAGCATTATCAGGATAATAGGTGACCATTGATAACACGGTCAGAATGGGCTGGCTAGACAAACATGCAGTCCGTCACGTAGATCAGTGACCCAAGACAATACCTGTTTTCCCTGTTTGTAAGTAACCTGATTGTGACCCCTCCTCATTACCCTGAATGTATAAAATAAAGGCACACCTTAAACGGGCAGATTTTGCAGAACCACATCCCTGTGTCGTGTGGTTTGCAGGGGATGCCGTATGAGGCGAGACTGAGGGAACTGGGTCTCTTCAGCCTGGAGAAGAGGAGACTCAAGGGGGATATGTTGGCGAGATACAGGTGTGTGAGGGGGTGTCACATGGAGACGGGAGAGACCTGTTCTCCCCTGCAGAGGAAGGCAGGATGCGCTCCAAAGGAGCAAAGCTCAGGACCCCGAGGGTGTGGAATGGGCTTCCACGGGAGGTCGTTGAGGCCCCATCGGTGAGGGTGTTCAAAGACAGGCTGGACATGCACATGGTGGGCGTGTCGTGAGCGGAGCCGGCTGGTGCCGGAGGTCAGACTAGATGGCCCAGGAGGCCCCTTCTGACTCATTCTGTTTCTATGTTTCTATGCTTCTCTCTCTCTCATTTTCTGTTTGTGCAGCTCTGGATTTTGGAGAAACAGAGTGAGTCAGAAGGGATCCCCCGGGCCATCTAGTCTGACCCCCGGCTCCAGCCGGCGCCATTCATGACATGCCTATAATGTGCATGTCTAGCTTATCCTTGAACACGCCCACCTATGAGGCCCCACCCATCTCCTGTGGAAGCCCATTCCACACCCTTGAGGTCCTAACCATCAGGAAGGACTTCCTGGCATCCAGACGGAACCTTGGTTTCCTGAGCTTGGCTCCATTGGAGCGCATGCTGCCCTCCATAGCAGGGGAAAAAAGGTCATGACCCACCTCTGTGTGACACCACCTCATGTACCTGAATTTTGCCAAAAGGTCCCCTCTGAGTCTCCTCCCGGCTGAAGAGGCCCAGTTCCCTCAGTCTCGCCTCATACGGCATCCCCTGCAAACCAGCCACCATCCTAGTGGCCCTTCACTGCAGCAATACCAACTTTGCTATATCCCTCTTGTAATGAGAGGCCCAGACTGAGCAAAATATTCCAGCTGTGGGCGCACCAGAGTCGCACAGAGTGATCGAAATACCTGTCTTCATCTAGAAGCCACGGTTCTTTCTGGCTATGCATCTAAAGGAAGTGGTGAGAGGCTATGAAACGGGAAGCCAATGATGTGTGTTCAAAAGGTGACATAATGTCATGTAACTGCCAATGCCCACGTAGCCAATGCCGCCATTTACATGGTCATGTGATATCTGACATGGGAGAGGATGCTTCACAAGCAAGAGGCGAACAAAAGGGGCGAGCCTCCTGCACAGGGCAGCCAAGAGGAGGAAGGGGGAAGAGTTGTGCGCCCGGGGAAGGGAATAAAGACAAGACTTGGCGCGGGAACATTTGGGAAGGACATTGTGGGTCAGTTTGGCCCACGCCCCTTTGTGGATTAAAGGTAAAGGTATGAGCGATCCAAACAGGGCTGTCCTGGACTAAGGTGTCGCGAGTTGCGCTGTTTTGAGTAAGAACACAACCCTGGTCCGATAATAGGCTCTTTCCACTTGAATTGCTTCCTGGACTGCCCCTCCCTGGCCCTAGAAGGGTAGCCATGGTACCAGAGAGAATGGCCATGCATTTACGGAGATATGTCAAAAATATACTCTCATCTTAGTCTCTTTGACAGGATGTTCTTTTAGCAGCTTAGCAGTGCTCCTCAACCCATACCTGCCTCTGGGGCCCAGGTGGAGGCGGTGGCAAGGAGCGGATGTCCCATATATTCCTGCTTGGACACCCCTGGAATAATGTTAAACTTTTGGGATAGTCTTCCACAAGTTCACGGAAAGAACAAAGGAGAATTGAAGCATCATTGTGTCTTTGTGTGGCCAACCCATGGTTTGAGTAGAGGTTTTATATGGCTACGGTATGGTTCTTATTACCCTTCCATTTGTCGGAGTCAAACATCACAGTCAGTTGTACGAAGGGAGGAACGGAGGAGTCGTGTTATGTGGGTGGCTGCTTACCAGATCTGGGCCTTAATATGGCAGGCATAAAACAGTGGGATCCCTTGGATAACTTACACCACACCCGGGAAATAATGGTGCCACAGGGATGCTATTTGAGATGTGACAAAAAGAGTTGCTGCCTTACAAGAGAAAATGCTCCGGGGATTAAAAGGTAAAAGGTAAAGGCAAAGGTTTCCCCTTGACATTACGTCCAGTCCTGCCTGACTCCTGGGGGCGGTGCTCGTCTCCGTTTCCTGGCCGAGGGAGCCGGCGCTTGTCCGCAGACGGTCTCCATGCTCGTGTGGCCGGCATGACTAAACACCGAGGTGCAGGGAACGCTGCTATCTGCCCACCGAAGTTGTACCTTTTGATCTACTCGCATTTGCATGCTTTCGAACTGCAAGGTTGGCAGGAGCTGGGATGGCGCACAGGTGCTCACCCCGTGTGCAGATTCGAACCGGCGACCTTTTGATCAACCGGCCCAGCAGCACAGCGGTTTAAACCATTATTGGGGAATTTTTCTCCTTTTGGCTCCAAGCAAATGGGATCCCAGTGTCGTGTGACAATGGCCCCCTTCAGACGGGTACCACTCACCACAGGGGTCTTTGGTTTTGTGGAATCCCCTTTAACAGGACCTGAGCTGAGGATGTTCAAGAAAGATGGGGGTATGGGAATGATTGGACTACATAGGGAACTAATAATTGGAGGGGTAAGAGGAGCAGAACCACAGAGTCTGAATAGAAATAACATGCCCTCGGCTGAGCCGGAGAAGCTGAAATGCCCTCTGAATGGTTGGAAAGGTTAAAAGCTCAAACTCTGCTGAAGTACCAACTTCTGGGCAAAGCATGGGAAGACATTGTGTAGAAAGGACTGGAATTGGATGGATGGGACTTCAGGTGACCTGTGGTGTGAAATTCAAAGGCTGTATGCGAAACGAGAAGATGAAAAGGAGAATTCATGGCGCAGGTGATCGGGGTACTGAACCACTGTGGAGAAACCTGCCCCACAGGGTATTTGGGGACTGAATCCTGTTCCCCCATGGAGAGAGGGACATTGGGCATGCAAGGAAGACAGCAGGGGAGAGGCACAGGAAGGGCGACTAGGAAGAATCGGTGCACAGTTTGTAAGGAGGGGCATGGGAAGAGGTGCCCACTGGGGAAAAGAGAAGCGGAGTTGTTGGCAGAATGTGCTTCGAGGGATAGGAGGGTCGGGGGGCTCGACTGCTTTGGGGTCCAGCTTTCCAGGCGCCCTCGATACATGTGAAAAGTGGGAAGGCAGAACCATTGCCTGGTCACGGGGGGCCGTTGAGCTGGGTGGGCAGGGGCATCTCTCACAGGTACTGCAATGGCTTCTGTGGTGCCAGGATCATCCTGAGACAGGGGCTGATGGAGGCACGTTTTAGAGGAAAAGCGTTGCAGCAGGTAATGCGAGATCCAGCTCAGCATCACACTGAATGGCGCCCGCAAAGCACTGGGAAAGCAGAAGGGTGCTTCAGACTTTAAAACAACAGTTGAAGCAATCAGTAATCCAAACAGTGCTACCCGGGACTAAGGTGTTGCCAGTTGTGCTGTTTTGAGTAAGAACACAACCCTGGTCCGATAATAGGCTCTTTCCACTTGAATTGCTTCCTGGACTGCCCCTCCCTGGCCCTAGAAGGGTAACCATGGTACCAGAGAGAATGGCCATGCATTTACAGAGATATGTCAAAAATATACTCTCATCTTAGTCTCTTTGACAGGATGTTCTTTTAGCAGCTTAGCAGTGCTCCTCAACCCATAACTGTCTCTGGGGCCCAGGGGGAGGCGGTGGCAAGGAGCACTTTCCTTAAGCTCTGGCTGATCCCTGTCCTTACCTGGATGAGCACTGCCTGGCAACGGTGACACATGCTCTGGTAACTCCCGAGCTGGATTATTGTGATGCGCTCTACGGGGGCTGCACTTGAAAATGGTCTGGACACCTCAGCCAGTACAGAATAGTGGAGTCAGCTTGCTTCAGTGACTTCCAACTGAAGTCCGGGCCCAATTTAAGGGGCTGGTATTAACCTGCAAAACCCTAAACAGCTTGGTCCTAGGATACCTGAAGGAACGTCTCCTTCCGTATATGCCCCTAAGATATGCAAAGGAGGCTCTGCTCTGGGAACCCTCCCTGTGGGAGGTAAAGATGGTCACTACTCAGAGAAGGGCCTTCTCTGTGGTGGCACCCAGATTCTGAAATGCGCTCCCCAGAGAGGTTTGTCTGGCGCTGGCTTTATATTCCTTCCAGCACCAGGTGAAATCCTTTTTATTTGCGCGCCATTTTCAGAACCAGGAATTTTAATTTGCTTTTAATTACTCACACTTGCATTTGTTGTTTTTTTAATTGTGATTGTGATTTTGACTTTTTCTTACAGTTAACATATTTCTGTTGGTTTCATGCACATCCTTAATTGTTGCAAATTGTTGGTTTGTTGATTGATTGATTGTTTTGATTCTTGTAAGCCATTTTGTGACGTTTTGTGTTTAGGACAGGATATGAATATTTAAATAAAGAAATAAATAACCTCCTTTTGAATTCCCAGTGCACAAGATCCAGCCAGGACTATGTGTACTGATTAAGACTTGGATGCTGATTGGGAGGGAATTTCTTCGTGGAACTGCATAGTATTAGGTATGGAAATCAATCTGTACGTTCCCCATTGCTCCACTAACAATTGGAAGAAGACACTTTAGTAAACCACCTGGTTAAACAGAGAAGTCCCTAATTAGAGAAGTGTAGAGACGTCCCTAATTAGAAAGAGACCCCACTGTTGCACCCCAGGTGTCGGGAAAGCTTCAGTGACAGCTGCAACAAGGATCACAGGGTTCAAGTCAGGAAATAACCTTTCGCCTTGAATTCAGCAGTTTTATTGAAAGATCACCCAGGCCCCCTGCAGTGCCTTACAATAGCATGCTCCCGGGCAACTACACGCTTTTAGAACATATGCAGAGTGTTTCATAGATTCTGAGTCACATGGGCCCAGCAGCTGTGCAGCTGATGCTGTTGCTGAATTCAGCCAGTCAACAGCTAGGGCAAACCCGAGTGCACCCCAGACCTGAGCCTGCTCTTCTGCAATTTGCATGTCAGTTTTACTGGGTCAGTGGTTGGGATCCGGACACGTGACATTTCTAGTTATACTAAGTCTATCACCAGTGCTACTAAGGCAGAAGCAATTCTATTGCACACTGAGCCAGTATTCAAACTGAAAACGTAGAAATGAGGAAGTCCACTGTTTTCTTTCCACAAGGAAGGTGTAGAAGGGAGTAACAATATTATCAGAAGTACACAGAGACAGTCAAAGCAGCAACTTCAAGAAACTCCCCCTCTTCCCTTCAGCAATATGATCTAGGCCACTTAGCATTAGGCAAATGCAAGTCTCTGTTTTAAGTCTCCAAGCCGGGACCCGATCCTGGCCCCCGATAGGCTGCTTTTCTTCGGGGCTCTTCCCCCTTGCCCCCTCCTGTTGCGGGCCCTTGGCTGACCCTGAGGTCAGCTTCTTCTCGTCCTGGTCTGTTATGCTGCTGGTCCTCCCTTGCAGGGTTGGTGCATGAGCAGGAATTTCAGGTGCTCCATGGGTTCCACGGTCCTTCAGTCTCCTTGCGGTTTTGGAACTTTCCTCGGCCCACATAGGCACTTCCTCAGAACCCACTGCTGTGAGTGGTGAGGGGCACCTGGGCGCAGTCCTCCCACGGCATCAGGGTCTCCATGCAGTCCAGTCTCAGGCGAGTCAGCTGGTGTAAACCGGCAGCCCCCCACCCCTTCCCTAGTGCCATTGCAAGCCGCAGGCAGCAACCAGCCAGTGGCCACAGCTTCACACACTGCAGGCAGGCAGGCAGTTAGCCAGGCACAGCTGGGCAGCCAGCATGGCCACTCTGGCCTCGGAGAAGGAGCGATGGCAGCCAGCTAGCCAGCATCACAGAAGGGTGGAGAGAGGTCCCTGCCAGGCCTGGTGCTGGAGAGGACCAGCCCCAGCCCCCCCCCCTTGCACCTCCATGCCAGGACTTGCCCTGGTGCTGGGGAACAGCCATGAGTGCCCCAAGGAAGCCCTGACTGCCAGTTTTCCAAGCCTGCGTAGATTTGGGGGAGTTTGACAAACCGCCTCCTTCCTTTTTTTTTTTTGGGTGGCAGCTGGTATTTTCCCCCTTGAAAGTCGGAAACCCCAAATACCGCACCTGTTCTTGTGAGGCTTGCATCTTCTCCTCGGTGACCCAAGAAATCCAGCAGATGTGCACCAGTCTGTGGCCTCAGTGGCAATTAAAAGATTGTTCACATACTGTAGTAAAACAGCAATAAAGGCTCTAGTCCATTCAGACAAGTCCTTAGCCAGTGCTTGAGAGAAAGGTGGGTGAGCTCCCCCCTCCCCCGAGAGAGGGTCGCTCAACTCAGCTGGCTCTTTATCCCATCCTGCATTCTCATTTGAAGGCAAAAATAATTAGTTCCCTAGGAAGCACTCCAGGGCCCCACAGCTGGGCAGGTGGCCTGATGCCCTTTGCCCCCACAGCCAAGGATCCCTGTTGTGCCCCCCACCCACCCACTGGGACAGTCACAATTGAGCCAGCTGCCCTAGCGTCCACCAAGAAATCCATGTTCTTGTCTCTCACCCACAGTCTCACCTGGGGCTGTGGGGGTGACATGGAACTCTTCCTATGAGTTCCCTATTCTTCCCCCAGAGTCTCCGAAGAGGCCAGGACAGTCATGGCTTTGTTCTGGGGGCAGTCCCTTTTCCAGAGTCGCTCGTGTTTGCACATCGCCCACTGATTCCTTCCTCACCTATGAATCTCCAATCTTGGCTGGCGGCACTGGGACCTTCCGTCACTCCCTGCCTTTCCTCATTCATGCTGCAGCGCTGCCTTCATCGCCACTGCCATCACATCCACTTGTGGCCTGTCATTCTGTACATTTCCTTTTTAGGATCCTAGGATCCATTCCCTGGATCCTAAAGGTAGCCAGTTTGAAGGGCTGGTGATTCCAAACCGCAGCCACTGGGCTAGGATTCAACCGCCCATGCATGCCCTCCTGGCCATGAAAGCCACCACTGCACCCAAGCACGGTGGCAAAATCCCCAGGGTCCCCCCCCCCCATGCCACCAAGCCCATACCCACGCTGCACTGCCGACTTTTGGAGGGGAGAGAGTGCGTTCTACTCTCCCTCGTCTCTTCTCCATCCTCCCCAGTGGGGCCAGTCTGCACTTTCCCAGCAAGTTCAGACTGTCAATGTAACAAACACTTGCGCAGGAGCTCGAGCCATTAACCAGTATGTGGAAAGTCAAGTTGCAACTGTAGGAGAGTCTGAAAATTGATAGATCCTGCAAGCGGCCACTTTGCCCCACCGTCCAATTGATGCTGGGGCCAAACAGAATTATAGTAAACTTTTAGTTTTTTCTTTGAGATGGAATCTCCTTTGCACCTTTCCCAATTTCTCCAAAGGCAACCCAGAGGTGTACGCACTTGTTTTGACTTACTCTGACTCACGATGCGCTGAGCATTCCCCAGAAGACCTCTGGAAGGATTTCAGCAGGCCTCTCTGATTTTCTTCTGTCAATTTTGCCAGGCGTCCCTGGTCAAAAGTGCTCACGCATGTCTGGACTTGAACCAGGACTGGACTCTATCCAGACTTTACTCCACCTGTACCAGCAAGTTTCTAGAAGCCCTGTGTGGCTTCCAAAATCCCCTCTGTCCAAGGAGTACCCCTTTTGTTCAATCCTGCCTCCTCTCATAGGGTCCAACCCTACCCAGGAGTTACCGGCCGTCAGGCAGGGAAAGGCAGCTTGCTGGACTCTAAGCAGCACCGGTCTCTAACCGCAGGCCCTCCCTTTCTTTGGGAACCGGGTCTTTCCCCAGGCAGTGGCCCTTTCCAACAGAGGCTTTCTCCTTACCTGGGGACTCCTTGCTCCATCCGGGGTAGCTCTCCTAGTCTCGCTGTTCTCTCAATCACCTTTCCTCGAGCCCTGCTCACGGCTGGCGGAGGTTCCTGGCCAAATTTGCCTCAGCCCAAATGCTGAGGGAGAGCTCTCTATTGCCGTTCGTCCACCCATCCGAAAAGAGGGTCTTTGAGGGAGAGGGGTTAAGAATGTTGAGGCAAAATTTGCTGTTAGTCCAGTCGGTCACCCCATGTTGGGCGCCAGAAACTGTTACCGAACTCAGCCCGTCAAGAGCTAGGGCAAACCTGGGGGGATCCCAGACCTGAGTCAGAAGGAGCCTGAGGCGAGACTTAGAGCCAAAACCAGCTTTATTCTAGTGCACTACAGAATGAAGGGAGACGAAGGGGGACGTTCAGCCCCAATCAGTGTCTCGAAAGTTGCTCCCTGGTTCATGGGTTTTATACCCTAGGTGAGCAATTGGGTCGCCTAATGCACCTCTGATGCATCGATACATCAGTGCAGCCTCCCCCCCAGTGCCGCCAGCTTCAAGGAGTTTGTTCTTCTCTCAAGGACCAGACATTCCCCACGTCTGTTTCTTATCTGCTCGAGAGTCACACAGGCTTGCCGTGTTTTTCCTCCCTGCACATTTGCAACTTTCATGGCGGCTGCAACCAGTTTCCGATGCCCCTTTGATTTCTGCATTGGAGGTCAGGCGAGCGTGTCGGCTGTGAGTTACACGAACTTCATTTTGTTCTTATCCCCCCCTCCTTCTGGGACAGTATAACTGTGGTGTTTTTACTATGTGGCCTCCCTCTGGCCAACTACTTTTGGACCTTCCTCTGGCCAATTTCTTTCGGGGTGTTTTGGGGTGCTGCCATTGGCAACAATGACAAAATATGGTAAACAGAGAAGGAGTTGGGAAGTCTGCAGAAGGACTCAACACAATGGCATTTGATTGCAGGAGATTAACATAGGATTGCTGAGACACAAGGATTACTGTGGGTCTTGGCATGCCGATGAGGGTGACTGCCATGCTGTTAACCTGGCAGCTGATCAATTCTTACTCAGCAGCAAAACAAGAGCCCTGGCAGTGCCTTGGGGAAGCCATCAGGTCCCACTTCAAGTAACAGCAAATGCCACACAGTAACCTGGCTTGGAATCTTGTTTTAGGTGCTTCCTGAGAAAGGGGTGCAGGCATTTTTTAACACAAAGACACATAAGCAACCCTTTTGGCATTTGCCAAAAGGGTTACTCTTACATGCATTTTACATCTTCATGTTACATGTTACAAGATGCATGTTACATCTTCTTACTTTAAGAAGTCGGACCTGATGGCTTCCCCAAGAAGCTGCCAGGGCTCTTGTTTTGCTAATCAGTAAGAACTGGTCAGGTTAACAACACTGCAATCACCCCCTTTGCATGCCAAGGCCCAGCACAATCCCTGTGCCTCAGTGGCCGGTGTGTTAATCTCCTGCAAGCAAATGCCATTGTGTGGAGCCCTTCTGTAGGCCTCTCCCCGTCTTCTGACTCTGTTCACCTTATTTTGTCCTCAGCTGCCCAGCTGCTGGGCCCATGTGATTCAGAACATTTTGTGTATGCTCTGAAAGCTTATAGTTGGCGGCAGAGACCACTACGCGGGTGAGTGCTATCGTAAGTCTCTGCAGGGGGCCTGGGTGATCTCGCCATTAAAAACGCTGAGGTTCAAGGCAATTCATCCTCCCCATTAGTAAGAGGCCCTGACAAATGGTGACAAGGGGGGGATGGGTTTCCTTAGGGTCTTTCTTCCTTTATCTTGGGCGAGGGGGGCAGTAGGATTAACCGATTCACCCCTAAATTTTTGGGGAACAGATACTGGCTGCCCCAATCGTTTCACAGGCAGGGAAAGGTAATAGATTGGGCCTTAGATCCGTCTTGCATGTGAGTTGCAGACACCCAGGGGCATGGGGTTTTGGGGTCTTGGGTTCCCCCATGCTCACTGCCACATGAGGTGGTGGGTGGAGAGGACTTCCAGGGGCACTACATAGAGTTGTGCCCTATAAGCACTTGTTATGTGAGTCATACTGCTTGACCCAGATTAATTGCATCAGGATCTGATCTTAGGCAGCCTTGGAAGACCCCTTTGGTCAGGACATGACTGCTCCTCTTGTGTAGGAGGCTGGTGGGCAGCTTTCCTGGGCATTTGGGTGTTCATTGATCTGGGCTGACCAGGGGAAAATAGATTAGGAAGAAAAGCTAGCTACCAAGTTGGACATCTGCATGCAAGATCTTGTCCTTGGGTGTTCCAGGAACCATGCATGTGTGAGTGCAGGACATGGATGCACTAGGGCAGGGTCCTCAAACGTTTCCACCAGGGGGTCAGCTGAAAGCTGCTGGTGCTGGGCGTGGGCCGGCGGTGGGCAGGGTGCGGGCGAGGGCAGGCAGGCAGGCACTGTGAGGCGGGCGCATGAGGCAGCGGCTTGCTCGCTTGGAGATCGTTTTCTCTAAGTGAGCAAGCCGCTGCCTCCCTGCGCACGGGGCGAGGTGGGTGGCGGCATGCGTGGGCACGGGCGCGGCGGGTCCAAATGGGCATGGCGGGCCGTAGTTTGAGGATCCATGTGCTAGGGGTTTGTGTAAAGTTTTCTGCTCATTGTTTGTCAAAGTCTTGTGTTCATTGCTGTCTGGGTGTGTTCTGTCTTGTCTGTCTGTGTTTTGTTGTGTTCCCCTTCCTGGGAGGTAGGCATAGCTCTGAGAGGGTTTGGGGGGTTCCTCAGGAAATAGAAGCCCCCCCACGCAGCCGCCCCAGTCCGTCCTGTTAGATCAGGGCACGGTTGAAAGCAACGGTGTGGATGGGTGTTCTTGCCCCTGAGATGAGCGTGTGTGAAACCTGGCTTTGATTGAGAAAGAAAGATTCATGAGGTCATTTGCATGACCACAAGCATGGCTGAGTCCAGCTGGGAAAAAGGTGGTGATCAGGGGGAGTGTGTGTGTGTGTGTGTGTGTGTGTGAGAGAGAGAGAGAGAGAGAGAGAGAGAGAGAAGAGGGAGGGAGGGAGGGAGGGAGGGAGTCTTTCCTTCCCCCATCCCATGAAAATGAACCAGAACTGGGGGAGAGAGGAAATTTGTGGCTCTTTGATCTAGGCTAGGAAACACAGGTCCTACCCGGTTTTCTGAACATCCTCAATAAGCTTATCCTGTATGAGGGGCTGTATAGGAAAAAAAATAAATAAGCAGATCCCTCCCTTGTCAGAAAGCGGGAAAACTGCTTTAAATTGTTTTAATGTCTTGCAGGTTTTGAGCACTTCCATCTGGGCAGGAAAATTTCCTTATTGTTAGATTAAATGATTGCATTTGAAAATCCATGCAATCCATGGACGTGTGGTGGATGGGCAGATGGAAAAAGAGGGATAATGTGGAAAGAAAGAAAGAAAGAAGGAAAGAAAGAAAGGGAGGGAGGTTGCTAAATCGTGGAAATGTGAATGGTTGTGTTTAGCAGTTAGCTTGAGCAATGGCAGGCTGGAGTTCAATGGGGGGAATTTTAATATCAGGGAAGACTGATTACAGTTAGCCGTAGTTTAGCCCAGAGACAGCGAGGGGGAGGGGAACCCAGCCCTATAACAGAGAATAGCTCTGAGCACAGACCTTTGCACGTTCTTCTCACACGAAGCTGCTGTTTGAAACCCACCTTGGCAGCAGGTAATAAATACATTTTGTCTCCTTTGGCTGACTTATCTTCTCCCCTTGTTGAACATGCGACTGTTTGGAATGCGGTTTTAGACGGAAAGGCAAGAAGAATATTTTTCTGGATGTTGTGTTTGTGCCATGTGAGAATGAGAGTATTTAAGGTGATGTATTTTGGCAGGAAAGGGGGTGGTTGGTGTCTCTGAGCTTTGGTGAATGGCGATTGGGAGCTTTTGTACCGAATGAAGAGGGGAAACAATGCAGTGGCTGAAACTTTTGAATGGAGAAAAGGAAAGCAGAGAAGAAAAAGGGGAAAGAGGGAGACGGGGTTCGTCTACTTTGTTTGCTAAGAACACTGTGTTATTTAGAAATAGCAACTGCACCCTCTTTTCTGGATTTGGTCTGGCCAACTGAATTCAAGAAAATGTGTACAGGAAATTATGGATTTCTTGATTCTATGAACACTGGCTACCTTGTGGAGCCAAAAAGGGAAGATGCTCTGGCAGGAAGGTACCACCATTTCGTGAGTTCTGTAGCAGCAGCACACACAAAGGAGTCTCTGACCACGTGTAGAGTTCAAAATACTTTGGGGGTTGGAGTAGCTCTCCTTCCAGCCACAGATTGGAGATGGGCTTGCATTGGCTCTCAAAGAGAAGTCCTGGGGTATCGAGAAAACTCAAAAGAAATCTTGGGGTGTCTAAAACAAGCAAACAAAGAAGGTTGTATAATGGATAATATAAAGGGGTAGGATCTGAGCATTTGAAGCTCTGTGAGTGTTCAAAGCTTGTATTCCCTCGGGGAGACATTTTAGTGGGGAAAGAATTGGGTTTAAACAAAAGACCCTTGAGCGCTCTCAATGAGGGGCTAGGGGATTCTTTCTTTTGGAGGAAGGGAAACCTAGAAGCAAAGTTGTGAGCTTGCATCCATTGTTTGTGGCCATTATCTGAATTTCCTTCTCTGCTCAGAGACAGGATAACTTGTTTTCTCTTACGCAACGTGGATCTGGATCTAAAAACCCACGTTCTGCATTCGGAGTATTCCATCGTGTTATTGCTGTGCCACAACTGAAAGATCGAAGGGGAATGGATGAAACTCTGGGGTGGGGTGTGTGTGTTTGTGTGCGCACAAGTGGGGGTGGGGGGAGTGCGATTTCTTTTTCTTTTTTCTTTTCCCTGTAGGTTCAACGAGAGGTTTGTTCCTCTTTTTTTGCAATGTTGCCAAGTATTTCTGATCATGCCCCAAAATTCACATGGAAAGGAATCTGTAGGGTGTGTTTTATACCAATGTTAAAGGGGAAAAAATAATTGATGAAAAAGAAAATTTCCCTAGCAATAGCTTAATGTTTGCTGGAGCTGTTTTGCTAGCCCAAGGATGTGGACAGCTAGAAAGGCAAAGGGGCAAAATACCACCCAGAGAGCCCTCTGGGCTATTAGGGTGGTATATACATGCAATAAATGCATAAATAAAATAAAAATACCTCTTCTTAGAATTGTTCTTTCCATGACCATAAGCACTCATTTTCATCTAAATCCACAAGCTTTGATTGTTTAGTTGAAGTGCGTTCAGGCTTGTATGTATTCGCTGTGGGTTGGGGCATTTTGTATCTATGTATGTGGGGGCGTATCATCCCTGAAAATAAGAAATCGTGTGAAACAAGGTGCTCATTGTTCAAACTCCATCAGAAAGCACATTTTTCTTTAGCTGAGGCAAGCAGCAGGTTTATGAAACAATCAAGATGAGCAAAAGGTTTCTTTTTCTGCATTTTTGGCATTCATTGGATTGATTCAACAACCCAAACCGTTTTTCCGAGGCTGTGCTAAAGAGGTTTGTGGGGACCCGGCTTAAAAGGACATGGACTTTCTTCCTCCTTTGGCAGCCTTCTCCCGCAGCTAATGAGTCTCCTGCCTGCAGCCAGCCTCAGTGATATAAAGCCAAAGCCCTTTTTCCTGCTTTTGAGCCGTACTTTTCCGTGCACCA
The DNA here is from genome assembly GCA_023646645.1 of Varanus salvator macromaculatus. Classification (NCBI taxonomy): domain Eukaryota; kingdom Metazoa; phylum Chordata; class Lepidosauria; order Squamata; family Varanidae; genus Varanus; species Varanus salvator. The sequence continues at coordinate 5,555,114 of JAIXND010000802.1, read as the reverse complement.
GATGAATTATTACAGCCAAATGACCAAACAGACACGGTGACACCCCAGAGGAAAGAGTCTCCAGCCATGGAAGAAAAGCCCTCCATGTTCTCATGCTATGCCCTGGATTTAGAAACTGCAGTGACACGGATGGGATCTAAAAAAAACTATTACCTTTTTTTGGCAAGCCAAATGACATCTCACATGGCTCTCATCTTGCAGTGCAGGCTAAGCCAAGTTTGCCGACCAGAAGAGATGGTAGTCTCCGACGGGGTATTCATCGTTGTGGAGGTCTCAGCCCGGATAAGAATGAAATGTCTAGGTTACTCTGAAGGTTGCTTATGGGTCGGAAGAGACCTAGGAAGTCAGAAACCAGGCTTTGAATGGCAAAACTGCAGAGAAGCAGGGGAGCAGGTGAGGATGAGAGCTGGCTGGCTGGAGCTGAGTTTCTTGCAGCCCAAGGGGGAGGAAAAGAGCAAGGGGCTTCCTATGAGGGCTAGTAGCATGGGGGCTCCATAGCCTGTGTTTTATAATTTTCTTTTACTCTTTTCTTTCTCTTTCTTCGGTATTTCCTCAATTGTTTCCCTTTTCCCTACCCTCTGAACTCTCAGCAAACACACACTCTCTATAGACTTGACTAAAGGTGTTTAGTCTTGAGATAGAAGCTGCTTTCTGAGAAGGAGGCAGTTTGGAGCAAGATTCATCTGAGCTGACTCACTTGTTTGTGTCTCATAGGAGATTGTGACACAAATGGGGATTGTTGGGAAGATTTAGATAAATCCTGGCAGAAAAAAAACATTGCTTACATGTGCCTTTGTGTTATAAAATCAAATTTACACCTCTTTCTCACAGAGCAGCAGAATTTCCAGCCAGGCTGTTGTTTAGTGTTGCCATAGCCTTAAGAAGATGGCATTCTTAGCTGGACAGAAGCTGCTGGAGGCTAATGCTATTAATGAGAAAATACATGTGTTTTTTGTTTGCAAATGGACCCACCTAAGCCTCTAGTCCCTCAGAGGCAAGTGCCTGGGGAGTGTGGTTGTCAGACCAGATTTTGGAGGAACCATCTTTCCAACCAATGGAGGAACCATCTTTAATGGTTCCTCCATTAGACACATTTGCATGCTTAAACAATTTGCTAGACTGACCTATCCATTATGTTTTCCATACTGTTGTTACCCGTATTTCTGATGACATGATGTCATACTGACAGACATCAGGATGTTCTTGTGCATAGATTATCTGGAAATATAACGCTCTGTTTTGGTGTACGTGACTAGCAGTGTCACGTACATGGGCTGTACATGGGCTGTGATTTTGCAGTTGGTGGTAAGAACCACTACCGGGAACATGCGGGCGTCAGTAACTGCAGGGGCCCTGGGTGCTCTTTCAGATCTGCCTAGGCTCCAGGCAAAAGGGTTCTTTTCAAACTGAACCTGATCATCTTTGTTGTGGCTTTTCAGACAGCTGCCCTGTAGGGTGCAGCTCTGTCCGGACCAAGTGGATTTGCTTAGCATCCAGAGCCAAGACTTGGCTTAGCCGAGGGCCTCTGGGCTCAGACACTATTGGGAAGGCATTGCTTAATCTAGACTAGAGCTCACTGGCATTGTGTTTTGCTGACCCAAAAGGAATCTAGACACATGCCGTGGCCAATAGAAGCCATGCATTGGGTGTTGACCGAGGACGGTGGACCCACAAGCCCTCTTTTCCCTTTTAGGGTTCTTTGTCATCCAGAACAGAGTCTTTGTGGAGTGGAAAGGATGGAGAAGAGCGGGAGAGTTATGCATGCCACCTCGAGTTCCCGGGAAGGAAAAAGAGTGGGTCATAAACCCAATAAATGAAGAAACTGAGACCCACGCACTGAGTGTTCCCCCTTTTCTGTGCCCTAACCTCTAGGTGGCGCTGTAGCGTAACAGAATATATCAAACACACAACAGAATTATTTTAATTTCCATATGAAAATAATTAATGGTTTAGTTTTGTTGAAATGCACGTTAAAGGTGAATATAAAATTATCGGAAGTATTGTTGAATGTGTCTCTATAAATATTGATTAGCATATGCAAGTACTCCTCAAACCACAGTGCTTTTTGGGGGATGTTTTTCTCCTTTGGTAAATCCTGAGAGGCTGCACTAAAGTGTACAGAACCTCCACCTGATGGGACCCAAATCCAGACCTAGACCTTGGTGCCCTGTAGATTTCTCTCTTTTGTGTGTATGAGACATGTAGGGGTTGACCACAGACCCATAACTGTCTTGCCAGTCCATGGATCAGACAAAGCCACCCCGAATCTCCTTCCTACAATTAGGGGCCCTCATCTTGTGGGTGTCCTGATGAACCTCACAGGGTGTAGGAGCTGAGAAAGGGGCAGTGGCTGGGAGAGGCAGAATGTCAGAATGTCAGAACCAGGGTCAGTCCTTACACTTGCGGTGGGGCTAGAGGTGTGGTCAGCAGTCCAGGAGCAGGGTCGAGGCAGCAGAAAATTATATAGGAGAGAGAGAGTGTGAAGTCTGGTGGTCGGTTGCCAGGAAACCAGTCATGTGAAGGTGGTCCAGATGGGAGGGGGCTTCAGCAGGGCAAGAGCACACGGGAGCAAGATCAAGGCAGACTGAGGCACGCAGGATGAAATGTGAGCTAGCCAGGACTAACCACACCAAGGTGGGTACAGCTCTGAGGTAAGGCAGGAACAACTGGAGCAGGACTTGTGCAGGGCGGGAAAGAGGTTCATCTCCTGGTGATGGTTGATCGGCTTAGACTTCGTACTTAGCCCTAGCCTGCTCTAAGTGATGTATTAGTTCTTCCTGGACCTCTTGGACGTGGGTTACTTGCATCACTGACAGTGGGCATCAGAGATACTGCCAAGGTTGTGGGTGGTCTTACAGATGATCTCCGACATTTGCAAAACATGGACCATGTCCAGTGGAGGCATGGCGGGCATGTGGGTGGCAAACCCTGCCAGGGGCAGGAGATCAAACCAGTCCTCTTGATGGTGGTTGAGGAAGCAGCGAAGGCTACTGTTCCAGAATCTGACTCGCCCTTTCTGTCTGCACATCCGTCTGCGGATGATAAGCTGGTGATAATCTCCCTGGAACACCCAGGAGGTCCAAGAAGGCGGCCCAGGACCGAGATATGGACTGAGACCCCCTGTTCAAAGTGATTACATCTGGAAAGGCATATGTGCCAGTGCCTTAGCTCCCATGTGCATGCTCAGATGCAATTTTCCCTATAATACTTTCTGGCAATGGAGGCCTGCCTTTGTGTTGCTCTTCCATCCAAGCTACTCCCTTCCCCCCACCTTTGTCTCTTTCCTGACTCTTTTTCAAGTGCTCTGCTAAATCCCAGTCAGAGTCTCAGTAGCTAGGAGACGATTGCGGGTCGAGGATTGGGAGGAGAGATCCTAGTTGAATGCCAGAGACCTTCCTCTTTTGAGCCCAGTCTATCAACCCTGCCATCACTTTTCCTTATTGTCTCACAATCTAGTCTAGAGTCGGCGCTGGACAAAAGCCATTTTTTGAGGTAGTTGGACTGCAGCTAGGAGTTGTAAGATCTGAGGGCCATGTTTAACTGTGTTGCTTTGAGGAGCCTGCGATGCTTCCAAATGGACTTGCACTACACCGAAAGCTTAATAGAGTCTGAAGATGATGACTCACTTTCCTGCTGCCGGTTGGAGTGCTTGAGTGCGAGTCACCAGCGCAACACAGCCAGCTTTCTCTGCAAAGCTGCTTCTGTTGGTAAACCGGTCAAGGTTAGGGTTGTCCAGGGGTTGGTCTTCAATATCATGCTTTCTGGAATAGATGCTGTCAGTATGGAAGATTGCTTTCTGGCTCAGGGAGATTTGCTGGGTTCAAGTACCTGCAGGGGCAAGAGGGTTATGTCTGGATTTTCTAATAGTGTTACCTGATAGTGGGCAGGCTGGCTTGAGGTGAGCCAGTGCCCCTGTCTTTGCCCTAGGATTGCTACCAAAGCTGGTTTTTCTGCCCCCTTCAGAAGGAACCCAGCTGTGGCAACTGCCCAGTGACAAGCCGTTCATCCTCGTGCAACAGTGTCCAGTTGTTTTGATAAACAGGTTGCTGGTCTTTGGCAAGAGCCCAAGGTTTGGGTGAGCAGCCCAGGGCAACTCCACCTTTTCTGTGTGCAAACGGCTTGAATGGGTTTTGAGGGTCAGAGAGACCCAGGGCAGGGGGGGGGGGGTCTATTAGTTTTGCCTTTACGGTGCAAAAAGATTCCTCTGGCGTAAGGCATGAAGGGTCCTGATCCTCTCCTTTCAGACATTCATAAATAGGTTTCACCCAGAGCTCAAAACTGGGAGTTCAGAACTGGCAGAATCCTGCTATCCCCCGAAATGGACCGAGCTGGCCCCATGTTGTGAGGGGCTGGCGTTGGACATGCCACCTCCTTTCTTTCTTGAATTGTTGGCGTTGTCCTTTTGAGAGTCAGAAGCCCAACTACCCTACCTGTTTTCAGGGGATCAGTGCCTTTTTCTCTGATACCGGGTAATTGGGAAGACTTGGAGACTTGGGGGCACTGCTCACATACAAGAGGGAAATTACCGTATTTTTCGCTCTATAAGACGCACCTGACCATAAGACGCACCTAGTTTTTAGAGGAGGAAAACAAGAAAAAAATATTCTGAACCAAATGGGGACATCATCACAGGCACATTCCCCATCACTTCCCCATGGGCTGCACATCTGACAGACTTACTGCACACACATATTCGCTCTATAAGACGCACAGACATTTCCCTTTACTTTTGAGGGGGAAAAAAGTGAGTCTTCTAGAGTAAAAAATACGGTATTTACATCTTGCAGCAAAATAATGTTAGATTTTGTCTAATCCCATCAGTTAAATCTTCTGCAAGGCTGGTGAGAAATACGTAGGAGAATTCTTCCACTCCTGAGCAAGGGCCATCCAGCAGAGCTGACCTTTGGCCCCACCAGGCTGTTCTCGCTCAAAAGGAAAAATAGGCTGGGATCACGTGCTAGAGCGATCACAAAAATGCATCTTTCACAGCAATTGTGGAGAACCACACGTGTGTGGATCCTAGGACAGTTAGGCATGTATGGGGATTGGGGACCACTGGGTGAATAGGACTACTCTGGTTATTTACCTCTCTTACACCCCGTACAAGATGGTAGGTTTGGTCAGGTTTTCTCACTGGCAGGATCGGGGTGAGAAAACCCGGCAGGGCCAAAACAGCCCTCAGTTGCCAAGGTCCCTGGCATGCCTCTGGCTTCAGAGGGTGTCGTTTAACTGTGACAGGTTGTTCTGCTCGGACCACCTCTGCCCTCGTCGCCCGGTATCCCCATGGCTCAGACCAGTGGGTAGAGAGCCTCATCAACCCCAGGAGGTATCTCTGCGCCAAACCAGAAGGAGCCCCCATTCTTCGCCAGGGTGCAACTTTAGGTGGGCCACTGAGAGAAAAGGTGAGGGTGTCTTACAGCTTGCATAGTAAGTCACATCCCAAAGGAGGTGTGGGGCAGTTGGGGAGGTAAACAAAACTGTAGGTGAACGCTCCAACACCCGAGGGGCACCTCAGTGGTCCAAACACTGCGTGGGTGCATCAGTGTTTGGTGGCCCCTACCACAGTCAAGGGTGTTCCCCTTGCCCCTCCAACTGGGGTCCTCAGGACGGCGCAAGCTGCTCCAGTGCCCACGAGGAAGTCCATACTCTTGCTTCCCACCCTCATTTTCACCCAAGGTTCTGGGGGTGGCACTGGATTCTCTCTGTGGCTTCCCTATCCATCCCCAACTCTTCCAGGATGGCTATGACTGTGGTGGGGGATCCTCTGCCAGGGCCCACCTTTCTGGCTTTTTGCACATCGATTCCGTCTCGGTCTTGTTGAAATGGTGAACCCGACTGTCGCTGCCGATACCTCTCACTCTCTTCTCTCCAGTGTCCTTGTGTGCCGCTCCCGCCCACCCCCTTTCACCACGTCCAGGAACATTCTTATACTCCTCCGGTTTAGGCAATAGCTCAGCATGAGACTCTCGGCTAGAGTAGCCATGCGCTCGGGATTGTCTGTGTAGGATTCTCTCCGAGTTTTAAAACTAGCCAAGTCGATCGGGCTGAGTGGTTGATGGCCCCAAACCACGGTTGTGTGGCAAGGAGTTAGGTCTCGCATCAGCTCCCTCCTGGCCTGTCGCCAGCGCTTCTGCGAGTAAGGGGTGCAGCCACATGGTTGGTGGGGAGTTTCTGTCGTGTTGGAATCTGGCCCCAACCTCCCTCTGGGCCATCCCAGACCAGAGCTTGTCCCACTGGCTCTGGCAGGAGGGAAGCAAACCTGCCATGCGCTCAGATGAGATTCCCAGGCGCGCATGAGAGATGTCTGGCTTTGGTGGGAATGTAGCTCAGCCTCCAAGGAAGAGCAGGAGGGGATGGCTGAACCGCTTCCCACCCTGATAACCGGGCTGTGGCCCACATCTGGTCAACCCCCCCACCCCCCGGGTCAGCCCGCGCCGGCTCTGAATCAAAGGAGTCCAGGGACAAGCTTGGGGCCCCAGCTCCCCCCCACCTGTGAGAATGATGCAGATGAAGGACGGGGGGGGGGGAGAATTCTCAAAGGGAGAACACAATCCCCTTCAAGAGGTGGATGCGGGGCCCATTGTCCCAGCTGCAGCCTGCACTAATGAGGCTGGCTCCAATAAGCTGAGCTTTGGGGCAGGGTGGGGGCTGAGGGGATCTCCTCTTTGTGTGTACTCCCGGGCTTGTGAATGCTCTTATTTCTCTATAGAATAAAGACTCTTCCAAGAATGACTCAATTGGCAGCCTTGGTTGCGGGGGGACGCCGACCTCACACCAAAACCCTTGCATTCCCCTTCCTTTATTCTAGGAGACTGTGACTCGCACAGTCTGAAGGACTCGGCCGGGCATTGGTCTCCCCCTCAGTTTTGGGAAGGACAACCTTTCCCCGTGGGTTGAGGTCCCTGGTGGTGCCAACCCCTATTTTCCAACAAACCCGGGTTGTTCCGAAGGACTATAAAAGCTTGCTCCTGCTGCCGGCTTGCTGGAAGAAAAGCTGCCTCTGTAGAAGGATCTGAAAATCAATTTATCCTCCCAGCGGCCACCTTGCCCTCCTGCTCAATTTATATTGGGGCCAAATGGTACTGCAGGAAGCGTTTATCTTCAGGTAAGTTTAACCCACAGCCCTTTCTTTTCCCAAGAAATTCCCACAGTTCGTGATACAAATCACTGACCTCCGGTGAGGATTTTGGACAGATTTCCCAGGGACTCTCCAGGCTGGAGACTGGATTACTAGATCCCAACTTATACCCGACTCGTTTTCCATGAAACCAAATCCTCACTTTCCAAAAACTGACAGCTGCCTCTCCTCCTCACCTCGGGAACTGCCCCTCATTAGTCCTGGTTTAGGAGGAAATTCTTTTCCCAGATTTGGACCAGACAGATGGTGATGGAGAGCCCAAATGGACCTGCAGCCCAATAGCCCAGTGATGTCTGTCGGCAAGACTGTGAGCAAAACCAGCTTTATTTTCATGCACTATAGATAAACACTATAGTCACACACACAGAGAGAGAGAGAGAGAGAGAGAGAGAGAGAGAGAGGGAATGTGCTGATAGCAAAGTCTCAAAAGTGGTACAGTAAAGCATGCATTATATACTTAACTTTAGAAGCAAAAGCTCTAGATGTGTATTCGGTACAGCCGTAATTTCCCCCGGATGCCCTCCTTCCCTCATGTCCACAAATTATCCCCCGTCTTTCACATCAACTTGGTGGTTTTGCACTCGTAATTCATAATGCATTTTGCTGCTTTTATTGAGATTCATACCAGTTCCAGTTGCCATTGGGCTCTTTCCTTTGACCCTCAGTTAGAATTTTGCTTGCTTGTTAGCAGAAGGATTACACAGACTTCATCCTGCCTTCATCTTCTCCCTTCCTCTTCGGGCAGGATATTTAATAAAGCTGCAAGACTCACGATACAGTTTGTCCTGGCGGTTGCAGAGGTGTTATATGGGGGTGCCAACTGGATCTTGCAGAATTTGATACTGGACAGGATGGGTGACGGAGCTGTGAGGACCAGCTGTTATCAGAGAGGTACCTTCTTGTGCCGGCTGGTGTGTCTTTTGATGCTGGTTGTGCTGCGAAGTTTCTTTGCCTAAGTTGCCTGCTGATTGGAAACAGATTCTTTGGCAGTGGGATGAATTCAGCTTGAATGAACGCTTGCTCCAGACAATGGTGGGATCGTGTTTCATAAGCCACGGCATGCCCAGAATCACAGAGAAATGCGGACAAGTTACAATATCATAGGACACCAACTCCAGATGCCCCGGGACTACCAGCACAACAAGGGCGCAGGTCTCCTGCGTAACGGGGCCAGAGGACAGAGGCTTTCCGTCCATAAGCTCTACCTCAAACGGCACAGCCTTCTCTTGGTAAGGGATGCCGCAACTCTGGACAAATTTCCAGCTAATGAAATTACAGGTGGCCCCCGAATCGATCAAGGCGTTCACCGAGATGAGCTTTCCTTGAGGCAAGAGGATCTGGATAGGAATGACAAGGTGGGAGCGAAGCACTCCATACTCTTGCCAACCTCCCCATAGGATGTTCTGGGGCTGGGTTTCCTGGAGGGTCTGCATGTAGGGGCAGATGCCTGCATGGTGTCCCTCCTCGCTGCAGTAGGAGCATTGGGCCAGAGCCCACTGGCGCCGTTTCTTGGCTTCTGTCAGGTACCTCTGAGTGCCATCTCTCTGTTCATACTCAAGTTGCCTCAGGAGAAAAGGTTTCGGGTGCTCCTTCTCCTTCTGTTGTTCCTTGCTCCTCTTGATGAGCCGGTTGTCAATCAGAATGCAGGAACTTATGAGCGTAGCCAAGGAACTTGGTAGGCTCATTCGGGCAAACTCTTCCTTGACAGATGTGTTTAAGCCTTGCCAGAAATGAAAGCACCATGTCGCCTCGCTCCCTGGGGTGCCCCTTGCCAGGGAACGAAACTTCACAGCGTACTCGGCAACGGACTGGCGACCCTGTTGTAAAGCTAGTCCTGCAGGGTGGTCTTCATCTTCATCGCCAAACTTGCCCCTCACTGCTGCTATAAACTCAGCCAAGTCTTCTAAGATAGGGTCCTTCTGTTCCAGCAGCGGAGTCACCCAACGTAAGGCTGTGCCTGAGAAAAGACTCACCATCAGGCGCACACGGCTGCGTTGAGTGGGGTAAGCCTCAGGACAGAACTGAAACAGCAGTCTGCATTGGCTCAGAAAACCTTGCAACTCCTTCTGGTCCCCATTAAACTTCATCAGCCAGAGAGCTTTGGTGCCTTGCTGAGTCGGGGCATGCGACCTGGTTAGAGCTGGTAACATTTCTGACGAATGGAATTTTCTGTGAAACATGGGTGGCCTTGTCTTCAAAGCTTGATGTCTGCTGGAAGCCGGTGGAGTGGTCAGCAGTCCAACAGCAGGATCCAGGCAGCTGGCAGCCCAATATACAGGTGAGAGAGAGCAGAGTTCAGTTGTGTGACGCCACGGAAGCAGTCACCAAAAAAAAAGTGGACGATGGCAGAACAGCCGCAGATAACTCACACCCACTGGCCAAAACACGCTAACATTCAGCAAATCACCAGCCGGAATTAAGCAGAAACAAGCTGGAATGCTCGTCTTCAGCCCAGAACGCATGCTGGATCAAGGAGAAAGAAGTCGGGACAGGCCAAAGCAGCTCTGGATCAAACAAGTCCTAGTCGGCAGAATTAAAGCATTGCTGCCGGAGGAGCAGAAAGATTGGGCTCCAGCAAGTTTCAAGTGCACAGCTCAAGAGACTTCTAGCCTTTTACACTGACTGGTCAATAAATATCATCCGTTACATCACCGGCCTGTTGAACTTTCTTTGATCCTACAGATATGTTCATATGTTCCGGAGACAGTGACTAGGTTACTCTGGCCCTCATCCGAACAAAAGACTAATTACTGCTTCACTAAACAAGTAGCCTGCAGAGAATTCAGCAAACCCATCCAGGATAATTAGACCACTTATGACTTCAGTTAAACATAGGTGAGCATGTGTCTTATGCATTTGTTCTCCCATAAAAATATTTGTATTCTGCTTTTGAGAACCAAGCGCCAAGCAGTTTATGATAAACAAGACATAGCAACGCAGTAATAGCAGAAAATGAAAACAGGTAGCAAAATACTGCTTTTAAGTCCTTGAGATTTTTAGTCCACTGGGGAGTGTAATGGGATGATGCTTGCTCAGGGGTCTGCGTGCTTGCATTTGGTTGCCAAGCAGAACGGAGCTCTTGAGACCAAGTGGCTGTGTACTTAGCTGGCCGATGCTTTCACTCAGAGCTGAGTCTTCTCTCAGCTGAGGAGCTCTGGGCTCAGACGCTATTGGGAAGGCATTGTTTAATCTAAACTAGGGCTGAGCAGCATTGTTTTCCTGACCCAGTGCGGACACATGCAGTGGCCGATAGTGGGCCGAGGGACACAGAATTCTTCTGCCAGGAGAACAGCGTTTGCTTCTGTGCTTTAGGATGAGCTGCAGGGGGGGAGCCATGCCGATATCGTGCTACCTTGTGGCCCTGGCCAGTCAGCCAGGCCGAGGCACATCCCCAATTGCCTCAATCCAGTTGTGCAAGAAGGCACAGCAGATTAACAGCTTGGCATAGAAGCTCTCCAGGTCTAAGTCGAGAGCTTTCCGAGCTTTCGAGACAGCTTTCCGAGAGAAGAGACACGTGGCATGTGGGGGGTTATGCTTGCGCAAAAATGGCATGTGCAGATTTATGTACCAGCTCACTTTCGTGTTCTCAGCTCTAAAATAAACTATGCTAAAAGTGCTGGTTTGACACATGCAAAACTGGAGGGCTGTGATGTTACTTAAATAACTCGCACACAGCTTCTTACAGGGAAGGACAAGTACTAGGGCAGGTTTTCTGTGAAGCCTACAACACCCCCAGGAAGTCTCTTGTAGTAAAACGCCAATGTATGAGGTCCCAAGTAGAAGCTGGAAATAGCCGGTGGTTGTTGGAGAACAGCTCAGTGCAGGGAGCTTATGTGGGGCTTTAGCAGATCTTTTTTCTTTCTTTCTTTTTTTGTGGGGGTGCTTTTTCTCAGTGGCATTGCCCCACTGCTTCTTGGAGCCAGGACAATGAAGTAATGTTTATAGCGTTCGTAATAAATTGCACTCAAAGGTTCAAAGGGTTTGGTGTGATCCCACAGCGCCACCTTGCGGCCGTGCAATGGGCTAGAGAAAAAAACTCACAAAACCATCAGTCTGGAGGAAATGCAGTTCAGCTGCAACCAGCACCCCAAATTCAGGATGGGGGCAGGGCCCGTCACCTCGTCTTCAAGATCCACTTGTTCCCTGCCATGGGAATGTCTCTGAAATTCTGCACCAGGGAAGAGAGTGGGCAGGCGAACTGTTCTGCAGCCAGTGCTCCCCCACACAGCTGTGGGACTACAGCTGGCAGCATCCTACAGTAATCATTACAGTAATTACTGTAACGCGCTCTACGTGGGGCTGCCCTTGAAGACAGTCCGGATACTTCAGATGGATCAAAATGGAGCTGCCAGGATGCTGTTTGGAACTGGGCGTTATTCTCATATAACCCCAGTCCTCTATCAGCTCCATTGGCTTCCCATCAAAGTCTGGGCCCAATTCAAGGTGCTGGTGATTACCTATAAAGCGCTAAATGGCTTGGGACCTGGGTATCTAAAGGAGCGCTTGTGTCCATATCTGCCTTCCCGCCCCGAGATCGGCGGAGGAGGCTCTTCTCTGGGAGCCCTCTGTGAAAGACTTCAGGAGGCAAAGTACCCGGAGGAGGGCCTTCTCTGTGGTGGCGCCCCACTTATGGAATGCGCTCCCCAGAGAGGCCCGCCTGGCGCCGTCGTTATTTGCTTTTCGGAGCCAGGCTAAGATCTTTTTATTTGATCAATATTTTAATAAGTATTAATTGGATTTTATATATTGTTGTAAAAATACAAATATCTATTGTTTGTATTTTGTTGGATTTTCAGCCAGCATGGAAAAGTTAATTTATTTTATTCTGATTAATGTTGTAAGCTGGCCAGAGACAGAAGTAATGGACGACATACAAATTTTACAAATAAATACATCCTGGGGATGATGACAGATGTAGTTCCACATGTTGGAGGGCAGGGCAGGCTGAGGAATCACTTTCAATCAGGCAGAAGGACCCCGGGGCCTTATCACCCACATTTTGGATCAGGAAGGGAAAGGCGCTCTGCACAGGCTCTGGGGAAAGCCAGGTTGGAGCCGTCCCTGTTGTAAACAAGTCCGGGGACGCAGCAATCCTCAGCCGTTCCTTGCAATTCCCCCAGGAGGGTGCATGCTGGAAGCGCGGATCGGCTGCACCGCGCGAACCAGCGGGAGGGCGGGTACTCTGCTTATGCTCAGAGGCCGCCCTCGCCCCCCCCCCCCGACGCACCGGGGATCGGACCCCTGCAAGAAGACAGCCTGGCTCTCCGGCCTGGTTTTGTTTCGGGCTCCCCGGCCCCCATCCTCGCAGCTCTGCGCGCTCTCTATGGAAACCAGCGCGCGCACAGGGAGGCTCTCGCTCGCCGCCGCCGCCCCCCGCAGACCAAGCCAGCCCCCTCCCCTCCTCCCCTCCCCCCCGCTTTGTGCTCCAGGCGGCAGCTGGAGAGCCGCGCGTCCAAGCCGTTTCGGCTGCGGGAGGGGCACTGGAGCCCCCCTGCTTTGCGGAGGGCGGGGCGCAGGTGGCCATTCCCGCCGTCCGTGCAGGCGCGAGCCCCTCCGCCCCGATCCCCGGCTTTCCCTCCTGCTGGATTCCCGTTAGCAACCGGAGGTTTTCCGCTCTCCAACGACAAGAGGCCGGGGGCGGGCGACAGAGCCGCCGGGGCGGAGGGAGGACCGCCGCTCCTCTCCGCACGAGCGCCCCCCACGCCCCCCGCACGGCAGGGCATGGGGGAGAGGCCCCTCCGCCCGCCGCCGCCGCCGCCGCCGCCGCAACAAAAGGGGTGAGAAGCGCGCGCGCGCGCGAGCGAGGGGTCCCGCGGGGTGCCCACGCGCTGCGCCTCGCCTGCCTCCTCGCCTCCGGAGCAGCGCCCAGCCCGCCCCCCGTGCCTGATCAGCGGCGTGCGGGGGCCGCGCAGATGCGGGACAGGTATGTGGGATCTTGCTCCGTTACGCACCCGTTTGCACCCCACCTTACCCTTTCCCCGTCGTGACAAGCGCGCACCAGCGGGGCTTGGCACGCGGAGCCTGTTTCCTAGACAAAGGACGGGGTTTCGCGTGGCACAGGGCGCGAGGGGAGCCCGGAGGAAACGGGGCCCTGCGCCCCCCCCGCACCAAAATCGCTCCCGCGCTGGGACTGGGACACGCCGCCCGGAAACGGCTATTTCGAGGGATGCTTCGAGCTTCCCTGGGGATGCTGAGGCGAGGCAAGGCCCCGATTAGCACCCCTGAACGACTCATGATATTAGGGGCTCGGGGTGGGGTATCAGGAGACCCACAACCTCCTTCCACCGTGGGAGACTGGCAGTCATTTCAGCCTGCCCTGACAACAGCCAGCCATTGTGGTCTCCAAAGGGATGCTCTCTGCGCATGCAAAAGAGAAGAGGAAAAGACATTGAAAATCACAACGAGGTGTAGTGAGCTGCAGGCCACGTGTAGCTTTGAAAAAGCCCATAAGCTGAAATGCCAAATAAATCCGTAGCCAAGAAGACAGGATTACTTGGGACCTGCTGCTAAAAGGAGCAGTGAATGGACTAGGCGAGGTCTATTGTAGGTTGCTAGCTAACATTGAAAAACGGAACCTCCCTGGGCCAGGGAAGTATATCTCTGAGTTATGGCTGCTGGAACTAACAGCCAAGGGCTCCCTGCTTGTTCCTAAGAATCATCTCACTGACTAGGTGATGAAGTGGATGGAACCTGAAAATAATGAACAAGTGCTTTTTAAAAAATTGCATAGGTTCCACCTTTTTAAAAATCCTGGTTGGATCCCCCTTTCCCTGCATGCCTTACCACCACTGTCGTCTGCTGAAATTTAAATTAAATGGCATTTAAGCTCTAAGTCTTGGGTTCAAAGCCTTACTTGTCCAGGGCTGAATTTTCTGCCTTCTGCTGTGTGTCTGCACGGTGCTTGGGAAGGGCAAGAGTTGTAGGCCCACACATCTGGGGGCAGTAAGTTTAGGGGTTGCTCCTTGAAATTCCAGGAGATTACACAAACCAGTTTCTGCCCTGTTCTAAATGACTGGGTTTCCAAACACTCAGTGTGGGAAGGAAATGCACTCCACCCATGCTTTGAGGCACTCTCTTTTTTAATTACTACCCAGTCTTCCTGACTCGGCTCCAAAATGAATGTGTAGCTATAGAGAAGCAAGGCCATTGGTTCTGACTTCGCTGCTTCCCTTTGAAAAAATGAGAGAATGGTGGCTATTCTTCAAAGGATTGTTGTGAAACAAAAACAAAGGCCAGTTTGGATGTTTAAAAATGATCTTTAAAGTTTCAAGTAGTGAAGGGGTGAGCTTTTCAGAAAGCATGCTCTCTTTGGCAGATGACAGAGAGCCATGCTAGCTGGACAAGGCACCGCAAGGCTGGATGGGCCAAAACCCAGACTCAGGACAAGGCAAAAGTGCCTGTGTTCTTGGGATACTCATTCAGTTGGTTTGTATTCAGCCCAGTGGGCAATTGGCAGACTGACATCATCAAAAACTAGAAAAACAAAAAGTACCGTAAGATTGCAACGTACAACAGTAAAATACTTTAAAAAAAAAAACCATTAAGGAGCTAGCAGTAAAATGAATTACTGGGGCAAGAGAGTCAAGATTAAACGCCTGCTGGAAGAGGTGTAACAATCCGCAACAATCAGGCCTTATTCTGGCATCTAGACCAATACAGAGAAAGTACCAGGTGGATCTGGGAAAAGCATTCCACAGAAAGGGGGCCACCAAGGAAAAGGCTCTTCCTTTGGGTGCCCCCGAATGCGATCTGTAACTATCAGACGCTCCTCCAGATAGAGGGGCCGGCTCCATTTCTGATCTGGGCCATGCTCTCACTCGTCCAAGACTGGGCCTGAGCAAGAACGGGGTGTGTGGATGGATGCACTCAACCCTCAGGCCCTTCCACTTCGCCAGCCACAGAACCACTCGTAACAAGAGCCGCACCTGATCAACAAAGGGCCCGCCTAACCCAGAATCCTGTTATGCAGTGGCCAAACAGGTGGCCCTCAAGAAAGCCACACATGGCGTGTAGTGCTCTGGCATCCCCTGGCATTCCATTCAGCAACTGGGGTACCAAAGCCCACTTGCCTTTAATCCTGGAAAGCCACGGATACTGCCAGTTTTTCCTCCATGAATTTCTCCAAACCCCTTTCAGGCCATCTGAATTGGCACCCATTGCTGGCAGCAGCCAATCCGTGGAACTTGGCATGTTTGAGGGAACCACGAGTTGGAACTGACCTGTTTGTTTGTTTATTTATTTATCAGAGCGTTGGAAAGCCACCTGCTGGAATCACATTCTCTGGGTGGCCGTTACAACCAAAGCACCAATAAATAACATGAAGTAAAAAGATGCAATTAAAATACGACAAATAAAGCAAGATCAAATCACCATATGTGCAGTCAAGTAAAAGAAAAATGCAAATATATTAAACCAATGCTATTAACATAGATGATTTAAGTGCTCCCGTATGTGTGCCGAAAAGGAAGTTTTGTTAGGCACCTGATGGTAGAGTGTTCTGGAACTGGGGTGCCTCCACAAAAGGGCCCCCCTCCTTGCAGCCTCCCCTTTAGAGCTGGAAAAGCTTATTTCCAGAAAGGTCTTTGCCCAGATCTCCTTGCTATTTCCTCTTGGACGTGCAGCCGCTTTTCCTGTTACCTGTGAAGCTGCAGCCGGAAGAGATAAGGCTTGAGAAAAGAGTAGCTTTGATTTTGCTTGTCTGCTCTACATAGGGGTCTGTTGGATCAAGAAGTGGCATTTCTGGAAACTGTGTTTCGTTTCTGTAACCCCCTGCTATAGCCATTTCTGCATTCCCCGTCCTTTTGTATACCATGCCTCTCAACAGGGCCTGAGCTGAGGGCTTCCTTCTACTCCCCATTTCACCAAATCCCACTGCTGACACCATGATTTCTGCAAAGGACAAGCCGAAGGCCCCCAAAGACAGCATGACCCTTCTCCCTTGCTTCTACTTCGTCGAGGTAAGCCAGAGATGGTCCAGGAGCTCCACCACCAGTGGTGGGTGGTGGAACCTGTGAAGCTAAAGCCTTCAGCTGGGCGTTGGAAACATAGAAACACAGAAACAGAGCGAGTCAGAAGGGGCCTCCCAGGCCATCTAGTCTGACCTCCGGCACCAGCCAGCGACTCTCACAGTGTGCCCACCATGTGCATGTCCAGCCTATCCTTGAACACCCGCACCGATGGGGCCTCAAGCACCTCCCGTGGAAGCCCATTCCACACCCTCGGGGTCCTGGCTGTCAGGAAGAGCTTCCTGGCATTCAAACGGAACCTGGGTTCCCTGAGCTTTGCTCCGTTGCAGCGCATCCTGCCCTCCTCTGCAGAGGAGACAGGAGACTAGGATGCTTCCGGAGTGCTTGTCTGCAGGAGCCCCCCCCCCCCCCGCCTCCCCTGGAGGCCACAAGCTTCTGAATCCTACCACCTGGTTCTCCACCCTGAGCACACATTACTGGCTTGGCTTCCAGCTGCCCATTGTGGCGTCCTCCATCGTGACTCTCTATTTCCTGGAGCTGACGGACCTCTTCAAGCCCGCCAAGGTGGGCTTCCAGTGCTACGACCGAGCACTCTCCATGCCCTACGTGGAGACCAACGAAGAGATGATCCCGCTGCTGATGCTGCTGAGCCTGGCGTTCGCGGCTCCCGCAGCCTCTGTGAGTAGCTCAGGGGGCTTGCTGCCCCCTTCCTGTCTCTTAAGTATTCCATGGTATTTATATCCCAAGGAGCTCATTGATTTGCGGCAGGCCAACAGACAAAAGCTTGTTTCAGAATGTAAGAAAAAGAGACTTTCTGCAGGGCCTTCCCCCTTTCTCAGTTTTCTTTGGGCATCAAAAAGCAGCTTGCTGAAGCTCTTCTTGCATGTTTCTGTCTAGATCACTTCCAACTCTTTTCTCCCATAAGGGGTCTCTTCCTCCACATTTTCTAGGGTGTACAATTCCCATCATTCCCAAAAGCATAGCTGTACTGTAAAAACCTTCCAAAAGCAGAAGAGGCTGCTGATGGGAAGTCCACAGGGAGGCATTGGCACTGATGGGCCATTTCTATTGTTTTTCTCCCTAGCAATGGATATCCAGAGGTAGACATCCTCTGCATGTGGAGGTTCTATACAGCCATTGACTTGAAGAACAAATGATGGACCACTTTCCATCTCCCCTACTCAGTTGCTGTATCTCACAACAGCACAATTCTCCAGTTTTCATTTTTTTAAAAATTATTTTCTATACTAACTAAAAAAACAATCATTCCCAAGGCATCAGACATACTGGGTAGACATCTTATTCTACTTAAAGTTAATAACCATATTCAGTTCTGCATATAGTCCCGTTTCTCTAACCAATGATAAAAAAATTCCAAGCTTGGTAGAAGTATGTATCTTCTTCCTCCTTCAAAGACAGAGTCAGTCTATCCATTTCCACACAGTCCAGAATCCCTTTTAGTTCTTCAGTCGGTGGCTCTTCATTCCTCCAATGCTGAGCAAATACAATCCTTGCCTCAGTAATTACATGTAAGATCAAATATATACTGTGTTTATCAAGATCATCAGGAATAATGCCTAATAAAAATACTTCAGGTTTGAATATTAAAGGGTTTTGCAGCATTTATGTATTTTAACTGTAAAATACTGTATTTTAACCCAGTATTTTTTTGCCTTAGCACAAGTCCACCACATATGATAAAATGTACCAGGTTTTTGTTTGCATTTCCAACATCTGTTTGATATATTTGAAAACATTTTTGCTAATCTATTCAGTGACAAATACCATCTATAAAACATTTTATAATGATTTTCTTTATATGAAGTTGCTAATGTTACTTTAATATTTCTTTCCCACAGCTTTTGCCATTTCTGTAGCTCAATATTATATCCAAAATTTTGTGCCCATGTTATCAGTTTCCTTAACTTGCTTGTCTTCCATTCTTATATCCAAAAGAAAATTATATAATCTTTTAATCGTTTTTTCATCTGATTTTAAGATTGCTTGGTCAAACATTGTTCTTATAAAAAGCATACATTCTGTAATCTTTAGCATGTCTCGATTATATTTGTACCTGGTGCCACCAAGAAAGATCAATGCCCTGTTCCTGTAATTCTTGATCTGGTTTCAATTTTCCAACATTATCTGAGATACCATCGTACCTCACAATCATGCTAAAGCTCATGAACAACAGCACACTTCTCTTGCTTTGCTTTGCATCATGTGCAGAAATCTTTTCCTAAGATGCATGCCAGTCTATTTCATGAGAGGAACAATTCTTCCAGCTCTTCCAATTTCTCTGCGTTGCACTTAATTTCTGGACTGCTGTTGCCTTCGTCTTCTTTTCCCCAGAGTTAAAAAACCTCAGATGCTTTTGCATCTAAGTGCCTTTGGCCCACTGTTTGCTTTTGACTCCGTTCCGTCTCTCTCCCGGTCTCCAGATCATGGTGGGCGAGGGGATTGTTTACTGTTTGCAGCCCAAGACAAAGGGCCGCGAGACTTCCGAGGGAAGCATCAACGCGGGCGGCTGCAATTTCAACTCCTTCCTCCGCAGGACGGTCCGGTTTGTGGGTAAGTCACCTGACTCCTCCTTGCCCCCGGAGCTGAATTGCCAATGATTGCCCATCTCTCCAGCCTTGCAAAGGCACCCCCACCCCTGCCTGTGGCAGTCTCTGAAAAAGCCAGCAGTGCCCTTTCTCCGCATCTCCAGATGGGACCCCCTGGAGTCTCAGACGCGGCATGCTGGAGTTCCACACCAGAGAAGCTGAAATGTTCTGCACGGGCCCAGTAGCACTCTTGTTTGGCCCTTCCCACGCTGCAGAATCAAACGCTGCACAGCGGAGGGAGGGCCCGGACTGGGCCAAAATCAATTCCTTCCCTGCCTCCCAATTCAGGAGTCCACGTATTTGGCCTCTGTGCCACGGCACTCGTGACCGATGTGATCCAGCTGGCCACGGGCTACCACGCCCCTTTCTTCCTGACGGTCTGTAAGCCCAACTACACGCTCTTGGGAATTTCCTGTGACTCCAACCCTTATATCACCCAAGACATCTGCTCTGGGCAAGATCAACACGCCATCCTTTCAGCCAGGTAAGCCCATTCCCCCTTTGACCACCTGCGTAGAAATTCCCCTCCCCTCCCTCTACCTGCATTTGCTAATTTCGGGTAGTGTCAGTGTACCTGGGACAATATCATTCCCCTGCGGTTTCTGAAATCAAGTGATTATGTTGTTAGCCCTGCAAAAATTTGCACTGAATTTTTAGGAATCTGTCAAGGATTTGAGGCTTTGCCAATAGAATAAAGTTAGTCTGCTCTGTGCAACTACAGTGAAGTGTTCAAGGAAATTACCACTCCCTGTTTTAGGAGGCGTGTCCTGAAAGAAAGGCATCCTTGCAGATGGAAAACTGGCACAAGTTTCTCCTTGAGATGCTAGCTTTCTGCCTGCAGGATTTTTTTTTTAAACTTCCTGTATTCTGAAATAAGATACTGTATTCTAGCACTTCCTTCTCTTGTATGGGAACAACCAAGCATTACATCTTTACAAGCATTACATCAACCAAGCATTACAAAATGAAACATTTTGGCTTACCAAACGAGCTGCAGCTTTCTCATAAACACCTAAGTAACAAACTCTGCATCATGTGGAATTTTCCTCGTGGGAATCAGATGAGTATGGAAAACGCCGGCAGATGGATCTGTTTAGCAAGACTGATAATGCTGAGGGCTGAATTCCACTTCATAAAAGGCAAGGAGAACTGCCCAGAGGTGGTAAAAAGCACCAAACGATCGGTGATCAGAGAACCCATGAAGGTGGCATTTGGATCACAGGTGGGCTGGATTTGGACCTCCATCCCTGATCTCAGAGCTAATTAAAAGAAGCTCTGTTCATCTTAAACTGTTGGGTCAGAACAAGACTCCCTTTTTATTTATTTCATTATTTTATTTTATTTAAAACATTTTTATGCCGCCCCCTTTGCAACGCGCCTCGGGGCGGCTTACGAAGCAAATAAACAAATATTGAATAAAATTTTAAAAAATCCGGATACATCTCAGCAGGTGTATAATAAATAAATAATAACAACAATTACCAGTTAAAATATCGTTTAAATAAAAAGGTCTTAGTCTGGCACCGAAAAACAAATAATGACGGCGCCAGGCGGGCCTCTCTGGGGAGCGCATTCCACAGATGGGGCGCCACCGCAGAGAAGGCCCTCCTCCGGGTACTTTGCCTCCTGATGTCTCTCACGGAGGGCTCCCGGAGAAGGGCCTCTGCTGCCGATCGTATGGGGCGGGAGGACAGACACTCCTTTAGATAACCAGGTCCCAAGCTGTTTAGGGCTTTAAAGGTGATAACCAGGACCTTGAATTGAGCCCGGACTTCAATGGGGAGCCAGTGAAGCTGGTAGAGGACTGGGGTTATATGAGAATAACGCCCAGTCCCCGTCAGCAACCTGGCAGCTCTATTCTGCACCAATTGAAGTATCCGGACCGTCTTCAAGGGCAGCCCCACGTAGAGCGCATTACAGAAGTCTAATCGGGAAGTTACCAATGCGTGTGTCACTGTTGCCAGGTAATCGTTCTCCAGGTAGGGATGCAGCTGATGGATCAGCCGAAGCTGGAGGAAAGCGCTCCTTGCCACTACTGTTACTTGAGCTTCCAAAGACAGCTCCGGGTTGAGGAGCACTCCCAAACTGTGAACCTTGTCCCTAAAAGGGAGTGCAACCCCGTTCAGGACAAGGTCCAGGTCCCCCACCCCGAAGCCTGAACCACCCACCAACAGGACCTCCATCTTGTCTGGATTGAGCTTCAGTTTATTGGCCCTCATCCAGCCCATCACCTCGGCCAGGCACCGGTTCAGCACAGCCACTGCCTCACCTGGATCGGTGGAAAACGAGAGGAAGAGCTGGGTATCATCAGCGTACTGATGACTCTGCAGCCCACACCTCTGGATGACCTCTCCCAGCAGTTTCATGTAGATGTTGGAGAGCGTGGGGGACAAGATGGAGCCCTGTGGTACTCATGGCAAAGCTGCCATGGCACAGAACCATGGTCCCCCTGCACCACCTTCTGGAATCGGCCATTGAGGTAGGAGTGGAACCACTGCAAAGCAGTGCCTCCAACTCCCAATCCCGCTAACCTATCCAGAAGGACACCATGGTTGATGGTATCGAAAGCCGCTGAGAGGTCCAGGAGGACCAACAGGGACCCCCCCCCCCGTCCCTCTCCCTGCTCAGGTCATCATACAGGGCGACCAAGGCAGATTCACTGCCAAAGCCGGGTCTGAAACTGGACTGAAATGGGTCCAGATAATCCGTTTCATCCAAGAGTGCCTGGAGTTGTCCCGCCACCACCTGCTCTAGCACCTTGCCCAGAAATGAGATGTTGGCCACCGGTCTGTAATTGGCGGCCACCTCTGGATCCAGAGACACCTTCTTTAGGACTGGCAGGACTACTGCCTCCTTTAGAGGGGCAGGTACCCAGCTGTCCCTTAGAGAGGCATTGCCAACCTCCAGGATCCAGGCTCCAATCCCGTCCTTGGCTTGGCTTGAGTAGCCAAGATGGGCAAGGGTCCAGTAAGCAGGTGGTGGGACGTACTCCTCCAACCACCTTGTCCACATCATCGGGCCGCAACAACTGAAACTAGTCCATCAATTGTGGACCAGACGGCAACATTGGCACCTCCCCTGAAGACTCTGAGTCGCTAGTGGAGTCCAGCTCGTGATGAATCTGAGCAATTTTCTCCTGGAAATGCTTGGTGAAGTCGTCACAGCGGGCCGTCGAGGGTGGCACGAGATCTTTCTTTGGGCCCGGATGTACCAGCCCCTGCACCACCCGAAAGAGCTCCGCCAGACGGCATTGTGAGGAGGCAATGGAAGCGGAGAAGAATTTCTTCTTTGCCGCCCTCACCGCCACAGCATAGGCCCAATAGTGGGCTCTCAAGGGTGTTCGGTCAGATTCATCCCGTGATCTCCTCCACCTATGCTCTAGACGTCTCCCGGCCTGCTTCATCGCCCGCAATTCAGGTGTATACCAAGGGGAAGAGTGGGCTCTGCCTGGCGGGAGAGGATGCTTGGGAGCAATCGTGTCAACAGCCCTGGTCATTTCCCCATTCCATAGCTCGACCAGAGCCTCAACAGGAGCACCAGTCTTGTCAGCCGGAAACTCCCCCAGGGCTTTCAGGAATCCATCTAGATCCATCCGGCTTCAGGGGCAGACCAACACAATCGGGTCCGCACCCTTACAGAGGGAAAGGCCACTCTCGAGCTCAAACCTCACGAGGAAGTGATATGACCACAACAGGGGAGTCAAACATAAGTTCCTCACCCTCAGATCACCCTCTTCCTGTCCCGTCGAGAAAACCAGGTCCAGAGTGTGTCTGTGTTCATGGGTCAGGCCAGTGACATGTTGAGACAGCCCCATGGCCGCCATGGAGGCCATGAAGTCCTGGGCCACCCCGGTAAGATCAGTCTCGGCATGGAGATTGAAGTCCCCCAGGACCAGCATCCTGAGGGTCCTCAACACCAGGTCAGAGACGATCTCCGTCAGCTCAGGCAGGGAGTCTGCTGGGCAGGAGGGGGCTCGGTACACCAGCAGAATCCCCAATCTGTCTCAGTCGCCCAACACCAAGTGGAGCCACTCTAGCCCCGGCCTCGAGAGGACAGGAAGCCCTGTGAGGGAGATGGAGGCTTGGTAAACCAAAGCGACCCCCCCCTCCCCGCCTCTCTAGGCGTGGTCGGTGCTGGATCAGGTACCTGGGCGGGCACAGTTGCGAGAGTGAGACACCCCCCCCTCCCGCCCAGGTCTCTGTAATGCAAGCCAGGTCGGCCCCTTCATCCACGATCAGGTCGTGGGTGAGTGATGACTCATTTTGGACCCTTGCCATCTCTCCATTCCTTTGAAGATGAAGTCAGCTAAGCCTGAACCCAGCCCATTGGCTCTGCAAGACACCTTTATGGACTTCACCTCGTTCACTAGGTAAAATGATCAGAATATTCAGGGTTTAGCAGACTCTGGACAGTCTACAAGAACGCAGACATGAGGTCCAGATGTGGGGGACATCCTATCCCACTCGTGTGTCTCCCACCAGCCCAAATCAGCCCCACTCATCCTGTTCCCCAAAAGGGGTTGTGATGTCCTTCCAGAAAGCCCCACACTGTCCTTCTCAGCCTCACTGCCACTGCTGAATCGACCCGCCATCTTCCGCTCCCACAGCACACGTACACGTGAATGTTTCTCCCTTCCTTTCAGGAAAACGTTCCCCTCCCAACATGCCACGCTGTCTGCTTTTGCTGCAGTTTACGTGTCGGTAAGTGCCTCCTCTCACTGGCTTGCTTATTGCCCAGGGCAACCAAGAGTAGGGCCTGCTTGGGAAGGCATTTCGGCCAAGGAATCAAACAGGGCACTGCTTGGAGAAAGGTTGTTAGACCCCCCCTCCTCCATTCTGCTTTCCATCAGTAACTAAAGACATGCTTGTTTACTTCAAATCAGTGGCATGTGAGTCAGAGAAGCACTTACCGAAGAAAGCATAGGTCAATTGTGAATGCTTGCAACCTTCCCCTCCCGCCCACAGCCTAACCAGCCAATTTGTAGACCTATTTTGATCTAGTTTTCTGATGCACTATTTTCTCGCTATCTCCTTTCTCCTGTCCCCCCAAGAAGAACATCAAACAAAGCCCTCCTGGACAAAAATCTATGTTGCTGCACCCTGCATGGCCAGATACCTCTGGCAAAACCCATAAGCTGAGCAAGAAAAACACCCCTCCCCCTGCGCTTTGCCCCAATCAGTGGCTCTGCAAAGCTAACTACCTGCGAATATGGAGGATCCACTAAGCTCTTGTAGGAAAGAGTCTTTGAAAGACAGCTTCTGTTCCTGATTTCATTTGATCTCCCTTTATACCCACCCATGCCAGTAGCCACCAACAATCACCGATTTCTGACATTAAATTCCTTGAGTAATTCTTGTTGGGTGAAGATGGGTGTTGACCACCATTCCGTTTCCCATGATCCCAGGCTCTCGTTTCTTGGGAGAAATTCTCAAGTCTTTCTCCATCTCATGCCTAGATTGACACCTGCCATCCATGTTTTAGCCTTCATCCTACCTTTTCTCCTTCCTGGGCTGCTTTTGGCACACCTTCAGGGCCACAAGGATAGCAAAATAGGAGAGCTGCATGAGCCGATCCTCAGCCTCATTGGGAGCGGGACTTAGCTTACAACAGCATCGTATTATTTACAGATGTATTTCAACTCCATCATCTCGGACAGCACCAAGCTCCTCAAGCCAATCTTAGTCTTTGCTTTCGCCATTGCGGCTGGGATCTGTGGACTGACCCAAATCACCCAGTACCGCAGCCACCCCATTGATGTTTATGTGGGTTTCCTGATTGGCTCAGGCATCGCAGCTTATTTGGTAAGTTTCTAGTTTTTGACCTCCTGTGGGGTTGGAGACTGGGAGAGAATGGTAGAGAGATGATGTGACCTTTAAGTCTGATACGCTGCGTGGGAGAGTTCTTTGAGCCTGTATCAGTTGGAAATACAGGTAGGGAGAACAGAATGATTGTAATTGATGTGTCAAAATCCAAGGTACATGTCAAGCACATGAACAAGTTAGAATTGCTGTCCTTAATAGGCTAACTTTCTACAATTTGTAACTTTTTTAATACAGGAAAGCATTGGATCATTGAATCAACACACACACACACACACAACATTGTTCCATTGAGCTTAACCATGCTGTTTACTTATCTGAAATAGGATGTCAAGACAATGTATTTGCATTCTTTCTTAACCGGTTCACAGATGGGGTGGCCCATCAGAAAATTTCCACAGCCCCTGTTGTACAAGTCATTATTAAGTCAGCTAAAGATCACAAAAACATACAAGCTTTTGAGACCTGCAGGTTTCCTTGACAGGGAAAGATGCTACAACAAGCAAGTTCATAGCAGGAGTGAGAGGGCCTGGAGGGAAAGAAAAGGTCGAGGGCCATGTTTATGTTCAGGGTGACGGCATAGCTTGAAAAAAGAAAGTTTGGAGCCACTCAGGGGATGTGACAGTTTTAGTGGCCCTGGAACCACTGGGAAGAGAAAAGTGGCAGCTGTGGGCGCAAATTGTCTCCCCGCACCCCCTGCCCCACTCGGAGGAATCAAGTGAGAGCCCTAGTTGGTGGGAACAGGAGGCTTGTCAACCTAGGCTTGTCTTCATAAAACTGGAGACAAATTTAGAAGGTGTCTCAGTAAAATGTTTCGAGAGAATCCAGATTTGGTAGTCGTACCTAGCAATAGCGGGGACCTCTTCTTGGAGTACAGTTGCAAGTCATCTTAGTCCTTAGTCTTAGTGCAGGCCACCTTGCTCCAGGATAGGGCCCTGCTGTTGGAGAATGAAATATGGTATTCTACCATCACAGAAAAACGGCTCCACAAGAACAGCTGTAACATCCGTACCTTTATTAGGCCATGTAGAAGATTGCATACCGGAAGTATGTGTGCTCACCTTTACCCGCCACCTTCTCTGTGGCATACAGGCATACCATGCCGTGGGCAACTTCCGAGCGCCAACCGAGAAGGCCCCCTCCAACCCCCCCACCAAGGATGCCCTGAGGGCCTTGACACAGCGGGGCCACGACTCCGTGTATCACCAGAACAAGTCCGTCAGCACAGACGAGCTCAACCCCCAGACCCGCCTGGAGGGGATGAACCGGCAGGTGCAGCGGGAGAAGAACTCGCTGGGCAGCTTGAAGCGGGCCAGTGTGGACGTGGACCTCCTGGCACCCCGGAGCCCCATGGGCAAGGAGAACATGGTCACCTTCAGCAACACGCTGCCGAGGGTCAGCACCCCCTCCATGGATGACCCAGCCCGCCGACACATGACCATCCACGTCCCCGTGGACGCCTCCCGATCGAAGCAGCTGATCACGGAGTGGAAGCAGAAATCGGTGGAAGGCCGTGGCATGACCCTGGCAGAAGAAGTTGCCCGAAGGGTTGGCTCGGATGCTTTAGCCGGAGATGAAGAAGAACCCATCCCTCCACCCTTGTATCCAACCGTCCAGGCTCGGACTGCTGAGCGGGCCTCTATGGGACCACGGGTCCTCATCCAGCCAAGACCGGGTGCAACCCAACTGGTCCACATCCCCGAGGAGAGCCAGGCGAACGCGGGCGCCAACGTCTCGCCCAAAAGCAGCTCCGCAGTGAGGGCCAAATGGATGATGATGGCGGAGAAGGGGGCCACCCAGCGTGTGGGCAACCCCCCACGCCTCATGCAGGTCATTGCGATGTCCAAGCAGCCAGGGATGGTGTCGGTCATGCCGAAGCAATCCGAGACATCCTCCTCGTCCACCAGCTCAGACTCCTCCCAGTACCGCTCTCCGTCAGAGAGAGACAGTTCCAGCGTCGTCACCATCGATGCGCATGCCCCACATCACCCGGTTGTGCACTTGTCTTCAGGGAACGGCCCTTGGGAGTGGAAGGCCGCCCAGAAAAGTTCCGATGGCCAAGACGCTTATGAGCTCAACGAGATGGGCAAGGATTATCGTGGCTTCCGGCCCGCCAAGAGTGCCGGTGTGTCACCCGGCTCTTCGGTCAGCGACATTGAGCGGGACGAGCCTCCGTACGGCAGCGTGGCCACCATCAACATTTCGGCAGGCATGGGCGCAGGCCCGGCACTAGTTTCGGCAGAGACGAGCCCTGCAGAAAACGTGTTGGGAGCTGCCAGCCGGGAGTCAACGCTACGGAGGAAGCCAACCAGCCTTACCGTGGGGGAGAAGGATGGACAAACAGAAGAGACAGAAAACTTCTACAAGAAAATGCAAGCCAGCCGAAGGTTTAAGGAGTAATCCCGCTCGCCTAGCTTCCCCGGCCACACCAGGATGGAATGGACAGAATGGAAAAAACCTGGAAATTGATATGGAAGGTGGTCTTTGGGGTATTCATGTTCAAAGCGGACTGTTTCCCAAGAATTGGACAGCGGGGTTGAAGCCAACATCAACCATGGTGAAATTATGGAGTCTCCTAGAAAGACTAATCTTCTGGGAGCTTTTCGTATGACTATTTTAGCCAAGAAATTGGTCCTCACACTTCAGGATTATCTTACCTTACTGGCAACAGAAGCTTCTGAAGGAACGTTGGTGTTTCTGGTGGATCCAGTGGCTGGTGGCTTTAAGGAAAGCCCACAGCTCATCCCCAGTGACTGATGGTGGAAACCAGCAAGGTTGGGGGACTGAAGTTGGAATTCAAACACCCAGAAAGAGTTTACCTCTAAGGTGCTCCTCAGAGCTACGCTGGTTGCATGTTTCTACAGTACATGGATGACCAGAAGTGTCCTCCATCAGTGGGGGTAATTTAACTCTGAAGCTGACCTCTTTCATGGAGATGAGTGAAGATGTTTTCTCTCTGTCTTGGACTCAAGTTGGGGATCTGTAAATATTTCAGTGTTCCAGTGGGAAGTGGAAGAGAAAAGGGAACAAGAAAGGAAAAGGCTGGGTTGTCCCAAAGGGTTTAAGGAAGAATCTTCTGTCAAGGCACGAATCTCCAGGTGTCCCTCTCCCAGGACAAGAATGGGTCATCACTGGGTGGAAGGATTGTGTGCCCAGTGGCAGACCGCAAAAAGGCCACACCAGATCGGGTGCTGCCCCAAGTTGTGCAGGCATTGCATTGAAAAGCAAGCGGACGCCGCCCTTCATCCCGCAAAGACATCACCAAAGACACCAAGAAGGGACCTGCTCAGTTTACTTGCTTTGCCACAGGAAGGCACATGGAGGACAAAAATGCTCACCTCTTCACTGGCTGGGAGTCTGGCTCTGCCAGCATCTGAGTCTCCACCAAGCATGCCATCGTAGTCATAAGGACTAGAAACTTGAGAGATTGCTAGGATGTTGAATTCAGCCTTCAGACACAAGACAAATGCAGAACTGTGGGATACACACACACAAGCTAGTCCCTGCATTGCGAATGCTGACTCGATTGAAAAACTATGGCTTTTACTGTTTTTTAAATTGTGCAATACAAAAACCTACAAGTCACAGCATTAGAGAAGTGGGGGGAGAGGAAAAATAGAATATAGAGAGCTATATAGAATACATGTAACTTTGGCCATTTGGCTGTAGCTGAAAGTTATCCAACTTGGGGTACAGTTGTGCATTTGTTGGGTGCCTTGGAATGGGTCCAGGGAACACTTTGGGTCCCTTTAGGCTGGAAAAGGGGTGACAAAGGAAACACATGATTGCATTTTCTCAATATCTGAAGGGCTGCCCCACAGATGAAGGACGAGACTGGTCTCCAGCAGCCAGGGCCTGAACCGATTGGTGGAACTGGCCGGGAAGTAGCATTCTGCTAAACCTCAGGATGAACTTCCCAAGGCTAACAACTGGATTGATTTAAATGGAGGTTGGGTGGCCATTTGGGGTTGGACCAGATGATCTCCCAGAACCCTTCCAGGGGCATACTTCTATGAGGATGGACGTTAAGGGCATGAGCAAAAGCTCCGGGGACACTTCCAGAGGGAATGAATGTATAATTATATCCGAAACTGTGGAGTCATGTTGGAGGCGTGCTTGTTAGCATGAGATGGGTTTATTATTGTGTGGGTGGGATGGGGGAGGGGGATACTTTTCGCTATTTAATGAGCACTTCAGGATCCAACTGCGCTCCCAGAGAGGCTGGGAGAGGTGGCTTCTTTCTCCCTGAATGCTCAAATAACCTTTCACAGGGGCTGGTTTTGCAAAAGACTAGCTACTCACACACATGAAGAAAACAGCCAGGGTGCTGGCAGTTCGAAGGGGACTGAATACCCTTTCTTCTCCTGCTGGGGCGAGACGGGAACTGGGACGTAAAACATGGGAGTTCTAGTGTAGAAGTCGTCGTTCTCTCAGTCAATGTGAGGGTGTGTAATGTCCTTTTTAATGGCTAGTTTCCTCCATCATTTCTGGTGGAATTATCAACTGTATCCAAGTTGGCAGTTCTTTTGTTGTGATGGGTTTTGTCTGAAGATTCGTTTCTGACTTGTACAGTGTTGGTTTGAGCTACAGAGGGTTTAATGAAAGGTGGATGCTGCTGGAAAGAAAGTGAGGGGACCCAAAAGCTTTGGGGTGCATCCAGAATGGCCACTCACTAGGCATGAGGCCAGGGAGAAAGCCTTAACAGAATGCTAGGCCTCTGTGAGGGATCCTTTTTTTTTGTGGGAACATGGGCATGAGTCAAGGGTTTGCCTAAGGGGAAAATACGTAATTTTATGGGAAGCAGTGGGGGTTTTAGGAGGGCTCCCACCAATGGCATGAGAATGGTGGTTAGATAGAGGAGTTAGTGGAAAGGGAGGGACTAAATGGGAATTAATGATGCTTATGGGGTCCCCATCGTTGGTTTCTCTGCGCCAGGAGCTGCCGAGATGTTCACACAGACGCCTGTAAAGTTAGTCGTCCAGTGACTTGATGTCTTTGAGAGATGGTTGGAATCCTAAATTGTTTCCATTAATTAAAAATTATTTTCCTCCTGAAGTGAATAAGTGTGGCTCTGGTTCTTTTAGGGTCTCAACAATGGGAATAAGGAATTGACAAAGAGAACCTTTGGGTTATGGGGCGGCATAGAAATGGAATTAAAACAAATGCAAACAAACAAGGGCTTGCCATGTGTGGAGAAAATGGTCTGCACTGGATACTATTAGTTATTATGGCAAAAATATTATTTATATTCCACTTTTTTGTGGAAAGTAGTCAAGCTGCCATCTGATAAATAAAAATGCACAACAAGAAAAGCATCAAAACCAGACTATGTAGAGTTACCAAGAAGGCAAATACCGTGGTTTTCAGTGCAGCTGTTCCCTCCTAAATACGTTTAGGAATAGTCTCAAGCACAGACACAATGGAAGAACTTGTGGAATGGGGACCTTTGTGTGCACACCAAGCGGCCACCCAAGATGAGCTCGTCTCCTCTAATGACTTCCTGCAGATTTCCAGGCATGGACAGTGCTCCATTATAGAAGCTTGACAGGGCTTTGTACTGACCCTGGTCTAAGTAACCCCTGGGACCCCCCTGGGGCATTCAGGCGTTAGAAGGAGAGCTTTGCACGTACAGCCCCACTTCATGTGGGTTCTCTGACCCACAGCGGGCGCTGGTTTCCAGCCTCTACTGCTTTCACTGGCTCCTTTCTGGCCCGTTGCCGCAAGCCTCAGCTAGCTGGGTGTGTCCAGCAGAGGTTTACTCTCAGCAAGGAAAAATCCATCTCTGAAACAGCACACTGCCGGGTGTTGGCTCATGAGCAGTTAATGATTTGGAAGGGTGACCTGAGAGCAGACACTCACGCAGGAACACGGTGGGGGCTTCCCCCATCAGGCTGGCACTATCTCGCCTCTTGCAAAGACCAAAAAATGAACTCACCTGCAGTAGGTTCACAAAGATAGCCAGCTTCCACTGCCTGCACCAGTGTTTGGAAGCAGTTGGGTCCCTCTGTCACGTACCTAATGGCAGAGATGGACCACACTGGGAAATGGATGGGAAGAAGGCTCAGAGCATGAAGCAGAGAAGCTTCAGCCAGACTCCTTGGATGGGTAGGTTCCTTCTACATTCTTTGAATGCACAGAACCCCCAAATAATTCAGTTCCTTAACATAAGAGTGTAGAATTGGTCCTGCAGGTGCCCCCGCCCCTTTGCTCCCCCCCCCCCCAACACTGGGAGTACTTCCAGCTTTTCTACAAGGGTTTAGCTACTGGAATTAAGAGCTTTGTCAACTGTGCTGGTAGTTTTGCAATTCAGGCCTCACATGGTTTAACTTTAACCCAGCACAACACTGGAATTTTACCCAGGAAGCCTCTTCAAAATAAATCATGTTTGAGTCACCTGCTTTAATAGACACCATTCATTTTGAAATTCATCTGCTCACAGCGTACTACAAAGTTTAGTAAATCATTAGTAATATGCTAATATGTATTAGTCAAATGCTAGGCAGGCATTCCTACGCTAACAAATTTTCTAATGCAACTGAAGTTTGGGTGGGAATGGCACAAAGGGGAAGAATTTGCAACTCCAGAGTTCAAGCCCTGGCAAAATAATAAGCGAGCCCCACGTGCTCTTCCTTTTGGATTCCCATGGAGTCCAGAGCATCTGTGGGCAACCTCATGGGTCAACTCACAGGGCAACGGACAATTACTTGTCACTCCAGGTCATCTCTTGCCCCCTTCCTTTCTTATTTCCATGCAATCTGGTGAAAACAGCGGCTTTTACTCTTCCCAATTTACCCATTCAAAGGAGCTTATGCGTTTAAAACTGCTCTTCAGTGCACCCTTTTCTCAGTTGATGCACAAAGGTAATTATGACATTGCTACTCTACCTGTGGGGAGAGAATCTCTCTTCTTAAGCAGCCTGCAGCTAGTCATGTTAATTCCCCTTGAAGATTATCCTCCTTTCTCCTCTCTTTTGTGCAAATTCTGTGTCGGGGAGTAACACCAATTCTGCATCTGGAATAGCTGTTTTTACTACATAGGCCTCCAAAACCAGATGAATTTTTCCTTCCACATCCAACAAGGGAAATAGCAAAGCACTAAGAACTGGTTATCCTGCTCCAAACCAGGCTCTGCAACCTACACACTGCCTAATGGTTCAAAAAAAATAAAAATAAAAATCTTCAGGTAATCTTTGATTAATCAGCCAAGGCATTTAGGAAGCAGTTCTAAACATGCTTGGACAAAGAAAACTCCTACAGCTCTCAAGAGCCATGGAAGGGAACCTTTTCTTTCCATTTTGACAGCCCCTAAAATCCACATAAATTTGTACCCCTGAAACTGGTTAAAATTACCAAGTGAACTTTTGTTAACACTGAGTGAACACAGAGCATTAAGACCAGCCTGCAATCTTTTCTAAACTCCTGCCCTCAGTTCCAATGCCCATCATCCCCTGTCAGCATGGCCAATGGTCAAGAATGCTAGAAGGTTCTGACTGTATCTGAAATGGGAAATAGGAGAACCTATTTTATAACTAAAAACTATATGGAGTTAACTATATTTGTTTAAGTGGAGTTTAAGCTATGATGAAATATTTGTGAGTCTAAAGAGGATTGGTTTAAAGATATTATTAAGCAGCGAAGTTAGGATGCTCATTGAGCTGTTAAATAGATTTTTTTTGAGGTTATTATTAATTTTGATAGCGAGGAAGGCATTTTGTATAATAACAAAAATAATAGATAAGTTTTTGAAGTGTTTAGAAATGTCTAGAGGAAACTTCTTATTGAAGGAGAAAAAAAAAGATGTAATTTCACCCAAGTTGGAGAAGCTACCCTTGAATAATGGACAAGAGAAGCAGGACTTTTCAAGAGAGAAAGATGGGATTGATGCTATGGAAGAAGGAAGATTGTGACTTCTATCAAATTTGAAAATATACCATGAATTGGCTGAAAAGACAGGACTTGTTTCTAAAGAAGTTTTCATATTGTTATAAAAAGGAGTATAATAAGACTATAGTATGTTAAAAGATATGTTGTAGGGGCTGGTCCAGTAGATCTGATGTGTGTTTGTGTTGATGGATATGTGTAGTTCGTAGTTTAAAAACTCCAATAAAATTTATTAAAAAAAAAAGGATGCTAGAAGTTGTCATCCAAAGCCATCTAGAGGGGACAAGAGTAGAAGAGATTGTCTTAAAACTGCTGTGCTTTAAAACTAGGAAGGATTTTTCCCTTCTGTGTGTCTGTTTCAAAAGATGCAGCAAAATTAGAAAGGGTCCAGAGGAAGGCAACAAGCATGATCAAGTTTGAAAACTGCCCTGTGAGGAGAGACTGAGGGAACTGGGCATGTTCAGCCTCTAGAAGAGAAGTTTGGAGGGGGACATGAGATCCCTCTAAAAGTGCCTCAAGGGCTTTCAGAAAGAAGGTTAAGATCTCTTCTTCCTGATGCCAGAGTGTAGGACACAGAATAATCAATTCAAGACGCAAGAACACAGAAAAAGCTAGACATCAGGAAAAGCTTCTTCATTGTCAAATCAATACGGCAGTGGACCAGCTGTCTGGAGCGGTGGTGGGCTCTCTCACACTAGAGACATTCAGAAAGAAACTTGAAAGCCCTCTGAGTGGGATGGTGTCACATGGTGTCCTGCAACGGATGCGGGGTTTGACCCGATGGGCTTCATGACCCCTTTTAACTCTACTCTTGAATGATTCTATGATTCTAAGAAAGCCCTGTGAGGAGAGATTCAGAGAACTGGGCATGTGCAGCCTTGAGAAGAGATGTCTGAAGAGGGATATGGTATCCCTCCATAAGTCTCTCAAGGGCTTTCAGAAAGAGGAAAATCAAGAGCTCTTCTTGCTGATGCCAGAGTGTAGGACATGGAATAATCAATTCAAGCTGTGTCAACCCAGATTCGGGCTGGACATCAGGAAAAGCTTCCACACTTTCAGAGCGATAGGACAGTGGGACCAGCTGCCTGGAGAGGTGGGGGTCCTCCCACACTGGAGACATTCACAAAGAAACTGGGCAGCCCTCTGAGTGGGATGGTGTGAACTGGTGTCCTGCAACAGCAGAGGGCTGGACTCGATGGCCTTCATGGCTCCTTCCAACTCTACTCTTCTATGATTCCTTTTCTTCTTCAAGTTTTCCTTCATTTATTGGTTTGGTCACACCCCATGTGGGAAAGAGGGCTACTCACCGCCATAATTCAAGGTTGGATAAACCAGGACTTCTCCCCTGGAAAGATACAGCATGCAAACTTGTCATCTCGTGTGTCTTCAGCATTTATCATTTTTTTCATGTTTGTTCTCAGAATGCTGCAATTTTAACAGACATCCATAACAACAGCAGACAACTCCAGGAGAATTTTCTTGTCAGAGCTGATTCAGAGTATTTTGAAAAGAGAGATATAATTTGTGGAAGATTCACTTTCTTTTGCTACCAGAAGCATTCCAGCTTCACTCTCCAGTTCTTCTCTTCATTCATCTTTTGAAACATGGGAGGGTAACTTGCACACTACAACTCCAATCATCCTTCATTGCTGGGTAGGGAAGATGGACGTTGGTGGAGTTGCCCTGCTTTAATTCTTTGATGGATGAACATTACGCAGCCTTCTCGAAGGATCAGACGGTTGTCTTTTCCTTTTAACCTTTGCCTCCCATCTTTCCTCCAAGGAGACCAAAATGGTGCCAGTTCCCCTTCTTGGTTTCCAATTTATCCTCACGACAGCAGGTAGCCAGTTCAGCTGAATCTCAGTGGCAGGCCAAAGTCCTATGCAGAGAGTTTTGTGGACAAGCTATTTATTTCCCTATAAGCACATCTCTTCTGTTCTGTAAAAATGACCGTGTGAAGGCTGTTTCTTAGCTATTACAACCAAACCTTTCACTTCCCAACGCCCTGAGGCATCCCCTCTCTCCCTTAAAAGGGAAGGAACAGTACTCCAGAACGGGCCCTCCACCAGAATGAGCCCAGGAGTTGTAATTTTTATTTATTTTAAAATATTTCAGTACACTCTGTTCCCCCAAGAGAGGTTCTGGGGTGTTTTGCCCGTCTCACAAAAATCCATACAAAATATCAACAGAAAGGAGATAAAACAAACAATGTGGCTTTTTAAATTAGTATTTTGAAAGGCTTTAAATACTGGGGAAAACAAAAATGCCTGGGAAAACAAAAAGCAAAATTTTCTGGGAAAACAGAAATGTTTAAATAAATAAACAAACAAAATGGGGTTAAACCCACTGGCAGAAACACCCACTGCCAAGCTGGGCCTCGGCTTCCCTGATCTGATGCATACCCCACATTCTGACAGATGCCCGAAACCATCCTTCCCCAGCTACTGACCCTCTGCAAGCGGGTGGAACCTTGTCACTGGGTTTTGGTATCTTCAGGCAAGGAATCCTTCCAAGAGGACTTTCTGGGCTAGCTGGGGAGGGTGCTGCATTGTAGGAGTCGTCCCCCCTCCCCGCAAAACTTGGGGCTCCAGGAGGTTGTGTTTGTAAGGCATTGCTGGGCCCCTTGGCCCCTTCAGGATGGGGATCCTCAGGAGCCAGTCTGCTATTCAACATCTACATGAAACCACTGAGTAGAACCCCCAGCGCGTCGGAGTGCCATATCAGTACGCAGCTCGATTCTTCTTTTCACCTTCTGCAGGTGAGCTGTGGATGTGCTAAACTAGTATTTAGCTGCAATTACAAACTGGATGTGGGCCAAAAACCAGAAGCTCCAGCCAGTGTTGTTTATGCACCAAGGCACCTGCAGCTTCTCTTACTACCTGTTCTAGCTGTTCTAGAAGCTCTAGAGGGTGGGTTTTTCACACAGAGGGTCCGAGAGGCGACGAGGGGGGGAAACATCCTTGACTTGGTCTTGACCAATAGAGAGGAGTTGATAGATGAAGTACAGATTAGGGGAGCTCTGGATGCGAGTGATCACTCCATCCTTTGCTTTGAGATCAGGGGACTGGGGCCGTGCAGCAGGGCGAGCACTAGAAGCTGGGACTTCAAGAGGGCCAACTTTGGCCAACTGCAGGCCAGACTGGGGAAAGTCTCCTGGGACAGGTTACTGGAAGGTAAGCGAGTTGCGGAGGGGTGGATGGCACTCAAAAGGGAGGTTTTGGAGGCGCAAGCCCTGACGATACCTCTAGTCAGTAAGGTGGGGAGGTGGAGGAGAGCACCACCATGGATGCGAAAGGAGGTGGTTAGAGGGATTAGACACAAAAGGAGCCTCCGTAGGAAATGGGTACTGGGGGAAATAGACAAAAGGGTCTACCGGGAGGAGGAGGCCCGTTGCAGAAGGATTCTTCGCAAGGCTAAGGCTGATTACGAGCTGAGACTTGCCAAGAATATCAAGAGCAACAAAAAGGGCTTCTTTCAGCATGTAAATAGGAAGAGGAAGGGGAGACAAGTAGTGGGACCGCTAAATAAGGAGGAAGGCGATCCAGTGACTGATGCGAGGAAACAGGCACAGATGCTGAATGACTGTTTTGCCTCTGTGTTCTCCCCAAAGCAGGACGGGGGAGATCCGTATAGGAGATTAGATGAGGCTGGGGACTCAGGGGCACAGATTAGAGTCACCCCCCCTTGAAGTCGAGGGGCTCCTCAGGGCATTGGACATTACAAAGGCGCCAGGCCCTGACAGGTTACACCCGAGAGTCCTTAGAGAGTTGGCAGGGGTTCTCTCACGCCCGCTGGCCTCCATTTTTGAGGCCTCATGGAGAACAGGTGAAGTTCCAGAGGACTGGAGGGTGGCATCAGTGGTCCCAATTTCCAAAAAGGGTAGTAAAAGGGACATGGGGAATTACAGACCAGTTAGCCTTACATCCATTGTGGGAAACACAATGGAAAGGCTCATAACAGAGAGAGATCTAGTGATGCTAGATAGGGAAGGGAGGCTGACGGCCACACAACATGGCTTTCGCAAAAGCAGGTCCTGCCAGACAAACCTTGTGGAATTCTATGACAAGGTTTCAAGATGGCTGGATGGAGGGGATGCAGTGGATGTGGTATACCTGGATTTCAGCAAGGCCTTTGACAAAGTGCCCCATGATATCCTGGTGGAGAAACTGAGGAGTTTTGGGATACACCAAAGCACTGTCCGGTGGATTCGGGCATGGCTGACTGACCGAAAGCAGAAGGTAACCATTAGCGGGGAATCATCGGGACGGCAGCCAGTGACAAGCGGGGTCCCCCAGGGCTCTGTCCTGGGGCTGATCCTGTTTAATCTTTTCATCAATGACATGGAAAAAGGGGTGACCAGTCTGCTGATCAAATTCGCAGACGACACTAAAACTGGAGCAGTGGCCACAACTGAGGAGCAGGTACTCCGGATCCAGAAGGATCTGGACAGACTATGGAAGTGGGCAGGAGACAACAGGATGGCGTTCAATGTGGATAAGTGCAAGGTCTTGCACTTGGGGCATAGGAATAGCTGTCATAAGTACAGGTTGGGGGACAAGTGGCTGGAGAGCAGCACTTGTGAAAGGGACCTTGGGGTGCTGGTTGACTGCAGCCTGAACATGAGTCAGCCGTGTGATGCGGTGGTCAAGAGGGCGAACGCCACCCTTGGTTGCATAGCCAGAAGTGTGGCTTCTAGATCAAGAGGGGTATTGCTGCCACTCTATACGACTGGTGCACCCACAACTGGAGTATTGTGCTCAGTTTTGGGCCCCTCATTACAGGAAGGATATAGCCAGGTTAGAGTCAGTGCAGCGCAGGGCCACAAGGCTGGTGGCCAGTTTGCAGGGGATGGGGTATGAGGCGAGACTGAGGGAACTGGGCCTTTTCAGCCTGGAGGAGAGGATACTCAGAGGGGATATGTGGGCGACATACAGGCTGTGAGGGGGTGTCACACAGAGGTGGGTAGAGACCTGTTCTCCCCTGCAGAGGAGGGCAGGATGCGCTCTAACAGACCAAAGCTCAGGGAACCAAGCTTCAATATGGATGCCAGGAAGTCCTTCCTGACAATCAGGACCCCGAGGGCGTGGAATGGGCTTCCACGGGAGGTGGTTGAGGCCCCATCGGGGAGGGTGTTCAAAAACAGGCTGGACATGCACATGGTGGGCATGTCGTGAGCGGAGCCGGCTGGTGCCGGAGGTCAAACGAGGTGGCCCAGGAGGTTCCTTCTGACTCGCTCTGTTTCTATGTTTCTATGTTCAATCTGTTCCGGATGCAGTTGGGCTTCCCTTGAAGGACAAATTTGCAGCTTGGGGGGAGTCGGTTCTCCTTGATCCATCTTTCCTGTTTGAGGTTCAGGGCCCCCCAGGGGCATGGGGCACCATCTACCAGCTCCAGCTAAGACTGTTTGGAAGCTGCAGCTGCTGCAAAATATGGCAGCCAAACTGGACCAGTAGGTCTGACCATGAGTGACCCATTTTGGCCTGAGTGTATTAACTGTCTGCATGCTTCCAAGACTGATTTGAAAGTGCTGGTTTTAACTCACAAACGTGTACCTGGCTTAGGGATGTGCAGCACAGTGCGTCTCCCGAGCAGTCTGCCCAAATGCTACGGACAACATCCAGGACATTCCCCCAAGTCCCAGTAACAAGGGGGGCTGAGTGGGCAGTGGTGGGGGGAGGGTCTTCCTAGTGGTGACCCCCCCCCCCCATTGTGGCACCAGGCTTGTCAATATCAGCACCTGCTTAAGACAGCCCCCCATACCAAGGCATTTAAAGTCGTACGAAAATATTCAAGGGCTTGAGGAGGTGACTCTCCCAGGTGTTTCACTGGTCAGTTCTCCACCGTATGTTCTATTTTTTATTTTTTATTTTCTATTTTGGAAGATAAATAAGGTATATATTTATCCTGTTTGCCAAAACTTTCTGGGCAGCATGTGCACCCACCCACACACACAAAGTATGTTTCCTCTGGGATATGCAGCTCAATTTTTAACCATTTTTCCCTAAAAAAGAATGCAAGCGAACGATAGTGGGTGTCACTTTGAATCTACACAGAATGGAAAAGAGAACACATTGCAAGCAGCCCTCCGTGTCCTGACAGTGCATTTGGTGTTTGAGCTGAGAAGGATCAACCCGTATATTTAGCAAGCTAAACATCTGGGCCTTGGGATTAACTATGAACAGAACTGGTACACAGAGGTTAGAAAGGACACGTAATCGCTCCGAAACGCCACCTGCCTTTGCATTCTTCTAGAGACCACGCCTTCTTTCCTCTCAAATTTCGAGGAGAATGCAGTTTCTTGCAGAATGTACCACAGGATGCAAAGGGAGAGCTAGTGTCTGGACAAATTTTTCCACATGTGCAAACCTGGCACCAAATCAGAATCTTTCAAAGGCTGCTACAGTGATGCATAGAGAGACACAGCAGGCACTCTCTCTCTGGCGCTCTGCATAGCTCTGCTGCAGTTCTGCTTCAGGAATGAGCCTATCGCTTTTCCTACGAAGATCCATGTGACAAGATTAACCAACCCCAATAGAGGCTAGAGCGATAGACGCAAAGCCCAGACATCATACAGAGACACAACAGGTATACTTTTCCAAGGGGCAATCTATTCCCAGAGCAATACTGGCCACAGTGCCACATAGCCAATGAAAACCTGATGCTTTGGGAATCTGAGCTTTATAACTGACTCCAGTTTAAAATATAGGCAACATCTTCCTATTCAAAATGTAAGGTCACTTTTCAACAAATGACTGAAGCAATAGCTATTAAACACACTTTAAACTGTACAAAATGTGAATACTTTCCAAGTGGAGAATAGAAAGAA
This sequence comes from Varanus salvator macromaculatus, assembly GCA_023646645.1. NCBI lineage: Eukaryota > Metazoa > Chordata > Lepidosauria > Squamata > Varanidae > Varanus > Varanus salvator. The sequence goes on along the minus strand of JAIXND010000802.1, from coordinate 5,515,879 downwards.
CAGACAGCAATGGCTTGGATAGGAACCTACACAAAAGCCAAGCCTCCAAAAATGGCCAGCCACAAACTAGCGAAAGAAAACTCAGGCTAACAAACACACTTTAAAAAATCATGTGGGCAGGTTGGCGGAGCCGGGATGGAAAAGGTCTCTCTCTTCTCTCCACTTTCACTTGCCTGCATGGAGTCCCTTTTTGCCTAGGGCAAAATGCGAAGCTCAGAGGCTCAGTCAGGCCAGCCTGAGACAGCACAGCTGGCTCCTTTGGATTGCCCTGGATTTGGGGAATGGGTTGGACCAGGACATTAGGCTGAAATGACAGAACCAACCCGGGTGAGCAAAGCGGCAATCATAGAACCATAGAATAGTGGAGTTGGAAGGGGCCGGGAAGGCCATCCAGTCCAGCCCCTGCTGTTGCAGGACAGCAGTTCACACCATCCCACTCTGCCAGTTTCTTTTGGAATGTCTCTAGTGTGGGAGAGCCCCCACCTCTCCAGGCAGCTGGTCCCACGGCCCCATTGCTCTGACAGTGAGGGAGCTTTTCCTGATGTCCAGCCTGAGTCTGACTTGCTGCAGCTGGACTTTCATCAGTGAGAAGATACCTCGGCCTTCCTCTTTGTGACAGCCTTTGAAGGATTTATAGAGGGATATCATGATCCCTGTCGGTTTTCTCTTCTCAAGGCTGAACAGGAAGGACAAGTGCCAAGTTCTCTCAGTCTCTCCTCATAGGGCTTTCTCAGAATCACAGAACCATTGAATTCTATGATTGAGCTGGAAGGGGCCATGAAGGCCATCCAGTCCAACTCCTGCTGTTGCGGGACACCAGTTTACACCATCCCACTCAGGTGGCTGCCCAGTTTCACCTTGAATGCCTCCAGTGTGGGAGAGCCCCCACCTCTCTGGGCAGCTGGTCCCACTGCCCCAATGCTCTGACAGTGAGGGAGCTTTTCCTGATGTCCAGCCTGAATGTGGGTTGCTGCAACTTGAATTGATTATTCCATGCCCTGCACTCTGGCATACGCAAGAAGAGCCCTTGATCTTCCATCCCCAGAAGACTATTCTTTTACTTTCCAAGCCATCTTTTTGTGACCAGGATTACCCATGCCTGGAGAGGGTTCCCACCTGGGTGTCTTTATTTTACACCAATGCAAAACATGGATGAACAAAAGGAAGCCAATCAATTGTTCTTTGTTCAAAGGACAATCCTCTTTTGCTCCTGCTGTGCATCTCCAGGAGCAACATGTAGGAAAAGATGCTTCTCCCAGGAAGCCCTGGGAAGCCTCACTTGGCAGCTACTTTTTGCTACCCGGTTGGAAGACTCATCTGGCAACCAGCTCCCAAGTTCTGGCCAGTCTCTGGAAGAAGCCACCTGTTTGACCTGTGTGTGTTTCTTTCCCTTACCATAAAAATATTCCTCCGACTCATACCTCTGCTTTATTTTTGCATTGCTTTGCCATGTGTGGAAGTGCGAAGCTGTAAATTATGTTTATATGTATTAATCTTATTTTTAAAAAAGCACATTCTTTTTATATGTATTAATATTGAATTATTTATTGTTAATTTTGAATTATTATTGTTAAGTACGTGAGCCGCCCTGAGGCTTCGGCGATGGGGCGGCATAGAAATATGCTAAATAAATAAATAAATAAATAAATGTTCTGCAGCTCAGGAAACTTAATTTTGCAGTACACCTTCTGCAAAGAAGGGAAGGGCAAGCGGTGGGGTCGAGCTGGGACCAAGTCAAATGGCTGACGAGGGAGTTTAGGATGGATCAGTTTAGCTCACTGATTATGCCCTTCTGCCCTGCATCCCCCTCTTGCTTCTGTTCCAACACATCTGTGGAGGGACCAAGATGAGGAAGCGGGGAATGACTAGCTGGAGGAGAGGCTTGGAAGGTTTGGAGGGGAAGATGTGCGCTCGGCCCCTTCGCCTCTCCGCATGAATGCCGGAGAATGCCAGTGGCTGTGTTTTCTCTGCAGCCATGCTGTGACAAACTAGAAGCACAGGAGTGATGTGGGTCCAGTGTGGGAGTGGGCCTTCACCCATTGATCACTAGTGGGGGTGGGCATTGTGCAGAGCAAGAGGGGGAGGCCTGGTTCTTTGTTTCCTTTCTGCAGCTCAGCATATTTGAATTCAAAACATTCTTTTGGTGGAAAAAAACCCCGTAATCCCATGGACACGAAGCTCACAAAGCCAACTTCCATGTGGCACAACAGAACCCAGCACCTTTTGATTTAATTTAATGATTAATAAAACATTGTACACTCGTCGTTCACGGCAGTGTCTCAGGATGGCTTGCAAGCATAAATTCAACAATGACAAAAACAATCAATAATACCATAAACAATAATAAATAACTGGTAATGATAAATACAATTAATAGAATATAAATACAGTGAGAGTTAAAAATAAGTAAATCACCAAAAAAAAAAAAAAAGTGACTGTTGACTTAACTCTAAAATCCCTAATTCTTAAAAATGATGTTCAAATAAAAAGGTATTTTACCTGGTACTGAAAATAGTCCAGGCTTGGTGCCAGGTGAGCCTCTCTGGGGAGTGAATTCCACAATCGGGGCACCACTGCAGAGAAGGCCCTCCTCTGAGTAGATGTCGTTTTTATCTCCTTCAGGGAGGGTTCCCGGAGCAGGGCCTCTCCCACAGATCTTAAGGGACATGAGGACAGATAAGAGAGGAGACGTTCCTTCAGGTATCCTGGCCCCAAGCTGTTTAGGGTTTTATAGGTTAATACCAGCACCTTGAATTAGGTCCAGACTTCAACTGGGAGCCAGTGGAGCTGGTAGAGGACCGGCGTTATATGAGAATAACAGCCAGTCCTCATCAGCAGTCTGACAGCTCTGTTTTGTAGCAATTGAAGTATTCAGACAGTTTTCAAAGGCAGCCCCACATAGAGCACGTTACAGTAATCCAACTGGGAGGTTAGCAGGGTGTGTGTCACTGTTGCTAGGCAGTTGCTAGGCAGCGCTTATCCAGGTAAGGATGCAGCTGATGGACCAGGTGAAGCTGGAGGAAAGCACTCTTTGCCATTGCCGTCACCTGGGCCTCCAGGGACAGCTCTGGGTAGAGGAGCACTCCTAGGCTGCGGACCCCATCCTTTAGGGGGAGTGCAACCCCATCCAGGACAGAGCCAAAATCACTTACCTGAAAACCCAAACTGCCCACCTAAAGGACCTCCACCTTATCTGGATTGAGGCTCAGTTTATGGCCCTTCATCCAGCCCACCACCTCGGCCAGGCCCTGGTTCAGGGCAGCCACCATACTGGTGACTCCGTAGCCCAAACCTCCTGATCACCTCTCCCAGTGATTTCATGTAGATGTTGAAGAGCATGGGGGCTGAAATGGAGCCCTGCGGAACCCCATGGAAGAGTTGCCATGGCGCAGAGCCATAGTCCCCCAGCACCACCTCCTGGAATTGGTCTGCCAGGTAGGAGTGGAACCACTGCAAAGCAGTGCCTCCAACCCCCAATCCTGGCAGCCTATCCAGAAAGACACCATGGTCGATAGTATCAAAAGCCACTGAGAGGTCCAGGGGAACCAACAGGGACACACTCCCCATCTCTCTTCCTGCACAGGTCATCATACTGGGCGACCAAGGCAGATTCAGTACCGTACCCGGGTCTGAAGCCAGACTGAAATGGGTCCAGGTAATCAGTTTTCCCCAAGAGTGCCTGGAGTTGTCCTGCTACCACCTGCTCTAGCACCTTGCCCAAAAACGGGATGTTGGTCACCGGTCCAGAGACGTCTTCTTCAGGATAGGCCAGATCAGCACCTCCATTAAGGGGTCAGGGACCCAGCCAGCCCTCCCTCAGCGAGGCGATGACAACCTCCCGGACCCAGGGACCAATCCTGCGACTGGCTTCTTTAAGCATCCAGGAGGGGCAGGGACAAGAAGACAGGTGGTGGGGAGTTCCATCCCAAGCACCTTGTCCACAGCATCAGGCTGCAATCGCTGGAACTCATCCAATAATGATGGCGCTCTGGACACCTCCCGTAATGGAGTCACATCAACTGTGGAGGACGGCACTGCGAGGAAGCAATGGAAGCAGCATTATAGTTCCCCCCCATCAGGCTGGCACCTGTAGTGGGGCAGGGGGGATGCTGCTTCAGAACAAAAGCCGCATGCCTTTTGGAAAGGGCTTCCAGCATGGGGGTTGCCTGCAATGATGCCCCACATGTTTGGCAGCTCCCATGTGCTGAATTCAGCACAAGCTCAGAAGCTTTTGGAGCACAGGAAGAATTACGCACTGTCCAATTCACATGGAAAGCACTAATTGCATGCCTAACCAGAGTTTAAAATCCCGAGTCTTAAACCCAATGTGCTGAACCTCTTTTTCAAGTTCAGATATGGAGCTGGAAGCTGAAAGGACTGGGCAAACAAATTAATGACCTCTTTGGGCTTCAATTTTATCTTTCAGTAACTGGAGAGTCTTTGGGCAGAAAGCTGCACTAAAAGGGGACAACTCTACATGATCAATGGAGAAAAGGGGGAGGCCAACTGGAAAACCCCAAGGGCTAGGGTATGGAATGGGCTTCCACAGGAGGGGGTTGAGGCCCCATTGGTGAGGGTGTTCAAGGACAGGCTGGACATGCACATGGTGGGCATGTTGTGAGCGGAGCCGGCTGGAGCCGGAGGTCAGACTAGATGGCCCAGAAGGCCCCTTCTGGCTCGCTCTGTTTCTGTGTTTCTATGAACCCCAAGTTCAGCAGTCTTATTTTAAATGGATAATAGATGTTTTAAGCTCTGTACCAGAGATGTAGAGAGGTGTGTCGGCTTTCCTTTCCAAGAACTCAAAAATCAAATGTGAAACTTTCTTTGGAAAGTGAAAGGACAGATAACTCTTCGTGGGTGAACTCCTCCATCCCTTCTCCCACCATCTGGAAGGAAATAAAAATACCCATGTTCTGCAAGAGAAATTTCCAGTCCCCAAAAATGCACCCCAAGTTCTGCAAAACTATAATCGCTCTGTTTATCCAAGATGCACCAAATTCTGTGTGCAGGCAGATGAGTACGATGCCACCTGCCTCAGCAAGCCAAGATGCAGGAGGTGATGGCTAGAGGGTCACGGAGCAGCTGCAAGGAATGGGAGCTCAGAGATGGTGGGAGGAAGGACGGGTTTGTCACGACAAAGCAGGAAGTGAATGAAGGGGTAAGAAAGAGAGCGATCTTAGTGTAAAGGTGAGCAGAATATGCCAGAATATGATCTCTGCTGACAGAAGACATGAGAGGAGCACTGTCTTTCATGTTGCAGCCCACATCAGGGTCTTCGCAGAGAAGGCAGCAGTGTGTTAGAGGAGCCCCGTCCTCTTGAAATCTTTGGGGGTGGCACTCCACCACCCCCGCCTGTCACTTTCTGCCCTGTTCCCACAGCTCATCAAGTTGATTTATGGCTGCCCTTGCTCAGTGGGTGACCTTGCTGTCGTCATAGCGACAGCCACCCCGTTTGGAGCATCTCTCTGCACCAGTGTTCCTCGAAATGAAACAGGCAACCGTACTTCCTAGTTTCCCAAGGGAGTGATTCCAAGGCCTCTTCCAACAGCTCTTAGGACGGCTACCTACGAATTGCCAAGAGGACAAAGAAACAGAAATGGAGCAAGTCAGAAGAGACCTCCCAGGCCATCCAGCCTGACCCCAGGCTCCAGCCAGCTCCGCTCACAACATGCCCACCATGAGCATGTCCAGCCTGTCCTTGTACACCCTCACCGATGGGGCCTCAACGACCTCCGTGGAAGCCCATTCCACGCCCTCGGGGTCCTCACTGTCAGGAAGCGCTTCCTGGCATCCAAATTGAACCTTGGTTCCTTGAGCTTGGCTCCGTTGCAGCACGTCCTGCCTTCCTCTGCAGGGGAGAACAGGTCTCTCCCACCTCCATGTGACACCCCCTCACACACCTGTATGTCGCCAACAGATCCCCTCCGAGTCTCCTCTTCTCCAGGCTGAAGAGACCCAGTTCCCTCAATGTGGCCTCATATAGCTTCCCCTGCAAACAGGCCACCATCCTTGTGGCCCTATGCTGCACTGACTCCAACCTGGCCATATCCTTCCTGTAATGAGGGCCCCAAAACTGAGCACAATACTCCAGTTGCAGGCACACCAGAGTCGCACAGAGTGGTAGCAACACCTCTCTCGCTCAAGAAGCCACACTTCTGGCTATGCAACCAAGGGTGGTGTTCGCCCTCTTGGCCACCCCCTCACATACCTGCATGTCGCCAGCAGATCCCCTCTGAGTCTCCTCTCCTCCAAGCTGAAGAGACCCAGTTCCCTCAATGTGGCCTCATTCAGCTTCCCCTGCAAACCAGCCACCAACCTTGTGGGCCTTCACTGCACTGACTCCAACCTGGCTATATCCTTCCTGTAATGGGGAGCCCAGAAGAGCAGAATTTGCCTAACATAAGCATGTGCTTGTTCCTATGTACAGAGGTACATTTGGAAACAGTCAGGCTGGGAGCAGCTTCAAAACCTTGGGGAGAACAGCAAAGAATCACAGCAGGGTGCCACTTTTCTCCCTCTTTCATGCAATGCATCCAGCGTGTCCACAGATTCCTTTAACAGAGAGGGAAGCTGTCCCTTTAATAACATCCTTCAATGGATTTCCCTCGTGGAAAGGCATCCTGTCTGACCTATGGACCCTCAGAGAAAGCTCCCTGGAGATGGATGTCAAAGATGGGTTGGGACAATTGAGGACTGACTGTATGTAAACTTGTACAGTGTGTTCTTCACACTCTGTGTTTTTATTCTGGAAAGCTGAAAGGTAAAGAAAGCAGACAAGATAATGGATATGTTCAAAACACTGAGAGCTTTGAGAATATCCAGGACTGACAGAAAGATGGACAAGTCAAAGGCAAAAGGGTAAGACTACCAATTATGAGGTATATAATTCCATAATTGACAAGAACTGAACAGGGCTGCCAAAGGACAGGAGGTTCTGGAGGGCGTGCCTTCCTGGGTTGGACAGAAGTCAGAGACAACTTGATGGCACATCACAGTGGAGGTGGAGACGCTTTCACAAAATGGAATGCATCGCGGGACTTTCAAGACAGCTGTCCCCAACCAACAGAGCCCAGCATCCAGTTGCATTGCTGGCCAAGCGCTGGTGGGGTGGGGGGTGGGGAGCTGCAATCTAGCATATCAATAGGGTGTGGAAATGGCTGCTCTGCCAAACTAACATGTACACCGTCCAACTTGGCGCTTCCCCATGCCAGTGATCAGACCTGTAGGTCACTCACCTGTCTGCCTCGCTGAACTGCCTTTGCATAATGCTTCAGGCCCTCCAGGCAGGCAGGATCAAGACGGGTGCATCTGATCCAGTTCCCAGGCTGGGAAAGGCATGGTGTCTGGCAACGGAGATTCCTGCTGGACCACCTCACCACTCATATCTTTGCAGTCACTGTGAGCTTATCAAGAAGAGAAGTACAGTTGCGCTGGATAAGATTAAAGTCTCCGCAATCCAGTATTGTTCCCAGGATCAGTGCCATGCACCATCTCGATCAACTCGCAAGGCGGCATGCATGATGGATAATAGCTGTTGGTGGCCCTGTGCTCCATGGATGCGTCTAAGTGACCCATCACTGCATTTTGTGGCAACAAAAGCCATAGCTTAATGATGCACTGATGTGGTTTGTATCTCCTGGTTCTGCCTCTTACTTATTTCATGCACACATGGCAGCTGAAATTCCATTCTCTTGTGCAGAGGGCAGTTTGAAACTTCTTGCCCCTCTGTTTTTTAATCTTCCCACCCTTCAAAAATCATACTTCACACACATCATGAGAAGGCCTGAGTTCCTGGAGAAGACAATCGTGTTTGGGAACACTTAGGACCTAAGTTGAGAGAGAAGACCAAAATATGAGATGGATTGAATCCATAAAGGAAGCCACAGCCTTGAACTTGGAAGAGCTTGAGTGGAGCCATCATGGACAGAACTCCTGGAGAACGTTCATTTCTAGGGTCAGTACATATCAGCATAGCAACAACCTCAAGGACTGCCCATTCAAACGAAAAACTTCAAGTATTATGAAGCAAATGCTTCTGACGCATATCCTCCATTCCACGTTCACCTTTCCCCTCTCAGCAGACTCGATCATTTTGAGTGTTTTTGGCCTGTGTTTTTCTCACATCTACAGAATCCTGGAGGTATGGCAACCAAAAGTATAAAGAACTTTCCAAGGTTGGTCCCATCAATTTGTGTTCAACTGAGTCACACTCCTCGCTATTTTTATATCCCTTATTCAAACTCCATCCAGCATATGTGAAGGTTGGATGTTTTGCCCTGGTGGTCCTTCACATCACAATGAGCTGCATTTGTCAATGATTTTAATGCCCATTTCCCCAGCATGGAGAATTTTGCTATTCCTTTTTTAACCACCTTGAAAAAGTGGGTGCGAACTGTAAACCTCACTGCCCAGAATGTTTATGAACAAAAAGCACCAGTTTCAAAAAGGATCCTTAGGGGTCCTCTATTCCAAGAAATGACCATTTCTTCCTATGCCCTATTTTCTTCTATTGAACCATGTATTAGTCCAGAAAATTATTTTGCTTAACCCTTGGCTATGGATTTCCTTGAGTCTTTGGTGAGGGACTGTCAAAAGGTTTTTATTTTTTGGAAAATGATCGAGGTATTTACCCAACTAGACACACGATCCTCTTAAAGAACTCACTTTCCTGAGAGAAGCCTTGGCTTGGTAAACATCTTGATTTTTCTTCCATAAATTTTGTCCTTCAACACACCTGACAATTGTTTCCTTGATTAGGTTTTTCACCAGTTTATTCAAAGAATGGAACCTCCACAGGAAAAGGTTACTGGGGCAAGTAGACAAAAGGGTCTACCAGGAGGAGGAGGCCCGTTGCAGAAGGATTCTTCGCAAGGCTAAGGCTGATTATGAGCTGAGACTTGCCAAGAATACCAAGAGCAACAGAAAGGGCTTCTTTCAGCATGTAAAAAGCAAGAGGAAGGGGAGACAAGTAGTGGGACTCCTAAAAAAGGAGGAAGAGGATCCAGTGACTGATGCGAGGAAACAGACACAGATGCTAAATGACTATTTTGCCTCTGTGTTCTCCCCAAAGCAGGGCAGGCAAGATCCACATAGGAGATTAGATGAGGCCAGGGACTCAGGGGCAGAGATTAGAGTCACCCCCCTTGAAGTCTAGGAGCTCCTCAGGGCATTGGACATTACAAAGGTGCCAGGCCCTGACTGGTTACACCCGAGAGTACTTAGAGAGTTGGCAGGGGTTCTCTCACGCCCGCTGGCCTCCATTTTTGAGGCCTGGTGGAGAACAGGTGAAGTTCCAGAGGACTGGGGGGTGGCATCGGTAGTCCCAATTTTCAAAAAGTGTAGTAGGAAGGACATGGGGAATTACAGACCTGTTAGCCTTACATCCATTGTGGGAAACACAATGGAAAGGCTCATAACAGAGAGAGATCTAGTGATGCTAGATAGGGAACGGAGGCTGACGGCCACACAACATGGCTTTCGCAAAAGCAGGTCCTGCCAGACAAACCTTGTGGGATTCTATGACAAGGGTTTCAAGATGGCTGGATGGAGGGGATGCAGTGGATGTGGTATACCTGGATTTCAGCAAGGCCCTTGACAAAGTGCCCCATGATATCCTGGTGGAGAAACTGAGGAGTTTTGGGATACACCAAAGCACTGTCCGGTGGATTAGGGCATGGTTGACTGACCGAAAGCAGAGGGGGACCATTGGTGGGGAATCATCGGGATGGCGGCCAGTGACAAGCGGGGTCCCCCAGGGCTCTGTCCTGGGGCTGATCCTGTTTAATCTTTTCATCAATGACATGGAAGCAGGGGTGACCAGTCTGCTGATCAAATTCGCAGACGACACTAAAACTGGAGCAGTGGCCACAACTGAGGAGCAGGTACTCCAGATCCAAAAGGATCTGGACAGACTATGGAAGTGGGCAGGAGACAACAGGATGGCGTTCAGTGTGGATAAGTGCAAGGTCTTGCACTTGGGGCAGAGGAATAGGTGTCATAAGTACAGGTTAGGGGACAAGTGGCTGGAGAGCAGCACTTGTGAAAGGGAACTCGGGAAGCTGGTTGACTGCAGGCTCAACACAAGCCAAGCCACATGGCATGGGGGTCAAGAGGGCGAACGCCACCCTTGGCTGCATAGCCAGAAGTGTGACTACTAGATCAAGAAAGGTGTTACTGCCACTCTATACAACTCCGGTGTGCCCACAACTGGAGTATTGTGCTGAGTTTTGGGCCCCTTGTTACAGGAAGGATATAGCCAGGTTAGAGTCAGTGCAGCGCAGGGCCACAAGGTTGGTGGCCCGTTTGCAGGGGAAGCCGTATGAGGTGAGACTGAGGGAACTGGGGCTTTTCAGACTTGGGAAGAGGGATCTGTTGGCAACATAGTTACAGGAGGGGTTGTCATATGTAGGTGGGTCAAGACCTGTTCTCCCCTGCAGAGGAGGGCAGCATGCGCTCCAATGGAGCAAAGCTCAGGGAACCCAGGTTCCATTTAGATGCTAGGAAGTATTTCCTGATGGTTAGGACCTCAGGGGTGTGGAATGGGCTTCCACAGGAGGTGATTGAGGTCCCATCGGTGCAGGTGTTCAAGGACAGGCTGGACACACTCATGGTGGACATGTGAGCGGAGCCGGCTGAAGGCAGGGTCAGACTAGATGGTGTGGGGGACCCTTCTGACTCACTGTTTCATGGCCGGTTTTCCAGTTTTCTGGTAGAAGGTCACTTTAAGAATTCTGTGCTTAACTTTATTTCAGCAGTATCACATTTGTATTCATCCTTGAATGTGACTCCCTCAGAGCAGTGGTTTTTCAGTCAAAGGTCTTTAAGGCAGACAACTGACAAACCCTAAATCAGTACCCTCCAAGAAGCACTTAGGGAAGTAGATGAAAACGGGGGCAAATCCGTGGCCACAAAAATCCTTAGGATGGACGTTAAATGCATCTACTGTTTAAATACATGTATTTGCATTCCAGCCACCTGGTGAATGCACTGAAAAAACGAAATGGACCCCCCCCCACCCCCGCAGCAACATTTCACCAAGATCCACTTAAGAGTGTGTCCCTTCTCCTAAAACACTTAACAGGCTTTTCTGGACAATAAAGCATTTACTTATATTTTAAAGAAACATGGGGTTTGCAGACATCTATACAAAGGGCAGAGGCAAGCATGCAAGAGCCATCAATCCAGTTCCTGCTTCTCACTACTGTTTCTATAGATGCAATCCCCTGCAGTGTAGCTGAAGGCATAATTACTTGTCAGCTGATAATTAACAATTCATTGCCAATTCATTGCCGTGAAAGGCTAATTTAAAACAAGCAGGGCAATTGATGCTACAGTGGATTTTTTGGGCCATGCCTTGCTGAGTTCACCACATGCAGTAGTAAAAAAGTTATCAGAAAAAACAGAGCCCTGGAGATGCTAACCATAATATGCAATTTGCAGACTGTGCTGTTGCAAGAAGCTACAACTCTTCGAAGAGAAGATTAAAATAAAGCAGCCTTAGCAGCCGATGATCACAACGGCCGTCTTTCTCCATCTTTCATGAGAAACTATCTACCATTGAGTGCATTGTATCTGGAAAACACTGTTGCCTTCATACCCCTTCCAACAAACCCACCTGACTGTAATTCAAAATAGTTTGATCCTGGCCTGATTTATGAAATGTTATATTCCTCTTTCAACATTAAGCATAGCCAAATGGCCTGTAGTCCAAGTTTTAAATTATGCATGGGGGTCCGATCAACCAGCTGAAGGTTTGGGTTTGCTTAAGATACTGGTGTAGTACCAGCAACCTGGCACGCAAGAAGGAATGAAAATCTTTTTTCTATACAGGGAGGGAGGGCTGTATATTCTCATTTCCACACAAAGCTTGTCTTGGTGGTTACTCACCAGAACCTACAAGGCAGGAAAAAATGGGCTACTTTGAAAGTCTTTGCCAGAGCAAACCAAGATTGTTAAATCAAACATTTCTCCTGCATTGCTGTGTCCTGAATGCACGGGGGGGGGGGGGGTTGGAGTTACCTTCACTCAATGATCAGGAAGTTGAAAGAACAAATGAAATAATGCTTACAATTGCCTTGCCTTCTCCCCTCCCGCACTTCAGTGACATCTATTTAATGCACCTTACAAGACTAGAATTTGCGATGAATTATTTCAAGGGAACTAAGTGGGGTTGCAATGGAATGTAGAGATAAATTTAAGGTCTGCTGTGGTCTTCCAAAAGCAGCTTCAACAAGGCACGTGCAATTCTGGAAGAAAACGTGGTGGCACACCTGAGAGTACATGGCACATGCACCAACATGTTCCCATTCAAGCATACTTGGCTTAATAGTCCTCATGTTAAGTAGTTGGTCCACGAGGCCAGATTTCGGGGCCAGGGAATGCCTACCTCTTCTTCCACCCCAGCCACCTTCGGGGGTTTTCCCCGGCCCCGTGTGGCAGTCCTCCCCACTTTCCATTTGGTAGCTGCTGCACTCAGCAGCTTGTCAGTCCTGCCCAAGGGTCGCCCTCCCCACCTCCCTCCGGGTGCATCTGCTGGTGGAAGTGTGACGATTTCTCAAAGGCTGGCCAATTGTGTGCAGCTGTGTTTCCCAACCAGGAGCACCTCGGAAGATGCTTCCAACTGGAAGCTGCCATGCTGCATGGATCTTGGCTTGATTTTATATAAAAACCAAGGGATGAGAGGGTGGTTGGTGCCGAGGAAAGCATCACAGCAGCTTTTGGTATGGGGTCCAAGCCATTCTCTGGAAGGACAGCTCAGTCAACCCCTTTCTCTCCCCACTCTTCCCCTTCTGCAAAGGAGGTTCCAGTCCCCGTTCCTTTGACCCTTCCCTCCACAGGAATGCAGATAAGAACATCTTTGAAACTGAGGGGCTTCCACGGAGGTTGGAAGAGGCTCAAGATGCCAGGGCGACAGTGTACAAGCAAAACCAGCTCCAAGTAGAGAGGGAGGAAAAGTTACAAAAAATGGGAGGCAGCTGGAATCACGTCAGGAAGAAGGGGAGGTAAGCAAAAACAATAACAGCACAATAATAAAGGCAGGGAAAAAAACAGAAGCAAAAGAATACAGAAGACATTTATTAAAAGTCAAAATAAAAAGAAATACAGACAGGCCATTGACTGCTTCCTACAATCCAAACAAGCAAATAACTAAACGCTACAGGTAAAGATACGTTTCATTATAAAATAGTTTTAATTTTTTTCCGTATTACATTTTAAGCGAAGAAATGGAATTTCTGGTGTTTTATAACCCTCCCACCTCCAACCCCAATACTGAACCTGTAATAGCTGGTTATCAAAATATACAATACATCTGTTTTGCCATAAAAACTTGGGTTCTGCCACCCCCTTGTGTCTTACAACAGGTATAAAAAAAATTATAAATATGTACACCTTTTTTTCTCATTACTCACATTTACATGCAAAAAACCCCACAGGAACAAAAGGAAAGAAGCCAGAGCCCCTTCTCCCCTGTTAACTTCCCCTGTTAACTTGTCTGTGTGCAACATGTCTTGGGGGGGGGGGGGAACACACACCAAAACACACAGCAATGACAGAAACCTTAATGGTTTGCTGGCAGACATGAGGCACTGAAAATGCCAGCCGTGGAGAGGCTGGGCTCCAAGAAGCCCCCAAGAGAGGACTAGCCAAGGTTTTGTTAGGGATTTAAAATGTTACTTGCTGGGTGCTGCGGATGGTCTCACCTAGCACACGGCTCACCCACCCCACAACTCAAGGAAGCATCCCAGAGAGTGTTTCCTGGTTTCCTTGGGAGTAGCACAGCAAACTATTAGGTGGGTAAGGCAAATGGTGCTCAGCGAGCAGCTGTGCAGGAAGTCGCCCTTCCCTTCGAGTGCCCCTCGCCATCGTGGTGGGGCAATTCTGAAAGTGAACTAGGCATGTATGGATTGGGGAGGGGGGGCCGAATTTCCCAATCCTCCAGAACCCACAAGCTTCTCTAAACCTCGTCCTTTAAGGGCAGGGAGATGCAGCTGATCTCTGACTGGCAGGCCACTGCTGGAACGTCAGTTTCGCTTCCCTCTTGTGCTAAGGGATCCAGGGAGCAAGGAGGCCAACGTGAGCTCGCAGGGCCACCCCGATCACACCAGCCTAACTCTCTCTAAAGGGGCTGCATGTCTGACTGCACACACACTTGAGCTGCAGGCATGGGACAAGCTGCTTCTGCACACAAGTGCTCGGGGCTGTGGCCGCAGGGCCTGCACAAGCGACTAGTCGCCCCCGTGCGCTCTTTATCCTGCACCAGAGCTAGAACCAGGGATTGTGTGAAGCAGTCTTTGACAGGCAGCCTCAGACCAAGCCAGGATTCCTTGCAGGTTTTTTGGGGAGGCACTGCATGGCCCAAGGAGGATGGTCATTACGGGGTTCCACCTTGGCTCGCACCAACAACTCAAACAGAACACTCACGCGAGACATCACACACTCCTCCAGCATAGATTGCATCCCCAGAATATTGGGGAGAAATTGGAAAAAAAAGTGTTAAGACTTTTCAGAAACCCTCAGTGACACAAGCAAGTCAGCAGCTCCTGCAAAAGAGCAGGGAACACATCACAGTGTATGTGATGACAGACAACATCACATACAATGAAAGAATAACTTTGGTCCACAATTTGCAGAAGTAACCCTGATATTAAGTCCAAGATTCTGGTTATCTTAAAGTCACAGGTGAATTAGAGGGGAATGTAAGGCAACGTTGGAATATAAGGAAGGCAGATCAGCAGGGAAAAGCTGGAGGCAGCAAAGAAACGGCATTTCAGATAATATTCAGACAAAAAGATAACTTGTAGTTCTTTAAATAATGTAGATAAGTTTAGATAATTAAAGACGACCATTTAAATTGGTTCTCTTCCTCCTTTTGAAGCAACTCATCTTTGCTAATTTTAAGTAATTCTTCAAAGTATAACAATTCTCAGCCATGACCTCTTCTTGATAAACTACGTTCCTGCAATAGTTTTCCAGCTTTCAAGCAAAAATATAAGAATACAAGATATAAGGGTAATAGAAGAACAAGTTTAGATATAGCTATACCATCTTATCTACATAGTTATGCTATTGCCTTTTGCACATGCACACACGTGTGTGCGAATGCACGCAAGAACTCCTTAAGAGTATTTGGTCAACTGGAAGTATTGCTTAACAGACTGCATGTAAAAAAAATTATAAAGGGGATTAAAACAATAAGCTGAAGCTATTCACTTGTACAAAGGATGAAATCAGGCGGGGAGGCATCAATGCATCTTAAAACCAATTCTGAAAGCATGAGCCCACAATAATCTGAACAAAGAATTGTCAAAATCTGACACTTCTGTACACATCTGCACTTAGGCTTTGATTTCAACAGTTTGGGACAACAGACAGGATGACAATCCGCCACCCACATCAATCTGAAGAGCTCAAAAGCACTACTGGCAAGTGTTTCAAACCACTTTCCACTGGGGCGGGGAGGGGGAGAGTGTCATGGATTAGGGAAGGCAAGATGGCCTGCACGCTACAGCATGTTTTGCATAAAGTTGTCCAGATTGCTTACTGAGAAGTGCCCCCTGCCCTGTGCAGCCCGAGCACCAGCAATTCTTGGTTCAACTTGCTCAATGATTTCTGTTTCTCCCACCCTCAGTTTGGGGTGGGCGGGGGACTTCTGAAGGCACCACAGGATATTAGATGCAAGGCTTCGGGGAAAGAAACACCTTCGAAAAAGGCATCTATATTTGGGAGACTTAATTAAAAGGAATCATAATGCTGAAGCAAACTGCACAGTCAGGGGGTCTCTTCCAAAGCTTGAAGGTAAAGGCATCACTGGGAAAAGTAACTTTTCTGAGATAGGAAGGATTGCTTGTTTATAAGGGTGGGGAAAGAAGGTGAGGGGGACGCCCAGCAAGGCTTCCAACCAAGAATGAAAACTTTTTTAAGTTTATGTTTTTTTTCTCCTGGTCAAAGATTATCACCCACTCACTGCAAGAAAATATTATAGAAATGTGAATTAAGGTTTAATTTTTTTAAAAAACCAGTAAATTGTTTTTCCTCCTTAAAAAAATAAATCTGTTTTCTTCTAAGGTCACTTCAGCTGTGTTCTCTCTTTTTTAAAGTGGCTTCTTTTCTGTTTCTGGAATGATGGAAGTTGTCCCACCCCCACTTCGGTCGTCCAGCCCTCGAAAGAAGATGCAAGGCGAGCCGGGTAAGGGCGATGGTGGTTCGCTTTTCAGCCAGGTCCGTTCTGCGGCGTGCGCTGCCCAGCACTTAAATGGTGGACTTGGAGAAGGACACGCGCAGGTGGTGGTTCTCACCAAGGTCGTGGTTATGGAGGTCGATGAGCGACTGGATGGCTTCTTCCACAGACCCCATCTGGATGAGAGCCATCTTGCGGTCTCGCCTGCCGAAGAGAACAGCTAGCTGGAGGCACACGCGCGGCAGCCGTTCTCTGGCTTTGCGAACCAAGCCAGAGACCAGGGGGCAGCAGCTGCCGATTACCTGAGACAGAAGGGCTTTTGGAAGCCTTACTTCGACGTGTCACCACACAAGTCAGGCCGACACTATTTTTAGCCCTATTCTGTGTGGTGCAAAATTACTCTCTGGAGGGATCGCTTTATGAAGCAAATGCAGCCCCGAGACCCCACAATCACGAGGACGCCACAGACCAGACTTGAGAGCTTAATTTAGCAGCTGCTCACCCGTGATGCATTTGCCCATGACTAGGGGCTGCAGGCACTGAATTCACACCGAGAACAGAGCCCCACCGCTCCCGGGCGGAGGCTTAAATCTGTGCTCACGGCAGGAAAGCTCAATCGCCTGGGATGTAGAAAGCTGGATGCTGCTGTACTTTCAAACAGCCCTTCCTGAGCACCGAGACCCCAGCTCCTAAGGACAGCAGCTCCCCCGAGCAAGGGAACTGCCGGGCCAAGCCTTCTGTCATTTCGCAGACCTGAAGCACCATCAACTGCACACCCCCCCCCCCCGCGCAGACTTACTGGAAGAATTTGAAGCCTTTCACTATCCCACCGTTGCTTGAGAACAGCAGCTTGAGGTCATCTTCGATTATTGAAGGCCTGCAGGGGAAAGGAGGAGGGGCTGAGTGCTGCCAGCAGAGGCAAGGCATCCCGGCGATTCCTGCTTCTGCCCCCACCTCGCAACGCCCCCCTCTCAGGCGCTTTTCTGGTGCTTGGAACCTGCCCCTCACTTTCAACTCCCGTGGTGGGGGGATGCCTGTGCTGCCCAATGCTCTTGTGATTCCTCGCATCTGCAGCCTCCCTTGCCATCAGCTCTTCAGGATGAAGGGAAAACGCCATGCCCACAGCCGTGGAAGGGTGAGTCAGGGCCGTTCCAACAGCACGGCTGCAGAAGCCAGCAGAGAGAAGGCCGCGCTTTCAACCACCACCCATCTGGGCAAGGAACCTCATCTGCTGCACCCCAAGAACGCTCAAGTCATCCGGAGAGTGTGAGCCCAAGCTCCAGGTTAGGGAAGGATGGGCTGGTAGAGCTGGGTCTTTCCTGGCCATGTGATGAAGTGCCCAGGATGCATGCTGCCAGGAGCCATGGGGAAGGGCATTTTGGGGCTTCTGCCTGGGCTCTAACTAGGCACTACATCTGCATGTGGACAAAGAAGGGGGTCACAGCAGGGCTGCGGTGGCCCTTTGGGCCAGATAAAACAGTGGCTCTGAGGCCTGGAGAAAGGCCAGGCTGCAGAGCGAGTTGCTCAAGTACCGGGACACAATAACAGTGCTTCCACTACTGGATCTTCCCAGACGCCCCCACAGGGACTGCCGGATTCAGGCTGCTTACGGAATGTTGGAAAGATGAAGGGTGGCAGAAGGCGGAAAGATATTCTGGAAGTTCTTGGAGCCTGGCTTCTTGAAGCGATGGAGAGGAGAATTGCTGTAATCCTTGGTCAGGCCTTGGTCTTCCTGGCCTTCGCGAGGCAGCTGCACTGTCTGGTGTTTGGACAGAGTAATGCGGATGGGCTTCCCATGCAGCTTCTGGCCGTTTAGGTGGCTCATGGCTGCCAAGAGGAGGAAAAACGAATTGGTTCGGGTTGCAGGCACACACTCAGGGCGGCGCTTCCGAGCACCTCCAGGCACAAGGGTCCCACATAGCTACTGCTTCCAACACCAGCCCTCCCAGAAGAGGGCTCCACTGGTGAGCCCCTGAGCAGGGCATGAAGCGGCGTCTTTGTGACGACTTCCGGCACAAAAGCAGACTCCAAAGTCTTTAGCGCACCGGAAGCCAGGCGCACTATGAAACTATGTGATTTGTGGGAGGGGTCGTTCTGCACCTAAGGGAGTGCCAGCATTCACTCTGGGGCGAGTGCGGCACTGTCCTAACTCTTGCAGTCCCTCCATGGGGCTTTTGTGAAGAACAGGGAGACTGGTGCTCGCTTACCCAGCTGGGCCTGATTCCCGTCCGCCATTTGGACCAGGGCATTCTCCTTCTTATTGAACAGGATCTTCACTCTTTGCACATCACCGTATACTCCTTGGTGGGCGCAAGGGAAGGAGGGAAAAAGCAAATCTTCAGAAACAAACCCCGTCATCTCTACCCAAACTCATTCCAGAAAACACCCGAACCCCGGATTGCTCACTCCACTTAAGCTGTTTTTATTCAGCTCAGGATAAAATTCTGATCAGCAACAGAGTAAGTGGAACAATCCTTAGGATGATTAAAAAAAAACCACACCACTGGGCTCAGTCCATGAAAATGCCAGGTGCCACCAGCGGAACAGAGATGGACCACTTCACATTCCCTCTCTTCCTGACCTTCCCAACAGGCATGCAAGGCAACCAAAAACATGCACAGTGATGTACAAGAAAACAAAGCACCAAACTCAAGGGGCAGGTGACACAAGTACAGCACTCAACCGAACCACAACTCCCCACCCGCCACAGCCACACTTGCCTTCCCCAAAGTAAAACCTCAAAATGAAAAAAAGGTAATAAAAAGTGCGAATGATAACGTACCGAAAAGAATAAAGAGGCATTGGGGTGTAACTCTCTTTAGAGGACAGCAGAGCAAGGCAGCGGAGGGACAGGGAAGAGGTAAGGAATCGGAGGGGAGAGCGAAGGTTGCGCAAATCGTCGACAACGGAGGAAAGGTAGAGTCCCCGCAGGAAATGGCGAAATTGGTTGATGGATGATGAAGTTTTCAAGATGGTTAATATTGAAGGACAAGTTGGTTTCCGAAGAGCAGGAAGGTTTGGTTTTTTTTGTTTTGTTTTGTTTTGAGGGGGGCATTTATATATGTGTATATATATTTGTTTCAAGCAACAACAGGAAGCAGAAGTACCGTGCAGTCAGTTGGCAAAGAAATTCCGGATCAGGGAGAAGGGAGAAAAAAAAATATTGAGGGATGGGGTGGAGAGAAAAGAAAAAAGTAGCAAAAAACACAGGTCAGTAAATACATAAAAGAAATATGTAGTGTTCCATCAGTAAAGATTTATAGATTTCTAAAACGTACAACACTTTGTTTTACAGAAAAAACTAGTTAATAGGTTTTTTTTTAACCTAGTGGAACACAACAATAAAAGAGGAGCACTTTACTTAAGTAAGGTATATCTATGAGAGAGAGGCAGCATTGCAACTGAGTGACTTCAAGGCACAAAGGTCCAAATTCTGACCGTGTGAACACCGAGAGATCGAGGCAGACCCTCTGCAGCTGCAAGGGGAAAACTTGGGAAGGGCTTAAGGCAGCATCCAGGTCTCAAGCATCTCGCTTGCCCCACCCTGAAAAGCTCTTCAGACAAATGATGCCTGGGAGGAAGTGGCTGTGGGCACCAGGCTGGAAGTGCTCAAGTTCTCAGGTGGCATTTCAGGCGCTCCCTCCCAAATCGGAGGGCTGCACCGAGAGTCTCTCCAGGAGGGACTCTGACACACTTAAGCCAGCCTTAAACTGGCTTCTATGGAGTGGCAGGAATTTCGCAGGAGGAAAGTGGGGCTGCAAACATGTGGGCTGGCTTCCCCAAACCCACTTTGTCCTGTCTCTTGGACACACCCCACTTCCATCTGGACAGGACTGGATCCCCCATGACCCAGCTGGGACACTGCTAATGCAGGGTGGGAAGCTGGGCCTGTTGCTTCCCCTGGTGCAGCAAAAGCCATGTCTCCAATGCCAAGTGCTCCTTCCAGCTCAGCAGGCCCTCCGTGAAGCAAGTGGAGGCCGCAGCAAGAATGGGTTCCTCGGGGGTTTTTCTGGGGACCCACCAAGCTGGAACAGTCTCAGGTCCACTGTGAGCATCAACTGAGTGCCTGCTTCTGACTCTGTGGGTGCCCGTAGACTGGAGAAAGGGGACTGGGGCACTCCCTCAATCGGACTGCTGGCCACACAGGCTGAGGGAGGCAGCAATCTGTCAGCAAACCCAGGCTGGGAAACGCTGCCCTCGGAGCTCAAGAGCACCCACTAGAAAGTCACCTCTCTGACCTTACTTGCATTGTGGGTTGCTGGTGCCCTCTTTTTTGCATTGAGAAGGAAGAACTGAGTTCCCTACAAGGATGGCAGGGTCGCACACCCCCTAGCCAGGGTCCCAGTCCATCTCACACGCTCTGTGACGCAGGCCATCTGGCACTAGCTGTGAAAGGGACTGCCGGGGCCGTTACAGCAGCTACTCCAAATTCCACAGGCCCTGTTGGTTCAATCTGGCCCCGAAGGCAAGGACACGCAGACCCTGGCAACAGGGCTTTTCCCTCCGCTGCTGACATGGAAGCTGTATAGCCCCACTGCAAACACCAGCAAGACGTGGAAAAGCCCACTAGACTAGGTACCTTGGCTGCCACTGTTCACTCAAGCTGCCCTTTCAGGGCTGGGTGCTGGGGAGCAGTCCCTCTGGAGAATACTGCCTCTTTAACTGCATTGCACAGATTAAGTCTCTATAACACTGATTATACAAGCAATGGAAAATTATAAGTTGGAGTCGTTAGTTCAGCTTCACTACAGAATATCACGGTTTCTAGCCCAAAGGAGAAGCTGGATGGATGAGCAAGTAAAAAAACAAAACCACACACGTACATAAATGAGGCATGAAATCGGTTGCTCAGCAATCCTCACCAGGCACCAACCATGAGGCAGGAAGGACCCAATTCTGGCAGGTACGGCTCTGGTGCACAAGCAGCAGTGGGGAGTTTAGCACACTCTCCATTTGGCACCTGTCAATCATGCCCTCCTTTGAGCCTGGAGGGGCTGAATTTAAGGAGGCAGGCCAAGTGGTCCTTCTCCTCTTAACTGCCTTCTCCCCTCCTGCCACCAACTCTTTTCTCCAAAAGCCATTCTGATGAAGAAAACAGTGTGCACGCCCCAAAATAGGCACGGCCAGTTTGGGCCCATCTTGTCCTGCTGCACTCAAGCCATTATGAGTGGAGCATGGAAGCAGAGAATCCTCCCAGAGTTCTGCTGACCAGGAAAGGGGCCGAATCTACTCAGTACCTTTTGGCGAGTGTGGTACTGAATGTATGTATTCTGTAAACTGCCTGGAAAGTCATGTTTCTGATTAACAGAGGCTAGAAACTGGAATCTTGCTGAGGTCTTTATTTGGAAAGAGGCTTGACAAAACCACTCACAGTGGTTGCCAGGATCCTAACCACCCATTATACTGAAGACCACATGGGAGCATGTGAGCATTGCTGGCAGACCTCATGTTCTGAAGAGAACAGTTATAGTGGACAGAAAAAGGAAGAGCAAAACAGATTAGTTGATTTCCTATTAAGCTTAAAATTGATAGCAATTCTCTCATCCATGCCTCTGCTTTGGAGCTTCTGATACAACTCCTGTAGAAATTCACCTTGTTTCAGGCACAAGAGTGCAAGCCGTCTACACAACCCATGGTAGAGAGAAGCCCAAATGCAATTTGCACTTTGCATTATGGAAGCAGAGTTACACAGAAACCCAGTCCAAAGGCAACATGGGTCTCTTGAATTGCACCCTTGATACAGAAGATACCAGGCTTCAATTTTTAACATGCCCCAAATGTTTCAATTCATAAAGTGGAGAACAAGGTTAAATAGGATTGAAAATGTAAAATTATTCAGGAGTCAAAGAGCAGGAATAGGCACACAACAACTTCAAAGGACTTTGGCAAAGGGGAATGCATCAAGGCATGGAAAAGGAAATATATATCTGCAAAAGGTAAAATGAGGCTTAAGCGGGCAGGGGAGGAGAGGGCGGAGACGCCCCATGAAGGGGAACGGAACCAACTCTGTCAACTCCAACTGAAGTGCTTACAAGTTACGGCATGCCAAAGGAGAAACTATGGGATTTCTGCCATTGTGAAGACAACCCAAGTAGAGGCAAAACTGTAGCAAGTGAAAGTGAGGTGGGAGAGTTCACAACGAAGACTTTTTGGAATTGCGCTTTGGCGAATGAGAGCAGACCTTTAACACCTTTGGCTTACACCCAAGGAGGAGAAACAGGTACAGGCCTTTCAGCCATGGCCCTTATGAGTTATCTTAGGCTGCCGGACTTTCTCATTTTCGACACTCCCTTTCAGAAAGAGGAAAGGTTCCGCATTGTGATGCGCCAGCACAAGCGTCTTTTGAGAAGCGGTTCAGAAAGAAGTGAGATTGGAAAGTAACTAGAAGAAAGCAAAAAATACGAGATAGGCTGGACAGAAGAGATTATAACAAGGCTTCCACTAACCTCCGGGTTCAAATTGCTAACCAGCAGAACGGAGTTCCCTGCCCCGGTAAGGCCAGGAATACCCATCCGTCCTGCGGCAGCTGCGGCAGCGGCTGCGGATGGAATAGCCAAAGGAGCAAGGGCTCCGTGTACATTTGGAACTGAGAGGCCTGGAAAAATTAAAGCATATTAACCAGTGCGGAAGACTGCAGCACTTTTTCTGCTACAGTGTGGGACAGAGGTAAGGCGCTCTGGCCCATGTGTCTCTTGGAGCACTCCTGTGCCCCTTCCACCCTCACGCAAGCACTCAGTGACTGTATGGGTGGATTGTTAATGGGCCGACGTCTCTCCAAGTCTGGCATTGCTTGCAACTTTGCTCTCGACCTCTGATGGGCACGATGGACGTAGGGGATGCATTTTGCTCTCCTTGGGTGCTGGGCAGACCAGACATCTGGTTTTAACCAAGTTCTGCAGAACTTTGACACGTTTATTAAAGCAAATTCACCATGAGGAGAAGCAGGCAAGGGGAAGACACACAAAGCGGTGCATTTGCCAGATATTTCCACCAATGCATGCCAGAAGTGCCTCACTGTTTTATCATGCACAACATATCAAAACACAATTGCATACATTCCAGTCATTTGCAAGGGGTACCCATCCCCCAGCTCAGGTATCCAGGCACTGGGCTCGTGTTGAGGCCCTTTTGCTGCTATTGGTTGCTGCATAGCCATTAGAAACACGCCAACCGCTTTTTTCTCTTGTACATCACCCACACTGGGAGATACTGTGCACCAGGGCAACCAATTTGCGTGTTTCTATGGCATACAGAAAAGGAAGGAATATACTGATGCTTCCAGCAGGATTACTCTATGGGCAAACACTTCTGCACACCCTAGAAATGAAAGAATTTCATCCACATATGCTCCAAGGCAGCCTTCCCCAACCAGGTGCTTTTCAGCTTGGTCGTCCACCATCTCCAGCAAAGAGTCCAACCGAGCCTAAAAGCTACCAGGGTTGGCAAAAGCTACCACTGGAGACATCCTCACCAAATGCTGGAGTTGTGCTAGAATTGCTAAAGGGGCAGTAATTTAGGATTATTAAGCAGCAGGACCTCTTATTCCTTTCTCCCCGGCTTCAAAGGCTTTCGCCAAAGCAGAGTTTCTCCCCAGGCAGAATTCGATGCTGCTGCGACCCGGCCACAAAACCGAGCTCTTTTAGGAAGTGGCATTATCAACATAAAGAGATGTCAGAAGGAAAGCCTTACAACTAGTCCAAGCTGGGCTTCTTTTAACAAGGGCTCTTAGTACCTAGTACAAAACCTCATTAGGGGAAGAAATGCCGGGCAGTAAGGACTGAGCAAGATCATTGATTTGTTCAGTTTTTGTTGAGTGGGGAGAAAGGGGAGGCACAAGAGAGGGGCCCGGGGAAGGAAAGGGATCCATTTTCAAGCTGTGCTGCCTTCCAAGAATAGTCTCACCCTAACAACTAAAAACAAATTTGTTCAGAACTGCTTGGTTTAGGGGAAAATAGGGTATTTAAGAAGGGCAGAATGGGAGGAACTGCCAACAGGACATCTCAGCCCTCTGGCCCAAAATCACTGGTGTTGCTGTGAATAAAGTGCAAACTAGAAATACAACCAGCTCTGAGGGCAAGAAGGAGAGTTGTAACTATAATCTCACCCAGGGGGGCTTTGGGTCTATCAAAAGCTCATTTTGGAAGTCAAGAAGAATTCATACAGCAACTTGACATGGGCGGACAAGACCTTCGTATGACTTGGGTCCTCAGGCCCGTCTGGAACAGGTTCTGGAATTATGCTCCACGGTTTCTTAAATTCTACCCCTTCCCGGGTCCTCCAGTCTGTAGAACCAACCAAACGGTGAGGGAGGGGAGGGAGAGCAGGCCAACATCGGTACAACAAAACCATGAACTATGACAGGGAAGGCAGCTGAGATTTGAAGAAACAGTACCTGCAGCTTGAGGAATGGCAAAAGCAGGAGGGAAGCCAGCCCCTGCGTAAGGCGAGGCAGAAATAATCCCTGGAGCACCTACAGAGAGAGCAACGAGTGGTCATGCAGTTCATGAGGGGATTCACTGTCTGCAATAATTCATCTTTCTTACCTAGGGCTCAAATTTCTAACAAACTCAGTGGATGCTTGACTGAGTTTTAACCACACCTGTTTCCTCCCTGCTAAGCCCCAAGAAACTCTCCCAAGTTCAGGGTTCCAGAGCAGGAGACCAAACGCCTTTGGAAGGCGACAGCTCCACTCATCATGACTGGTTACGCAGGTGAGGGGTGGGGGGTCATCAGCTGCTCATTCCAGAGCGGAGTTTAACATCTTGCTCACAGGACTGGCTCTCTCTCTATCCCCAGGGAGCTGGCAGGCAGGGCGTGATGCCCTCAGCCTGCTCCGGGTGTCCCTTCCCACCCCGATTTGGCATTCAGAGTCTGAGCGCCTCAGACCCTGGAGGCCCCTGCAACCACGACGAGAGCCCTGGACAGACCTTCCTGGGTTTGTCTACTCTCCCCTCTAAAGCCAAGGAGGGCTGAACTGCATTTCGCAGAAGCTGTCAGGGATGCATTCCCAGGGCAGACAGAGGCTCCATCAGAAGTCTTCAATGCTTCTTCTGTCACCATGTGCCTCTTCTAAAGTGCCCACGGCAGCACTTGCTGCTGACAAGCAGGGCAAGCTCTCCAGAACATGTCACTTGGACATCAACTGGGCTCCAGCGTCCCCTAGCCAACTTGCGGCACATGCTCACCAAAAGCAGCAGCCATGGTCTGGTCAAGAGAGGGCTGACTGTCTCCAGAGGGCAGGTCGGGCCGAGTATAGTCTCTGCTCTTGTCGTTGTTGTATTTCACGTTGAGACTTGTAAGCTTGGAAAAGTCAATGCGGAGTGTGCAGCAGGCGTTGTAGATGTTCTGCCCGTCAAGAGACTGCGGGGAAGCCAGAGCAGAGGACTTGTTGCATTCGAGCCAACAATGGCACCTTATTAATTCTAGACACTCCAGACGTGTTCAGTGCTCAGATGTGGGAGTGCCATTTTAAAGGACTTATCCAGGGAGTGGCTGGCAAGGACTCATCAGGCCAGGGGAGTGTCATGTTCTTCTGTCTCTATTAAACAGGCGCCATACTCATGCAAGTCTGAAAAATGGGGTTCCAGCAGGCCCCCACCACCAAAGAGGCTGCCTCCCCATAAGGCATCCTGGGAGGTGTCAGGAGCATGAAAGGGGCAAAAGGACTCCCTCTTCCTGCCCCACATCAAGGTCTTTCTTTGTTGTCTTATACAGAACTGGGGGAGGGCTATTTTGAAGAGTGGGTAGGGTAAATATGCCTGCCTGCCTTCCAAAACATGCCTGCATAGTGAAGGGCAGGGACGTTTAACCTAACAGCATGCACCCCCCACCCCTCGGTAATTACTAAGAGTTGGCCATTTTTGTTTCCAACTGGCATCTTAGTGTTCTCTGTTTCAACCACAGTGCTACTTCTTTTAAGACTGGCACCGACTCCCAAGTTTCTTAAGCTCAGAGCTTCTCTGAGGAGACAAAACCGTGTCCCAGGCAATGTTTGCTACCCCCGCATACAGATTTACAAAGTTGCTTCTTGTGACACTTCCACTGGGCTCTGAAGGGACGATGGGAACTCACCAGCTTGGCATGCTGGGCGCTCATAGGGTCTGCATACTGCAGGAGTGCCTGGAACTGGTTGTTCTTGGTGAAGGTGATTATTTTCAGCACCGTGCCAAACTTGGAGAAAATCTGTACACACAGGACAAGTTGGGGAAATCATACGAGGCTGTTTCAGAAGCACTGCTCCCTTGCGGCATTTCCTGCCATGCAGAGGAAAGGGAAGGAGTCCCATTCACACTGCGGAGAAAAAACACACCAACCTGCGATTCCTCTCAGAGGTGGCCTGCTAATGCTGCAGCTGCTGACACAGAATCCTGCACTTTGCCCAAGACACGCCCCATAGACTGCTTCCCTTGCAATCTGCAGGGCGCTGTTCCACGCCAGCTCGGGCTGCTCTAGATGGCGCCAGACGCAAGAGAAGAACCCCAACTGCTTGGTGGGAAGAGTCCCACCCCATCGTGTCCTCCGGTGGGTTGTGGACTGAGTGGCTGCAGCCTGCCCTCAGCTGCCCAGAGCCCCCAGGTCTGGAGCAAATGCAGAGAGCCAGGCGCTTCGCGGGCAGAGGTTTTTGGGAACTCAGAAGCATTTCCTGCAGGCAAGCTGGGCTCGAGAAACAGAAGAGCAGGTGAAGCCCTGCATGGAAGCCAAGCATAGGCAGCTGACCTGGGAGCGGACTCTGGCATACCGAGTCTGGATGAGTGCCTGCGGAGTGGCAAAGTCCTCCTTTGTAAGAGGAGTTAATGTGTCTCAGAGGTTAATATGCTCACCTAGGATGGAACCTGTGATCATGTGTTTTGGCTTGTCTTCACCACAAGCAAGTGACAGCGGCCAGCTTTAAGGGTGCCCCTCGCCCTCCCACACAGACATAATTCCTTGCCTTGATAAGGACATGAATTATGCCTACCTAGAAAGCAGAGAACAGCTCTGGAGCATTTAGCAGCAATGCTGCTTAGGGACTGGTACCTATGCACCAAGCAGCGACAGCAACCAAGTTTAAAGTGGGCAGACAAAGCCCCAGTAGGTCAAGGTCCTCCCATCCTTGGCCTGAACCCACTCAGCCCACGAGAGAGTTTACCAGAGCACAGCAGTGCAGAACTCTTCCGGCCCAAGCCCTGAACTGCCTTCCCCAGCAGCTCTCAGGGCTGCATTCCAGTGGAAAGTGGAACCAAAAGGGCAATGGGTGTGGCTAGCATACGATGGTTGGAGAGTGCGCAGAGACTGCATCCATGAGCCACAGGAGAGCTCAGATCCCCAGAACTGCAGCGAGAGGCAGTGTCCACCCTCACGGTGAGGAGACAAGGAACGGGTGTTTCAGGGGGTGGCGATGAAGCTGGTGAGGCCAGGATCTGAGCGATGCTGATCCCTCTGCAACCTCCTGCCTCGCTCCCCAAGATGCTCCAGCTAAGAGGCAAAATGCCCACTGATCTGGCAGCAAATGTAGCCGAAAGCACAGGGCAGGGAGATGGGGGCGTGTGAATCAACTTTGCACTGGGTGCTCATATGCCCCCCATTTTTTGAAGTTTACACCCATCCCTGTAGGATTAAAATCCAGAGCACCCACTGTTAGTAACCAGCCCTATGTAGGGGGATGTTGGACCTTTTGGAACAAGCACTGCAGGAGTGCTAAAAAAACAGTAACTGCTCAGTGGCTGGAGAAAGGCAAACAAAGCCAGGGGTCAACAGTGTGGCCTTCCGAGGCTCCAAGAGGACTGCGCTGGCCCTCAGACCCGATGCTTTCCACCCCAATATCATGGCTGGTGTGCGGGCCTGCCAGGGGAGTCCTAAGGCCGAGCTGTGAAACCCAACAGATGCCTCTGAGACAGGGATTGCAATGCTGCAGTCCCAGGGCTGACGGTCCAGCCTATTCCACAGAGCTGCAGCGAAAAGAAGAGGGCGTGTCACCCGCCTGGAAGAGGAAGGGGAAGACGGCCTGAGGCGCAGAGGGTGCTGTCCGGACACAGCAGCCTCCCCCAGGGACGTGCTGCCTGCTGCAGCCAGCGCTGCCACGGGGCGGGTGCTGGACCGTGCGGAAGGCCACCCTCACCTGATGCAGGACGTCAAGGGTCACAGGATAGAAGAGGTTCTCCACAATGATCCTCAGGACTGGGCTCTGACCGGCCATGGCCATGCCGGCATCCACTGCGGCGGCGGAGGCAGAGAGCGCCAGGTTCCCAGACTGGACAGAGTTCACTGCTTGCAGGGCTGCCTGGGCGCGCTGCGGAGCCAAAACGTTTCCGTGCATCAGGCAGGCGGGCAAGCACACTACCCTACTGTCCTTCTGCACCAACCCCGTTGAATACTGAGAGCCAGCTGTGCCCGTGGCAAACGCAGACCAGGCAGTACTCATGCAAGCTGCTCTCCACCCCAGACTTCCACTTGCTGAAGGGGAATGACCGCAGCCTAAGTTCCAGGACCACTGCCGGGGCAATGTGGGGGCTGAATGCTTTGCAGCAAGTGGCAGGGTGCGATGCAGGGGTCAGGGCTTTGCTATCAGGGCTTGGCATGGTCTCCCCCAGACCCACCACCAGGCCCAAAGCCGACGCTGTCAAGTTCCTTCCTGTGCAAAACCAAGCCACGGGACAGGGGTGAGAACAGAGTGCCTGGGGATGCGGCAAAGCTGGACTCACGGCCTGGTTTGGAGAGTTGTCTGTCTTCAGCTCTTTATGGTTGGAGAACTGGATGTAGATGGGCTGGCTCCGGAGGACAGGAGTGATTGTGGTGTAGTAGCTCACCATGGTGTTAGCGGCTTCCTCCGTGTTCATTTCGATGAAAGCCTGAAAGGACGTTGCAAAAAGAGCAACGCCTGTGTATTACAACGCACAAGCGCGAGTGTGCCTACCCTGAATGTCGCTGCTGAACCTATGAGCGAGCCGTCTGCACACATGGCCCCTTGCATCCCCAACGAGAACTGTGACCGCACTTTGGCCTGCCTGAAGAAACAGGTTAAGGCACTTGGCAGGGAAGAATGCAGGTATTACGTGCCATGACTGCCCTGTGACTTCAGGAGAATTTAAATACTGCAAATGGGAAGCTGCTGACATGAACAGAAAGCCACTTCAAGCCAATTGCAGGCTTGGTAAGTCACTGGCCTGATTTTCTTACATTCAAGCTCAACTTCTCCCCACGAATTCCACCAGGTTCCCTAAAATACGCCGAAGTCTTTTTTGCAGGCAGGGCATTGGTCCAGTGCCAGCCACAGCAGACAGGCCGACTTGGCCATGGGAACAGCCCAGAGGGACGTGGGAGTGGCTCGGTGGCTGTGCTCCTCCTCCACCTTTACCACCCGAGAAAAACGATGTGGCTGCATCCTCAATTGTGCCCGAGCCGGTTCGCGCCTCTCGCCCACGGAGGAGGAGCCCAGCTAGGCCGGCTCCCCGGTCACAGCCTCAGCCACAAAGCCAGCTTGTCTTCTCCTGGGCGCTCCCCAGCTGGGGGACGTCTGCAAGGAGCAAAGCACACATCCCAACTGAGGCACTGGCTAGAGGAATGTCAGCCCGAGCTTCATCTCGGGGTGTCCTGCTGGGGCCTCTTCCCAACCCTCCTGGCCTTGAACCTGGAACTGCATGTATGCTAAAACAACGCCTGGCCGCTTCAGAATCCGGAATGAAGCCAGACTCATGTGCTGCAGATACTATTGCTCCAGACTGCCCGACTCAGAAACAGCAGGATATGCGAGTGCGGCTCCTGCACACGAGGGCCAACCCTGGTGTCGTGATTTTTCAGCTCTGACCTCAATTTCCTCTGTGCCCTCGGCGTTCTCAGCTGCTGCCTTCGGACCCACGCACGCTGCAGCACCTCCACATTTGAACTGCCCTCTTCTTCTACAGCCATTAAAACAAATGTGCCTCCCTGCCCCCCGATGCCCCATTGTCCACCGCCCCACTCTGGATAGTTCCCAGGGTCAATCAACATGCCGAGTGCCGCTGCCGAAGCACCAGTAATATCATATTGAGGCTTCTCAAGGCTTCTCCGGTTGGCAACTATGACTCCAGGGAGGCTTTTCAAGCATGGAAGGGGGCGGGGGTTGTATGATGGCTATAATTCCATTATTGAGCTCGTGCATGGGAGAAGGCAGCATTTCTTGGAATGGTTGGACATGTCCTTTACAAGCTGCTGCAACCTTGTTTTTAAGTGGCATTGTGTTTTGTTCTTATGTAGGCTGCCTTGTGTGGGTGAAGCCCACACAAATAGATACATGCTGTTTGAGTTGAAGGCTGAAGTTAAAGCTTTACAGAAGCTATACAATGCCAACATCTTTCCCCAGCCCGGTGTCTTGCTAGATAGGTTGCCTCATGATGTTTGTCACCCACAAGAGATCAGGAGTGGCCATCCAACACATCTGGAGGGAACCAGTTCAGGGAAATCTGGATGATGACAGAGCAACAGTTGTTAAGTTACAGGCTCACATACCTGATTCTTTCCTTTTAACATGAGCAAGTTTGTGACCTTGCCAAATGGTAGCCCCAAGGATATAACTTCAGCTTCTGTAACATCACTTGGCAGTTTGCGGATGTGGATTACTCGGGATGGAACTCCTGCACTTCTGCTGTCACCTTTGAATTTCTTGCTGTCATTCCCATTGGCTGGAATAAGATGAGGAAGGAATGGTTTATATTTCTGGCCCGGTTTAGCCAGCCAACCTTGAACGTGAGTTGCGTAACTTGAGCTGCGTACCCACTTCACCGCTTCTGCTGCAAGCATATAAACAGCCATTTCCATTCGGACTGTTTTGTGATCCAATTCTATCCCTCCATCAACCACCACTTAGACCTCTTGGTATGAGGTACCACACCACCTCTGCTAGCACCTTAATAGGGTCAACAGCTCGCAAATGCAGAGTTTAGCACACGCAAGAGTGATTCATGAAGGGGTGGCAGGTACTGTAGGTTGCAGTTGCTATGCAGCGCTACAGGTGGCAACTGGAACGGGCGGAAGAGCCACCCACCCGTACTTGTACCAGCGGCAGAGGCATCGAATATGCACAGAGCTCCCACAAAGGAAGTCCAGGCGTTCTGCCCCTGTTGCCAGAGACCCACTTTCTTCAGGGGCCCAGTTCTAGCCATGGCAATGTGTGGCCGGCCAAGGCAAAACAACTGGTACAGGTAAGGGAGACTTTAGGAAGGCGACAGGCAGCCGGAGAACATGCTGCCAGATGGGTTTTCGTTATGCGCCATTGAGCCAGCTCTGACTTATGGAAGAATGCCCTCCAAAATGCTTCTGCATGACAGCCCCGCTCAGCTCATCCAAGTTCAAGGTTGTGGCTTCCTTTCTGGAGTCAACCCAGCTCTGATTTCATCTCCTTTTCCCCCTCCTGCCTTTGACTTTCCCCAGCATGCTGGTCTTCTCATGAGCAGTCCAAAGTAAATTTCAGCAGCTTCATAGTGGTTCTACATTAACTTCTTTAACCCCTCCACTACCAAACAGGACTACTTCTTTTCCTTCCAAATGCAGCTGAGAAGGGGGCTGGCAGCACATGCTGCATCTCAGCAATATTCCCGTCCAAAGAATTTTAGATGTCTGCAATTTGGTTAAAAGTTCTTCCCCAAGTTGACAGCTACCATGTTCGGGTTTGTGGAGAAGCAGTTTTTTTGGGGTTAGCTGGCAGGCCACAACAACATGAAGCCTGCCTGAAACCACATTCTTATGGAACACTGCCTTTCCCT
This sequence comes from Varanus salvator macromaculatus, assembly GCA_023646645.1. NCBI lineage: Eukaryota > Metazoa > Chordata > Lepidosauria > Squamata > Varanidae > Varanus > Varanus salvator. The sequence continues at coordinate 5,483,986 of JAIXND010000802.1, read as the reverse complement.
CTGCTGCAATGTCCCTCCGTGTGGTTCTTCTAAATAGGATGGAGCTTTTACTATGCCAGCCCAGGCCAGTGCCAGGAATGAACCCCGTGAGCTGCACAACGCACTGCCACGATGGCATGAAACCAGGAAGATGGCATTTTAAGGCACTGTTTGGTCCACCCATGTGCGACCTTTCACAGGCTTCTCAGAAGCGCCCTGGGAGTGCCACACAGGGCTTCTGGGCGACATTCTGCCACACTACATTAACTAACAGCTCACCACAAACAACTAAGCGTTCAAATTCACAGGGCCACCCTGGCCCAAAGGCTAAGACAATGGAGACAAGATAATGGTGCAAGATAATGGATTTTTTCTTTTTTTTTAAATGACTCTCCTGTTGTTTACTAGCCAAGTGGCAAATGCCAGTCCAACAGGTCTTCCAGCAGACATTCAAATACTGCAGCCATTACACTCAAGAGGGGGCTTTAAGTCAATTATGATTGCAGGCACCAACAGTGAGAGGGAGCAAGAAAAGAAGGCCAGTAGCCACAGCCAGCTCACCCACCCCAAACAAAGAGGCACCTTTCCGTTCTCAGAAGTCACAGATCTAGCATGCACACCATCTGAGTAATTTCCTGGGACCGGGGTGCTGGGATTTATGCCGACAACAACCCTTTCTACTAGGTTCGGCCCTTTCCTGATATTTTAAAGCTGTGCAGGATATGTCACTAGCATAGGACCTTACATGGGCCTCTAGACAGAAAGGCCAGGGTATCAGGGCTGAGAAGGGCTGCCTGCTGAAGTCCACCAACAAATAAAGGACAGCGTCAATAGTGGCAGCTCCGTTGGGGAAGGCTGCTGTGGTCAAATCTTGCAGAGCAGCCTGGACTAAGCACCGAGGGAGGGGATCTAAATAAGGCAAGATGGCTGACCTCCACTAGGCCATTGGCCCCAAGGAAGTGCTGAATTCTCTGGGCGGGCAATGTTACCTGCAGAAGCAGAGTTGCTGCTCATGATAAAGGGTCCGTTAGTGACACAAGTAGAGAAAAGTTCGTCAGATCCCCGCTGGAAGAGAAACAAGAAAGGGAAAAAAGGTAAGTTGACAGCACTTTGCTAATTTCTACTTAGGTACTGTGGAAATAAGAGAACGAACCAGAATTGAAGTGGCAGAGAAACTGAGCAGAAGGCTAGGGAAAGCGAGGGGGAAGCTTAATTTTCCAACCCACCCATTCATTCACCCACATGAAATGAAATCAGCAAAAGCGTTAGGGTAACAACAAAACAAGCAAGGGAGCACAACCACTCCATCAGTTCCAATAACCAAAGGCAGAGTTTATTTTCCAAAAGAGGGACTGCTATGCTAGAAACTGCACTGAACACAAACAAGACAAAGTAAAGATGCCAGTGAAAGCCAACCAGCCTGATTTTAATGCCGCTGCTAAGCACAGCTCCTGTTTTGTTTAGAGCCCTTACATTTTGTTCAGCTCTGGCATTTTTCTTGCTAGTTTCTTTCAAAGGCTCTCCAACCCTACAACTGACTGCTTTCTTGCTGTGCAATATTACGTGTACAACAACTGAATATCCACCTGAGAACACAAAGGCATGAGTGCTACCGAGATGCATTGCAGGAACACCAACAAGACTGGATTGGCACAAGTACCACAGGCAAATGCACATGAGGCTGCTGAACCAGAATGACTTCTGAGCAAATGTAAAGGGATCCTAAGGAGGCATTTAACTTTGCCACAAATGTGCCCTTGCATTTGAAGTGTTAGCTTTTAAGCTGGCACCACCTCAGGCCCAAGATCCAGTGTTAACCATGCTCCAAGGCAGCCAGCCACCCTCCCCTTCCTCAATACAAAGCAGATTAGGGACCCACAGAGTTTGCCTTGGAAGCAAGAGGGCAGGTTTAAGGAAAACAGCAGCCCAATCCCATTTGAAGCCACCAGGCTTTCGAACAGAGTAAAATACTACTGATATTAACCCATCATTTCTTCAGGCACAGCGACTTGCCTGTGGATCAAGCTGCTCCATAACTAAGTACCAGGTCTTACCTGCCTGCTGTGAGACCCAGAGGTTAGAGATAAAACGTTCATGTGCATATGAAACAGACCAAATATTTCTGAGCCTGCTCAACAAACACTTTATTACTAAAGTGCAAAGCCTGGGGAAAGTACTGCATTCACAGCCATAAAGGTAACATACTGAGATGACTACTGCAATACAGTCAGTGTGACTTTCAGAAGGCCTATTAACAACGCACTTGCCAGGTTGCCCAAGCCTACCCAAGTCACCTTGACAATTGGACTGCAGGTGAGATTGGCTTAACTTAGCCCCATTTTCCACTCAAAAAACTTAATCTATCTGGTTCTTTAGTTTGCTTTTGGAGTCTGGTAATAAAACACTGCTGCAGAACAACAGAACGGGGAAAGGTTGTGACATTCAAAAATCAAAGAGATATTCAGTTCTGAAAAAAACAAATATTAGCCAGGATGGACAATCCTGCCCTTTCAAAAAGAGATGCTGTTTTGCACACCTAAAGCAATAAAAATGCAGCTGCTGCCTTCGGGAGCATGCTAACTATGTCATTACCTGAATTTCAGTGAGGGTGAATTTTCATTACAGTTCAGGATTCAGAACATGTCTGTACATAAGGTTAAGTGCAAGTTGGAGAGAGAAAGCCACTGCGTCAACTTAAACAAGCTGAACGTACACATAGCCCCCGCTTGACTCTCCTGAGTTACCAGTCAACGGTGCCATCAGCATGGCCAAAAGAAGACCCCTGTGGGACTGCTATCAGGCACTGTTGAATCTTAAAAGAATCACTGCTACTCCACAGCACTGGGCACTGGGCTGGCATTACAGCAAGAGATGTGTGCAGTTGCAAGCAGGATGCCGAATTGAGAGTCGCAAGAGCATTGGCTTACTGATTCAGTTTTGTAAACATGGTCTGTAACAGGTGACCACAGACAACCTCGCAGGCCTATTGTGGCCCAACTGCCTAAGCCCCAGAAAGACGAGGCAGGCTTGAAAGCAAGCCCGAGAAAACCACCCATTCAGAACTTGGTTAGTGCAAACCAGGAGCAGGGAACCTCATGCCCTCTAAATGTCTGGGACTGAAACTTCTGCCAGTGGCAACCCACATGGCCCATGGGCAGAGATGGAAATCGTGGCTGTCGGGAATGGTGGGGGGAATAGGTTGCTTACCCCAATATTACCCCAGAAGCCCTTGCCTCCTTGATAGTGTAACCCCACGCAAGTTTAGACAGCATCATGCCAGCCTACCTCCAGCTGCACTTACCAGCTGAGGTATACCTGCAATTGTGACTCTTTTCTGTCTAGACATGGATTAGCTTGTCTCCTTTGTGATGCACAGTCCTGAATGCACTCCAACCATGGACTGGACACAGGGGACAGCAAACATTCTGTGTTACAAAAAATGCAGAACACACAGAGCCAGTTTCAGGCACTTTTATCAATGGTGGCAACTAAGCCTTGACACAACTTACATTGCAGGTTGCAGCTCTGCCCAGCTGGAAGCACATTTCATTGGCTCAAATGTGAAACTGCGTTTGAGTGTTGGCTGTCCCACTCATGTTTTAATGCACAGCAAGCAAGGAAACTAAGCACCAGCACAAACCAGGAACAAATCTCTCTCTCTTTTTTTAAAAAGGACCACAAGCAGAGGTATATCTGGGTCTTGTGCAATTCACACACACTTGGTTGGGGATCTTGAATGCATGCTGCAGGGTCATTCCAATCATATACAAGACTGGGGCAACAGTCCAGATGATGGGAGATATTCAGATCTGATATGCTAAAAAAAGCTTGAATAAGACAGCTAATGGGCATTTTAACTGCTTACAGACAACTGGTGTGGATATTTTTCTCAAATCCCTCCCACCTGCAGTTCCCGTGTATCTACACTGCTCCATATTCTGGAAAACAATTTCTGGCAGGATGCTTCAGTCAACTAAGCAATTGTTTTTTTCTGGGTTGGCTGCATGCAAAAACAGCCCGGGGAGCTGTGCACTTATCTCCCAATGGGTGTGGGCACAAGGAAGGACTGACATAAAGGCTACCTTGGGCACCAGTCTGCAGGCATAGATTTGGAGAAGGTAGATTTCATATATCCTCCCCAACCCCCTTTCCAAACAAGCCCAGTTTTGAGACTTCTAAGCTTTTTTCCCTGTCCTGGATACTACCCAAATGTATCAATTGGAGACAGCAAGAAGCTCAGAATGACAATGTCTCTAGCATTCAAAGGCAGGTTTAACTCCCCGCCTCCGCTTTTTATTTAAACAAAACATAAATACAACTGAAATACAAGAACAAATTCTTCAAGATATATCAATAATATTAGCATCTCAATTAACAATAAACACTGTGCGCCCACTCCCCAGGAGACCAATTGATACAATATGTGAAGTGAAATGGAACAATTAACAGTATATAATGTACTTTAATTATACCCCTATCCCCTCCAAAAATACATATATATTGTCTTGCTTAGGCTTACAGCCTTTCCCTTCCATCAGTACTACTTTTACAAAATCTTCCAATATTTCATATTTACTTTTATTATCCCTTTTCGGTTTTCATTTCTGTTGTCAATTTATCATTAACAACCATATTCCATATTTCAATGTACCATTCCTTCCTTTGAATAACCCAATTCTGTTTCCAATATTTAACCATTACTAACCTGGCTGCCATTATCAAATTTAGAATCAATTCTTTCTTCGCTTCACTTATGTCTTATTTTTCAATCAACAACAACACTATTCTTGGTGACATTTCTAAATTTATGTCTAGAATTTCTCTAATTTCATTGAACACCATAACAAGGCAGGTTTAACTTGGCCTCCAGAATTTGCTACAAATACATTCCTGCCTAGATCAAAAAGCGGCATTCCAGCTAAGGCAACGACAGAAAGATTAAAAGTTGTTGCCTTGTTTATAATGCTGAAATGTTATGAAATGCTGAAATGAAATGACTTCTGGATTGCTACCTGACATTAAATTAATTCACCGCCCACCAGCAAATACTGGAAATTAGCTCCTCTGGGAAGACACACAGCTTCTCCAGACAGCTGCTGTGTTGAACTCTTAAGGACTAGGGCATTCAAAGAAAGTTGTGAGGCCACTCAGTGGGATAATACACTCCGCTTGGGCCACAGGTAGGTCCCACCAAAATTCACAGCACCAGCCACGCCAAAGCCAAGCAAATTGCTATGGATGCATAAAAAGCCAAAATTTAGCCTAGAAACTAGCCCTACACAGGTTCAGCAACAAACAGCTGGCATTTGGTTGTGCTGCTCTAGCCAGTTTCAGCAGTGCAGCCACAGGAATACAGCCTGTGGGGGTGCAAAATGGATCCCCAAAGACTCACTTGGTGACAGGACCCACTGGAGCTTATGGGGTTTCCAGCTCTGGATGAGGCTGTTGAAAATAAAAAGCACTTCCCCTTCCGCTACACCATTCTACCCCGAGCTTCCAAGTGGCCATAGAAACTGGCATTTGTAACTTAAACTTGGTGCCTCACCTTTCAGATCCATCACGCAATTAGTGTCACCTTCCCCATTTAATATGATAAAATATTTTGTTAGCTGAAATGCTGCCTCTGAGGGCCTAGAACCCAGTGGACAATCCCAATAGTTACTGTCATATGAACAGCCATCCACTCCCCCAGCTCTCAAAATTAATGCCTCAAACAAGTTAAGTAGGCTAAGTAGGCTTCAGGGAACTGACTCACTGAAGACATTTGATTTAATTTTGTTTGCCCAGAGCAAACAGCAAGGAGGTGGTAAAGGCGCCTCATTTCAATCTGGAGGCAAACAAACTATTTTCTTTCTTCTTATTAAGGCAGGGCTGCCCACACACTCTTCAATGGCACACCGATTCTGGCCATTTGTCCATAATGCTGTCGACAGCACCCTTCTTGGGAGACGCTGCTGATAGCTAATAGTTCTGGCATTTCCTCCGGATGCGTGCAACGTGGCCACTCAAACTGGACACCACTATGGTTTGCTAGAGCCCTAGCAATGAAGTCAGGCCACAGCTGGGGTTTCGAAACATGCAGGCAAACTGATCTACAGTGACCTAGAGGCTTGTGATTCCCAGATGTTCAGGAAGCTACGATTCACAGCTGCACCTCTGCTCTCATTTCCCATCTGGACCACTCCTGTGACTGCACCAAAGCTCCAGTTTGCCAGTGGAGATATTCAAGCAAAACGGACTTAAGCGTCCCTTTATCATGCAAGTTCAGCATAGTGTTTGAACTCTCGAGTGCTTCTGGAGCAAAGCATAGCTTCTTTGCCCCTCCCAGACAGAAAGAACTTCACCAAGTGCCTTTCTGAGAGCCTCTGTACAACACCTTAACTCCCATGGGATACCTATTTCCCTTCACTTGTGTGGAGAAGTACAGCACATTAATTCCCATAAATAAGGCTGTACATAATGGAGTAGGAAAACCACCGGCCATCTGAAAAGGTACAAAGTCTGTGTTTCTCAGGACACAGCTGGTCAGCTTCTACCCCTTTGTTGTGCTGTTTGTTGTTTGTGCTTGGAGAGGCATAGTAACACAGAGTCTTACTCTTATAAGCCCCAGATTCCTATGGAGACAAGCCATAAACTGACTCCCCTGCTGAGTGGTTCTGGGGCGTGTGGCTACAGTTAAATAGCTCAGAATTCCTGACTTCAGAGTAACCCAGTTAAGCAGTCATTCTTGTTTGATAGGGTAACTCCATACCCAGGCTAATTACCATCGGCATTTACAATTACAAAGGTACCACATGATTCCCACCCAAACAAAATCTTACAGCTTTACTGTTCTGGTGAGGACAGCACAGCATCTCAAGCCCAGTTTTTCTTACACATGAAAAACCAATGCTGCTCCAACTGCCATTAGTAAGTGCTCAGCATGGGTTCAAGTGTCCACTTGAAAGTGAATGACCATTGATGACCAGGCACTTGGAGACTGGCGTGAGAACAAGGCAGCAAGTGTGCAAAATCCGGAATGGCCCACAATTTATGGGGTACAGAATCATTCAAATTCAGACCCCACCTGCAACTGGAAAATGAAGAACTGAAACTTCGGCCTGTGGAAACATTTGAATTGAGCCTCATTTGAATTACACTGTGACAAAGGGAAGGAACCTGGCCTCCATCATCTGGACTTTGCCTTTGAATGGATTGTTTTATCTACTCAGCAACCTTTATACTGTAGAAGTTTAACCTTTATAAGGGCTATAAACTTGCAATTTGCTTTAAAATGGAACAATGAAGAAAGTTCTAAGAACTTTCAGAATAATGTCAATTTCAGAGCATGGTTGTAGTAATGGATAAACTGAAGAACTGTCCTGCTTTGCACAAGACTCTCTCTCAGAGATTAAGATACTGTGCTGTACAAGCCAGTGACATTTGAAACTAGCCTGCTCTAGGAAGGTAAGCGTACTGCAATTCATCACAGCAGGTGAGCTGCTTAACGCAGTCTAAGTATCACTGCAAACACAGGGCAGTGGTGGTGGCCCAAAAGGGGACACAGCTAATGCTCTACTGCACAGGACATGGGGGGCAGGGAGATCCAGGGAAGACAGCGTGCCTCAAGCCTCCACAGACCTTGGCTACTGGTCTACTAACAAACACACACACACTGCACTCAAAACCCTGCAACAGGCTGACCTTGGGAAACTGTCCACAGAAGCACTTGATGCTGGCCAAGCTCCCTGGAGGGGGCTGAATTATTTATTTGACATATTTATATGCCGCCCCCTTGATACAGCCTTGGTTCTGGACAGTGGGTGCAGGGGCAGGAACATAGGAAGGTGGGGCCCATGGGAAACTGACCTTCCAGCAGTGCTCAGGCAGGCACGGCCATGGGAAGAAACTGCCAATGTGGTCTTATAAAGAGGCGATCCATTCAAGGAGCTCTCAAATATGGGTAAACCATGCAGATCAACAGCAGCACCCAGAAAAACATGCCATGCACGTCCACATTGTGGATACTGCAAAGGATGAAGCCAGGATACCAGGCTAACATCTGAAAACACCATACCCGCAACACAACAAAGTTCAGCTTTGTCCTCTGCCTCATCAATGCTGCAAGGATAGATGCAGCTCTCGTGTTATTGCAAAGGCAAATCAGGAAAGTTTCTCTTTGGATACAGTGACTAGACAACCATCCACTCTTAACAAGGATTCCACTGTGTGACTGCTGCAGATGCATTCAAAAAACCAAGAAGTGGGAAGTTTTGCAGAGAACAGAAGTCTCCTCACATGTAGGGCAATGTTAGCAGCATACCCTACGTGTTTTTCATATTTTCAGACTGTGGAAATGCTAGTCGACATCCCTTTGTGTCGGCACATGTGGTTCACAGATGCAGCAAAGCCTGCTGCAGCAGGCCCACCAAGAGCCAGCTTGTTACAGCCTTTGAACTGAAGATGCAAGCTGAGGGTTGGAATTCCTTCTCTCGCATTCCTGGCTCATGGCCCAAAGCCGTAATTGCTGTTCCCATGGCAAAGATCCTGGCCTCCCTACAAAACCAGGTCTATCCAGCCAGGCAAACCAAATTGCTCTCTAACAGGGCTTCCCAAGCTTGTTGAGTACAACTAAAGTATATTACAAAGTCTGCACCCTTTCTGTAGCAGTATTCAGGCATTTTTGTGTCATATTACCAGTGGAACAAGTTTAGGCACAAACAGAACAGGTTAAGGGTTTTTTTCAACCAGTGTTTGAAAAGTACATTTGGAATTGGAATATTTGGAATATATTTGGGAATATTTTATATTCTACCCTGATTATAAACAGCAAGGACAAGTAAAACCTAATTCCTAGCTTAGGCACAGGCAAATATTTTAACAGCCCACCTCCTTTTCTTAGTGCTGGGCCAAAGGAGAGAAAATGGAGGCACCATCCACAAATATTTGCACACCTGGAAACTTGGGTACCTTGGATTTTTTCCAGGCCCTCTCCTTGATCCATCTATCCAAAGCCAACACTGCTTTTTCTCCTTTGTCAAACCTGGGCCCGTCCTGTGGGCCTCTGGGCTGTACAACTCCCTTGCCTCCAGATGGAATTAGAACTAACTTCAATGGACTAAGGGGCCTTGCTAAGGGGACCTTCGATAGACTAGGGAGCCTTAAAATTCTCAATTAAAGGTAGAACTTGTAAAGTTACCAACACATTAAGCTATAGGCAACCATCTCTCCCAGCTGAATTTGGAGTGAGATGCAACATATTAGCCTTTAAATTCCTCTAAGTTACAAAATTCTGTCCTTAACTATACCTTCTCAGTTAAACTATCACTTCCCTTTATATTTCCCGGCATGTTTTTATCTTACTAGCCTTTCTGTAGGTAAGTGTGTTGAGGAAAGGTTTTATTTCAAGCAGAGCCAGGGTCAAGTGCCATGTTATTGTACCCCCTTTCATTTTATAGGACTCTGTGGTTATTTAATTTGTTCCTAATTTAATTAATGTTATAATTTTTCTATGAAGAGTATATTCTTGGTTTTATACTGTTTCATTTCCATTAAAGTGATATTATTCTTGGTTTTATTTTGAGATTGTTTAAATCTATTTCGGCTGTGTATGCTATGTTTTAAATTTTTAATATGTTGTAAACCGCCCTAAGAGTCATTGACTAAATAGAAGCAGTATAAAAAAAGCCATAAATAGGGTGACTGACCATTTTAACCTGTAAACCAACCCACCAAGCATCAAGGTGTCTTGTTATCATACAATTGTGGAACATTATAGAAGTTTCTATGACATTTTAATTTAAGACATTTAATAAGACATTTCTATTCTGTCCTTCACTAAACATCTAAAGATGGCTTTCAAAACATAACATCAACAATAAAAATACAGTCCATAATACAATATTCTGATAAATACAATCAGTAATAATACCATCAAGTTAAATCAAGAACAAGCAAAAATGAATGAATCACATTCATAATAAATCAACAAGTTAACAGTTGCATTTTATTTTAATTAAGCATCTAAAATCCCTAATTCTGAAAATGATGGTTAAATAAAAAGGTTTTCACCTGGTGTCAAAAAAGAATATAAGTTCAGCACCAGGCGAACCTCTCCGGGGAGTGCATTCCACAGTCTGGGCACCACCGCAGAAAAGGCCCTACTCAGGGTAGATATCCTCTTTACCTTCTTCAAGGACAGTTCCAGGAGTAGGGCCTCTCCTGCAGGTCTTAAGGGACGTGAGGGCATACATGGAAGGAGACGTTCCTTCAGGTATCCTGGTCCCAAGCTGTTTAGGGTTTTATAGGTTAATATCAGCACCTTGAATTGGGTCCGGACTTTAAGTTGGAGCCAGTGGAGCTGGTAGAGGACTGGTGTTATAGGAGAATAACGACCGGTCCCCATCAGTAACCTGGCAGCTCTATTTTGTACCAATTGATGTATCCGGACCGTTTTCAAGGGCAGCCCCATGTAGAGCGCATTACAAGAATCCAGGGCATGTGTCACTGTTGCTAGACAGTGCTCGTCCAGGTAAGGACACAACTGTTGGACCAGCTGAAGCTGGAGGAAGGTGCTCCTCACCACTGCCCTCACCTGGGCTTCCAGAGACAGCTCTGGGTGGAGAAGCACTCCTAGGCTGTCCATGCATAATCTTTGTCAAATCTCACTGATGTCAGCTCTAGAATGAAGATATGTCCTTGGAAATGCATGTTTCAAGGGAAGCTTGAGAGTACGTGAGTACACTGTTTTTCTGCCTTTACAAATCTTGCCCAAGGAGCCTCGAAGGAACTCAATTTCCTAGAAGCCAGCTTGAAAGCCAAAAGGCCACTGTTCAAGCACAACTGTGGTGTGACAACTACTGTATAAGCTCATACCACATAATGGAATCACAAAAAGCCAATGCTTTAAAGCAGCATGTATTTGGGAATGTAATGGCTTACAGTACAAGAAATTTGCTGAAACAATGAAACCAAAAAAGGTAAGTACCTACCTTTGTACCAACTGTTATATCTTGGACAATGCTGTAAAGGAAAGGGTTACAAAATTAGTTTGCACATTTATCCAGCACTATTGATAGAAAATACACACTTTTTAGCAAGATAAGATTTGTATGCTTTAAAAGGATGCAGGGAACAACCGGCCAAGTGTTCAGCTATTTAGGAAACTACACTTTTTTCAAACACAGGATGTCTATGATGAGGCAAGAGTCTGATGTTCCCAAGAATGACACAACTGACTTTGGAGCACTTCCAAGTCAAAGGACAGATGTGCTTCATGCAACTTGAGTCCATAAAAGCTACATCGTGACATTTATCCCCTCATTAAGTTAATCACTGCGAGAGAAACCTAATCGCTGTGAAAACAGAGTCTTGAAGCCCTCTAACGACTAATGAATTACTCTGAAATAACTTTTTCATGGGCTATAGCTCACTTCATCAGATGCACAGAGTATTATGGAGTTTCAGGTACATACGGGGTAGGGGAGAAGGAATCATCAACAGAAAGAAATTAAATGCAGGAAGTGCAGACAATGACAGGCTTCTTATTGCTAGTAATAATTCCAGGACTACTGTTGCTGATAACAAACATCCTGGCACTAGGTAAGGCAAGTCAATTAATACATGTGGTATGATAAAAGACCTTTCAAACCTTCCACAACCTGGGGCTCTCCAAATGTTTGGACTGCAGCACCCAGAATTCCCACTCAATGGCCCTGCTGACACTGATCGTGGTGAACAAAGCATAACCAGACCTGTTTCAAGCGGGACTCCTAGCTCCATCCTGCTCTGCTGAGCTGGGAAGTGGAATATTTCAAAGGCATCTTTAAAATATGGTCCTCCACTGCAAGCAAGCAAACTCAGAGAATCTGGCCTGAAAGTACAATTAACGGGTTTGGGCCTATCATCTTCCACCTCATGCTTCCAGGAAAGTGTTCTTCCAGTCCAAGTGCCTTTCTAGTCCCAACTGTGGGGCTTGCACTCCCCAAGCCCCTAGTCCACTGGTGCTCTAATTCTACCTTCCTTTCTCAAGTTCTCAGTTCTGCTAGAGGGCACAGTCCCCTTTGCCATTAATGCCACCTCAACAACTACACCAAAAGCCAACCAGCACTATCTTCCCCTCAATACTCTTTCTTAGGCTTAATCAGTTTGGCTTCCTCCAATCCATTATGAAGGTTATGACAGAACAGGCCTCAAAATGGACAATCCTCCTGAGTAAACAAAACTCAGTTTACTGCTTTGCAAAGGATATTTCCATTTCTGATGCTAATCCTTCACAGATGAGTCAAATGTCATTCATCAAGAGGTTTAAGATAAGCATTAATTTACTACTTCCCTTGCTCGTTTGGGTCAATTAGTTTTAATTTGTTAACATTAAAGAAACCAAGCAGACCCTACATTTATTCCCAGCTGTCTGAATGTTTCTTTCTTAAGTCAACCTCTGCCATGTCATCACAACCCCAGCTGTTCACAGCTGCCACTCCATTTGATTCAAGAATGGCTGCAAAGGAAGATTCATTGTTACAAACCATTACTAAAAAAAAAGCTCTACTAAGAAACACAGGATTTTTTTAAAATCCCCACTTGTGTTCAGAATTGCCAGCAGAAACAGATGGGTTTTGTTGAGATCTTGAATGCAAACTCAAGCAAATTAATTAGACGCATCTGTGTATTAGCACCTAAGCCCAACTAAGGAACAGTTTACAGTATCCAAATTACAGAAGGAATGATTTACAGCATGGGTCCTCAAACTTCGGCCCGCTGCCTGTCTCCCGTACGTGCATGCAGGGAGGGGGGGGGTGGCTCACTCGATTGGAGATGGTCTCCAAGTGAGCAAGCTGCCACCACCTGCCTCCTGTACGCAGGCATGGGGGAGGTGGTGGCTTGCTAGATCAGAGATGGTCTGTGAGCAAGCAGCCACCACCACGCATGCCCGATGCCACCTCGTGTGCGCCTGACAGCACCGGTCTGCACTCACAGGCACCCCCACCTCACTGGCTCGCACATGTAGCCGTGGCCTTTCAACTGACCCCCTATCGAAAGTTTGAGGACCCCTGGTTCAGTGTCCAAATTACAGAGTGAAAGCACTCTCCTTCAATTCAGAACTAGAATGCTGTTTTGCTCCTGTTAATCAGCAGGAGGAAGCTCACAAGGAAAACAACCTTCAGAGGCCTGCTCAAAAGCCATCTCTGCATACAAGCATTCCCATTTCCTGTTACAGCAAGCAAAATTTAAAAAATTCCTACAAGCAAAATTTAAAAAAACAAACTTTATTTGGGACAATTTGCTTAGTGACCTATTTTAAGGAAATGGGTTAGGTTTCAAAAAGCCTAACAGCTACTGCTAAGAAATCAAAGTTAGCCATTTAGAGAGTGTTTTCAGTTTGTGACCTTTTTGCCATCCGCTCAGTGAAGACCAGTTTTAACAAAGTTTTCATCTGCTCTCCAAGGTACATAAGCAAGTTCAATTAATAGACTTTTTTTCCTGTAGGACAACACACTTTGGGACACAAGTTATGCAAATGAAAACTGTGCCAGGCTCAGGAGCTCTGCATACATCCAAAGCCATGGTTCAGCACCTTAACAGGCAAGAATATTAAATGCAAGCTAGCAAGAAAGTGAGTAACATTTCCAACAGGATTTGATTCCACATTTCCCCTTAACAAGGCAGAGAGTATCACTTACATGTGGAAAGAAGAGTGACCCAGAAACAAAGGCAGATCTGTCATCAGTAATCACTTATTTAGGTCTTGCTTCTCAACTCAAAGGACAGCAACTGTATCAAACCTACAACTCTTTCCAGTTATTATTCTGCATGAGGCTGGGCGGGGGGGGGGGGGGGTAGTACAAGAATACCTCTGCAATTTCTTCAGATTATAGCTGTCTGATCTTTCCCTGTCCTTTTAAGCAAGCTTCTGCTTAGCATCTCTAGCATTTTAAGTAGCTCTATGTCTAAAACTGCCACTAATTTCTCTAAGAAGGTGGTGGGCTGCTGTGGCTGGAATCTTCAGTTGGTTATTTAAAATCATGTGGGGAACACTTAATTGTTAAGTTCAAGGTCACCTATAGATGACTCTGGATGGAAAAGTAAAGTCACCTCTAATATAAACCAGCCTACACACCCAGGTAACAAAGCCCCACCTATCTGAGCTTGCAGGGCAAGCCTATGTTCTCATGCACAATGCAGGAGGAAGTGTTCGCCTTCCCCTCTCATTCCATGTACAAGAGGAAGCAGTGATGGCAGAAAACAGCACCCCCCACCCCGCAAAGTATTGCTGTAATGCACAGAAAAGCAGAAATTTCCTGCCACCCAGAAAAAACTGCAGCAGGGGATAATGCAGAAGGTACAACACAACACATCGAATCATTTTATTATAACACAGCAAACAAGTAAAGGAAGGGGTATACCCTGGAACACTTTCAAACAAGCACAGAGGTGTGGCCGTTAGGACTGCTTCCATTTCTTTAAGCAAGGATCACTTTTGCCAACAGAGCCCCACCTTCCTCTTTGGCATCATAGTAGGGCTTTTACAAGAGGAAGGCCAGACTCCAATAAAAAGGGCTATATGGGCGGGGGGGGGGGAGCGCTTACATGGATGGAACTGACAGGAAAGCCTTCTCTAAGGACAGCACTCAAAGTGCTACAAGGTTATTTGGAAGATGGTTCCTACAACACATTTTTAAAATGAGTTTGGGTATCCAGGAATACTTCTGTCAGTAGCATGGAGTCTGAAAGAGCAGGTATCGTCAACTACTGCTGCATTTTGTCCGCAGAAATATGGAATATATGGCCACTGCACAAGTAATGAAATGGAGGAATATTTGTTAATTGAACAAAGCCAATAAATGGTCTTCAGAAAAGCAGGGAAATCAGGAATCTGAAACAAGTGAAAACAGTTAAAAAGGGAGAAGGACAACGTAAGCAATTAGGGAAAGAATTTGTGGAGAAGGATGCAAAGGGACACTTCAATCCATAGTAATGGAAGGAAGTAACTTTCCTGCCCATCCCCCCGCCACATATACTACAGAGAAAAAGTGAGTGGGGAGGTTTACTTTGAACCAGACTAATGGGACCCCTGCCCTATTATGAGTGGACATTTAAATGAGAAGAAAGTAAAGCTTCATCAGACTTTAACCTTCAACCCAGTTTGTGCACATTTTCCCTTTCTGCTTCCGGCCATAACACACCCTCTTCTCAGCAGCAAACAACCGTTTCCCACACCCCTCAACTATGCTTCTCCCACAAAGAGATTTCAAAGGGGTGGGTGACAATCACTTGGCAGCCTTTTGTCTATACCGACAAGCCACCCTTATACCTGTTATAAAACTGCCAGAAACTATGCAAAAGCATGCTGCTCCCTCTTTCCTTTGGCACAAGTGTTTGAGCCCTTTCTCGCACGTGTTCGTGGGCCTTTTGTCACTTCCTACCTCCCCCACCAAGCCAGCCACTTCCTCCTTTTTTTTGGCTCGCTGAGACGTGGGAGGGGGGGGCGAGACAGGAGGCCTCGGGGAAGAACGGCCCCTGGGGCAAGACCAGGGCGGCCAGAAAAGAGGAACAAGGAGCAGAAATGGGGAAGGAGGGGGCGCGGCCAGGAGCCCCGCCCGAAAGCAGAACTTCGGGCGCGCCCAAACCCCTCGGGAGAAAGTTACCCAAAATCGGGAGTGGGGGGAGGCTGTAACGGAGAGCAGTGAGTTTCCACTCCCTCCCCCTGCAGAGCGAACCACGCGCTGGCGGAGGGGGGGATCAGGGGAGAGTTTCAGAGCAGACCCCCCCAACCCGGCTGGGGATGATGCGAAGAGTTGTCCAACGCCTCCAGGGCAGGGCGCCAGGTTGGAGAAGGCGGGCTCAAAGCCTCGCGGGCAGGGAGAGGCACGTGCGCGCGCAGGGCGCCGCACCTGGCCGGTGGGGCCGCGCCCCGCAAACGAAGGGGGGAGAATGGAATGTTCACGGGGGGGAGGGGAGCGCGCGCGCGATCGCAGGCCAAAGTCGAGCGGGGAGGGGAGGGGCGCGGGCGGGCGCGCGCGGCTCGGATGGCCGGGAGGGGCGTTCGGGCGCGCGCGCGCTTCCAAACTTTGAAAGGCGGCGGGAGGGGGGGCAGCGCTGATTGGAGCCTTTGAGGAAGGGGTGCGGGGGCGGCGCGCCCCCTTCCCCCAAGCACAGGAGCGCGCCCGAGCTTTTCAGCCCCGGGAGGGAAGGAGCCCAGCTTCGTCCTCATTTCTCCCCCCACCCTCACGAGCTTTTAGGACCGCCCCTGCCGGGAAGCCGACGCGCGGCCTCGCTTTCCCCGCCACGCGAGGCGGTCCGGCTGGCTCAGGGACCCGCCGGCATAACTTCGCGTCCGCCAAACCCGCCCCGCCTCTCCGCCCGCCACCCTGCCTCATCGGCTCACCCGTCCATGGCACACGAAGGCGGCCCGAAGGGAAGCGGAGTGCAGGCGCTGGAGTAGCAGGAGCGAACCCAACGGCTACGTGTTATATAGAGTCACAAAATGGCGGCGAGGACAGGGGCCGCCCTTTGCTCCCTCTCGGCGCTGGAAATCTATTGGCTGCCTGAGCTGTCGGCTTGACGAGGCGGGCCATTGAGTCGCGCGGCATCGGCCAAGAGCTTTCAGGGGAGAGCTTTCACTGGCTGAGGCTAAACGATGGGGGCGGGCCCAGCCTCCGGCGCGCGGCTCGATTGTGCACCGCGAAACGCGCGGGGCCATGCCGAGAGCGGGCAGTGAAGGCCGGGCGGCGGCCATCTTAGAATAGGTGGCTAGTGGCGCCTCGTCCTTTTTTGAATACGGGCTCCCCATTTACCAACATTGTCTCAGAAGGCCATTTTGGGTATGGGCAAAGGGATCCCAAAGGCGCCTCGTGTTGAAGCCTGAGCTGAAGCCCTTGCGGCCATTCTGAAAGATGGCACCACTTTGTCTTAGCCAGTGCAAGCCATTGAGGGATTCCCAAAGCGAAAATTGGTTATGGAATCAATTAAAAAGAAATAGAAGGGGCGTTACCTGACTCAGCATTCCTCACAAAGCCTCCCTGCATATTTTAGCGCTTCCTACGCTTGATCTGTTTACGAATCTTCTTGGAGAAACACAATATATATTTTTAAAAATAACGAAATAATCATGCATTCTTTCCTCTGCTTTCCACCCTATGTACAACTTGAGCAGTAAACACAATGTGGTATTTTGTTTTAAAAAAATCCATATACAGGCAGAGTATTGTTCTTCTTTTCAGAATTAACTCCTGCTTTTAAAACTAATACCTGAAGCATTTTGCAGCTAAATAAAGCACTCCATGCAAAATTTATTTTTTCATATCCTGTGTTCAGATGGAAGTTTCCAAATATGATCTGTTTATATCTGTCAGAGATTTGTGGGGTCCATACATACCAGTCGCAGTGTCCTAGCTGTGCAAGTTTCAGACGCCCCATTTCTCAGCATGGTCTTGGCGGTGGTGGCACCATGCTAGCTCCTGCCCATCTGGAATGCTATTAAAGGGCAGAAACCACATTGGTCACTCTTGTGGGTGCCTTAGACTGGGGAAAGGGTGGTGTGGCATGATCCTATGGTTCCAGTATTGTGGGGAAAATCCAAATAAATCCTGGTAGAAAAAGATTTCTTACATGTGCCTTTGTGTTATAAAATCAAACCTGCACCTCTTTCTGAGCAGCAGAATTCCAAGCCAGGTTACTGTTTAGCATTTGCTGTTACTTTAAGAAGTTGAATTTATTTATTTATTTAGAATTTTTGCATCCGGTCCCATCGCATACAAACAATATGCGATTGTTTAAATAAACAATAAATACAAATAGTGCAAATTAAAATTCAGATTCACCCTTGCTGTAAATTAAAAACCTATAGGTGATATTAAAAATTGTTAAAATATTGTTTAAATAAAAAGGTCTTGGCCTGGCGCCGAAAAGCAAATAACGATGGCGCCAGGCGGGCCTCTCTGGGGAGCGCATTCCATAAGTGGGGCGCCACCGCAGAGAAGGCCCTTCTCCGGGTACTTTGCCTCTTGATGTCTTTCATGGAGGGCTCCTGGAGGAGGGCCTCTGCTGCCAATCAGGGCAAATATGGAAGAAGGCATTCCTTTAGGTATGAGCAGACAGGCGGGGCCACTGGCCGGAGGGACTGATAAGGCCACTGCCTGCCCTTTTGGCTCTGGCCTCTTGACATCGTCCCTTGTCTGAGGCCTGAGCTGTCCGGGAACTGCCTTCCCTGGAACACAGAGGTTTGGTTTGGTTTGGGTTGTGTTTTTTGTGCTGTGCTGTGCTGTGCTTTGCTTTGTTTTTCTTCCAATTTAAATTTAAGTTTATTTTATCCTTGTGTGTGTGTGTGTGTGTGTGCGAGTGGGTTTTTGTCTGGGAGAACTGGGCGAGTGAGGGGTAGTGCAGGACAGACAAGGCAGGGGACCAAGGTCAGGTCTCGGAAGGGATCCCGATGGCAGGCCAGGAGACGGCCTGGGTGGGGGTCACGGTGTTGCGGCAGCTGCGACATGGCTGCCCTTCTCCCCCAGGAGAGGCAGGGATACACTCGCCCTCGGTGGTGGAGGTGAGGTGTCCCAGGGCCAGGAGAGCCCCCCAGGCCCCCCGGGAGCAGCCCCCTCTGGACAGAGGGTCGAGGGGGCACGGGAGGAGCAGCCGGGGAGACACGGAGGCACGTCACCCGCAGGAGGGGGAGGCCAGCATGGCCTCCTCCTCCCCTGGCGCCGATCTGGAGCTGGGAGCAGGTTCTCTCCGCCTGGGGAGGCTGGGGCTGATGGGGCCTCGGGGGACCAGCAGGACCCCCACCTGGGACCACACGCAGCCAGGGGGCCGCTGCAGGAGAGGCGAGGGCCAGGGCACAGGGGACTCCCTGCTGAGGGGCACTGAGGTGCCGCCCCGACCTGGAGACAAGGGAGGTCTGCTGCCTGCCGGGCGCACGCATCCGGCTGTGAAGGACAGAGTGGGGCGCCTTGTTCGCTCCGGGGGCACCAGCCGCTCCTGGCGATCCATGTGGGCACAAAGGACGTGGCCAGGCAGGGGGTGGTCGGGACCACCAGGGACTTCGAGGCTTGGGGAAGAAACTCGGGGAGCTGAAGGCCCAAACGGCCTTCTCGTCGATCCTACCAGTCCGGGGATCTGGGCCAGGCAGGGACAGGAGGGCCTCCGAGGGGAACGACTGGCTTAGGGTGCGGTGCCAGAAGGAACACCGGGATCCTCGACCACGGCACCCGGTTTCTTGCCAATGGACCACCTCACGAGGATGGGGAAAAGGTCCTTTGGAGATGCTCTAGCGAGCTTCGCCTGGAAGACTTTAAACTGAGCCAGTGGGAGGTGGGTTCAGGCCCCCCAGTAACGTGTCTGCACTGGACAAGTGTGGGGAGAGGATCAGGGCTCTGGGAGCAGGTTTTAGAGGAACTGCAGGGACTGACAGGACTCAGGGGCCAGGTGTCAGGGAGGATGGGAGGCAGGAGGAGGCTGGGCACTCCAAGGAAGGAAGCGGTGGGAAGGCGTTGAGGTGCATGTACACCAATGCTAGGAGCATGAGTAGCAAGCAGGAAGAGCTTGAAGCTCTCCTGGGAATAGGAGGGTATGACCTGGTGGGGATCACAGAAACCTGGTGCGATGAAAGGCAAGTCTGGAATGTCAACATAGAAGGGTATCACCTTTTTAGAAAGGACAGGAAGGGAAAGAGAGGTGTGGGCATGAATTTATACATCAGGGAAGGGATAGGATGCAGTAAGACAGAATGCAGCGCAGATGGGGATTCAGTAGAGGCAGTGTGGGTGAAACTTAGGGGTTTTGACAGGGAAAGAGACCTGACAGTGGGGGTATGTTATCGCCCTCCAGGTCAACTTGAGACCCTGGATGATGTCCTGACAGGCCAGATTCTAAGGATATCTCGGGGGAGAGACACAGTAATTATGGGGGATTTCAATCTCCCAGATATTACTTGGGAGACTCACTCGGTGGTGACAGCCAGGTCACGTCGCTTCCTATAAGCTACAGAGGGATGGTTTTTCACACAGAGGGTCCGAGAGGCGACGAGGGGGGGAAACATCCTGGACTTGGTCTTGACCAATAGGGAGGAGCTGATAGATGAAGTGCAGATTAGGGGAGCTCTGGATGCGAGTGATCACTCCATCCTTTGCTTTGAGATCAGGGGACTGGGGCCGTGCAGCAGGGCGAGCACTAGAAGCTGGGACTTCAAGAGGGCCAACTTTGGCCAACTGAAGGCCAGGCTGGGGAAAGTCTCCTGGGACAGGTTACTGGAAGGTAAGCAAGTAGAGGAGGGGTGGATGGCGCTCAAAAGGGAGGTTTTGCAGGCGCAAGCCCTGACAATACCTCTAGTCAGTAAGGTGGGGAGGCGGAGGAGAGTGCCGCCATGGATGCGAAAGGAGGTGGTTAGGGGGATTAGACGAAAGAGGAGCCTCCATAGGAAATGGGTACTGGGGGAAATAGACAAAAGGGTATACCGGGAGGAGGAGGCCCGTTGCAGAAGGATTCTTCGCAAGGCTAAAGCTGATTATGAGTTGAGACTGGCAAAGAATATCAAGAGCAACAAAAAGGGCTTCTTTCAGCATGTAAATAGGAAGAGGAAGGGGAGACAAGTAGTGGGACCGCTAAATAAGGAGGAAGGAGATCCAGTGACTGATGCAAGGAAACAGGCACAGATGCTAAATGACTATTTTGCTTCTGTGTTCTCACCAAAGCAGGGCAGGCGAGATCCACATAGGAGATTAGATGAGGCCGGGGACTCAGGGGCACAGATTAGAGTCACCCCCCATGAAGTCGAGGGGCTCCTCAGGGCATTGGACATTACAAAGTCTCCAGGCCCTGACGGGTTACACCCGAGAGAACTTAGAGAGTTGGCCTTGGTTCTCACTTGCCCGCTGGCCTCCATTTTTGAGGCCTCATGGAGAACAGGTGAAGTTCCAGAGGGCTGGAGGGTGGCATCAGTGGTCCCAATTTTCAAAAAGGGTAGTAGGAAGGACATGGGGAATTATAGACCTGTTAGCCTTACATCCATTGTAGGAAAAACAATGGAAAGGCTCATAATAGAGGGAGATCTAGTGATGCTAGATAGGGAAGGGAGGCTGACAGCCACACAACACGGCTTCCGCAAAAACAGGTCCTGCCAGTCAAACCTTGTGGGATTCTATGACAAGGTTTTGAGATGGCTGGATGAAGGGGATGCAGTGGATGTGGTATACCTGGATTTCAGCAAGGCCTTTGACAAAGTGCCCCATGATATCCTGGTGGAGAAACTGAGGAGTTTTGGGATACACCAAAGCACTGTCCGGTGGATTAGGGCATGGTTGACTGACCGAAAGCTGAAGGTAACCATTAGCGGGGAATCATTGGGATGGCGGCCAGTGACAAGCGGGGTCCCCCAGGGCTCTGTCCTGGGGCCGATCCTGTTTAATCTTTTCATTAATGATATGGAAGAAGGGGTAACAGTCTGCTGATCAAATTCGCAGATGACACCAAAACTGGAGCAGTGGCCACAACTGAGGAGCAGGTACTCCAGATGCAGAAGGATCCAGACAGACTATGGAAGTGGGCAGGAGACAACAGGATGGCGTTCAATGTGGATAAGTGCAACTTGGGGCATAGGAATAGGTGTCATAAGTACAGGTTAGGGGACAAGTGGCTGGAGAACAGCACTTGTGAAAGGGACCTCGGGGTGCTGGTTGACTGCAGGCTGAACATGAGGCAGCCGTGTGATGCGGTGGCCAAGAGGGCGAACGCCACCCTTGGTTGCATAGCCAGAAGTGTGGCTTTTTGATCAAGAGAGGTATTACTACCACTCTACACGATACTGGTGCGCCTGGAACTGGAGTATTGTGCTCAGTTTTGGGCCCCTCATCACAGCAAAGATATAGCCAGGTTAGAGTCAGTGCAGCGCAGGGCCACAAGGTTGGTGGCCAGTTTGCAGGGGAAGCTAAAAAAAACCAATTTTTAATGTTAGTTTTAATTGTTAATATTTGGAAATTTTAACATTATGTTTTAATCTTTTGGTTGTGAGCCGCCCCGAGGCTTGTGGCAAGGGGCGGCCTATAAATTTCCAAATAAATAAATAAAAAATAAATAAAGCTGTATGAGGCGAGACTGAGGGAACTGGATCTCTTCCGCCTGGAGAAGAGGAGACTCAGAGGGGATCTGTTGGCGACATACAGGTACGTGAGGGGGTGTTACATGGAGGTGGGCAGAGACCTGTTCTCCCCTGCAGAGGAAGGCAGGACGCGCTCCAACAGAGCAAAGCTCAGGGAGCTAAGGTG
Source organism: Varanus salvator macromaculatus (assembly GCA_023646645.1). Taxonomy (NCBI): domain Eukaryota; kingdom Metazoa; phylum Chordata; class Lepidosauria; order Squamata; family Varanidae; genus Varanus; species Varanus salvator. Next base: position 5,461,775 of record JAIXND010000802.1, on the reverse strand, counting down.
CAGTTTGGATGCCAGGAAGCACTTCCTGACAGTTAGGACCCTGAGGGTGTGGAATGGGTGCCACACGTTGCGGGTGTTCAAGGATAGGCTGGACGTCCACATGGTGGGCATGTCGTGAGCACTGGCTGATGCCGGAGGTCAGACTAAATGGCCCGGGAGACCCCTTCTGACTTGCTCTGTTTCTATGTTTCTATGTATCCAGGTCCCAAGCCGTTAAGGGCTTTATAGGTGATGACCAGCACCTTGAATTGAGCCCAGACTTCGTTGGGGAGCCAGTGAAACTGGTAGAGGACTGGGGTTATATGAGAATAACGGCCAGTCCCCTCCAGCAACCTGGCTGCTCTATTTTGCACCATCTGAATTATCCGGACTGTCTTCAAGGGAAGCCCCACGTAGAGCGCGTTACAGCAATCCAGTCGGGAAGTAACCAATGCTTGTGTCACTGTCGCCAGGCAGTCGTCCTCCAGGTAGGGGAGCAGCTGATGGATCAACCAAAGCTGAAGGAAAGCGCTCCTCGCCACCACAATCACCTGAGCTTCCAAAGACAGCTCTGGGTTGAGGAGCACTCCCAAGCTGTGGACCCTGCCCCTAAGAGGGAGTGCAACCCCATCCAGGACAAGGCCCAAGTCCCCCATTCCAAGGCCCGAACCGCCCACCAACAGGACCTCCGTTTTGTCTGGATTGAGTTTCAGTTTATTGGCCCTCATCCAGCCCATTACCTTGGCCAGGCACCTGTTCAGTATAGCCACTGCCTCACCTGGATCAGTGGAGAACGAGAGGTAGAGCTGGGTGTCATAAGCGTACTGGTGACTCCACAGCCCACACCTCCCGATGACCTCTCCCAGCGGTTTCATGTCGATGTTGAATAGCAAGGGGGACAAAATGGACCCCTGCGGTACCCCATGGAAGAGCTGCCATGGCGCAGAGCCAAAGTCCCCCAGCACCACCTTCTGGAATCGGCCGTTGAGACAGGAGCGGAACCACTGCCAGTGAGGTTCTGAATCACTAGTGGAGTCCAGCTCGTGACGAATCTGAGTGATCTTGCCTGAGAAGCTGCCAGGGCTATTCGTTTTGCAGATGAGTAAGAGCTGATAAGGCTGCCAAGTTAACAACATTGTATATTTTGTTCAGTCCCAAAGTTGAGCCCAACCCATTGTGATTCCATGGACAACATTCCTGCAGGCTCTCCTGTCCTCCACCATCCCCCAGAGTCCACCCAAGCCCACACCCACCGCCCCAGGGACCCCACCCAGCATCCTCAACCTCTGCCATCCCCTTCTCCTTTTGCCATTTATTGTTCCCAACATTAGGGTCTTCTCCAGGGAGTCCTTTCTTCTCATTAGGTGGCCAAAGTATTTGAGTTTTAGTATGCTGTCTAGATTTGTCATAGCTTTCCTCCCAAGAAGCAAGTGTCTTTTAATTTCTTGGCTGGAGTCACCATACCATCTACGGGTATCTTGGAGCCCAAGAAACTAAAACCTGTCTCTCCCTCCATTTCTTCCCCATCTATTTGCCAGGAAGGGATGGGACTGGATGCCATGATCTTAGTTTTCTTAATGTTAAGTTTCAAGCCAGCTTTTGTGCTCTCCTCTTCTACTCCCATCACGACTCTCATTAGTTCCTCTTCACTGTCTGCCATTGGAGTGGCTTTGTCATATAATTTCAGACCATCTGAGATTGTTGACATTTCTCCCAGCAATCTTAATTCCCACTTGTGACTCATCTAGGCTGGCCTTTCTCATGATGTGCTCTATATATAAGTTAAATAGGCAGGGGGCTAATATACAGCCTTGCCGAACTCCTTTCTCAATTTCAAACCAATCAGTGGTTCCATGTCCAGTTCCCACTGTTCCTTCTTGATCTACAAATAGGTTTCTCACGAGACAAATAAGATGGTCTGGGACCCCCATTTCTCTAAGAACTTGCCACAATTTGTTGTGATCCACACAATGAGAGCCTTTAGCATAATCAATGAAGCAGAAGTTGATGCTTTTCTGGAACTCCCTAACTTTCTCCATGATCCAGCGTATGTTGGCAATTTGTTCTCTAGTCCCTCTCCCTCTTCAAAATCCTGCCTGTACTTCTGGCAGTTCTCGGTCCACATACTGCTGGAGCCTGGCTTGTAGGATTTTGAGCATCACTTTGCTAGCATGTGGAATGAGTGCAATGGTGCGGGAGTTTGAACATTCTTTGGCATTGCCCGTCTTTGGAATTGGAATGTAAAGTGACCATTTCCAATCCTGTGGCAACTGCTGAGTTTTCCAAATTTGCTGGTATATTGCATGTAGCACTTTTACTGCATCGTCTTTTAGAATTTTGGATCGCTCAGCTGGAATGCTGTCACCTCCACTAGCTTTGTTGTTACTCAGACTTCCTAGGGCCCATTTGACTTGACATTCCCAAATGTCTGGCTCGAGGTCAGTGACCTCCCCATCGTGGTTATCAGGGATGTTAAGCTCTTTCTTGTATAGTTCCTCTGTGTAATCTTGCCTCCTGTTCTTAATCTCTTCTGCCTCTGTTAGATCCCTGCCATTTTGGTCCTTTATTATGCCCAGCTTTGCATGAAACATTCCCTTCATATCTCCAATTTCATTGAAGAGATCTCTAGTCTTTGCCATTCTATTGTTTCCCTCTATACCTTTGCACTGTTCATATAAGAAGGCCTTCTTATCTCTTCTAGCTATTCTCTGGAATTCTGCATTCAATTGGGTGTATCTTTCTCGTTCTCCCTTGCCTTTCGCTTCCCTTCTTTCCTCAGCTATTTGTAAAGCTTCCTCAGGCAGCCATTTGCTTTCTGGCATTTCTTTTTCTTTGGGATGGTTTTAGTTGCTGCCTCTTGTACAATGTTGCGACCCTCAGTCCATAGTTCTTCAGGCAATTTCTTAAATCTATTTGTCACCTGTACTGTATATTCATCAGGAATATGATTTAGATCAAGGGTCCTCAAACAATGGCCTGCAGGCAGCATCTGGCCTGCCACGCCCATTTATCCGGCCCACCTTTTGATTATGCGAGCCTGGGGACAGCCAGGCCTTGCCTCGCCTCACCATATCTGCACCTCACCGCTACCTCGCTGTGTCCGCACCCACAGCCACCTTTCAACTGGCCCCATGCTGGAAAAGTTTGAGGACCCCTGATTTATTCCCCTATTTGGAAGCTTCATTGTACTACACAAGCCCCTTTGTCAGGGCAGGGCAGTGATCCGTGAATGAAGAGGTCCAACATCACTTCCGTCTTCTCCCACAGGGAAATCTGCAATCAAGAGGACGTTCCAGCTGGAAGTGAGAGATGGCAGCCCAAGATGGACAGACAAATGGTCAAGGGATATCTAGGGGGAATCAATGCTTTCAAATCCCCAGGGCCGAATGAACTCCATCCCAGAGTCATGAAAGAGTTAGAGGAGGAACTCCCAGAACCACTGGCAATTATCTTTGATCAATCTTGGAAAATTGGAGAAGCACCAGATGACTTGAGAACGGCTAATAATGTCCCTGTCTTCAAAAAGGGGGAAAAAAAGATGAACCTGTGAATTACAGACTAGTTAGTCTGACGTCAATCCATGGAAAAGTTCTCGAGCAAATTATTAAAAAATTCATCTGCAAGCATCTTGAAGAAATTGCAGTGATGAATAGAAGCCAGCATGGGCTTATCAAAAAGAAATCCTGTCAGACTAATTTAATCTCATTTTTCGACTGGGTATTCTTCGAAATGGACAAAGGGGACAGTATGGGCAGAATCTACCTAGACTTTAGCAAAGCTTTCGACATAGTGCCACACAACATTCTGATAAGCAAATTAGCAAGAACTGGACTAGATGGAAGAACTATTAGGTGGATTTAAAATTGGCTGCCAAATCTGTGACAGAGTGATAATTAATAACACCTTTTTAAATTGGATGGAGGCAACTAGTGGGGTGCCACGGGGTTCAGCCTGGGCTCAGTGCTCTTCAATATCTTTATTAATGATTTAGATGAGGAAGTACAAGGAAGAGCAATCAAGATTACAACATAGAGCACAGCCTTGAGTCCAAGAGAGAACTCAGCCCCCCTTTTCCAGCTGCCAGGGGAAGGGGCCTGCAGGGAAAGACACATGGTATGGCGCACAGTAAGGGGAACCTAGTGACCCCTGCCAAAAAGTGGGAATCCAGAAGCGGGTCCCTAGCAGACAATCCACTGGTGGACTCCCAGGATCCACCGAAGCCTAGAATCATGACTTCTTATCATCCCTGGCAGAATCTGAGGCCAAACCTGGGTACCCAAAGGGTCAGCCTACTGCAGCAGCCTCTAAAACCTCTGGGGTACCCCCGAGAGAAGGAACCCAACCTGGAACTTGTGGACCCTTCAGATATCTTCGCTATATTTGGGATTGAGATAATTAAATGGGCTGGCTTCCAGGAGATCAAGAGGGACCCAGAATATTCTGAGCTTTTCTGGGTGCTCTTCACCCTGGAGACAGAGACCTGTGTCAAGCTGCTGGCCTCCTTTAGGTGCTCCCTGAAGCCAGAGCATCAGGAATTTTGCCTGTCCAGCGTCCGGACGCTGCAACACGCAGCACTGAGGACACCCAAAGTGGACAGCCAGTCCCTGAACCTGCTGTTGGAGAAGAGGGTGGTGCTGACCAAGAACTGCTTCTTTGATGTGATCAAGCTGTTTGACCAATACGTGATTCGGATTCAGGAATACCTGCTGAGGAGCAGCATCCCTTTGCTCTTGACCTGCAATGCCTAGGAACTCAGCATCAAGACAAGTAGTTTCAGCAGCTCGACACAGATGGCCGCTGCTTTCGAGAGCACGGTTTCCCTCTGCCGCAAATCCCTGGCCCTCCTGGGGCAGACCTTTGCTCTGGCAAGTTCATTCCGGCAGGAGAAGATCCTGGAAGCCCTTAGCATCCTCGACTCGGCCCCATCACCCATGTTGTTCCCGAATTTTGACACCTCAGCACTGTTTGGAAGGGAGTACATTGAGCATCTGCAGAGCTGGCTCGATACAAGTGGCTGCCAGATGCACCTCAAGAAAACATAGCAACATAGAAACAGAGTGAGTCAGAAGGGGCCCCTCGGGCCAACTAGTCTGATCACCGGCTCCGCTCATGACATGCTGACCATGTGCATGTCTAGCCTATCTTTGAACTCCTCACCGAAGTGGCCTCAACCACCTCCCATGGAAGCCCATTCCATGCCCTTGGGGTCCTAACTGTCAGGAAGCATCCAAATTGAACCTTGGTTCCCTGAGCTTGGCTCAGTTGGAGCGCGTCCTGCCTTCCTCTGCAGGGGAGAACAGGTCTCTGCCCACCTCCGTGTGACACTCCCTCACACACCTGTATGTCACCAACATATCCCCTCTGAGTCTCCTCTTCCCAAGGCTGAAGAGGCCCAGTTCCCTCAGTCTCGCTTCATACGGCTTTCCCTGCAAACCGGCCACCAACCTTGTGGCCCTGCGCTGCACTGACTCTAATGTGCAGGCGCCAGTCCTCCTGTGCAGACCCAACGGAATGTTGCAGAAACCAGGCCCAAGGCTAAAATAAAATCCTCCAACGTATTGATCGAAAAATGGTTGAGAGAATTGAAAACTGGTCTACGCTATGATTTCCGGCATGCTGAAAGGAAACGAGAAAACAAATGCAAAACCAGAGCACTGTTTTTTGCACGAGGAAGAGAGTCTGGAGTACAAGTATTACAAGCTGAAGCTGTCCGAGATGAAAAGGCTCATGGTGGCCGCCAGTGAAGGTGCCAAGCAGAAGACCCGCAGGCAGCAGACGTCGGACACCGTGAGGGTCCTACTGCACACCAAGAAAGTCGCCAGCATCAAGAAGAAGCTGTTTCGGAAGAAGAAGCCCAGCCTCCTGCAGTGGGTGGTGAGAACCACAAAAATGAAGACCACCACCACCATCGGGACCCAGACACAACTGTCGGCCGGGATGATGGTGAAGCTGCCACACAGCGCGAAGGAGGTGCTGGAGAACGCATCCTCAGGAAGAGCTGCCCCTGCTCCTCCTGGCCCAGAAGAGGCACAGTCCTTGGGGGAAGATTCTGGCCCTCAGGGCTTGCCAGGACGTCCAGAGAGCTGCCAATCCTTGAGGGGCCAGTTTGCAGATGGTGGGCCCCAAAACCATGGAAACTGCTCAGAAGCTTGCTGAGTTTGTGACTGAGGTTGGACCAGAAATCACAGAATTCAGTACCGAGAACAGTGCAGTTAACCCAGATCTGTGGTTCCTGCAGGATCAGCAGAGTTCCGCATTCCAGTTCTACCACACGGAGGCCTGTGAGTTGTGCCCGTCCGTCAATTTTTTCGCCGTGCTGGAATTGGCTGACCTCTGGAAGGGCTTGGAGCCTGAGAGGCCTGACGGGGAAATGCGGGTGAGACTGAAGAAGAGACCCCTCCCACTGACATAGAGGAAGGGGACAATGAGGAAGAGACGATGATGACAGGCGAGGAAGCAGAAGAGGAGGAGGATCTCACGTCGAAAGTGGAGGCCTCACAGGCAGCTGAAGCAGAGCAGGCCAGCACGGTGCCCAAGGCCGCTTCCAAATGGACATCAGGGCACAGGTCCCTCCCCAGGACACTCCCTTCAGGCCCAAGAGGGCCAGCAGCAAATCCCTGAAAGTCGGCCTGATTCCTGCGTCGAAGAGGGTCTGCCTCACTGACAGGCCAAATTCCACGGCCCCATCCAGATCACTTGTGACCGACCCTGTGGCTAGTCGCCGTAAATGAATAAAAGAAATCAAAGGACTTGGAATTCCACCACAAGAGGCTGAATCACAGAAACACAGAAACAGAGCGAGTCAGAAGGGGCCTCCCGGCCATCTAGTCTGACCCCCGGCTCCAGCCGGCTCCCTGCACGGCAGGGGCATCACGGACCCTGTCAAAGTGGGCTGGACCTCAGCAGGGGAGGGTTTGGGGGTTTCAGGGGAAGAAAGAAGATAGCTATGCGGCTGTCAGTCAGTGGATGAGCCAGATGTACTACTTGAAAAGAGCTAATGAATAGTTTTCAGGCTTTCTGTAATGAAGATTACCAAACATCCAAGAACACTTTTCAGTCCTGTCACTAAGACATGTTTGGTTGTTGTTTGTTGTTTGTCTGTGTTTATTTGGTTTTAATCCAGGATGATTTTACCTGGGGAGCAGGTGGGTGCCACCATTGGGGTGGTGTGTCGGGCAAGGGAAGATATAGCATTGGGGGTCTAACAGGCCTACATAGGAGAAGGAGGGACCGATGTTTGATACCGGTCCCCTCTTCTGGTTATTCCCCCAGCCAGATGGTTCCTGGCAGCAATATCAGCCGGCCCCGGACAGTCCATAATAAAAGATATCCATGATTGGATCCTGGATGAGAGGGCCAACCTGGCATGTATCACTGAGGGCTGGGCGGGAGAAGGGGGAGATGTCTCCCTCATGCAATTGTGCCCACCTGGGCACCTGGCGCAACACTGGCCATGCCCAGAGGGGAGGGGAGGGGGTCTCTTTGGTTCACCAAGCCAACATTTCCCTTGCGAGGCTTCCTGTCCCTTCGAGGCCAGGCCTGGAGTGTTTGTACCTGGTGTTGGGCGATCGAGACGGATTGGGGACTCTGCTGGTGTACCGTGCACCCTCCTGCCCAGCAGACTCCCTGCCTGAGTTGACAGAGATTGTCTCGGACCTGATGTTGAGGACCCCCAGGATGTTTGTCCAGGGGGACTTCAATCGCCACGCCAAGGCGGATCTGCTTGGCGCGGCTCAGGACTTCCTGGCTTCCATGGCAGCCATGGGGCTGTCTCAACATGTCACCAGCCCAACCCATGAAAGCGGTCACACGCTTGACCTGGCTTTCTCGACTGGGTGGGAAGAGGGTGGCCTAGAAGTGAGAAATTTGATCTTAACTCCTTTGTCATGGTCAGACCACTTCCTCGTGAGGTTTGAACTTGGGGCTGCTCTCTCCCTCCGGAAGGGTGTGAGCCCTATTAGGATGGTTCGTCCCCGGAGCCGGATGGATCCTGCTGGATTCCTGAGGGCTCTGGGGGATTTTCCGGTGGATAAAGCTGGCACTCCTGTTGATGTCCTGGTCGATTTGTGGAATGGGGAGATGACCAGGGAAATCGACATGATCACTCCTAAGCGTCCTCTCCCGCCTAGCAGAGCCCGTTGGCACCGTGGTAAATGCCTGAGTTGCAGGCAGTGAAGCGAGCTGGGAGACGATTGGAGTGCAGGTGGAGGAAATCTCGGGACGGATCTGACCGAGCGCGCTTATGTGCTCACTTTCGAGCCTATGCTGTGGCGGTGAGGGCGGCGAAGAGGCAGTTCTTCTCCGCTTCCATTGCTTCCTCACAGTCCTGTCCAGCGGAGCTTTTCTGACACACTCTGGCCAGGGAAAGGAAGTGGTCGCACCCTTGGCAGCTCACTGAGATGACTTTGCCCAGCACTTTAAGGAAAAAATTGCTCGGACTCGCCACGACCTGGACTCCACGGTTGATCTGATTCCAGTACGGGAGGCGTCCAGAGCGCCATCTGGTCCATCATTATTGGATGAGTTTCAGTTATTGCAGCCTGGGGATGTGGACAAGGTGCTCGGGATGGTATGCCCCACCACCTGTCTTCTTGCCCCTGGCCCTCTTAAAGAAACCAGTTACAGGATAGGTCCATGGGTCTGGGAGGTTATTCATGCCTCACTGAAGGAGGGACAGGTCCCTACCCGCTTGAAGGAGACATTGATCCGGCCTGTCCTGAAGAAGGCATCCCAGGACCCAGAGGTGGCCAACATGCCTTTCTTGGGGATGGTGTTAGAACGGGTGGTGGCGGGACAACTCCAGGCACTCTTGGATGAAACGGATTATCTGGACCCATTTCAGTCCAGCTTCAGACCCGGGTACGGTACTGAATCTGCCTTGGTCGCCCTGTAGGATGACCTGTGCAGGGAGAGAGACAGGGGGAGTGCGTCCCTGTTGGTCCTCCTGGACCTCTCAGCGGCTTTCGATACCATCGACCATGGTATCCTTCTGGATAGGCTGGCGGGATTGGGAGTTGGAGGCACCGCTTGGTGGTCGTTCCGCTCCTGTCTGAATGGCCAATTTCAGAAGGTGGTGCTGGGGGACTATGGCTCTGCGCCATGGCAGCTATGCATGGAGTTCCGCAGGGGTCCATTTTGTCCCCCTTGCTATTCAACATCTACATGAAACCGCTGGGAGAGGTCATCCGGAGGTGTGGGCTGCGGAGTCACCAGTACACTGATGACACCCAGTTCTACCTCTCCTTTACATCTACTCCAGGTGAGGCGGTGGCTGCCCTGAACCGGGGCCTGGCCGAGGTGATGGGCTGGATGAGGGCCAATAAACTGAGCCTCAATCCAAGTAAGATGGAAGTCCTGTTGGTGGGCGATGCAGGTCTCCAGGTAGGTGATTTTGGCCCTGTCCTGGATGGGGTAGCTCTCCCTCCAAAGGACGGGGTCCGCAGCTTGGGGGAACTCCTTGATCTGAAGCTGTCACTGGAAATCCAGGTGGCAGCGGAGGCGAGGAGCGCTTTCCTACAGCTTTGGCTGTTTCATCAGCTGCTCCTTACCTGGACAAAGACTGCCTAGCAATGGTGACACACGCTCTGGCAACCTCCTGGTTGGATTACTGCAACACGCTCTACGTGGGGCTGCCCTTGAAAACAGTATGGATACTTCAGCTGGTACAGAACAGAGCGGCTGGGATGCTGACAGAGGCCGGTTGTTATTCTCATAGAACGCCGGTCCTCTACCAGCTCCACTGGCTCCCAGTTGAAGTCCAGACCCAATTCAAGGTGCTGGTTTTGACCTATAAAGCCCTGAACGGCTTGGGACCAGGATACCCGAAGGAACGTCTCCTGCCTTGTATGCCATCACAGCCCTTAAGATCGGTGGGAGAGGCCCTGCTCCGGGAAACCTCCCTAAAGGAGGCAAAAAGAACATCTACCTGGAACAGGGCCTTCTCTGCGGTGGTGCCCAGATTGTGGCATGTACTTTGTGAGAGGTGTGCCTGGCGCTGAGTTTATATTCTTTTTGGCACCAGGTAAAAACCTTTTTATATCACTATTTTAAAAACTAATATTTTATTGTTTGTTCTGTCACTTTGATTTTGTCTTTTATGTAAACTTTTATTGAGTTGGGTCATTTATAAATGTGATTTTATTGCATTCCGATTTTAGGTTTTGTGAGCCATCCTGAGATCCCTAGGCATAAGGGACAGCATACAAAAATTTTAAATAAATAGATAACATAAATAAAATAAATGTGCAGATGATACAAAACTGGGCACTATAGCAAATGTCCTAGAAGACAGAATGAAGATCCAGGGCGATCTTGATAAACTTGAACACTGGGCTGAAAGCAACAGAATGAGATTCAATGAGGACAAGTGCCAAGTCCTCCATATAGGAAAAGAATCCAATGCATTGATACAAGATGGGGAATATGTGGCTCAACAGAACTGACAAAGAAAAAGATCTTGGAGTCATTGTGGACAACAGGCTAAACATGAGCCAACAATGCAATGCAGCTGCCAAAGGAGCAAATGCTTTTTTGGGATGCATTAACAGTAGTATTTTCTCCAATGTTTATTGGAATTACTTCTCGTAGTAAGTATTGCATAGGATATTACTTACTTTGTATTACTATAAGAAGTTCCTCTATACTCCTCACTGGTCAGATGTCACCTGGAATACTGTGTCCAATTCTGGGCACCAAGACTTAAGAAAGAGGCAGGTAAATTAGAAAGGGCCCTGAGGAGGGCAACCAAAATGATGCAGGGTTGGGAAACGCTGCCCTGTAGGAGAGGCTGAGGGAACTGGGCATGCTCAGCCTTAGAAGAGAAGGCTGAGGGGGCACCTGATATCCCTCTCTAAGTCGCTCAGTGGCCACCTCAAAGAGGAAGGTCAAGATCTGTTCTTGCTGATGACAGAGTAGTCCATGAGGGCAGTTATGGGAAACAGTGGACATTTGGTGCGATGACACACGACTGGAACTCTGCAATGGATGGATGCAGCCCGTTCAAGAGAAATAGGAGGGACAAAAGGGGAGGGGGAGTTGCACTCTGTGTGAGAGACACACATACCTGCACAGAAATTCAAGAAGAGGAACTTACAAGCCCCATGGAGAGCATCTGGCTACATTTAAAGGGAGCACAAAATAAGAAAAAAAGGATAGTTGGCTCTGCGCCATGGCAGCTATGCCATGGGGTTCCGCAGGGTTCCATTTTGTCCCCCACGCTCTCGAACATCTACATGAAACCGCTGGGAGAGGTCATCCGGAGGTGTGGGCTGTGGAGTCACCAGTACGCTGATGACACCCAGCTCTACCTCTCGTTTTCCACCGATCCAGGTGAGGCAGTGGCTGTACTGAACCAAGGCCTGGCTGAGGTGATGGGCTGGATGAGGGCCCATAAACTGAGGCTCAATCCTGACAAGACAGAGGTCCTGTTGGTGGGTGGGTCGGGCTACGGAGTGGGGGACCTGACCCTAGTCTTGAATGGGGTTGCACTCCCTCTGAAGGACAGGGTCCGCAGCTTGGGGGTACTCCTCGACCCGGAGCTGACCTTGGTAGCCCAAGTGTCAGCAGTGGCGAGGAGCGCTTTCCATCAGCTTCAGCTGATCCATCAGCTGCGTCCCTTCCTGGAGTTCGACTGCCTAACAACGGTGACACACGCGTTGGTGACTTCCCGGTTAGACTTCTGTAACGCGCTCTACGTGGGGCTGCCCTTGAAGACGGTCCGGATACTTCAATTGGTGCAAAATAGAGCTGCCAGGGTGCTGACGGGGACTGGGCGTGGTTCTCACATCACCCCAGTTCTCCGTCAGCTTCACTGGCTCCCCATTGAAATCCAGGCCCAATTCAAGGTGTTGGTTCTTACCTATAAGGCCCTAAACGGCTTGGGTCCTGGTTACCTAAAGGAGCGCCTGCGACCGTATATGCCTTTCCGCCCCTTACGATCGGCAGCAGATGCTCTCCTCCGGGAACCCTCCGTGCGTGATATTAGGAGGGTGAGTACCTGGAGGAGGGCCTTCTCTGCGGTGGCGCCCCACTTATGGAATCTGCTCCCCAGAGAGGCTCGCCTGGCGCCGTCATTATTTGCTTTTGCTTAGTTGTGAATTTTAGTTTTTGTTAGTTTTAATTGGGACTATGAGATGGGCCAATTTTAGTTTTTAACTGTAATCGGTAGGTCGTTTTGTGTTTTAATTTTATGTTGTATTTTGTCTTGTACGGACCTGCTGTAAGCTGCCCCCAGGCTAGCTGGCAAGGGGCGGCATAGAAATTTTTCTAATGAATGAATGAATAAATAAATAAATAAATAGTTATTCTCGTGTATAATGGGTCTACCCCGTCAGAAAGGGGATGGGCTGCAACCCTTGAAAAGCATCTTGTCAGTGCTTCCAACCATGTCATCCTGGAGGACTTCAGGTTCCCCCATATAAGCTGGGAGACGGATTCTGCCAAGCCTGGCCCCACAAGAGATTCCGGAGTAATTGTGGACGACAGGCTAAACATGAGCCAACAATGTGATGCAGCTGCCAAAAGGGCAAATGCCGTTTTGGGATGCATTAACAGAAGTATTACATCCAAGTCATGAGAAACAGTAGTTCCTCTATACCCCTTACTTGTCAGACCTCATCTGGAATACTGTGTCCAGTATTCAGAGGAGGGCAACCAAAATGATCCAGGGTTTGGAAACACTGCCCTGTGAGGAGAGACTGAGAGAATGGGGCATGTTCAGCCTTGAGCAGAGAAGAGAAGACTGAGAGGGGACATGATATCTCAGTAGAAGTCCTTCAAAGACTATCTCAAAGAGGAAGGTCAAGATCTCTTCTTGCTGATGCCAGAGCGTAGGACATGGAATAATCAATTCAAGCTGTGTCAACCCAGATTTGGGCAGGATAGCAGGAAAAGCTAGCGACAGTGACCCATGCGTTGGTGACTTCCCGACTTGACTTCTGTAACGCGCTCTACGTGGGACTGCCCTTGAAGACGGTCCGGATACTTCAATTGGTTCAAAATAGAGCTGCCAGGTTGCTGACGGGGACTGGGCGTTATGTTCACATGACTCCAGTTCTCCGTCAGCTACAATGGCTCCCGATTGAAGTCCGGGCCCAATTCATGGTGTTGGTTATGACCTATAAAGCCCTGAACGGCTTGGGCCCTGTTTACCTGAAGGAGCGCTTACGTCCATACTTGCCCGCCCGTCCCTTGAGATCGGCGGGAGAGGCCCTTCTCCGAGAACCCTCCGTGAAGGAAATTAGGAGGGTGAGTCCCCGGAGGAGGGCTTTCTCTGCGGTGGCGCCCGACCTATGGAATGTGCTCCCCAGAGAGGTCTGCCTGGCGCCGTCGTTATTTGTTTTCCAGTGCCAGGCTAAGGCCTTTTTATTCAAACGCTATTTTAATTGCTAATATTTTTTATTAGTTTTAATTTTTGGCCAGGGCGACTCAGATTATTTTTATATGTATTAATATTGAATTATTTATTGTTAATTTTGAATTATTATTATTATTTTTTTATGTATGTGAACCGCCCCAAGGCTTCGGCGATGGGGCGGCATAGAAATGTGCAAAATAAATGAATAAATAAAGCAAGCTTCCGCAGTGTCAGAGCAATACGAGAGTGGGGCCAGCTACCTCGAGAGGTGGGGGGCTCTCCCACACTGGAGCCATTCCAAAGGAAACTGGGCAGCCACCTGAGTGGGATGGGGTGAACTGATGTCCTGCAACAGCAGGGGGTGGACTGGATGGCCTTCATGGCCCCTTCCAACTGCACCATCCTATGATTCTGTGACTGTGTTCTGTGATTGCCACCCCCTTTGCACCTGACTCTGCTTGTTGGATCTTGGCATTCCAGTCCAGTGGAAAATGGGTACAAGGTTAACGTCTGCCCACCTTTGCTGGAAACGCTTCTGATAGAATTGACTCTCAGACAAGAGATTAACAAAAGAATCGCCCAAAAGCAATGGCGAAAAATTAACGCAGTCACAAAGAGCAACAAGAAACTACAAAAGTCCAAGCAAATGCACCTGACAAATATGGAAATGGAATTTTCTCATTGACTTGCGGCTTCAGGGAAGTGAGAATATAGCCAAGAAAACCCACCTACATTTCTCAGACGTCTGTGAAAGAGCCAAGAAGGAGGGGAGAAATATGCTTTTGGGTGTTTGTGTGCACCGAACGGAATGGAGCTGTCGATATAAACACAATGCTCATTCTTGTTGGGAGGGAAAGTTGTGGCGTGCAGCAGCTGGAGACAAAGACCCATTTCGTGGTGCGGCTAGCGGAAGGAGTTTTGGGGGTCAAGACAATGTTTCAATGAGCAGAAGATTAAGAGCAAGAGGTTTTGGCACAGTGCTTGGTTGTTTGTTTCCTTTCTATACTACCCAATTGCCAAAAGACTCCCAGGGCAGTTCACAAAGTTAAGAACACATATAATGTTTTCACTTTTTTGTTCCAATAATCGGACAACAGGACAATAACCCCAAATAAAACAGCAACAGCAGGCCGACAGCAGACCAGAGACAGCAATTCAAAATAAAATATGTTAGAATCCCGGAATCTCAATTTGAGAAGAGGGAATAAAACTTGGGTTCATGGGAAAAATCAAGCGTCCAGACCATCTAGGCTTTATTGTATTAACCCAAGGTTCCTGCAGTACTCACGATAATGCGTGCATTACCGGGCAGGCGGAGGTGAACTCTACTGCAAAGCTTCAACACATTGCAGGGTATTTTATAGGTACACAGGTACAGGGCAATTGATGACAGAATGCAGGGATTACAATAAGATTCTGAGGTCATCACATACAGAACAGATAAAGAAATGTCAGTCAATCACACCGTAACAATGAGATTACAATATTTCTAATTGCCTGTATTGACACTTTAGTTCAATAGCTTGAGCCCATCTCCAGGTCTGCTCAGACATGTAAATTCAAGCTACTGAGAAACTATGCATGAGCGCAAGACTCTTATCTAGACTCTAGGCATTCTGAATTGGCCGGGGCACATGGAGCCTCTGGGCTAGGAAGATACTTCCTGGAATTCCAACGATTACTATATTTTTCGCTCTATAAGACGCACCTGACCATAAGACGCACCTAGTTTTTAGAGGAGGAAAACAAGAAAAAAAATATTCTGAACCAAATGGGCACATCATCACAGGCACATTCCCCATCACTTCCCCATGGGCTGCACATCTGTCAGACTTACTGCAAACACATATTCACTCTATAAGACGCACAGACATTTCCCCTTACTTTTGAGGGGGGGAAAAGTGAGTCTTATAGAGCAAAAAATACGGTATTTAATCATTGTGAAGGTATACAATGTAAATTCAGATTAAATGACCTGTGTACTGTAGCCCACAGCTAAAGGTGAGAGAGAGGAGCGGGGCATGAAGGCCATTTTAAACAGTGACAGCTTGGTTTGAGAAGTACAGGATTTGATCCCACAATGCAAAAAGCACACAGAAGTAATGCTTTTCAGATGGGATTTATCCAAATTTTCCCAACAAATACAATGTAAACATAAGTAAAGGGAACTATTAAAATACTGGGCAAATAAAAAGGTTTTTGACTGGCACCCAAAAGAATTAAGAGTAGGTTCCAGGTGCACCTCTTTGGAAAGCTGGTTCCATACTAAAAGGTCCTTCTCACTGTTCATTTGAGGGGACCTCAGAAGATGACCTTATGGCCTGGGTAGGTACATAAAACACCAGGTACACTGCTAGCTACCAGGTGGCCATGCGGATCCTCCGGGTATTGGGGTTTAATCCAGTTCCATGCACAAACACAGATACATGCCCTGAGAGGGCTAAAGAATCGTGCTTGTTGTTTCCCTCCCACAAGAAAAATGTCGCTATTGTGCTCGGGGACAGATCCTTTTCGCTCGGACTTAGAGCAGAATACGACCTGGATGAATAAAGGCGGAACGGAGAAACTACGCTTTTCAGACCCCTCTGCTTCGATAGGAACTTTCCATGACACTCAGATGGGATGAAAGAAAGGAAGGCATCGGCGCTCTTTCGCATGAATAAATAATCTCAAGCCTCAATTATTTAGTGGTGGGCCTTACAGCAGAAAAAGCCACTTCTTGCATGCAATAAAGGTGTCTCTGGAGGATCCCACGTGTGCAGCAGCACCGACAAAGAGCTGGCGATGTTTTCTTAATGGGTGCTGATAGCAAAGAGAAGCAGGTCTCTTGATGGCACACGCAAGAACAGTTTGGAGAAATCTTGTGGCTAGGAGGGAGGAAGACTTGACTTGCCCCATAGCATGTTTACTCAAAGGAAAGTCCCTCTGAATTCAGGGGGACGTGCTCTCCTGGGAAATGCATGCTGCTTTTCAGGGAAAGGAGCCTTTGGGTATGGACATGGCAGATGAATTGCAGAGGGTTTTTTATGTGCATGGAAGGCTTGTTTGCAGAGAGAATTTGGAGTCAAGATTTCAGTCATGATCCTGCTAAAACAGGACCTCAAACTCTTTCTCTCTCTCTCTCTCTTACACACACACACTTGTCCTTTGGGGATTTTGCCTTTGTGGCTCCAACAAAATTCCATAGCACTTCAGGCAGGAAATGGCTAGGCTTTTTTTTTTCCATGGTGCACACAAGGAAATGAGTAATCAGTAAAGCTTAAAGGAACAGCCAGAGACAGGAAAGTGTTGAAACAACATAGAAAAATCATGCCAAAACAACTGCAAAGCAAATTCTTTACTGCCATTAAGCAAGAGGCTGCAGAGAAAAATCCACTCTATTACCTTTTACTGTCTCACTGGGGAATTCTGATTAACTCTAGTTACGTAGACTGTAGTCCTGTTTTGACATACATGTGCATATTTGGAAAGGCAGGTCAGGTGGGTTGGGAATGCACAGGGCTTTCGTTTTAATTAAGATTTTTAAGCCCTACTCACTTATGGTGAATTATAGAAGCACATTTGGGTGGCTAGGCAGTAAAGAAGGCGGCCATAAAATGGAGAAGATACTGATCTTCCTAAGGATACGGTACTTCTTGCTGTTGCCCTGGGTAACAGCAGTTTCTATGCTGAAACTCCTGGAACCATCTCAGACCTGATGCATGAAGAGAAGCTTAGCTTAATGTGGTCTTTGCTCCTGGAGGTGATATGAGTAATCTGGAGAGAGAGAGTGTGGTATAGAGGTTAAACCCATGGGACTGGGACTCAGGCGATCCGGGTTCAAGTCCCCACTCAACCATGGAGCCAACTGGGGGACTCTGAGCCAATCCCACCCTCTCACCCCAGCCTACCTCAAAGGGTTGTTATTGTGGGGACAAGATGGAGAGCAGCAGGAGGAGAAAGGTGTAAGCCACTTTGAGTTCTTTAAAAAAGAAAAAGCTGGGATATACATCTAATAAATAAATCATCTGAAAATTGATAGTGTTCCCATTGTCAAGATCTGACCATTTTCTGGAGATATTTGAACTCGCAATGTTACTTCTTTCCACAGGTGTGTGAGAGGGGAGACTGAAGGAATCTATTACGGAATGCTCTAGGGGAGACCCCATGGTCAGTGTGGAACCAGCAGAAAATGCACAGGTGTAGAATCCGGCTTTTTGCTGCTTGCAGAAGTTTTGTGGTATGGCCATAAGCATCCCCAGTCATCTCTTTCATCGCTACAGGAGAGAAGCGATTTCATTTTATCACAAACAAAGAGAGTCATCGTGGCAATGAAATTAAATCATTCCTGCCTGAAACTCTATATAGCCATGTAATAGAATCGTATCTGTGCTGCTTTAGCCCCCAAACTCAATTATAGACACCTGGAGATGGGACAAGAGAGGTGAAATGAAAGTACACCAAACAGACTTCATAGTTCCCACTCCCAATTCCCACCTCCTTGCTTTTTCTCCCAAGTAAACAGGGCATTAAAACTTTTGGCTTCATTTGCGTATAATGGATTGTGTATAATTCCTGGTTTGTTTCCAGGCTCGATTCGAGAGGATCATATTCACCAACAAAGCCCTTCTAAGGATCATATTCACCTACAAAGCCCTTCTAAGGCTTTCTTGAGTAGCTTCCACACTCTGACACTTGGTAGGAGAGTATTTATTTATTTATTTATTTGGAGTTCTTGTATGCTGCCCCCTTTGCATAAACCTTGGGGTGGCTTCCAACAAATAAATATGAATACAAATACATAAAAAACTGGAAACATCCTGGCAAATAGTATAAAACCAATAAATAATCAACAATTAATTAAAATAATGTTTACAGAAAAAGGTCTTGGTCTGGTGCCGAAAAACAAATAACGAAGGTGCCAGGCGGACCTCTCTGGGGAGCGCATTCCATAAGTTTTCAAAGCAAGGCCTTGTTGGTGTATCCCACATGGTGGAACAGAAGGCCTGCTTATCTAACTCCTTGAATTTTCAGCCCCAGTCAAATATTCTTTTCATTCTTCCAAACCTTTGAAATACTGGAAGTGTTCCTTGGTTTTAGTGCAGCATCTTGCAATCACCGCCCTATCTTTCAGTTGCTTGCTTATGTACCTCTTAAGAATCGGCTTTCTGCGGCACCTTTTAAAACATAATCTTCCAATGTGTTTTGTTACTGGTTTTAGAATTGGCTGTATTGCATTTGCTTCTATTATATATGTTGCCCTGAAAAGACAATAATGCCTATTAGATGACTTTAAAAAAGAGGGGAGATTGGACACAAGCCTAGAGAATGGAGCTATGAATAGCTACGAGCCCTGAAGGCAAAATGGAGCTTCCACAGTGTTGGGAAAATTTGGGTAAATCCTGTCTGAAAAGCATTACTTCTGTGTGCATTTGCATTGTAGGATCAAATCCTGTCTTCCTTCTCAAAACCAAGCTGTCACCGTTTAAAATGGCATTCCCCTGCTCCTTTCTCTCACCTTTAGCTGTGGGCTACAGTAGACAGGCCATTCAGTCCAAATATACATTGTTAAATAATCATTGTTGGAATCATTGTTGTCTCTCCCTAGCCCAGAGGGCTGCATGTGCCCTGGTCAGTTCAGAATGTTTAGAATCTAGATAAGAGTTTGAGTTCATGCATAGTTTCAGTGGCTTGAATTTACATGTGTAAGGAGTCCTGGAGATGGGTTCAGGCTTCTGGACTGAGATGTCAATACAGGCAATTACAAGTATTGTGATCTTATTGTTACTGTGTGATTGACTGACATTTCTTTATCTGTTCTGTATGTGATGACCTCAGAATCTTATTGTAATCTTTACATTCTGTCAC
Source organism: Varanus salvator macromaculatus (assembly GCA_023646645.1). Classification (NCBI taxonomy): domain Eukaryota; kingdom Metazoa; phylum Chordata; class Lepidosauria; order Squamata; family Varanidae; genus Varanus; species Varanus salvator. The sequence continues at coordinate 5,442,595 of JAIXND010000802.1, read as the reverse complement.
CAATTGCCCTGTACCTGTATGTGACTTGAAGTGTATAAAAAGTCTCTAGTTCTGTTGAAGCTTTGCAGTGAGCTTATCTCTGCTTGCCCGGTAAGGCCTTATCGTGAGTCAACCGCGGGGCCTGGGATAGACAATAAAGACACGGAGGTTCGTAACGACTGATCTTTCCTACGACCCCATTTCCCTTCTCAAATTGAGATTCCGGGATTCTGACAACAGACAGAGACAATCTACCTCACGATGCCTCACAATGACAGTCTTATATAAGGGCTCTGTTTATGAACTTCGAAAGAGGCACTTAAACAAATACATGGAGGAGAATAGCACTAATAACAGACTTTACACCTGGTGAGCTAGAAGTTCTAAGCCTTTTTTTCTGCCTGAACACGTAGGGCATTTCTCCTTTAACTGAGGCGTGGAAGCACTGAAAAGCTGAAACCTGTTGCCTAGAATTGCAGTGAGCTGGAAGTAAACATCTTGCGGAAGTGCTTCTCATGAACCCCAGTTGTCCAAGTTGGAGCATATGGCAAATAGAATCTGTGGTCCTTCAATGCGGCTAAGGGCCTTCCTTTCCAAACAAATCCTTTGGAGACTAGAAGACAAACACCAGCTCTTCAGAGAGCAAGAAAAACAGTTTGCCCTGGAGTTGCATGCTTAAGAAAGCATGGAGGAAATGGTAACATCATCGGGCAGGTACTTATTTAGAATCACCTCTCCTCCCGGCCTCCATGGATGGATGGATGGATGGATGGATGGATTGATCGATTGATCGATCGATCGATGGAATGCCCCACCTTACAAGTCCTGTGGGGGATAAGCCCAGGAATGCGAGATGGCATCACATGCTTCCTAAAACCTTGCCCGTTTGTATGCACAATTACCAGTGCAAGGACCTCTCTCGTCCTTTCTTTCTTTTTTTTTTTGCGCCTAACTCAACACCTCGATCTTGTTTTCTGTGCAGTAACATTTCTCAGAATTGTGTGCCAAACCATCCAGGGATCCTCCACCCCTGGGCCATTTGATGCAACTTGTGATGTGCGCCATCACATGTATGTGCTCACAACCACCTAAAGGTTTTTTTTTGTTTAAGCTTGGTTTCTGTAAGGTGAGAATTAAGGCTCTTTGCTCTTCCATGTTTCAATTCTAGAATGTTTCAACACACCTTCGATTGATGTGCTCTGCTTTTTCCATCAAACCTTCTTTCCTGGCCTTGGACTCACCAACTCACCTTATCAGCTCTTGCTTGTAATTATCATGTTACTTTTCTGCTGGCTAACCTTTTTCTAATCCTTTTTAGCCTTTTGGAGTTTGTTTAAATTTCTTCCATTCACTTTGCAAAGTCTTTATTCTTCAGTTCTCAGTTATTTACCTGCTTCTCATCTCTGGGATCTTCAGGCACCATTCTAAGCCTCCTTGGGTACTTTTCTTTGGCTCCTTGGTATCTTTCTTAATCACCAGACCCTCTTGGTCTTCAGATAGCTATCCAGTACCTGAGTTCAGTGGGGAGTAACCTGGAAGCTGCCAAAAGAATCAGCAGACAGACAGAATCTGCCACAACAAGCCTGAGCAGAGGCAGTGCTGAAAACAGCTGGAGCTGTGGATGCGATGGAGGCCACGATCGGAAAATGACCCCTGCAGCCAGTTCTAAGGGTCCCTTAGAAGCCGCAGGGCAGGGTTGACACCTCCATGAAACAGTGGCTTGGCTGTTTTAAGATGGCAGGTGCTAGGAACACGGATGACTGCAAAAGCCTGCATTAGGCGCGCCTCTTAAGCCGAGACTGAGAGCCAGAGGTTGTGCAGAAGGCCAAGTGCTTGGTTGTGGTCCTGAACCTGCCTCCTCTCACTGTGCAGCACCTTTTGCTGAAGTGCCTATCAGGTCTTGCAGTTTGTTTCGTATGGAATTGTGGTCATAAGCAGGGCCTTCACTTTGTTGGCTCCCTGTCCCACAGTCTTCAGTGCCAATTTATCTCAGGCCAGCACCTACGTTTTTATTTTCAGCATCTGCTAGAGACATTCTCATTGAAACCACCCTTCTTGAGTTAAATGTTTTCATGGCTACAATTCTATTTTAAATTTTGTCACAACTTTGTATCCCCCTCCCCACCCCTCTTAGGGACTGCAGGTGGCGCAGTGGTTGAAACCACGGTGCTGCTGGGCTGGTTGATTGAAAGGTCACCGGTTCGAATCTGCACACGGGGTGAGCTCCCTTGCGCCGTCCCAGCTCCTGCCCACCTTGCAGTTCAAAAGCACGCAAATGCAGGTAGATGAAAAGGTGCCACTTCAGTGGGCAGGTAGCAGCGTTCCCTACACTTCGGTGTTCAGTCATGCGGCCACACGACCACGGAGACCGTCTGCGGACCAACGCCGGCTCCCTCGGCCAGGAAATGGAGACGAGCACCGCCCCCAGGAGTCTGGCATGCCTGGACGTAACAGCAAGGGGAAACCTTTACCTTTACCTTTTACCCCACCCCTCTTACCGTTTGAAAAGCACAGAAACTAGATTCTGGACTAGGCACATTTTATGCTTGATTTCATAGGTGTCCCTGAGATGGCATGTATGTTTCTAAGAAATTTCTGATTAAATCCTGGCAAAAGGTTGGTCTGAGAGCTTGGGATAAATGTGCCGTAAATAAATTAATTGTCCCTGCTTTTTTAATTTTATTTATTTTTTGATTTTTATATCTTGCCTTTTTCCTACAAAAGGCTCAAGGCAGCTTACATCATTCTCCTCCTCCATCTCATCCCCACAACAACAACCCTGTGAGGTAGGCTGGGCTGAGAGTCTGTGACTGGCCCAAAGGCACCCAGTTGGCTCCATGGCTGAGCGGGGACTAGAACCCGGATCGCCTGAGTCCCAGTCCCACACTCTTCACCACAATATCACACTGGCTTTTGTTATTTTCAGAACAGTGGTTCTATATGGCGAGCGACGCCAGCGTAATTAAATGTCCAAATCAAAGCGTTCTGTAAACATGCTGGACCACCCCCCACCATAATTTATTTATCATAATTTAATCATTTATTGGCATGCCAGCCTGCAGCTGAAGGCTCTCTGAGAAGTTCACAGCACACTGGTCGATGGGAATAGCAGTGTAACACATTTGGAGAGAATAAAAGGTGTTGGTTCTTACCTATAAGGCCCTAAACGGCTTGGGTCCTGGTTACCTAAAGGAGCACCTGCGACCATATATGCCCTCCCGCCCCTTACGATCAGTGGCACAGGCTCTCCTCCGGGAACCCTCCGTGCGAGATATCAGGAGGGTGAGCACCTGGAGGAGGGCCTTCTCTGCGGTGGCGCCCCATCTATGGAATGCGCTCCCCAGAGAGGCTCGCCTGGCGCCGTCGTTATTTGTTTTTCGGTGCCAGGTGAAGACCTTTTTATTTAGACAGTATTTTAAATGTTAATTTATTCTACTTTCAGATTGTTATTTATTAATGGATTAATGTATTTATGTTATATGTTTTAATTTTACCTAGAGATGGGCCAGTTTTTAATAATTGTATATGTTTTAAGTTGCTGTGAGCCGCCCCGAGGCTGTGGCGAGGGGCGGCATACAAATATGTATATAAATAAATAAATAAATAAATATAAATAAATGGAAGAAGGAAAATGCGTTGCATAAACTGCTTTGAACATTTTTGCCCGTATGATTTCCCTGGACTTTCCATGGGGTTGCGGCCCTAAAAAAAAAAGCATAACAAAACACAGCTTTGTTCCAGCTCTCGGGGTCTATCAAAGTCATTTTATGAAGAGGAAATGGCAAAAGGCTGCTCAGAGGAAAAGAACAGTCAGGGACACCTTATGCAACAAGGAGGGCTTGGTTATGAGTAAGCAAAGCAGGAACTCTGACAAGAAGGGAAACCATAAAACTTACTGTATAAATCTGCCATTCCTCTAAGGGGTTCATAAACCCACCCTGCTGCCCCAAATGAGAAACAAGAGGCATACTCGCTCAGCCGTATTTTTGGCAAGGCAATTAGTCATTTATGGAAATTACAGGCTGCAATTTGTGTTGGGGAAGGATGTGTTTTGCCCTACAATATCTTGAAAATTCTGCCTTTGCCCTTCAGTCTACATTTGAGGGTTAAAGCGGTCTCGCTTAAAACTTAGGATCAAAAGATTGCATGTTGTTCTAGGTGTCTGTGGAGGGTATTTTAAAGCATTTGTCTAGTTAGGAAGAGCACAAGAAAGGATTAACAATCACATTAAGCAGTGTAGAAACATAGAAACAGAGCGAGTCAGAAGGGGCCTCCCGGGTCAACTAGACTGACCCCCGGCTCCAGCCGGCTCCACTCATGACATACCCATCATGCGCATGTCCAGCCTATCCTTGAACTCCCTCACCGATGGGGTCTCAACCCCCTCCCAGGGAAGCCCATTCCACGCCCTCGGGGTCCTGACTGTCAGGAAGTGCTTCCTGGCATCTACAGAAGGGACCCCAACAAATTTCACCAGGGATTGAAACAGGCGCCCGCAGTACCAGGTGTACTGTGCTTCTTCCCTGTGTTTCACCTGGTTTTTGTCTTCCATTCTACCTATTTCTGCTTGGACTGTTTCTGTGGGTGCCTTTGGATGGTTCATAAAGGCAGGATGCACATTTCCTTGTAAAAAAAATGGATCTTTCTAATTAACAGTGCACCACAAATGTGCAAGTTTTCTTGGAAGGAAGTCTGACCGTGCTTACTACCGAGCAAGTGTATTTAGGGTTTGCACTCCGAGTTCATGAAAGTGTTATATTCATGGCAGATGATCATCTTGGCAGTGTAACCCTCTGTTTGGAAGGACATCCCAGTCAATTCCGTGGCCTTGGTCTCCAGCAGAATATCCGTACATTTGAGGATAATTCCTGGTATCTTCATTGGTGCTTTCCAAAGACAAAGCTGTGTCTTTATGGAGTTGATCCAACTTCTATTCAGTCTTATCGTGTTTCTGACTTTCCCTGGTGTTAATGTCTTTTCCAGAGAGTCTCACCTTCTCATGATTGCCCAAAAGACATAGAAAGGACCTCTAGAGTTGCTAGTCATGTCCATAGTGATGAATCCTCACCTGAAAACTCTCAATGGTTTCATGCAGAAATTGAAAGGCAGGGAGGAAAGTTGAGGCATCCCAGCGACAAGAGCTGGTGGGGCGGGGGGGGGACAGAAGCCTTTCCATCCACCCAGCACCACCTCCTGGATCCAAGGAAGAAGTCAAGCCATCCCAGAGAGACAGGGCTGGAGAGTAAAAGCATGTTTCATTATATTGACAGAGTCTCTTTACCAATAGAATAGCAGGATCCACAGGAAGACTGAATCACCTCAAACCCTGGTGTTTTTATTGGCAAGATAACCAGGCCCCCTGCAGTGACTTACGACAGCATGCGCCCGCGTAGTGGTCTCCGTCGCTAACTACAAGCTTCTGGAACATACACATAGTGTTTTATACGTTCAGAGTCACATGGGCCCAGCAGCTGTGCAGTTTATTTATTTATTTATTAATTAAAACATTTTGATGATGGACATTAAAACAGTTGATGATGAAATAAGGGCAACACAGTCAAAAGAAGAGTGAGGTCTGCAGACAGGGCTCGATACAATGGTATTAATTACAGGAAACTGATATGACAATCAGGAGTCATTGCTAGTCAGTATTGTGAGTTTCATTATGCTGATTAGGGGGATTGTAATGCTGTTACGCCTTCATGGATCACTGCCTTGCCGTGGCGAAGGGACTTGTGTAGCTCAATGAAGCAATGAGCTCTGCCATGCAGGGCCACCCAAGACGGACAGGCCATAGCAGAGAGCTCTGGCAAAAGGTGATCCACTGGAGAAGGAAATGGCAACCCACTCCAGTACCCTTGCCATGAAAACCCCATGGACAGTACCAAGAGGCAAAGAGATATGACGCCAGAAGATAAGCCCCTCAGGTCGGGAGGTGTCCAATGTGCTACTAGGGAAGAGCAGACGGCTAGTACTAGTAGCGCCAGAAAGAGTGAAGCAACTGGGTCAAAGCCGAAAGGACACTCAGGTGCGGATGTATCTGGTGGTGAAAGCAGAGTCCGATGCTGCAAAGATCTATACTCCATAGGAACCTGGAATGCAAGATCCATGAATCAAGGCAAGCTGGACGTGATCAAACAAGAGATGACAAGACTGAACATCGACAACTTAGGAATCAGCGAACTAAAATGGACAGGAATGGGTGAATTTAATTCAGATGACCATCAGCTATCCTACTGCGGGCAAGAATCCCTCAGAAGAAATGGAGTAGCCTTCATAGTCAATAAAAGAGTAGGAAAAGCAGTACTGGGATACAATCTCCAAAATGACAGAATGATCTCAGTCCAAATCCAAGGCAAACCATTCAACATCACAGGAGTCCAAGTCTATGCCCCAACCACTGGTGCTGAAGAGGCTGAAGTTGACCGGTTCTATGAAGGCCTACAACACCTTCTAGAATTAACACCAAAAAATGATGTCCTTATCATCATGGGGGAGTGGAATCCTAAAGTAGGAAGCCAAAAGATAACCGGAATAACAGGCAAGTTTGCCCTTGGAGTACAAAATGAAGCAGGGCACAGGCTGGTAGAATTTTGTCAAGAGAATATGCTGGTCATATGCTGGTCAACAATCCAGGAGATGACTCTATACATGGACATCACCAGATGGTCAACACAGAAATCAGATTGACTATGTGCTCTGCAGCCAAAGATGGAGAAGCTCTATCCAGTCAGTAAAAACTAGACCAGGAGCTGCCTGTGGCTCAGATCATGAGCTTCTGGTTGCAAAATTCAGGCTTAAGTTGAAGAAAGTAGGAAAAAGCACTAGGCCACTCAGGTATGAGCTAAATCATATTCCTGATTAATATCCAGTAGAAATGACAAGTAGATTTAAGGAATTAGATCAAATAGACAGAGTGCCTGAAGAACTATGGACGGAGGTTTGCAACATTGTACAAGAGGTAGCAACTCAAACCATCCCAAAGAAAAAGAAATGCAAGAAAGCAAAATGGCTGTCTGAGGAAGCTTTACAAACAGTTGAGGAAAGAAGGGAAACGAAATAGGGGTTATAGAGCAGGGGAGCTCTGCATCCTAGTGATCACTCCATCCTTTGCTCTGCGATCAGGGGACTGGGGCCATGCAGCAGGGCGAGCACTAGAAGCTGGGACTTCAAGAGGGCCAACTTTGGCCAACTGCAGGCCAGACTGGGGAAAGTCTCCTGGGATGGGTTACTGGAAGGTAAGCGAGTTGCGGAGGGGTGGATGGCACTCAAAAGGGAGGTTTTGGAGGCGCAAGCCTTGACGATACCTCTAGTCAGTAAGGTGGGGAGGCGGAGGAGAGCGCCGCCATGGATGCGAAAGGAGGTGGTTAGGGGGATTAGACGAAAGAGGAGCCTCCATAGGAAAAGAGTACTGGGGCAAATAGACAAAAGGGTCTACCGGGAGGAGGAGGCCCGTTGCAGAAGGATTCTTCACAAGGCTAAGGCTGATTACAAGGTGAGACTTGCCAAGAATATCAAGAGCAACTGAAAGGGCTTCTTTCAGCATGTAAATAGGAAGATGAAGGGGAGACAAGTAGTGGGAACCCTAAATAAGGAGGAAGGAGATCCAGTGACTGATATGAGGGAACAGGCACAGATGCTAAATGACTATTTTGCCTCTGTGTTCTCCCCAAAGCAGGACAGGAGATATCTGCATGGGGGATCAGATGAGGCTGGGGACTCAGGGGCACAGATTAGAGTCACACCCCTAGAACTTGAGGGGCTGCTCAGGGCATTGGATATTACGAAGTCGCCAGGCCCTGACGGGTTACACCCAAGAGAACTTGGAGAGTTGGCAGGGGTTCTCTCACGCCCGCTGGCCTCCATTTTTGAGACCTCGTGGAGAACGGGTGAAGTTCCAGAGGACTGGAGGGTGGCATCGCTGGTCCCAATTTTCAAAAAGGGTAGTAGGAAGGACATGGGGAATTATAGACCGGTTAGCCTTACATCCATTGTAGGAAAAACAATGGAAAGGCTCATAATAGAGAGAGATCTAGTGATGCTAGATAGGGAAGGGAGGCTGACAGTCACACAACACGGCTTCCGCAAAAACAGGTCCTGTCAGACAAACCTTGTGAATTCTACAACAAAGTTTCGAGGTGGCTGGATGGAGGGGACGCAGTGGATGTGGTATACCTGGATTTCAGCAAGGCCTTTAGAATGTACTGATCAAATTCACAGACGACACTAAAACTGGAGCAGTGGCCACAACTGAGGAGCAGGTACTCCAGATCCAAAAGGATCTGGACAGACTATGGAAGTGGGCAGGAGACAACAGGATGGTGTTCAAAGTGGACAAATGCAAGGTCTTGCACTTGGGGCATAGGAATGGGTGTCAGAAGTACAGGTTGGGAGACAAGTGGCTGGAGAGCAGCACTCGGGGTGCTGGTTGACTGCAGGCTAAACATGAATGTGAGGCAACAGTGTGATGCAGTGGTCAAGAGGGCAAATGCCACCCTTGGTTGCATAGCCAGAAGTGTGACTTCTAGATCGAGAGAGGTATTATTACCACTCTATACGACTCTGGTGCGCCCGCAACTGGAGTATTGTGCTCAGTTTTGGGCTCCCCATTGCAGGAAGGACATAGCCAGGTTAGAGTCAGTGCAGCGTAGGGCCACAAAGTTGGTGGCCGGTTTGCAGGGGAAGCCGTATGAGGCGAGACTGAGGGTACCGGGCCTCTTCAGCCTGGAGAAGAGGAGACTCGGAGGCGATCTGTTGGCGACATACAGGTACGTGAGGGGATATCACACAGAGGTGGGTAGAGATCTATTCTCCCCTGCAGAGGAAGGCAGGACGCACTCCAACGGAGCAAAGCTCCGTGAGCCAAGGTTCAATTTGGATGCCAGGAAGTCTCTCCTGACAGTTAGGACCCCGAGGGTGTGGAATGGGCTTCCATGGGAGATGGTTGAGACCCCATTGGTGAGGGTGTTCAAGGATAGGCTGGACATGCACATGGTGGGCATGTCGTGAGAGAAGCCGGCTGGAGCCAGGGGTCAGACTAGATGGCCCAGGAGACCCCTTCTGACTTCCTCTGTTTCTCTTTCTATGAAAGGGAAAGGAGAAAGGGAATTCCAGATAATAGCTAGAAGAGATAAGACCCTCTTAAATGAACATTGTAAAGAATAGAGGAAAACAATAGAATGGGAAGGACTAGAGATCTCTTCAAGGAAATTGGAGATATGAAGGGAACATTTCATGAAAAGATTGTGTTGGGAAAATTCAGCAAAATCCTGGCAGAAAAGGGTTGCTTATGTGTTTTTGTTATCAAATGCCTGCACCCCTTTCTCAGGAAGCACCCAAAAAAGATTCCAAGCCAAGTCACTGTTTGGCATTGCTGTTGCCTTAAGAAGAAGTGTTCTTAGCTGGACTGAGAAGCCACACATACTGACTGAAATAACTGAAATAATGCTGTTCATTAGTTTCTGAATGGGCCCACCTAAGCAGAGCCAAGCTCCTGCTGAGTTTAAGTTGCCAAACCAGGCTTCCTAAATGCTTCCTCCATCAGACACATTTGCGTGTGTGAACAGACTGACCTGGATGACCTGAACTGTCAAGAATTTGCTGGACTGACCCATCAATACAGCAATCAGCAATGCTTTCCATACTATTGTTACCAGTATTTCTGATTTTAGAACATTATGTCATGTTAAAGACATCAGGATGCTATTGTACTAAGATTGACTAGCAGGTTATAAAATGGGCTGTAAATGGATTGAAAAGTTGCAGTTGATTTTCCCTCTGGCCGGTAAAGCATTATCGTTAGCTGACTGCAGGGATCCTGGGGCTCTGGACAAAAAAGCAGCAGAGGTTCAAACGATTGATCTTTTCCAGGAACCCGAGTTTTTATTTCCTCCTCACAAATTGAAAACCAAGATTCTGTCAATGGGCACGATAAAGGACCAAAATGGCAGGGACCTAACAGAGGCGGAAGGGATTAAGAAGAGGTGGCAAGATTACACAGAGGAACTATACAAGAAAGAGCTTAATGTCTCTGTTAACCACCATGGGGTGGTTGCTGACCTCGAGCCAGACATCCTGGAATGAGAAGTCAAATGCACCCTAGAAGTTTTAGCAACAACAAAGTTAGTTTAGGAGACAGTATTCCAGCTGAGCTATCCAAAATCCTCAAAGACGATACAGTAAAAGTGCTACACTCAATATGCCAACAAATTTGGAAAACTCAGCAGTGGCCACAGGATTGGAAAAGGTCAGTTTACATTCCAATTCCAAAGAAGGGCAATGCCAACGAATGTTCGAACTACCGCACCGTTGCACTCATTTCATATGCTAGTAAAGTTATGCTCGAAATCCTACAAGCTAGGCTCCAGCAGTATGTGGAACGAGAACTACCAGAAGTACAGGCAGGATTTTGAAGAGGGAGAGGAGCTAGAGATCAAACTCCCAACATACACTGAATCATGGAGAAAGCTAGGGAGTTCCAGAAAAACATCTACTTCTACTTCATTGACTATGCTAAAGTCTTTGATTGTGTGGATCACAACAAATTGTGGCAAGCTCTTAAAGAGATGGGAGTAGCAGGCCATCTTAGTTGTCTCTTGAGAAACCTATTTGCGGGTCAAGAAGCAACAGTGAGAACTGGACCAGGAACCACTGATTGCTTAAAAATTGAGAAAGGAGCATGGCAAGGCTGTGTATTAGCCCCCTGTCTATTTAACTTATATGCAGAGCACATCATGCAAAGGCTGGGCAAGAGGAATCACAAGCTGGAATTAAGAAAGCTGGGAGAAATATCAACCAGCTCAAAAGACAAAGAAAGAAAACCAGGGCGCAACCGGAAGGAACTCCGATGCCTCTACACCAAAGCCCAGAGCATGGGAAACAAACAACACGAGCTGGAGCTCATACTGCATGAGGGTTATGGCGACCACATAGCAATTACACAAACTCGCATGGCTGTAGCTCTACAATGGATGGATGCGGCCTGCTCGAGAGAAGCAGAAAGGGCAAACAGGGAGGGGGAGTTGCACTCTATGGAGGAGACACAAAGATCTGCGCAGAAATAGAAGTACAGGAAATGAGGAGGCCCATTGAGAGCATCTGGCTGCCTTGACCGGGAGCACAAATTAAGAAAAGCATTGTTACTCGCATGCACAGCGTTCAAGCCAGTTGAAAAGGGGGTGCGCATGCAGCCTTCGAAACAGCATCTCACGTCAATGCAATGATTCATGGAAGCCTGCATGGGCTAATCAAAAAGAAATCCTTCAAACCCAATTTAATCTTATTTTTCACCTGGGTATCCTCCTCAACGGACTAAGGGGACAATGTGGACAGACTCTACCTAGAGTTTAGCCAATCCTTCGACAAAGGGCCACACAACATTCTGAGAAGCCAATTAGCAGAAACTGGACGGAATGGAAATACTGTGGGATGGCTGAGACAATGCCTGCTAAGTCGCACACAAAGGTTGCTCCTGAACGGCTCCTTCTCAAACTCCATGTCCGAAATCACATGGATCTGCACCCCTGCAGAGCCGCTGGGAGGCATGTCGCTCCAGCCCTACATGCGGACGAGGCAGCTCTCCATCCGCGACTCCACTTGGGCTCGCAAGGGCGCCGAGGACGCTGATTGGACCTTGCAAGGACGACGATCTGACCGGGGCTTCTCAAAAGCAAGCCCCATGACCGTTGCGAAAAGACCAAAAGCTCGATTGTGCCAGACAAAGCAGACAAGCCCGTGCAGGTTTGCCAGGACACGCAGGCAGGTGCAGTCCTGCTCCCGAACGGCTCCGGGGAGGCCCATGGCGAGCATGTGGCATCAAATGCCCAGAGGAGCTCGTCAGCCCAAATGCACTTCCGGAGGTCTCGCGGTGGCCCTGACACCCCGCAGCCCTCCACCTGCACCAAGCAGAGGTGCCCCCTCAGCACTGCCTGGATCTCCCCTGCGGCCTCTCCCGAACACCCAAAGACTGCAGCGTGTCCGATCCGAATTTCGGAGGGCAACGCTGGGTGCTCCGAGGGAGGCCTCCCGGGCAAGGAAAGGCCTGGAGGCCGGTCAGGCCGAAAGTGAGGCTGGGGGGCCCTTCTTGCACTCTGGGTCAGGTAGGTGTGCCTTCCAGGAGGCCTCGCTCCACTGCCCCTGCAAGACGGCTTCGCCTCCACCTGGATGGAATCAGAGGAGCAGCAAGAGCCCTCCTGGCCTCCCTTGCGGACTGTACTAAATGCGTGCTTTGAACGGGCAACGGAAACCATCAAGCAGCCGTTGCAGATGCTGCGAGACGAAGCGACCTCAACAGAGGCCCTGAACTGTATATTAGCGCGGACAATAGACGCGGAGGAACAGCCGCACCCCATCTCTAACAGGTGGAGCCCCATCGACCCGGGAGGGCTCTTTCCTCGGCCCGCCTTGACCGACTCCCCTGGCAGGGTTGGGGGGGGCAGTGTGGACAGGCCCCCTGGTCGGAGCGCCCCTGCCCCGGCGGTGTGGGTCGGAAGGAGGCTACGGAGCACATCCTGCTGAGGTGCAGGTTCCACCCGGCTCTTCGCACTCCTCTCATTTCCCCACGGATGAAGCGCTTCCCGGGCCGCACGGAACTGCAGTATATTCAAATTCTGATCTCCGACAGTAACCCACCAATAACATACGGAGGCATTAAATTCCCCCCTTCCACAAGGGGTGTCTGAAGACAGATCCTGGGGGATTGTGGCTCTGGGTAGTTGGACGAGGGCAAGATCTGGGATTGCCACTGATTTAAGGTGACGGATATTGCATTAAGGTTTTATTAATCCAAGTGGGGTTTTAATATAGATAATGCTTTGAGCATTTCCTTTGTAAAATCTACGTATTTATGGAATGCAGCCGGTCTTAGAGTGCAATAAATTTATCCATCTCTAAATTGGGTGGGGGTAGCTGGTGCGCTGCCACAGGGTGCAGTCCTCCTCATGGTCTCCGTGTTACCACCCGGGTGGGTGATTGGCCAGCTCACCCCTCGTGGGCAAGGTGACGTGATGGCGCTCAGGGACTCTGCCTCTTGGGACAGGGAGCGTAGGTCAGTAGCCGCAGTGGGCGGGAAGGGCTTTCTTGGCAGGGCCTGCAAGACGACTGAGGGCTGCACTAGAGGGGCCGGAGCGGCCTGGCGGTGGGAGGTTCTGGATGCCTGGAAGGAAGCGGTGAGACGGAGGTGGGAGAAGACGGGGGCATCCTGGATCGGTGAGAGATGGCTGTGAGGTGGACCTGCAGGGGCAACAGGAGAGGCTTGGAGCAGGGCAGCTACATCAGGAGGACGAGAGCGGGATGGGTCTATAGCCCGGAATCCTCCAGCCGAAGGATCGCGATGTCCGGGTGGAGCCCCCCTCCTGGGACGTGAGGCTGTAGCAGGGAGGCAGCCAGATGGGGGTCCCGGTGGATAGGGGAAGGAGGAGCGGAAGCCCCGGCTGGCATGGCCACCATGGGGTGATGAGGATACATCTGTCCTTCTCTCGGGATCTTGGACACCACCCTGGGGATCAGTGGGAAGTGGGGAAGGCGTGGAATAGCATTGCCTCCCATCAGAGGACGAAGGCGACCCCCATGGAGGGGGCTCCCCGGCCTGCCTTGGAGCAGAACCAATGGCATTCATTGTTGTGGGGAGTGACGAAGGGGTCCCCTTCTGGGGGGCCCCACCTCTCAGGCAGGCAGAGAAAGTCTGGAGGGTGCAACCCCCTCGTGCGGGGTGGTCGTGGTCCGGCTCAGTCTGTCTGCGAGGGTCTTGGGGCGGACTGCCACATGGATGGCCGGGGCTGTGATGTCCCTCCCCACACGCCCGTCCCAGGTGCCGACTGCTCGCCTGGCTAGTCCTGTGGGGTGCGTCCTGCCCTGCTCGTTCAGGTAGTACCTGACGGACGTGTTGGTTGTGGCTACCTGAACGTGTCGTCCCCGAAGGGAGCCCTGGAAGGAGGCGAGAGCCTTCTTCACGCCAGCTTTTCTAGTAAACTGGTACCTCAGGTCACGAACGCCTCAGTTCACGACCGGATCCGGTCGCGAACCAAAATTTGAGAAACATTTTGAATCAGGGCGCTAACTCCGCATTTATTTATTTAATTTATTTATTTTACAAATTTGTATGCCGCCCCCTTGCGACCAAGCCTTGGAGTGGCTCACAACAACAATAAATAAAACAACAAGCGATACCTTATTTAAAACTAATATTAACATTAAAAACTGGCCTCGAGGTAAAGATAAAATACAATAAAAATATAAATAAACAATAGACAAATATAAATGAGCAATTAAAATAATTTTTAAATAAAAAGGTCTTTGCCTAGTGCCGAAAAGCAAATAACGACGGCGCCAGGCGAACCTCTCTGGGGAGTGCATTGGGTGTTGACTGCGATCGCAGCCATCTCCGCCCTTCAGCCCGAGTGGGGAGGTGGCCCCAATCGTGCTGCGTGTTTGGGGGGGGGGGGAGATATTTTTATCATTAAAGAAAAGAAACATATCTATTTATTTATAAGTTTTATATGCCATCCCTTATGTATAACATTAAGTTATGCTTCAGAACGGAGTACCTTATTTGCATTCAACCTTGTGGGCAAATTTGAGTGGGTTCGCGACCAATTTGTTTCATGACCTGACCAGAAGAGCAGAACGAATTAAGTTCGTTAATGGGGGTACCACTGTATGCTGATGTGGAGGTGCGACTTGTGCTGGTCCCAGAGACTTGTGTGCGCCCGTCTGCGCAGCGGGCTCCCAACCCGAGTTGGAGGCATCAGTTGTGACTGGCGGAGGGCTCTGGGTGTGGGGAGAAGGGAACCCCGCTGCTGAGGGCGTCTGTGATGCCCCCACTGGAGGGAGAGTCTGACCTCCAGGGCGGAGGATCCCATGGAGGTGTGTGAGGTCCCATGCTGTGTCCCAGCTCCTGCCGAACTTGCAGTTTGAAAGCACAAAAATGCAAGGAGATAAAAGGCAACAGCAGGTACCAGCGTTCCCAGCACCTCGGTGTTCAGTCATGCGGCCACATGACCACAGGGACTGTCTGCGGACAAATGCTGGCTCCCTCGGCCAGGAAACAGAGATGAACACTGCCCCCTAGAGTCAGGCAT
This sequence comes from Varanus salvator macromaculatus, assembly GCA_023646645.1. NCBI lineage: Eukaryota > Metazoa > Chordata > Lepidosauria > Squamata > Varanidae > Varanus > Varanus salvator. The sequence continues at coordinate 5,427,539 of JAIXND010000802.1, read as the reverse complement.
AGCTGGACTCATGTCATGGGGAAACCTTTACCTTTAATATCAGCCGTACCCCCAAAATTAACTCCTGTTAAGACCATCAGCCTGATGGACACATTTAGTACATCCATCGAAACACAATTTGGGGTTTGGAGAGTAATGACAATGTTCCAGATGTAGGAGACATGACTGAATTTGAATAAATGTAGATTTTTGCACATGAGTAAATGTATATTTTTGTGCATGAATAAATGAATAAATGTATATTGTTGTACATGAAAAAAGTAAGGCATCTCCTGAAAATAAGCCCTAATGCATCTTTTGGAGCAAAATTTAATATAAAGACCCAATCTTATTTTCAGGAAACACCATAGCCCTTCTTGGCCTGGCTTGACCACAGGCACGGAGTGCTCCCACTCGGAGGTGCCCTGCATGGACCCCAGTATAACTGAGGAGGTTTAGGAGGCTGGTGCAGAACGGAGAGGGATTTCTCCGGCAGCTCATAGGTGGGGTGGATGCTGATCATTTTGTTTTCCGAACACCAGGCAGAGCGAGCAGGTTTCTCCCACGTGTCCCGCTCCCTGGCACAGAAGCCAGCAGGAATGGTTGTCCGCTGAAGGCATCTGAGCGCCACAGGAGGAACAGCAACCGATAGCTGGGTCAGCCATGAGGGCCATGCTGGGGGGGCATTCTGAGTCCAGGAAGGAAGGTGAGGTGTGGGGAGAGGAGGGAGGTGTGGGAAGTGGCCTTGGAGAGCAGGTGGAGGGTCGAGGGTGGAGAAATGTGAGAAGTGACGGATTTCCCCCTTATATATATTAGAAGAATGAGAGGACAAGGCAAGCCTCGCTGAGCAGAGAAGTTCCGATCGATGAACAAATGTTTCCGGGGATGGAAAGGCCCTGAGGGAATGGGCGGGACCCCCCAGGATACCCCCTCTTCTCCGGACTTCCAGAAGACATGTGAGGGGGGCTTTCGCCCACTCCCTCCCTATGAGCCCTGGGAGTCCTCTCTCCGATCCTGGCCTTGCACTGAGCTGCAGAGTCCGTTCATGAGATTGTCCAGAGAACACGGAGAAGGATTTCTTCAAGTGCCTCTTAGAAAACAACAGCCCGCAAGCTGGGCTAGTCCTGACCTGCACACATCTCGTGGCCACTCGCTCTGGTCACTTGCTTTCTGGGAGCTCGGTCCGGAATCAACACTTCAGCTGGTTCTGAATAGAGCTACTGAGATGTTCACAGGGCCTTTTCGGTATTCACATACAATGCCGGTCCGCTACTGTCTACATTGCTGCCCAGTGAAGTCCCGGCCACCATGTGCAGTGCTGAAATTAAGGGGAAATGAGAAAGAGACACAAAGGGGGGGGGGGACAAAGTTTAGGGACCTCCGCCCCAACTCTACCGCCCAGCTCCTGTCCACTTGCTCCCTGGGAGCTTGGCTGCTTTTTCCCCGAGGCCCTAAACTAGCCGGGACAGCATGCTCTTTTGTACTCTGCTCTGCTCGGCGCCTCTGACAAGAATGACTCCTCCCGCCACTGCACACACGCACAACTGGAATCAGCCCATTCCGCTTCAGTCCATCAGCAGCCAACCTGTGTGGAAAGGCAGGTTTCTTACCTTTAACTGTCGTTCGCCGAGCGGTTGTCTGTGCAATCTCCGGAGGACGGCCGAGGGGATGGCCCTGCCCAACGCGCCTCCTTTCCCGTGTGCACAGAGGGGCTCCACATGGCGGGGCAGGAGCGCCATGGCGGTGTGAGGCTCTGGATGCCTCGAAGGCTGTGGCACCACAGGGCTGGGCGAAGCCGGAGGTGCCCTGGGTTGGTGCGTGGCAGTGAGGGACGGCTGCAAGGTGGACCCGGAGGGACGAGCGGGGTGGGGGGCGGCACTGAACCGGGTCTGAAAGTAGGAGAGGACAGGGTCGGGCCCCTTTTCGGTAGTGAAAGCCTGGAAGTCTAGAGGCTCTAGACCAGCTGGGGCAGCTTTCTCTGATGCGCTCTTTTCCACTTGGAGTCTGGAACTGGTATGAATCACCACTCCACTCAACTGCTGCCGGCTCATCAGTCCAATCCCCTTCCATTAATGAGCAATCAGCTGATGCCTCTTAGAATACAATAGAGTTGGAGCTGGCCTGCTAGCTGCTACGCCTCTTTCTCTACTTCTACCACAACTCCTCCTCCGCTCGACTCCTGGTTGCTTGCTCCGGCCGCTCGCTCTTTGAGAGCTTGGTTCAGAATAGAGCTGCCAGGATGTTAATGGGGACTGGTAGGTATTCACATATAATACCCGTCCTCTACCATCGACAGTGGCTGCCAGTTGAAATCTGGGCCCCATGTAGGGTGCTGGTGATGACCTAGAAAGCCCCAAATAGCTTAGGGGCTGGTTACCTGAAGGAGCATCTCCTTCCATATGTGCCCTCCCGGCCTTTGAGAGTGGAGGAAGAGGTCCTTCTTTAGGAGCCCTCCTTGGAGGAGATTAGGAGGGTGACTACCTGGAGCAGGGCCTTCTCTGTGGTGGTGCCCCAAATATGGAATACTCTCCCCAGAAAAGTTTGCCTGGTGCTGACACGCTATTCCTTCCAGCACCAGGCTAAAACCTTTTTATTTCTCCGTTATTTTAATGTTTGATTAGGTTTTACTGGTTTTATCTTATTGGAACCATTTGGATGCTGTGCTTCATTTCATTTCATGTTGCTTTTACAGTAAGTCCATCCTGAGATGCTAGTAATTGGATGGTATATAAAAGCTTTAAATAAATGAATGAAGAATAATAAATAAAAGGGAAAAGTCCCTTTCTCTGTTGTGCTTGGAGTCTGGCAAAAGCTTAAGTGATACAGGTGGGGCTTGGCACAAGCATCCGACACACCCAAGCGTGCTTTATAAACTATAATCTGAGGCTTGTGGCAAGGGGCGGCCTATAAATTTCCAAATAAATAAATAAAATAAAAAAATATCTGCAGTGGTGGTGAAAACCCGATGGCAAATTCCACCCTGGCCTCCTAAAACAGCCCTGTGCTGGTCCCCGAATTTTGCCTGCCCCACATTCACCCTGAAGCTTGTCTAGTGAGATTTGTCTGAACCTGAGAAAGGATGTGCAGAGTTTGGGATGAAAGTAGTCCTGGCAAGATCTGCCTGGTGGAAACGGGGCATGGCTTCCATGCACATAAGGCCCCCTTTCTGAGGCCAGTGTTGCAATGCAGACTGACCTTCAATCTCCATTTCTAAACATCTCCGGTTGAACATCTCTGGATAAAACAAAACATAATGGCCCAGGGATTATGGGAGCTGAAGTCTAAGACAGCTGTTGGACCCCAGGTTGGAGAAAGCTGAGCTAGGTTACAGGAAGAGATCCTTTTGTAGGGAAATAGGAGAGGGACAAGCAAATACGCAGGACTGGGACCCCTACATTGGCCGTTTGGGGCAGGTACTTGAGAAAGGAACGCTGAAGCAAGAGGAAAGAATGCTTTTTTATTTATTTCATGTTAGACAGCTGTTTGTTTACAGTCTGAAAGGAACCAAAAATGGTATTTGACTTTCTCTTTCAAGTCTTGCAAAGGATATACATGCACAAATCAAAGGTTGCACAAGCTCCCTCTTTAAGGAAAAAATATTGTCTGGGGAGCTGAGCAAGCTGCATGTATCTGGTGTGGCAGATGATGCATGGCGTCACACCTTTTTACACAAGTGTATGCAAGGCGACAGGGACATGGCAAACATCATGCAAAAATGTTAGAGTCAGAGTAGAAGATCACAGCCATTAGCCATCATGGCTACACATCTTGGAGAAACTAAGTTTGTTTCTCCAAGATGTGCAACTTGTTTTTAGTTTATGGCCTGAGGAAACCTGGGAAAAACAAGATGGTCATTTCAACAGTTTAAGACAGACAGAAAGCAAAACAACAGCAAGGTTTACGTTTCTGCACCTTGCCTGGAAACATGTGGCCATGGGACAGCTCATGCTTTGGCAGACTGGCTTTGCCCATCCGGATGAAGCCTGCTGAATTCGTAGAGCGGTCAACAAGGACAAGGAGCCTCCCCTGGGCTGGGGAAGATGGGAGTTGTAGTCAGGATTTCTCACCACTGCATCCTAGCACCTTTTCTTCTGGGCAGTCCTGAATGGGGATTTCCGCCAGCTTGGAAATCCTAGTCTCTGCTTTGAGGTGCTGCCGGAAATGAAAACTGTAGAAGGGGAGGCAGGTCCCACCATTAAGGCATGCATGGGAACCAAAGTGTTTCCTGGCTTCTTTTGCCTACTGCCGAGGCATGGGGGTACCTGGGTTCGGCACCTTTTAAACAAACCGGCACAATCTTTTCCATCCTCTGAGGTGGTGCAGTTCGACCAACAGGATTCAAGACCTAAAAATCCAAAACAAACTGAACCAAAATAAAAGCCAGGAAAACCAATAAAGCAAAACAGAACATTTTGGTAGACCTTCCACGGTCCAAGGGACGGCAGTGTTGCGATCACTCAGCATCGTCACTGACTTGGTGGATCTGCCCGGACTCCCAGAGCTGAGCACGGAGGCCCCTATGGCAAATCACTTTGGTGGCATTCACAACCTGCAAACAGAACGATGCTTCCTTCAGATAATTGCCGTGTAGGAAAAGCAGACCCTGCCACTGCTCTGTTACCCCTTTCTCATCTGAAATCACACATTCTCCTCAATCTTGGTAATAGCAACACAAATCTCATGGCCCATAATGATTTCTTAATTTTGATGTTTATATACTGCCCTATTCCAAAAGGCTCTGGGTGGTTTTCACAAGATTAAAGCTAGCAATAATTAAAATGTTGAATGAAAACAAGGGTGAAGCTACTCGGGGAAGTAATCTAGGAAGGCCTGATGGAAGAGATATGTCTTTAATTCCCTCTTGACATTAGCAATCCGGGATATGCATCTCTCTTGCCAGGTTGTTCCACAGTTTAGGGGCAACCACTGAGAAAGTCCTGTGGGTGGTTTGACATTCACCTTGCAGAACAAACTTTGGAAGATTGTCTACAGGAATATATGGGCAAAAGTACTCCTGAAGGTATTTTGCAGCTGCGCAGTGGAGGTACCCAGAGGCAAATGTGGTTCAAGGGCCAGGGCATTGATCATGCAAACATGATCCCACATTCGTGGACATTTGTGGGTCCATTTCACAACACCCCTCCCCATCCTCCTCGCCCTTCCCTCCTCCTCCTCCCTCTACTCTCTTCCTCCCCTCCCCTCCTCCCCCTCCCCCCTCCTCTCTTCCTCCACTCCCCTCCTCCTCCCCCTCCCCTCCTCCTCCCCTCCCCTCCCCTCCTCCCCCACTTCTCCATGTTTTGCATCCATTTTTGCAGCTTTCCTTCAGTGTGAGGAAAGTCAGCCATTAATTTCTCATGCAGAACCAACGGAGTGACACAATTCCACAATTGTGCCACAATTCTCAGCTCCAGACACGAAACTACCCCTTTGAACCCAAGCGAAGATGCCTTTGGGAGGTATATCTTTGCTGGGGTTGGAGGCAGAGGCGGCCCGTTTGCTCTCAGGGCTAGGCTGAGAACTTGCGTAAAGGCCCCTTCCCCAGATACAGCCTGAGGCATGCACCTCCTTCCCGTCCAGGGAACCTGGATTTCAAAAATGTAACTCCCCCAGCCTCTTTCCCCGGAACCCCGCACAAGTTTGCTTCACCTCGTTGTCAATTTCATCAGTGGGTTCAATGCCCGCGTACTGGAAAAGAGGAAAGAACAGTCAGAAGACAGGAGAGGGAAGCCTGCACACAAGGCCTGCGTTTTGCACAGCCTTCCCGCACTGGCACCCTCCAGGTTTGCCAGGGCGACATCATCAAACCTGAGCGTCCCTTAGACCACAAGGCGATCCAGCCGGTCAGTCCTAGAGGAGATCAGCCCTGAGTGCTCTTTGGAAGGCCAAACACTGAAGATGAAGCTCAAACACTTTGGCTACCTCACAAGGAGGAAGGGCTCACTGCAGAAGACCCTGATGCTGGGAATGATGGAAGGCCAAAGCGGAAGAGCATGGGGTGGCTGGATGGGGCCACTGGGGCGCTGGGCCTGGACCATCTCAGAGAAATGCAACTTCCCAATGTAACACTGCAAATTCGCAGAACTTGAGCAGACCGGAGGCACGGTGGAATCCATGTTCCCTGTCCATGTCACCATGCAAGCACAATGCGCATGGTGCGTACCTTCAGAATGGAACTGAGCCGAACAAGAAGTGATGAAGCTGTTTGCTTTGGGAAGGAAGGCCACATCGGAAAAGACCCTCATGCTGGGACCGATGGATGGCCAAAGGAGAAGGGGCAGCAGAGGGTGAGGGGGCTGGATGGGATCACTGAAGCAGTCAGTGTGAGCTTAAGTGGACTCTGGGGGATGGTGGAGGACAGGAGGGCCTGGAGGAGTGTTGTCCATGGGGCTGCAGTGGGTCTGACACTACTTCGTGACTAGCAACAACAACAGCATCAAGATATTACAATAAATAAAACCTAATCTTAAAACTATATTAGCCACTGGGGAGGTGGGTGTGGGCTTGGGTGGACTCTGGGGGATGGTGGAGGACAGGAAGGCCTGGAGGAGTGTTGTCCATGGGGTTGTGATGGGTCGGACGTGACTTTCCTAAACAATAACAACAACATCCAGGAGGCGCCAGCTTCATGCTACGATACTTCGAGGAAAGTTCCTTTCTGCCTGCTCCAGAGGTGACGTTCAGGTTGGAACGCTGGAGTTGGAACCCCAATTCTTTTGCTTGGGGCTCCAAATCTCTCGGACGCCCCCTGCCCAAGCACTCTGCTCTCTTTGGGCACTTGCTAAGGCCAAGGTCCAGAAGCCTTTGCATCCGATCCTCCCTGGAATGTTTCCGCTGCAGGTTCTTTCTGAAATGGAACTCTTTGAGCTGCCTGAGTCCTGGTTCTTTTTGCTACCGAACACTGTTGGGATTTCTTAGGATTATACACTCTGCACTTCGAAACTAAGAAGGCATTTGCACAACCTGATAAAACATTGTTGCTGTGCCATCACATCTCCTCCAATTAAACCAAGCAATGCACTAGCTCAACTACTGTACGGATCTCACCTGGGGCCTTTCCTGAATACCCAAGTACTACAACTTGTCCAATCCAAATTTCTGAGGGCAATGCTGGATGTTCCTAGAGAGGCTTCCAATGTAAAGATAAGATTGGAGACCTGTCAGATCACCTTGAAGCAAGGATCTGGGGGCCATCCTTGTGCACTGGCTCAGTTGGCCTTGCTCCACTAACTTTGGAAGACTATTTCAAATGCAACTGGATTAAATCAATGGAGCAGAAAAGAGCAGAGCTCTCTTGGGCCTTCCTCTCCAGACTCTACTAAATATGGGCCTTGATCAGGCAAGGGGAACCATCAAGCAGCGCAGAGCAGACACTCCGAGACAAAGTGATCCCAGAAGTGCCCCAGAATCCTCTCTTAGGGAGGACTGTGGGCGCATTGCAGTAGCCGCTCGCATCTCGAACAAGGGGAACGGCACGTACACAAAAGGGCTTTTACTTGGCCCACCTTAATGGACTCCCCTCAGCAGTTTGGGAGGGACGGTCAAAGCGCCTCCACCACTGTGGTACGGGACAGATGGAAACTCCAGAGCTCATCCTGCGGAGGAACATATTCTATAGGGAAATGCATGTTCCACTTGTTTCCCAACTGATGTATCAGATTGGAAGAACAATCGTTCTACACACCTGCTGTCTGACGAAGGCAATGTTAACATACAGTGTCGCTAAATTCTTTGCGGCCATGATGTGTGTCCAAAGACGGGTCCTGAGGGAGTTTGGGTCTCCCGAGCTGGACAAGAGACAAAGTCTGGGAATGCTACTTACTCGAGATGACTGATATGAACGATGCTAGCAGGATATTGTGTCAAAGTATTTGCTAATCCAACTGGGGCTTTCTCACAGATAACCTTTCATGTATTTCATTCTTTTGAAAAATCTACCTATGTATTTGAATTGAGCTGGTCTTTGACTGTAATCAAGTTTTATCTGTCTGTTATCTAGTTGGCCAACCAATTTTCCTGAATGATTCCTCAGTCAGAACTATTCACAAGATTATGGAATCTGCATGGAATGTATTGAACTGAGATGTCAATAAAGCAATCAGTTATATTTTCCAAGCTATTGTTACCAGTATTTCTGATTAGTTTAGAACATTATACCATGCCTAAAGACATCAAGATGCCATTATAATAACATCACCTGGAAACCTAATACTCTGTACGTATGTTTTAATAATTGTACTATTACATTACTATTTTAATTATTGAAAGCTGTCCTGAGACATTTTATTGGGAAGGATGGGGTAAAAATGGTTTAAATAAATACATACATGACTGGAAGGTTGTAAAAGTGTCTGTACATTGACTGTGATTTTGTAGTTGACAGTAAGAACTACTACCTGGCCTCATGCTGCTGTAAGTCACTGCAGGGATCTTTCAATGAACTATTGAGGTTCAAGGAGAAAGGGGTCTTTCCTTACTGTATGTGGTTGTCCTGTCTCACAGCTGCTATCAAGGTGCCCAGACACAGGCCTTCAAGAGAATTGCTACTCACCAACAGGTGTTCAGCGATAGACTGCCCCTGAACCTGGAGGGTCTATATCAGGAAGCTGCAATAACAGAGCCCACCCCCACATTTTGGGGCAGAGGAATCCCCTCTGGACAGTACCTTTCCTGCTTCTCTCTGCCTCATTCCAGGACTCTGGCACGCACTCGTGCTACACTCTGACTTTGCCAGGAAGGTGCGGTCAGGGAATGAATCAGAAGCAAAGGTGGGTGAAGAGGACACGGAGTAGCTGCCAGAAATTCCAGAAGCAGCTGGAGAAGGAAAACAGGATTTCAGTGCATTTTTAAAGGCACAATTTCCTTGGCAGGGCCATGCCTGGTGTTAGAAAGGGGAGAAATCTGAATGTGGGTAGGGGAGGGGAGCTCGTAAAAGCGAGGTCTAACTTCAAGGTTGCTGAGCTCCCCCTCTGGCAGGACTGAGCTCATGGAGGCACAGGATGGTGGAAGCTGTGATTGCTCTTCCTTTCTGCAATCCGTGTTTTCGGCCAAGAAAACAAAAACCCACACGCTCTTCTCATCAGATGTGTGGGCTGGAAAGGGAGACGCCCCATTCTCTTTAGCTTCTTGCTTTCAGCCCTTCTTTAAATAAACAAACGACATAATAATCTGTAACAAGTCAAATGAGCCGAAGCTTTGCATGGGTTGGAACGGCCTTGAGGAAGCCCTGGAGCGAAGGTGGCCTCCTCCAGGGGAAACTATGAATACCCCTATAGTCCCCTGTGGGCCATTCCCAGGAGGGAAGCTGCCCCACACTAAGGGGGCAGGCCAGGCCTGTATCTCCACCCTTCATTCCCTCCCACCATCCTGGCTTCAAAAGACCAGTGGGCTGCAAGCCGCACCCCCACCTGGAACTCTGCTCCTAACAGGTTTCAAGCTCCTGGAGTAATTTACACGAGCTTATATTTTGCAAAGCAAAATAACCACAGAGTGCCATCCCCTGGGGCCCCTTTGATATGCACACCAAGTTTTGGCTTCTGTTTTGAGAACGGTGTGGACAGAGCTTTGGTGTGGGGACCACCTCTTCCTGCCCACAAAAGGAGCAGGATTTCCTTCGAGACAGGTGGCCAGGATCTTTCCTATGGCACTCATTCATTCTAATTTATTTTTTTCCTGTCCTATTTCCTCTCGCAAGGCAGCTTACACCACCCGTTTCTAGCCATTGAAGCTCACAACAAGCCTGTGAGGTAGATCAGGCCTGCTGTCTCGAGACAAGAATCTGCATCTTTCACCCTCTAACCTCTGCTCTGCACGGGCTGTTCAAAACAAAACACTTTTCCAAGATGTAAACCAAACCTCGAACAAAGAACAAGGCGTTAGTACACATCAGCACCCCCGGTATTAAAGCTCAGCTTTTAAAGGTTTAAAAACTCAGAGGCTGAAAGAACAACACAAAAGTTAACACAAGAAAACAACACATGAGCAAGCACAACACTTTTAAAAATCCAAAACAAATAGCAGGTGTTCTATTGAAACAGCCCATTTTCTCTATCAAAGGAGGGTTTAAATGTAAAAACAAATAAACAAAACCCTCTTTGGGGCTAAAGTAAAAGAAAAAAAGGAAGGGAGCTAAGGCACTGATTAGGCTGGACATGCACATGGTGGGCATGTCATGAGCGGAGCCGGCTGGTGCCGGAGGTCAGACTAGATGGCCCAGGAGGCCCCTTCTGACTCGCTCTGTTTCTGTGCTTCTATCCAAGAAAAGCGGGGGTCACACTGAAAAGGCCCCGTCTCGTGTTCCGGCCCACCTGGTGGTGCTTACCAGCATCTTGGGTTGCATCCATTCCCGGCAGCTGATCCCCCCTTCCCAATTAATACATTAAAGATGGCTGCCGAGGGTGGCATCCAGCCCCTGTCAAACATGCATCTCTGTTCCTCTTACCCGAGCTTTGAGATGGAGTTGGCGAGCTCAGGGCCATCTCCTGGAGCAGCCCGGCCTTCTTCCGCTGCGCCTGCAGTTCCAGCTCCCTCTGTAAATCCTCCTGGATTTCCTGATCGATGAGAGTGGACGTCCGGGGCCTCCACGTCTTGAGGGTGTACAGCTCCTGCTGAGGAGTGACTTGGCCAGACCTCTGCTCTCGCTTTAGCATGCTGGGAAGGCTCTGGTCTTCGGAAATAAAGAAGCGGACCTTCCGAATCGGAATGGCGAAGTGTTCCTTCCGTAGAACAAGCCCTTCTCCCGGATGCCTCTCCCAAAAGCCAGAAGGTCTCAGAGCAGGAGGATTCGTTTTCCGGTTGCTACTGGTGAAGGTTTGGCTCGAGGAGGAAACTTCATCCGCAGGTTGCCTTATGCCAGCATCGGGGGCTGGGGGGGGCCGGCAGGCCTGAGCCCCCGAGCTCATCATCTGCTCAGTGTGCTGGTGCCCATCACCGGTCTCTGGGGCAAAGCTGTGGAGAGCTGGCACGGGCTCAGCGTTCAGGGGCTGCTGCTGCTCCACGAATTTCAGGGGCTTGAATGGAATTTCCTGCCAGTACACCAAACCTTCCCAGTGACCCGCAGGCTGTGGCCGGGATCCCCCGTCACGCATCTGCAGCAGTCTCCTTTCCTTCTGGAGGTTCTCCTCGCGCTTGCTTTCCTGCTCAATCTCCCTTTGGACATAAAAGGAAGCCCGTGCCTTCTCCTTCCCCTTCCTGGAGGAAGTTGGAGAAGAGACCCGGGACAGGAGTAGTGGCTTGGCCTGGATCTCCACCAGCTCATCTCTGCTGTTCGCTGGTTGGATTCCCCGCTCTTTCCAAAAATTCTGCTCCCGTTCCATGCTCAGCCGGATCTCCCGCTCTATGGGCGTCTCATCACGGCCCTCCCTTTCTCTGGCCGCAGCTGCTGAATCCAGAGACTCTTTAAACGTGGTCCAGGTTGCTTTTCCATCCAGAGCAACGCTTCTCACGTCATGAGGTGCTTTCCCCAGGGTGGATCCCTGATATGCCCCATAAGGGTTTTGATCCACTGTGCCTGCATCCTCAGAAGCACCTCCTCTCGGGAAGATGAGAAGGCTGGTCCTCTCACTCGAGCCCCCCGGTCCTCGTGGGTCGCGGCCACCCACAGGGCCCCACTGCCATTCCACCGTTCCAGGGCTCCAATATCCTCTCCCCGGAGCCTCCTTTGTCACCCGTGGAGACACGACCCGTTTCCTGGGTCCCAGCAACATGCTCGAATTTGCCTTTTCTCGGTTGAGGAACTGCTGGCGAGCAGCCGCAAAATTAATCTGCTCCGTGTCTATATTTTCAGGATCGACCGGGCTGCTCACCCAGTTGGGGGAAGGGCTGTCGAAACAAATGGCGAACCCCGTGGAGTAGCTTCTTGGTGGGACCGCCTCCTTGGCCGGGGTGGCCGCATGGATGGCGTCCAGCTCGTCCATGGAGTTCCACCGCTCGGCCATGGTGGTGCTTCTCCTCACGACCTGGCTCTTGATAATCTCCCGTCTATCCTCCTCGAGTTCTTTGACTGCCTCCTGCGAGACTTCCTCGGGGGCAATCTTGTACCGCTGCTCCTCATCGTCATCGTACAGTCTAGAGGGTTTCCTCTCCCCTTTATAAGCCCGGATGCTGTAGAGGGATCCTAGCTTGACCGTGTCCAGTTTGGATTCCCGGTCTGGCGGAGGTGTCCAGAGACCCTTCCACTGGTGTGTGGTTGTTGTCTCCCATGTGGACCGATATCCTTGGGGGCCGATCATCCCCGTTCTGTTTCCAGTGTGCTCCAAATGAAGATATTCATCACCCTTGACCTCACATCTCGGTTCTTCCTTTTCCAGACCATTCTGTTCTTCGTATTTGGGGTCTGTGTTCTGAGAGAAGCTAAAGAGAAGGCTGCTGGTGGCTTGATGCATTTGTGGAGGAGATGTCTTGTGTCCTTCTTCTTCTTCTTCTTCTTCTTCTTCTTCTTCTTCTTCTTCTTCTTCTCCTCCTTCTTCTCCTTCTTCTTGGGGTTCAGGTGGACAGTCCTTGGCTAAGGTGGTCTCTTGAGTTATCTGATTTTTCTGAGCATCCTGCACATTTAGAACAGAAGTGTGTGGTCTCTGGAGAAGAGACAAAGCAGTGGAGGTTAATATACATTTCAAGAAACAGCAATCAACAGTAGAAGGACCAAATCAGCGGATATTCAGGATGTAGGATGTTCTTCCACTAGGCTATAGTCCTTTCCCCTGAGATCAAGTAAGATTCTAGTCCTCATGTTTCCAAACAAAGGGCTGATTTTAAATAGGAAGCCAACCTTTGTCCATCTAGTCTGTTCTAACCAGCTCTAAGTGTTCAGGATCTCAGTTAGGGAGGCATCTTTCCTGTCACCTGGTATCTGGTCCTTTTGGTTGGAGATGACAAAGACTCAACCTGCAACCGTTGGCATGCAATGCCAATGCACCACCCCAATCTAGAGCATCTCTTCTAGTTGACCAACTCCCACCATCAATATTTTCATTTTTGGGTTGATTAAGTTCTTTCTCCAAAGGACCTATCTTTACTTTGCTTCACATTTGCACCTCAAAAACTCTCTGAGGTGCATTAGGATGCGAGAGAGAGGAAGGCTTAATGACAGAGTAGAGATCTGAACCCAAGTTTTCCTGCTCTAGTCTAAATCTATGACCACTACACCATACAGCCTGTTGCTAGACTGCGGTAAAATGTCCTCCACTCGAAAGCGCAGTGCGGTTGTAAAAATTAGCAGCTACTGCCCTCTTCTGGAAGACAGGAGAATATCTACTCACGAGTTCTGCAAGTCCTTTGGCATTATTTATTTAATTTCTATACCACGCAAAAACTGAATCTCTCTGGGCACTGAGCAGCTGTTCATAAATACAATAAAATACAACAGAAGACATCAATAAAGTGAAGCCTGAAATTACAGTTTTAAAATAAAATATAAAATAGGCACCCTTTTGCAAATAAAATGCAATTCAAAGCATGCTATAAAACAATAAAAACATCATGAAATTTCATTTATGCTGTTTTAGCCAGGAGATCACAATCTGGTTTTCTAGAACTGCCCAAGTTCTTCACCATTTTTTGTAGAGATGGGAAAGAAATAAGAACCCAAAGAAGGAGGTCATAACACAGCACTACAGTCTATAAAAGGCCTCAGACTTTGACCCAAGTATTGAGTGAAACTCAGCCCATTTCCAGAACTCAATAAAGCTAGTTGCTTTTCAGCTAGTGAGAATGGAAATAGTAAAAATGACTGAGGAATGAAACAATTGTCATTGTTTTCTCCTATTTCTTTTTTAAAGCTTGTTTTTCCCCTCTCTTTTGTGAAGAAATTTGCCAGTATCGGCCAACATTTGTCAACGGCTAAAATTAAATTCTCATAAAAGCAGAGCTTTCTCAAAGCCCAAACTGAGCTGAATTTTTTACCCATCCGCATGGGCCAAATTCAATAGGCACAACAATTCCCAGCAAGGCAAGGACCTACCATGCAGCTGTTGAAGATGAGGAACCAGTCTGGGGAAAAAAGTGGCTCCCTGATTCAGTGGCACTAACTTGAATGAATAGGCAGGAATTTGGACCCAGAGATCAGGGGTCAAAGCCCTTTGCATGTACAGAGCGGTCTGTTTTGCTTTCCTTCACTTCAGCATCTCAAAAATCTCATGTTCTTTCCATCCATTTAGGAAGGAGTGTGCAAAGTTCAGTATATTATTATTTTTTATAAAGCAAGCAAACTGAACTAAATGCTCACCCACCTTTATTGAGGATGAGCCATTGCGGGTTGGATAGCAGAAATCTTTCCCCCTTTGAAATTCTCCCTGGATTTTGCAGCACCAAATCCCAAATTCTCCCTAGATTGTGCAGCACCAAATCCCACATTCTCCCTGGATTGTGCAGCACCAAATCCCACATTCTCCCAGGATTTTGCAGCTTTGATCCCACACTGGAATGGATGCTTTAGGGATCCTCCACAGTTCTGTTTATTTGTGAATATGGCAATTCAGCATCTGCGACTTTATTTGTGTTAACAGTCTTTTCTTCCATTAGTGATGCTCATGGGAGCCCTGATAATAAAATGCTAACGAATTGCTTGGATGGATTTGGGATAATCTTACTGCAAAGAAGCCAATGGCTTACTTTCTTTCTTTCTGCCGAAGGACCAGTGGCCCTTTTCTATTGTTATAAATGCTAACCAACCCTTCCCTCCGGTTCCATTAAGCCTGGCTAATGGCTTCAAAGGACGAGCAGGTGCTTTCTTAATAGCGACAGAACACTTTTTCTTTCCAGGGGTTTGTGGGGCTAGCGCTGAGGCAAGGGACGAATGGCAGGGGAAACAGAAAAAGGATGGGGAACTTGCACCCAGACAAAATGCTTTTGCAACAGAGATCAACACAAACGGGAAAGTATATGTTGCATGCATCCATCACACAGCTTCTCCACATCCACAGAGTGCAGGGAGACGGCTAGGCAACAAGATGCCTTTTTGAAAGTCTGGTCAAGCAAAGCAGCACCCAAACCATGCACAATGCAGAGGTGCTGAACAGAGGAGAATTTTACATGCTTCTGTGGAAGCGGGGGATTTGTCAGCCTGTGTGTTGCATGGCACCCTTAATTTCTGCCAAGTAAGATGGTTTTTGCTTGTTTGCCACCCCAACCCCAGTTGGGGCTGAAGGATTCTAAGGAGGCAGGCTGGAGAAACAGGGATGAAGCCACATGATAAGAGTCACATCCTCTGGGTTAGTGTTTCTCCTGGCAGGAAGAACAATGCCAGCCTTGTTTAATTCTAACCTCACTGCAGGAATAGAATCTATTTTGTACGTTGAGCTCTTCCATGCCAAATTCAGAACGCCGGATCGTTGCTTCGTCTTTCCCACACACTGTGTAAGCTACTAGTCCTCAGGATCATCATTCTATTTCTATCTTATTGTTTATTTATTTGAAACGTTTAGATGCTGTCCCTTATGCATGCTATCTCAGGGCGGCTCACAATCCTGCCCTTTGCTGCAAAGAACCCAAGGCAACTAACATAGTCTACATTTTCATTTCGTCTTCACAACAGCTCTGAGCTGGGTCAGTGTCCCAGTGGGGCAGTCTCTCTCCATGTGAGTGAAACAGCTTGGGAGTGTGTATTGTTTAGGGTCTGAGGAAGGGTCAGTGTTGGGAACCACTTTACGGCTTCATTTGGTCCAAGTCTGGTTTAAAGATGACATCTCACAGGGATGCTTTTTTTGGAAAAGTACAGATTGTACATTCAAGGGGATAGCATTGATCAATGCAACGCCTGTGTTGCTTCTGAGGGTTTTCTAAAATGTTTCACAGCTCAGTTGCAGCTCTCGGAGAAGGAAAAAATTGCTTTTTAAAACACCTTTGGCCAAATCTCTATATTTTATTTATTTATTTATTTTATTTTATTTTATTTATTTGGAAATTTATAGGCCGCCCCTTGCCACAAGCAATATTTAAAATTACAGCCTTGATTTTCAAATTTACACATTAGGGGGTGCTTCTCAAGGACATTTATATAAAGCTGGAACGGTGCAGAAAGTTCTCTGTACTCAGAACTTGGGCTTGGCCAAAGACTTGGCTTGGCTTGGCAGGAGATCTGGCCCAGGCCGACAAGGCTTATGGGACTCACAAGATGCAAGGATGGCTTTGAAAGGAATTGGAGACATTCATGGCAGCAGAGGGAATTTCTGTCAGTGGCTGTTACTGGTGCCTAGCCACAATGGCAAAGCTGAGCCTCCAAATTCAGGGGTAGTCTACCAGATTCTGCGCTATGACAAGAGTGTGGCCTTTGTGGAGCTTCCCAAAAGCATCTAGTTGGCTGTTGAACAGACTGAGACTTTCCTCAGTGCCTGCAAAAACTTCGTTATGATCTTTCTTGCATGGACGCTCCCTGTGTGGAGCAGTCTACCTCGCAAGACGGGTTGCCGGCGGACAGACGCAGGGATGCATTTTGCTGTCCTGCCCATCCGTGGGCTTCCTGGAAGCCTCTCTCAGGGGCAATAACAAAGGAACTCTTTTAGGACGGTGGCCTGAAATGTGTTGGGTTGCACAACCTGCCACTTCTAAAGGTGCTTCTGAAGGAGGGAATGGAATCCCGTTTCATTCCTCAAGGTGAAGGTAGGACAAGAGCCTGGCTGAGCTGCACCCGTCTCTCCCAGGTATTTCCACCTTGCCAAATTCTTTTCAGGTGCACTCATCTCTCCAGCCCTTTGCCCTCCTCTTCTCTGCCTGACCTTTGGCAGTAGCAAAACGGGATGTTTATGATTTCCCGGCAGCTTATCTCAAGCAGGGAAGTCAAAAGTCCATCAGGGCCGGGTCCGTGGGATTGCGTGGAATGCCATCTGGCTATTTGCTTGTGGTCAGTGCTCCACACCGGCATGCTGCCGCCCGCCCGGCCTTCCTATCACCCGGGGAGCTGGCCCTGGCAGGGGCAGGGGGCTTCGGGAAAGTCTCCCACCCTGCACAAAAGCACTGGGCGACTTGGGATGCATTGGACACCAACACGTGTGCAAACGAGGAAGCCCCCTTCATTTTTTGGCAGCAGGGCAGGAGGACGGCACAGGCCTTCGAAATTACCGAAGAGCCCTGCAGCGAGTTCATTTGGCCTAGCTACCCCCAATGTAGTCTCTTCCCAGTGTGTGCACTACAACTCCCATCTTTCCCAGCCCTTCTGGTAGAAGTTGTAGCCAGACGTCTGGTCTGGGTTTGGTGTTCACAGTCTGAGATTGGAGTGCCCCCCTCCCCCATAATGTCCCTCATCTGTCGTCCTCCCCCCCCCGCCCCCAGCAGCTGGGCGGAGAGAGTTCATTTGGGAACCTAGCTGCCCTATCTTCTATTACATGTTGTTACTGTTATTCAACCAAAGTGGGAGGACTCCATTTCATCAAGTGTTCTATTCTGCACCACAGACATCTGGATGACTCTCGGAAGTGAATGCAAAAGCCCTCTCCCCCCTGCCCTTTTAAGTATCCCCAGCATCTGGGCTTTCGGGCTGGACTGCTCCTGAGCCTGGGGGTTCCACTGAGCCATAAGAAAAACCTTGTTGGATCACCCAGATTACTATTTCTTCCTTGGAGTGAACCCTCATGGCACTCTGGCATACAGTCCCTATGCATTTTCAAGCTTTCTCTTAAGGACTAGCAACTTAAGCATTTAAATTGCGCCATAAGCTTCAGGAGCTCCGCTCCCCAGCAGGCACTTGATTCCAGAGGCATGTTATGCAACAGAATCTAGCGTAGAAACACTATGCACAAGAGCACATCACGCTTAACTTCGTTAGACAAACCCTGAAGACCCACCCTTGACGAATTATGCCTATCAGGCGCCCTGCACTCACCGACCCATTGAGGGTGTGCATAGCCCATCGCTCAGCTTGCCCAGAGACACGTCGCTGTTTGGCCTGGCCAGACCTGCCTTCGGCCAGGACGCTCGCTCTGCTTCTCAGCCCAGACCAAAGAGCATTTCCCAGCAACCGGAAGCCAGGGGCTCTTCGCACAGGAGGCCTCCTAGGGGGCTTCTGGTCCCAGAGGTATTTGCGAGCGGTGCTGGCAGAGTGGAACTAGGTTGTAAAAGGGAGGGGCACGGACACTGTGAAGCGCCGGGCTGCGTCAGCCTGATAAGCTCTTTCTACCCTGCTACGCAGAACAGAGGAAAACTCCAGAAACTTGCTGCGGAGGAGAGCAGAAGTAATTTTTAATTAAACTGAATCTGGGGCTGGAGCCATCCTCACTCTGGCACCTGCCACTCCTTCCAATCTCTCTCGGAGTGCAGGCAAGACTTGCCATACGCGGCGTCCCCAAAGCTGAGATGCCTATGTGGCTTTCAATCAAATTTCCTTCCCCTGACTCCCAGTCCTAATCTAGGGTTACACAGTTCAGAACCAGCCAAGCTCACTTTGGTTTCCACAGATGAGGACTCTCCAATTGCAAGAGAAATAAAGCCAAGCATGACAGCAGCAAAACTACAAGGATGAACTTGCCGGGAGTGGGGGAAAGTGAAAGAAAGTTATTTCTTCATTTTGGCCTTTCTAGTGGTGCACAGATATGCTGCCCTTGGCCATGGAAGTTCTACACCGTTTGCATGGAGTGGGGTGCATTGCTTTTGAATTCTGCTTCTGCCCTTGGTTACTTTTTCAAAACATCCCTTTACTCTCTTTAGGTTTTCTGGTTGGGTTTAATTGTCCCCGCTGCTACCCAATCTTTTCTGCTGTGTTCAGTTAACCAGGATGTAGCATGCCTTGTTTTGGGCTGCCATTTCCAGAAGACCAGGCAGGATATTTAATTTTCTCTCTCTCAGATGCATCATAATGCATATATCTCAGATCTCATGCTTCCTAATGCACTTCAGTGCTGTCCCAGTAACTGTAGTGCATTTGATCAAATTCAGGGCCTAGTGTTATTGCTTTGGTGATGTGATCAATGGCTACTGAGTTGTTTTGCACACAGAGAGGAGGATGAGAAAATGTCTCATAATGCATAATTATCTTTTGGTTTTTGCTGCTACAATGAGGGCTAATTGGAAGGTACATAACACAGTTTATGTGTTGGAAGACTGTGGAAGTTGGAAAGGACCATATTTAGAGACAGTGTCTATCAATACTAGGACTTGGGAACTGGAGATTCAGGACAGACACAAAATGACAACTTCAACATGAGGCTGCATAAAAATCACAGGTCCTGAGTCAGGTCTTGGGTTCTTATCCCATTTCTTTTATATCTTGCCATTTTTCTCTTGGGATGAACCCAGAGCCACTTCCACCCATTTTATCCTCACAACAACATTCTTGTGAGGTAGGTTAGGCTGAGTGACCAGCCCAAAGGCACTCCTGGAGCTTCATGGCTGCATGAGGACTAGAACCCTGAGAGGCATATTTACATTGAAATTACACAAATAAGATAAAGCAATTTAAACAGAAATGCAACACAGCTCACCCTGGAGAGAAGGATTGGCCCAGCTTTCTTGCTGCTCGGTTTGTCACTGTCCAAGTGCTAAATATGGATGCGCAACTTCAGGAGGAGTCCCAAAGAGTTCTTTATCTTTAAAAGTCCTTTAGGGTCCTTTATCTTTAAACCCAGCCCGTCAGATAGAGAACTGACCTCTAGAAAGTGGATCACCAACTGCCCCTGCTTCTGCTCCTCTCTGCCAAATGATTTGCCCTTTGAAGTTCAGGCTCACAGCTGACTGAAGTGCCTGCAAGATTAGATCTGGACGCTTCTCCCCCAGGAAGAAACGGCTGCAGACAGCAGCTTCTTCGGGGTGGAGGCAAGCCTGTGCTTGGCGTGTCAGGATCTGGCCGTGTTCCTGACGGGCATATTTTAAAGGCATCCTTGAGACAAAGTCCACGGCTTCTGATGAGTACGCCCCACCCTCAAGACAACGTAATTATGAGTCAATCGAAACTGGGTGGATGGATTCTCTTTGCTGAGCACTTCTCTGGGGTTGCATGGTAAACTCTGACCAATGGAATATCTCCTGGTGTTGCCAGAATTTTTGGCTAAAGAATTCCAACACTCACAATGAGTTAGGCTCTGTATGCTGGCTTTCCTGGGAAAGACTCGCTCTACCATACTAGCATGGGGATCAACTAACTCAGCTTTCCCCGGCCTGGGGAAAAGGCTTATCAGAATGTAAGCAAAGCGCCACTGGATCCAGTCCAAGCTCCACCTAGTCCTGCACTCCGAACATGTGCTGGCAAGCCAGCTGCGTGTAGGATCCCTCCAGCAGGACGAGTGCAAGACCTCCTCCCACCCAGCACTGAGTGCATGCAGGTGGGCCGCCTCTGGTGAAGGAGGGAGCCCATGGCCAGCAAGTCTAGTAGCCACCGACAGCCTCCTCCCTGGTGAATCTCTCCAGTCCCCTTTTAAAGCCACCCAAATGGGTGCCCATCACCACTTCCCGTGGCCACAAATTCCATAATTTATATGATATGCAAATCCTTCTTTGGTTCTGCTCTGACTCTCCTTCCCATCCCCTTCATGGGGTGACCCCTTTGGGTTTTAGTCTCATGGGAGACAGAGAAAAATCTCTCCTCCCCCTCCCTCTCCCCCTCCCCACTCCATGCATAATTTTAAACACCTCTATCAAGCCTTGCTTGTTTTCTCAGCTAAACACTCTCAGCTAAACCATTTTAACTCCTCATTTGGCAGTTCTCCGACCCCTTGCTCATCTTAGCTGTACTTTTTTCAACTCAATAATCTCCTTTATCAGGTAAGGAGACCAGAATTGTACACAATATTCTAAGCGTGGGCACACCAAGGAGTTGTACAAGGACCCTACGATCTTGGCAGCTCTATTTTCAGTTCCTTTCCTAATCATGCCTAACCTAGAGTTTTTCTTTTTCACGGCAGCTGTGTGCTGGGTTAACACTTTTATTGAGTTTTAATCAGCCACTTGTTCACCACGGCTGCAGAACCCAGTGGGACCCCAAAGTTAGCATTATCCTTTAAAAGCAGGCATGGCTTTTGGGGGGCAGACAAAGAGAGAGAGAGGGAGAGGGAGGGAGAGAAAGAAATTGGATCTTGCTGGGTAAGGCTGAGAGGTCTTGCTTAAGCCTGTGAGCAGTCCTTCAGCCCCATAACTTTCTGAAAAATTTCTGCCTCTGACCCAACCTGTCTGACCAGCAACGGCAATGGAAGTGAAAGGAATCTGCCCATTTCACTTTCTCATTCTTTAGTCCTCAATTCAGCTCACCCTGAACTTTAAGAAATGTTCTTAAAGAATTAATCTGCATGGATGTTTGTGTACTTTTTCATATATGTTTCTCTCACATAACTAAGAGACAAACCTCTGCAAGCAATTTTCCTAAAATAATGCATTTTTTTAGCTGGAGGGAGGATATAGAAAACGTTTCCCATTTTTTTGTGTTAGATTTGTGTAGCGGGTACATGGGTTAAAAATCCCTCCCTTAAACTAGATGCTAGACTTGAGTCACCAGGGCTCTTTATACACACTTATGGCATTAGACAAATTCTTAGAAGAGATGCCTGCTAACCCTGATTGATAGAATATCAATCCTTGATTGATATCAAGGATAGAACCTCCATGTTTAAAGAAAGTATATCTCAAAAACAGAGGTGGACGTCAAGGCAATTGCTCTTGTGCCCTTCCCATGGGCATCTCACAGCTCCAGGCTGCCCACTGCTGGAAACAGGTTGCTGAGTTCAAGGGGCCGGTCTTCATCTGGTTCAGGAGGGCTCTTGTGTTTTTAGGGTTCCCACAGAGACTTTGGATGGGGTCTGCTCCACAAAGACAAGAACCATTTTGGGAAAGCAGCAAGGCAGTAAACGCATTTTTAGGAAGAATCATTCCTTACCTGGGACTCCAGGACTGTACAAAGGACCTGCCATGGAGGCGTGTACTTAAACATGCCTGCTCTCAACACAGAACTCCCTGGGACGTTGTGAAAGACAGCAGCGCTCACTCCCAAAGCAGTGGGCTTCTTCAAGGACACCCGGCTGCACGTGACCCATCCAGACTGAAAGCAAAACTAAGGGAGACGCCGATTGTGGGTTGATGTGCAGGTGTGTGCTGTGTCCACACCCAGTCCTGCGCGTAGCGACCTCTTCGTCCTCAGGGAAGGGGTAGTTCAGAAGCTGGAAGAGAGACCAGCATGGGCCTGGAAGCAATTATGGGTGAGAAGCAACACAACTTGAGCAACAAGTATCTCTTTTCAGTCCTGCTGCATTTCTGCCAAGCAGAAAAGTTTCCTAAAGAGAAGAGGGAACTGACAAGGTCTGCAAGGCATGAGCGAGAGAGAGATTTAGGCATGCAGATAATTTGCCTCTCCCCCCTTGGAATGCAGGTTCTTGTGGGGAAGGGAAATAGGGGAGCCAGGGAAGCTGATACCAGGCCCACTCAAGGCAGCAGTGTAGAAAGACCAAGAGGGGCAA
Organism: Varanus salvator macromaculatus; assembly: GCA_023646645.1. Taxonomy (NCBI): domain Eukaryota; kingdom Metazoa; phylum Chordata; class Lepidosauria; order Squamata; family Varanidae; genus Varanus; species Varanus salvator. The sequence goes on along the minus strand of JAIXND010000802.1, from coordinate 5,405,199 downwards.
AAATAGACATAACAGAAACCATCTTTGGAGAACTTTAAGGAAAAATTCCTCTCGAGAGGAATCGTATGAGAAAAGCCTGCGTTACTAGAGAGAGAAGTGTGAGCAGGTCTATAAATGCTTGGAAGTAATACAGTCCTGGAACAGATGGGGAACCCAGAGAATTATTCCAAGCTGCTGAGAGGGAACTGTCCAAATCCCAGCAAGAGTATGGGAAACAAAAGAACGGTTTGTGGACTGGGAACGTTCAAGACACATTAAAGTCCGCAAGAAAGCAGGTGCCAAAGAGAACCAAAGTACAGGTTCATTACACCTACTTCCCCATGCAAGCAGAGCAAAGCTCAAGCAGTTACAAGAAAGACTTTTATGCTGAAATGCCCAAAGGTCACCCCGGATTCTGAAAAGGGAACGTGCCTGAGAATATGTTGCAAATATAAGTGGAAGTTGGCATCAGTTATTTAAGATATGCAGACAATACCTGGCAAGAAACAGCAAGGGATGGAAGCGACTCCTGATTAAAGCAAAAAATGTACGTGCAGAAGCAGGGATGCAGCTGAAATTTAAGAAAACCGAATTCACGATCGCAGAAGAATCACCCAACTTTGACGTCAACAATGAAGAAAAGGAAATTGAGAAAGATTTTGCCGACCTTTTGCCTGTTTCTCAATTCAATGGCAGACTGCAGCCAAGGCATGCGAAGATGGTGGAGGCAAGATAGGACTGCAGGTTGCCATAGGTTACCCTGGAAGCAAGCATGACCACATTGAGGCTCTTCTGTGTAGACCCATCCCGAGAAGGAAAGACTCTCTAGAGAAGACAGCCATGCTAGGGAAATTTGGAGGCAGGAGAAGAAAGGGAAGGCCGTCGATGAGATGGATGGATTCCATAGACAAAGCAGAATTCTTGAGTTGTCAAGAGCTGAGCTGAGCTGCCAAGGACAGGATATTTGAAAGGGCTTCCATTTATAGAACCCTCATAAGTTGGAGCCAGCTTGGTGGCACTTAACAAATAGCTTGCTTGCATTGACAGAAAGAAATAACCACTAGAACCTCACAAATAAAGGTATTTTCAGCCAAACTGGGAACATTTGCAGAGAGAGCAAAGCAAAGGATAGCAAGAGATGCTCCTACCATGTCATGTGCTCACTGTCCCTATGCATTTAAAAATCTATACAGAAAGCATCCTGCTACAAATGTACATGAAGCTGATCAAAACTTCAAGGTTTTCAGCAGGGTTTTATCAACAAAGTTGTGTATGCCAAGCCTTGTGGAGGAGGGGGGAAAAGCAGAAACCAAGCAAACGATGTTATGGCAGATCTCACAAGTGTAGCAAAACCAATATTTGAAGGAATAAGACACAGCAATCTCTTTTTCAGAAAGATGGGCAGGGTCCTGGAAGCCCCAGATTCCAGGGAGAAGTTTGGAAGTGAAGAATGTTGAATCTTTCCTGAAGTAAGGATGGGGTGTAGTTAAGCATCTGTGTACAGATGTAAGCCAGATTTAAAAGAAGGGGATTTTCATAACGCTCAAGGCAAGGGCAGTACTAGGCAAAGTCTCCAGGTGGTGCTCTTTGGTAAAAGAGCTTTCTTTTGAGTTTCGCAAGTGCCAAACCTGGAATTAGAAACGGCCATGAACTGTAAACTGGGGTACAGGTCCTGAAAACCTCCTTCCTTCCTTCCTTCCTTCCTTCCTTCCTTCCTTCCTTCCTTCCTAGCAAATACATTGATTTTCCATGGTCCTTCCTTACTGCAGGATTGAGTTTCTAGGGATAGGAGAATGGATCTCTGTAGTACCATCCATTCATCACTCTTCTCTGAAAGCCCTGAGGGCACTCTAGAGTGAAAGAAATGCACTCTTCCCATGCTCAGGGGCAACCTTATTTAGTTCTGCATGGTAGGAGATTCCTGAAGGAATTTTTTCTTCACTCAACATAGAAACTTGCTGGCCCAAGGTGGAAAGAAGGGTGCCAACTTTGGTGGCTTGACAAGCAGGTCAGACCAATCATGGAGGAGAAGGTTTTCAGTGGCCTCCAGTTGCAAAGGCTCTACACAATTTCTGGATCTAATTATTTATTTAAAAAGAATTTAAGCCATATTTCCAGGTGGAGTGGCCCTGACAAGGGCAGTATATGGTTCCAGGAAAAAACTTAATGACCCCAAATCCTCAGTACACACAGACCTCTTCAAATGAGCAGTAACAACTAAAAGCACTGCAATCAGACTTCAGAGGCTTTAGAAAGCCCATCTGATGATGATGGAACCATAAAGCTTTCAGATGTGAGTAGACTAAAAATGTGAGACGAACACATGTATTCTCTGACCCAGACGCTCCCCGTTTGAGCCAAATCAGACATGTGTGCCCTTTACGGGGAAAAAAAGACTTGCCATTATTCATTTATGATGGTGGTGGTGATTATGCCGCATTAATACCCATTTCCCCCCTCTGGCAAGAATGCCAGTTGACTTACTTAGATTTCTTTACTCCATCTTTATTCTTGCAACAACAGCCCTGCGAGGTAGGTGGGAGTGAAAGTCCGTGTCTGGCCCAACATCACCTGTGCTCTTCTTGGCTGGGAGGGGACTAGAACCCGGATCACGGGACCCATCCAGCTGTCAGGTCCCAACCCATCCCAGCGCACCATTCCCCTCTTTTGCAATGCAACACCTTTGGTCCTGAATGACCAGTTAAGACTCATTAACGTTACAAAAGGGCTTGATGCTGGCAGAGTGGAAAACAGCTAGAATCTCTTTCTTTCTTTCTTTTTCTTTCTTTCTTTCTTTCTTTCTTTCTTTCTTTCTTTCTTTCTTTCTCTTTTCTTTTCTTACATTTTGTATTGTTAAACCATCCTGAGACTTCAGTAATGGGACAGTCTACAAAAGTTTTAAATAAATGAATGAATGATGTAAATATATTTATTAATAAATAGAATGCCAGGCTAGGCCAACTAGGAATGGCCCAACTTGGTATGACATAGCTTCCTGTTTAGAACAGACTCTGAGAATTAGAAACGTATTTAGTTTCTAACTCAGTTCCTTGCATTCTCAGGGAAAAGAGTCAGGAAAGTAGTATGGAGAGGACCATCTCAGCCCATGCCGGATGCAGAAATAATTCCACATGGTGAAAGACCCCCTGTTAATGCTCCCATATAGCTCTAACTGCTGGGAACATAAAGGGTCATGAAAGAAAGGCCCCCACAGAGACACAACAAAGCAAAATAGCCACTATGTGGCTTGTTCTGAACACCTTTCTGGCTTAGTGGGACCCACCGGCCACTAGCAAAGGAATTGCAGCTTGGGCCAGTAAATTCCCAGATGTGGACATAGCCCAAGAGCAGAGGGGCTTCCTTTAAGGGCAGCCACAGGGGTAGGAATGACAAGGAATATAAATATGTAAATGAATGAATGAATGAATGAATGAATGAATGAATGGCGGTGGCACTTTGCTCCAGTGCAGGATCAATCCAGAACCAGAAAACTCCATGTTTGGATACAGCTTGGACTTGATTGACTGGCTTCTAAATATCTTTTTCCTTTGCTTCTGAAATATATGCCAGAAGACCTGTTTGGTCATTAAGCCTGGCCTTTCGTCTTAACTTGCCTTGATTTGTCAGGTTTTCAGTTTGAATGTTTGTGCATTACCTGTAAACAGCACTGCAAACCTTTTGATCTTTTAAGTAAATAAACTGTAAATCAGTGAACCACAGAAGAAGCAGTGTGCCAGCAAAGGGTTCCGCGATGCATGCATGAGTTGAGGGGAAATGTATGTGAGGATCAAGATGCGGCCCCCCACCAACGCAAACTTGAGGGGTCATATGTCAAAATTTGCCATCTAAATGGGTTGGACTACCACCCCTATTATCCCAGGCCAGCAAGATCCCTGGCTTTTAGGGAGGTCTGCTCTGGAGACAAAGTCGAGTTCCGATGGACATCAACACGGGTGACTTGCAGGAAACATTTTTCAAAGGTGCTTTCCAAAGCCTCGCTCTAGAAAATAGGTACTGACCCCAGAAAACAAATATCGTGCAGTGTGAGAAGGAAAAGCTGCTGCACCCTGGGAGGGGGAGGAGTAATCAGGTCATCCGTCCAAGCAGAGAGCCGGGAGCAGCAAACCATGCAGAGGTGCAACAGGCACACTCCCTTTTGGGAGTGATCTCCGTGGTTGAGGAATCTTGAAATCCAGGTTTAAGAAAAGCAGCACAGGTGGGTATCTTCCCAGTGGGATTTTGTGAGTCCAGTATGTGGCTTTTTTGGGAAGTCAGCTGGGTTGCTCTGGACTTTTCGAGGATTTGAATGCAACAAAGACGAAGGCTCAGTGGGCAATGCAGGAGCTGACGGGGAATGGCATGCCAGGCCAGCCGGGAAGGGCAAACAAAGGGGGTGTCGCTGACTGGGCAGATTGCAAACGTCGGATGTTGCTGACGGGGGTTTGAAACGCCGGGAGGATGGGGACATGTGGAAAGTCCTCCTAGGCTGAGTTGCATGAGGGAAGTCCGGCCTTCTAACAGCAAGCGGGGAGCAGTTCTGTTCACTTAGCCAAATCAGCCCAGGGAGTTGCCTCCAGGAAGCGTCTGAGCACTGCCCGGAAACAACCGTTCTCCCTGCAGCAACTAGGAAGCTGAGCTAGACTAACTTTATCCATGGAGGCTCTGCTAGCTCTGAAGAACACAAGAAGGGCTGGATCCATACCCAAGTCTGCTTAGACCAGCATTGGGCTTCCTCGGTCGCTAGCAGGCTGTGGAGGCGATGGGCAACCTGAACAGCACTCAAAGGTAGACTGTGTCTGAGCCTGGAGGTTCCACAGCTAGCTATCAAGGTCCATGGAAGCTATTAGCCACTGCTGACACCGACACAGGGCAGCACTGGGTGCAGTTTCCAAAACAAGTCCAAAGCAGGAGCTGGTGCCAGCACATCCTCCAGCCTGGGGGGTCTGGGATGGAAAGCCTTCACGCCTGACCTCTAAGGAACTCTACAGTTCCTCAAAAGGCCATTTCTACATCTGGCAGCAGGCTGAGACTTGACTTTTCAGTGTTTGCGCTCTCCAGGGCTGGGAGGCCACTGGGCCACCTCCCCCAGGGGTCCAGGTGGCCCCGGATCCTGCCTTCCTCTGTCATGGGCACGGGGGTGCAGTAGCCCCTCAACTGTCAAACAATCTGTTTGTGGAGGCCTGCCTGGGGCCAATACTTGCACGTAAGGTGGTCCCGCTCCCCAGGCATGCAGTGGTGCATGCTGGGATATGTCTGCCGGGCTGGTTGTTATCGGAATCCTTTCAGTCCCAGCTGCTTCACCTTCCACAGTCCTCTTCCGCGGTCATCTGTTTTTACACATGGCTGCAAACTGCCCAGAAATCTTCAGCTCTTGGGTGGCCAAGGCGCAGGAATGAAATGTCTCCTCCCCACCAGGACTGTGTGCAGTCCTCTTGAGAAAGTGGCCTCCCTCTGGGGCGGAAGCGACTGCAGGCGACTGCAGCAGCCAAGCACTCAGAGATGCTAAGGGTGCAACTCTCACCTCAGCAAAGAGAAGGCCACTCCCCGGATTGGACCACAGCATCTCGCAAGCCCAGGCATCCAGCATTCAGCCCGGTCTGCCCAGGAAACCACAAGAAGGCCCTTTGGTGCCACCGTTCCCCTGCTCCCTGCACACCACATTGAGTAGTCACAGGTAGACTGCTCCTGTGCCAAGAAGTTCCATGCAAGCCATCCTAGGTGGCTTAACCCAAGCACTTACTCAGAGAAGGTGCAGGTTGTACTCTAAGCTGCATCTGGCGGAAGGGTTGCCTCGGCCACGTGTTTCTGACAGAGGCAACACACAGAGCATGGAGCCAACATGGTGCTGGGAGCAGCTGAGCAGTCTGAGGTTCCCACAGGAATTCTCCTTGCTGGGAAGCCGGCTGGGGCAGGGGGAGCTCCTCTGATGGAGACGTGTGTCCTTTCCGTGCTCCGAACTCCAGCCAGGCAGCCCGTATGCACTGCCTCCCCCCATGCGGGCTTGTGCCCCAGGATTGCCCCCATAGTGCCATGGGAAGGGAGGGCCCCCAATGTTGCTGCGGAGCTGGGGTGGGGGTACAGAACGCTTTCCTCCTCTGCCGTCTCTGTGTTTCAGGCAGCCCGAATCCCCAGTCCCCTCCCAACGGGGAACATGCCAGGGATAACGTGACTGCTTCGGGGGCTGCGATCCCTTGGGGAACACCCTCCTTTGGGGCTCTGAATGAAACAGGGCATCCCACCCGCTACCTGTGCTGCAAAGGAGAAGCGAAGCAGCCCCTGAGGTCAGGCGATCCCACTAAGCTCTCCTGCATTGCGCGTGATCCGGCCTCATGTCCTCCTTCTGCCAACAGGCTTGTCTTTGGGGTGCCTCCAGGTGGGTTTGCAGTTCAGGGATGCTTTTGACCTACTTTTTGCATGGCCAGGAGAAGGGCGAGGGGGCAGGTGAACCGCCGACAGCCGGCCTGCTAGTTGTGCCAAAGTGGCCAGGAAAATGCCTGAATGGGGTTCTCCCACCCCCTTTCTGCCCACGTGGCGGGAAGCCACATCACCCAGTGGAGCACCTCACCTGACCATGATCCACCTGGACTCCAAACCAAGCCTGGGGCCTCCTCCACCTGCCACCTCTGGGGGAGGCTGGCATGGTGGCAACGAGGGGAAGGGCGCTTCTGGTGGTGCCCCCCCCATTCTGCAACATGCGCCCCCTGAACCACCGTCCCCCATGCCTAGTTTACCATCTTTTAAGTCCCAGAGAAAGACTGCCCCCTACTGCAGGGCATCTAAGCAGTTACTGAGTGTTGGAGGTTGTTAGACAGGGTCCGGCTTGGTCTTTTCAAGGAAATCTTTGCTTTTCTGTCTTCTATTTGGTTTTCAAGCCTGCATTGCTGTCTTTTAATATGTTTTAATATTTGAAATTGTTGCTAAATATGTTGCTATGAAACACTGAGAGAGCTGTTTGGCCATTGGGTGGGATGCAAATTAAATATCTGTGTGGATAGATGGATAATAGGGCTGGTGGAGTCGAGGTGTCTCCAAGAAGAAGGGTGCGTCCGTGGCTGGTTCTGCCTCCTTGGAGGACCTATGCAGGTCGCCTGCTGGGGGTTTTGACCCAGGCATGCAGGACCAGCATCCCCTGGGTCGAATGGGCCACGTGTGGGTCCCCACCCGGCCCCCAATTTCATCTCGGGGCCACACTTCCCCGAGCCCAACAGTGAGCCAGAAGGAGGAAGGGGCACATGCGCGGGACTCAGCGGGGGAACCACGGGGGCCCAGGTGGGTGTTTGCGAGGGATCGCAGGCCCTCTAGTCCTCCACAAGTCCCATCTCGCGTTGCTTTCTTGGGGCATGTTGCATTCAGCTCCAGGAGAGGAGCCAGTGATGGCAAGTGCCAAGCCGCTGGGGACCACGTCTGCCAGTGGGGGCTGCAGAGGCAAGAGGCCCCCATTCTCTCCACGGAGAGAAGGTCCCCGGTGCTGAAGGGCGCGTGTCGTGCTACTCTCCGTGGGCCCCGATCCAGCTTGGACCTTGTTTTCTGCCACCTAACTTCCCCAACTCTTTGCTCCTCTCTCTGGATACCTGTGGCTGCAGGAATGAGGGGGGAGGGTGCGAGAAATTGCCCCCCCCCCACGTCCCAGGGTTCTTGAACTGGAACTGTCCGTAGAGGTCCCGGTTGGAAGCTTTTCCAATGTGCTTCTCACTGCCCTGAGGCTTGTGGGCATTACCTGTGAAACCCTGAACAGTTGAGCACCAGAGGTCCTGCGGGGCTGCCTGCTGGCACCAGAACAGGCCTGAACACTGCCCATCATCCCCAGCCCTCCTGTGGCAGCCCCACCCTCAACAACTGACTGGACCTAGCTCCGCTTTTCCGTCATGGCAACCAGCCTCAGGACAGCCCTCCTGGGGCCGGGGCAGCTTTGATGCCTGCGGGTTGTGGGGCAGGAAAGAGCGGCCATGAATAAGGCTCTGGGGGTCTTCAGCCCCACCAGCCACTCGCTGTGTGGCACTGGCGAGACCTGCACCACTCAACCCTCGCACTGGAGCCCTTGGGCACCGCAGGGCTCTGCGATCTGAAGCCGGAGCTAATATCCTCAGGCCCAGCCTTGGGGGCTGCTGATCTCCTGGGGGCTGCCTGGGGATGCTGGGGGTTGTAGTTGTTGCCCCCAGAGGGCACCAGGTTGGTACTGTAAGCCCCAGACTAGTTGCCCTTCGCAGTCTTGGCAAATCTGAGAGCCAGTGTGGTGTCATGGTTAAGAGCATGGGACTGGGACTCAGACAATCAGGGTTCTAGTCCTCACTTGGCCATGGAGCCAACTGGGTGCCTTTGGGCCAGTCACAGACTCTCAGCCCAGCCTACCTCACAGGGTTGTTGTTGTGGGGAGAAGATGGAGGAGGAGAATGATGGAAGCTGCCTTGAGCCTTTTGTAGGAAAAAAGGCAGGATAGAAATCGAAAAAAAAAAAAAAATCCGTGGCTGAATTATGATTGGAATAATAAAAAAAAGTGAATGAAGAACTTTGTTCTTATGGTTTTTTCTAAGGATTCACTCCGTTTATTTGCTCAGCTTAGCATAATACAGCCAATATTGGAGAAGCAGAAATTGATTGTAGCAATTGTAAAGCTCAAGAGAAAGAGAAAAGGGTACTTCTAGCTGCAGAGGGGCTCGAGAAATTTGCCCCGAAATTTGCGATAGACACAGATGTTACTCATTGCGACGGAGACCAGAGGTGATGCTGGGAGGAGAAATGTGGCACACGTCAGCTGCAGGATCTGTGGGGCAGGACAGGCTGCCCCACTCGGCCCCCGGGGATCCCCCCGTCCGAGGCGTTGTAGGAAAGGGGTGTGCGTGCATGTTGCTTTCTCGCTGGGTGTCCTCCGGTCTCTCCTTCACAGCCGGCTCTGGGAGGCTCCATCTGACATATCTAGCCATGGCGGACATAAGTTCGCTGCTGGCGCTGCTTTCTTGAAGGCCAGGGGTCCTGTCTTGCTGAAAGAAATCTGGGGCAGTTACAAGATCGCTGTCCGTTGTCAGGGAGGTGGAGCACGTGGTGGACTTGACCCTCTCCCGGGCCTGTGGCAAAGACCCCCACCCTGCCTGGAATCCTTGCGTGGCCCCCTTGGTGGTGGAGCTCATTCTCGGATGGCTGCATCTGCACACCTGGCCATAAGCACTAGAGGAGGAACAGTTTCTGGATGGTGTTGTCAGCACTGCCTCGGGTCAGTCAACAGAGTACCAGCTTGGGAGATACTGGGAAGACAAGGTCCCTCTTGGGATCAACTGGCAGGCCATCATTCACCACCATGGATGCCAGATCACAAGCAGAACCAGGTCTTGGGAAATCCCCTGCCTCCGTTGGTTTGGAGCTTGTGGGGTGCAATGTTTCCCTCTCCTTTCCCCCAAAAGAGGTAGAGATGTTCTGCAAGGACGTCCTGACCTATTCCAGTCTCCCTGTGGAAAGGATTCACATGAGACCAACTCATTCGAGGGATACCTGCACCGTCTCCTGTAGGGTTGCTTTCCCCCTCCTCTCTCTGCCTTCCGCTGCAGAATTCTTGATTGCTGACTCTAAGCATTCCCAGATATTTCCTTTATAAGGCAGCAAATGCAATGCATCGCATCATTAGTGATGTTTTCTGACCCTACTCTGGCACCCCTGGATGGAAATGGGCACGGTGCAGGCATCCGAAATCTCAAAGGAGCCCCGGCCTAAATAGACGGGCCCCTTCTAATGATCACATTTTCTGCCCTGCCAAAGGTCGTTCTGCCGGTTCCAGGGAACACAGCAGGGCGCCTGTGGGGTGCTCCTCTGCAGGGAAACAACTGTCCTACTGTGCAGGGGTGTGCAGAAGAAATCCCCACGAGGAGAGAGTCCCAGTTTGATGTGGGTCCTTCTGGGGGAAGGGAGGTCTTAGTCTCCCCTTTCTTGACCAAGAGAGCCCCTCGAAAACAGATGCTCCCAAACCAAAGGCAGGCTGTCCCAGCATGAAAGAGCTTCTGTGCCCTCCCCGCAGGCAGAGCTGGCATGTTCCTGAACGTTCTTGTGCTTATGGGCAGGGAGAAAGATGTGTCAGTCCTCGGGGGGAGCTGATGGCTGTGGCAGGACTCCAAACGGCGCCTTTGCTGCCAGACCTCTGAGCTCAGAAAAGGAGGGCCCACTCTCCGGCCCAGCACGTGGCGGCTCGAGGGGAGGCAGTGGACTCTGGCCCTCCCCGGGATGCCCCGCAAGTGCTCTGCCCAGCTTCTCACCCCAAAGAGAAGAGGTGGTATTACCGACTTGGCCATCCCGATTGCCGGGATGCTGGTCCTCCGGGGGAGTAGGTGGGGCAGTCCTTCTGGGTGTCCAAATGCCTTGGGAATCACGTGTCTGGAGGAGCCTTACCCTGCAGGCCGGCTCCAGGTGGGTCGTACGGCTCCACCAGCATGGCTCAGAGCAGCCGGGGGCTGCGGTGCAACTCCTCCCGACGGCGGGCGCTCAGGGGGGCGGGGGTCTGGCCCTCCCAGGGACCCGTGAAATCCAAGTCATTCCGGTGCTCTCTGCCGCAAGACCCAGGAATGGAGGAGGAGTTGTCCACTTGGCACTTCAGCGGGCGAAGCCAGGCCTTTCTGCAAGCTGCACTCCATGGACCTCGCACACCTTTTGTCCGAAAGAGATCCCAGCCCGTTACCAAGCACAGGGCTGCACTGAACAACATTCACAAGCGAACTAAACAAGAAAGACTCAGACAGGGAAAGGTGGAGAACGGCTTGTGGGGACCCGAGGCAGGTGTCTCTGGTGCCCGACTTTGAGCGTTTTCAGAAGAAAGCAAATAGTGAACTAAGCTATGATCATTGTGTTTATTATGAATATGATTATTATGACTACCATTATGTGATTATCGTTGAATATAGTTCATTACAATTGATTACTATGATTATGATTATTATGACTATGACCATTCTTGATTATTGTTGAATATAGTTCATTACTATTGATTACTATATGAATATTGACTATTATGATAATTCTTGATTATTGTTGAATATTGAATATAGTGCATTACTATTGATTACTATATGATTATTATGACTATTATAATTCTTGATTATTGTTGAATATTGTTGAATATAGTTCATTACTATTACTATGAATATGATTATTATGAATATGATCATTCTTGATTATTGTTGAATATTGTTGAATATAGTTGAGTACTATTGATTACTATTGATTACTATGAATATGATTATTATGACTACTATTATGAACATTCTTGATTATTGTTGAATATTGTTGATTACTATTGTGATGATTATTCTACTTTTCAAGCCAGGGACAATGAGTTGCCAAGATAGTATGACCTGACTTGGTTCCACTTTGATTTGGGAAGGACTTGGGCAAAGATCAATCTTTAATTGTATTTACACATCCCATGTTGTCAAGGTCTCTTTCTTAAAAAAGATGGTGGGGCAGGAATAAGAAAAGTGTTTTACTTCCAGCTACCACAGAAGCTGGTATGAAATGATGGCTCAAATACCACCCCCAGGGACGTCAATTTCCAAATTCCAGAGCCAGGAAAGGACGGAGTGGCAAACGTTCCTTCCATCCAAGGTATGGGACCCCATGGGCTGGACCCCCTGTGAGGATGGACAGAAGCCCTTTGACTTTCCAGGGGGTCCTCATCCTCCCACTCTTAAATTTTGTTCACCACAAAACTCTGCAAATCCATTTAATCCAAATTTAACCCATTTTAAATTCTCATCATTCCCAAATTCAAGGGGAAATTTTGCATGAAAGCAGGTAAGGATTTTTGCCCAATATTCTAAAGAAAGCATTTTAAAGTGCTACTTTCAATAAGATATGCTTATCTCAGTGCGCTTCCCCGTGACATATGCACGTCAGTATGGGGAGTTTTGGACTGGGGAAGTCCACCTCAAAATTTGGAAACATGTGGATTTTGAAGGGTAAAAAAAAACCTGTTGGCATTTTCAATGGAAATGGTAAAATTCAGCAAGTCTGCATTAAAAGGTCAACTCCAGGGATCTCTTCTCCATCTTTACCTGTTGAGTATTTGGGTCCATGAGTTGTAGAACTCATGGCTATGAATTGTACCTGTAATCCTGTGTATTCTGTAAACACATTCTGCTTCAGATAGCTTCTCTTACATAAAGAATTGGCATTTGTCTTTTTGTCTATGCATTGTTCATCTTTGCAGTATCCGTTTCCCAAGCAAGTTAGTGGGCACAGCTCTCGGAGCTCCATTTTGGAATCTACCTTCCAACATAATTTCATATCAATATGTATTGTTTTAGATTTGCACTACCAGGGTGTAGATTCGATGACCCCCCTCCCCTTTTTATGGAGTAGAGAATAAACTATTAGGTTCCTGAAAAAAGGGTGCGAAGATCAGTGGCCCAAGAACTATGTTCTTGTAGCCTTCAGGGTCAGCTTTGACCATTGGGTTGGTGCTGAGAACAAGTATTCTAGGAGCTACAGTCAGATCTTCGTGGAGTTGGAGCTGGTTTTGGAGCAAGTTCTGGGTTTTCTGTTGAGCACAAACGGAGGGACCTTCTTTAAAGCACAAGGAAAAATAGGCTAATTTTGCGCAAGGCTTATTTTCCAATCTTCTTTTGTAAAAGAGTGTCATCATTGTTACTCTGGAAAAAAAGTTGTCTCCTAAGCAAGACTTAGGATATCTTCAAGGCCACTTGATTCTGAAAGTCCCAGAACTTTATGAAGAACCTACAAACTAAGAACCTATAAAGTCCCAGAACTTTATGAAGAACCTACAAACTAATCAAAAAGTTGCTTGATCATTTTTTTCCCTCAGTCCATGAGAAAAGCCCGTTTCAGGCCACAGAAATGGGGCAGGTCCATTAAGATGGGGGAATTTGGCCCCTTGTTTTTACTAAGTGCTTCTTAAGTCTTTCATGAAGTGGGCTCAAGGAATTTTTGATCATGGCAGTTTAAGGCAGCTTTCATCAAGCTGGTGTCCTTCGGAGGAATAGGACTGAGCTGGCTGGGAGGCTGAGGGAACCATCGTTCCACGTGTGGAGAGCATATTGGATTGAGAAAGGCTGGTTTCAGGTTTCCCGACAAGGGGCAAAGGATCACGTCATCCAATATAGAATATTTGGTGTTTATTCCACTTATGCAGAGTGAAGAAATACATGGGATGGATGGCTGGATGGATGGATGGATGGATGGCTGGATGGACAGACTGATGGATCGATGGATCGATGGATGGATGTAAGCAAAGTCAAAAATGAACCAGCAGCTCTGTGAGTTAGAAACTGGATACCTTTTCACCAGCACTGCACTCCTATTCCCCCTGTCACTTGAAGATAAAAATGAACAAACAAACCTAAGGAGGTGGGAACAGCATGTCTTGACAAGTAAAAATGAAAGGCAAAAATTTTTTTAAAAAAAATCAAAATGCTGGAAACTTTTTGTAGAACTTAGACGGGTAAGCAACAAGATGGAGTCGAGCGGAAATCAGAGAAAGTCTGCAGAGGCTATCTGGAGTGGTGGGCAGCTGGGCGCTCACTGGGCGCTCACATCACAGAGCAACACTTGCAGCGTTGCTTCTTGTGCTTAACACGGCGCTTGGAACGCTTGGGGCTGACGTAGCGGGGAGACGTCAGGTGCTGGCTCAGCTGGTCCCCGGGCTTCATGACATCCATCAGCTGCAACACGTTGCCATTGGGTGGGATGAAGAGGTCCATCCCCATGTAGTCAGGCAGTGGAGGGTCCTTGCTGCTCTCCTCCTCCTCGTTGATCACCACACGCTCCGCCTTGACCGTCCCCTCGACCCCCAGAGCCCTCTTCGTCTCGTTCTCATCTTCCACATCCTGGTAGCCCATGAAGATCATGGTGACCGGCTGGTCTTGGCTGGGCTCCTGGCCATCCTCCGAAATCAGGATCTTTGGCTTCTCCATCGGTTTGGCCTTGACTCCGGTGATCTCCTTTGGAGGCGGTGCTTTTCCAGAGGAGGAGATGGCCTTCGCCTCATCCAACAGTTTGGCCTTCTCCGAGCCCTCACTCATGGTCACCTCGTCTGCTCTTTGGATGAGCTCATCCACCTCAGAGGAGCTGAGCTGCTGGATATCACTCTCGGTAGCCCCATCCTCAGCCTGGAGAGCATGGACAACTGTGAGGGGAGACAGAGAGGGTGCACAATGAGGACTAGGAACATATGCCTCCACTGCTGGCTTTAAATGTAAGACCACAGCAGGCACCTTGAATTTCTGCCAGAATGATTCTAGGGTACCTGTGTGTTCCTAGTGGGCCTCTCGGCTTCCCAACCCATGCAATTGTTCACTTTGTACAGCCTGAAAAGTTCACATGGAACTCAGAAGAAATTTTGAGGGCCACCACCTGCCACAGGTACCTGGCATGCAAGTCCAGCTGTCCCGGATTCATGACTGTTTGTGTGCACAGATCAGGGCACCCAAAAATAAAGGAAAGGAAAGCAGGCCATGTTGGGGCAGAGAAGGACAGGATGGTTCTCTAGTTTGGAAGCTGGTGGGGAACAGTCGGGTTTCCTGGACTCCCTGAGCCTTTCGTGGCCTTTGAAGCTTCCACGGGTATGTGGGATGGAAACAGTAAGAAAATACTCAAAGGAGGAAATATACCTGGTGCTCTTGAGATGACACCATCAGAAGAAAAGCACAAGTTAGTTTTCAGTTTGAAGACTCTGTTCAACAATGCATTAAACACACAACATCCTACTGATTTTCACACATTTCGAACCCAAGCAGGAAAGGTGGGGGGAGGGTGACGCTGCACCGAGGCCCTTGCTTCAAGGCACCAAGATGCACCACGCGCTGCCAGGCCACACCTGGCGCTGTCATGCTCCATTGCTAGAGCTGGTCTGTTATCCCACTCAAATAAAACCCTTTATGGAGCACTGTAAGTCACGACAGGGCTGGGCATGAGTGGGTTGAGTCTTCCGGGCCTCTTGCACCTTGGATTTGAGCTTGGCTTCAGGCAGACCTTTCCACCTCGAGGGAAGCCTGGGAAGAAAGGTGAGGGGCCAACCAGAGAAGGCCCTGCGAGTGATGCAGCCATGCTTGCTGGGGTCAGTCCGGTCCTGGCACACACCTGATGTCTGGACCCTTGCCGGGGTGCGTACCTTTCATATCGTCCTCGTACACTTTGACCCCCTGGACTGAGTGGTCTTGGGGAAGTCTAGTGGTACTGGAAAGGACCTTGGTTTCTCCCGTGAGTTTGTCCTTCTCCACAGTGATCTCCACAGAGTACACAGCTGGGACACAAACAGGAGAGTGAGCGCTCAGAATCCCCATGCGCCCCTCCCGCCATCCGCTCCCACCCCAAGCACAGAGGGGAAGGTGTTCGGCACAAGCAGGGCAGGGTGTGGGAAGTGAAGCGGCCGTGGAGCGAGTCTGGCAAAGTCCCGAAGGTGAGAAGCAGGGGAAGCAGCTCCGTCTGGCCAAGCGGGGCGGATCTGCTCGGACCTGCAAGCAGTTTGTCCCTACATCCGTGTAAAACCTCGCATGTCCATGGGGTTGCCAAACGTCCTCCAACCCGGGGGCCAAAATCAGCATTGCAGAAGGTCTCAGAACCTCCCTTCCAGGGCAGAGGGGGTCGGAAGCACAACAATGCCAGAATATCACAGGTCTGGTTGGAGCGTAAGCTTTAGGAGGATGTTTCAAAGTTTGCTGCTTGAGGGGGAACTGCCGGAAAACAAGCAAAGCATCAGAGGCCAGAAGGTCCCTGTGCCTGGGAAACCCCAGATCCTAGGAGTGCTCCATTGGCCACCAGGCCTGTGACATTAGGGGTGCAGAGCAAAGAGGACTTCAGGAGGAACATGGAACCTTAACCTTGATTACATTGTGAAGGCAAACAGTGGGAGGAATTTTCCCCCAGCGCCCGAAAAGCAAAGAGAATATGGCAAAGGCATATGGGAGGAGCGGAGATTCCACAGCAGCCTCGCTGAACAGTTCATGGGACAGAGCCTGGCAATGCACCCCTTACAGGAACAGGGAGAGAAGCAGAAACCCCAAACAGTTCCCTCCATGCACTGATACATTTGCAGTTCAGGATGGGCGTCTCTGTTTCCAGTCCATGCCAATGTTTGTTGAGAAAATTTTGGCCCCTTCCCTTGTGCTCCTACAAGTATGTTGCTTTTAAAAATCTGCACAAACACTGGCATTTTAATCTGTATGGGCATTTTTGAACAACAGGGGCATTTAGAAAAATATGTTATCTCAAGGCAGGCATTTCTAAATGGATTTTAGGGCTGGAAAATGCATTTGGGCACTTCCCTGGCGCTGCGAGCAGCTTAGCAACATACAGAGCTGTGTGAAAGCCACATAGTTATGTTCCAATCAGCACATCAGTGGCACAGAGCAGGGACATTTGCAGCACAATTTACCAACATCTCATACCTCCAATGTCGCTAATCAATAGTCAATAATTAACTCTTGACTATTAATAATTAAACTATTAATTAATTAATAGTTGCAAGGGTGGATTGGGTGCCCTGAGTCCCAGAATCCCTCCCTTGCTATGAAGCCCCCAAGCAGGACATGTGGTTAAATACCCATTCCTGCCATCCCTACCCATCAACCTGTATTCAAAGATACACTGCTTCTGAACATGGAGGCTCCACTGAACTAGCATGGCTCTGACAAACTGCTGCTCCTGCAGTTATCTAATGTTTCCTTTTAAACTTGTCTAAGCCATGGAGTGTTCTATAAGTTAATCGTTTTTTAAATATAGTGCCAGCAAAATGCATCAGGCAGAAAATCAAGGGCCACTGGCAGGCAGAACCTCCTGGTTCCCAGGAAGAACACGGTGGCCATCCTGCCTCCACAGGTCGACCAGAGAAAGAAAAGCTGCAGAAACTTCTTTTGCCATACCCTGCCGGGAAAACCTCCTAGAGGAACAGTGCGAGGAAGACATGGCACCTGGTTTTTGCTTTCTCCCTCGTCCCTGGTGAGAAAATGGGACTCCAGTCCCTTGTATGCCATCCCATCGATTAGCGGCCCGGATGCACTTGGACGCCATCCCCACACACACACTCACGTGCCGCAGGGAAGCAAATTCAGACGGCATAAATAAAATGTGAGCCTGGAGCATGGCAAGGAATCGAGCAGCAGAAGTGCGAGAGCTGCTCTGGTGAGGTTCGGGGCAATCGCTCAAAACCGTGTGGTGTTTTTCATTAGGGGCAGGGCTGAGGATCTGTCCCTGAGCTCCATGCCAGGGGAAACACTGCCACGCTCAGTGGAGGGCTGGGATGCAGAGGGTGGCACCGGGTCCCCATGGCCATGGGGCATGGTCTGGCTTCTGCAGCTTTACCCCTTGTGAGCAGGAATCTCCGCACACAGAAAGAGTCTACATACGGAGGACTGCCCCGTGGCAGGAGCTGTCCCCGGTGCTGAACACAGCCCCGGATCGGTTCAGCACTTCGGTCAGCGCCTGCAAAGCTCAAAATGGAGACTGCAGTGCCATAAGACACCCTGCTGATGAAGAGGTCATCAGCGTTTTTGGCGGGGAAGATGGGACTTCTGCTGGAAAACCATCAGCTGTCAGGAAAAATAAGGGTTCAGTTCCCCACTATGTGAAATGAATCATGTGCTGGTCAAAGGAACACAACGTGTGGCTCTCCAAGTCCACTGCCTACAACTCCCATCAGCCCCAGACAGCAATGGAGAAGGATCATGGAACTTATGGGCCATGGAGTTGAGGTGAGTTTGCACGTCTGGCCACTCATCACGGCACGAAAGTGCAAGAGTTCACGTGTCACTTGGTTCCACCTCATGATCTCCTCTTGCGTTAGTTACTTCCTGTTAAAATGAGTAATGGTTTATGTGCAACACATCAAGTGATTAGGATCTGAAATCAGAATAAAATTATGCCAGACTAGTTATCTAAGGTGTTCCCATTAGATCCTGCAATTAAATTAGCAACATGCAAATCTATTTATCTCAAATTTCCTATTAGATTCTGTAGTTAGGCCAAAAAAAGAGCAACCAAATTTTCCAATTAGTTTCTGCAATTAGACTAAATAACTGAACCTCTGTGCACTTCAAATTTCCCATTAGATTCTGCGCTTAGGAATGCTTAATTTCTTTAAAAGGAGAGATGCTCCAAGAAAGGAGATGATCTAGAAATTACACCAGCTAAGTCCTTTCGCCTGGAAATCTCATGTGTGCAAACAGTCTCGCTGCTCAGCAAGGAAAGGAAAGCACTCTGCACTTTCTCAGAGAAGCTGTCATCCACATTTCCCTGTCAAGCCATGGAATGGAGAAAAGAGGGTGGAGAATGCCCCAGCATCAAAGCACGTCCTGGCCCATTGGAATCCAGTGTGCAAATCTATTTACAATGTGCATGGTGTGGAAGCAGGCAGTAAGCAGCTCAGCACAGCGGTGACCGAAGACTTCTGGCAGCCAAGGGGGGCTTTGGATCTCGCAGGAAGCCCCCCACCGTCCGATTGCAGTGGGTTAAAAAGGACACGGAGGAAGCCTTTACCCGAACATGAGTCTGTGGCCCGAGCAGGCAAAGCAGCCAGTGTGGGGCAGCCCTGGGGAGCAGCCGCGTCGGAGATGTCCCCAGAGAGATGCCCAACCTACCTGCCTTCCTCATGCCTTCAAGCCCTTTCACGGGGTGTTTGGAGACTTTGCTGTCCACTTCAGAGGAGGAAAAGAGAAGAGGGGAGTTCTTGGTGGAACACCAAGGCTTGTTCCCAGCCTCGGCCCTGGCATGCTCCTCCACAAAGCTTTGCTGCTTTTTCCCATGCCAAGATGGGCTCCGGGTGGGCAAGGGCAAGGCCCCTCCCTGGTGAACCACCCTCCCCCCCTCCCATGGTCCCAGTGATCCCCATCCTGGCAGCAGAGAGCCAGCAGCAAGCCGCCCAGACGGCTCCCTGATGCCCCTTCTCCATTCTGCCATTATCTGGGCTGGTGGGAGAGGCAGGGGCAATCGTGGAAAGGGGGCACAGTTCCGGGGGCCTTGGCCATGGGACCTGCTGGGGTGTGGGTCTTCAGGAAGAGCTCCACACGCAGCCTCCACACGCAGCCTCACCGATCCGCAGAAGGGAGGACAAATGAGGGCGAGAGCTTGCACAAGACTTGCACCTTCTTAATTATACTTCTACATGCAAATTTAGGAGGGAAACGTGGTAATTTAATGGCAATACCAATGCAGCTCACTAAAGCTGAGATGAAAGACCACGGCTGGTTGCCCTGGGTACCCCCTCAGCCTGCTACCACCAAGGTGCTCACCGTTGGTGGGTTATTTCTGGTCCCCCTTGGTCCTTTGCTATTAAACCTGGACTTGGACCACCCTTGAAACAGAGGACAGTGTTCTGACAAGCCTTCAGAGAGGACTGTCCTCTGTAGAGTTGGTCTGTGGACACCCCGTGCCATTCCCTCTGTCTCAAATAAAAGCACAGATAGAAGACGGTGGTGGATCCCACATGTTTTGGGCTTTGGTGTCTTGCCAGTCTATTGTTAGAGTCAGTGCAGTGAAGGGCTGCAAGGTTGGCGGCTGGTTTGCAGGGGATGCCGTATGAGGCGAGACTGAGGGAACTGGGTCTCTTCAGTCTGGAGGAGACTCAGAGGGGATCTGTTGGTGACATACAGGCGTGTGAGGGGGTGTCACGCGGAGGTGGGTAGAGATCTATTCTCCCCTACAGAGGAGCAGGATGCGCTCCAACAGAGCCAAGCTCAGGGAACCGAGGTTCAATTTGGTGCCAGGAAGTCCTTCCTGACAGTCAGGACCCAGAGGGTACAGAATTGGCTTCCACGGGAGGGGGCTGAGGCCCCCTCAGTGAGGGTGTTCAAGGATAGGCTAGACATGCACATGGTGGGCATGTCATGAGCGGAGCCAGGGGTCAGACTAGATGGCCCAAGAGGCCCCTTCTGACTTGCTCTGTTTCTATGTTTCTTTGTTACAGCAGAAGGAAGGATGGGGCTGAGAGTCTAAGGAAACGCTCTGTGGGAGCCTGGAGAAAGGGCAGGGACTACCTCTCGGTGACCCTTCCTAGCCACCTCCTTCTACAAACATCTGCCTGGACCTTAGGACTGCCTTCAAAAGCCCTCCACGGGGAGTCTCCACACTGGAGAAGACAATCCTGCTAAGGAAAGTCAAAGGCAGAAGAAGAGAAGGAAGACTAAATACGAGATGGATGGATTCCCTCATGGAAGCTACAGCCTTATTATTAATTATAATTATTAAATTTCTATACTGCTCAATAGCTGAAGCTTGCAAGAGGCAGCCCTAGGGGGTTTTTTCCCCCTGCCGGCTCTGCAGATATTGCTAGGAAAGATTTGGTTTCATGGGCCATGGCCTAAGATAGAAGGACTTCTTGAGGACAACAGGGTGTCCCACAGAGAGACCAGGATAATGTTTTTTGGCAGGAGCTCTGCAAAGCTTATCCTCAGGGCTTTAAAACAACTCCTGAGGCAGGGGGTCAAAGCTCAGCGCTTACTACTAAGCCAAGCATTCCAGCGAAGAACACGGGGGACAAGATCTCAGGCATGGATCTGAGTCCAGTACAGGGAAATGTGGCAGGGAAGATCCAGCACTCATGAACTTGAAGGTCACCGCACTGATGCAAAAGTGCGGGAAACAAATAGGATGAACTCGGCATCATAATATAAGGCTGTAAGGCTCATCTGAAAGGAGGGCTGTGACACATGGCTTCCTGGGGTTCTTGTTCGAAAGGAACAGACTCAGCAGGAAGGCGGTTGTCAGCGAGTGATGGAGAGAAGCTGGGAAAATGGAGCTGGCCTAGACTGAATTACAAGATCTGTAAGATTGCTTCCACCTCTATGACGCTATGATGTTTTTTTTCTTTCCAGTGTTTTGTGGGTCTTCCAAGACCGCCGTCATGCATCCGCGAGGGAAGCACGGAGCAGTACGGATGGGATCGCCCACAAAACTGCCTTACGGTTTTATGGGTGCAGAGTTTTACATTTGGACTTGTGCATACCTCTGGGCGTGCCCTCAGCAAAACCGCACCTTCAGAGAGCCTCGGGACAAGCATCCGTGCAAATTGCACAGGGCTGTTTTTATTTACGGGGAGAGCAGAGGACTAGTTTATGGATGTGCAAAGGGACACCAGTAACTCGGTGGGGAAAATCCTTCGGTCAACAGAAGCTGCTTGATTTGCACTTCTTCAGTTTCAGAACGGAGTTTGGAGAATCATTTTCCTTAAACCGGGATGTAAAAGGATCCACATTTAGCGAATGGAAACCCACAGGAAAAGAAAGCAGGAGAATGGACCTGCAGGAACCCCACATTTCAGAATGGCTGAGAAGATTCTGGAAAGGGGCCTACATTAAAAACAACCACCACCCTCCCATTTTGAATATCGCCAAAGAAAGAGAGCTGCTTCTGCCATTCTAAGTGTTGTAGTAAGAGTTTAGGATTTTTTTTAAAAGATGAGTAAGGTGTTGGCACCTACCTTTGGCTGCACCCATTGGCAGCTGTGGAAAGACAAGCAAACATATATTAAGAATACAAAGCAGGAGGAATTACTGATAATCTCAGAGATTCATGATGCCACACAAAACATTCGCCATCATTTCCCCTCTTTGTTTCAGATTACAGTCTCTTTCTCCACCTGAAGCGACGCATAGCAATGTTTTATAGCATTGGTTGATTTTTTGTAAGCCGTCCTGAGGCTTGGGCAAAGGACGGGTTAGAAATATTTTAAATAAATAAAAAGCAGTGTGTGTGGAAAAGAACTTTCTGGGGGGCTGACCTGGGGGAAAAACCTGATAAAAGCCCTTGCACAGAAACAGTTGCAAAAGCTTGGTGGCTTTGCTGGATCCTGGGCCCTGCTGTGGCCTATTTCAAGGGGGCCAAATCACAGACCCTTTGTTCCTGGCTTTTGTTCTTGTTTCCCCTGCTGTTCTAAGACGTTGAAGGAGTTACTACTAATGCAATTCCTCTACTGCCCAAGAGCAGAAGCTTTCTGGGACTCTTGAAAGAATTCCTCAATCCTCCCCTGTGTTTTCATACTGGCGGGAAGCACTTTAGCTGAAATAGGCTGGCATTGTGCCCCCCCCCCCGCCTTTGGCCCCACCCACCCAGGAATGTGGCCCCCATCTCTGAAATGGAAGGGGGCCCTCAGACTCCAGGGGGTTAAACACTCCAGCTTAGGCATGTCGGCTAGACTTGCACCCTGTCCCCCCTTCCAGGGAATGCTGGGTGGTGTATCTGGGCATCCCCCCTGAGCTTAAGCGTAGCTGAGAAAGAGAGAAGTCTGCTGACCGTCGGCAGGTAAATGAACTTTTCTTCGTCAAATTCCTCATCCGAACTCTCGGTGTTCTCTTTGTTGGAGGATTCCGAAGTCCCATTCTCCAGTTCCCCAATCTCTTTCTCCAGCCTGGCACAAGAGGAGAATTAGCTGGCTAGAACTGGAAGGGGCCTGCCTTTTAAAGCGAGAATTCAAACCCCAAAAGCCAGAATTCTAACCCAAATTGTCCTCCACCCACCCCCAGGTGGTATAGTACAGACAGGGGCAGCCTGGGTGGGTCCCAACCATGCCTACACTTGATACCATATATTTCCTGTGTCATTCAGTGCTTTCTTGAATTCTCATTCACCCAGGCCAGGAAGAGAGCAGAACAAACGAGAAAAAAATCCAATGTAGCTTGGAGCCTGTACTATTCTCTTTCATGCTGTGTGGGGTTTAAAAACAAACAAACAAGCCCTGTGACTTGATTTTCTAAATATTTCTGTTGCTTTCTGTTAACAGCACACAGCTTGAAGATTGAATACTAGGGCCCCGACGTCACAGGAACAGCATAGCAAGGGTCTACCCAGACCCCGGAGTTTGCTGGTACAAACTCAGTTTTCAATGTGTATTTCTCACATTTAAATCCTGCCTTCCTTCCAAGGAACTCAAGGTGGGACATGTGATTCCCTCCATGGGGGACCCTCTCCATTTTATCCTCACAACAGCCCTGCAAGGTAGGTTAGGTTGAGAATTCATGGCATGCCTTAAGTCACCACTGATATTATGGTCAAGTGTGGACTAGAACATGGATCTCCTGAGTCCTGGGCCTGATGGGAGTTGTATTCTGCAGGTGAGCAACAGTTTGAGGAAGGCTATTTTTTAAGGGTTTGAAAAAAATTACATCATGAATAAGAATCTACTCAGAAGTAAGTCCCATGGAGTTCACTGGGGTTTACCCCCCATTAAGCATGCATAACATTGCAACTTAACTTTTAAACATGCATTCATGAGTTTGGAATGAGCTATTTTATCTGAGACATCTTTCAGCTAATAAAAATACACATTGAACCTATTTAATTGCAGATTTGGAGCAATATTATCTCATGTTGATTAGCTCTGTTATAGAAATGTTTTTCACTGTTGCCCAACGCTCAGCTTCTTTTGGTTTTACATTTGATGGCTTTTTTTTTTTCTCAGTTGCCGAGATGCACCGAGGGGGGAAGGGATATATTGTTTATGGTTTTATTGTATTTTATTCTACTGTATTTTAAACTGTTGTAAGCCTCCTCAAGGCTTTGTTGTGATGGGGCGGCCTATAAATGTTTTAATCAATCAATCAATCAATCAATTAATTAATATAGATGGCGTGGCTTGGAGCTGCTGGAAGGACAGGAACCAAACCAGATTTGCTGTGCAGGCTTCATTTATCTCACTTTTACCTTTTCGGTCCCAGCCTCTCTCCGAAGAGCTGGAAGTGTAGCATAGCCTTCACTCTGTTGTTTTTGGCAGCATCCCTGTGAGGACTCTTAGGATGTGGGGCCCCAAGACACCAGACAGCTGGGAACCCCAAGGGTCATGGGTGTAAGTCCATCAGAACCGGCTCTTGGAATTTTATTTTGGGGTTTCAAATACGGAGGCTGCTTTGTCAAACTGCTTGGAATTAAAGTAGGCACCCACTCGCTACTGGAGTTGACTGTTCTGCAGGCTGGGGGTGGGGGGGACATGCAGGGCAGCCCACAGACAAAGTGCTCTCGCGAACAAGACTCCTGCCCAGCTGCAAAGGACGTGCTGAGCACCGTGCGTGGGTGGCTGGGCGGGTCCCTTGACTTTTAGCCGAGATGATGAGCAACTCTGCAACTCTGCTGGTCCCCATCCCTTTTTGTTTTTGCAAGGAGAGTAACTTGTCGTTCCAAATATAGATAGAAAGAATACTATTCAGTGCAAGATTCTGACTAGCTAAGCACACTCCTTTCCATGACAAGATACCCAAAAATTAGCTTTTCAATCTGTCATAATGATTTCTCCCTCTCTGCAGATCTTGAGGGCCTGGCAGGGATAAAACTATATTCCAAAGAAAGACTGATAGATAAAGAACTTTAATCTGTGGATGATGTTACTAGATGTTTTAAATTGTTTTAAATTGCTGTTAGCCGTCCTGAGATATTTATATAAAGGACGGCATACAACAGCTTTTCATAAATAAATGAATTACGTATTTTTCGCTCTATAAGTCATGCCTGACCATAAGACGCACCCAGTTTTTAGAGGAGGAAAACAAGAAAAAAAATATTCTGAATCCAGTGGGCACATCATCACAGGCACATTCCCCATCACTTCCCCATGGGCTGCACATCTGACAGACTTACTGCACACACATATTCGCTCTATAAGACGCACAGGCATTTCCCCTTACTTTTGAGGGGGGAAAAAGTGCATCTTATAGAGCAAAAAATACGGTAGCTTCCTTTGTAATTCTCTTTTGGCCTTCGTAGAGCCCTAGTGCTTCGTAGGGATGGCTAGCCAGCTCGTGGTGAAGCACCCCAGATCAGACCCTCACTCACCCCCGTCTATTCAGCCCTCATCTGTGTGGATTTAGCTTGCACTGCAATCAAAAGAGTCTAGGGGAATTCGTATGTTTGTTCAGAGATTACTACTTGCAGGACAATTTTACGCCTGGGAGTTGAAGGGACGGATTCTGTCTGATGGAATAGCCTGTTGCTTATTGATCTCTTCCTAGCTGGCTTCTCCAGACCCTACGCTCCAGCTGGGCCTCAACCTCGGTGCTTGTCGAAATCATTTGGGGCCAGTGGGGTTGGCCTGGGAGTTGAGCACAGGTCCTTATTCAGCCCTTCAGTCCCCATGGTGCTGCCAATTATCTTTCAGCTTAACCAACCTCACTAGGTTATCAGAATAAAATGGAGGTGTGCATGTAAGAATGATACAAGCTAGCCTGAGTTTACGGCTGACTTTCAAAAGTTTCTATAAAATGATTGCTTTTTAAATAAAATGCTTCCAGCAAAAGTAAACATTAATGATAAGAGTGTGCCTTATACCTCGTATTTGGAGTAAACTGAGCACTGCTGACCAATCAGGGCAATGTACTGCAGTTCCCTTGAGTAATGCTCAATATACTCCAAATCACAATGAATAAAACCCCATGGAGTGCTGCTAATGCTGGAAACTTAGGAGGGAGAATTTCAAGCTGGCTATCTTTATTATCAAAAAAGCTTGCCACTGCCACCCCCTTTCTTAAAGACAATGCACAATTGGCAGACATGTAAGAGGCTAGTCCTGCTTGAGGATGCTGACAGAACACAGGAGCAATGAGAGCCAGTGTGGCATAGTGAGTAAAAACATAGGCCATAGTCTCAGGTGATCTGGATTCTATTCTCCGCTTGGCCATGGAAACATGGTGACTTTAGACCACCCAGACTCTCAGCCCAGCCTGCCTCACAAGGTTGTTGTTGAGAGGATAAGAGTGGGAGCAGGAGGAGAAGGATGTAAGCTGCATTGAGCACTTAAAAAGGGGGGATAAATATCTAATTTTTAAAAAACCATTCTGTCCTATAGTGGCCAACCAGGGGGCTCTTGGATGCCCAGGAGCAGGGCAGACTGCTGCAGTACTCTCAGGTCCATGTTCCCCATGGAAGGTATGCAGAGTCCTTTGATACAGAGCGTAGCCTTTGGTCATCAATAGTAGGAGCCACTGAAAATATGAATTGGCCCGATTCCCTTTTAAAGCCCTTCCACTTAGCAGCCACCCACCCATCCACCTTGTGGTAGTGAGTTCCATAGTTTAACAATCTGCTGCTTCCTCATCAAATGTCCCAGGCAGACCCCAACTTAAAACACATGGGGGTCTTCAATACGGGACCCTGGTGCCCACGGACAAGTCGGTTTTCTTTTGACTTCCCCAACTTGGGTTCCTGGAAAAGAAGTGCTTTGTAGCTGGGCTGAGCCGCTCAGTGACTGAAGTAACAGCGGGCTTGTTGTGAGAGTGCCCCGGGCAAGCCCCCCAAATTCCAAACAGGTGCTCCAGCTCCTAAAACCAAGGACCTCTCCCTCTTACCTTTCGATGACTTCTTCCAGCTCCTTGACTTTCAGATCCTCCTCCTCCATCTGCTTCTTCATGGCTTCCCCTTCTTCATCGGTGGAAGGAGCCCCTTCCATCAGCCATCTTTCCCTCAGAGTCTTAGACTTGGAGGTGAGGTAGAGGAAAGAAAAAAGCAACTTATTTCTCTCCAAACAGGGCATTTTATTTTTTAACTCACCCAGACGAGGGGTCCTCTCTCAATGTGGAAGTTTGCGCTTTAATAAAAATCCCCGACTTTTCTGTGATTTCCCTCAGCCTCACCGAGACAAACACACCTTTGCACCTTTGAAAACACCTGTTTCAGGTACAATGCTACTTTTTATACCTTCAGATGCTGCAGCTGGCGCCTATCATGATCAAGCTCATGGCGCTTATTTTCAATCTCATCCTCACGCCTCCTCTTTTCCTGAAAGCACAGAAAGGGGACAGAAAGCCGAAAAATGAGCCATGTCCCAAACTGAATGGAATTGTGTGAATTGCAATGGATGCAATGAAAATGAACGTAACGTTAGGAAGCTTGAAGATTCAGAATTCCAGAGGGAATGTTGCATTTTTTTGGCAGTCCTTCCTTCAAAAGATAAAGAGCAGCTGCAAGTGTGTTTTAAAACGGAAGATCTGTCTTTTAAAAGCAAATTTAATATTTTGTCAAGAATTAATGCAGAAGGAGCTTTGCTTAGTTAATATCAGGCCTCTCTGGCCAAGGATGACTGGTCCTTTAATCAACAGGTACCTCTCAACAAAGGTGAAAGTGGGACAACAGTGCCACCTAGTGCCAGCTAGAGAAATAACCCCACCAGGCACTTCATTACCCTTCAGTGCTGTTCACTCCAATGTACACCTGAACCCAAGCAGAGAGAAGATGGGATAACAGCCTTGGAGGAAATATAATAATAATAATAATAATAATAATAATAATAATAATAATAATAATTTCATGGAGCTATCTCTTCCAACTCCATTGGAGCATGAGAGCCAGTTCCTAGTTTCTCAAGGTGAGATGAACCAGGAGTGACTCCAGAAACCAACTTGTGGTTCTTGATTTAGCAGTAGAATTGTTGCAATTACTTTTTAGGGATGAAAAAGGTACTTTGCAGACCCTTCAAGACAATTCTGCTTTATTAATAGGATGCAGATTTCCTGGGGATTCCTCAGGATTCTGAGTTCCAAGTTTTAGATCAAGGCTGATTGGGAATTTATTATCTGTCTAGAACCCTATGGGGGATGTGGGGGGGGGGTCACAGCCTTTGAACACCACTCCAAGTTAGCCACTGAATTGCAGAGGCCTCCCTTCAACCAGG
Source organism: Varanus salvator macromaculatus (assembly GCA_023646645.1). Lineage (NCBI taxonomy): Eukaryota > Metazoa > Chordata > Lepidosauria > Squamata > Varanidae > Varanus > Varanus salvator. Next base: position 5,377,646 of record JAIXND010000802.1, on the reverse strand, counting down.
GAGGATCTGGGACCAGCAATGACACACACATCTTCTGCCCCTCAAAACTCTAGCTAGGGGTGTATAGATTTTGTTTTGCCTGTGTTTTGCGGACAATCTTTTCTTCTGTCATTACAGGGCTGGGTTTTATTTTATTCCATTTTATTTCAGATGCCCAATTCCTTTATTCCACTTGTGCAAACATGCATTAGCAAACAATACAGTACATAGAAACATAGAAACGGAGCAAGTCAGAAGGGGTCTCCCAGGCCATCTAGTCTGACGCCCGGCTCCAACCAGCTACTCTCATGATGTGCCCACCATGTGCATGTTCAGCCTGCCTTTGAACACCCTCACCAATGGGGCCTCAACCCCCTCCCGGGGAAGCCCATTCCACACCCTTGGGGTCCTGACTGTCAGGAACTGCTTCCTGGCATCCAAACTGAACCTGGGTTCCCTGAGCTTGGCTCTGTTGGAGCGCATCCTGCCTTCCTCTGCAGGGGAGAACAGGTCCCTGCCCACCTCTGTGTGACACCCCTTCACATACCTGTATGTCACCAACATATCCCCCTTGAGTCTCCTCTTCTCCAGGCTGAAGAGACCCAGTTCCCACAGTCTCGCCTCATATGGCATCCCCTGCAAACCAGCCACCAATGTTGTGACCCTGCGCTGCACTGACTCTAATGTGGTTATATCGCTCTGCTTTCGGTCTGTCAGCCAAGCCCTAATCCACCGGACAGTGCTTTGGTGTATCCCAAAACTCCTCAGTTTCTCCACCAGGATATCATGGGGCACTTTGTCAAAGGCCTTGCTGAAATCCAGGTATACCACATCCACTGCATCCCCTCCATCCAGCCACCTTGAAACCTTGTCATAGAATTCCACAAGGTTTGTCTGACAGGACCTGTTTTTGCGGAAGCCGTGTTGTGTGGCTGTCAGCCTCCCTTCCCTATCTAGCATCACTAGATCTCTCTCTATTATGAGCCTTTCCATTGTTTTTCCTGCAATGGACGTAAGGCTAATCGGTCTGTAATTCCCCATGTCCCTTCTACTACCCTTTTTGAAAATTGGGACCACTGATGCCACCCTCCAGTCCTCTGGAACTTCCCCTGTTCTCCACGAGGCCTCAAAAATGGAGGCCAGCGGGTGTGAGAGAACCCCTGCCAACTCTCTAAGTACTCTCGGGTGTAACCTATCAGGGTCTGGCCATGTCCAATGCCCTGAGGAGCCCCTAGACTTCAAGGGGGGTGACTCTAATCTGTGCCCCTAAATCCCCAGCCTCATCTAATCTCCTATGCGGATCTCCCCCGTCCTGGTTTGGGGAGAACACAGAGGCAAAACAGTCATTCAGCATCTGTGCCTGTTCCCTCATGTCAGTCACTGGATCTCCTTCCTCCTTATTTAGTGGTCCCACTACATCTGCATGCACTGATGGGCATCGATGCTAACACATCTTAGCACAAGTGGAAAGTTGCACCAACGTAAACACACCTGTCCACAACGGCTCATGTGCTGCATGGGGCAGACTACTGCCCCTATCCATCAGCCATCCCAGAGTTGGCATGGTGCTGGAGGCATTGGCCTGGGGACCCGGACGATCAGGGCTGGTCAGGGCTGACTTTGAACCAGTCAGCCACTCTCGGCCCAGGTTGCACGTCCGGGTGGCCAAGGCTTAATTTTCAACCCCCTCCTCTGATTCCTCAGTGGAATTTTAATTTCATTAGAGTGGATGGAAACATGGCCCCTTTCACTCCAAGGGAAGATGGACAATGCCTTCTTTTGTTTGCATTTCATTCCTGCCCTCATTTCGAAAGGGAAATCGGACATGAAGCAACGCAGGAAGCGTCCTTGGGCAGAACGGCAGCTGAAATTCACTCCCAAATGTAAACAATAAAGGATTCTTATTCACGGCTGGCCCGGCTGAAGGGTTGCCAGAGTTGTTCACCATCCCAGAGAATCGTGCTTGTATTTGTACGCCTGACCGCTTCAGGGCAGGCTGTCCAGCCTCAGCCGAATCTCCTTTACTGGCTTGGGGTATGGCAAAAACTGCGGGCAGTGGGCGCTCGTTTCCAGCTCCCTTCGTCCGATGCTTATGGTTGTCAGGAGTATCTGTCCTATTTTGTAGCATATTAAGCAGTGTATTAACCTCCCCACTGTGTTCAACAAAGCTGCAGTGGCCTGCAAATAGACCTCATGTGAGCCATGTGTGAGTCACCAGAATGCTCTTGAGGGGTACCCAATTCACCCCAAAACTTGCGGAACAAAGGCCTGCTGGTCTTGCCTGACAGCCTCACACAGGGAAACACAAGCAATCTTCTAGGGGCAGGCCTGGCTGTGCCCTTTCAGAGTTTAGCTGCTGCCCTCTGGATGTGCCCGACTGCACACTGGCTGGGGATGATGGGAACTGCAGTCCAACACATCTGGAGGGTAACAGATTGCAGAAGGCTGGACTATAGCCTGGGCTTTCATGTCCAGTTTTTTAATTAAGAGGACCTATCTTGTTTCCTTTTTAAAAAATGCTGTTTCTGTCCAAAAAGTCTAATACTCCTTATACCCGCTTTGAAAGTGGGTGGTATATCAGATCATCTGCTCTCCTAGAAAAAAATTAATTTTCTGATAGTACAACCTATCGCCCCAGGAAAATGTGTTCTGATAGTCGCACTGACCAACTGGCATGCCCACTAGACAAAAACAAACCTTGAATTGCATTCTTTGGGGCAGTAAGAGCTCCAACCCCAAGAAACATGATTCATTTCCAGCTTTCTGTGGGAACGAGTCAAGGTTTCCTTGGAAGTGGAATGGAGGAGTTCTGGACTGCTCTTCGGACAATCGCAGTGCTGCCAAGCCGTGCTCTTTTTCTTTCTCTCTTGTTTGGAAAATGCTTTCAGCTGGTAAAAATCGCTTCCCTCCCCCGAACTCTTCCAGACCTCAGGCAACATTTGCAGACCTTCGCATTTCATGTGCCCTCCTTCGATGTCTCCTGGGATGGGGAGCCCACCTGTGTGGCTTTCTTTGTGCAAACAATTCCAGCCCGGATGCCCTGACCAAATTTCACCTTGCACCCAAACAGTCCATTCCGTTGGGCAGGGTCCGTATCCCCTGAAGGGGAGCAGCTTGCTGGCAAGCCAGGAGAAGGTTTCCGGGTGCTGCACTGCAGGGGTGGGGGGAAGCGGTGCCTGGGTGGGGGGAAGTTGTGAGTACTTCCTGAGAGTTAGGACCCCTGGGATATGGAGTAGACTTCTGCAGGAGGTGGTTGAGGCCCTGTCAGTGGGGGTGTTCAAGGATAGGTTGGGCATGCACATGGTGGGCATGTCATGAGTGGAGCTGGGGGTCAGACTAGATAGCCCGGGAGACCCCTTCTGACTCGCTCTGTTTCTATGTTTCATTCCCTGTATTTCTTCTAAGCAGCCAAGGTTCAATTTGGACGCCAGGAAGCCCTTCCTGACAGTGAGGACCCCGAGGGTGTGGAATGGGCTTCCACGGGAGGGGGTTGAGGCCCCATCAGTGCGGGTGTTCAAGGACAGGTTGGAGATGCACATGGTGGGCATGTCATGAGCGGAGCCGACTGGAGCCAGGGGTCAGACTAGATGGCCTGGGAGACCCTTCTGACTGGTTCTGTTTCTTTGTTTCTAACTCTCAGCTGTGACTGGTCCAGGATTGGGTCCATTTACCTCCTCTGGTGTGCTGCAACTAACCAGGTGGGTGAGTGACCATTCTGTTAGGAAACGGGGCTTGCATCAGCTGACTGAGTAGCATGCAATTATGTTCTTGTTTAGATAGAAAAAAGGACTAAATTCCCAGGATTCCTCGGTTAGCAATGGCTGGGCAGGGGATGCTGGGAGTTTAGGGCTTTTCTTTGTCCAAACATAGGCTTCCATCCGTAGTCCCTGCTTCAGATGTTGCTCCTAGTGCTTTGGGGTTGGCTGAGAACCAGCTCCATAATGCCCTTGCTCATCACTGCCATCACCAGCCATCTCTTCCTCCTCCTCATCTTCATCATGGCCGCCTCCTTCGACAGGTAGAGAGCGGATGAGGCTGTGTATCTCCTGCACTTTCTAGCATTGTGTATTGGCACCTCAACGTTTTTCCACCAAGGTGCTTTGCAGGATGCCTCTATGCATTTTATTCTCACAACAACCCTACAGGGTAGGCCCAGCCAAGAGTCAGTGATTCCCACAGCCCGGGCCAGAAAGGAAAGACCATGAACAAGGAGGTTGCAGCAGGGAAGAGAAACAAGGGAGAGAACAAGACTGGCTTAATACTGGAATTAATTTTAGAAACCCTCCTAGAAAGTGAACCAGATCAGGTGGGCTTGTGGGAGGAAAGAAACGGATGGCATGAACCTGTCCCATCTCCCGACAGGAGGAATTCTACTTCTGCAGCTCCAAGGGAAGGATCGCTTTTCCAAGTAGCAGCAAAAGCGTCAGGGAACGTGTAAACCTTCTCTTTGGGAATTCGCTTCAAAAAGGTGAGGCCACGGAGTCCAGGGGGCTCAAAACTGCTTTCCGGGGAGCCCGGGTGGCATCCAGTTTGGGGATGAAGCGATCCTGCTGCACCTGTGTAGTGGGTTTGGAGCAGGGCTCAGGACTGTGCCACCTGAAGCACACTTACTACCACCAAAGAAGATCCTAGGGCTGGAGGGGAACTCAGAGGACATCTAGTCTGACCCTTGGCTAGCTGCAGGCAATCCAAAGCTAGGGTGTCAAAGGCTGTGAAGACCTGCACCACTTGAAGGTCACCTGTGGCAGTCAAAACATCACATTTTTGCTCCTGCTTTCAACTCCATCATCTCATGCTAGGAGCAACTAATTCTGACAATAATAGTAGATCAGGTTAATAATGCTTGGATTGCACACCTTGGAGGAAGGGACAGGGGAGTGGGCAGGTATGCTCAAATTGCTTGGGGGGGCCGAGCCACAGATCAGGAAATCGCCAGTTCAGATTTTCCTTTCTGCTGCGGCCTCGTGGCCTTAGGGAGAGGAGATCTGCTCCCGCTCAGCCTTGTCAGTGCTATCATCCCATACAGCGGAGAGTAATTGACTTAACTTTTAGGGCTGTGCTGAGGGCTACAGCTCCATTACGCACGAGAAGCACTGGGAACGTTTTCCAGCATGCCGCGGAAGGTTAAGCGAGGGATGCCACGCTGCAGCGATCCAATGGAACAAGTGACTTACCGCGATCACTTGGATCCTCTCCTGTTGAATTTTGCAGGTCTTGATGGTCCTGCAAGAAAGATGGCAGGAGAGTAGTAGGTGCAGGAGACCCAGGCTGCCTCCCACCACCCCTGCCATGCTTTGTTTCATCCCCGGAAAGAGGCATTGAGGCTGCCACAGTCCGGTGCACATTGGGAAGGGAGTCCCATCGAACTAAATGGGGCTTACTTCCGATTAAAATCAGTCTCGTCGCAAAATTCAGGCTTAAATTGAAGAAAGTAGGGAAAAGCACTAGGCCACTCAGGTATGACCCAAATCCTATCCCTGATGAATATACAGGAGAGACAAAGACAAAGAGATATGACGCCGGAAGATGAGCCCCTCAGGTCAGGAGGTGTCCAATGTGCTCCTGGGGAAGAGCAGAGGGCTAGTACTAGTAGCGCCAGGAAGAAGGAAGCAACTGGGTCAAAGCCGAAAGGACACTCAATTACAGATGTATCTGGTGGTGAAAGGAGAGTCCGATGCTGCAAACATCTATACTCCGTAGGAACCTGGAATGTAAGATCCATGAATCAAGGCGAGCTGGACATGGTCAAACATGAGATGACAAGACAGAACATCAACATCTTAGGAATCGGTGAACTAAAATGGACAGGAATGGGTGAATTTAACTCAGGTGACCATCAGGTATACTACTGCGGGCAAGAATCCCTCAGAAGAAATGGAGTAGCCTTCATACTCAATAAAAGAGTAGGAAAAGCAGTACTGGGATACAATCTCCAAAATGGCAGAATGATCTCAGTTCAAATCCAAGGCAAATCATTCAACAACACAGTAGTCCAAGTCTATGCCCCAACCACTGGTGCTGAAGAGGCTGAAGTTGACCGGTTCTATGAAGGCCTACAACACCTTCCAGAAATAACACCAAAAAATGATGTCCGTATCATCATGAGGGATTGGAATGCTAAAGTAGGAAGCCAAAAGATAACCAGAATAACAGGCAAGTTTGGCCTTGGAGTACAAAATGAAGCAGGGATCAGGCTGGTAGAATTTTGTCAAGAGAATATGCTGGTCATATGCTGGTCAACAACCCAGGAGATGACTCTACACAGGGACATCACGAGACGGTCAACACAGAAATCAGATTGACTATGTGCTCTGCAGCCAAAGATGGAGAAGCTCTATCCAGTCAGTAAAAACTAGACTAGGAGCCGACTGTGGCTCAGATCATGAGCTTCTGGTTGCAAAATTCAGGCGTAAGTTGAAGAAAGTAGGGAAAAGCACTAGGCCACTCAGGTATGACCTAAATCATATCCCTGATGAATATACAGTGGAGGTGACAAATAGATTTAAGGAATTAGATCTGATAGACAGAGTGCCTGAAGAACTATGGACGGAGGTTCGCAACATTGTACAAGAGGCAGCAACTAAAACCATCGCAAAGAAAAAGAAATGCAAGAAAGCAAAATGGCTGTCTGAGGAAGCTTTACAAATAGCTGAGGGAAGAAGGGAAGCGAAAGGCAAGGGAGAAAGATATAAACAATTGAATACGGAATTCCAGCGAATAGCTAGAAGAGATTAGAATGCCTTCTTCAATGAACAGTACAAAGCAGGGGTCCTCAAACTTTTTCACCAGGGGGCCAGTTGAAAGGTGCTGGTGCTGGGCATGGACCGGAAACGTGGTGCCGGTGGTGAGTGAGGGCCAGGGGCACGGTGCGTGGCAAGGTGCAGGCGGGCGCGTGTGGTGAGGTGAGGCGTGGGCAGGCGGGCGCACGAGGCAGCAGCTTGCTCGCTTAGAGATCGTTTTCTCCGAGTGAGCAAACCGCTGCCTCCCCACGTGTGGGGCGAGGTGGGCAGTGGTGGGCTCACGCATTGGCTCAGGCACACATGTGGCGGTTCCAGATGGGCATGGAGGGCCAAATCCAGCCCCTGGGCCATAGTTTGAGGACCCATGGTGCAAAGACATAAAAGAAAACAATAGAATAGGGAAGACTACAGATCTCTTCAAGGAAATTGGAGATATGAGGGGAACATTTCTTGATGGGCACGATAAAGGACCAAAATGGCAGGGACCTAACAGAGGCAGAAGAGATTAAGAAGAGGTGGCAAGATTACTCAGAAGAACTATACAAGAAAGAGCTTAAGGTCCCTGATAACCACGATGGGGTGGTCACTGACCTCGAGCCAGACATCCTGGAATGAGAAGTCAAATGGGCCTTAGGAAGGCTGAGCAACAACAAAGCTAGTGGAGGTGACAGCAATCCAGCTGAGCTATTCAAAATCTTAAAAGACGATGCAGTAAAAGTGCTACACTCAATATGCCAGCAAATTTGGAAAACTCAACAGTGGCCACAGGATTGGAAAAGGTCAGTTTACATTCCGATCCCAAAGAAGGGCAATGCCAAAGAATGTTCAAACTCCCGCACCATTGCACTCATTTCACATGCTAGCAAAGTGATGCTCAGAATCCTACAAGCCAGGCTCCAGCAGTATGTGGACCAAGAACTACCAGAAGTACAGGCAGGATTTCGAAGAGGGAGAGGAACTTGAGATCAAACTGCCAACATACGCTGGATCAGGGAGAAAGCTAAGGAGTTCCAGAAAAACATCTGCTTCTGCTTCATTGACTATGCTAAAGCCTTTGATTGTGTGGATCACAACAAATTGTGGCAAGTTCTTAGAGAAATGGGGGTCCCAGACCATCTTATTTGTCTCGTGAGAAACCTGTATGTGGGTCAAGAAGCAACAGTGAGAACTGGACACAGAACCACTGATTGGTTCAAAATTGAGAAAGGAGTTAGGCAAGGCTGTATACTGTCGCCCTGCCTATTTAACTTATATGCAGAGCACATCATGTGAAAGTCGGGGCTGGATGAATCACCAGTTGGAATTAAGATTGCTGGGAGAAATATCAACAACCTCAGATATGCAGATGATACCACTCTCATGGCAGAAAGTGGAGAGGAACTAAGGAGCCTCTTGATGCAGGTGAAGGAGGAGAGCGCAGAAGTTGGCTTGAAACTCCACATTAAGAAAACTCAGATCATGGCATCCGGTCCTCTCACTTCCTGGCAAATAGATGGGGATGAAATGGAGGTAGTGACAGATTTTATTTTCCTGGGCTCCAAGATCACCGCAGATGGGGACTGCAGCCAAGAAATGAAAAGACACTTGCTCCTGGGGAGGAGAGCTATGGCAAATCTAGATAGCAGACTAAAAAGCAGAGACATCACCCTGCTGACAAAATTTCTTATGGTCAGAGCAATGGTTTTCCCAGCTGCAATGTATGGCTGTGAAAGCTGGACCATAAGGAAGGCTGAGCGCCGAAGGATTGAGGCCTCTGATTTGTGGTGCTGGAGGAGACTCTGTGAGTCCCTTGGACCGCAAGGAGATCAAACCGGTCAGTCCTAGAGGAGATCAGCCCTGACTGCTCCTCAGAAGGCCAGATACAATAGATGGCAAAAGAAGAAAGGGGTGGCAGAGCTTGAGGTGGCTGGATGGAGTCACTGAAGCAGTTGGTGTGAGCTTGGCTGGATTCCAGGGGCTGGTGGAGGACAGGAGGGCCTGGAGGAAGGTTGTCCATGGGGTCGCGATGGGTTCACAACTAACAACAACAACAAAATCAATCTACCAGCAGCAGCAACCTAGCTTAGGCATCGCTTTCCAAAACGGAGCCAAGGGCTCTCAGGGCAAAGCTGAAAACAGGAGTTAAACCATTTTAAACAGTGAGAAAACAATGCATGATGCCCCATTGTAGCAAAGTAGCTGCTCAGGGTGACATCCTAAACCAGTCCTCCAGACCGGTAGGGTTACCACTCCCATGGTTCACAGCCAACATAGCCACGATGGCTGGGGATGCTAGGCTTTGTGGCTCAACACCTCCGTGTTCAACACAACATGCATGCTGGGAGATGTAGTCCTTTTTTCTGTGGAGACGCACGCCAGGTACTGCTCTTAAAATATGAAACCAAGAAGCATTTATATGAAGAGTCAACAGCATTACTTCCAATACCTGCACGATACCTGGTCTGAGAAAGCTTTTATGGAGTGGATTCCAGAAAAGCTGGCCATGTAAAACTGGTTCAAAACAAGTTTCATACCTCCAATTGCCCTTTATTTGAAAAGGTCAGGTTTGCTTTTTCCTACATTCAGTTTTTTAAAATCTCCTGTTATTCTTAAGGTGCGAATGTTTGTCAGCAGTTCTCAAAAAAACACAACAACAACAACAACAACAAACACTATACAATCCTTCCCCTCTGCACTGGCCAAAGTCAGGGTGCCTGCCATGGAGCTGTTAAAGGTAGGGTGTCCGGGTGTCCTCCTTTAGCGAAGAGAGCCCTCTTTTTGAAGGGCTGCAGGTGACTGTGTTCCACCTTGAAGTGGCCCAGCATAAAGAGAAGGGCAAACTGAGGAGAGCACATGGGCCCTGGGCCACAAGCCTTCCACATGCTCATCGTTGTTACTTTTCCCCCCAGGTGATGAGCCCAAAGAGGCTCACGCACCCCGTTTTATCCTCACACGACAACCCTGTGAGGTAGCCTGGGCTGAGTGGGAGCGGCTGGCCTAAATTCACCAGGTGAGCTTCATAGCCAAGTGGGGACTTGATCCCCCGATTCCCCCATCCAACATAATCACCAGTGCACTGGCGCTCATTAGGTGGGGAAGTACTGGATTTCCATTCTTCTATACTGGATGATGAGAGTAAGTTCTGTATTCCTGATTTTGTGCTGATACAAGCTTTTGCAAACTGCTGCTCCCCCTTCTGCTTATCTCAGTGATGCAATGCCTCTTTTTGGGCAGTTGCCTGATGCCCAGCCTACCAAGTCTCTGCCTGAAAAAAGGGAGACCTGATCCAGTACTAGAAACGTTCGATGCTGCTCTTTTCACAGTGGCTGATGCTGAATGGAGCCTTGCCTTGACAAGCTCCGGTTCAACCCCAGCCCAGCGGAGGCTGAGATGCCCAATGACGGACCTCCTAATTTGTTCCTGCTCTGATTCTGAGCTTTCGAGGAGCTATCCGTGGTCCTGAGCACATTTCCCCAGAATGCAATTCCAGGCAAGGAGCTCTCCAGGCGCTTTGGAGAAGGTAGGCCAGGTCCCACCTGTGGAGCCCTGCATGGAGTTCCCAGCAAATCTGCTGCATCCGAGCAGGGGGTCAGCTTACCCCCCAGGCTCATGGGCCCCCATACCTGAAGCTGCTGGTTCGGGGCGCACCCTGTGGTGCAGCTGAACTGGACTCTTCATGAGTAAGGCACTCCTCATGAGTAGGGAATTGGGACGGCTGGCAAAGCATTATGCGCAGCTGGGGTCTGACATTCGTTGAAAAACACATGGGTCTTTGCTGTGGTTCTCATCCCGTTTCTATGCCAAGAATTTTCCCCTGGGATCTCAGCTGCCTCCCCAACTTGCCCTGGCTGCTTCTCCAGAGGCAACATTCCTGGATAATGCTGACGTTGGAGAGTGACCCTAACTCTTCCAGCCTTGACCATCAGCTATCTGGCAATTTTTTAGCTCGGGGAATAAGCATGTTTGGATGACATGTTCATGTTCAAATTCTTTGCATTCTGTTCTGGAATCAGTAGCATTCTCTGCGTCCTTATTGAAAAAACTTCCAAGCAAAACTCTCACCCATCTCTGCTCTCAAGAGCTTAGGTCTTCCAAAAGAACCTTTCCCAGGGAAAGCCTGCCGAAGAAACCGGAGCAAGTGAACACACATAATCTGGCAGAATTGGAGCATCCTGCCCTCACTCTGCAAAGAGATAATTTTTTCTTAAAGCAGAAGTTGTTTCTTCCGTTTTGGAAGAGTGCTTCTGTCTTAAGTCCCAAGCAGACACATGCAACAGGATAAGAGAAAATGGTTTTGTGTTGGTTTACTGGCAATGTATTGTTATCTTTTCCCTCCTTTGCTTCTTAAAACTTCCTGGCTCGTTCTGTTATTGTTTACAATTTTAAAAAAATCAATAAATGCATTGCCAAAATGGTCCCATGTAGGAACACGGTGCTGTAGGAGGGCTTTGCATATCTGTTGACTCACAGAACGACCAATAAGTGGGCCCTTGATTTGGCCAATCAAGCCAAAATTTGCCCAGGAAACCAAATGACAAAATGGAAGCTGCTCTACTTTGGCGACTTTCTGAGAAAGCCTGGAGAAGAGAATCCTGCTAGGGAAAATTGAAGCTCAGGAAAAGGAAGAGGAAGAAGAGGAGGAGGAGGAGGAAGAAGAGGAGGAGAAAGGAGGAGGAGGGAGGAGGAGGAAGAGGAAGAGGAGGAGGAAGGAGAAGCAGGAGGAGGAAGTGGAAAAAGAGGAAGATGAGGAAGAAGAGGAGGAGGAGGAAGTGGAGGAGGAGGAAGAGGAAGAGGTGGAGGAGGAGGGAGGAGGAGGAGGAAGAGGGGGAGGAAGAAGTGGAGGAGGAGGAAGAGGAAGAGGTGGAGGATGAGAAAGAGGAGAAGAAGAAGAGGAGGAGGAAGTGAAAGAAGAGAAAGAGGAGGAGGAAGTAGAAGAAGAGGAGGAAGTGGAAGAGGAGGAAGAAGAAGAAGAGGAGGAGGAAGAGAAAGAGGTGGAGGAGGAGAAAGAAGAAGAAGAGGAGGAGGAAGAAGTCAGAGGAGGAGGAAGTAGGATGAGGAGGAGGTAGTAGAAGGAGAAGAAGAGAAGGAGGAAGAAGTGAAGGCGAAGAGGAGGAGGAGGAAGTGGGAAAAGAGGAGGAAGAAGAGGAGGAGAAAGAAGAAAGAGAGGAGGAGGAAGAAGTGGAGGAAGAGGAAGAAGAGGAAGAGAGGGAGGGAGGAGGAAGAAGAGGAGGAAAAAGAAGAGGAGGAAGGAGAAGGAGGAGGAGGAGGAGGAAGTGGAAAAAGGAAGAGGAGGAGGAAGAGGTGGAGGAGGAGGAAGAAGAAGAAGAGGAGGAGGAAGAAGTGGAGGAGAAGAAAAGGAGAAGGAAGTGGAAAAAGAGGAGGAGGAGGAAGAAAAAGAGGAAGGGAAAGAAGATGAAGAGGAGGAGAAGGAAGTGGAGGAGGAGGAGGAGGAGGAAAAAGAAGGGGGGGAGGAAGAGGAGGAGGAGGAAAAAGAAGAGGAGGATGAGGAAGGAGGAGGAGGAAGGAGGAGGAGGAAGTGGAAAAAGAGGAAGAGGAGGAAGAAGAAGAGATGGATGAAGAGGAGGAGGAAGAAGTGGAGGAGGAGAAAGAAGAAGAATAGGAGGAGGAAGAAGTGGAGGAGAAGAAGAGGAGGAGGAAGTGGAAAAAGAGGAGGAGGAGGAGTAAGAAGAGGAGAAGGAAGTGGAGGAGGAGGAGGAAGAGGAGAGGAAGAGGAGGAGGAGGAAAAAGAAGAGGAGGAGGAAGAAGTAGAAGGAGGAGAAGTAGAAGTAGAGGAGGAGGGGGGAGGGGGACCAACTGTGAGATGGATCGATTCCGAGGAGGAAGCCGCTGCGTGGCGGGGACAAGGGCTGAGCGGGGCTGCCAAGGACAGCAGGCAAGTGTGCCGGATGCCCATTCATCAAGTCACCGGAAGCCAGAGGCACATGGTGCAAACACAACCGTTGATACGTGGAGGATCCCAAAAGCACCCCTGCTTCTTCCCCCTCTCATTTGTTTCTAAAATGACCGGATATTTGCACAGGAGGGTAACAAATGCATTACATCCCAAGAAAGGGGTGTTTTCAGACTCCATCCATGTACCATGGAAGAACCAGAGGGCAAGTCTGGGGTCTCCCTGCATTTCACAATGAACCGGATAGAATGGGTGGGAAGTTTACCATGTTTTCCTTCCCTGCTTCTTGAACCCTAACCCTTCCCTGCCCCATCACTGCACGTTTTGTTGCTAAAAACAGACACGGCTTCCTCCATATTATTGGTCTCTTCCTATACTGCATTGTTTTTCTTGCCAGCTGGCCGACAAGGACCAGGTTGCTTCTGTGAACTCTGATGCCAAGCAAGGAGAGCGCTGCGCAGAGGAGCTGTGGCATGGTTTAAACAATAAATAAATAAATAAAACCAGGACTAGACGTCAGCTTTGGACCTGACACGGGTCCCTGCAAGTGAGAGACCCTTTCAAAAGCCGGCCATGCCAAGATGCAGAACGACCGACAGGAACGTCCACTTTCAGTTCTACGGTTCTATGATTCTGCAACATTTGGTGTTTGCAAACATTCTAGCTGCTGATAAGACAAGCCCAAAGGAATGCTAAGGTCCAAAGGGCTTGATCCAAGAGCAAGGAGAAGGACCAACGGAACTGTGACATGGGAGAAGAGGACACACAGAGAAAAAAGAAAAAAAAAAAAAAGAGATGGGAATGCATAGCTGAATTGGGGGAATGCGACCCCTGAAAGCCCCCAACACTGTTGGGATTTAAAAAATGAATAAAAATTCAGATGCTAGGTCTTGGGAAAGGCTTTTCACTGCTGGAGGGCTCCTGCAGGTCAGAATGTACCATGTGCAGGACTGTGGAAGGACGCCCTAGGATGGGATGAATTGGGAAGAAAGTGGGCAAGCGAGCACGGATGGCAGGATTGGGCAGAGTGGGTAGTGGTGGAGCGGCAGGATGCTAGATTTGGGCTGCATGCACAGATCTGAGGACTTCCTGCATCTAAGAGTTGCACAAACAACAAAGAATTAATTCTTTTACTGCTCCCTGCATAATTGTAGGGGGTTGAAGAAGATGGGACATGGATTTCATTTAATGAGCTTTTTAAAACGAGACCTCCTTTGGGAATTAATTGTTCCTCACTCACAGCTGTTTTTCCAGGTACCCTAGAAAATATAACTGTCCATTGCAAGTTTGGTTTTTCAAAGCAATTTTGCAGGGGCCAGAGAAAATCCAGTAGTCATGAAAGCGAAACACAGTGCTAGTCCCAGCTAGTGTCATTGTGTCTTCCTGCTCTACCACAGTGCTGCCTAGTGGTTATTAATTAAATAAATAAGTAAAGTAAAGTAAAGTAAAATTATGCAAGAACATATGGAAAAGAAAACCAGTGTTGATCCCCCAAAGAAACCAAAAGTAGTAGGGAGTAGAATAGTTAGTTCTTTGGGTGAAGGCTTTTAAAGGCTGCTTTTCCCAACTAATAGTTTGTACTACAACTCATAGCATTCTTCCCAGCATGGGAGTTGGAGTCCTAAACAACTGGAGGGCAGAAGTGTGCCAGCACTCTGGAAATTTTGGGAACAAGAGGTTCTGGGGCTCAGGGCTGACCTCTAGTGGTAAAGGTGGGGGGCTGGACTGGGATTACTCACTGATGAATGAAGAACACTCTGCTCATGCTCTGCCTCACCCTTCCTCAGTACCACTCTACATACCATGCAGAATTCCAAGCATTTTGGATATTCAGTTGTGCATTGACCAACCTTTTTACTCTCCAGCATTTCATCCTGTTTCCTCAAATCATTCTGACCAACATTTGGGAAGATTATTAAAAGTGTGGCTACCAAAACCTGGCCAAAACTCGTTTCAGAGCTTTCTAAATTTTATACCCCCACCCCTGCTCAACTGATATGAGGCCTGTTTTTTATTAAAAAGAACTAGTAGATCTGTGTACCTTTGCAAAACTTCAGGTCTCAGAGTTCTTGGAAGAAAGGGATTTTAAAATGTGCAAGCAAACCCACCTGATTCTGTGTATTACCGAATTACCTGAAAATTAGCCAAAACTGAACATGTTTAGTAACACAACCACGGGGGGGCGGGGGATTTGAAGTAGTTTCCTCAGTGGTTTTGCAAAGGTTCTGTCGTTCTGACAGGATCTGTCTCTTCATCTAAGATGACATTTTCAGGTGACATTTGCAGAATGATTTTGCTGTGTCCAGATTGGGAACCACCAAGGAACTCGGAAGAACAGAGGGCCACGTTGTGGCTGTGTGTAGGCACAAGACCTACACGTGCTAAATCTATGCTTCATCCTGTTTTATTCCCAAGTGTCCCACGACCTCTGTTTACTAGAGAGCGAAGATCCGTAATGAGAGGCGTAGACCTGGCCATGTGGGCCGTGCTTGCTCCACCCCGGAACGGGTAGATCACACAATCCTGGCTCTAATGGATGCATGCAGGGAATAGAGATTCCCAATATAGACAGAGATGGGAAGAGTCAGTGGGGGCTGGGAAGGGAAGTGGAATTTACTGATTTTCCTGTTTTTTTAAGAAGCAGGGCATGGCATGGCACAAAGACTCTCTCAGGAGTTGCATCAAGACTGCTTTGCTAATGAGGAAAGGGTTACCTGTGCATATGCAGCAAAACCCTAGAAATCTAGGGGATTCTGCATGCATTGAGTCCACTATGGAAACAGGATGATAGGGTTCTGATGTCCCAAACCAGGAAGAAATTTGGACATGACCAATTTCAGAAATGCCTCTGCTTATCTATTTATTTTTCGATTTATATCCTGCCTTCAGATCAGTATAACTGCCGTTGTTTACCTTTGCTTAACTAACTTTGTTTCATTTCTTTCTTTCTTTTTTGATTTATGTCCTGCCTTTTTCCTACAAAGGGCTCAAGGCAGCTTACATCTTATCCCCACAACAACAACCCTGTGAGGTAGGCTGGGCTGAGAGTCTGTGACTGGCCCCAAGTCACCCAGTTGGCTCCATGGCTGAGCGGGGATTCGAACCCGGATCGTCTGAGTCCCAGTCCCACGCTCTTAACCACGACACCACACTGGCTCTTCAAACTTCTGAAGCCAAATATCCCACCAGAGAAAATGGACTCTGGGACTGAAAGCAGTTTCCTGGTGCATCTTTAGTCAGAAAGTTGCTGGTTGCCATTGGGGATTTTTTTGGCTTCATCTCCTGAGCCAGAATATTCCCTCTGCACATGCGCAGAGGTACTCTAGTTCTAGTTATTATTTATTATTTATTTTCCGATTCATATCCTGCCTTTTTCCTACAAAGGGTTCAAGGCAGCTTGCATCATTCCCCTCCTCCATCTTTTCCCCACAACAGCAACCCTGTGAGGTAGGCTGGGCTGAGACTCTGGGACTGGCCCAGAGTCACCCAGCTGGCTCCATGGCTGAGCGGGGACTCGAACCCGGATCCCCTGAGTCCCAGTCCCGTGCTCTAACCACTACACCACACTGGCTCTCCCTGAGAGACCTGACTTCCAGTCTGCCTTACATTACACTGGCCTCCTCTAATGTGTTGCTCTCTGGATGCTTTGGACTCCGATTCCTATCAACCCCAGCTGCTATGCCCAATGCTTGGGATCACTGGAGGGGTAGTCCTATTACATCCCCCCCACCCCCAACCCCAGCTAGCATAGCTACAGTTTTCCCCAGACAGCTGTCCTCCTTCTGGACTATTCCACCATGTTTGACTGGGGGTGATGGGACATGTAGTCCAACAGCTTGCTTTTTAAGAAGGGGTTTAAAAGCTTCTTTAAACAATTGGCTAGCTGATTGGCTGGAGAAATGGGACTTGGCTTAGATATAAAGATGTTTTTAAATTTTTATAAATCGATTTGAATATGGTTACAGAATGTTAAAAAGATATGTTATAGGGGGCTGACCCAGTACATTCGATGTATTTGATGATTGATTTTTTTTTAGTTTTCAGTTTAAAATTTTAATAAAAATCTTTAATAAAAAGAATTGGCTAGCAGAGGACCCCTGTCACTCAATGGGGAGCAAGTTCCAAAAACGAGGAGCCAACATGGTAAAGGCCCTGCTAAGGGACGGGATAGTCCTCTGCTTGTAGGGCTTCCTGGAAGCCAACAGGGCACAGAATTCAAAACTCCTTTCTTTGCTGTTGACACCACTAGCTTAACAGATTTTTATTTTTATCATTGCTTTGTCTTTTAATCATTTTAGTGACATTTGTATACAGCTCTGATTTGGTAAGGCAGGCTGGTAAGTAAACATTTTCAGTCAGCCTGTCAAATAAGTCAGTTCAAGATTCAATCAATCAGTCTGTTTGGGGTGGGGGGGTCGTCTCTCCTTATGTCCTTATCAAAGCCTTCTCTGACCTGCCTCCCCCCTTCAGATGTGGGACCTACAGATCCCATCATCCCCAGCCAGCACAGCCCACAGCCCCCTTGATAGGCACTGCATTCCAACTCCACTAGAAAGACCCCAGCTTGGAGAAGAAAGACTTACGGGAACAGATCCATCCATTTTTTCAAGAATTCCAGCACAGCTAACTAAATGCCTGTCTCCGAGGACCAGACATCGAGAAGACCGATGCAGGAATGGGGAATCCTTTCAAAGCCACCTCCTGGCGTCCTGGCCTGCTCCCGCTGCACTCTCCTTTGAAGTCTGGCCATTGCCTTAAAAAGTAGGTGAAGCTGCACCTTCTCCTTTGAGCCCGCGTCTCGCCGGAGAGCAGCAGCTGTTCGCTGGACCGGCTCGTGAGTCCCTCTTAGCACCTCCCTGCTTGGCATGAGCAACACGAACAACACGGCCGAATGCTTAACACACACACACACGCTGCCTTCTCCTTCCGCTCAGCTTTTCCGCTGAACTTTGGCTCGCTGAGTTCATTGCTGCCGTGTCCCCGCCAAAGTTCAGAGCATCCGTAAAAGATCACCCTGGGAGATTCAGCTCGGGAGACTTCCTGCGGGCATTTATTTTTTAACATTCAGAAAAGGGGGTGGGGCAGAGACACCCACCCCCTGCCCACCTTTGCCCCTGCATCGAGAAGCTGCGCAGAAGAGTTTTCTGCCCAGCAAAGGAAATGGAATAGATAAAATTAATGATTGCAGAATACCCAAAGAGCAGACTCGTGCGAGATGCACCAATGGCTCCAACTGACAGTTCCCTGGAACTGCAGATTTTGACTTCATCCATCAGCCAGACAAGAGAACAAAGATGCAGCCACTGGGACTCTGCACTCCTTGTCTCCCAGGAAGAGTTTTCTGGCAAGGAAGAGACCAATTAGCCAAGTAAAGCTGCAGGGAGCTTGTTTCTGCCTTTGCTATCAGGAAAAAAAAAAAAAAACACGCACAAGAACTTTGCAACTAACGATTGAGAACTGAAGTTGATTTTTCCTCTTCCCTCCCAATTCTCTTTCCTTTTGTGACATGGCTTTTTGACTGTAAGTCTGTCTCATTATTAACTTTTGTGAGCCTGTCTGGAAACCATTTTGGGATGAAAAGTGAGGTAAAAATGCTGAAAATATTGAAAGAGATAAATGGGTACAGTGGAGAGACTAAAATATGCAATTCCTTGCTTTCCTGCTGTCCTTAGCTTCCAATGGGCTAACAATTGCATGCTTTTCATCTCCAACTTTTTTCATTGCATCTTGCAAAAAGCTCCCTGCCAAACTCCCATCCTGTGTTTCTCCAATCCTGATATGATAGAGAAAGAAAAATATTCAAGAAAAACAAACAGACAGGCAGACAAACAAAATACCGTTTGCCAAACCTGATGCAATCCAATCAACCAAATCGTCTTCAGAGTAGGGGCAGCTTTGGATCTTAAACACACTTCACAACAGCATTGCAACTACCAGGACAAAAAGGAACCAGATTCTGATGCTGTTATGCTGAACCAATATAGAGGTTGATATGCTGTTTAAGAGGAACACAAGAAGTGTTCACCCTGACACTAATTTTTAATTTTTAAAACCATCACACTTCATAAAGTGTCAGAGGAAAGGAGGTCAGGGTGAGACCTCTTACTCACTGGGAGACCTCCTGGGCTTTGGGACCGAGGTTCCGCCTCAGCACGCCACTCCTGGAACAAAGATGCAAACAAGACACTCATGGCCCCTCCAAGACCACAAGGAGCTCGAGAGCCTCGCCTGAACGAAATAGCAGGTAGCAGTACTCGCGATCGCCTCCTCAATTTGTACCTCTGGGTGTGTTTATCTGCGAGATAAGACTCCTCCTAGGTCCCATCTTTGCTCTTGCCTTTTTCCCAGAGCATCCTTGTTGCCCAGCTCATCTCGGTTGCCATGGCAACGTCATCCCAAGCACCCACCTCTCAGCTCCCAACATTATAAATTACATTAAGTGGCTTCTTGCAGGGAAACGGGGAAAAAGCTGGAAGGACCCACTTAAGGTGACATGCTTGTTCGGGGGTTGAAGGATCATTATTAGCCAGTGGCAGGCAGGTCCTTTGGTAGGACAGAGAACATGGCTATATTTCCACGGAGACCTGGGTTCCCAGATGTGCTGTGCTATAAATTCCAGCATCCTCCAGCCAGAACGGCCTGGGGATGGTGGAAATCGTAATCTAACACTCTTGGACAATAGGTTGGTACCTGCATTGTCTCCAGCCAAAAGTGCACCTTTGCACTTTAGGCAGGACAGGAAGAGAATTTGTGCAATGCACCCTGGAGACCCAGTTCAGCACCACACAAGTCCGGAACCAGCCCCAGAACCTGGGAGGCCACGCCAACAAACCCAGCAAGCGGCTCTCCCGTGCCGTGCCAAAATCTGGCAGCCCAGTTGCAATCTGCGTGTGCGAACGTGGACAGCTTCCGCACTCAGCTTTGTTTCTAGCACCACTTGGCTGGAGCGGGGAGGTGGGGGGGGGGGGACTCGGCCTTATCCTGGAGTTTGAGGTGCCTGCACGCCGCTGCTTTTTCATGGAAGGGCGTTTCATCTTCCTAGCAGCTTTAAACAGAAAAGAGACTGAAATTTAGGAAACCTGCAAAACGGAATGCCAGCTCCATCTTTGGAAGGCAGTCTTCTCCAACTTACAGATGTGTGGGACTACAGCTCCCATCATCCTGAGCCAGCATGGCCAACCCTGGAAGGCCGTTGCGGAGTCCAAAAAGCTGGGGAACGGCCACCCAATTTCCCATGGTTTCTACATGGAAACTGCATGCCTTAAGCAGCAGCGCTCAAAGGTTAGCAGATGTCCACTTTTGGCATTGGGAGTTTCCCCCCGAAAGGGAGAAATGATCCCAGAATATCTGGATGCAGCCTGAGCATTTTTGCTCCGTCCCTCCCAAACAGACAATTCCGCTCAGCTGACAAGCGCAATATTTTCCTGAGTGCTGATGTTGGGAGGGAAAGACCGAGTGACCCTTTGTCTCCACACCCCTGACAGAACAATCGTGTTTGTTTCACTTGCTGGGCCTTTTCTCATTAGATCAGCCCAAAGCCGGGCTAAAGCTCGTGCTGGCCCCTTTCTGCCTCGCTCCCCACCCGGCTGGGATGCCAGTACCGAGTGCATCTAAGCCAGCTCGCTCCCAGAAGACAAGCTGAGATGGCGTTCCAGGGCAACTGAGAAAGCAGGCGTCTAGAAAGCAAGTGCTGAAGATCAAAGCCGGCATGTTGCTTTTCATCGCGGTTCCCCCCAGACCGGCACAGGCCCCGCTCGCACATGAATATGCATCTTAGTCTCGCCTTCTCCCGCACAGAGATGCCGAAGTGCTAAGAAAACCTTCTGGGTGCCCTGGCCAAACGGGCAGAGGGGCGGCTGCTAGGCATGTGGCCTTTGTAGCAGTGGCACCTGGTTGTGGAGTGTCATCCCAGAAAGCCTTGCCACGTGGCAAAGAGACTTTTGAGTCTCCCAGGCATTTTAGTCTCCAGGTTTGCACAGTGTGTGTCCTTTTCTGCCGCTATCTTACTATGCCGGGTGCTTTGGCTTGGTTTTACTCTGTTCTTTTATTCTTTCTGGCAGGGGTGGGCAGCTTTTGGCTGGCCAGATGTTTGTGGGTGATGGTCAGAAGCTGGACCCCTGGGCGATCTGGGTCCCACTCAGCCATGGCACCAGCTTTGGGACTTTGGGACAATACAGGCCTCTCAACTTAACCTACCTCACAGGGCTGTTGTTGAGTGGATGCCATGGGAAGAGGAAGAGGATTCTTGGTTCCTTGCCTGGAAAAAAGTGGCTTGCATATATAATACGTAAATAAATAAATGTGGCACCTGGCTTCCATCTGGCAGGTGAAGCATAGCAAACAAACACCCCGCCTTAAGCCCATTTTGCTCAAGAGCTTTGGCCCTGTGTCTGGGCCCAAGACCGATCTCTTCTCCTAGGGAATGCCCATCTGTGGCTGGTAGTAGTGGGACACCACAGCCCAGCTGCCACAGCAAGTAAAAGCAAGCTTCATTCATGAGTAAGCAGAGGAGTTTCATCCACCCGGTGGGGAAGCGTCTGCCTGGAAATTCCTCAGCCACGTGAGGAAGTGATGACATCAAAACGTCTGGAGGATGAGGGCTGGTAAATCCGCCTTTTTTCCTCCTCCAAGCCTTCTTTCATCAAATATTGATAGCATCCATTTTCTCATCGCCTCACCAACCTCCTATCTCATCCTCACCTCCCTTCTAATGCATCCTTTGCAATCTGTTTCTGTTTACACTTTCTATCCTCCCCTTCTCTTCCTTCCCAGCTGGGAAGGAAGGCTCAGGTAGGGCAAATGACAGCCCAGGGCTCAAATTTCACCCGGTCCAGAGTGGTGTTGTGGGAGAGGAACCACCATGGAGTACAGCTCTTGAACAAATCTGGAGCAGCTGAGGTAGCAGAATCTGTGAGGAGGCCCAGATTTTAGCTCACTCTGACAAGTGAGGTGATGACAAGGCTTTCAAGTCGAAAGCAACTTGTTTATAACAAGTTGTTTGCAACAAGCTTTTTGGGAAGACCAATATGTTTTTCCTTGTCTTTCAGGTTTCACACTAGCACTTTAAAAGGGGACAATGCTTTGCTTGTTTTTGTTGTTGTTGTTGGTCTGTGTCCGACCCATCTCGACCCCAAGGACAACATTCCTCCAGGCCTCCCTGTCCTCCACCATCCCCTGGGGTCCACCCAAGCCCACACCCACTGCCCCAGTGACTCCATTCAGCCACCTCATCCTCCGTCGTCCCCTTCTCCTTTTGCCATCTATTGTTCCCAGCATTAGGCTCTTCTCCAGGGAGTCCTTCCTTCTCTTTAGGTGGCCAAAGTATTTGAGCTTCATCTTCAGAATCTGGCCTTCTCAAGAGCAGTCAGGGCTGATCTCCTCTAGGACTGACTGGTTTGATCTCCTTGCAGTCCAAGGGACTCACAGGAGTCTCCTCCAGCACCACAACTCAAAGGCCTCAATTCTTTGGTGCTCAGCCTTCCTTATGGTCCAGCTTTCACAGCCATACATTGCAACTGGGAAAACCATAGCCTTGACTATACGCACTTTTGTTGGCAGGGTGATGTCTCTGCTTTTTAGTATGCTGTCTAGATTTGCCATAGCTTTCCTCCCCAGGAGCAAGCGTCTTTTAATTTCTTGGCTGCAGTCCTCATCTGTGGTGATCTTGGAGCCCAGGAAAATAAAATCTGTCACTACCTCCATTTCTTCCCCATCTATTTGCCAGGAAGTGAGAGGACCGGATGCCATGATCTTAGTTTTCTTAATGTTGAGTGTCAAGCCAACTTTTGCGCTCTCCTCCTTCACCCACATCAAGAGGCTCTTTAGTTCCTCTTCAATTGCTCCTGTTAGAGTGGTATTGTCTGCATATCTGAGGCCGTTGATATTTCTCCTAGAAATTTTAATTCCAACTGGTGATTCATCCAGCCCCGCCTTTCTCATGATGTGCTCTGCATATACATTAAATAGGCAGGGCAACAGTATACAGGGCAGGGAGACAATAATGCTTTGCTAGACTGACCGTATATTGAAAAACAATATACTTGAAGGATCAAACTTAGCCAGAAGTAAGCTAAGTGATTTCAATGGAGCTTACTCCTGAGTAACTTTTTATAGGATTGTCGCTTTGCAGCATGTATGTTTAATTGTGCATTGTTAATAATGGTGTGTTCAGGCTTTTCTTGACAGAGGAGGTTTTTAGCAGTAACACTCAAATAGCATCAAACAGGCATTATAGTGATTAATTACATTTATAACCCACCTTTTTTCCTCTTGCAACAAATCCAAATTGACTTACAAGCTTAGCTTTCCACTTTATCCTGATAACAACCCTGCAAGGTAGTGCTGAGAGTCCTTGACTGACCCAAAGTCACCCAATGAGTTTTATGGTCAGGTGGTGGCTAGTACCCAAATCTCCTGAGTTCCAGTTCAACACTCTAACCACTAAATTACAAGATAACTGATGGGAAAGCAGTGGATATCTATCTATCTATCTATCTATCTATCTATCTATCTATCTATCTATCTATCTATCTATCCCCAATACAATTCTACCATTGCTTACTGTCTGGAAGCTTATCAAGTTGTATTCAATGTATTGGGAGGCATGGCGAGGTTGGCTTATCTCTACAGTTACACAGAAACATAGAGTGAGTCAGAAGGGGTCTCCTGGGCCATCTAGTCTGACCCCCAGCTCCAGCCAGCTGCACTCATGACATGCCTACCATGTGCATTTAGTTATTCTTTGCAGCCCTTTGCCCTGCAATCAGTCAAAAAAGGTTCCCAAAGCTTCTTACTGTGACTGATAGGAAAATCCCTGTCTGGAAGCTTACAAAGCACAAGGCACAGCATTAAAGGAAAAAGGACTGGGAGGGAGGAGGAGTAAAAAAGCAAACCCAATCCTTAAAGTCATAAAGTTGGTCAAAGATGACAAACTGGAATGGGAACACTGTAGGGCAGCAAGGAGTCCAACGGAGCTGGTCTCTTAACACAGTGGACACCATAGCTTGTGATATAGTGAAGAAAATGATTGAAATATATTATCTACAGATTCTATACAGATATTGGGCGTGACTTTGGGGGAGAATATTACAAGCACTTGCACTTAAAATTTACCACTGGTGAGACATGGGTTTTCCCCAAGGTTAGCTAGTGTAGGAGGCAGGATGCCAGTCTCTTGGGGGGGTGGGAGGGAATTCTATTCTTTCAATAGTGGGCTGGTAAATTCTGGATGCCCTTGTCCAAAGATGGGGCAAAGCCCAGCGGCTGTCAAATATAATATTGGACAAATTTCTAGAGGAAGATGGGCCATATTTGTGGCTCTTCACCATGAAGACTAAATGGAACTTCCCTGTTCAGGGGCAGTGGACTCTGGAATGCCAGATCTTGGGTGCAAAGAAGCAAGAATGGGCCCTGACTTGCTGGCTGGCCATCTGGACCTTTGGTTTGACCCCTGAAGCTCCTCCCATGATCTATTTCAGCGGGGCTAAGATACAAAAGTGTGCACAAAAGCGTCCCTTTTGCAGAATCCCACTTGCTGCTGAGGATCAAGGCCTGTTCTGCAAAGTGTTTGGCTGTCCCCCGCAACGGAAACAGGAAACAGGATGCTGACCTGGATGGGTTTTTTGGTCTCATGTTCTGCAGGGCAGCCCTGCTCTTCTGTGACTCTGCCAGCACAATGCAGTTTACCCGGTTCCCAGGACTGCATGGAGGCGTAAAAGCAATGCTACCCTTCCCCAAGCTGGTGCCCTCCATATGTGCTGGACAAAAGCTCCCCAAATCCCACAGCCAGATGTTGGGAGCTGTAATCCATCACAATGGAGGTAGGCTGCTTCTCTGCAAAAGAGACAATGTGGTTAAGAGTGTGGGACTGGGCCTCAGGTGATCCGGGTTCTAGTCCCCACTCAGCCAAGGAGCCCACAGGGGGAATTCTGGGCCAGTTGTAGACTCTTAGCTGAGCCTACCCTGCAGGGTTGTTGTTGTAGGGATAATACTGAGAGCAGGAGGAGGAAAATATTGCAAGAAAAAAAAGCAGGAGATAAATCAAATAACTATAACGATGAGGATGCTTCGTCTTAGCCAGCAGCCTCAGACAGAACTAACCCCAAATTAATCCTGATAGGTTTACATCCAAAGATCCTGTTAGACTAGTATCCTGTGTCCAGCAGCTAATAAGTGCATTGGTGGATCAGTTCATCTTAAGGGGGTGCCTTGTGCTTTGTCAAAAAAGAAGCCAACAAAAAAAAAAAGAAAAAGAAAAAAAAGAAATAGATTTGAGGAACCTTTTGCACCTGCTAATTTACAGGCATAGATGCCAGGTTGGAATATGAGCTACTAAGTTAAATAAAATTGCTGTCTGTCTTATTGCTAGGTAGGAGGCTGTAACTGAATATCTGTGTTTGCGTAACTGGCACTTCTAGCAGAGAAATTTCAGGGCTTTTTGCCTCTTCGTTGCTTTTATGTAGGACACGTGGCCATCCCAACGCTCTTTAGTGTCCAGGAGAGTTCATGAAGGTCGGTGTGATAATGTGAGTGTTGCACCGAGGACTTGCAAGGACCTGCTTCTAGTTCTCACTCAGCATTTTATTTATTTATTTGGGATATTTCTAGGCTCTCCATCACTCTGCGTCTCTGGGCAGCTCACAACAAGATCAATAAATACAAGCATGAAGCTTGCTGGGTGAATTTGGGCCAGACGCAAACTCTCAGCCTAACCCCACCTCACAGGGTTGTTGTGACGAGGATAAAAATGGAGTGAGGAAATGGGTAGGTAGCTTTGGGTTCCTAGCAAGAAGAAGGCAGGTGGAATGTAAATCATCCAGCACTCTCCCCCACCGGCCCCAGCCCAGTTTGAGGCATGCTCTCATTTGAGGAATTTGAAGTCAAGAGGCTAAAACAAATTCAAGAGGCATCCTGGGGTTACCGTATTTTCTGCTCTATAAGACTCACTTTTCCCCCCTCAAAAGTAAGGGGAAATGTCTGTGCGTCTTATAGAGCGAATATGTGTGTGCAGTAAGTCTGTCAGATGTGCAGCCCATGGGGAAGCGATGGGGAATGTGCCTGTGATGATGTGCCCCTTTGATTCAGAATATTTTTTTTCTTGTTTTCCTCCTCTAAAAACTAGGTGCGACTTATGGTCAGGCGCATCTTATAGAGCGAAAAATACAGAACTTGCTTAGTGGGCTGGACTAGCATGCAGGCTAAGCAAAAAACATTTCAGGATTGTGGATTCTGCAATACAAAACAAGACCTACCTTGCCTAGGGATGAATGGGCACAAACCTCCATTCCAGAACAATTATCCTGAAGTTGAGTTAGTGGTGTAACATAAGAGCTTGGTACTAAAATATGTTTGGCTGCATGGAACAGAGACTCCACAATGGGGCCACTAATCCATTCAGCCCTAACCCGCACTTTTTCCTCTGTTGTCCATTTAAAAACAGGAAGTATAGACTATTTTTCCATGCATTTCAAAGCTGTGTTCACCTTTGGAAGATGCTCCAACAGAACAGAATGCAAACCTGAGGAAGAATCTGTTCAAAAGCTGGAAGAATACTGAAAAAAAGAATGTATTTGCTTTCTTTCTTTTTTTTTTTTAAGGCCCAGTTCGCTTAAGACCAAGAGACAAGAAAAAAGACACGCATGAAAAACTGAAAGCAAAAGCAAAACCTGAGAGTCACATCTGGATTTATGGCATACTTCGTAACAGATAAGCCAGCTTTTCCTATCTGAGCAAGCGCTAGATGCTTTGAATAAACAAGTAAACAAATAAATAATAAACCATCAACACCCATCTATCCCAGCCAGTGTGGCAAAGAATGCTGGGAGATTCTGGAGGGCACCAGGTTGGAAATGGCTAAGATCTACAGCTGTGCTTTAGGTGTGTAAAAAAGGCATGTTACAGACACAGGTACATGTTCAGCCACAGAATCATGCAGTTGTGAAGACTTGTGAAAAGTCGTGGACACAACTGGGTACAGAGAACTTACCTGAGGTTATTACTATATATTTTTGAAAGCTTCTTTTTAAAAGGTATTTTCAACAATGCTTCCAAAGTCGAATTGAACACGTAGGATGTACATAATTTTTAAACAGAAATGGGCCTCTAGCTTTTCCTAGGGCAGAAACCCTCCTCCTTAATTCTGAGTATGTAGGAGAACGTTATGGACGTGTAAAGGGATGCATCTATTGGGGGACCGCGCACAACGATGTGCGTATTTGCAGAACAACGCATCGCATTAGGAAAATGGCTTGCAGAAGGGTGTGCATGGAGCAAAATTGTGAAAGAAGCACAATGGGTTAAAAATGCACGTTGTTTTATTTCCTTCACAGTTTTGCTCAATGCACACCCTTCTGCATTTCTGTAAGGACTGCAAGGATTCAGAGCAATGGGTTAAAAACGTGGGTTCAAAAGCTTCGGAAAATGTTGAGAATCCTTCTGGCCTGACAATTTAACTCTGCCTGGCCTACCTCACAGAGTTCTTGTGAGGACTAAGAGAGGTAGAAATCCATGTGCTGTTCTTTACTACTGAATGTAATTGAGGAACATTTACAAAATAGAAGGAATTGACAGGTATCGTGTTGCTTTTTAAATCAGAACCAAACCTGGGTAAAGAGGACACACACC
Organism: Varanus salvator macromaculatus; assembly: GCA_023646645.1. NCBI lineage: Eukaryota > Metazoa > Chordata > Lepidosauria > Squamata > Varanidae > Varanus > Varanus salvator. Next base: position 5,350,415 of record JAIXND010000802.1, on the reverse strand, counting down.
AGCCGTTCCCTGTCCCAAACGCGTGCCCGCCAGACATTCTGGACCACAACAGCTATCACCCCAGCTGAATGGCTGTGGATGATGGGAGTTGTTGCCCCACCATCTGGAGGACACCAGGTTGGCGAAGGCTGTCAGTACCCTCATCTAATTCGGCTAAGGCTAGATTCAGAGTAACCCGAGCTGACCTTGCATTCACAAACCTGCCTTTTCAGCGCTCTCAGCAATGGAGAGAAGTGTTTGAATCTGGCCGGATCAGCAACCGAGTGAGTTGAGAGCAGGGAGCAGGCTGGCAGGCCTCTCATTCGGCCTCTTAGAGCCTGTGGCAAAAGGAGCACAGCAAGGTCATTGAGTCCCCTCTCGCTGGCCACAGAGGTGGTAAATGCTCCCAAAACTGAAGAGGGTTTACTCACAGCTGCACAGGTGTGTAGACTATACTTTCCTCCTCCATCAGGTCTTCTCTCTGGCCAAAATTAAGCATTTTGGCACTCACCTCCCAAGTCCTGCCAACTCCCCAATTTAGAAACAAATACTAAACAAGATCTCTGTTTGACAGGGAGGTTCATATTGGGAAAACTTGGGACCCTGGGTAGAGGCAAAGGCAGTAAGCCATGTGGCTAGTCCCCAGGGAGTTTGGCCTTCACCTGCCCAATCTCTAGCGCAAAAAATGAGAGACCTGTGAGCAGTAGGGCTCAATGAGGCCCATCGTGCCAGTTTCTTGTAATGCCAACAGCCAACACACTGTTCCAACTGGAATCCTAGAAGAGGGGCATAGGAGCAATAGCCCATCCTTTGGGGTTCGTACCCCCCACACACCCCCAGCACGCAGAGAGAGACTGCTTCTCAATTTGGAGGTTTCATTTAGCCATTAGACCAAGCACAAGGTCTGGATCAGATCAAAATTCTGCGTAATGAAGCTGAGATTTCTCAATAATCCAGAGCATAGACAGCACAAACCCATACAGGCAAAATCGTATTTTCCTGCGCACAGTTAGAAATCATTTCCCCCCAAACACACACACGCACTTGCGTTTTCATTTCACAAAAGACAAAACCAGTGCTTCTAAATCACAATCAAAAGAATGCTTTCATTAATTGAAACCTCCAAGCCCAGATCACGAATCTATTTCTTGGAGAGAGCAGACTTCCACACGAGAAACACCCCCCTCACACCCAGCATGGCAAAGAAGCTTAGAAAAAACATTCCATTAGCAGGAGTGGATCCTTATGGCTATGGGAAAAAGAACCAGGTGCAACATTTTTCCTGGTGGGTCGGCTTCCTGTTATTACCTTGTTACCTCAATTAATAATCCACCAGCCAGACAAGAAAACTACAGCGCTTTGCTTTACAGTACATTTCACCCTCAGAGGTGGACTGCTTCTGAACCTGGAGGCTCCATTCATTTGTCTAAGACCCTGCTTCCCTTCTATAAATGTGCTTAACTGACTTTTCAAGGTACATAATGTGGAGGCTATTGTGACATTTTATGGAAAACATCTGGGCATGTTGCCTGCATGGGAAAAGACACACCGCCCTGTAGCTCTTGCGCCGAGCGTTTGCAATCTGAAAGCAAACCTCTGGGCAGCTGGGTGTGTGGGAGTTGCAGGGGTAGAAGAACTTTTTGTAAAACAAACCTGCCTCGGTGTGCTTATCAGCCACAAATATATATCATCTTCAACCGAACATCATTTTAACAGAAAAGCAGCTTTAAATACACTTTAAATAAACACAATGCATTACATTTTTTTCAGAGCTGTTCCCCCATTAAAAAAAACAACAACCGCAAAAGCACAAAAACACCATTTGGAAAGAATTCTGCTTTACACTAGCAGCTCCAGATATTTTTATTTTGCCATTCTGCATACATTCTGAAAAAGAGCTACGGTCTGGCAATATGTCGAGCTAACTGGCAGCCCGATTCTTCAAGTCCTTCATGTAGAAAGACTTGCAGAACCTCACAAAGGGACTGCAGCTTAGCACGATAATTGCATTCCCGGACAGAGCAAAGCTATTTTCTTGCAACTTCTCACATGCCAGGCTTGAGTTCCAGGGCATGTGCAGACCGACTAAGTCTGTGGACACATCCTGGCACATGAACAGACATCATTTAAGTCTTAATTCTGCTTGTGAGGGATACCTCTGGCTTCCAGACAGTATATTCAAGAAACAAAACACCAGAAAATGATAAATGGGTAGGAGACAGGGGTTAAACACACACACTTGAAATCGGATTGACGTTAAGAAGCAGCCCTGCACATCTAGGGAAGCTGTGCAGTCTCCAACACTGGAGAGGTTCAAGATGCAACCGGACAGCTATCAGTTAGAGATGCCGTAAGTTGGAGGTTGCACTGAGCGGTGGGTTGGACGCAGTGCCTTTCTGAGCACCTTCCAACTTTACTATTCTGCAATCATAAGATGCAACAATGCAAATTTCAGCACAGCTCTGAGAAGAAATACATTCAGAACTCCCCTGAAGCCGGGGAATTTGCTTTCCAAAATATAACTGCCACACATACACAGACCCAGCATCAGGGCAAAGCAGGTTTGAAATCACTTTTCAGTACCTTTAAGCTGGAAATGAAGGTGACAAGAGCAAAGATTTGAATGAAAACAATTTTGCCCATCTGCAAACAACTCAGATCAACTCCACAAAGGATAAAAACACTGACTCAAAATCAGTCTGAGGCTTTTGAAACCTATACTGGTGTTTAGTTGCAGGAACTCTGCCTTTAGTGAATCAAACTGAATAGACTTAATAATCAGCTTGTTCAACCCCTGACTCCAACTGCAGTAAATTAATGCCAACACATTATTTTTCCCATTTTGTAATTTCAAAGAGCAGGGGCATTTCAATTTAAAGCAAGCTTCCAATTTGAGCCAAAGATGTTTTCTATTCATGCCACAGAATGTTCACAAACTCCAATTCACTGCAGCTACTCAGCGAACTGGAAGTGAACTGTGACTGAAAGGTAATCTTTCTATCTGGCACGTGCGATGTTAAGACAGCTCAGTCGGGTAGCCTTCCCAAGAGATCGTACCCAGTGCCAGATATTCCTAATGGAAGCTTCTTGGAGCATGCACCATTTTCAATCCCAGGTCAACGGCAGGGAGTGGTCAACTACTATTAAGACTGTTGTAATCTGCACATCCCTTTCTTCTGAATCCTTTTTATTGGAAACACCACCGGGCAAGATTTCAAACCCGCTGAAAGGGCATTCTAAGCTAGTCTGCCAACTTTGTGGTCCTGTGTTGGAGCTGGAAGGGCCCCCAGCTGGATGACACCCTGGCAAAAGTCATGGGGGCAAGCAGAAAGCTGCTTTTTGTGAATAGCAAGTGAAATAAGAAGGCATGACAGAAGCATCACCGTTCCCTTGGCACAGATGTCCTGGGGGACCCGAATTTGAAGCTGAGCCATGAATTCAACCCCTTGTTTTATGCCGGTTGGACGCCTGCAGGACCCTTTCCTTCTAGAAGTTCCTTGTCTGTGCCTTATGCAGGAAGCTTTATTTGTCCTAAACCAAATGGATGACTTTTGTTTAGCCCTAAGGTAAGGAAAGCTTTTGGGGCTGGGGAACCCCGTCCCAGTGAAGGGTTTTGGCTACAGCAGGCCTACCATGCTGTGCCTTAGGAGCCAATTTCTCTTGTGCACTAAGGAGGTTTGTGAAAAATTAAATCTGTGTGGGATTGGAGGAAAGTAGGGTAGGGGCGTGAAGCCCTGGTGCAGCTCTGGCAGAATTGCCTGAGTCACTGCAAACGGAGGCACGGAAGCATCATGGAAAAGATACCAGAGCTTACAACAACAGGTAAAAAAAAAGCCGAGAGAGAGGAAAAGAGAGAGATGGGCTGCCCATCCCTTCTCTCTTTCCGCTCTCCGTGGGGATGCTGAGACTTTCAGACCGCCCGGGTGGGGTGCGAGAAATCTGCCGTGGCGAGCCCTGGATCTCCCGTACCCATCAACACCCGCCAAGACAGAGCAAAATTTCTGGAACTCAGCCACAGCGGAGATGAGGATGGAATAACACCCGGAACAAATCAGACCTAGAAATGTGCGAGCTAGCGATGAAACGGCAGTGAGTACGGAAGGGATAAATACTGAGAGAGCGGCTTACTCCATTTTTCCAAAGCTGATGATGCTTCTTCGGTTCTCCCGGTGGCCGGACAACCTTGCAAGGTGCAAGAGAAGGGAAGGAGACTGCTGGCTGAATGAGCTGAATCTCTGCTTTCGCCTTCTCCTCTTCCTCAAGATCGGTGATTGCCAGAGGCTGGGCTAGAAGGAGACAGCTCACACTTCTGCATCCCACCCGTTTGTTATTGTCCTGGCGGGTGTGCGAACTCCGTATATGAAGGCTTGGGTGATGTGCGTGTGCGTGCGTGTGTGTGTGTGTGCGCGCGGGTGTGCGCGAGGGTGTACGTGTGTGTGTTTGGCGCCCCCCCCCCCATGCTCCCCTTTTTCAGCATCACAATATCACCTCCTGCTGGCCACCTCCTGGCATCACCCATCTTCTTGCCTAAGCTAAGACTGCAAAAGAGACGGGGAAGATGTGCGGAGCGCAAGCCGCGGCTGAGACCAGGCAGCCGCGCTCGGGAAGCCGTGCGGATGCTCCCGCTTCGGGATGCTCGCTCCCCGTGCACCCAGGCCGGTTGCAAAGAGCCGGGCTGTGCGTCGCGGGGGGTGGGGGGGCGGTCTGCAGAATTCGCGCCAGTGGCGCTTTTTCTGGGAACCTGGAAGGGAAATGAAAAGTCCAGTTTCTCAGAGGCCCAGAAGCAAAGCACAGAGGCCAAGGATAGGGCAAGCGTGGCTTCCAGATGTTGCAGGATTGCAACATCTGGACATGTTGGGGAGCCAGTGGTGCAAGTGGTGGAAGATCCCGGGGTGCCTTTGGGCCAGTGACCGAGTGTCCCCCCTCACTTAACTCACAGGGCTGTTGCGCAGAGAGTAGGGGGAGCATAATGTTAGGTGCTTTGAAGCTCTTTGTGAGAGGAAAAACGTGGGGTTTACGTGTTATAGCACTAATCAGTGATCAGTCCTCGGTCTAGACGAGGCTGATGGGACTTGTAATCCAGGAGGAATATACATCTAATAAATAAACAGATTCATATGTGCTTCTGCCTTGTTGTTAAGCAGGGAAATACTGAAAGAATAGCTTAGAAACAAGTGAGAGGTTCGGTGTGCGTTCTGCCCATCGGGTGCACGTTTCCCAGATGTGTGGATATATGATTTGGGGAAGCACAATCTAACTGTAGGATATGCAGCTCCAGTGCCTTCTTCTTTAAAATGTTTTCGCTATAATATATGTGTATATGTTTTTGCTATAATTGGGGTGTGCCTTGTTTGCCAAGAAGCAGGCTTTTCCGATAGAGAGCTCTTTCTGCTTGTTTATGGTCACGATTGAAGTGGCCTGAAATTTATTGTGGGGTTCATACCACCTTCCCCAATTTGCAGCTGTCATCTCACATTATTATGTCTAAATGTGCATGGCTTATTTTATGTTTATATTTATTTTATAAATGCTTTTATATACTGCTCACTTAGCCGGAGCTGATTTCGAGCGAACTGCTCTTTAAGGATCATTCTTAATCACCGAAATTCAGTATCTGGTCCTGAGCTTAGTGCACTTCAAGACTGAGCTTTGATGTGAATTTTTGTGTGAACCAGGATCGGGAAACCCAGTTCAGCATTACCAAAACTTGCCACTTGCTGTGGCTCCAACATCCCACTGAAATCCAGCTGCTGTTTTGCTGCTCTGAGGATATCTTTGAGTTGGGTGCCCTGTAGCAGACAGGCAAAATTTTCAAATTCTCATTAATATGTTTTTAATATGGGGTGCCTTGAAAATGTCTCGAGGCAGAACAGCTTTGCCTCCTGGGTTCTGGGGTGTGTGAAGGACTGAGACATGGATTGTGGCCATTGGTTTCAGTTGATGTTTTCAGAAGCTCATCTGGAAAACAGTTCCCGGCCTGTGCCAGGTGGTCCTTGGGCCAGATAAAAAGGGACTCTTTTGAAAACCTCCTTATTGCATTTAACTGATTAATTAGAGTGACACCCTGCCTGTTTCTTTTTTAAAAGGAACTCGGGCAGCTTTTGTGGTTCTCCTTCTCTCAGTCTTATCCCCACAATGAAAGCCCTAAAAGGAAGGCCGGACTGAGATTCTGTCACTGGCCCAAAGTCCCCCCATGGGCTCTGTGGCCGAGTGGAGAACAAAGCTGGGACTGCGTAAGTCCCAGGACTGCACTCTTAACCACTAGGCAACACTCTCTCCGGTGTCCCTGGTCCATTCTCAGAGCATCGCTGGATAGACAAGTGTTCCCCTGGCAACAGAAGTGGTCACAATCAGCCTGTGATTGCCGCTAGCACAGTTCTGTTCTATTGAGCCATGGGGAGAATCAGCACAGGTTGGAACCTGGGGCAGGAAGGGGGACCCTCTGTTTTTGGGGGGAGGAAATGAAGGAAACAGAACCTGGAAGGAAGAGAAGCGAGAAAGGCCGGATCGTGAGAACATAAGTAGTGACTGCCGGACCCCAAATCGGACCACTGTGCAACCTAGATCAAGACTGTCTACCGCAGGGCTGCAGGACTTCAGTCAGGTCTGTTTTTTTTTGGGGGGGGGCTGCAAAGCAGCAGAGAGGGAACCAAAGAGCACCATATTGACACATTGGCTCCTATGCCTTAGGAAAGGGGTTTTGGTGTTCTGGAACAGGGGGAGAAATGCAAAAGTTGAGAAGACATCGAGAAAGGGTTTGGTGGCCAGGAGAACTGAGCAGGAACAGGGGATGGATTGGGACCTCTGGGGCTTCCTCCAACCAAGCAGCACCTCCTGGCCTGAGGTCTACATTGAGGGGAAGCTGCTGCCCCTGTTTTGAGCAGACCTTTCCCATCTTTACTTGAAAATGCTATCAAGGGAAAATGCAACTGGGAGATGTTTGCACGGACAGCAGAAATGCTACCTGTGAGCGACAGACTGCCTTCCCCATGGATCGGCATCCTCTTATAGCAGGAAAATCTCCATCTCCAGGTAGCTCTCTGGGCAAGGATTTCCGACTCTGGCTGCCGTGGAACAGCCTCCGAAAACAAGAGCCGTGATTGACAAATCAAGCCTTAGAAACAAGCAAAAGTGAGACGGGTGTCAAACCTCATCAGTACAAGCCCCACTCCTTCAAATAAACAGCTTTTTTAAAAGCAACACTTGGGCACTGTTGCCTGACCAGTGAGATTTTTAAAAACAAGGGCGGGGGGGGGGGAGGTGTACTGCTAGCCCAACCAACTAGAATAAAAAAGGAAGAGGGAAAAGGGAAAGGGGAAAAAATGAAAAATGAAGAAGAGGAAAAGAGGAAAGGGAAAAATGAAAAATGAAAAAGAGGGAAAAGGGGAAAGGGAAAAAGCAACAACCGAAAAGCAAAAAGCTAAAAAGAAAAGCATTGCCTGGCAACTGTGAAACAACAAAGCAGCTCCAAACTAATTAAAACTGAGGAGAGAAATAATATCTTTTCGGTACGGAGCAAGGATTCTAGACTGACTATATGCAGCACCGTTGGCTCAGCATGCTGCTTCAGGATGTGCCTGAGAATTTGGGCATGTAGCTGAGCATTGCCTAATCTGTCAGGAAAGGTATCCCCATCGCCGGCTACAGAGTGCTTTCACTGGTCATGCCCAGCTTGGGTTGAAGATGCACCTTTCCCGAGGCAATCCAGGCAGTCTGTGACCGGACTGCCACTCCATCCTGCAAGCATTAAACATGCACCATGTGTCTGTGCATGTACATGTGTGCACAGTGAAAAAGGAGGTAGAAAAAACATTAAAACAACCCATTAATGGTTCCATTCAATTAAGTTAATTTTGCTGATTCCCAGCTTAAGGGTGAGCTCAGTTTGCCGAGGGTCTGTCCTTTTGTATACAAAGCTGCACCTTCGATACACGACGAGGGCATTAGCCATTTCATGGGAATCTCACGGTTTGTGGAAATATTAAACAACACCCACAAAAGTGGGGGAAACAACTGAAAAGGGCAGCTCCCCAGAGTTGCTTGTAAGCACTGAGCATGGCTGAAAGTGTTCCTGTTGTGGGGAAATGAGAAAACGGGGTGCTGGTGGAATGGAGTTTTCTGGAAAGGGGTGGGCTGGTGACTCAGACCCCAGACAGGAGCCAGAATTATTGAAACATAATGCAGTTCCAACTGCATTGCATGAGAGAAGGGGAGAATGATGCTTCTTTCTCTGTGCGTCTGAATTTTGGCCAGAGCTGCGGTGGTTAAGCAAAGAATTCCTTGAGGTCTGAAAGAGACCTGCAGAATCTGTATCCTCTGAAGAACAGCTGGACAGATGCCTCTGAAATGGGACCAGAAGCAGGACCGGACCAGCATCCTGGCCCAACCCAAAGTAATCCATCAAACCGTCTTCTGCAGGTGAGACTGTCTCTTGTTCTTATCATTAGCTTTGTTTGTCCACTACATTTCCTCGCAAATGGCTTGCATTCAAAGGGAGTTTGTGGAATACACTAACCATGGTGCCTTCCAGATGTTTTGAACTTCAACTCCCATCAGGCCCAACCAGGAATGTTGGGTATTTGAGCCAGAAACATCAGGAAGGCATTTGTGGGAGAGGAGGCTGGAGTAAAAATGGAAAGGGAACATACACCGTATTGCCACAACAAATGTGGACCATGGATATTTCAGCAAATTCATTTGACATGGCTGTGTTGGCTAGGGATGATGGGAATTGTACTGCTACATACCAGAAAGGTGATTTTAAAGCACAATGGAAGTACAGTACCAATAATATCAACATCATGCTGTCGGGAAACAATGCATTATTCATGTCTTGGTTTTGCTATTTTTGCATGTTAAAGCTTTCTTATAATTTCCTCTCATTGCATTGTAATTTTTATGCTTGTGTTTTGCTTGCCATCAGGTGTGGCCACAATCCAGAAAGATGCTACATAAATCTTTAAATAAATAACATGGAGCTTCATGTGAGGGTTGCAATCCAGCACACATGTCCCTGGGAATAATTCCACTGAATTCAATGGACTTAGTTTGGAGTAGACAGGTCCAGGACTGTATTTAATGGATCCAGGCATTTTGGAGTGCAACGTGGTTCTGTTAAATGCCAGCTCTTGACTGGGTCCAACAAGGAGCAATTGAGGAAAAGAGAAAATAAAATGGAATTGCCCCACACAGCAGCCAATTAAAGTATCTACAGACCTCTTTATCAGAGCAGCACCAGTCATTCATGGTGCCACAAAATGCCAAATTTAAATTGAATGCAACATAATTTAACCTTTGATTTCATAGGATTTTTACAAAAATTACTGCTATATCAATTAAGTCTTGATGCAACCAGTAGATTACCACATCCTGGTTGCCCTTCCAGACTAGAACTCCCAGCATTACTGACCATTGACTGAGGCTGATGGGAGCTGAAGTCCACCACCTCTAGAGAGCACTCAGGTTCGGGGTGCTGATGTATCCCTAAAAGGCAGTGGCACTCTGGGGTTTGGGGAAAGGACTCCAGTATGACAGCCCCCCATTTATGTTTCCATGATTGGTGGGAGCAGGGTGGGAGCCTCGTCGGATACTTTGGTGCATCCCAAAGATTAAGAAGTGGGAGGTGAGCAGATTTCTGGCAGCAGAACTATGCTGGCTTAAAAACATTTGTTCTTGTTGCTAGTTGCGAAGTTGCATCTGACCCATCGCAACCCCATGGACAACATTCCTCCAGGCCTTCCTGTTCTCCACCATCCCCAGGGTCCACCCAAGCCCACACTCACTGCCCCAGTGACCCCATCCAGGCACCTCATCCTCTGACATCCCCTGCTCCTTTGGCCTTCCATCGGTCCCAGCATCAGGGTCTTCTCCAGGGAGTGTTTCCTTCTCATTGGGTGGCCAGAGAATTTGAGTTTCATCTTCACTATCTGGCCTTCTAAAGAGCAGTCAGGGTTGATCTCCTCTAGGACTGACTGGTTTGATTGCCTTGTGGTCCAAGGGACTTCCAGGAGTCTCCTCCAGCACCACAGTTCAAAGGCCTCAAATCTTTGTCACTCGGCTTTCCATAGGGTCCAGCTTTCACAGCCGTACATTGCAACTGGGAAAACCATAGCCTTGACTATACACACTTTTGTTGGCAGGGCGATGTCCCTGCTTTTTAGTAAGCTGTCTAGACTTGCCACAGCTTTCCTCCCCAGCAGCAAGCGTCTTTTAATTTCTTGGCTGAAGTCCCCATCTGCGGTGATCTTGGAGCCCAAGAAAATAAAATCTGTCACTACCTCCATTTCTTCCCCATCTATTTGCCAGGAAGTGATGGGACTGGATGCCATGATCTTAGTCTTCTTAATGCTGAGTTTCAAGCCAACTTTTGCACTCTCCTCCTTCACCTGCATCAAGAGGCTCTTCAGTTCCTCTTCACTTTCTGCCATGAGAGTGGTATCATCTGCATATCTGAGGTTGTTGATATTTCTCCCAGCAATCTTAATTCCAACTGGTGATTCATCTAGCCCTGCCTTTCTCATGATGTGCTCTGCATATAAGTTAAATAGGCAGGGAGACAGTATACAGCCTTGCTGAACGCCTTTCTCGATTTTGAACCAATCAGTGGTTCTGTGTCCAGTTCTCACTGTTGCTTCTTGACCCACATATAGGTTTCTCACGAGACAAATAAGATGGTCTGGGACCCCCATTTCTCTAAGAACTTGCCACAATTTGTTGTGATCCACACAATCAAAGGCTTTAGCATAGTCAATGAAGCAGAAATAGATGCTTTTCTGGAACTCCCTAGCTTTCTCCATGATCCAGCGTATGTTGGCAATTTGATCTCTAGTTCCTCTCCCTCTTTGAAACTCTGCCTATACTTCTGGTAGTTCTCGGTCCACATACTGCTGGAGCCTAGCTTGTAGATTTTGAGCATCACTTTGCTAGCATGTGAAATGAGTGCAATGGTGCGGTAGTTTGAACATTCTTTGGCATTGCCCTCCTTTGAGATGGGAATGTAAACTGACCTTTTCCATTCCTGTGGCCACTGTTGAGTTTTCCAAATTTGCTGGCATATTGAGTGTAGCACTTTTACTGCATCGTCTTTCAGGATTTTGAATAGCTCAGCTGGAATGCTGTCACCTCCACTAGCTTTGTTGTTGCTCAGACTTCCTAAGGCCCATTTGACTTCTCATTCCAGGATGTCTGGCTCAAGGTCAGCGACCACCTCATCGTGGTTATCAGGGGCGTTAAGCTCTTTCTTGTATAGTTCTTCTGTGTAATCTTGCCACATCTTCTTAATCTCTTCTGCCTCTGTTAGGTCCCTGCCATTTTGGTCCTTTATCGTGCCCATCTTTGCATGAAACATTCCCTTTATATCTCCAATTTCCTTGAAGAGATCTCTAGTCTTCCCTATTCTATTGTTTTCTTCCATTTCTTTACACTGTTTATTTAAGAAGGCATTCTTATCTCTTCTAGCTATTCTCTGGAATTCTGCATTCAATTGTTTATATCTTTCTCTTTCTCCCTTGCCTTTCGCTTCCCTTCTTTCCTCAGCTATTTGTAAAGCTTCCTCAGTCAGCCATTTTGCTTTCTTGCATTTCTTTTTCTTTGGGATGGTTTTAGTTGCTGTCTCTTGTACAATGTTGCGAACCTCCGTCCATAGTTCTTCAGGCACTCTGTCTATCAGATCTAATTCCTTAAATCTATTTGTCACCTCTACTGTATATTCATCAGGGATATGATTTAGGTCATACCTGAGTGGCCTAGTGCTTTTCCCTACTTTCTTCAACTTAAGCCTGAATTTTGCCACCAGAAGCTCATGATCTGAGCCACAGGCAGCTCCTGGTCTAGTTTTCACTGACTGGATAGAGCTTCTCCATGTTTGGCTGCAGAGCACATAGTCAGTCTGATTTCTGTGTTGACCGTCTGGTGATGTCCATGTGTAGAGTTGTCTCTTGGGCTGTTGGAAAAGAGTGTTTGCTATGACCATCGTGTTCTCTTAACAAAATTCTACCAGTTTGTGCCCTGCTTCATTTTGTACTCCAAGGCCAAACTTCCGTGTTATTCCGGTTATCTTTTGGCTTCCTGCTTTAGCATTCCAATCCCCCATGATGATAAGGATGACATTTTTGGGTGTTAATTCTAGAAGGTGTTGTAGGCCTTGAACCGGTCAACTTCAGCCTCTTCAGCACCAGTGGTTGGGGCGTAGACTTGGACTCCTGTGATGTTGAATGATTTGCCTTCTATTCAAACTGAGATCATGCTGTCATTTTGGAGACTGTATCCCAGTACTGCTTTTCCTACTCTTTTATTGACTGTGAAGGCTACTCCATTTCTTCTGAGGGATTCTTGCCCGCAGTAGTATACCTGATGGTCACCTGAATTAAATTCACCCATTCCTGTCCATTTTAGTTCACCGATTCCTAAGATGTCGATGTTCAGTCTTGTCATCTCTTGTTTGATCACGTCCAGCTTGCCTTGATTCATGGATCTTACATTCCAGGTTCCTATGGAGTATAGATCTTTGCAGCATCGGACTCTTCTTTCTTCACCAGCTACATCCGCACCTGAGTGTCCTTTCAGCTTTGGCCCAGTCGCTTCACTCTTTCTGGCGCTACTAGTACTAGCCCTCTGCTCTGCCCCAGTAGCTCACTGGACACCTTCCGACCTGAGGGGCTCATCTTCCGGTGTCATATCGTTTTGCCTTTTGGTACTGTCCATGGGGTTTTCATGGCAAAGATAGTGGAGTGGGTTGCCATTTCCTTCTCCAGTGGATCACCTTTTGCCAGAGCTCTCTGCTGTGACCTGTCCGTCTTGGGTGACCCTGCACAGCATTGCACATAACTTCATTGAGCTACACAAGCCCCTTCACCACGGCAAGGCAGTGATCCACGAAGGGGTTTAGAAACATAGAAACTGAGCAAGTCAGAAGGGACCTCCTGGGCCATCTAGTCTGACCCCCAGCTCCAGCCAGCATTGCTCATGACATGCCTCCCATGTGCATGTCTAGCCTATCTGTCTCTCTGTGTCTCTGTCTCTGTCTCTGACTCATGCATGTAAAATTTCTATACCTTCCCATTGTCTCTGGGCTAGAGAAATTTTTGTGCAAGACTCAGAGTTCTATTCCAGGCCCAGAATTCTTCAAATTGAAGCTTCTTTTGCAACAAGCTGCAGTTTGTGCAGCTCTGGATTTTGGAGAAACAGAAACATAGGAACAGAGTGAGTCAGAAGGGGCCTCCCGGGCCATCTAGTCTGACCCCCGGCTCCAGCCGGCTCCGCTCACAACATGCCCACCATGTGCATGTCCAGCCTATCCTTGAACACCCTCACCGATGGGGCCTCAACCACCTCCCGAGGAAGCCCATTCCACGCCCTCGGGGTCCTCACTGTCAGAAGGACTTCCTGGCATCCAAGTTGAACCTTGTTGTAGACAAGGGTGCTGAAAGATGGGCCCGGGAAATAGGTGGGGAGGGAGAATGCCGATTTATTTAACCACCAGCTTTGCTTCTTTGCAGACCTACTGTGTACTGGGTGGATAAAATACCCAAAGAATCTCCGAGGTACACAGTCCCAGGTAAGTGACTTTGAATTCATGCTCCACAAGAAGGGGAGGTGGGTCCCCCACCTCCAGAGGTTTCTGCCAGCATGGCCAATGCTCAGGGATGCTGGGAACTGAGCCCCCAGACAGCTGGAGATCCACCTCTGGAGATGGGTCTCATCAGCATTGTTCCTGTTCTTTTTTTCCAAGACGAGGTTGAAGCATTTCCAAACAGAAAGGTGCAAGAGCCTACAATCTTGCCTTCAACTCACATTCGTTTTGGCTGTCACAAGTATAAGAAACCGCAAGGGAGCTGCTTCTGAGGGATATCTCAGCACTGGGGTCTGGAGCAGCTGAACTTTGGCATAATGCTGTGCTCTGGCACCATACTTAAATCAACATCGGAATAGATAAAGCTAGTCAAGATTCCCTATCATAGCGCAGGCGTCTCCAGCTGTGGCCTTCCTCTTCTCCAGATTATGGAAGTATGTGCCAGCTCAAGCTTTATTTCGATGCCCCCACAAGGTTACTTATGCAAAGCCTGGACTATAGCCCTGTAAGATAAGAGAACTGTTTAATTAATTAATTAATTAATTAAACGCTTTTATATGCCGTCCTATTATATAAAAATCTCAGGACAGCTCACAATATTCAAAAGTACAATTAAAACAAGAACAATTCCACTTGGGGAGGCTGGGGCTGACGAGGCCTCAGGGGACCAGCAGGACCCCCAGCCTGGGACATCAGGCGGCAAGGGGGCCACTGCAGGAGAGGCGAGGATCAGGGCACGGCTGCCCACCAGCACCGGGAAGGCACGGCGGCGGGTGATTGTTGTTGGGGACTCCCTGCTGAGGGGCACTGAGGTGGCGGTGTGCCACCCCAGCCTGGAAACAAGGGAGGTTTGCTGCCAGCCGGGCGCACGCATCCGGCTGTGAAGGACAGAGTGAGGCGCCTTGTTCGCTCCGGGGGCACCAGCCGCTCCTGGCGATCCATGTGAGCACAAAGGACGTGGCCAGGCAGGGGGTGGTCGGGACCACCAGGGACTTCGAGGCCTTGGGGAAGAAACTCGGGGAGCTGAAGGCCCAAACGGCCTTCTCGTCGATCCTACCAGTCCGGGGATCTGGGCCAGGCAGGGACAGGAGGGCCTCTGAGGGGAACGACTGGCTTAGGGTGCGGTGCCAGAAGGAACACTTCGGGTTCCTCGACCACGGCACCCGGTTTCTTGCCAATGGACTTCTGGCAAGGGACGGGTTACTCCTCACAAGGATGGGGAAAAGGTCCTTTGGAGATGCTCTAGCGAGCTTCGCCTGGAAGACTTTAAACTGAGCCAGTGGGGGGTGGGTTCAGGCCCCCCAGTAACGTGTCTGCACTGGACAAGTGTGCGGGGAGGATCGGGGCTCTGGGAGCAGGGCTTTAGAGATGCTGCAGGGACTGACAGGACTTCTACAGAGAGGGGCCAGGTACCAGGGAGGATGGGAGGAAGGAGGAGGCTGTGCACTCCAAGGAAAGGAAGCGGTGGGAAGGAGTTGAGGTGCATGTACACCAATGCTAGGAGCATGAGTAGCAAGCAGGAAGAGCTTGAAGCTTTCCTGGGAATAGGAGGATACGATCTGGTGGGAATCACAGAAACTTGGTGCGATAAAAGGCAAGTCTGGAATGTGAACATAGAAGGGTATCACCTTTTTAGAAAGGACAGGAAGGGAAAGAGAGGTGGGGGTCTGGCTTTATATGTCAGGGAAGGGATAGGAGGCAGTGAGATAGAGTGCAGCACAGATGGGGATTCCGTAGAGGCAGTCTGGGTGACACTTAGGGGTTTTGAGAGGGAAAGGGACCTGACAGTGGGGGTATGTTATCGCCCTCCAGGTCAACTTGAGACCCTGGATGATGTCCTGACAGGCCAGATTCTAAGGATATCTCGGGGGAGAGACACAGTAATTATGGGGGATTTCAATCTCCCGGATATTACTTGGGAGACTCACTCGGCAGTGACAGCCAGGTCACGTCGCTTCCTAGAAGCTCTAGAGGGTGGGTTTTTCACACAGAGGGTCCGAGAGGTGACGAGTGGGAGAACATCCTTGACTTGGTCTTGACGAATAGGGAGGAGCTGATAGATGAAGTACAGATTAGGGGGGCTCTGGATGCGAGTGATCACTCCATCCTTTGCTTTGAGATCAGGGGACTGGGGACGTGCAGCAAGTCAAGCACTAGAAGCTGGGACTTCAAGAGGGCCAACTTTGGCCAACTGAAGGCCAGGCTGGGGAAAGTCTCCTGGGATAGGTTACTGGAAGGCAAGCGAGTTGAGGAGGGGTGGATGGCACTCAAAAGGGAGGTTTTGCAGGCGCAAGCCTTGACGATACCTCTAGTCAGTAAGGTGGGGAGGCGGAGGAGAGTGCCGCCATGGATGCGAAAGGAGGTGGTTAGGGGGATTAGACGAAAGAGGAGCCTCCATAGGAAATGGGTACTGGGGGAAATAGACAAAAGGGTATACCGGGAGGAGGAGGCCCGTTGCAGAAGGATTCTTCGCAAGGCTAAGGCTGATTACGAGCTGAGACTTGCCAAGAATATCAAGAGCAACAAAAAGGGCTTCTATCAGCATGTAAATAGCAAGAGGAAGGGGAGACAAGTAGTGGGACCACTACATAAGGAGGAAGGAGATCCAGTGACTGACATGAGGGAACAGGCACAGAGGCTAAATGACTATTTTGCCTCTATTCTCCCCAAAGCAGAATGGGGGATATCCATATAGGAGATTAGATGAGGCTGGGGATTTAGGGGCACAGATTAGAGTCACCCCCCTTGAAGTCGAGGGGCTCCTCAGGGCATTGGACATTAGAAAGGCGTCAGGCCCTGACGGGTTACACCCGAGAGAACTTGGAGAGTTGGCAGGGGTTCTCTCATGCTTTCAGGCCTCCATTTCTGAGGCCTCGTGGAGAATGGGAAGTTCCAGAGGGCTGGAGGGTGGCGTCAGTGGTCCCAATTTTCAAAAAGGGTAGTAGGAAGGACATGGGGAATTATAGACCGGTTAGTCTTACGTCCATTGTAGGAAAAATAATGGAAAAGCTCATAATACAGAGAGATCTAGTGATGCTAGATAGGGAAGGGAGGTTGACAGCCACACAACATGGTTTCCGCAAGAACAGGTCCTGCCAGACAAACCTTGTGGGATTCTATGACAAGGTTTCGAGGTGGCTGGATGGAGGGGATGCAGTGGATGTGGTTTACCTGGATTTCAGCAAGGCCTTTGACAAAGTGCCCCATGATATCCTGGTGGAGAAACTGAGGAGTTTTGGGATACACCAAAGCACTGTCCGGTGGATTAGGGCATGGCTGACTGACCGAAAGCAGAAGGTAACCATTAGTGGGGAATCGTCGGGATGGCAGCCAGTGACAAGCGGGGTCCTCCAGGGCTCTGTCCTGGGGCCGATCCTGTTTAATCTTTTCATTAACGACATGGAAGAAGGGGTGAACAGTCTGCTGATCAAATTCGCAGACGACACTAAAACTGGAGCAGTGGCCACAACTGAGGAGCAGGTACTCCAGATCCAAAAGGATCTGGACAGTCTATGGAAGTGGGCAGGAGACAACAGGATGGCGTTCAATGTGGATAAGTGCAAGGTCTTGCACTTGGGGCATAGGAATAGGTGTCACAAGTACATGTTGGGGGACAAGTGGCTGGAGAGCAGCACTTGTGAAAGGGACCTCGAGGTGCTGGTCGGCTGCAGGCTGAACATGGGCCAGCAGTGGGATGTGGTGGTCAAGGGGGCGAATGCCACCCTTGGTTGCATAGCCAGAAGTGTGGCTTCTAGATCAAGAGAGGTATTACTGCCACTCTATATGACTCTGGTGCGCCCGCAACTGGAGTATTGTGTTCAGTTTTGGGCCCCTCATTACAGGAAGGATATAGCCAGGTTGGAGTCAGTGCAGCGTAGGGCCACAAGGATGGTGGCTGGTTTGCAGGGGATGGGGTATGAGGCGAGACTGAGGGAACTGGGTCTCTTCCACCTGGAGAAGAGGAGACTCAGAGGGGATCTGTTGGCGATGTACAGGTACATGAGGGGGTGTTACATGGAGGTGGGAGAGACCTGTTCTCCCCTGCAGAGGAAGGCAGGATGCGCTCCAATGGAGCAAAGCTCAGGGAGCCAAGGTTCAATTTGGATGCCAGGAAGCACTTCCTGACAGTCAGGACCCCGAGGGCGTGGAATGGGCTTCCACGGGAGGTCGTTGAGGCCCCATCGGGGAGGGTGTTCAAAGACAGGCTGGACATGCACATGGTGGGCATGTCATGAGCGGAGCCGGCTGGTGCCGGAGGTCAGACTAGATGGCCTGGGAGGCCCCTTCTGACTCGCTCTGTTTCTATGTTTCTATGTTTCTAATAAATAAATTGAAACAGAATAATATATAAGACAAGAGAGTAAATTACAAAACAAAACAAGAGCGACTGAATGTTAAAAGTAGTTGATTTTAAAATACCGTTTAAAATAAAAGGGTTTTGGCCTGGCACCAACAAGAGTATAGGCTCGGTGCTAGACGTACTTAGGAATGCCTAGGAATCTGGGAAGTACTTTCCACAGCTGGGCACCACGGCAGAGAAGGTCCTACTCCGAGTTGATGACCTTTCTACCCCTCTTAGAGAGGGTTAGCAGGGCTTCTCCCATAGATCTTAAGGGGCGTGAGGGCATATAAGGAAGGAGACATCCCTTCAGGTATCCTGGTCCCAAGCCATTCAGGCTTTATAGGTCAAAACCAGCACCATGAATTGGGCCTGGACTTCAACTGGGAGCCAGTGGAGCTGGTAGGGGACTGGCGTTACGTGAGGGAACGGCCGGTCCCATCAGCACCCTGGCAGCTCTATTCTGTACCAGCTGAAGTATCCAGACTGTTTTCAAGGGCAGCCCCACGTAGAGCGCATTACAATGATCCAACTGGGAATTTTCCGGAGCATGTGTCAGCGTTGCTAGGCAGTGTTCATCCAGGAACAGATGCAGCTGATGGATCAGCCAAAGCTGGAAGAAAGCGCTCCTCGCCACTGCCGTCACCTGGGCCTCCAGGGACAGCTCTGGGTCGAGGAGCACTCCTAGGCTGCGGACCCCGTCCTTTAGGGGGAGTGCAACCCCATGCAGGACAGGGCCAAAATCACTTACCTGAAAACCCGAACTGCCCACAAAAAGGACCTCCGTCTTATCTGGATTGAGGCTCAGTCTATTGGCCCTCATCCAGCCCACCACCTCGGCCAGGCCCCAGTTCAGCACAGCCACCACCTCACCTGGAGTGGATGTAAACGAGAGGTAGAGCTGGGTGTCATCAGCATACCGGTGCCTCCGCAGCCCAAACCTCCTGATCACCTCTCCTGAGGACCTTCTACCCTAGGGCAAAATTTACTTCACTTACTCCTATCCTTCTTTTGCAGTTTTAACTTCAAGGCAGGAAGAGCTGTGTACATCCAAGAAGTCTGATGCAAACTACAGAAACCTTAGGTGGGGATAAAAGTAACCTAAGCACCCTGAAAATGTTAAAACACACCTTTGGTGGGGGAACGCTGGAAAAGGCAACATTAACTGTTCTGGGAACATTGATGCTATGCTTGAAAAACAGGAATTCGCTTTAAAAGGAACTGGCTAATGTAGGAACAGATTGGGAACATTTTAAAATGCATCGGCTAGTTTTCTGGACGTGGTGGCATCGTTTTCGCTTCATCGGAGTGAAACATGGTGATCTTAGTCTAAATTTGCATTTGTTGCATTGTAACTGTCTGTGCCTGAATTTAGACTTGGATTGTATGTTCTCCTGAGTAGCTGCTAAAGATAAAGGTAAATGTTTTAATCAAAGGCTAGATCAAAGATGAGGACTGGAACTTGATACATAGCTACTATTCTGGCCTCCCCAGAAAAGTGGTGCCATCACCTTGTTGAACTTCAGCTCCCAGAATCCCCCAGCCAGCTCACTGGGGATTGTGGGAATTATAGTCTCACACAATTGAAGACCCCCATGACAGAGAAGATGGGTTGTTTTGTCAATCATGCTGTTTAAACTGGCCGAGAACATAGAAAGAATCTTTCCACTCTCCTTCCACACATGCAACTTAGAACAAAGGGCCAGCAGGGCCTTCTGGGGCAGACAGGAAGAATCCATGTAGGCCTGAGCCCTGACATGTCTTATTTTAGAAGACTGAAACATAGCAACATAGAAACAGAGCAAGTCAGAAGGGACCTCCCAGGCCATCTAGTCTGACCCCCGGCTCCAGCCGGCTCTGCTCACAACATGCCCACCATGGGCATGTCCAGCCTATCCTTGAACACCCTCACTGATGGGGCCTCAACCCCCTCCCGTGGAAGCCCATTCCACACCCTCGGGGTCCTCACTGTCAGGAAGGGCTTCCTGGCATCCAAACTGATCCTGGGTTCCCTGAGCTTGGCTCCTTTGGAGCGCGTCCTGCCTTCCTCTGCAGGGGAGAACAGGTCTCTACCCACCTCTGTGTGACACCCCTTCACACACCTGTATGTTGCCAACAGATCCCCTCAGAGTCTCCTCTTCTCCAGGCTGAAGAGACCCAGTTCCCTCAGTCTCGCCTCGTACCCCATCCCCTGCAAACCAGCCACCAACCTTGTGGCCCTACACTGCACTGACTCCAACCTGGCTTTATCCTTTCTGTAATGAGGGGCCCAAAACTGAGCACCATACTCCAGTTGCGGGCACACCAGAGTTGTATAGAGTGGCGGTAATACCCCTCTCAATCTAGAAGCCACATTTCTGGCCATGCAACCAAGGGTGGCGTTCGCCCTCTTGATCACTGCATCACACTGCTGACTTGTGTTCAGGCTGCAGTCAACCAGTACCCTGAGGTCCCTTTCACAAGTGTTGCTCTCCAGCCCCTAACCTGCACTTATGACACCCATTCCTATGCCCCAAGTGCAAGACCTTGCACTTACCCACATTGAACGTCATCCTATTGTCTCCTGCCCACTTCCATAGTCTGTGCAGATCCTTTTGGATCTGTGGTACCTGTTCCTCAGTTGTGGCCAGTGCCCAGGTTTAGTATCTGAATTTGATCAGCAGACTGTTCACCCCTTTTCCATGTCATTGATGAAAAGATTAAACAAGATCGGCCCCAGGACAGAGCCCTGGGGGACCCCGCTTGGTGGGGAATCATCGGGCCGCCATCCTGATGCTTCCCCACCAATGGTTACCCTCTGCTTTTGGTCCGTCAGCCATGCCCTAATCCACCGGACAGTGCTTTGGTGTATCCCAAACCTCCTCAGTTTCTCATCCAGGATATCATGGGGCACTTTGTCAAAGGCCTTGCTGAAATCCAGGTATACCACATCCACTGCATCCCCTCCATCTAGCCATCTTGAAACCTTGTCATAGAATTCCACAAGGTTTGTCTGGCAGGACCTGTTTTTGCGGAAGCCGTGTTGTGTGGCTGTCAGCCTCCCTTCCCTATCTAGCATCACTAGATCTCTCTCTATTATGAGCCTTTCCATTGTTTTTCCTACAATGGATGTAAGGCTAACAGGTCTGTAATTCCCCATGTCCCTTCTACCACCCTTTTTGAAAATTGGGACCACTGACGCCACCCTCCAGCCCTCTGGAACTTCCCATTCTCCACGAGGCCTCAAAAATGGAGGCCAGCGGGCGTGAGAGAACCCCTGCCAACTCTCCAAGTTCTCTCGGGTATAACCCGTCAGGGCCTGGTGCCTTTGTAATGTCCAATGCCCTGAGGAGCCCCTCGACTTCAAGGGGGGTGACTCTAATCTCTGCCCCTAAGTCCCCAGCCTCATCCAATCTCCTATACGGATATCCCCCATCCTGCTTTGGGGAGAACACAGAGGCAAAATAGTCATTTAGCATCTGTGCCTGTTCCCTCATGTCAGTCACTGGATCACCTTCCTCCTTATTTAGTGGTCCCACCACTTGTCTCCCCTTCCTCTTGCTATTTACATGCTGAAAGAAGCCCTTTTTTTTTGCTCTTGATATTCTTGGCCAGTCTCAGCTCATAATCAGCCTTAGCCTTGCAAAGAATCCTCCTGCAACGGGCCTCCTCCCGCCAGTATGCCCTGAATTCTCCCCTTACCTCTTTTAATAGCGTGGAAGAAAAATTGGCTCATTTGTTCCTGATTTTCTTTTTAATCCTAGAGGTACAAGTCCTGCACATTGTTGCATCTTTGCTGGAACTCTATTAGTCCACTAATTCTTACCACTGTCATTTCCCAAGGTGGTGCCCCATCAGCTTCCTCTCCATTTTATCCTCACACCAGCCCTGCAAGGCAGATCAGATTGAGAGTGAAGAACTGGCCCAAATTCACCCAGCGATCTTCATGGCTAAGTGTCTCCCTCATCTAGCTCTCTCACCACTGTACCACACTGTTCACGAGATTTGTAAAAACCTGTGAGATAGTTTCTCAGAAGCCATACATGAGTCTTCATAGAAACAGAGAAACAGAGCGAGTCAGAAGGAGCCTCCCGGGCCATCTAGTCTGACCCCCAGCTCCAGCCGGCTCCGCTCACGACATGCCCACCATGTGCATGTCCAGCCTGTCCTTGAACACCTGCACCGATGGGGCCTCAACCCCCTCCCGTGGAAGCCCATTCCACACCCTCACTGTCAGGAAGTGCTTCCTGGCTTCCAGTTTGAATCTTGATTCCCTGAGCTTTGCTCCATTGGAACATGTCCTGCCCTCCCCTGCAGGGGGAAAAAAGGTATTGACTCATGTCTTCATGGCACCCCTCATGTATCTGTATGTCGCTAACAGGTTCCCTCTGAGTCTCCTCCTCTCCAGGCTGAAAAGACCCAGTTCCTGCAGTCTCGCCTCATATGGCTTATCCTGCAAACCAGCCACCAACCTTGTGGGCCTTCACTGCACCAATTCCAACCTTGCTATATCCCTCTTGTAATGAGGGTCCCAGAGGTGAACACAAGACTCCAGCTCTGGGCGCACCAGAGTCGTATAGAGTGACAGAATTACCTCTCTTGCTCTAGAAGCCACTAGACTTTCTCTCCTAATGCCATGTTAACATAGAAACAGAAACAGCGTGAGTCAGAAGGGGCTCCCAGGCCATCTAGTCTGACCCCAGGCTCCAGCCGGCTCCGCTCACAACATGCCCACCATGTGCATGTCCAGCCAGTCCTTGAACACCCTCATGGATGGGGCCTCAACCCCCTCCCGTGGAAGCCCATTCCACACCCTCAGGGTCCTGGCTGTCAGGAAGGGCTTCCTGGCATCCAAATTGAACCCTGTTTCCCTGAGCTTTGCTAATGACCAGGTTAATTAAATGCATGCATATATTCAGTGCTAAAAAGCCCCTTCCACAGGCTCATGTTCCACAAAGCTAGGAAAACTGGAAGCTGAGGCCTTGGTTGCTCACAGATTGTGAGTGCTTATCTGCATTGATGCTTTTCCTTGCCCTCTCAGGGCCACATTCAGATGGCAATGATGTTCCTGAGGCCAGCAAAGATATTTTGCATTCTGATGGACTTTAATCATATTGCTTTGCCCAGTGCTGCTAGGGCATGACCCATGCCTTTTTGTTATGGCTCAGATGGTACATTTCCTAGCATCGCACCTTGGCCAGAGATGCAAGTGTGTGTTATCATGATGCATGTATCATGTGCTTTATATTGTGAACCATCCAGAGATGAAGAGTAATGGATGGGTTAGAAATACTCAAACAAGCAAACAAGCAAACGTGCCCTTTAAGGCATCAGGTTTGGCCTCCAGTTTCCAGATTTTGTGGAACTTAGACCATTGCTGATTAAAACTGGTTTTAACTCTTCTCTAAAATAGGCAGGTTTTTGGAGCTTTGGATGCCCCTCTTAAGAAAAGAAAGCAAAAGAAAAAAGAAAAGAAAAGAGAATTCATTATGATTTTTCTGAGAGGACAACAATGCACAAAATGAAAAATGAAGCGCCACCAAAATGCAGCCCTGCTGAACGGACATGCACAAAAGCATAGTTCTGCATAGCTTACTTCTGAGTAATCCTGCTCAGGATACTAGAATAGCCTTTGTCGTTTCCTCTCTCGACTCATCAGCGAGCACTTTCAAAGTTTCCTTATAATTCTCCAGCTGACAGTCCTCTGCCCACCCAATTTCACTACAAAATGCTAACTGCAGATTTGATGCTCTGGAGGGCACGAGCAAGAACGTTTTGCCTCCTCTCCCGGCCCTGATCCCAAGCCAGTTTTGGCTTGTTCCAGATTCTTCTCTGCCCCCCCGCCATTTTTATTGGGGTGCAGGGCATTTTGATCTCCAGAATGACAGCCAGTGACAAAGTCTTCCAAACGGGTTGACCACCTCTTAAAAGCAAATATGCCTGCAGTGTGAGTGAAAGGGTTTTTTCCACAAATATTTTAAAATTAAATATTTTAGTTAAGGGCTTAAAAAATAGAAAGCATTGTCTGGAAGATGTCCTTCCAGGGAATCAGTTTCTAAACTGCTATAGCTATCAGTAACTGTCTGAACAGTTTCCAAACTATCTTGTAATTTTGTTTTCCTTGACGGCTATCAAACTGGTAAGCTGTCAAGGAAAAGCAAGGAGGAACTGGTCTTTGTTCCTGTAAGGAGATAAGCAGCCTTCTCCTTGCAATTATCAGAATTTGGTTTTTTGGGGGTTTTTTTTGCAAAACAGCTTAGGCATGGAGGAAAACATGGCTTCAATGGGGGTATATCCAATTTTCCCCATATAAAGCAATTCATAAAACAGTTCAAAAGTTTTCAGGGTGCCTGAAAAAAGGGAAAAATGTTGCAGGAAGTGGTCTGATTTTGGACAACACAACAGTCATCATAGCTTGCTATCTGCAAGGGTTTGACCTGCAACTTTATTGTATTCAATCAAGTTCATTTTATTAAAACTTTTATATACCTTCCATATTAGCCAAATGGCTCTCTCTCTCTCTCTCTTTACAATAAAAGTTAAAAGTAAAAAACCTGAACACAACAAACAATACAACATACTATATATACCATATTTGTCGCTCTATAAGACGCGCCTGACCATAAGACGCACCTAGTTTTTAGAGGAGGAAAACAAGAAAAAAAATACTCTGAATCAAATGGGCACATAATCACAGGCACATTCCCCATCCCTTCCCCATGGGCTGCACATCTGACAGACTTACTGCACACACACATTCGCGCTATAAGACGCACAGACATTTCCCCTTACTTTTGAGGGGGGAAAAAGTGAGTCTTATAGAGCAAAAGATATGGTAAGTGTAATATGGATCACAATGCTCCAATCCCATATTGAATTACATAGAAACTAAGTGAGTCAGAAGGGGTCTCACGGGCCATCTAGTCTGACCCCTGACTTCACTCATAACATGCCCACGATGTGCATGTCCAGCCTGTCCTTGAACACCCTCACCAATGGGGCCTCAACCCCCTCCCGGGGAAGCCCATTCCACACCCTCGGGGTCCTGGCTGTCAGGAAGTGCTTCCTGGCATCCAAACTGAACCTGGGTTCCCTGAGCTTTGCTCCTTTGGAGCACGTCCTGCCTTCTTCTGCAGGGGAGAACAGGTCTCTACCCACCTGCGTGTGACACCCCCTCACATACCTGCATGTCACCAACGGATCCCCTCTGAGTCTCCTCTTCTCCAGGCTGAAGAAGCCAAGTTCCCTCAGAACTCAAATCATTTATTTATTTATTTAGAAGACTTCTATGCCGCCCCATTCGCTGAAGCCTCAGGGTGGCTGACATTCATAAATAAATAATACAACATAATTAAATATAATTTGAGTCGCCCTGGCCAGAAATTAAAATAGATAAGTAATATTAACAGTTAAAATAACGTTTAAATAAAAATACCCAGCCCCAATTAATTACAGATACATAGATACATAAATAAGTAAAGGTCACAAGTGCCAGATTCCAAGGATTAGCTGTACAGGCATCATTTTTGCTAACAGTAGCATTTGGGTGCTTTTTGGGGGAATTCCTTTGGGTTTGCAGCTGTAAATTCCTTTCATGGAAGAGCCATCCTGTGCCTGTGTCTATAAAATATGGCTTCTGTGTGGTCACACCTTATCTTTCCTTGCAATGTTTTCTCTTCTTGGTCATCCCAGAGCGACTGCCCAGTGGCCTGTGTCCAAAGCAGCCCTGAGTGCGGAAGCAACCCCTCGGCTGAAGGAACTGGCCCGACCCCGAAGTTGTATAGATGCCTGGGAATTAAACCGCCCTCCAGGCCTTAAGGTACATAAATCCTGTGCTAGCCAGTTGAGGCGGTGCGATTCTTATCGAACGAACACTATGACATTCTGCTTGGCTGACCTGCTGGGATACCATGCAATTGGGCTGATGTGCACAGCGGAGCTGCTAACAGGCAAAACCACAGTTCTTGTTCCACCGCTGGACCGTTTGCATAGGATGCTCAGTGCGGGATAGTGGCAGCCAATATTTTGGGAGAGCATGGCTTATAGCAGGGGTCCTCAAACTTTTTGAATAGGGGGCCAGTTGAAAGGTGCCAGCGATGGGTGCGGGCTGCCAACACAGTGTGGGTGGTGGTGGGGGGGCCGCATGCGCGCACACAGAAAGGCAGGGGCATAGGTGCGCAGAGATCCTTTTCTCTGAGCGGGTCCCAAAACCATCTCCTTGCGAGCAAGCTGGCACCTTGCCACACGCCTCCGCACATGCGCATGGCAAGCTATGGCAGGCCGGATCCAGCCCGTGGGCCATAGTTTGAGGACCCATGGTGAACAGGAATGCTACCCTAATGTGCATGTTATCACCCACACCCAAACCCTGTGGCTGCAGCTTCCTGAACTGCCTGCAAGAGGCAAACACAGTCCTGCCCTTTACACGGGGATCCAGTCAAAACGGCGGTCCTTGCCTGGAGTACACGTCAGAAAAGCCATGCTGGATCAAACCAAAGCTCCATCTTGGCTCAAAAATGCTGCAAGGGAGAAAGAGCTTGGCGTAGTGGCAGATCAGAAACTAAACATGGCCCAATGTGCGGCGGCAGCAAGGGCAAACGCCATTTCAGGATACATTAACAGAAGCATCACTTCCAAAACGTGGGAAGTCAGTGTATTTTATTGTCTTGTATGGACTGTAGTAAACTGCTCAGAGTGCTTTGGCTGTGGGGTGGTATAGGAATGAAAAGAATGAGATTAAGAAGGGCACATGGAATTGACACTGGTAGGAGTCCAGCTTCCAAGAAAAAGCCAAAGGAGTTGCTTTGAGCGTCTGTGACCAATTATGGAGGTAGAGTCTCGGACAGAGGAACAAATGGATATATCTGGGTTAACCCAGAAGACACAATGTGGAGCGTTAGAAGTGGGTGCTGTTCCTCTCTGATTCCCTGTCAGGATGAGGACCTGGGTGGTCCACAAACACCTTTGCAGGCACTAGCAGCAAACACCTGAGGGGCAATCATGCAGTGCAACTGGAGGCCCTGGAGGGTTTCCAGAGGCTTCCAGACATGGCTGCTCTTGGCCACAGCAACACAGGTTGTCCTGGTGGCTCCTGCTCAAGTCTCAGAGTGTTTCAGTCAGCTCCTACTTGCTCCAGTCGCTCTTGCCTTGCTCCGGTTTCATCCTGCAAGCCCCAGCCTGCTCCAGCCCTGCTCCTCTGTGTCCTTGCTTGCTCCAGTTGTTCCTGCTCCCTCTTGTCTGACCACCTGTGTGTGCCTGCTTCTTGGAGCCAGACCAGTGCAGCGTTTCTGGACTCTGCTCTCTCTCTTGCTCCTGTGCCACGTTGGACTGCTGGCTGCCTGGACTCTTGACCATGCCTACTGGCCCTACTAAACTGCACAACCCAGCCCTGCACCAGCATCCTGACCCCAGGTGTCCTGCCCTTCCCAGCCTGCTGCCCAAGACCTGCCCCTCACATGCCCTACAAAACTCCCTGAAATGGGCAGGGCAGCACCAGCCTGGAAGCCCCAAAAGCAGCGCAGGCCTTTGGTCCAACCCAGCAGAGCTTATGAAATCGTGGCTTGTTGCATCCAGGTGACTTCCTGTCCCACCACTGTGTTTCTTTGGCCTTGGCACCACACAAGGTCATTTGTGATTAGCTTTGTAGCTTGCCTCTAGGTGAGCCGAGGAGCACTGAGTGCCATCCCCACACAGCGAATCATTGCTCTAGCCAAACCGAGGAATATAGCATCCACTTCAAAGAGTGAGTAACCGGCTTCGGTGTTTCTCATTAACAGTGATACAGGGCGCTTTGCAATCACCTTGCCGTAGCTTCTATGGGGAGCTTTTTCGTACATAGGGGGTTGGGGATCTGTCCTACACAGCTGGCTCAATAATAAATCTCCTTCCAATTTTTAGAACCAGCTGGGAATAGGGCTGCACAAACACAGGTGCCTCTGTGTGGGGGTCCCACAGGTTTCCACAATTCCCTCTCCACAACCAAATGATGTGGGAATGGTTGTTCCCAGCCCCAGGAGAGGGACTCTCAACAATTGAATCAGAGATGCCAACCTCTGTAGGAAATGGGCACTGGGGCAGGTAGACAAAAGGGTCTACCGGGAGGAGGCGGCCCGTTGCAGAAGGATTCTTCGCAAGGCTAAGGCTGATTACAAGCTGAGACTTGTGAAGAATATCAGGAGCAACAAAAAGGGCTTTGACCAACATGCAAATATTTATTTATTTAAAAAATTTCTATGCCACACTCATTGCAACAAAGCCTCGGGGTGGCTTACACAGCAAGAGGAAGGGGAGACAGTAATGGGACTACTTGATAAGGGGATCCAGTGACTGATATGGAGAGCCAGTGTGGTGTAGTGGTTAAGAGCATGGGACTGGGACTCAGACGATCTGGGTTCTAGTCCCCGCTCAGCCATGGAGTCAACTGGATGACTTTGGGCCAGTCACAGACTCTCAGCCCAACCTACCTCACAGGGTTGTTGTTGTGGGGAGAAGATGGAGGAGGAGAATGATGTAAGCTGCCTTGAGCCCTTTGTAGGAAAAAGGCAGGATATAAATTGAAAAATAAATAATAAATAATAATAATAAATATGAGGAGCAGGCACAGATGCTGAATGACTGTTTTGCCTCTGTGTTCTCCCCAAAGCAGGACGGGGGATATCTGCATAGGAGATTAGATGAGGCTGGGGACTCAGGGGCACAGACTAGAGTCACCCCCCTAGAAGTCGCGGGGCTCCTCAGGGCATTGGACATTACAAAGGCTCCAGGCCCTGACGGGTTACACCCCAGGGTACTTTGGGAGTTGGCGGGGGTTCTCTCACGCCCGCTGGCCTTCACTTTTGAGACCACGTGGAGAACGAGTGAAGTTCCAGAGGACTGGAGGGCGGAATCGGTGGTCCCAATTTTCAGAAAGGGTAGTAGAAGGGACATGGGGAATTACAGACCAGTTAGTCTTACATCCATTATAAGAAAGACAATGGAAAGGCTCATAACAGAGAGAGATCTAGTGATGCTAGATAGGGAAGGGAGGCTGACAGCCACACAACATGGTTTCCGCAATAACAGGTCCTGCCAGACAAACCTTGTGGGATTCTATGACAAGGTTACGTGATGGCTAGATGGAGGGGATGCAGTGGATGTGGTATACCTGGATTTCAGCAAGGCCTTTGACAAAGTGCCCCATGATATCCTGGTGGAGAAACTGAGGAGTTTTGGGATACATCAAAGCACTGTCTGCTGGATTAGCGCATGGCTGCCTGACCAAAAGCAGAAGGTAACCATTAGTGGGGAATCATCAGGATGGTGGCGAGTGACAAGCTGGGTCCCCCAGGGCTCTGTCCTGCAGTCAATCCTGTTCAGTCTTTTCATCAAGGGTGAACAGTCTGCTGATCAAATTTGCAAACGATACTAAAACTGGAGCAGTGGCCACAACTGAGGAGCAGGTACTCCGGATCCAGAAGGATCTGGACAGACTATGGAAGTGGGCAGGAGACAACAGGATGGCGTTCAGTGTGGATAAGTGCAAGGTCTTGCACTTGGGGCATGGGAATGGGTGCCATAAGTACAGGTTAGGGGCCAAGTGGCTGGAGAGCAGCACTTGTGAAAGGGACCTCGGGGTGCTGGTTGACTGCAGGCTGAACATGAACCAGCTGTGTGATGCGGTGGCCAGGAGGGCGAACGCCACCCTTGGTTGCATAGCCAGAAGAATGGCTTCTAGATCGAGAGAGGTATTGTTGTTGTTGTTAGTCACAAAGTCGTGTCCGACCCATCGCGACCCCATGAACAACATTCCTCCAGGCCTTCCTGTCCTCCAGCATCTCCTGGAGTCCGCTTAAGCTCGCACCAACTGCTTCAGTGACTCCATCTAGCCACCTCATCCTCTGTCATCCCCTTCTTCTTTTGCCATCTATTGTTCCCAGCATTAGACTCTTCTCCAGGAAGTCCTTCCTTCTCATTAGGTGGCCAAAGTATTTGAGTTTCATCTTCACTATCTGGCCTTCTAAAGAGCAGTCAGGGTTGATCTCCTCTAGGACTGACCGGTTTGATCGCCTGGCGGTCCAAGGGACTCGCAGGAGTCTCCTCCAGCACCACAACTCAAAGGCCTCAATCCTTTTGCGCTCAGCCTTCCTTATTGTCCAGCTTTCACAGCCATACATTGCAACTGGGAAAACCATAGCCTTGACTATACGCACTTTTGTTGGCAGGGTGATGTCTCTGCTTTTCAGTATGCTATCTAGATTTGCCATAGCTCTCCTCCCCAGGAGCAAGCGTCTTTTAATTTCTTGGCTGCAGTCCCCATCTGTGGTGATCTTGGAGCTCAGGAAAATAAAATCTGTCACTACCTCCATTTCTTCCCCATCTATTTGCCAGGAAGTGACAGGACCGGATGCCATGATCTTAGTTTTCTTAATGTTGAGTTTCAAGCCAACTTTTGCGCTCTCCCCCTTTACCCGCATCAAGAGGCTCTTCAGTTCCTCTTCACGTTCTGCCATGAGAGTGGTATCATCTGCATATCTGAGGTTGTTGATATTTCTCCCAGCAATCTTGATTCCAACTGGTGATTCATCTAGCCCTGCCTTTATTTTATTTATTTATCTATTTATTAAAAGACTTATAGGCCGCCCCATCGCAACAAAGCCTCGGGGCAGCTTACAACAATTTAAAATACAATGTAAAAATACAATAAAACCATAAAACTATAAACAATAAACAATATATCCCTCCCCCCCCTCGGTGCATCTCGGCAACTAAAAAAAAACAAAAACCCTTTCTCATGATGTGCTCTGCATATAAGTTAAATAGGCAGGGCGACAGTATACAGCCTTGCCGAACTCCTTTCTCAATTTTGAACCAATCAGTGGTTCCATGTCCAGTTCTCACTGTTGCTTCTTGACCTGCATATAGGTTTCTCACGAGACAAATAAGATGGTCTGGTACTCCCATCTCTTTAAGAACTTGCCACAATTTGTTGTGATCCACACAATCAAAGGCTTTAGCATAGTCAATGAAGCAGAAGTAGATGTTTTTCTGGCACTCCCTGGCTTTCTCCGTGATCCAGCGTATGTTGGTAATTTGATCTCTAGTTCCTCTGCCTCTTCGAAATCCTGCCTGTACTTCTGGTAGTTCTTGGTCCACATAATGCTGGAGCCTGGCTTGTAGGATTCTGAGCATCACTTTGCTAGCATGTTAAATGAGTGCAATGGTGCGGTAGTTCGAACGTTCTTTGGCATTGCCCTCCTTTGAGATGGGAATGTAAACTGACCTTTTCCAATCTTGTGGCCACTGTGGAGTTTTCAAATTTGCTGGCAAATTGAGTGTAGCACTTTTACTGCATTGTCTTTTAAGATTTTGAATAGCTCAGTTGCAATGCTGTCACCTCCACTAGCTTTGTTGTTGCTCAGACTTCCTAAGGCCCATTTGACTTCACATTCCAGGATGTCTTGCTCGAGGTCAGTGACCACCCCATCGTGGTTATCAGGGATGTTAAGTTCTTTCTTGTATAGTTCCTCTGTGTAATCTTGCCACTTCTTCTTAATCTCTTCTGCCACTGTTAGATCCCTGCCATTTTGGTCCTTTATCATGCCCATTTTTGCATGAAATGTTCCCTTCATATCTCCAATTTTCTTGAAGAGATCTCTGGTCCTCCCTATTCTATTGTTTTCTTCTATTTCTTTGCACAGTTCATTTAAGAAGGTATTCCTATCTCTTCTAGCTATTCTCTGCAATTCTGCATTCAAGTGGGTGTATCTTTCTCTTTCTCCCTTGCCTTTCGCTTCCCTTCTTCCCTCAGCTATTTGTAAAGCTTCCTCAGACAGCCATTTTGCTTTCCTGCATTTCTTTTTCTTTGGGATGGTTTTAGTTGCTGCCTCTTGTACAATGTTGCGAACCTCCGTCCATAGTTCTTCAGGCACTCTGTCTATCAGATCTAATTCCTTAAATCTATTTGTCACCTCCACTGTATATTCATCAGGGATATGATTTAGGTCATACCTGAGTGGTCTAGTGCTTTTTCCTACTTTCTTCAACTTAAGCCTGAATTTTGCCTCCAGAAGCTCATGATCTGAGCCACAGGCAGCTCCTGGTCTAGTTTTTACTGACTGGATAGAGCTTCTCCATCTTTGGCTGCAGAGCACATAGTCAATCTGATTTCTGTATTGACCGTCTGGTGATGTCCATGTGTAGAGTCGTCTCTTGGGTTGTCAGAAAAGAGTGTTTGCTATGACCATCGTATTCTCTTGACAAAATTCTACCAGCCTGTGCCCTGCTTCATTTTGTACTCCCAGGCCAAACTTGCCTGTTATTCCAGTTATCTTTTGGCTTCCTCCTTTAGCATTCCACTCCCCCATGATGATAAGGACATCATTTTTTGGAGTTAATTTTAGGTGTTGTAGGCCCTCATAGAACTGGTCAACTTCAGCCTCTTCAGCACCAGTGGTTGGAGCGTAGACTTGGACTCCTGTGATGTTGGTTTGCCTTGGATTCAAACTGAGATCATTGTCATTTTGGAGATTGTATCCCAGTACTGCTTTTCCTACTCTTTTATTGACTGTGAAGGCTACTCCATTTTTTCTGAGGGATTCTTGCCCGCAGTAGTATACCTGATGGTCACCTGAACTAAATTCACCCATTCCTGTCCATTTTAGTTCACCGATTCCTAAGATGTCGATGTTCAGTCTTGTCATCTCTTGCTTGATCACGTCCAGCTTGCCTTGATTCATGGATCTTACATTCCAGGTTCCTACGGAGTATAGATGTTTGCAGCATCGGACTCTCCTTTCACCACCAGATACATCAGCAACTGAGTGTCCTTTCGGCTTTGGCCCAGTCGCTTCACTCTTTCTGGTGCTACTAGTACTAGCCCTCTGCTCTTCCCCGGTAGCATATTGGACACCTTCTGACCTGAGGGGCTCATCTTCCGGTGTCATATCTTTTTGCCTTTTGGTACTGTCCATGGGGTCTTCATGGCAAAGATACTGGAGTGGGTTGCCATTTCTTTGTGCCACTCTATATGACTCTGGTGCGCCCACAACTGGAGTCTTGTGTTCAGTTTTGGGCCCCTTGTTACAGCAAGGATATAGCCAGGTTAAGAGTCAGTGCAGTGTAGGGCCACAGCGTATGGTGGCCATATGGTGCGCATGTCATGAGCAGCCAGCTGGAACTGGAGGTCAGATTAGATGGCCCAAGAGACCCCTTCTGACTCGCTTTGTTTCTATGTTTCCATGTTTTCTTTTGCACTGGAAAGGGGAGCACTTTAACAGCACTTTATCTGGACCCATTTCAGTCCAGCTTCAGACCCGGGTACGGTACTGAATCTGCCTTGGTCGCCCTGTATGGTGACCTGTGCAGGGAGAAAGATGGGAGAGTGCGTCCCTGTTGGTTCTCCTGGACCTCTGAGCGGCTTTTGATACCATCGACCATGGTATCCTTCTGGATAGGCTGGCAGGGTTGGGGGTTGGAGGCACTGCTTGGCAGTGGTTCCGCTCCTACCTCGAGGGCTGATTCCAGAAGGTGGTGCTGGGGGACTGTGGCTCTGTGCCATGGCAGCTATGCCATGGAGTTACGCAGGGGTCCATTTTGTCCCCCTTGCTATTCAACATCTACATGAAACCGCTGGGAGAGGTCATCCGGAGGTGTGGGCTGCGGAGTCACCAGTATGCTGATGACACCCAGCTCTACCTCTCGTTCTCCACCGATCCAGGTGAGGCAGTGGCTATACTGAACCGGTGCCTGGCCAAGGTAATGGGCTGGCTGAGGGCCAATAAACTGAAGCTCAATCCAGACAAGATGGAGGTCCTGTTGGTGGGCGGTTCGGGCTTCGGGGACGGGGACCTGGACCTTGTCCTGAATGGGGTTGCACTCCCTCTTAGGGGCAGGGTCCACAGCTTGGGAGTGCTCCTCGACCCAGAGCTGTCATTACATGCTCAGGTGGCAGCGGTGGCAAGGAGCGCTTTCCTTCAGCTTCGGCTGATCCATCAGCTGCGCCCCTACCTGGAGGACGATTTACCTGGCGACAGTGACACATGCACTGGTAACTTCCCAGTTAGACTTCTGTAACGTGCTTTACGTGGGGCTGCCCTTGAAGATGGTCCGGATACTTCAGTTGGTGCAAAATAGAGCTGCCAGGTTGCTGACAGGGACTGGGCGTTGTGCTTCCATGACTCCAGTCCTCCATCAGCTTCACTGGCTCCCCATTGAAGTCCGGGTCCAATTCAAAGTGCTGGTGATTACCTATAAAACCCTAAACGGCTTGGGACCTGGGTATCTAAAGGAGTGCTTGCGTCCGTATCTGCCCTCCCGCCCCTTGAGATCGGCGACAGAGGCCCTCCTCCGGGAGCCCTCCATGAAAGATATTAGGAGGGTGAGTCCCCGGAGGAGGGCCTTCTCTGCGGTGGCGCCCCACTTATGGAATGTGCTCCCCAGAGAGGTCCGCCTGGTGCCATCGTTGTTTTTCGGCACCAGGCCAAGACCTTTTTATTTAAACATTATTTTAATTGTTGAATTTATTTATTGATTTTATATTTATGCCGGGATGTCTCCAGATTTTTATGTATTTGTAAAGTTATTTATTTGTATTGGAAGCCGCCCTGAGGCTTTTGTGAATGGGGCGGCATATAAGTGTTCCAAATAAATAAATAAATAAATAAATAAGAAAGAGGGCTTTCACGGCAACTTTCCAAGCAGCCATAGCCCACCTCCATTAGCCCACCTGTATTCGCCCACCTGTATCAACTTCAGCAGTAATACACACCTCCACCTCTTCACGGTCATTTCTTCATTGAGGATTAAATTATCTGTGTCACTTCCAGATGTTTAGAGGGTGGCTAGACAGCTGTTTTAAGTAGACCTCTAAGTGTTCAGTGTCCGTGGTGGAGCTATAAACCATGAAGCAGTAACATGTTCTTGGGCCCAATCCAGGTCCCCCTCCTTTCAACACCAGAGGTATCTCTGAGGCACCTCTAATGTCACTTCTATGGTGCAGCTGAACACTCTTGGAAAGTCTGACAGCATATCTGTTTCGTGTCACCCTAGAGCTCTGCTCTTTTTGATAGAAGTTGCTCCTTCCACTGAACGTGGCCTCAAGCCAACCTTTGTCTCTTGGTTTGCACTTGCAGAACCACCCAGAAAATTTATTCGTGGTCCTATTACTGGAGTTGCCAAGTTTGAGGAGCTCTCCAAACCTCGGATATACACCTTTGAAAGCCGCAACCCACACAAGGTCTCCAAGGCTGCTCTCCAGTATGTCCCAAGTCCTCGCATCCTTGAAATCAGCTGTCCTGTGAGAATACGAGGCAGAATGGCTTGAGTGACCCTAATGTTGCTTTTCTTTGGGGTTGGGCTTGAAGGGAAACCGATTAAAGGCTATTGCACTCCTCAGATCTGTAAAGTAGACATGGGCCATTGCTTTGGAATATTGTTCTCGATATTTCATTCAGCTGGGCGAAACCTTGGGCCTGCCACAATTCTGGGGGGAGAGAATCGAAAGTTTCACAGTTCTGCAGGGAGTGTGAATGAATTAACTTTGCTCTGAATTAACAGAGGAAATATCTTCATATTGTGTATGAAGATATTCATATAAGAGAAGACCCAAAAAGCAAATCAAGAATGGTCAAGCCCAGTTATATCCCGTGAACAGACAGTTTCCAGAAGAGCAATCACAAAACCATGAAGGTCGAAACACAGCTAAGTAGTCAGCTATTATACACAACCCAAGAGCCAATCTGGAGTCCAAGAGCCAAAACTAGTAGAATGACATTGTTTTAGCACTGGCTGGCCTAAAACGGAAGGGTTACATAGCCAATTTCCTGAGCTACACAATTCATAAGGAGGACTTTGCTCTCAAGGAGTCCTTTCCATCTGATAAGTGCTCATTTGAAATTGAGCTCCTTTCTCAAAGTACAGAGAAAGCAACAACCATCGAAATTTAAGAAATTTTTTAAATAAATAAATACATAAATAAACCATCGGGGCTGGAGAAGCTCTACTAGGTACCCATGGGGGCATCTGCTTTCCTTCTGATTTTCCGTCTAGTCACCCTCTGTCACTGCATCTAGCGGTAGCAAATGCCACAGTTTAATCATTGCATGAAGCTTTCCCTCTATTTTGTCTATGCCCCTCCATGCAGCTCCAGGGATGACCCGGGTTTCAAGTATTATCGGGGCAAAAACTTCTTTCTTCTTGATCTTCCCCATCTTATGTGCCACTTGTTATTTCTCTAGAATTTGCCCCAAATGCTTGACCTCCTTTCTAAAGAAGCCCCAAATTTTAAGCCTTTCCCCTTGAGATAGCATGGCAAAACCTGTGCATTGTATTTCTAGAGCATGGTTATAGCAGATTTGGCAAACCCAATCCTGCTTTTTGCATGCTTCCATCGTTTCCTGTTACATGTAGCATAGATTGCCATTCCAATGGTGTTCAGGAGATGTGACAGTCCTCCCTATGACCCTCTATATGACGCTTTGCATTTCCAATACACAAGTCACTTGAATTCCAAGTCACTTCATGTTCAGAAAGTCACTTCATGTCCAGAGACAACCCTGAATCTTATAGTCTGAATCTTTTGCAAATGGTGGGACCCTCCATCCACCTCAACTCTAGGGTACTTTGCTCCAGTTCTTCCAGGCAGGATGCGAAGATGAAGGGCCTCTGCACATGTGACAAGTGCCATGATCTCACCCACGTTGCATCCGCTCCCTTATGGCCTTGATTCATGGGCAGAACGTCTGTCAGAAGGAAAAGCTGCCAGGAAGTCTGAACTTTGTGCTGGGTGGTTAGGACTGCAGGCTGGCAGTAGGCAGTTCACACGTGCATTTCTGGGTGACGCCCCCCTCTTGACCCACAGCATTTACCTGAGCCCATGCCCACCCAGAATGGGACCTCAGCTCCCCCCGCGCTCTCCCCGCAACTTTGTATTTGGGTTCTTCCCGCGTTTTTCTCACAGTTCCACTGCCCCCCACCTGCCCCACGGACCTCTGCTGGCCCCTCTTCTCCCCCCATCATCTTCCCCTGCTCCCCCGCTTGCACTGCCCCACATTTCACCTGCGCAACTCCACCCCCCCCCGGGCCCGCGCCTGCTCCCGCCCCCCACGCCCCACGCCCCCCGGCCGCGTCCCCCGCGCTGACCCGGTGCCCCCCTGCCTGCCCCTTCCCCTCCCGCCTCCGCCCCTCCCGCTCCAGCGCCCGTGCGTCGCAGCCAATCAGCGGGCGGCTCCACATCCGGGGCTC
Organism: Varanus salvator macromaculatus; assembly: GCA_023646645.1. Taxonomy (NCBI): domain Eukaryota; kingdom Metazoa; phylum Chordata; class Lepidosauria; order Squamata; family Varanidae; genus Varanus; species Varanus salvator. The sequence continues at coordinate 5,313,330 of JAIXND010000802.1, read as the reverse complement.
CGCTCCCCCCCCTTGCACTCCCGGCTATGGCGGAGGTGAGTGTGTTATCGCGTTGGGGGGGGGCGCCAAGCCGGGTCCGCCTCCCCCCGCGGAGGCGGAGGGGCCCCGTGGTGGGGGAGGGGCTCGCGTGGTTGCGGGGGCTCCTCGGGGGCGGCATCGGGGGCCTGGGTCACCCTGAGGCGGGAGTTGGAGGAGGTGCCTGGAGCAGGTGGAGCTTGTTTTGGGGGGGCGTCAAGGACTCGCGGGGTGCGGGGGGGCCGGGATGAGCCGGGCTGGGGGGTGCAGTTGGGACTTTCCCGGGGTCGAGAGGAGTGGAGAGGTGTGGCGGACGGGCATCGGCAGCTGGAGTTTGGGGGCCCCCCGAGGGGGCTTGGGGGTGCAGGGGGAGAAGGGGGAGCTGCGGGGGGATAGGATTGGGGGGCTTTTCTGGGGACAGCAGTGGGTTGGGGCAGTTGGGGTCCACAAAGCAGCTGGAATTCTGGGGGTACACAGTGAACCCTTAGGGGGTGCAGGGGGCGATGCCCCCCTTGTGGGGTCTGCAGCACTGCAGGGGTTTTAGTGCAGGCAGGTGTAAACATCTGGGGAGGTCAGCAAAGATTTTGGGGTGCTGGTGCAGCTGGGCCATGTGCCTTTGGAGGTAGTGAGTCATGTGACTGAGACTTTTCCAAGGGGGTAGCATTTATGAGAGTTGGGAAGCTTTGGGGGTTTGCAAACATTGAGGGGGACAGAGACCTCCTGTGGGGTTAGGGAGACTGCTTTGGAGACTGCCAGGACCTAGAAAAGCTTTCTGCTGGCAGGTTTCCTGGAAGACTTAGGGGGCCAGAGATATGTGGAGTAATTATGGGGGACAGAAGTCAAACCTCAAATCTTTTTGCAGCATGCACCTCACTGGACTTTGAGGATTCAAGTCATGAGCACAAAAGAGCTGGAAATTTGGGGTGTTTGCAAGTAATTTGGGGTTCACTTGCAGGAGAGGCCCATAGCTAGAATTTTGAGAGAGGAATAGCAAAGATGTAGGAACATCTCCAGTGGAGATGACATAGCCAGGAATTTGGGGTTCTGTATAGGGCTAGCAAGCACTTGGGGTGCAGAAGAGAGCAATAAGATAATTGGGAGTTTGGATCGGACATAAGTAGGGGTTTTGCAGAGGTGTAGAAACATAGAAGCACAGTAGGTTAGAAAGGGCCTCCTGGGCCATCTAGTCTGACCCCGTGCTCCAGCCTGCTCCACTCATGTGAATTGTATGTCATTACTAGTACAACTGTTGGAGTCAAGCAATTATGAATGGAAAGGGTTCCACTGGAACAAAAGATGACTTTGGGTGGAGGAAATACCAGTGGCATTGACCAAGAAGGGGCCGGTATGGAAGATCCATTGCTGACCATGGGGATTCTAAAGGAAAGAAGAAGGGATGGAATCTCTTTTATTTGGGAGCAGCTTTCCCAGGTGTAATTGTGGTACTTGGGAGAAACCCAGTAGCGACTGGGCAGTAGACGTGGAAAATGATGGAGGCGCAATGAAGATTCAGCACAGGGAGAGCCATTAAATGGGGTTCAGTTGCAAAAAAAGAGAAAGCAGCTTCTCCATGGAGGGAGACCATGGTGGAAAGTTCTGATTTGGGGTGAAGGTGATGGGTGGGCAGGTGAACCAAAGAAAAATAGAATGTCTACCCTCAATAAAGTAAAGGTGCCATTTGATGGGAATAAACCCTGGGAGTTTTTGTAGGGTTGATCCAAGACCTGTCAGTTGAACATGCTGGTCTTGGATAGAAACATAGAAACATAGAGTCAGATGGGGCTTCCCGGGCCATCTAGTCTGACTCCCAGCTTGGTTCCCTGAGCTTTGCTCCGTTGGAGCACGTCCTGCCTTCCACTGCAGGGGAGAACAGGTCTCCGTGTGACACCCCCTCACACACCTGTATGTCGCCAACAGATCCCCTCTGAGTCTCCTCCAGGCTGAAGAGACCCAGTTCCCTCAGTCTCGCCCCATACCCCATCCCCTGCAAACCAGCCACCATCCTTGTGGCCCTACGCTGCACTGACTCTAAACTGGCTATATCCTTCCTGTAATGAGGGGCCCAAAACTGAGCACAATACTCCAGTTGCGGGCGCACCAGAGTCGCATAGAGTGGTAGCAACTCTCTCGCTCGAGAAGCCACACTTCTGGCTATGCAACCCAGGGTGGCGTTCGCCCTCTCGACCACCATGTCACACGACTGGCTCGTGTTTAGCCTGCAGTCGACCAGCACCCTGAGATCTGGATCAACCAGACCAGCACATCCAACCGGGTGGAATTAGTTGGAATGTTTGGGGAACTGGCAGGAATTTGGGGGCTGCCTCTTCGAGGTTGAAAGGGGTGAGGAAACTAAGATAAACTGGGAAGAAAACCTGTTGTGTGACGGGGCAGGAAGTTAAGGGCACAACAGGAGAGAAAGAAAGGATAAAATGGATATTACCCTGACTACTCAGGTTTTAGCCTCTAAAGCCCACTTGGTTTCCATGAGCTATGTATCTCGCTCATTTCAGGTGTCTTGTTCTCACCTTGAGGTTCATTTGTAGGGGGAATGGGGCTTAAGAACCCAAATGGTCTGGTATTCTCTCTCTGGGTGTGAATGCACACAGAGTTCATGGGAATTTAGTATTTCAGGGAAAGATGACAGAGTTTTTACTTTTTTATTTTGCACAAGCTACCTAAATAATATATAGGGTAAAGAGTCTGTGCCTAAGAAACAATTATTTCTTTTATTCAAGCCAATTTTCAGTCTTTTGAAAATTTCAAGGTGGTAGACTGTGCATTGTCTTAGATATTGCTCTTAAACTTGGAGATCCACTTTGGGTGAAAGTTTGATATTCATAAGAAAGCTGGAAGCATCCATAGGGATTGACTTACTACTATTTAAATAACACTGCAGTATATTACAATCATACATTGTGTTTTTTAAAAAAATTTCTAATAGTAATAAAAGTCACTTCTTTCATTTGTTACAGGTTCCATTGACTTTGTCTATGGTTTTCTTGCTATTTGGAGCAGGCTCTTTCACTGGTGTATTACATGAATCAGTGTGGGAGGGTTTTTCCCTGTACAGGATGTTGCTCCAAAGCGCTTTTCAAGAGCAACTCTTAAGGGAGTACAGTGAATTGGAATTTTGCAAGATACAGGTTGCCAGATGTCATCTCCTCCCCTCTCACAGCCATAAAACTCATTCAGCTTGATAAAACAGCTCATTACCAGTGGCCCCTCTTAAAAAAACAACAAAACTTGCACAGGTTAAAACCTCACGTTCACACTCTGGCATCCAACCCTTGGGAGCATGCACTGGGCCACTGATTCACAAATGTGTTAGCAGAGCCTCTTTCCCCAATTTGGTGCTCTTTGGTTGTTTTGGACTACTCCCATCCCCCAAGCAGAATTGTCAATGCTCAGTGGTGATGGGAGTTGTAGTCCATGACAACTGGAAGGCTTCATGTTGGGAAAGGTGGTAGGAATGCATTGCACCTCGTGTCTTTTCAGCGGATTGCTCATCCATTCCAAAGCTGCTCCCAACCCGCTATTTCCAACAAAAATAGAGATCTATAAGGGGAAATAGCATTGGGTGTCATCATCAATGTATTTGCAGTACCCTCTTCTAGTCTTGCATCAATTCTCCCAGCAGTTTTAGATGTTGTGCAGAAGAGGACAAATTTGATTGCTGTCGCACAACTCAAAACATCACAGGAAAGCAAAGAAATTCCACAGCAAAATCTTTGGGAATGCTGAGCAAAGAGAGCGGAACCAGTTTAAGACCAAACATTCCCTTTCCATCATGGCCAGTTTCCAAATATGATTCATTATTGTGATCCAAGTGGAATAGCAGTTCCAAATCCAGGTTTCTGGGGGTCCTTGGGCACGATTTTTATTTATTTGCTAAGTATATCTTAATATTTATATACTGCCCCATTCCCATAGGCTCTGGGCAGTTTACAAGAAATTAAAACAGTGAGTAATACTAATTAAGACAGTCTATTTAGACACGAGAACTAATCTGGATAAGATGCCTTCAGTGCGCATCTCACTTCAGATTTGAGCATACTTGGGAAGAAACGAGACCACTCACATCGAAAATGACATGCAGCTTCTCGAATTCATACAGGGTTGAAACATAGAAGCAGATTGTTGATAAACACGCCAGAGAAAAGCTTGCAGGTGCCCCATTAGTCACGGGGCTGCCTGAAATGTCCAATATTGCTGCCTGGTTACTTGGACATTTTGCATACTCCTGATTGGAAGGAGAGAACTAAACGGTAACAATCCTTGCCATGGCTTTTATGCAGCTTTTGTCTTCCTCTGTTTCAGAGGTTCTGGGTATACACAGTGAGCCCTCTTTCCTGAAGACAAGGAAAAGGAGGGCAAGAGAGGGTCTAACTACCGTATTTTTCGCTCTATAAGACGCGCCTGACCATAAGACGCACCTAGTTTTTAGAGGAGGGAAAACAAGAAAATATATTCTGAATCCAATGGGCACATCATCACAGGCACATTCCCCATCACTTCCCCATGGGCTGCACATCTGACAGACTTACTGCGCACACATATTCGCTCTATAAGACGCACAGGCATTTCCCCTTACTTTTGAGGGGGGAAAAGTGAGTCTTATAGAGCAAAAAATACGGTATGTCAATTGGCTTTGCCAAAAAAGGTGTGTAAACAATCTTGAGGTTGCCCATCCCTTTGCTAAGGCCTAGCAAGTGTCTGGGTCTGCACTGAATTCCTGTGCTGAACCGTGGAAACAGTTCACAATGAACTCTTCTTCACAATGTCTTACAGTGACTCCACAGGACTCCTCCTGCATTGCTGGTGACCAAACCGGCCTACCCTGATTCTAGGCCTAGCTATTGGCACCCAGACCAATAAAGGGCAATTTGATTACTTGAGGAACTATTTGGTTAAGCTGTAAGAGAAGGAAGGAGGGACGCACAGAGGAAAGAGGGGTTCCCGGGCTTCTAAACCATTGCTTAAATGCAGTTTTCAGTAGTCCCATGCTCAGTCTGAAACTGGAGAATTGGGTTAAACCATGGCTGATCAGATCTCTCTTATGCAATACATAAAGGTTAACATAAAGAGTTTGAATTAGCAACTCTGCTCATTGTGCTGGCATTGGGGGTAGCTCTGCTAAGAATCTGTTGAGGCCTTCACAACCTTTCTTCTGCCTTTTGGGTTGGATCTAGACTTAATCCTCTTTGGAGTAAATCAGTGGGACTTAGAGTAGTTTTGGCTAAGTCAAGATGCAGCATAGAAACAGTGTGAGTCAGAAGGGGCCTCCCGGGCCTTCTAGTCTGACCCCCGGCTCCAGCCGGCTCCACTCATGATACGCCCACCATGTGCATGTCCAGCCTGTCCTTGAACACGCTCACCGTTGCGGCTTCAACCACCTCCCGGGGAAGCCCATTCCACACCCTCGGGGTCCTAACCGTCAGGAAGGACTTCCTGGCATCTAAATTGAACCTTGGCTGCTTAGAACAAAGGCAGGGAATGAAACATAGAAACAGAGCGAGTCAGAAGGGGCCTCCCTGGCCATCTAGTCTGACCCCCCGGCTCCAGCCGGCTCTATTCATGACATGCCCACCATGTGCATGTCCAGCCTGTCCTTGAACACCTGCACTGATGGGGCCTCACCACCTCCCGGGGAAGCATTTCCCACTTACCTTCTGCTTTCCCTCTGGGCAGTTGTACAGACCTGATCCAAGGGCAGAAGAGAATAGCCACAGTAGGTCTACTCGAGGAAAAGGTTCACGGAAGTGTCTTGCCCAAGGCACTGCTGTAAAGACGAAAGATTGTCAAGACCGACAACACACTTGTGCTCCAAGCCAACTTCTCTCCTGTGTTTGGCTGAGCCATGTTCAATTTATAAACTCGCACAGCAACTAAATGGTGCTTTTTGCATAACGAGGGCATCCTGAGGCACAACGAGCACCTTCCTTAAACATACGGAGAAGCACAAACGAAAAGCAGAGAGTGAATCTTTATAGCGAATCGATGCTCTCTTGCTTCTGCCATGGTGCCTTGACTTTTCACTGATACGTCACACGATGCGTCAGGCAACTTCTGCACAGTCAGACGTGCCCCAAACTTTCCTCAATTGCTCTTTTGATCTTGGTGGCCAGCAGAGAAGTTTTCAAAAGAAACTTAAGTGTGACCTTGGCGAAGGCGAAGGAAGCCCAACTGTCACATCACCAACATGGCCACAGAACACTCCTTATGGCTAGGGTATTTTTAGCACCCCTATTCCTACCAGCCAGAGTGGAGAGTCTGCTGGGATTTGAACCTCTTGCCCTGGTGGTGACGGCTCTTCTGAGACTGAGGATCAAATGAACTCCTAAGCTCCTTTCTAAGGCACCAACCCTTTCAAAGGTGAAGCCCCCATTCAAGCCCAAGCTGATTCTGATGGGGCATTAAGTGTATCTAGTCTCATGATGAATTTTGTCCTCCTAGCTGAAACTTTATCAGATTGTCATTTGACTTAGTCAAATGACTTAGTCGCAGGGCTAGAAAATGGTTATCCAGTGTATCTGATGGATCATCACTAGTTGGTGAAGCAATATTTGATTTTTGTTCCCTTCCACTTTTGAACTGAACTGAGAAGGTTGTTGAAAATTGGTGTGTACAACGGTGTGTACTTTGTTGCCATCTGTGTACCCATCCTTGCTGCTGCACTTTCCCTTTCTTCTCCCTTAAGTCTGTGTGATATATTCAGAGGACTCCCACCCCTTGGGTTGGAAAGAGAAATCAAAGTCACTTGTTGAAAGTGGCTTCTTTCTTGGATTACCCTGCTCTCCATTCTTAACTTCCATTCCTGGCATCCAGTAGATTCTTTTGGCAAGCAAACGAGATTGTCTCTAATGAGACTACCTCCTCGATTGCTAATAAGACACCAGGGGCTAGCACATTGCAACACATGTGTGCTTCCAGCTTTAAGTTGAAGGCATCGTCTTGGCAAAGTTTTCCTAGTGGGCAATGAGCTGGTATTCCCATGGTTGTGTCTCGAAATTCAGTGTTCCAATGCCACAGAACCTTGCTGTCCTTAAGAAAAGCACCTCATGGCCAACAAGGTTTTGATTTCTGGTTTTGCTGCCGACGAGGCTAACTGCTTTTTCTTCCCAGACATTTGTGTGTACAGTAGGTGACCATTTTTCATTGCTCTCCGTTAAACTAGCCAGATCTGCAGACTAGGTCAAGAAATGCCGAGGGAAAGAATCATGAGGACTGGAATCTTATGTTAGCTTTGGAGGAAGGAACCCAGCTCAGTGGTAGAGAACATGCTTTTCATGCATGAGAATCTGAGTCTCAGGATAGGAAAGGAGCCAGCCAGGCCTGGGAAAAACTGCCTGAGAACAGGCAGCTGCTGCCAGTCAGAGACCAGAAATACTGGTCTAGGTAGTCCAGCAGTCTGACAATGCACAGAACAGATTCTGGGAAAGAAGAAACAATTATAGCCTGAAATGGCCTAGAACAGACACATTTCCAAGATGGAACATTGCAAGGAAATAGTGGTTCTAGCTCAGCGACAGACCACAGCAAAGAAAGAAAAAATTATTTATTGGAGAAAGGCAACAGGTGCATAGTTGCAAAACATAGAAGGGCACATGCGTTTAATAGCTAAGGGAGAAGAAAAATTGATGCAGTGACTAGCTTAGAATAGGAGTTCTTAACAATCCCTTAATAAGGAAGCTAAATAGAGGGAAATGAAAGGTATGAATGTGGATTTGAATGCAGAAGTCCTGGAGGTGGGAAGCAGTTACAAAAACAGGTTGTTTGGAAGAGGAGAAGAAGCCTCATAAGTGAAAATGTGAACAGAATATGTTGCCTGAAAGGAGGAGCAAAATCCCCCCACTCCTTTGCAATAGGGTCTCTAATTGGATTGATTTTATGGTCTTTGTGGTAAGAGAAGACTCCTGTCTCTGGTTTTGAGAAAGAGAAATGATCAGGACAGGAGTGGGTGTCTTGGAAATTGCTGTGAAAACCAGCTTGTACACGGTGTCCCGGAAAAACCATTGTCAGTGTCGCGCCTTTAAAATCACTGGCTAGTGTCCTCAGAAGGCCCAGATTACTTTGGTGAATTCTTAGAAAAGTTTAGTTGGGGATCAGGAATCTTCCGGTGCCCCAGCGCTCAGCCCCACTCTTCCCTAGCCAATCAGAGTCGAAAGCCGTCTGGCGCAAGCCCCTACTCGGGAGTAGACCGCCTGCCTGGCATTCGGAGCTCCTCTCCAGTTTGCTCTGCAGCATCCCCCAGCAGGGCAGGGAGAACACTTGGCAGTCCCGGGCCGGCTGGGCTCAGGCTCTGATTCACCTCTGGGGGAGCTTCCCGTCCTGCGTATGGGTCATGGCCGGCTACTGCATGCCTGAGAGATGGGCATCTGCCCCCACATGGGAAAGCAGGCCCCCACTTCCCAAAGGAGCTGACTCCACCATGGCGCTCTTATCAGCAGGTGCTCCCTCATCCTGGCTAGCTGGCCTCTGCTTCCTTGCAGCTTCCCCCGACCATTCCAGCCCTGCCCTCTGGAGTCACTGAAAGTAACCCCACGCCTTCTTTTGCACGGCAGCTTCACTGCTATTGCAAGAGCCATTCTCATATTTTTCCGTATCCTTCTCTTTTTAGGATTAATCCTGCCCAACTCTGTCTATCAGTCTCCGCACAGTTTGATTTCCAGCCACCCCTCCATCTGTGCTGTGATGCTTTAGCCCCCATCGTACATTTGGAGGCTAAAGTTATCGAAGCCGCTTCTAAGGCAAGCCGTACGCTTGAGGAATTTATAATAGCCAAACAGAGCCAGTGTGGGCTAGTGGCGAAGTGTGAGCCGCCCCGAGGCTTTATTGCGATGGGGCGGCATAGAAATGTTTTAATAAATAATAAATAAATAAGCGTGCAGGACTGAGACTCAGGCGACTCTGGTTCTGGTCCCTGCGTGGGTGTGTAGCCAGCTGGGCGACTTTGGACCATTCAGCGACACTCAGCCCAGCCGACCTCACAGGGTTGTTGTTGAGGGGATAAGATCGAGAACCAGAGGAGGGGAATGATGTAAGCCACGTTGAGATCGTTAAAGAAATAAAAAAGCAAGCTATACCTCCAATAAATAGAACAATTATTCCTTGAAATGGGGTTGCGCAGTTGGTGCCTGCCGTATCTAGGTTTTTATTTAAAAACCAGCGGGTCTCACGCCGTGGCTTTGCAGTGAGGACAGTGTGAAGCTGGGCGGGAACCTAGGAACATACCTGCCCCCCCTCCCCTCTGCTGTGGGGTAGCACTCCTGGGGAAGCAGAGTGGGTGGCCCTCCCTTGTGGGGCTGTATGGATCTGCACCGAGGGCTGTAGGCAAACATGCTTCTGTTAGGCTGGGGTGGGGGGGGTACAGTGTTCTAGGTGGCACAAATTTACTAAAAAGGGCTCTTTCCATCCTGTGCCACACCAGGTCCATCCACTAGTAAATGTGTTGTAAGAGTGCGGTTTCTCTTTCTTCTTTAAGGCCTCGATTGGGAGGCAAAGGCCAAGGATCGTGCCCTACCCTGTGCGTAACTTATGTCCTGGGAGACCCAGCCTTCATACCACAGCAGGTACAGAGTCATGAGAAGTACTTGCTTCTCCGTCTCGCTTCCCGCCCGCTACTGTAGGCCTCCTCCTTTTACATCACACGGTACCTGCCAGGAATGGAGGTGGCAAACCCAGGCAGGAATAGGTACCACAGTTCCTTGCACCAGTCCTAAACCACGCTGGGCACACTGGGAGACCTCCAGCTTCCATCAGCCTTTGCCAGCATGACCATGGTGAGGACAGATGCAGACCAAAGCATCTGGAGGGCTATCAGTAGCCCATCCTTGCTGGACCAGCTCCGCCAGCCACCTGCTTGTTTCCAGCAAATTGATGTGCTGACCTTGTCACATAAAGACTAAATAGTGCCCGACCAGGTTCTCTAAAGGGCTACTTGCTAGTAAAAAGTTGATGGTCAGAGAACGGCAAAACGGCCTTCTTGGTGGTGGGCCCCATGTCTGTGGAATTCGCTCCCTCGGCATCAACCTCCAAAAGATGTTGTTACGACAGCCCGCATTTAACGAACAGCTGCGTTCTGATTTGTTGCCACACCTTTTAACTGGTTTTGAACTTGCGGATGCAGTTTCGTCTCGAATTCCTTGTATGCTATCTTGTGGGGGCTGTTTTGCAAAAAAAGACAATACATAAATATCCAGTGAGCAGGTCGCCCCTCCCCTGGTAGCAAGTTTGCTGGTGTTCAAACCTTCTTGAAGGTTCAAACCTGGCTGATGGACCTTGTCTTTTTCTGGCTTTGGCGATCCGCACAGTGGTGTCTGTGAGCTCACCTAATCATCGTTTCAACCTGGCTGAGATCCTGTCCCAAAACTACAGGGTGCGGGAAGAGGCGGAGGAAGAGGAGCAAGACAACGCTCCGGGGAAAGCAGCGCCTTTCAGAGAGCTAGAGAAGAGTTTCAATGCCTCCCAGGTAAGGAATCGGGAGGGCTGCGTGCTCCGACTCTGCCTTTTGCTGGGGCATCATGAGCTCGCAGAGAATCTTGGCTTCCGCTTCTCCAGTGAAAAGATGCTTCTCACTCTTGTGAAAGCAAATCCCACTAGTAGGGTTGGCAGAAGGGTTGTGTACAACAGCAGCGAACGGCATGGAGAACTGCCTTGAATCACGTTGGACTGTTTCCCCATTTAGTCCAGTATTACCTGCTCTGACTCTCAGCAGTTCTGCAGGTTCCAAAGGTTCTGCTCCGTGACCTCTCCCCCTGGAGATGCCGGGGGAAACACCTATATGCCTCAAGGGCAGTGCCGGTGAGCCATGTTCCTCCTCCCAAATACCAAGGGAGTTTCTAGTTCTCATGATGAGAATTTAAATATGGGCAGAGATGAAGCCCGGCAATGAAACACTGAGACACCCTTTGTAGCATGCCAGTTGAAAAACAGATCTGTGGTAACATTAGAAATCAGGCAGGCAGCCTGAAGGCACTGTGTCTTGCAGAGACCCCAAGTAATGACCTTCGTGGACCCTAAGCCAGACGGGTTATGGGGGCAGACTGCTCCCCAGGGTCTGCCGAGGGTAGTACCCCCCTGGGGAAGCCTCCCTGGCTGATTCCTCCCCTTGCTTTCTCCTCTCGTTCAGAGCAGTGAAATGCCTTTTGAAGAGCTGCTGGCCTTCTATGGCTACGAGGCCTCGGACCCCATCTCTGAGCAAGAGAGCGAGAGCAGTGATGCGCCGCCGAACTTGCCAGACATGACCTTGGATAAGGTGAGCATCACTGGGACATGGGTGCCTGGCTCCCGAGTCGCCAGCGTGTTTGTAGGAATGCTCTCAGCCGCTCTCTTGCTGGGCTGGGCTCTCCAGGGTGGCCAGGTTAGTCAGGACACAGCCTCCTGTTCCCACGCAGCAGGGGCAAGTGAACCTGCTCTTCCTGACTTTTCTTGCAGCACCCCTGCTTCAGATGTTGCTGCTGAAGTGTGGCCCCTTAGCAACCCTGCCTGTATTTTTCCTCTAAACCAAAGTTGTGAAAAGCACCTGGCATTAAAGAACAAAAGCTCCAAGATGCGCAAGGTCCCCATCGGAAGCTGCCCAGAGAATTTAGGCTACAGGTAGCATAGGAAAGAAAGAAAGCATTTGAAGTTGTGACTGTATGGAAAGGAGGTTGCCCAACCCTGGCACGCTGCAGAATGAAATCCATACATTACGGACCATCTTTAAAGCATTTTTCTCCTCCTCTCTTTCTGGTTGTTGGTTCAAGGAGCAAATAGCAAAGGATCTACTTTCTGGGGAAGAGGAGGAAGAGACGCAATCTTCAGCGGATGATCTGACTCCTTCGGTCATTTCCCACGATGCATCAGACCTTTTCCCTAACCAGAGCCATTGTGAGTTGTCTGGGAGTCTTGCTCGCCTCAAGAGGAGAAAGTGAAACCTTTAGCCTGGAGCATGCATTGCATAACCCATGGCTTGTTGTCAGAACAAGGTTTGTCAGGCAGGCAATCCAAGAAACCATAGTTCACTTTCTCAATTCCTGGGTGGTTTGTTTCCTTCCGCCCTGGATGCCAAATGCCTGTGCAGCATGGCATACAGAGCAACCTGGGTTTTGCAGCTTGGCAAAACAACCTACAGTTCTGAGTTCTCATGTAATGACAACCCACGGGTTAAACAGAGTCCATAACCCAACAGCAAACTCTCGGTTTTCTTTCTGGGTTGTTTCAGCTTAAGAAATCCCAACTTACTGGTTGTCACCACAACCCAGAATTTAACGCGGCTTACTAGTATGTACAAACCAGCGCATGATGGGTGTTTATAAAATCTGCCTGGAAGTTGGAGCCAGGAACCCACCTGTGTGAGCAGTCTAGCATTTTAAGAGAAGCACATGTTCCATTTCTCCTCCAGCTACACCAGTTGAGGTTGTTGTGGGCAGGGGTTGGGGAGGGAATGCCCCAGAAATTCAGGTTCCAAGATGTTCCCACAGGCTGCCTTCCGGGGTGAGCAGAGCCCAAATCACCAGTTGGTACATTGATATAGAAATGAGCCCCACCTCAAAAAGACAGAGAAGCAGTCTTTTTGTGTCCCTTTAATTCAGAGAGGCAGGCCTGTGGACCTCCAGCGGTGGTCGGAAAGTACCTTCCATCATCCCACTCCATATGCATGCTGGTTGGGGCTGATGGGAATTGAGATCCCTTGGCATTGGGAGCAATATCCTTTAACGGAAAGCACTCTGTGATGCAGAGAAGTAAATTCCATTCGAGATTAGGAGAACCGTCCGTCTGCTAAGTATGTTTGGGATGGAACCCATGAGAACTAACAAGTGCTATAGAAAAGTCTTGCAGCTCTAAGCACCTCCCAGCCAGCATTCCACTTCCCCAATTTGCAAGCTTTTCAGGAATGGAGGGGAGAGGTTTCACTGGGGGCGAGGGGGGGGGGCATCCCTAGGAATCAGCAGTTGTGCAATGTGAACCATTTTCTGCAAGCAGAAAGATGCCAAGCCCTCAATAGTAACAGCACAAGTAGAAATGGCTAAAAATGGAAATGCCAGGGATGTTCTTGTTTTGAGCATTCCATCTAGAAAAGTTTGAGACACAATAACTTACTCATCTTTTTTGCCACCATGGATGGAGGAAAGGGGGTGAGCAAGATTAGAGCAGCCTAACCGTCCTATGGAAAAACTGGAATTTTGAAAATGCTGTATAATTCTTAACTATTTGAGATGCAGCAGCATGCTTAATTCAGAAAACAGACCGTTTTATGTCCCAGTTGTTATATTACTGGATTTTCTCCACTGCATCTGATTTTCTGTAGATTTCTTTGTAGCAGCAGAAATAATAATTGGCCTAGAGATGGAGACGTAGTCTGGACATGGATAAGTTAGCTTCTGATGTACCATTGATTTACTGCCTCTGAACTTGTCGAGTACCACTGAAAAAAGCTTTTCTTCCATGGGTTGGTTGGTTGAATCTTATGGTCTTTCTTCCCCTACCCTGGAAGCACAAGTAGGAGTATCAGGTGTGCATAAAACTACACAGGATGTGGAGAAAGTGGAAAAGAGGTCAGTGAATTAGTCGAGAATTCATCCAGATCCTCTTTTCAAGTAGTCTGTGGAAAGGCGAATTCCCGTTCGTTAGTTAAAAAGCAAAAGTTTTAAATAACACTGCACCAAATTGATACTGGCCCCTGGATGACAAAGCTGCTCTCTTCCATCTGCTGTCTCCTTCCCGCGGTTGATCGGCTGTCGTTGCTGGCAAAACTGATTTAAGAAATCATGTGAAAGAAAGAGTATGAAGTGCTGTTTTACTTTCCCAAAGCCAACTTCCTTGCTGATGAGGACAAGGGCCCATCCTGCTCCCCATGTGCTTCCTTCTCGGCCGAGGACTCTGAGGAAGACTCCATTCTGCCAAACGATTGCAAGAAGGTACACCTTTGGGCATCCTTAGCTAGAGTGATTGTCTTCCTGTTACAAGTGGCGGGCAAAGGCTGAGCTTAAATTGTGGCTTGCTGAAGGCTGTGCAAGCTGGAATCGTTTGCATCCCTCTGCCCCACCTGTAGGCCAGCCTGGGGTCTGGCTGCAACTCCCAGCAAGGGCAGGTAAAGCCCAACATTTGTAGCATGTGGCAGGCTGCAGTGCAAATTCCCTGCAGAGGGGTTCTGAAAAGCCATCTTTTCTCAATAGAATCTGAATAATCAGATCCTGTCCTGTTATCCCCCCCCCTCCCCTTTGCTATTTTATTTTATCTTAAATATTTATATGTAGGAGATCATGGTTGGGCCTCAGTACCAGGCCACAGTCCCTCTCCTCCACTTGAACCGACATGGCGAGAAAGGTAGGAGGCCTTAATAATCTTCATCTTCATCCTTATCCTCCTTTGTGTGCGCAGCTCCTTCAGCTACCAAAGCTGGCTGGAAAAGCCCGGGCTGGTCTCCCGCTTGCACCTTATCTCAAGCCAGGCTGGACCAACTCCGCCTGCCTTGCCACAGTCAAACAAGCAGCGTCGGCACGCAACCCTTCGTGCCGACTGGTTTGGCCCCCGTGCTCCAGCCACCCAGACCCCCGTTCTGCAGGAATGCACCGTATTGCTCTGGGCTGCCTCCTTGGACATGCCCATGGGTGCTTTCTTTTCCAGTTTACGAAAATGACGACCAGTTGCTCTGGGACCCAAACATCCTCCCCGAGAGAGAGGTGGAGGAGTTCCTCTACCGAGCCATCAAGCGGAGGTGGGACGAGGTCTCCCTCGCCGCCCTTCCAGAGGGAGAGACAATGAAGGATAACGAGCAGGTGGGTGTGGCGGTCATTCCTATGTGCGGGGGGTGGGGGGCAAGTTCCCCGGCTTGCAGGGTGGGGAGCACTGATGTGCGCTGTGAGCATGACTGGGCTTCTTTGTTTGTTTTGTTTTGTTTATTTATTTGGATATTTTTTACCCCATCCAATACTTTGCGGGTCTCTGGATGGCTTACAAGTCAAAATCCAATAAATACATATATGTCCAAATAATACAATTTAATCCATGACTGAGGATAAAACATAGTTAAAATATTGAACATTAAAATTACGGAAAGATAAAAAGGTCTTGACCTGGCACTGAAAAGCATACAGACCAGTTAGCCTTATGTTCATTGTAGGAAAAACAATGGAAAGGCTCATAGAGAGAGATCTAGTGATGCTAGATAGGGAAGGGAGGCTGACAGCCACACAACACGGCTTCTGCAAAAACAGGTCCTGCCAGACAAACCTTGTGAATTCTACGACAAGGTTTTGAGGTGGCTAGATGGAGGGGAACTAGAGATCAAATTGCCAACATACGCTGGATCATGGAGAAAGCCAGGGAGTTCCAGAAAAAGATCTACTTCTGCTTCATTGACTACGCTAAAGCCTTTGATTGTGTGGATCAGAACAAATTGTGGCAAGTTCTTAAAGAGATGGGAGTCCCAGACCATCTTGTCTCTTGAGAAACCTATATGCAGGTCAAGAAGCAACAGTGAGAACTGGACATGGAACCACTGATTGGTTCAAAATTGAGAAAGGAGTTCGGCAAGGCTGTATACTGTCACCCTGCCTATTTAACTTATATGCAGAGCAGATCGTGAGAAAGGCGGGGCTGGATGAATCACCAGTTGGAATTAAGATTGCTGGGAGAAATATCAACAACCTCAGATATGCAGATGATACCACTCTCATGGCAGAAAGTGAAGAGGAACTAAAGAGCCTCTTGATGCGGGTGAAGGGGGAGAGCGCAAAAGTTGGCTTGAAACTCAACATTAAGAAAACTAAGATCATGGCATCTGGTCCTCTCACTTCCTGGCAAATAGATGGGGAAGAAATGGAGGTAGTGACAGATTTTATTTTCCTGGGCTCCAAGATCACCGCAGATGGGGACTGCAGCCAAGAAATTAAAAGACGCTTGCTCGTGGGGAGGAAAGCTATGGCAAATCTAGACAGCATACTAAAAAGCAGAGACAGCACCCTGCCAACAAAAGTGCGTATAGTCCAGGCTATGGTTCTCCCAGTTGCAATGTATGGCTGTGAAAGCTGGACAATAAGGAAGGCTGAGCGCAAAAGGATTGAGGCCTTTGAGTTGTGGTGCTGGAGGAGACTCCTGCGAGTCCCTTGGACCGCAGGGCGATCAAACCGGTCAGTCCTAGAGGAGATCGACCCTGACTGCTCCTTAGAAGGCCAGATAGTGAAGATGAAACTCAAATACTTTGGCCACCTAATGAGAAGGAAGGACTCCCTAGAGAAGAGTCTAATGCTGGGAACAATAGATGGCAAAAGAAGAAGGGGACGGCAGAGGATGAGGTGGCTGGATGGGGTCACTGAGGTGGTTGGTGTGAGCTTGAGTGGACTCCGGGGGATGGTGGAGGGCAAGAGAGCCTGGAGGAATGTTGTCCATGGGGTCGCGATGGGTCGGACTCGACTTCACGACTAACAACAACAACAAAGATGGAGGGGATGCAGTGGATGTGGTATACCTGGATTCCAGCAAGGCCTTTGACAAAGTGCCCCATGATATCCTGGTGGAGAAACTGAGGAATTTTGGGATAGACCAATGCACTGTCCCATGGATTAGGGCATGGGTCCTCAAACTATGGCCTGAGGGCTGGATCCAGCCCACCATGGCCTTTTATTTGGCCCGTCATAGCTCAGCACGCACGCGCTTGCACATGCTCCATGGCAAGGTGCCGGCTTGCTTGCAAGGAGACTGTTTTGGTCTTGCTCGGAGAAAAGGCCTTGCTTGGCAGCCCACGCCCATCTCTGGCACCTTTCAGCTGGCCCCCTATTCAAAAAGTTGAGGACCTCTGGATTGGGGCATGGTTGACTGACTGAAAGCAGAGGGGGACCATTAGTGGGGAATCATCGAGATGGCAGCCAGTGACAAGCGGGGTCCCCCAGGGCTCTGTCCTGGGGCCGATCCTGTTTAATCTTTTCATTAACGACATGGAAGAAGGGGTGAACAGTCTGCTGATCAAATTCGCAGACGACACTAAAACTGGAGCAGTGGCCACAACTGAGGAGCAGGTACTCCAGATCCAGAAGGATCTGGACAGACTATGGAAGTGGGCAGGAGACAACAGGATGGCATTCAATGTGGATAAGTGCAGGGTCTTGCACTTGGGGCATAGGAATGGGTGTCACAAGTACAGGTTGGGGGACAAGTAGCTAGAGAGCTGCACTTGTGAAAGGGACCTAAGGAATCTGGTTGACTGCAGGCTGAACATGAGTCATCAGTGGGATGCGGTGGTCAAGAGGGCGAACACCACCCTTGGTTGCATGGCCAGAAGTGTGGCTTCTAGATGGAGAGGGGTATTACTGCCACTCTATACGACTCTGGTGTGCCCACAACTGGAGTATTGTGCTCAGTTTTGGACCCCTCATTACAGGAAGGATATAGCCAGGTTGGAGTCAGTGCAGCGTAGGGCCACAAGGTTGGTGGCCAGTTTGCAGGGGAGGCTGTATGAGGCGAGACTGAGGGAACTGGGTCTCTTCAGCCTGGAGAAGAGGAGGCTCAGAGGGGGTCTGTTGGCAACACACAGGTGTGTGAGGGGGTGTCGCACAGATGTGGGTAAGACCTGTTCTCCCCTGCAGAGGAGGGCAGGATGCGCTCCAACGGAGCCAAGCTCAGGGAACCCAGGTTCAGTTTGGATGCCAGGAAGCATTTCCTGACGGTTAGGACCCCGAAGGTGTGGAATGGGCTTCCACGGGAGGTGGTTGAGGCCCCATCGGTGAGGGTGTTCAAGGATAGGCTGGACATGCACATGGTGGGCATGTCATGAGCGGAGCCGGCTGGTGCCGGAGGTCAGACTAGATGGCCCGGGAGGCCCCTTCTGACTCGCTCTGTTTCTGTGTTTTTATGTGTCTATATAATGTCGGTGCCAGGCAGAACACTTCCTCTGGGAGCGCATTCCATGGCTGGGGCGTCACTCAGAGCAGGCCCTAATCCAAGTATATTCTCTCCTAACCTCCTTCAAGGAGGGTTCCTGGAGCAGGGCCTCTGCTGCAGATATTATGTGGCAGGAGGGCTTATAGGGAAAAAGACATTCCTTCAGGTATCCTGCTCCCAAGCAGTTTAGGGCTTTATAAGTCAGTACCAGCACCTTAAATTGGGTCTGGACTTCAATCGTGAGCCAGTGAAGCTGATAGAGGACAGTGTTACATGAGAATAGTGACTGACCTTCGACAACAATCTAGCAGCTCTGTTCTGAACCATTTCAAGTATCTGGACCGCCTTCTAGGGCAGCCCCACATAGAGCTCATTACAATAGTCCATTCAGGAGGCTACCAGGGTGTGTGTCACCATTTCCAGGCAGTGTTTGTCCCGGTAAGGACATAGCTGTTGGATCAACTGAAGCTGGAGGAAGGCGCTCCTTGCTACCACTGTCACGTGGATTTCCAGGGACAGCTCTGGGTCAAGGAGCACCCCCAAGCTGCGGACCCCGTCCTTTGGAGGGAGCGCTACCCCGTCCAGGACAAGGCCAAAATCACTTACCTGAAAACCCGATCCGCCCCCCAACAGGACCTCCATCTTATCTGGATTGAAGCTCAGTTTATTGGCCCTCATGCAGCCCACCTCCTCGGCCAGGCACCAGTTCAGGACAGCCACTGCCTCACCTGGAGCAGATGTAAACGAGAGGTAGAGCAGGGTGTCATCAGCGTACTGGTGACTCTGCAGCCCAAACCCCCGGGTGACCTCTCCCAGCTCCACCTCTCATCAAAATAGATGTTGAAGAACATGGGGGACAAAATTGAGCCCTGCGGAGCCCCATGGCAAAGCTGCCATGGTGCAGAGCTATAGTCCCCCAGCACCACCTTCTGGAATCAGCTGGCCAGGTAGGAGTGGAACCACCGCAGAACAGTGTCTCCTATTTCCAAATCAGCCAGCCTGTCCAGAAGGACAGAGTGGTTGATGGTATCGAAAGCTGCTGAGAGGTCAGGGGAAGCAACAGGGACGCACTCCCCCTGTCCCTTTCCCTGCACACGTCATTGTACAGGGCAGATTCTGTACCATAGCTGGGTCTCAAGCCAGACTGAAATGGGTCCAGATGATAGTTTTCTCCAAGAGTGCCTGGAGTTGTCCCGCTACCATTTCACCCATTCAAGCACCTTGCCCAGAAACGGGATGTTGACCACCGGTCTATAATTGGCGGCCACCTCTGGGTCCAGGGACGCCTTCTTCAGGACAGGCTGGATCACCGCCTCCTTCGAGGGGACAGGGACCCAGCCCTCCCTCAGTGAGGCTTTGATTACTTCCCGGACCCAGGGACCAATCCCGTATCTGGCTCTAGTAAGCAGCCAGGAAGGGCAAGGGTCAAGTAAACAGGAGGTAGGGCGTATCATCCCAAGCACCTTGTCCACATCCTCAGGTCGCAGCTACTGAAACTCATCCAACAATGATGGGCCAGACAGGGCCCTGGATGCTTCCTGCAATGCATGGGTCCTCAAACTACCAGTATTTCAAGGTGACTTTCACATTTCACTCTTTAGGGCAGGGGTCCTCAAACTACAGCCCACAGGCTGGATATGGCCTGCCATGGTCATTTACCCGGCATGCCTCAAAGCTTTCAGACTCATTCAGAGATAGCGATCTCCAAACGAGTTCGAAAGCTCTGAACTGGCGCAGGCTCTCTCTGAAACTCTTTCAGTTTCTGAGACTAGCAGAGAGCCGGTGCATGCGCCAAATTGTAACAGCTCCCTTCGACTGCGATGCACCGGCTCTTCCCCCTATTGCACACATGGGTTGACTCTGAACACAGAGCAGGAATACAGAAGAGGGGAGGGCAGTGGGAAGAGAGAGAGACAAAGACACTTAAAAAAGATAGAAGGTAAGAAAAATATAACTTAAAATATATTTTTAACTATATGAGCCGCATCCCCTGGATGTAGGCCAAGCCGTGACTGCCTTGCCGAGCCTGGGGGCGGATGGGCCGAGGCGGAGCACGAGCGGTGCCCTGGCTTCCGCACCTCTGCCACAGCCTTCTCGGGACAAGCCACCACTGCCATCGAGCGGCCACCATGCTTCTTGCCCCTACAGCGGGGAGAGGCGGGAGGTGCCCCCCTCGGCTGGCCCCGTCCCTCGCCTCCCCTCGCCTCAGAAGGCAGCTCCTCCCTCCCTCGCTCCCTCCCCCTGGCCCAGCCAGAGAGTCCCCCCGTGCCCGCCTCCTGCTCCCCCTCCCGGAGCCAGGTGAGCGCCTGCGAGGGGACCTTCCTTCCTCCGGCTCGGAAGCGGGGCGGTGGCGAGGAGCCGGGAAGGCCTCGAGCAAGGTGAGCGCACCCTCATGGCTCCCCCTCGTGTCGTGCTCTCCCTTTCGGCGGGCGGCACAATGCCATCCTGGACTTCTGCTGCAGCCTGAGCGAGTGGAGCAAGCTTTTTTAAATTTTTTAACTAATTTTTAAAATGTTAATTCATTTTTAATTCATTTTTAATGTGCTCTGTGCATAGGAATTCGTTGATACTTTTTGGAAACTAGTCCAGCCCTCCAACAGTCTGAGCCACAGTGGACTGGCCCCCTGTTTAAAAAGTTTGAGGACCCCTGCCATAATGGAACCCTGTGAAGTCCAGCTCGTGACAAGCCTGAGCAATTTTCTCCTTAAAGTGCTGGGGCAAGTCATCTCAGCGGGATGCCAGTGGGGTCACTGGGTCTTTTTTAGGGCCAGGATGTCTCAGGCTATGCACCGCTTGAGAAGGCTGTGCTGGACGAAGGAGGCAGTGGAAGCGGAGAAGAACCGACTCTTGGCCGCTCTCAGCGCCACAGCGCAGGCTCGATCATGAGTACATAAGTGTGTTCGGTCAGATCCGTCCCTGGATTTCCCCCACCTGCACACTCATTGACTGCCAGCCTGCTCCACCTCCCATTCTGCCCTCATCCCCGGATCCCTGCCCCCGGGCCGCCCTGCTCGCGCGCCGTCCACCCCTTAACCAAACCCCAACACACGTGTGCGCTCCACAGGCGCTGTACGAACTGGTGAAGTGCAACTTTAACGCAGAGGAGGCCCTGCGGCGGCTGCGGTTCAACGTGAAAGTCATCCGAGGTGAGCAGGGGCCCTGGACTGGGGCTGTCGAGCGGGGTTCCTCCTGGATTCCGGATTGGGGCCGCTCTTGGAGGCTGCTTCCCATGGGTGGGAGGGGCCAGAGGCAAAAGCAGGCAAAGGCCATAGCGCCCCAGGTATCTGCATTGTTTCGGTGAAGCCTCGTTCTGCCAGCAGCTGGCCTTGGAGAGGCATCTTGGCATTCCACAGGGGGAGGAAACAGCACTGCCGCCCGGAAGCCCTAAAGATTGGAGCCTGGGGGAAGGGGAAGGAGACATGGCTGTCTAGGGATGCTGGCTTTGGCGCATGGGTCCCATCTGCCTCGCCTTTGGTCCGGATGCTCCATGCTTCTCTTTTGCCAACCTGCTGCACCCCCCAAGACGCTTGGAGAAGCGCCCCTCATTCGTCACTCCCCCAACCCCCTTTTTATCCTCACAAAGGACCCTGCAAGGTAGCCTAGCCTGACCCTCTGCTACTGGCCTAAGCTGATGCAGCGAAATTCGTGGCTGAGCAGGGATTGCAATCTCCCTCCCTCTGGCTGGATCAAGTGGGTCCCTGGCAAACCCTGTGCTGGGTCCTGCTTCCCACAGAGGCTGAGGAGACAGCAGCCCTTGGGCACCTTCTCTGTCAGCCAACTTAACCATTTCAGATAGACTGCCCCCGGGCATGGAGGCTCCGGGAATTGAAACAGCAAAGCACGGGGGGCCCTCACAGCCCACTCCCATCTCCTTTTTCTTGCCTTCCTTTCAGACGAGCTCTGTGCCTGGAGCGAAGAGGAATGCAGGAACTTCGAGCACGGGTTTCGTGTCCACGGGAAGAATTTCCACCTCATTCAAGCCAATAAGGTGAGCTGGGACACGTGAACTAGCTGTGGCAAACCACAGGCAGAAGCACAAGCACGGTGGCAAAGCGAGTCACTGGCCACCCGTTCGTCTTCCTAACACGCCTGTGGCTGCTCTTTAGGGCCGTCTGCTTGGCTGCCGTTGATCTGATCCAGCAGGGATCTCCTTAGTCAGAAGGATCGCTATTTGTTATTTTTATATCCCACCCCGTTTTCCTTCCAAGGAGTTCAGTGTGGCTTCTGTCATTCTCCTCCTCCTCCTCCTCTCAATCTCACAACAACAGCCCTGTGAGGTAGGTTAGGCTGAGAGTCTGTGACTGGCCCAGTTGGCTGCATGGCCAAGCAGGGACTGGAACCCAGATCTCCTGAGTCTGGTGCTCTTGACCGTAGCACCTCTCTGGATCTCTCGATCCTGTATAAAAAGCAAGTGGTGAAGAACCATGGGAGTTGTAGTATAGCAGTTGGAGGGTTGTGGGTTGCCCAGGCAAGTTCTGGTATGGGAAACAATATTTGAGAAGATCCCTCTGTGGGACTGTAATCTCTCCATCATATGGACATGGTCGATATTTAACTGCCAAGAACAAAATGTTTGTGTTTGGTGAGGTGGCGTGAAGCCTATGAATGATTATATATTATTTGGTGGAATTTCGTCTAATTTAGCTAAAGGTCCAGACTCTGCAGTTTATTGTTTATGATTTGGGTGTGCTTCATTCGAGGTAAATAGGTTATCTTTGTGCTGATCATTTTACTGGCTTGTGTGAAATATTTGTGTTCCAGCCAACGTATTTGTTGTGGCGCAGTACTAGGTCATTTCCAACTTATGGCAGCCCTGCACAGCTCTTGTCAACTCAAGGCCTTGGCTTCCCTGATGGAATCGATCCATCTCATGTTTAGTCTTCGTCTTCTCCTTCCACTTCTAACTCTCATGGCAGGATGACCTTCCTCCGGGAGTCTGGCTCTCTCGGAATGTGCCCGAAGTATGTCAACTCCTTTTGCTTCCAGGGAAAGGCCTGGCTTCATTTGACCTAGGACCTCCTTGTCCGTCCGTCTGTCAGTCTGGGGTTTTGGCAACGCGTTCCCCTCCTTTCTGAATGCTTCCATTTCCTTCCCGTGCGCTTTCTTCGCTGGCCAACTTTACTCCCATGCACAGGGAGTGTGGACGATTGTTCAAACAGCAAATTGAGTCCCCTGGGCCGCAAACCTCTTCCCACTTAGGGAAAGCTGATGCAGGGCATCATGATCCAAGAGGGATGGGCAAGGAAAAAGGGGCAACTCAGGCACCATTTCTTAAGTTAAAGAGTCATTCTTGCGACCCTCTGGAAAGAGAACTGTTAGAGGATGCTTTCAGCTGGCAAGAAAAAGACTCGCTTCTTGTTGTGCTCAACTTCCGGCTGAGACACATGCTGCCAAGTGGCGACCGATGCAGCAGGCCTGTGAAGCAATACGAGATAAATTGCATCTGGCCTCACGGGTTGGTCTTAAGGACTCCGGGCCACTTATTTTGGGTCGTTCCTTTTATTTATCTCTGCACCGCTGCTACCGCTGCGGCATCTGTCAGACGTCCGTTATGGATGATCCCCCTGTGGAAATCCGCGCATTGCCAACGATTCTGGAATGTGCGCTGTGGTGACTCAGGTTTGGTTGCAGGCCGGCTGTCCCCACCGCAAACCATAGCCTTTCCAAGCTTCTCCTCCTAATCCCCCTTCTCCTCTGCCTGCAGGTCCGCACCCGGTCAGTGGGCGAGTGTGTGGAGTACTATTACATGTGGAAGAAGTCCGAGCGTTACGACTACTTCACCCAGCAGACGCGGTTTGGAAGAAAGAAGTACGTCCTCCACCCAGGAGCCACGTGCGTGGACCTACGATCAGTAACGTTTGGCAGTGCTGGTCCACAGGTGGCCGAGCAGCAGGAGGCCAGTTCCTGCCTGGAGGTGTCGGTCCCAGAGCTGCTGGGGCCGGTCCACAGGGCAACTGCTCGACGGGCAGCTGGAACAGAGCCCACACTGAGCCCCACAGTGGCCGCCACACGGATCATCGTGCCCCCAAGCGTGGCGAAGCAGGGTCTGGGGTGCGTGGGGCTCCCACGTGGCCCCTCAGAGGCAGATTCCAGGAAAGGTTAACCTGAGACGCTTCCCACATTTCCTGGGGCACCAGGCCCCGTCATGCAGCCCCGTCGGATGACGAGGCTCATGTTCCTGATTCCTGGTGACTTGCCCTTTGCTTCGCTTTCCTCCAGACGGCTCAGCTTCCCGGGGAGAACAGTGTCTCTTGCACCTCCAGGCCAGGAAAAGGTGCAGAAAGCACGTGGGTTGAGCTGCTCTGCGTACAAACTCAGGCCGGGACACAGTCCTTCTGCACACACACATCCCTTGAACTTGAGCCTGATTTAAAGAGGGAAGAGGAACTGCTGTTTTTGTTGACAAGAATTCATTTCCTAAATTCTTGTTGATCTCCTGTGCTGAGATCTTCCACTAGGTTCTGGCCCACCATCTGCCGGTTCCTGGGTGTTTGGGAGGAACTGAGGCACAGTGGAAGCAATTTGTGAGACAGGATACAAACAAGCCTTCCCTTTATTTACAGCATTCTGACTATGAATGTAGTTGTTTTTGTAGCCAAAACGGCACCACCCACATGCTAAAGTGGCGTACCAGCAGGTTTGGGAGAACGCCAAGAAGCACAATATTTATCTGTTAATTAATTTGGCAATCTGAAGTATCTACTCCCCCAAAATCAGCTATGAAATAGAAGGAAAGGAGAGAAAGAAAATATTTACATCCATAGATTTGGCAATACCCGATCAGTGAAGACATATGAAAGGGATGGATTGAGATCAATGTTTATAAAAATACAACTTTCTGGTCTTAACTTTCTGGAGTTGCAAAAAGTTATTTTTCTGGCTGCCAAAACAGGATAGAAAATCCACCGATTCTGAGCATTTATTAATTTCCAGGAACAGGAAATTTAAAGGAGCATGCAAATCAGCAAAGATTAAAAACTGTTCCTGTATAAAATTTAACCATTTAATAGCCTCTTCCTGAAAAAGAAACAGCTACCAGATGTTGCCAAAATAAAAAAAAAGATTTGCTGCATCTTACTGCAAAAGAACATTTTCCGGGAATTCCCACCACCAGGGTGGAGGGGGTCCCAGAACAACCCAACAAAGACTGAGTGCGCTCAGTGAGCTTGGAATATTGGGGTGGGGGTCAGGGGGGGAGGCAATGGGGTAGCAGTGTGCCGCAGAGCAGCTTTTCCACACTGCAACATTTTGTTGCAGGTCCCACTTCAGTCTTTGTTTTGGGGAGCACTCCTTAACGCCACAATAGGAGCCTCAGAAACAGAGTGTGTCTCTTGCAGGACTTCCTGTCATGGTCCAAGCAGCCCATGCTGCCCCCCTGCTTCCCCACCCACCCATTTTTAATCTGGTCATCCAGAAGTGAGCACCTGTACATTTGTTTTGCTCGGTTTGTTTTGTTTCCCTCTGTAGGGATTATGTGGACAACTTCTTAGATGGTGGAGAAGTCGAAAGTTCCAGCCGCGCTCGTTCTGCACCCATCCTGTCCAGCACCAGCTGCCTGGGCCCTCGTTTTGGCACTGATCACCTGGCGATGGAGAGCACAGGTAACACCTGTGGGCTTGCCCTCAGGGTCCAGGCCTTGAGACCCTAAACGTCTCCCTGATTATTCCCAAGCGTGTAAGGCCTGTGGTTATTCAAACACAAGGCGAAGGCACTGCACCTGTTTAAAAAGCTTCTGACTGAGGCTTCCGAATGCAGAGATAAAAGATAAACCCGGCAAATCCATTTCTTGAGAGGGGGGAAAGCCCTCTAAAATATAGCAAGCGGCCTGATAACACACGAAGGTGTTGGACCAACTGACACAATGGTGCCTGCTCAGAACTGGCCCAGCCTGGTGCCCTGTAGGAATATGGGGGACCTGACCGGATTGTTGTTAGCTTCATGAATTTCCCTGTCTCTGAAGCTCTGCAGGTGACACATTTAACGCCAAAGCCGAGTAGAATGGCAAAAGACATTCTCGTTCTGCCTGTAAATGTTTCAAGCACAAACAGTGATGTTTAAAGGGGAGAGAAGTTCCAAGCAGCTCAGGCTGAAGGGAGTCGCAGGTCCAGAAGGTCTGGAGGAATGCCAGTTCAGGAAATGTGGTCTAGTCTGTTGCTGGCAGCATCTGTCCACCATTTCTAGAAAAATAGAGCAAGGCATGGGAAAGTATTTTTTAGTGTTTGGTCAGGGAGGCCCCTCCTCTGCACGCAGAGCACCCTCAGGCTTCTGGCTATGGGCTTGGAAGGGTGGGCCAGCTTTCCCTCCATCTTGGCGCTTTCTGGGTGGTTCGGAGCATCACTCCCACTGGCCATGCTGGCTGGGGCTGATGGGAGTGGGTCTGGACCAGTGGTCTGGTTTTATTTAAGTCTGCTTCCTCGATCCCTGATGATGCATTGATTGTTGGTATGGATCTCATTTCTGTACTGCCTGTAGCTGAAGCTCTCTGGGTGGTATACTAGCCAGCTGAGATCCTTTCTGGGGACGGGGGGTGGCACTGGCATAGAAAGCCGGCCCTGGGGCACGGGGCAGGGTCCCTCGGCCTCTGCTGGCCCTTCTCCGCCCAGCAGCTCGGGTCCCTTTGCTCGAATATGCAGCGTGTGACCCATGCTTCCCCTTCCCCCAGAGCCACTGAGCAGCGAGAGCGCGGCCTGCAGTTCGGGCAGCACGAGTGAGTCGGGCCATGGCTACGAATGGAGCACCCCTTCGGAAACAAACTGTTCCTTTGACCCTGCGGAGGAGGTCCCCGTGGGTGGCCGCGCACCCGCCTACCTGCAGCCCCCGCCCAAGCCGCCAGGCGCCAGGTTCTGCCCAGTGGCCACGGCCGGCAAGCAGGAGCCACTGCAGTGCTCTGGGGAAGCCATCGCCGTGGGCTTCGCCCTCCCTGGGAACGTCGCGGAGGGGCTGCCTTTAATTTCGGGCCACGTGGGACTGGACAGGGATCCAGAGACGTTGGGGACCCCCGCTCAAGTGTCCTTATCCGTCCCCGATTTCAGTATCCTCGGCATCGGCGAAGTCAGTGGCTTCCTGGACAATCGGCAGGCCTGCCCGGCCCCCAGGGCCCCAATGGGCTCATTTTCTCAGTGACCGCGGCTCTTGGGGGTCTGTTGCAGGCCGAACGCCGGCTCTGGCACAACCGGCTCAAGCTCCGTTCGGGGCACGGAGATAGGCTGGAGCCGTGGCCACGGAGTCATCCGCCTCTCGGTCCACGCCTGCCCACCCAAAGGAGCACCGGCTGGCCGCCCTCCCCGCCTTCGACCTCTCAGTCTCTGCCCAGCGAAACCAAGCACCTCTGCCGCACCCTTGGCGAAAAGCTGGTGGAGGAGGACCTTTGACCCCTGTGGGGTCAGCATGGATGGGGTGGCCAAAGCCATGCAGGGCAGACCACGTCTTCCCCACCCCCCCAGCCCTGCCTGCCCGAGCCCCTTGTGAAGCTGCGTGTCGCTAGCCGAGAATGCTCTGGAGGAAGGAAGAATTACTGCCAGCTCGTCGTGAAGGGGAGTCTGGATGGGGACGGGGTGTGGACACAGCAATGAAGAATCCGTGGGTGTCCTCTGGGTTGGGGTGTTCCCTCTCCGCGTCGGGGACTGGCTTCTTGCCCTATCAGAGAGTGGCAGCGTTTGAGGTCGGCGGTAGGAATGGGAGCTTCCCCCTTGCCCCTCCCAGGCAGAAGAGTGGGCCTTGGAAAGGAAAGGAAAGGAGAGGAGAGGAGAGGAAAGGAGAGGAAAGAAAGGGCTGGACCTTGCTTGCAGAAGGATCCACCATGTCTCAGAGGTGGAGGAAGGCCCAGGGGGGCTTCGTGGACCCCTTTCCAAAGCTGTGCGGGTTCCCAGCCCCCCTGCCTGGCCTTGTGGCCCAAACTCATGAGCATCTGAGGGACGGGAGCAACGAAGAAGCGTTCCTTCCCTGATGCTGGCCCGGCGATGACCACGTGTCGTGTGGACTGTCTTTGGGCATTGGGCAGGCTGCCCCCACCCTCAGTGGCTTACATTCCATGGTGGGAGGCACCTGGGCATGAGAAAAGTGCAAAGGGTGTCTCCCTCGGTGCCAGAGAAACCGTTTCTGAGGGCGCAGGCCCCTTGATGCCAGCAACAGGGCTGCTTCTTCCAAGTGCCAAACCAAGACTGATGGTGGGAGGGTGAGCACAAGCAATGGGCCTCTCTCACCCCCCCCACCCCCCCAGCTGCGTTGGCCAGCCAGGAATATTGCAAAAGTTGCAGGGGCAGCGGGATCCATACGCACCTCGCCCTTCCCTGCCTGCTCAGTTGCTCATCTCCCGCAGCCCCAACAACGGCAGAGGCTCGGCTGTCGCCGGCAAAAGGAGAAATCCTTTTCTTTGAGAAGCAGCAGACCCCTTCAGTGGGTTGCATAATTCGAACCCTTGACGGAGTACCCGTGCGTCCAGGCACATGGGCTCAGCAGTCGCCACACACTTGGCTGTTTGCAAATAACGTACCTAAAAGAGAGGGGAAGTGGTGTGGAAGAGGAAGTGAGGTGGCCAAGCCACCTTCCACTTCTGCCTTCCTCCGCGCCATCTCACGGGGCCCTCTCCCAAAAGACCAGTTGTGGAAGAACTGTGTGTGTGTGTGTGTGTGTGTGTGTGTAAAAGCTCTCAGCCTATGTCATTGTGCATTTAACGACCAGTTTTAACCCTCACCGGGCACCAACCAGTGGTAGGAATGTGGGAGGTGAGGGCTCAAAGGTGAGGAGGGGAGCATAAACAGCTCCCGTGTTACACGACGTGTGTGCTTGCACCCGTGTGCAAAATGTGGACACGTGCCCCAATCCTAGACGAAAGCACAGCTTGAAGAGTTTAGGGCTGTCGGAGAACTCATGCGTGGAGTTCCACCTTCCCAGCCCCCCAGTACACCGTTGCTTTGCGAAGTCTTGATGGCAGGACCTCATTGAGGACTAGTGGGCTGATCGCTAGCGAACTGTGCATCTTCTCAAGGCCCATTTTGCACAGAGTCCTGCAGTGTCTGAGGGCTTAACAGAAAAACAGCATCTTGGAGTCGAAGTGGGTCAGATCCTTCACTGGGCTCCCAGGACCCCGATTCTCTTTCCTGCCTGCCTGTTTGTGCCAGTCTATGCTGAGGCTCTGGGTTCTAGCTTGCCTCAGATGCATCCAGCTACAAGACTCAGGGGTTAAAATTTCTTCCAAGGTACTAAACACTTCTTATGAATGCTCTGGATTCAATAAGGTTAAAAGCCAATGCCGAAGGTCATCCATTTCCTTTGTATGGGGTGCTCTCTTCCCTTTGAGCCATTTGAGGAGATACAATCTTTTTCATCTCTTGATTAAAACAATAGATCATAGGGAAGGTCTTGGGAACAGTGACATAGGAACCGGCGGGGGAACTTGCCACAACAGCCTCCATCCCTTCCTTCCCCTCCCTGGATGGAAGATTGGGCAGGCAACCTCTTCTGTCCTTCAAGGGTTTTTTTTTTTTTTTTTAACCTTTCTCCTGTTTCTGCATATCGAATAGAAAATATATATAGACCAATGTTGGGAGGTGGTCCCAGAGACTGCTGGAGAACCATTCCAACGTGCTCTCTCACTTAGCGAGAGGACTCAGAGCAACAGATGTGGGAAGGCCACATTGTTCTTCCAAAGAGCCCCGCTTCCTGCTCTACCACCGTGGCGTCTGCCCAACCCCAAAACCTGAAACGAATCGCCTTTGCTTTGCTTCTCTGCATTTCCACGTGCTTCCACCTACTGGCAGGAAGTGAGTATTGCAACTGGGGGCTCTCCTTGGCATCCCCTGCTCCAGGAGGTAGGTGTCCTAGATGAAGGAGCTGGACACAACAGGCTGTGCCCACCTGTGTTGCATCCAAAAGCAAAACAGGTTTGTACTGAATAGTGGGGGAGGGGTGTCCGTTCAGACGGGTTCCCCCACCTCTGCAAAAAGCAAGCATAGGTCAACCCACCAAAGCACCCCTCCTGTTTTAGTATCCTTTCCCCTAAGAGTCCTTTTTTTAAAAGCAATTTTATAACGGCTGGGTTGCCAGCCATTAGAAGCTCCTTCCCACAAGCTCCTTCGATATCTCATTATCTGTTACCTTTTAAATGAACCTCTTTTCATTTCCCTTCCATTTCCATGGGTTAATGTGGCTTATTTATATATGTATTTTATCCAACTTTGTTTACAGGTTTGTGGCGAAGTGGTCTTATTTTTAAAAAAAGGAATGCAGTGCTAAGTGGCAGCGGGGGTGTGTGTGTGTGTGTGTGCTGTCCGGGGAAGGGAGGAGAGGGCAGCTTTTTAATTTTTTTCTTTTCCTGTCGGCGTGGGATTTCGTTATAACACAGAATTCCTTGCAAGCTGCCTTCCTCCTGCTTCCGACCCTCCCCTAACATACACGGGCCGAAGCAGGGGGGAAGCCTGCACTGTGATGTGATCGACTGCCTCGAATACTCTTTATTTATTTAATTAAAGGCCCACACTGGGGAGGAAAACATGTCATGTCGGGCAGTCGAGTCTTTTTTAAGCGATCCCTCCCATTTTAAAGAAATATTTGCTCTGGTGTTCATTGGCAGGAGCACGCAGGGGACTAGAGGACAATCCTTCTAGTACGAGTAAAGATGGATGGGTTGAGGCTTTTCTTAGTCCAGAAGCTGAAGACCAGCATCAGCTTGGAGTATTTTGCTGTCTGAGACAGATCAAGTCAATGACACTCTTACAACCTTCCTTGCAAAATGATGTGTTGTACCCAAGGCTCACCAGGTTAATTGGGCCTGTGCCGCTCCCTGGGAGTAAAACTGTAGTAATAATAAATGCATTAATGAACCATTTGCTGCACTTCTGTGATACTCCAAGTCCGCTGCCTGGGCGGAGGTCTTGGTGCTAAAGTCTCCAGCCCTGAACCTCTGCTCTGGATTGTATTCCGGACTGCATGGTGCAGAAAGTTGGCTGGGGGAGGAGGTTTAGCACCGAAGCGGCAGAATCACCCAGTCGATTTCTGGGGATGGAAGCTTTCCATTTGCTATCAGCCTGGCTACTTTCTTTCCTCTGGAGGCCTGATGTACACGCAGCACTTGTGGAAAATGCGCTGGCCATTTTTGCACCTGAATTTTGCCCTGATTCTTGTGTCATGTTAAGGAATTATGTGTAGGGCTGGCCGGATGGAGAAGAATTGACGAGTGTTTGGCAAAACAACTTTTTTCTTCCCTAGTGAGAGGAAAAATGTTCTCTACATCCCCATATATATATATCTATATATATATCTATATATATATATAGATATATATATCAGCCATTTTGGCTTAGCCCTCTGTGTGTGTGTGTGTGTGTGTGCGTGCGCTGAGCCATTTTGGCTTAGCCCTCTGTGTGTGTGTGTTCTGAGCCATTTTGGCTTAGCCCTGTGTGTGTGTGTGTGTGTGTGTGTATTCTGAGCCATTTTGGCTTAGCCCTGTCCTTGCACGCTTGGCCTGGGAATCATGGTATTGTATAAATGCAAATAGAGCCCCACACATTTGCATAGTGTTGTCTTCCTGCCACTGGATGCGCAACGTTCCGTATTCATAAGCCATACTAATCAGCCTGTTTTTGTAGTCTCCTGCTC
This sequence comes from Varanus salvator macromaculatus, assembly GCA_023646645.1. NCBI lineage: Eukaryota > Metazoa > Chordata > Lepidosauria > Squamata > Varanidae > Varanus > Varanus salvator. Next base: position 5,281,860 of record JAIXND010000802.1, on the reverse strand, counting down.
AAGAGTTCCCCCTCTTGGGAGCCTTGTACCAAAAACCTTCTGGGGCTGCTTTGGCACGCAGTCCAGGCAGGCCCTATTTTCGGAGCTGGGAGGATTTGTGGGGGTGCGTCAGAAGGGAAAAAGCACATTATTAGTTTTTGCCTGGCCTTGATAACACACACACCAAAGAACCCAACGTCGCTTCAATGCTGCGTATTAGATTGTTCCCGCTGGGAACAATGACATCTCGATCTTGTGCTGCACACACGGCATGTTTCTTGCCCACCCTGGCAACGTGTTCAGCTATTTATTCATTTATTTTATTTACTTATTTAAAACTGTTCTAGACAGTCGCTTACCAAGGCCTCAGGACGGTTTGACAATGGAACAATGTAAAATATAACAACATGTTCTAAAAAAAATTCCAACTGACAATAAAATCCCAATTAAAACAATCAGATCTTAAAACGTTGGGAAAATAAAAATGTTTTAGCCTGGCGCCTGAAAGAATCAAGTGACAGTGTGAGGTAAACCTCTCTGGGGAGCGAATTCCGCAATCGGGGTGCCACCGCGGAGAAGGCCCTCCCCAGGCAGCCACCCTCCGAATCTCCTTCAGGGAGGGCACCCAGAGAAGGGTGTGTGCCCCACTTCTTAAGGGGCGGGCAGGCATGTATGGAAGGAGATGCTCCTTCAGGTAAGCAGGCCCTGAGCCGTTGAGGGCTTTCTAGGTCATCGCCAGCACCTTACATTGGGCCCGGACTTTAACTGGCAGCCACTGTGGATGGTAGAGGACAGGCGTTAAGTGTTCATCCCTGCCGGTCCCCGTCAGCAGCCTGGCAGCTGTATTCTGAACCAGTTGCAGTATCCGGACCGTCTTCAAGGGCAGCCCCACGTGGAGTGCGTTGCAGTAGTCCAAGCCGCCCCGAGGCTTGTTGCAAGGGGCGGCATACAAGTGTGTGTGTGTGTGTGTGTGTATAAATAAATAAAATGTTGCCAGGGCATGGGTCACCGCTGCCAGGCACTGCCCAACCAGATGGGGGCACAGTTGACAGGTCAGCCGAAGCTCCTCGCACCACCACTACCTGGGATTCCAGGGACAGCGCCGGGTTGAGGGGCACTCCCAAACTGTGCACCCTGTTTTTGAGGGGTACTACAACCCCATCCAGAACAAGGATGGAAGCACCTACCCAGGAGGCTAAACCACCCGCCAGCAGGGCCTCTGTCTTGTCTGGATTAAGCTGCAATTTAGCCTCATGGTTCTGAATATCAGTCCTGAAATTGCGATATGGAGGATTCCTTCAGTGCAAAGAGGGTCTGTGTGTCACCCCCTGAAGCGCCAACTTCTTTCCCAGCTCAGGACAGCTGGCGCCACCAGCAGCCTAGAGAGGCAGTGATACAAGTAGGAGAAAAATAACAATGTTTCCCAAAGAATAAACAACAGGTCCCTGCCATAAAGTGCTTGCAATCCGAATTCCTGCCCATCTCGCATACATGTGTACATATAACTGCGGAGGCCTTCCTAGGTGGCTTACAATACATTAAACATACTAAAACATCATAAAACACATTAAAAACCTATTAAAACACTAGCAAATTAAAACATCTATAATAACAGTATAAAAGGGGGCCATAGCATGCCTGGAGATGGTAGGATGGGGAGACTTTGGGGCCCTAAGAGAGAGTGGGGGGGGGTGTTCAGGGGGCCAGGGGCATTTGAGCCTTTGAGGATGCTCCTGCCAGAGGCAGGTGGGCAAAGATCCCAGGAACGGAAGTGCTGAGATACAGGTGCAGAGATGGAGAAGGTGAGACGGACTTGGAAGGGAAGAGAGGAGCAGGCCACCAAGGGGGAAGAGAGATGGAAGGCCGCATTTTTGGAACGAGACGAGACGGTGGTTGGCTGAATCGGGGTGGGAGGGCATGACGGAGAAAACCTGTGCTTGAAGGGGTGGGCATGACTTCTTCCATTAGCATGGGCCGCCCTCCATATTCCCCTTTGCAAAGTCACAGGCATGTGCAAAGGAATCTCCACATGCGCAGGTACATTGTACAGCGGTACCTCGGCTCACGAACTTAATCCGTTCCAGGACTCTGGTCGTGACCCAAATTGGTCGTGAGCCAAGTCCAATTTCCCCATATTGTTCAATGTAAATAAGGTTAACCCGTTCTGTAACCATTATTTTTTTAATCAGACAAATCTGAAACTAAGCGGCAAAGAACCGCAAAGTGACAAAGTGCTGTGCAGTGCAGTGGAGAACACTAACCTGGGTGGCGGGGAGGTTGTCGTTTGGAGGGAGAGTCCCCTCCATAAGGACCTTGGGGAGATCTCTTGCGGGGGTTTCCCTCTCTGCCTCTTAGCTGCAGGGCCAGCTTTGGGGAACAATCTGTCCATGGTCACTTGTTTTTTCCTGCGCTGCAGGTTCTTTTTACCACCGTGTTTGCTTTCTCTGGAGTCATCACTCAATATTATTTTTGAATAATACTTTACAGTACTGAATGTGCTAAAAAGCACACAAAAAGCTTCACAACAAGTGACCGCGGGGTCTGTGTGCGACCACGAGTGGGGAAGGTGGGGGTGATGGCAGTCCTGTTCATGCAGCAACGTAGTCGTCACCCGATGTGGAGTTTGCAAATGGAGGCCATTTTTTCCCGAAATTTCTGTTTGCGACCCGATTTGGTCATAAACTAAGGCGTTCGTGAGCCAAGGTGCCTCTGCATTTCTCTGTTTGGCAAACATGTTCAGCTTCCAGTGTTGAAGGGCCAGGGGATGGGATGGGTTTCTCTTGATGCCTCGTCAGGGGGTCAGGGACCCGGCAAAGCCATGGCTCTCCCTCCTCCTCTTCTTCGACCCCTCCTGCCCATTCCAAAACATTCCCATGCCTGGCGTGCCCATGGGCAATGACCTTGGGGAGGCTTCGAATCAAAGAATACTAGAATTGCAAGGGGCCAGGAAGGCCATCAAGTCCAACCCCTGCAGTTGCAGGACACCATGTGACACCATCCCACTCAGAGCGCTGTCCAGGTTCTTTTTGGATGTCCCCTGTGTGGGACAGCCCCCCACCTCTCCAGGCAGCTGGTCCCACTGCCCTATCGCTCTGACCATGAGGAAGCTTTTCCTGATGTCCAGCCTGAGTCTGGGTTGTCACCGCTTGAACTGATCTGCCCCGTCTGACTTCTCAAAGCTCTCGGCCATCTCAGACCCCATCTTTGGGATCCCAGCCCTGCTGACCTTGCCTGCCTGCTAAGGGGGCCAGTCAGCTTCATTCACTACATCCTGCAAGTAGGGTCAAGAAAAGAAAGCGCCGTATTCCCAAAACAGGAGTGTGTGCCCTTAGTTTGTTCCTCCAACTCTCTGTCCAAGACGAGCTTTCAAGGATTCAGCCACAGCTGATCAGGGGCCAGGTGCATAGAAATATAGCAACAGAGCAAGTCAGAAGGGGTCTCCTGAGCCATCTAGTCTGATCCCCGGCCCCAGTCAGCTCCACTCACGACATGCCCACCATGTTCACGTCCAACCTATCCTTGAACACCCTCAGTAATGGGGCTCAACCGCCTCCCGTGGAAGCCCACTCCACACCCTCGGGGTCCTAACTGTCAGGAAGTGCTTCCTGGCATCCAAACTGAACCTTGGCTTCCTGAGCTTGGCTCAGTTGGAGCGCGTCCTGCCTTCCTCTGCAGGGGAGAGCAGGTCTCTGTCCACCTCTGTGTGACACCCCGCACATACCTGTATGTCACCAACAGATCCCCTCTGAGCCTCCTCTTCTCCAGGCTGAAGAGGCCCAGTTCCCTCAGTCTCGCTTCATATGGCTTCCCCTGCAAACCGGCCACCAGCCTTGTGGCCCTGCGCTGCACTGACTCCAACCTGGCTATGTCCTTCCTGTAATGAGGGGCGTAAGCTGCCCATTACGGACTAAAGCCCTTCTGTCACCTTTGCAAGTCTCTTCAAACACCACTACTCTTGGGGGCTTGGCAGGAGTTTGGCAGCCCCCTCCAAATCAGCCCGGAGCACAGAACCTCTCCTCATTTCCAGGATCTTGTAGGTCAGCCTTGGGGTCCCTAATGCATTGCTCCCAAGACATGCAGTTCTGGGGTGGGAGGTCCTGCTGAAACTAGGACCCCGCCGGGGAGAGCTGGACAGGGGACCCCCCTTTCTAAGCCCCATTCTGCACGTGACCACTGCTGCTGGATCCTGGGTTTTAGGAAAGCAAAGAGATCCCACAAGCTTGAGGTATCACCCCAATGTCATTTGGTACACGAGTAGATGAGGACACACACAGCCGAAAACGCAGCTGCAAGTCTCCCAGAGTTCTCTCAGCTGATTTCTACTCATCCTAGCCCATTCACAGAAACCGGAGCTCCTCCTCCTTTGCTCTGATTGGCCAAGGCAGGTACAGGCCACACCCCTTCAGTGTGCTAGTCCATAAACACACCGCCTTGTCCTTCACCTGTTGCTTCAACCTAGGATGCTCCTGAATGGAACAGAAGGACCTCATTCTGCACACTTGCTCCCCTAGCTCTTGAGAAAATAAACCAGCTTAATCCCAACACCTCTTTTTCAGTGCCTGGGGGTCTAATCCAGAACAATGCCAAGTAAGAACAGATGTGGAGTTAGATTCCCTCGCTGCTGGAGAGCTCCAGGGAAATAGCAGGAGGGAATGTAACGAGTAGGGTCCTGAAATTTGGCACCGCTTTTGTGCAGACAACAAGCACCCCTCTTTTGTGTGTGTGTGTGTGTGTGTGCAAGAAGCGGGGAGCAAGTCATCTTTCCTGTGGGGCGTGCCAGGAGCAACTCAACTCACAGGTGAGTGCCATCTTTCCAACAGCTGCATTTAGTAGAGAAAGTTTAGTACAGCAGATGTTTTCCAAAGCTGCACCAGTCTTTGGTCCAGCAGACAGATAAAATGGCTTTGCTTTTTTTTTTGGAAGGAGAATGCCAAACCCTGTTTGCCAGAATGGGACCGGTGTTGGTGTATATGTAAATAAATGGGGCCATGGTGTATATGAGCAGAGATGGGTCCATCTCCGGGAGCGCAGCCATCTTTATCCCAGCCCGACGACAATTCTTGACGTATTAAGAGGAGCCGAACACATTCTCGTGTGTATCTGGCAGGTTAATACAGAGTCATAGAGAAATTAACGGCAGAGGGAGGGAAATCCATGCTTAAGGACAGCAACCCACCAAGTCTCAGTTTCTTCTTTTTAAAATCATAGAATGTACTTGTCGGAAGGGACCTGGAAGATCCAACTCTGCTCAGTGCAGAGTTTCCAGCTGCACCAGTCCTGACAGCATTTGGTCATGGTTTATCAGCTCGCCACCAAGGACAGACCGTTTTGCCATGTTCGAAGGAAATTTCTCCCCGTGTTCCACCGAAATCTGCTTCACTGCACAGTTGTGTCCTAGGGAGTAACGGCGGACATGTCTGCTCGTGCTCTGCAGAGCAGACCCCTGCAAATGGCAGTGTGTTCAGTAGACAGGCAGAAGTTCAACTGGTGAAGTTTTGCCAGCTTCTCCATTTGAATTTCTTGACTTCTTCGAGGGACCACTGTGATAAGGGAGCTAGTGGACTGGCATGGGTGATAAGCCCAGAAGGGTGGAGGGGTATGTGACAAAAAGCAGGCATGTGGGCATGGATAAGGTACTTGTACCATAATTTGAAAGATCCAGAGTAGGAGGCCGGGTGTGTTTGAGCCCAGGGTCAGCCCTGTGATTGTTAGGAGAGCCAGTGTGGCGTCGTGGTTAAGAGTGTGGGACTGGGATTCAGGCGATCCGGGTTCAAGTCCTTGCTCAGCCACAGAGCCAACTGGTGACTTTGGGCCAGTCACAGACTCTCAGCCCAGCCTACCTCACAGGGTTGTTGTTCTGAAGATTAGATTAAGATCAGAAGGAAAATTATGTCTGCCACCTTGAGTTCCTTGGAAGGAAAAAGGTAGGATAATAAAGACATACATACATACATAAAGGACTGTGTATTTATTCCTGCCAGCCAAACTGGACCATGCTGAGCTGGATGGACCCAGTTGCTTTGCCTGGGGGTGGGGGGTGGGGGTCAAAGCCCATGGACAAAGCTACATATGGAAAGCCCTAGTTAAATCCTTAAAAAGTGGCAGCAAGCACATCTCTTAGTACCATTTCTCTTCATTCATTTATTCTCTTTCCTCCGATCTTAAATTCAGCTTGTTCTAAACACTGCAAATTTGTTACAGAAGTATGCATGAAAATTCGTGCGTGCGTTTAGTGCAATTCTCCTAATGCTGCACAGAGTTTCCTTAAATCACGGTCTTGCAATGGGTCTCTTTTTCCTAATTTAATGCATTTTAGTCTTATGCTTTATGTATGTACACATGTGTGAGTTTACATTCTCCTTGCATGTACAATTTTGCACACATTTTGAACTGGAAAACACCAAGTTTGGGGAAGTGTGAGCATTGAAGTATTGCTGAATTTTTGTTTGTGGGCTCAGTTGTGGGTTTATTCACATTAGAATGTGAATCAGAAGAATTTCTCCATATCCCTGGATAAATTCCCCAGAGAGGCTCGCCTGGCGCCGTCTTTATTTGCTTTTCGGCGCCAGGCAAAGACCTTTTTATTTAATCAATATTTTAAATGTTAATTTATTTATTCTATGTATTACATTGTTGTTGTTTTAATTCGGACCTGGAGATGGGCCAGTTTTAATGTTTTAGATTTTGATGCTTTTGTTATTGTGAGCCGCCCCGAGGCTTGTGGCAAGGGGCAGCCTATAAATTTCTAAAAATAAATAAATAAATAAATAAATAAAATAAATTTTATTTATTCCTTGCCTTTCCTCCAGGAAGTCTAGGGCAAGGCACACAAGCCTACTCCTTTCCATGTCATCATCAGAATAACCCTGTGAGGTAGCATAGCGGGGAGTCAGTGACTGGCCCAAAGTTGCCTATTAAGCTTCATGGCTGAATAGGAACCAGAACTGGATCTTCAACACTCTAACCACTAGGCAACATGGCTTCGTGCCTCAAACACCTGAGCCAACCTTCCACGGTGGTTTTCCGGGCCCTCAGCTTCCATGTTACCCTCACAACAGCCCTGGCCAAGAGTCTGTGACTGGCCCAGAGTCACCACAGGGACCACGTCTCCCCAACCCCTGTCTGATGCTCTAACCACTAGGCCATACTTGCTCTTGCGAGCTGCAGACGACCATTTTCTGCTCGAAATAATAGTAGCTCACTGCTGATTGGAGTACACAGGAGTGGACTGGATAGGCCTTGTGGTCAGAATGATACTGCTTCTCATGCAAGCCATTTTGAAGCCTTTATTTTTCTTGGCTAGGACACCCCCCTCAAAGAAGGAAGTGAAAACTGGGTGGGGTGGCATCGGAGCAAAGAAGTAACAGCTGGGTGTGAGCTTGGTATGATTCTCTTTCCCCCACTTTCTCCTGCTCTTCAATGCTAGGATGCTGCAAAGAAAGGCCGTTTACTGCAGGGTAGGGGTTGCAGCCAAATACATGAACAGAGACAATGATTTAGAAAGGACAACAGCAATCCAAGCTAGATGTTTTAAAAACTCTCTCTATGATGATCTCTCTTAAGTTGCTATGCATTGTGACCTTCAGGATGCGGCCGAATCTGCTGTGGATCGGGGTCTTTCTCCTCTGTATTTCCTGCTCTGGTAAGCATAGAGAAATAAAGACTTTTCAGCCAATTGAAGAAACTGGTTTCCCTATCGAAAATCTTTAAATTCGGTCAAGATCCCGTTAAAAAATACAGACCGCTTTAAACTGTCACGTATTTCTTTTGGTGCATTAAAAATGAATTATTTTTTCTTTAAATGTTGGGCTTAATTTTATTTGCATATGGGAAAGGAAATATCAAAAAACGCAGTGGCTGGGTCACATCAAGCGGCCCTGTGTGGTTTCCATGGTGTGTGCTTTGTGCTTGACAGACAATTCAATGGCTTTTACGCTGCTGCGGTTTCTACCCTCCTCGCTCAGTCCTCCTGCTGTTGGCATGCATCCCATCAGCCACCACACCTGAAATTCCATCCCATGTTGGATGGCTAGAGCAGCTCTTGTGGCAGCCACTTCTCTTTCCAGGAAACTCTGTGGTATCACTGTGGAAACCACAATGCTCCATTCAGATCATCCGAGAAACCATAGTAAAGCGTGGAAACCATAGAACAAACTTGTTTATTATTCTGGATTCTAAAAGGCAGTTGTTCCATGAAACACCACAATGGGGTTTGGACAATGCAACAGACCATCCTGTTTAAGAAACCACCATGGGTTGCTGTATCGTGCAAACCCACCCTGTATTTTTTTACAGTCACATTAGGAAAAGTGTGAATCTTATGTGTTCTGTACATGCCTTGAAAGAAGCCACCTGTAGCCAAAGGAGGTTGATGTCTAGGTTTTGAGAGGGAACAGGGCCTGACCAATGATTCAGAGCAAATATCGGGTGTAAAATATCCAAAGGGCAATTGGGTGCCTGCATTGTACTAAGCGTATGGTCCCTTAAAAAAAAAGAAATGCATTTTGCTCTGAGCAAAAGCCAAAGTTACAGGGAAGGCAAGAAAGATTTCTCTGCAGGGGCCTGATCTGTAACAGGCCTTTGCATTGACCAATAGAGGCCACATTCGATGGGAAAACGGCAGGATACTTGCGTCTGCCGTGCACCGGGCAGAAGGGTGAAAATTGAATGTGCCGAAGCACATGTTCCGCACTGCAGGAGAGGCACAGAAGGGGCTCGGTGCTGTGAAGAGCGCGTGGAGAAGGCGACAGACGGGGCTTTCTCTGGAGTCCTTTCACCTCGGCCCCCTCTGCTCCGCTGCCTCCTCCCTCCAGCTTTGTTGACAGTGGGAGATGTTTTCTGTTCCAGCCGTGTAAGCTGATCTGCTCTGCTCTGCTTTCTCCCTGGGAGCCATCTCGGAGCCGCTGCCTGCCGTTCATCGCTAAACCCCCCCCCACCCCCCATCATGCATTGTGTCCTTTTTCTTCTTGTGAGCCACGTTTGCACTGTGCGGCAGGTGTAACATTTTCTTCCGTGCCGGTTTCCTGGAAGTGGAGGGAACATTATGTCCGTGGCTGCTGGACTGAGGCCAGCCGCTCTCTTCGATCCTTTTGGGAGGCTAGCCTTCGTCAGCCGTGCTACCCCTGGGAGGAAGGGGCTTCCAAGTGGCTTGAGGGGGGGCTGAAGGGAGATAAATTGGTGACAACACTTCTGGACTAAGCAAGGGATCAACTCGCAGAATCATACCCTTGAAGGGGCCTAGAGGGCCATCAGGGCAGTGGCCCACTCAATGCAGGGCGCAAGTGCCCCATCCGGATTCTGACCGGGCTGGACCCTGCTTAGCTTCCAAGAGTAGGTGGGGTCAGGCCCTCCAGGCTATAAGTCACTGCTAAGCTTGGGTCTGATGCACAAGCCGAGCAGGCATTCAAGACCGTGGGCATCCATGCTTTTCTTTCAGCAGCTCTGTAGCTGGGAGCAGGTTGCTTCGCCCTCTGAGGAGGCAGCCCTTCAGCGGGGGGGGGGTGCATATATTAACTGAAGGGGCCCCCAGGGAGCAAAGTCCTGCACTACCAAGGCCTCTGCAAGAATTAGGACGGCTGGTTACATCTTGAAGGCTCACAGATGCACAAAAATTGCAGGTGTCGCTTCATATCATTATTATTGCTATTGTTGCTGGTTGCAAAGTCATGTCTGACCCATCGCGACCCCATGGACAATATTTCTTCAGGCCTTCCTGTCCCCCACCACCCCCCGGAGTCCACCCCAGCCCACACCCACTGCCCCAGTGACTCCATCCAGCCACCTCATCCTCTGCCATCCCCTTCCCCTTTGGCCTTCAATCCTTCCCAGCATCAGGCTCTTCTCCAGGGAGTCCTTCCTTCTCATTGGGTGGCCAGAGAATTTGAGTTTCATCTTCAAGATCTGGCCTTCTGAGGAGCAGTCAGGGTCGATCTCCTCTAGGACTGATGGTTTGATCGCCTTGCGGTCCAAGGGACTCGCAGGGGTCTCCTCCAGCACCACTTCCTCTTGTGAGGAAGCCAAGGTAGCTTATATAGTCTTCTTCCACTCTGTTTTATCTTCACAACAGCCCTGTGAGGTAGGTTAAGCAGAGAGAGAGAGAGAGAGAGATTGGTCCAAAGTCATCCTGTGAGTTTCATGGCTAATGAGGACTAGAACCCTGAGATGTGCAAGGAAATAGAACTGTGATACATCCCCCCGCCCCCGGTAGGAAAGATGGCAACAAGATGACCTGCTTTCCTACTGTCTGGTGCTAAGTGTGTGCACACAACTTCAGAGGCCTGCTGTGACAGCTTCCTCAAGTCCTTTATCTTAAATCTAACTTTCCCTGGCAAGCTCCTCAGATCTAGGATAACTTTTAGTACAAAATGGGCTTCTGACATGCCTTCAACTAGAGGACCGTCCTTTGCAATGTAGACCACCCAGCCAGGCCAAATAGTGTACTGCTCCAGGGAAGTACAAATGAATGAAATATGAATTTCCGGTGAGCACACCAAACCATCCCTGCAGTTTATACTAGTTTGCTTAGGGTGCAATTCTGGACACGTCTGAACAGAAAAAATGGCTGAGAGCTCCCACCTTGCGCCACCCAGCCTAACCAGGAGTGGAAGGACCACGTTGAGGGCCACCACTGCTTCTTTGTGCAAGCCCTCGAGGGCAGGGCTTTGAGACACAGAAACGGAGAAGCAGAGTGAGGCTCCACTCTCAACATGCCCACCATGTGCATGTCCAGCCTGTCCTTGGACACCCTCACCGATGGGGCCTCACCACCTCCCGTGGAAGCCCATTCCACACCCTCGGGGTCCTGACTGTCAGGAAGAGCTTCCTGACATCCAAACTGAACCTGGGTTCCCTGAGCTTGGCTCCTTTGGAGCACATCCTGCCCTCCTCTGCAGGGGAGAACAGGTCTCTACCCACCTCTGTGTGACACCCCCACACACACCTGTATGTCGCCAACAGATCCCCTCCGAGTCTCCTCCAGGCTGAAGAGGCCCAGTTCCCTCAGTCTCGCCTCATTCGGCTTCCCCTGCAAACCGGCCACCAACCTTGTGGCCCTGCGCTGCACTGACTCCAACCTGGCTGTATCCTTCCTGTAATTTGGCATCATTCTTATGGTGGTATTCTTTTTTTTGGGGGGGGGAGGGGGTGTTAAGCAGCTGAAGCTCTGGATGGCAGCTGCGAGTTTCCCCACCAAACCCTAACCCAAAACCAAGGGAGATTTAGGTGCCGCTCTTTCCTTCCTCCCAGCACCCAAAAGATCAGGCCATCGGTTCCATTTCACCACTTTCAGCTTGGCACTGCTTCCATCCTTCCTGTGCTTGCTGGACACAAACAAGCGTGATTATCGCAGGAGTTGAAATGTGGGGTCAAACAAACCGCTGTTATTCTGAGAATGAAGTTGCGCTCATAACAGGCCTGTTTCCTGCTTCACGCCACCTCGGCCAGTCGCTCTGCCGCACTCCAAACAAATGTTTCTTGGCATGAAATTGTCTGGAAAGATGGAGAGCATATTTTGCCTGCTCTCCAGTGAGTAAATAGTCACCAAGCTGTTGTGTTTTCTCCCCGCTGAAGTAACTGTCACCGTGGGTGACTCTAATCTTCCAATTTCACCCTCTGCTTGGAGGCCCCAAGGAGCACCAAGCCGGGCTTTGAGATTTACCTGTGAATAAGCCACTGGTAATCCCATCTGCTGGCATGGCTAGACTTCGCCATTCCAGTCACGCATAGTTAAACCATGTGCACTTGACATAAGGGATCGGATCTGTCCTGGCAATGAATTTGGGCATTAAGTAGCTACGATCCCCCGGCTTTTCGGAAGTAGCATGCGCAGGGAGTCTGAAACTGCACCGACCGGCAGCACGGAAGGTTTTGGCCTCTCTGGGGCACTCTGGCTTTGGTTCGGGAAGGAAAAGGTATCAAGCTACCACTGACATGAAGAATGCAGACCCCAAATTGCAGCCCCTCCAAATTCCCCAGGAGGGCTAGGGGATATTTATGTGACTTTTGGGGTGTCAAGAGATGGACTTTGCATGCAATGCCCCCCCCCCCCCTTTGAAGGACTGCTTACTCCAGGCAGAGTGTCCTCATTGGTGCTTAAAGATGTCTAAGTGAATTTTTGGTCTGTTTGTGGGTGTCTCTGTTTCTTTCTCAGGACCATCGTGGGGGATCCCAAAGATTCAATACTGTGTCAGCTTCTGGGCTAAAAACATCACATGCTACTGGGAGCCGCTGCCTGAGATGGGTCCCACAGCCATGTACACCCTCTACATCACAGAGTACATGAGTCTAATATTTTGATTGATTGATTGATTGATTGATTGAAAGACCTATTGGACTCTCAGGAAGAGGCAGGCACAGCAGTTTACCTGCTGGACAGACTTCCCCTACCTGATGATCTCCAAATGTGTAGGACTACAGCTCCCATAATCCCCTGCCAGCTAATTCCTGCAGCTATATAAACAAACTTATAAGTTGCATAAAGTCAGGAAGCAAACTAGGCTTCCTATCCAGCACATGCCATAGCCCCTACTTGTGGCCTGGAAGATATGTCTGATTACAGTTCCTATCATCCCAGGCCATTGGCCATGCTGATGGGAATCGTAGGCCAAAACATCTGGAAGTGTCCCAGCGATATCTTATCCCGAAAGTTGATGGTCGACCTTCTTTTGGGACCCAGCATCCCAGCTCGTGTGGTCTAATCAAGGCCCTCCTCGTATTTCAGAGAAGCTGGGCGTTGTCGGAGAGATTTTGGTGAGACGGGGAAGTGCGTGGCCTCGCAGGGTGAGCGTTCATGCAGCATTGTTGTGGAGAATCCCTTTGCTTTCTACAAAATCCAGCTCACTGCAGAGAGCGAACGAGCACAGGCGAGCTCCTCGGAGAAATGTGTCCATGGCATGAGCATTGGTAAGCTCAGGATGGGGGCAAGAGGTTTGGGAGGGCCTTGTGTATGGCCAGGCATGGGTAAACATCTGGCTGTGGGTTCTACTTTTTCCTACCTGAGGTCCAAGCTCCACTCTCCAAAACCTCCTGCAGGAGAAGCCACGAGGCACCTGAACTCCCAGGAATTTGTTCTGAGTACCAAAACTGAATCCCTCCGTGCAAACATCCATTCCTCATTTTCTTTCCACTTTGTCTTGATTCCAAGAGTATAATTTGGACAAAGCAGGCAAGTCGTCCCTTTCCTGTCACAGGTAAAGAATTAGCAGCTGGCTACGGCAGACCCAGCTTCAAGAGTACTCAAAGGAAGCAAAAATACTTGTATGGATTTGATATGCAGCTTATCAAATACAGTGATGCAATATGGGCTTGGAATATAAACAAGCCAATGAAAACTCACGTTCCTGTTTTCAGCAGCTGTATCAATTTCTTGACCATGGCCTTGCAAAGTCGCTCTGTGGGCAATGCATCCATTCCTCCCACCAGGCCAACAACAACGGACAGCACCTCTGGCTCCTGGATTTGATAAGGTTTCTTTCTTCCACTGTCGCAGAGTCTTCTCAGCTCTAACCCCCTTTCCCAGGAGACAGAGGGCAATGTTGTTTCAGCAAGACCAGCAGTTTTGTTCTCACAGCAAAAGCAGTGCTTATCTACAGAATGATCAGCGAAGGCAAATTCAAGGCCATGATCTCTGGGCTCCCCCTACTCAACTCAAAGCCCTAGTGCAGGGGTCCTCAAACTTTTTCAACAGGGGGCCAGTTGAAAGGCGGTGGTGGCGGGTTCAGGCCAGTGAGGCAGCGGTGCCCGTGGGCGTGGGCTGGTGAAGCGGCAGTGGCGGTGGGTGGGCATGCGCTGCAAGGTGGTGACAGGTGAACACATAGCGAGGCAGTGGCGCATGCATGGGGCAAGGCAGCAGCTCGCTCGCTCGGAGATCTCCAAAACGATCTCCAAGCGAGCAAGCTACCGCCTCGCCGGTGGCAGGTGCAGGGAGTCCAAAACCTCTGAGGTCGGCTGGATAATGGGCATGGTGGGCCAGATCCAGCCTGTGCGCCATAGTTTGAGGACTCATGACCTAATGTGTCTTTTGGAGCCTTGGGAATTCACTACACTATCTGTTGAATCTTAACCCTCACCATCCTTCTGGTGAAACCCATCCAATATGCCAATTCAGCCATGAAGTTAATTGGGTGACCCTGGATGGGTCTCTAACCCCTCATCACCCTGTCCCAGTCTAACCTGCCACACAGGGCTGAGGTGAGCATAAACGGCAGTGTGGGTAGGAATCCAGCATTGAGCTTCCTAGAGACAAAGCAGGAATGGTTTCAGGTGTATATGAAATAAAACTGCTAGCTTTTTCTAATTGCCCCAAACATGCATTCTTTATACCTGCTTTCAGGTATATATGAAATGAAATTGCTAGCTTTTTCTAAATGCCCCAAACATGCATTCTTTATACCTGCTTTCAGGTATATATGAAATGAAATTGCTAGCTTTTTCTAAATGCCCCAAACATGCATTCTTTATACCTGCTTTCAGGTATATATGAAATTGCTAGCTTTTTCTAAATGCCCCAAATATACATTCTTTATTTGTCAAAGTCCTTGAAAGGTTTAGTTAGGCTTTTTACTTATTTGCCACTTGTCTTGCCATGGCAATAACAAAGCGGGGGGTGTCTGGAAAGTTTGAAGACAATAGAACAAGGCCAACAAAAAGAGTCTGACAATATCCTTTGCTTCTTCAGAATGAAAACAGGGAGTGCAAAAGGGTTTTCGAAGTGACAGCGCAGCGCAAGAGAACAGAAGAGAACAGAAAAACAACACCCACACATGACAACCTATTTCAAAGAAAATTATACATGGCTTAAAAACTTGTCAGCTCTCTCAGCTGCAGGACGGTGTTGAGCCTTTGCTTAAGTGCAACATTTTCAGTGTATCACTAGTGATGGAGGTCCTGTTGTGTACATCTGTCTATTGCACAACAGTTGAGGGAGTTGCCATTTTCTTTCTCAAGTTGAGGTTAAACTTTTTTGTTTTAGTCTCTCTTATTCCCTGCTCATGTTTCTAGTCAGGGTTGGCAAAAGCAGTGTCTAAGCCGTTCTCTTGGGAAGGTTTTGATTGGGGATTGAGTTATCGTATTTCTGTGATATCCCTCGTTGTAGTTCACTGCTTTGGGGCAACCCAAGAATAAGAATAATGTTTAAAATTCCTTCCTCTTGGGAAACGGAACCTTCTGCACCCCAGTGAAACTGAGTCCCCCCATGGTGAACACTGTCGTGGCAAACCGGAGCCGCTGCTTTCAGCTGGAATGGAGCTTGCCAGCCAACGAGCTGCTTTCAGCAACGGAGGCCCAGTATGAGATCCGATACCGTGACACCGCGGAGATTTCCTGGACTCAGGTGAGCAGACAGGCGGGTGGCTTCCCAACCAGGTGAGTGGCATCCGTCGAAATGAGCTCAGCAGCACCGCTGTGGCCATTTTGCACAACTTTGTAAGTGCATTGTTACTGCAGACTTCAGCAGAGCAAAGGAGGAATTGTAAAAGGAAAGGAGAACAGGAAAAGCCCAGTTCTGCACCAGAAAAGTCACAGGGAGTTTTCCCCTCTCATTTACAACGGCTTTCCTAGAAGGTTGTTGTAGTGGGGATAAGATTGAGAGCAGGAGAAGGATGCAAAGTGCTTTAGTTCATTATAAGATAAAATAAGAATATAAACCTTAATTAATAGATAAAAAACACACCAGAGTTCAAGAAGCCAAAGAGAAACAACAATTTATTGAATGATTTGGTCTATTTTTGTCCTATTTTTTCAAAATGTTTGTTTCCCACAGTAGCCCACATTAATAATAATAAGAAATTAATGCTCCAGTTTAAAAATGTCCTTACAATAAACACAATATATTGTGCTGCCCTTGTTTATGTAGCATTATTGTTGCCTAAGATATTGATTATTAGTTTGCTATCCTTACATCTTGGTTTTTATTGCTTTCTTTTTATTAGTCCGATAATTCTATTTCAGAGCTAGATTCTTGTGGGTCCCATGCGTGTATTCATCTAGTTTGAGTGACGCCTTTTTCTAGAGGCAAAGCAGAGTGCATATTTTTGTATAAATATGCCACTTTTCGACTGTACAGAACAGTGGCCAAGTGACTCATGACAAAAATGAGCTGTTCCAAAAGGCAGCATTCAAAAAAAAACCGTACCTGTGAAAGGCAAAGATAAAAACCTTTCAATAATTGTAAAAGAAATACAGTATTAAAATGGCATGAATACTGAAAGAAATCAAATCCGACAAGCTAAAACGTACAGACGGTAAAGATCATCTTCACACTGAATCATGATTTTACTGCACTGCGAGGGACTATAAATCCTTACCTAAAATGACATTCCAAAGATTTCTCATCAGGATTGGAAACTCCATCTTCTATGGGAAGTTGGCAGGTATTCCGGATGGTTCTTCACCCAAGGAGGGAGAATCCCAGACTTTACTTAGAATCTAGCTTTAAAGAAACTTCTTGTGGCAAAAGCAAATAAATTTCAAAAGCAAATAATCCAGACGAAAAGTTGTAAATGCTCTCTACTCTCCATTTGACCTCCCACAAAGATGAATTTTACACTGGCGGAGAACACATCGGCCCGACTGAATATCTGTGGGTTATTCCCTTTCACCCACTATTCTGTTCAGCTGCGAGCAAAATACCTCCACAGATCTTACCTCCAAAGCGACGAGGGTCCCTGGTGGAGTGACTGGAGCACAGAGAAATTCGTGAGAACACTTCCTGAAGGTAAGTTTGGAGGAGAGGCCAAAGGCCAGTTTGGAGGAGAGGCCAAAGGCCAGATCTTGCAAGGAGAAGTCAGGCATTAGTATCACAGTAAATGTGGTTCTGTCAACAGTCAAACCGGGGATAGTGCTAGAGTGTAGAACAGCCTTCTCCCATTGTGCCTTCTGGACATGTTTGGACTGCAGCACCCAGAATTCCCAGTCAATGTGCTGGATAGGAATTCTGGGAGTTGGGGTCCAAATGCCTCTGAAGGCCACCAGGTTGGGGAAGGCTGGCCTCAAAGGTCAGGCAACTAAGTCAGCATCTTGGAGAGCTCCCAGGGAGTCTGGGGTAGCTTTCCTTATTAGACCACATGGGCAAATGTTGCTTCAGCAAGGCTGAGAGGGCCTGGCTGTGTTGCAGGCCCTATTGCTGCAAAAGAGTAAGCTGTACTCAAACCTTTGGCTTATTTTCAAGCTTTAGGCTTCTGATGGGAATATCTCCTCCAACGGGGACAGCACAAACTGGGGTTCTTTCTGATGGCTTTTTCCCAGAGCTGGGGCCATGAACTTCAGCCTTGTGCAAGTCGTCCCCCACAGCTTGTGAGACCCCGGAGTTGGAAGTCACACCAAGACTGCTCTCATAACCTCTTATAGGTTTGCTTATATCTCATTCTGTCCTTGTATCTTTGTGACGCTTGCTTCTACTGCAGTTCCATCAAGAGGACCAGCGCTGTGGAGGAAATTAGGACCCCCTGGTGCTGATGGGATGAGAAATGTTCTCCTCATGTGGAAGGTAGGAGGAGAAGCCTAGCATCCCAGGGCCATTTTGCATTTTTTAATGTAAGAACGGTGACACGTCGGTCTGTTTTTCAGAAAGCTGAAACAGGTACAATGGAGGCATTGCTGCTTGAGAGATCTGCACACGTCCCCTTAGGATCTCCTTCACAAGTTTAGCAGACCCTAAATGTGTGTCTGTGTCTGATTTGTAGGGTTTGAATTAGACGTCCATTCTGCAATCCAGTTCTGTACCTATCTTTGCCCAATAGAACTCATAAAGAACAGTCCTTCTGTTGCTGGCCTTACTACGACCCCTTGGCATGGAAGAGACACAACTCATGAAGACCCCCAATTGAATGAGGGGCTGTTGGAAAGAGCACCTAGAAACACCAAAACAGAGCGAGTCAGAAGGGTTCTTGCGGGCCATCTAGTCTGACCTATGGCTCCAGCTGGCTCTGCTCACGACATACCCACCATGTGCATGTCCAGCCTATCCTTGAACACCCTCACCAAGGGGGCCTCAACCACCTCCCGTGGAAGCCCACCCCATACCCTCGGGGTCCTAACTGTCAGGAAGTGCTTCCTGGCATCTAAATGGGACCTTGGTTCCCTGAGCTTGGAGCACGTCCTGCCTAGTTCAGATGGCATGAAAACCCCCAGGGTTTAACATGTTGCTTGAACTCTATCACTAACAAGCAGCTACCTGGAGGAGGGCCTTTTCTGTGGTGGCACCCCAACCATGGAGTCAGCTTCCCAGAGAAGTTTGCCAGGTGCCAATGCTTTATTCTGAAAAGATCTCCTTCACCAGGCCAAAGCCTTTTTATTTTCCAGTATTTTAAATGTTAGTGTTGTTTTTAATATTGATCGTATATTTTTAGGCCTGATGCTATTTATCACTGCCCTGAGGCATTGTAAAGGGTAGAATACAAAAATTTTAAATAAATAAATCACAGAAGACTGAAACTCAGATAAACAGTAAATAGAATGGGCTCATTTCAAAATGCAAACCCTGCTTTTCTTATAAAACCAACTCGAAGCAACTTAGGAAAATTGTTGTAGGACACATCATATTCAGTGTGCCAGACAATAAAACCAAGAGCAGGACTGAACAATTAAGTAAAAACAACCATCACCATTGCCAGGATCTTAGAACTTTAACCACACTTAAAGCTCAGCAAAGGGAAAAGGCAAGTTTAGCGTCTCACCCAGAGCTTGAAACTTTTGTGGGATTCTGAAATGAAGATGGATGCACAACCAGGGGTCTCATTGCTTACATTGGCTGAGCAGTAGCGGTACTGTTCAATTTTGGGTATATATTAGATATTGTAAAATATTTAGCATTTCCCTTGTTCAGGTTTTCACAACGCTCATTCATTATGCTCTATCCGAGGAATTAACTGAACCTTTCCAGGTATTGCATTATGCAAATTCTCCCTGGAAATTCTACCTTGTTTTGGCTGCAAGAAGATGCTGCCTGTAATCTGAGGCGAGACTCACCGGTTTGTAGCTTGCATAGCAAATCTGTCTGGCTGCAGACTTTGGGCTATCCTTGCAGTCAACAACTGAGGAGGTTTGGACGTTTCCTGGAAAAGTTTGAGGGTGGGTGTTGGTGCTCCGTTGTTGTGTGGCAACAACCATCTCAGGGCATATCAAGGGTGGGTTTTTCCTTCTCCTTTCTTTCCTCCCTCCCCCTTCAGCCCTTGAAGCCAAAGGAAGCCAATGGAGACATCTTGGCATACAACCTTTCCTCGCAGAGAAAGGGGGAGCCGGCCATCGCACGATGCGTCACACCAGACCTGCAATGCCCCCTCCTCTTCCCGGCGGTTTTGGGTGTGACATTTTTCATTACAGCCAGAAATGCAGTGGGCTTTTCTCCTCCAACCAAGCTGGTGATTCCAGAAGCTGATGGTCATGAAGGTAAGACTTCTGAATGAGAGTAGACACCCCCAGTCTTGCAGCCTGCACAATTGGGAGGCGAGAAGGGCTTTTGTCCAAATGCTTTCCAGGCCTGGGGAGTCAGAATCCCCCAGCTGTTTCAAACAGTGGTGCAGGAACTCAGGACCTGGGGTAAAAGATGTGCTTCCACTCCCACCCTCCAGGAATTCTGTAGAAAACCAGACCCTGCCCCCCCCCCGCCCCAATCCATCCCATTTCCCTGATTGCTCATCAATTGACCATTATCTAGTTTTTGTTCAGCTTCTCTCCTATTCTAAAAAGTTGAAAGGCCTCCTTTAAGTTGGCAAGGAGAAACTGAAACTAAAAGGAGGTGTTTCTTTTAGGATGGATTGAAAGACATTTAACAGAGGTGTTTTTATTTTTGGTGGTGTTTGTCCAGCGCTTTTCAAAAATAAAATCTGGTCCTTGCAAGAGGTTGGTCCCCTGCTGATTTAATGAGAGATTCAAAGAAAAACCTCAGCTCTGCTCATACAGAATAAAAATATTCTTGGTTCATGCTGGTTGACAAGGAGGCAGCAAACTAAGAGAGGAAAACAAGATGGATGGATAAACGAGATCTCTTCCCAGAATTCTCCACCTGGTTTGCACTTGGCGAAAATGGGGAAGAGGAGAGTTCTGCCATTGTTCCCCTTGTACATGGGATGCTCCTCTCTCATTCTAGATGGACCTTCCACTAAAATCATTTTCAGAAAATGGATCAGGATATTTTCCCACAGTTGCTACCCCGTTCTCCCAGCCCCAGCTCCCAGAAAACTCACTTTCTTCCAACAGACTCCCACGCCTCTTCCTCTCAACCATGGAGCTTCTGATTCTCTTTGGATACTCCATTCCACAACCTTTGCCAACTCCACCTTCCTTCCCCAGCTTTTGCTAGCTCTTTTCACTGGCACACAAAGTCTCTCCTCTCTCAATAGCTTCTGTGAACGATCCCCACGCACAAACCCATTCAAACTCAGCACCATTCTGTACCTGACCTTCTCCCTCACCAGCATTTTGAAGAGCGTGCGATGAACATTACGTGGCTTCCTTTCTCCCTCCAGTGCCTCCTTCTTCATTTCCGGTCTTTGCCACTCCGGCAGGGGACCATGGTCTCCGCTTACAGTGGTTCCTTCCCAGCTTCCCGAAGATGGGCTACGTTTTTGAGTGGGGCTGGCTTCCTGGCAAACAGGAGGATGGCAAATACTGGGATTATCAGGCAGAACATACTGACCACATAGTTATCACAGGTGAGTGGGATCTGCATGACTCAAAAGCACAACACAAATGTCCCATGCTCTTTTCCTTCCTTCCTTTTATATTCCTCCCCATTGGTTTGGTTTTACGATGACATTTTAAGGTTTCTTAGGAGCAATCCTACAGAAGTAGGATCCTCTGTGTGCAAGCTCGCCCCTTGAGAACAGAGGCAGAGGTCCTTCTCCGGGAACCCTCTTTGAAGGAAGCCAGGAGGGTAGCTAGTTGGAGAAGGGCCTTTTCAGTGGTGGTGCCCTGGTTGTGGAACCCGCTCCCCAGGGAGGTTCCCCTGGTGCCATCGCTCTACTCTTTTCGGCATCAGGCAAAGACCTTTTTCTTTTCCTGGCATTTTAACAATTAATCAATCAATTAATTAGAACATTTCTATGCCGCCCCATTTGCAAAAAGCCTCGGGGTGGCTTAGAAAACAAATAAATAAATAATCATACAGATAACCTAAAAATCCAGAGACATCCCAGCACAACTATAAAAACCAATAAATAAATATAATCTACAATTAACAATTTAGGTTATAACTTTTAAATAAAAAGGTCTTGGCAAAGTCATCACAGCGAGCCGTCGAGGGTGGCACAGGGTCTTTCTTAGGGCCTGGATGAACCAGCCCTTCTACCACCCGAAAGAGCTCTGCCGGATGGCATTGTGAGGAGGCAATGGAAGCGGAGAAGAATTTCTTCTTCGCCGCCCTCACCGCCACAGCATAGGCTCGATTGTGGGCTCTCAAGGGTGTTCAGTCAGATTCGTCCCGTGATTTCCTCCACCTACGCTCTAGACGTCTCCCGGCCTGCTTCATCGCCCGCAATTCAGGTGTATACCAAGGGGAAGAGTGGGCTCTGCCTGGCGGGAGAGGACGCTTGGGAGCGATCGTGTCAACAGCCCTGGTCATCTCCCCATTTCCAGGCCTGGGGAGTCAGAATCCCCCAGCTGTTTCAAACAGTGGTGCAGAAACTCAGGATCGGGGTAAAAGATGTGCTTCCACTCCCACCCTCCAGGAATTCTGTAGAAAACCACACCCTGCCCCCCCACAATCCATCCCATTTCCACTTTTAAATAAAAAGGTCTTGGCCTGGCACTGAAAAAGAAAAAACAACGGCGCCAGGCAGGCCTCTCTGGGGAGCGCATTCCATAGGTGGGGCGCCACCACAGAGAAGGCCCTCCTCTAAGTACTCTGCCTCCTGATGTCTTTCATGGAGGGCACCTGGAGGAGGGCTTCTGCTGCCGATCTCAAGGGGCAGGAGGGCATTAATTGGTTTTATCCTTGTTTTTATCATTATTTATTGGATGCAGTGTGTTGTTGTGTTGTTCTTGTTATAGTCTCTTTGTTCTTTGATTTTTTGTTCTTTGTAAGCTGCCCAGAGACTTTTAGTAATGGGATGGCATAGAGAAACTTTAAATAAATAAATAAAATAAGTTTAGGTGAAAAAAAAGAGCCCGCAACACCCTGATTTCCCCAGCCAGCACAGAATTGCATCCTTACATATTTCAAAGCCTTGAAAGGATATTTTAAAAATAGGTTAGCATTTTTATGTTTTATTATTATGGGACATTGAGTGGATTTAATAAACACATTCAGATGACTTTGTTGGACAAGGTACACTTGGCCTGAACCCAAAGTCCTTTGTGACTTCTTCCCATCCAGGAAGAGCAGATGACTAGCTTGGGGCTGAAAGGGACTTTGTTAAGAAGTCGCCACCTGCAGTTCAGTTACTTGCCACAAGGGGCAGCCTCACGCACACATCCCAACTACTCTTGACCCTGGGGCTCTACATGGATTTCTTGTTGGCGCTGAAGTTGCCATCATTCTGGGGTTGGTTTTCTTTGGAAGCCACAATCTGGCACAGTCGTTCTCCACTGCATGTGTGAATGAACTGGCCTTTAGTAACGCGGCTGAATAATATGCAAGATTTCACCCACCCTCAACTTGGCTCAACTCGGTGCAGCTGGAATTGCACAGCTGGAATTGCACAAAGCGCTTCCCATGAGAGGAGACCGCCCCCGCTGCCCCCTGGCACAATAGGGTGCCCACTCCTCTCTCATCTTCCTTGATGTTTTATATATCATTCTACCTTGTAGAAATGAACTTCAGCCAGACAAGAGCTGAACTGGCTTAGATCAAAGCAAACGGCTCCACAAGAAACTAGCCTCTTTCACCAACATGGCTGCGAGATCAAAGCAGGATCGTGAGACGTGACAACATTTTTTTATTTGTGTGCCTGTGCCCAAAATTAGGATTAACTGCTCAAATGGAGCTGCTGAAAAAGGCAAATAGAGTCGAGGGGGTAGGGGAAACATGGTTCTGCATGGATTTCTCGGTTATGCCATCCTTTCTGTTCCCTGCAGAAGCAATTGAACCAGGAAAACTTTACAGCCTGAAGGTCTTTGCTGTCATCGATGGAACAGTTTGGGCTGTGGGTTCTACGTTAGCTTACTCAAAGCAGATTGGTATGTGGGCGAGAAGGGACCCAGGCCTCCTGTCCTGTCATCCCCTCCATTCCTGGTGTTCAGGCCATGAATACCAACATTGATGTACCCTGAGCAGCCAATCTGAACACCAGAGGGATGGGGGAAACCCAAGGGTTGTCGAGTTCCCAAAATATTTAGGGAAAATGGTCCTGTGGGAAAACAGAGTATGCTCCGTAAGTTTGGCTGCTGTGGAGTGAGAGGGAGAGAATACCTGGAGGAGGAATGGAATGGAATACCCTGGAAAGGGCATGGCTGGCTGCAGCCTTCTGAACAAGAGCACTCCGATTGCGGAGTCTTTTTGCAGCCTCTTTGCGGATGCCTAATTTTTCACTGGTCCTCTCCCCCTTTCTGTCTGTCTGTCTGCACGCACAGAGAACCAGTGTGGTGTAGTGGTTAGAGCATGGGACTGGGACTCAGAGGATCTGGGTTCTAGTCCCTGTTCAGCCATGGAGCCAACTGGGTGACTTTGGACCAGTCACAGACTCTCAGCCTAACCTACCTCACAGGGTTGTTGTGGGGATAAGATGGAGGAGGAGAATGATGGAAGCTGCCTTGAGCCTTTGTAGGAAAAAGGCAGGATATAAATCGCAATATATAAATAAATGTTCTTTTCCAGCTCCACTGCGTGCACCAACTTTATATCCCATCCAAGTCTGGAAAAACCAGGTGGAGCTGCAATGGGAAGAACTCCAACTGGAGGAACAGGGTGGAAACATCTGGAATTACAGCATCTGCTATGAGGAAGAGGGAAAGAGCAAGCAGAGTAAGGAGGGAACCGAAGTGTCTCTGTGGTTCACCTTAGCATGCTGTTCAGAGAGAATGCAGAAAAGAGCTTTCAGAATTCAGCCTTCTGAGCATTCGTGTCTAAGTCATTTGGAGTGGGAAGATGCTTGCAGAAATGTGAGAATAAGAACGGTAGAGATTCCAGGAGCCCACAAGGTAGCTGAGTAGGATTTCTGCTCATGGGGATAGAACTTAGGTCAGCTTAAATCCTGAAAAACAATGAAGCCACCTCAAATTATGCAAAAAGGGGACAATCTTGCAGAGGTAGCTTTGCAAAATCGAATGGAGCCACTCTTCCTCAGAAGCCTTTCTGTACTAGGCACTGATGATCATCAGGGAATCATCAGGATGGCGGCTAGTGACAAGTGGGGTCCCCCAGGGCTCTGTCCTGGGGCCAAGCCTGTTCAATCTTTTCATCAATGACATGGAAGAAGGGGTGAACAGTCTCTGATCAGATTTGCAGATGATACTAAAACTGGGGCAGTGGTCACAACTAAGGAGCAGATATACCAGATCAAGAAGGATCTGGACAGACTATGGAAGTGGGCAGGAGACAACAGGATGGCGTTCAATGTGGAGAAGTGCAAGGTCTTGCACTTGGGGCAGAGGAATGGGTGTCATAAATGCAGGTTAGGGGACAAGTGGCTGGAGAGCAGCACTTGTGAAAGGGACCTCGGGGTGCTGGTTGGCTGCAGGCTGAACATGACCCAGCAGTGGGATGCAGTGGTCAAGAGGGCGAACGCCACCCTTGGTTGCATGGCCAGAAGTGTGGCTTCTCGATCAAGAGAGGTATTACTGCCACTCTGTACGACTCTGGTGCGCCCACAGGTGGAGTATTGTGCTCAGTTCTGGGCCCCTCATTATACTAAAATGCAGAGACATCACCCTGCTGGCAAAAGTGTGTATAGTCAAGGCTATGGTTTTCCCAGTTGCAATGTATGGCTGTGAAAGCTGGACCATAAGGAAGGCTGAGCGCTGAAGGATTGGGGCCTTTGGATTGTGGTGCTGGAGGAGACTCCTCTGAGTCCCTTGGGCCGCAAGGCGATCCAACCGGTCAGTCCTAGAGGAGATCAACCCTGACTGCTCTTTAGAAGGCCAGATCCTGAAGATGAAGCTCAAATACTTTGGCCACCTAATGAGAAGGAGGGACTCCCTGGAGAAGAGCCTGATGCTGGGAACAATTGACGGGAAAAGAAGGGAACAGCAGAGGATGAGGTGGCTGGATGGAGTCACTGAACCTGTTGGTGTGGGCTTGGGTGGCCTCCAGGGGATGGTGGAGGACAGGAGGGCCTGGAGGAATGTTGTGCATAGGGTTTCAATGGATTGGATATGACTTCGCAACTAGCAACAACAACAATAGCCAGGTTAGAGTCAGTGCAGCAAAGGGCCAGAAGGATGGTGGCCGGTTTGCAGGGGATGCCGTATGAGGCGAGACGGAGGGACCTGGGTCTCTTCAGCCTGGAGAAGAGGAAGCTCAGAGGGGATCTGTTGGTGACATTCAGGTGTGTGAGGGGGTCTCACACAGAGGTGGGTAGAGACTGTTCTCCCCTGCAGAGGAAGGCAGGATGCGCTCCAAGCTCAGAGAACCAAGGTTCAAGTTTAGATGCCAGGAAGCACTTCCTGACAGTGAGGACCCTGAGGGTGTGGAATGGGCTCCCACAGGAGGTGGTTGAGGCCCCATTGGTGCGGTTGTTCAAGGACAGGCTGGACATGCACATGGTAGGCATGTCGTGAGCGGAGCCAGCTGGAGCCGGGGGGCAGACTAGATGGCCTGGGAGGACCCTTCTGACTCGCGCTGTTTCTCTGTTTCTGTGAGGTATGTGCTCATGATTTCCCATCCAGCATAGTTTTTAGGAAATTTTATAGGATTTTGCCTTCTTTCAGGGCTGCTTCTGTTCTTTGCAGCTATTTTGTGTGTTTTGGGGGTTTCAGGGAACGTCTGATATATCCAAGAAGAGCGATATGAAACCCGCCAGCGTAGTTCAGCAATTCTGCTATTCATAGTACCACTTAGAGGTTATCAAATGAAATATATGGAAAGGCAGAAAAGGAAAAATTCAGGGGGGAAAATATATGCAGTAGGGGTTTTTCAAAATCTTGACACCACAAAGAATCATGAAACAGAAGCAGTAGGTTTAAAGCTTTGGGTGGAAAAGCCTGGGTTTCAGAATCTCACTTTTCTTGGAGCAACGATCGATTGCTAAAAACCTCAATATCCATTTTTTAAAATTATAATTTCAGTACTGCCCAAGAGCTGAGCTTCTCTAGCTTCGCCACCATTTCTGTAGATCTGCTATCTTATTTCTAGGGTTACGTATAGGCGCAAAGCAGAGTAAGTTACCATGGTGGTTTCTATGGGAAGGACAGGGAAGGGAGGGGCAAATTTGCTTCTCCTCAGGCAGCTGTGCTCCATTAGATAACACATTTTGTTTTCCAGTTGTGGTACTGGGCAACTCAGTCCGTCGCTACCTGATTGAAGGGCTGGCGCCGGGTTCCACAGTGAGCGTGTTCCTTACAGTCACCAACGAGGGAGGGAACACGACGGGGCCCGTTCTGTCCATCCGCACCAAGACCTACGGTGAGGCAAAGGCAGGGCCCTACACTTGGAATACGCTACCTCCCTTCCCAGAGGCCTACAGGGTTTGTGCCTTGAACAGGGTTGTTGTTGTCAGGAGAAATGCCCTGCGTTCCTCGTGAGAGGAAAAAGACAGGATATCAATGCAGTGTACTCCTCATCATCGTCATCATCATCAAGTGATCATTATTACTACTACTACTACTGAATTGAGTGGGAACCCAAATCATTTCTGGGGATTAAAACTGAGAGCCAGTACAGTGCAGTGGTTGAGAGTGCAGCCTGGGGACTCAGGAGATCCGTGTTCCAGTCCCGGCTCAGCCACAGAGACCCCCGAGTGAGTTCAGGCCGGTCACAGTCTCTCAGCTGAGCCTACCTGGCAGGGCTGTTGTTGTACAGATAAGGTGTGGGAGGAGAGCCAGTGGTGTCAAAGATAAAAGGGCAGCCTGGGGACTCAGGAGATCCAGTTTCAGTCCCGGCTCAGCCACAGAGACCCCCGAGTGACTTCAGGCCAGTCACAGTCTCTCAGCTGAGCCTACCTGGCAGGGCTGTTGTTGTACAGATAAGGTGTGGGGAGGAGAGCCAGTGGTGTAGAAGATACCTGGGGACTCAGGAGATCCGTGTTCCAGTCCCGGCTCAGCCACAGAGACCCCCGAGTGACTTCAGGCCGGTCACAGTCTCTCAGCTGAGCCTACCTGGCAGGGCTGTTGTTGTAGCGATAAGGTGTGGGAGGAGAGCCAGTGGTGTCGAAGATAAAAGGGCAGCCTGGGGACTCAGGAGATCCGTGTTCCAGTCCCAGCTCAGCCACAGAGACCCCCGAGTGACTTCAGGCCGGTCACAGTCTCTCAGCTGAGCCTACCTGGCAGGGCTGTTGTTGTACAGATAAGGTGTGGGAGGAGAGCCAGTGGTGTCGAAGATAAAAGGGCAGCCTGGGGACTCAGGAGATCCAGTTTCAGTCCCCGCTCTGCCAGGAAGGCCCCTGGGCGCCCTCAGGCCTCTAAGATGGCTTCAGCTGATCCTGCATTGTAGGGTTGTTGTTGTGCAGATAAAGTGGAGAGGAGCGGAGGCAGTGTAGTGTAACAGTGGAGAGCACAGGCTGGGGACTCGGGAGATCGTGTTCCAGTCCCGGCTCAGCCACAGAGACCCCCGAGTGAGTTCAGGCCGGTCACAGTCTCTCAGCTGAGCCTACCTGGGAGGGCTGTTGTTGTACAGATAAGGTGTGGGAGGAGAGCCAGTGGTGTCGAAGATAAAAGGGCAGCCTGGGGACTCAGGAGATCCGTGTTCCAGTCCCGGCTCAGCCACAGAGACCCCCGAGTGAGTTCAGGCCGGTCACAGTCTCTCAGCTGAGCCTACCTGGCAGGGCTGTTGTTGTAGAGATAAGGTGTGGGAGGAGAGCCAGTGGTGTCGAAGATAAAAGGGCAGCCTGGGGACTCAGGAGATCCAGTTTCAGTCCCCGCTCTGCCAGGAAGGCCCCTGGGCGCCCTCAGGCCTGTAAGATGGCTTCAGCTGATCCTGCATTGTAGGGTTGTTGTTGTGCAGATAAAGTGGAGAGGAGCGGAGGCAGTGTAGTGTAACAGTGGAGAGCACAGGCTGGGGACTCGGGAGATCGTGTTCCAGTCCCCGCTCTGCCATGGACCCCACGGGGTGGGGGGATTTCAGGCCATTCACAGACTCTCAGCTGAGCCTACCCTGCAGGGTCTTTTGGGCAGTTAAAGTGAGGAGGAGCAGAGCCAGAGCAGTGCAGTGGTTAAGATCATAGCCTGGGGACTCTGAAGACCCATGTTCCAGTCCTGCTCAGCCAGGGAGCCCACAGGGGGACTTCAGGCCCCGTCAGAGACTCTCGGCTGAGCCTACCTGGCAGGGTTGTTGTGTAGATTAAATGGAGAGGAAGAGAGCCAGTGCAGTGCAGTGGTTAAGATCATAGACTGGGGACTCAGAAGTCCCATGTTTCAGTCCCCGCTCAGCCATGGGGCCCACTGGGGGACTTCAGGTCCATAAGATACCTTCAGCTGGTCCTACCTTGCAGGGTTGATGTAGTGCAGATAAAGTGGGAGGGGAAGAGCCAGAGTGGTGTGGCGGTTAAGAGGGCAGGCTGGGGACTCAGATGACCCATGTTCGAGTCCTGCTCAGCCAAGGAGACTTCCATGGGACTTCAGGGCTGTCACAGACTCTCAGGTGAGCCAACCTGGCAGGGTTGTTGTAGTGCAGATAAAGTGAAGACCAGGAGAGCCAGCATGGTGTAGCAGTTAAGAGCACAGGCTGGGGACTCAGGAGATCCGTGTTCCAGTCCCTGCTCAGCCAGGGAGCCCACAGGGGGACTTCAGGCCTGTCACAGACTCTCAGCTGAGCCTACCTGCAGGATTGTTGTAATGCAAATAAACCCACTGGGGGACCTCAGGCCAGTCACAGACTCTCAGCCCAACCTACCTCACAGGGTTGTTGTTGTGGGGATAAGACTGAAGCAGCAGGGGAAGCAGGATGCTAGCCGCACTGAGTCCCTTGTAAGAAAAAAGGTGAGATATAAACCAAATACATCTAATAATCTAAGAAAAAAATAATTATCTGCCTACAGCAAAGTCCTTGAAGGGTGATTCAAATGGGTCTCAATCAGCCCCTTGGTTCCTTTGAGGAACAGCCTCATCTGACTGGTTTCTGCACACAAACCCTTTATTAGCAGCACAGCAACCAGACAGGCTGGATATTTCTGGTCAGTTGGCAACCCTGCTGCATTACCCTATGTGTTCGGACTGTGGCCTGCTATTGATATGGACAGATATGGACAAGAGCAGAGTTTAATTCTGCTCACGCTCTTCTGGTCTGCCCTGCTGTCCCCAGTTCCTACAACTTTCTCCTTTCTCCACAGACTATGATGAGGCTGAGTTATTGCTCTTGGTCCTGTGCGTGGGATTCCCCTTTTTGCTGCTGCTGGTCTCATCTGTTGCTTGTCTCTGCAAACACCAACGGTGAGCCCAAAATCTCACCTTCCCTGGACCATCACCCCTCCTTCTCTTCTCTTGTGCAGACAACGTTTGATTCACCGCACTGTCCCGCTGGGGAGGGCCAGGGGTGGAGAAGGAGCAGGGGTACTGGCAAAAGCAGCCCTTCGCAACTTGTAAGCGAGGCGCAACTTACAGAGGCACATAAGCAGGCTGAAAACAATACCAGCATGCCCCAGATCAATGAAATCTGCGATCCATGTTTCAGTCAGTCCAGTCATTAAAGCCAGAAGGAGTCCTTCAAAGTCACACACAAGTTTTTGACTTGTCATCTGAAGAGGTACGGTGTCGAAGCTTACGTAGCAGGTTTCCTTAGGGAGGGACATTCTGCAAGATCAGTGCCACCACCAAGAAGGCCCTACTAACAATCATGTCCTGAGCTTACTTGTTAGAGGCCTCTGCTAAAGGAACAGGCACTTTGGACCCTTTTACTACCTTTGCTGCTTGACCAGCAAAATGGATGACTGGCAGCCCCAGAATTAAGTTTTGCTTGTTTAAAATAAAAAAATTAAAATTGTTTGAGTCTTTTTAATGCAAATCTTTAACTTTTCAGGCTTCTGAAGTACTTGTGGCCACAAATCCCAGATCCAGCAAAAAGCAACCTAGCCACCTGGATGCCCCAGAAAATGAATCTGGTCAGTATTATTCATTTATTATTTTATTGTTTGGGTCTGTATGCCACTACAATAGGCCCTTATAGGAGCTGTCTGAGCAGCTCACAATATAAAGTAGACGGCAACGGGGTGATGCGGGGGAAGCTATTTTGGCCAGTGGCCTTTAACTGCTTCGCTCCCTTTGGAGAAATGCTTCTTTTCTGGTAGCATTTCTTGATGTTCCAGCGCCTGCTTCATCAGGTGTGCCCAGAATTGGAATGTGTATGAACATTCTGTGGTGTCACAGTCCTGCTGCAGCTGGTGGCTGGGGAGGGTTTTCAGGCCATGAATAGTGTTCCATGGCCCAGAAATCCATTTCCCACTATTGATCATAATTTATTTATTAATTAAAAGCTTTCATATGTCGTCCTATTATATAAAAATCTCTGGATGGCTTACAATGTTTAAAAGAACAATTGAAACCACAACAATTTCTCATAAATAAATTGAAACAGAATAATATATAAGACAAAAGAGTAAATTACAAAACAAAACAAGAGCGACTGAATGTTAAAAGCTGTTGATTTTAAAATACCTTTAAAATAAAAACGTTTTGACCTGGCACTGAAAAGAGTATAAGCTTGGCGCCAGGCATACCTCTCTGGGAAGTACATTCCAGAGCTGGGCGCCACAGCAGAGAAGGCCCTACTCCAAGTTGATGACCTTTCTACCCCTCTTAGAGAGGGTTAGCAGGGCCTCTCCCACAGATCTTAAGGGACGTGAGGGCATATAAGGAAGGAGACGTTCCTTCAGGTATCCTGGTCCCAAGCTGTTTAGGGCTTTATAGGTCAAAACCAGCACCTTGGATTGGGCCTGGACTTCAACTGGAAGCCAGTGGAGCTGGTAGAGGACCGGCGTTACGTGAGGGAACGGCTGGTCCCCATCAGCAGCCTGGCAGCTCTATTCTGTACCAGCTGAAGTATCCAGACTGTTTTCAAGGGCAGCCCCATGTAGAGCCCATTACAATAATCCAACCGGAAATTTTCCAGAGCATGTGTCAGCGTTGCTAGGCAGTCTTTATCCAGGTAAGGACGCAGCTGGTGGATCAGTCAAAGTTGTAGGAAAGCGCTCCTTGCCACCACCACCACCTGGAATTCCAGTGACAGCTCCAGGTCGGGGTGTACTCCCAAGCTGCGGACCCCATCCTTTGGAGGGAGCGCTACCCAGTCCAGGACAAGGCCAAAATCACCTACCTGGAGACCTGCATCACCCACCAACCGGACCTCCGTCTTGTCTGGATTGAGCTTCAGTTTGTTGGCCCTCATCCAGCCCATTACCTCGGCCAGGCACCGGTTCAGCACAGCCACCGCCTCACCTGGATCGGTGGAGAACGAGAGGTAGAGCTGGGTATCATCAGCGTACTGATGGTTCCGCAGCCCACACCTCCTGATGACCTCCCCCAGCGGTTTCATGTAGATGTTGAATAGCAAGGGGGACAAAATTGAGCCCTGTGGAACCCCATGGCAAAGCTGCCATGGCGCAGAGCCATAGTCCCCCAGCACCACCTTCTGAAATCGGCCATTGAGATAGAAGCGGAACAACTGCCAAGCGGTGCCTCCAACTCCCAATCCCGCTAGCCTATCCAGGATGATACCACGGTTGATGGTATCGAAAGCCGCTGAGAGGTCCAGGAGGACCAACAGGGACGCACTTCCCCTGTCCCTCTCCCTGCACAGGTCATCATACAGGGCGACCAAGGCAGATTCAGTGCCGTACCCGGGTCTGAAGCCAGACTGAAATGGGTCCAGATAATCCGTCTCATCCAAGAGTGCTTGGAGTTGTCCCACCACCACCCGTTCTAGTACCTTGCCCAGGAACGAGATGTTGACCACCGGTCTATAATTGGCAGCCACCTCTGGGTCCATGGACGCCTTCTTCAGGACAGGCCGGATCACCGCCTCCTTCGAGGGGACAGGGACCCAGCCCTCCCTCAGTGAGGCTTTGATTACTTCCCGGACCCAGGGACCAATCCCGTATCTGGCTCTAGTAAGCAGCCAGGAAGGGCAAGGGTCAAGTAAACAGGAGGTAGGGCGTATCATCCCAAGCACCTTGTCCACATCCTCAGGTCGCAGCCACTGAAACTCATTCAGTAATGATGGATCAGTCTGGCATGGAGGGAAATCCCATGAAAGTCAGCTGCCCAATGTGCCCATATTTTCAAACATGAGCTATTTTATTTGAGCTGTTTAGAGTAAAAACACACCAACCAAATCACCAGTCAGAAATATGACACTCCCCTGGTACAATGCAGAAAAGACAAACCAGACCTGCAACCTGCAAAATATGTATTAGCTTTATAAACCACTTTTTTACCATAAACTCAAAGCTGTTTACATCATTCTTCTGCTCCTCCTGCCCTCAGTCTTATCACAGCAACAACCCTGTGAGGCAGGCTGGGCTGAGAGTCTGTGACTGGCCCAAAGGCACCCAGTTGGCTCCATGGCTGAGCAGGGACTCGAACCCGGATCGCCTGAGTCCCAGTCCCAGCTCTTAACCACGACACCACGCTGGCTCTCAAAGAACAAAGCCCTTTTCCAGGCTACTGTATCGCCTCCACAATAGGCACTCACTGCTGCTGAACACTTTTAAGTTTTCACTGGGCTAATCTGGACCCCTTATTTAGGTTCTTTTTTTCTGAAGGCTTGCAGTTTTTATTCTCTCTGTCAATTTGAGGATTTTCCCAAGCCTGCTGATGTCTCCCCGTCATGTGCAAACGATGCCGTTTTGGAACTGTCAGCAATGCCGTGCCCCACTCAGCTTCAGTGTTAAGAGGCCGAGGTGATGCGGCTGCGAATAGGCAGGGAGCCACTGGCCCTGACTCACCCTAAAAACCCATCCTTGCCCTCCATCTCACCTCTCCCTGATCTCCAGGACTTCTCCCCTTGCAGTCAGCCTGAGCTTGGCTTGGCACAACCGCCAATACATTCATTAACAGTCTTTCCATATCAGCAACAGGAGTGGGAACCCAGAGTATTTCTGGGGAGCCAGAGGTCAGCTGAGGCGTCTTGGATTCTGAAGAACACAAGCCCAGGTGGAGAAAACAGGACCGCCATACAAGAAGGGGTGGAACAGCCCCAGAAAAGCACAGCCACCTGGAATGCAGTCGAATACGCAACTGTACTTGTGGTCAAAAACCGCTGTGCTCTGGAAGAGCCGTGGAGAAGGCCTCGTCCTTTGGACTCCCTTCTGAAATGCCCAGAGACTTCGGACGCTTGTTCTGCACCCGAGCTTGGCCTAGGGGCCTGGTTTCAGAATTTGTCCTATGAGGCTGGGTCACACTACAAAGCCCTCGACTCCGCAGGTGAATTTCCGCTCCTGGTCCGACTGCTGGCCCTGGAGGGAGGCCTCCACTCATCTGAATGCCCCCCACAGGAAAAGAGCACATCAAACAAGAATCCAGGCAGCAGTGCCAGAGCTGAAAAGTCATCTTAAAACCAGCTCACAGATGGAATGAGGTCTTGCAAAGTTTCAGTAAGGGCTGTGCTTTGCAAAACACATGTTTATTTATTTATGTGAGCTATATGTACATTTATTTATGTGAGCTGAGGCTATATGCAATCGGACGGCATACAAAAACTCTAAATCAACCAATCAATCAGTCAATCAATCAATAAATCTTCACTCCCTTGGGAATGTTCAAGAGAGTTCCGAACTTGCAAAGTGCTTCTCTTTGATCTATCATGCTCAACTTTTGAATTGCTTCTGTTAATGGCTAGTAATTCTGTGAAGCTGAAATTCAGCAGAAGAAAGAGGAATGGTTTTTAAAGATGCCCCATATGCCAGATCGGATGCAGAAAACCTAAAGGAATAGACCCTCCATTTTTACCTCTGCATTCACTAAGCTCTCATGTGGTTCTATTTTTCCTGTAACAGCTATAAGTTTTCTAGGCCACAATGAGGAAAAGAAAAGAATGCCAGAAGAGATATTGAAACACCAGTGGGTGTTTTATTGTTTTTAAAATCTTTGAAAAATGGCATGTATTCTAATCAGTGTATATACCCCTTGCTGGCTGGGGCTGTTAGGCATTGTTGCCCAAACCTCTGGAAACATCAAATTGCTGGTCTTAAATGTTGAACTGTGCACTGTGTAGAATAATGCAAACACAACACACTTGCATGCAAATTGCTTATTTTGCAAATGACATCTTAGCGGCTGCCCCTGAGTGAAGGACCAAGAGCAGGTCAGTGCACTGAAACCACAACAGACCCCCAGAAATCCTCCAAAGACCCCTTCAGTTACCTGAAGCTTCTTCCATACACTTTCAAGCTGGTCTTTGCATTCATTAGGACTAGAAGCTTGGTGATTGTCATTATTTGAAACAGATTCTAAGGCTGCTCCAAATAGCTGTGACGTAACAACATTCTGTATATCTGCTACAAGGAGACAAAATGTACCCTTTCTTTGCTTAGAGTGCATTTCTTGTGAAACTCCAGTCTCCATCTGTGCTCTTTCCACAATGCTGAAATGTTAAACTGGGAAAAACCCGGGTGCAACAAAGCAGGGTTTCCTTCTATCCCATGGCTTATGGCCCCAGCCTTGTTACATAGAAACAGAGCGAGCCAGAAGGGGCCTTCCGGGCCATCTAGTCTGACCTCCGGCTCCAGCCACCTCTGCTCACGACATGCCCACCATGTGCATGTCCAGCCTGTCCTTGAACACCCTCACCAATGGGGCCTCAACCCCCTCCCATGGAAGCCCATTCCACACCCTGGGGGTCCTCACTGTCAGGAAGTACTTCCTGGCATCCAAATGGAACCTTGGCTCCCTGAGCTTGGCTCCGTTGCAGCGCATCCTGCCTTCCTCAGGGGAGAACAGGTCTCTACCCACCTCTGTGTGACACCCCCTCACGTACCTGGATGTCACCAGCATATCCCCTCTGAGTCTCCTCTTCTCCAGGCTGAAGAGGCCCAGTTCCCGCAGTCTCGCCTCATACGGCATCCCCTGCAAATCAGTCACCAACCTTGTGGCCCTATGCTGCACTGGCTCTAACCTGGCTAAATCCCTCTTGTAATGAGGGGCCCAGATTGAACACAAGACTCCAGCTGTGGGTGCACCAGAGTTGTTTAGAGTGACAGAAACACCTCTCTCCATCTAGAAGCCACTGGACGTTCTCTCCCAACGCCATATTAACATAGAAACAGAAACAGAGCGAGACAGAAGGAGCCTCCTGGGCCATCTAGTCTGACCCCTGGCTCCAGACCGCTCATCTCAAGACATGCCCACCATGTACATGTCCAGCCTATCCTTGAACACCCTCACCGAGGGGGCGTCAACCACCTCCCGAGGAAGCCCATCCCATACCCTGGGGGTCCTAACTGTCAGGAAGTGCTTCCTGGCATCCAAACTGAACCTGGGTTCCCTGAGCTTGGCTCCTTTGGAGCGCATCCTGCCTTCCTCTGCAGGGGAGAACAGGTCTCTGCCCACCTCCGTGTGACACCCCCTCACACACCTGTATGTTGCCAACAGATCCCCTCAGAGTCGCCTCTCCTCCAGGCTGAAGAGGCCCAGTTGTCCTGTCTGAATCCAGATGGCACATCAATGACTTTGGTCCAAAATGCTTGGCAAAAGCTGCAGGAGGTTTTCTGAGGGGCATCAAAAACTGCCCAACTGGTGGAGAAACTTCTACTCAAGGGCCTTCTTTTTCTCTGGGTTTCTAGGTGTGTAAGAAAAGAAATGTCTTCCCAGATATTTCAGCTCAGCTGGGGAGAGTTTGAAGTTTTTGTCCTGCCTTGGAAGCTTTGTGCATGAGTTAGACTAGATGGCCTTCAAGGCCCCTTCCAACCCTGGCATTCCTGGAGTGAAAACCTCACACCTGTGGGTTCCCTCACCAGGCATTGCTGGTCTCCTGGATTTGAAGAGGTTTTTCTGCACCCGGAAAATTGAAATGGCTCTCCAAAAGCTTAATCTTGGTGGTAAAAGCCCGATGCAGGCATTTTTGGTATTTCACCCACCCTTTTTTCCTTCCCTCCCCCCAGAATGAATGCCTCTCCCAGCTCCTCCAAATTTTAATTTGGCCCTTGGATTCAAAGTCCAACACCACTGATTTAAATATGCATAGGGTACAGTTGAAAAAGCAGCATGAACAGCAGAAGAAAAATGAATTTAACATTAGAGTTCTTGATTTCCCTGTTTAAATGTCTCTGTTTAAATTTCTGTATTACCCTTTATCCACCTTATTTATTGAGAGTATTTGCATGCTGTCCCATCGCATAGACTCGGGACGGCTTACCTAAGTAAAATAAAACGTAATACAGATAAAATCCCAATCCACTCTGGCTGCAGATTAAAACCTATAAACTGATATTAAAAGTTATTAAAATATCGTTGAAATAAAAAGGTCTTAGCCTGGCTCCGAAAAGCAAATAACGACAGTGCCAGGCGGGCCTCTCTGGAGAGCGCATTCCACAGGTGGGGCGCCACCGCAGAGAAGGCCCTCCTCCGGGTACTTTGCCTCCTGATGTCTCTCCCGGAGGGTTCCCGGAGGAGACCCCTAAATGTCATTGTTTATGAGGGGGTTTTTTGTGTGTGTGTGTGGGGGGTGAGCTTAAGTGGACTCCAGGAGATGGTGGAGGACAGGAAGTCCTGGAAGAATGTTGTCCATGGGGTTGCAATGGGTCGGACCCGACTTCACGACTAGCGACAACAAATTGGCAACTCAGTCGGAATTTAGACACTTTACGTTTGTGACATGCTGTAAATGGCAACTGGTTTGAATCTGGATTGAATGGTCATCAGCACATGCTCTTGTTACCTGGAACAGAAAAACACGGAGACACCAATCCACTATTACACTGAGAGCCAGTGTAGTGTAGTGGTTAGAGCATGGACTGGGACTCAGGCGATCCGGGTTCGAGTCCCTGCTCAGCCATGGGGCCAACTGGGTGACTTTGGGCCAGTCACAGACTCTCAGCCCAGCCTGCCTCACAGGGTTGTTGTTGTGGGGATAAGATGGAGGAGGAGAATGATGTAAGCTGCCTTGAGCCCTTTCTAGGAAAAAGGCAGGATATAAATTGAAAAATAAATAAATATCTGCCCAATCTGTATTCAAATGTATTGACAACAGGGTGGCATTCAATGTGGATAAGTGCAAGATCTTGCACTTGGGGCATAGGAATAGCTGTCATAAGGACAGGTTGGGGGACAAGTGGCTGGAGAGCAGCACTTGTGAAAGGGACCTCGGGGTGCTGGTTGACTGCAGGCCTTAGCAGTGTGATGCGGTGGTCAAGAGGGCAAATGCCACCCTTGGTTGCATAGCCAGAAGTGTGGCTTCTAGATCGAGAGAGGTATTACTACCACTCTATACAACTCTGGTGCGCCCACAACTGGAGTCTTGTGTTCAGTTCTGGGCCCCTCATTACAGGAAGGATATAGCCAGGTTGGAGTCAGTGCAGCGCAGGGCCACAAGGTTGGTGGCTGGTTTGCAGGGGATGCCGTATGAGGCGAGACTGAGGGAACTGGGTCTCTTCAGCCTGGAGAAGAGGAGACTCAGAGGGGATCTGTTGGCGACATGCAGGTATGTGAGGGGGTGTCACACAGAGGTGGGGAGAGGCCTGTTCTCCCCTGCAGAGGAAGGCAGGATGTGCTCCAACAGAGCCAAGCTCAGGGAACCCAGGTTCCATTTGGATGCCAGGAAGCTCTTCCTGACAGTTAGGACCCCGAGGGCGTGGAATAGGCTTCCACGGGAGGGGGTTGAGGCCCCCTCGGTGAGGGTGTTCAAAGATAGGCTGGACATGCACATGGTGGGCATGTCATGAGTGGAGCTGGCAGGAGCCAGGGGTCGGACTAGATGGCCCGCCAGACCCCTTCTGACTCGCACTGTTTCTATGTTTCAAGCCGGTTTCACTTTTGCAATTCCCAGTTTTTGACTCTGGAGAGCGCCCTTGCTCCATTCCTCCCGGGAAATGCAGTTCAGGAATGCTGTCTAACGTGGCAGCCTTCCGGAATACAGAGACATGCACGTTTCCACCGACTTCTCTGTTGTGCTAAAACAAAGAGACATTTCTTTCCATTGTAAAACTTGTCCACAAGTAGCCCTCCCCGCGCCGTGTCTTT
The DNA here is from genome assembly GCA_023646645.1 of Varanus salvator macromaculatus. Lineage (NCBI taxonomy): Eukaryota > Metazoa > Chordata > Lepidosauria > Squamata > Varanidae > Varanus > Varanus salvator. The sequence goes on along the minus strand of JAIXND010000802.1, from coordinate 5,243,688 downwards.
GGGATGAGAAGGGAGCGTAGTTCCGGAGAGCTTTCGCCCGTGCGTCAGGAAGGATTTGGGGATACGCAGGCGACCCGAGGTCACCGTAAACGCATCCCTGAGCCAACGTTTGCGAGAGGCTGTTGGTGGCAACTCCGAAAGAAACAGTGAGACGGTTTAACTAGACCTTCGGTCGGATAAACAGCCTCTCAGCCCAGCTTAATTTTGGCTGAAAGCTGGCTCAATGCACCGAGAGGGAAACGGTCCCTTTTTTTTTTTTAAGGAACATTTTGGTTCTGCAGCTTAGTTTCTGCAAACAAGCACAATTCCAAAAAGAGGACCCCCCCTCAAAAAAAAAAAAAAAAAACCCCAGTGCAAACCCCCTGGCACAGTTTGGAGAGGGATGCTCACAGATCTTGGGGCAATCAACACCAGATTTATTTATTTACTTAGAATATTTTTATTCCGTCCTACATAATCCCATTGTCCCAGGACGGCTTACAATATAAACAATAAATACACAACAATTACAAAATACAGTAACAAAACAAAATGCGACTGAGAAGATTAATAAAAGCAGATTAAAATTATTTAAACTTAAAATCTCTGGCCGCAGGGGGTGTATAACAAAAGGAGGAATTCACAGGGTTCCCCACCCACCCGACCCAAATTGGATGGCATAGATTTCTGACTTGCAATTGTTTACCAATGGCAGGAACACAGTATCTCCCCTCCTGGCTTAAATTATATGGCCAAAATGAAGAAAGCTCAGGGGGTGGATTTTGGTGGGTTGGGGGCATGATCTTTGCTCCGCTCCAGGGCTTCAGACATGTCTGGGGGCTCAGAAACCTTTAAAGGACTGTGCAGGGCTTTTTGCAGCCTTCTCAAGTTTGTGGATCTCGGTAAAAATTAAGGTTGCTTTTGGGACACACTTTGCCTTGAATGAAGCAGGCCTGGACCTCCAGGCTCAAGGGATGCACATCAAAAATGCAGGTCCCTTTTGGAATGGAAGACCATGAAAGTGGGGGGAAATAAGTGTGCCAAGTGTTGGACAGTGTGTGTGTGTGTGTTTGGGGATGCTGTTCTAGTAAGCCCAGCAGACCACAGTGTCAGAAGCATAAGACACTCTGCACATGTTCTACAGTGGCAACACATGTGGTTCCAACTGCATTCACCCCCAGCCATTGTAGTAATAGAGACATTGGAACAAAAGACCTTTCATGCTTGTAACATGGAAGAGGTGGCTTCAAAAGACAGTCATTCAGGCCAGCATTTGGCACATGCTCAGAGTTACTCTACCCTGGACATGGATTTTTAAGGAAAAAGACATTTCCATAGGTAAACATGCCTGTTTTTTATTAACATTAAAGCTTTTATTTCACTCTGGTAAGCATTTTTAATGAAAGATCTCATTTATTACAAACATTTGTATCCCATCCTTCCAACAAGCACTCAGGACGGCTTACATAGTATAAAATTAGAAAATACAATAATAAAACCACAATGATTAAAACCGTATAAACTGAATATCATAAACTAAGAAGAAAAGGAGGCGAAAAAATAGAAAATGAGATTGTGAGGAAAGAAAAAGGAAAAAAAATCTTAAAACATCTAAACCCTTTGAATATTAAAATGATGGTTAAATAAAAAGGTCTTTACCTGGCACCAGAAGGAGCATAAGCTTGGAGCCAGGCAGACCTCTCTAGGGAGCGCATTCCATAGTCTGGGGGCCACTGCAGAGAAGGCCCTGTTCCAGGTAGATGTCCTTTTTACCTCTTTCAGGGAGGGTTCTAGGAGCAGGGCCTCCCCAGCTGATCTTCAGGGGCATGAGGGCATTTAGGGAAGGTGACATTTCTTCAGGTATAAAGAGGTAAATTAAAGCAGCTAAGTTAGTGGGGCATGCTGAAAAAAAATCTTTAACTGATCATTCAAAATGTGGTACTTTCAATAAAGAAAGAAAGCTTCCTGTGCAGGGTGGAGTATGTTCCAGGCACGCTATGGTGCATTTATTTATTAAACAAAGTTTTTTCCCTTCCATGAGAAGGAAAGGGCAGGGCAATCTTCGTATGCTTAGAAACACCTTGCCCTGAGTCCTGACACCAAAGAAACAAGGAAAAATATGCTGGGGGAAAGCCACACTCTGCACATGTTTTAAGGCACACTTTCCTGACATTGGGTTTATTCTTTTTTAAGCGGCTTCGTCATTCGGGAAGGCGGGGCATTTTTCCCACGCTCAGAAGCACTTTGGCTTTAAGCGCGCGTCTGGCAGTAACTCGGGAAAGAGAGACTTCCTTCTGGGCCAAGGAAGGCAGCGCTCTCCTCCTTGGAACAGCGCTGCCCCGGTTTGGGTAAACTGGAAGCTGCAGACTGCCGGGGGAAGGGGGCACCACTCTGTACATGCTCCGGGGTCGCCGGCTGGCACACGTGGACGGGGAAAAAAGACGGGCCGGGCAGGGGCGGAGCGCGGCGCATTCCCAGGTCGATCCCGGCAGCCGGGCCGGCCCCTCGGCTTCCCGCCCGCCCCCAGCCCGCCGGCCCGCCTCCCCGTTTCCTCCCCGTCGAGCTTTAAGCCGCAGCTCGTCCGCCGCGCCCGGCTCGCTCGCGCAATGTGAGGCGCCGCAGCGCCCGGACCGCGATGGAGCGCACCCGGATCTTCGTCGCGCTGGATATTCTGTGCCTGGTGGTCGGTAAGCGCAGCGCTGCCCTCCCCACGAGCCCGCCCGGCGCCCCGTCCCGCTGCCCTCCGGTGGGGGCGCTTGCTACGAGCGGAGGGGCTCCGGGGCCCCGCGCCATGGCGGGGAAGGGGTCCCCGCCTCTCCCCAGAAGCGCCCGTCCGGGTGGAGCAGCGCGCTTCGGGCGCCTCGCCCAAGTTAGCTCCCCCGGCAGCCGAGGAAAGCGGGTGCGCCCCGCAAGCCATCTACCCCCACCGCACCTTGATAAGGACCGCTCCTTCGCAACCCACTTTCCAGTCCCTTGTTATGGTCCCCCGCTTTTTAATGTGCATTTCAAGGAACTGCTCTTCCTGCTGCGAAAGCAGCGCTTCCTCGCTGCCTTTCTGGGGGCCTTGGGATCTGCGGTGGGGGTGGGGGGGGGAGCAACAGAACTATCCAGGGCGGGCTGGCTTTCTTGCTTTCCTTCTTGCCTCCCACCCTTTGGTTCTGCATGGAGCAGTGCAACTTCCCTTTGCCCCAGCCCCTTTACCAAAACCCCATATTTTACTAATTTATGCTTCTTGGAACTCTTTATAGGTCACCTTCTGATTTGCTGCCACCAACTCCTCCTCCTCTCCTTTATTGGTACCAGCTGGGGGAGAATTACCCCCTTCCTTCCAAAACAAACCAAGCAACTCTGATCCAAGCAGATTGGTATCTGTTTATTTCTCCATCAGTTTTAAACATTTCCCTATTTTCACTCATGCCCTAACTGGAATGAGCTTCCAGACACAGGGAAAACTCGAACTTGGTGCTAGAGAATATGTCCTATTATTTTGCTTGGACTCCCTGCCAAAAAATATTGCATCACAGTATGAGACTTCCTTCAAATGAAGCGGACAGTTTTAAGGCACCTCACCCCACACACAATTCATGTTCACAGCAATGGAGAAAAAGCAGTTGCCCCTCCCAGAGCCATCTGCCCATAAATAAAGTGCTTATGTACACTGGGAGGGTATTCAATGTGTAGCTTTGTAATATTTACAACAACCCTGTAAGGCAGGCCAGTGTTATTATTCCTAATGTTGCTGCTGATGGACTGAAGCTGATAGAACTGAGGATCCAGGGCTCTTTTTGGCTCCCACTCTGTGACTTTTAGGCTTGAGTCCTTTAAACTGATGTAGCTTGTGAAGCAGAGAAAATGGGAACGTTGGATATCTTTGCATCTTTAGAGAGAAGTGCCCAAGGTTGGCAAATTTAATTTTTTGCTGATACATGCAAGGTCTCTATATGGATTTTCCACTTTTGGTGCCAAGACATATTCTAACCAATTACTGGTACAATTTCATTGCGTTCAAAACATTTGGACATGTGTTTCTGAATGTTAGGTCAGGTTCCCCTTGAAATCCTGTGAGATTCATGGATATGAAGCCAGGAGTTCAGCCAAAACAAATTATTTTGAACTTCACTGGCGTTGTCCACAAACATTTGCAAAAAAGGCCTTCCAGATGTGAATTGCATTTTGTTCTCATTTTGTGTATGGGTGCCTATGAGGCGGTAACCTGATTTAGTCAATTAGTGGTAAGGCTGGGATTTGATTTGATTTGAAAACTGCAAGCATGGTATGCAATTACCATCACATGGCATGGTAAACACCCGCTGTAGCGATTGGGTTGAGCTAAACCAGAAGTAGTGCACTCTCCTCCTAACTTTTGTTTGGGGCAGTATTTAAATGTATTATCTTGGACTACAGAAGTGCATCGCTTTGTCCTTTTGAACGTCTAGGAAGAATAGCATGTGCATGATGCAGGCCAACACATCTGTTGGACATCAGGTTGGGGAAAGTGGGTTATTCCCTTGGGGGTTGGGACCCAATTTTGTGGGGGCCCTGGCCTGACAGATTTGGAAATAAGGTATGTTGGCCCTCAGAGGTTTTCTGAAATGAGGACATTCCCACACCGTGGGTGCACACACGTGACGTTTTAAATGGATGCAAATGTGAACTGCGACAAAAAGTTGCAGTATATTATGATCTGTTGGTTGTGAGGAGGCTGCAGCTCCAGTAATCAATGATCATTTTGGCTGAGGCTGATGGAACCTGAAGTCCCACAACCTCAGGGGGAAAGGTCTTACAGAGGCCAATTCCCTTTCCTATCCTACTCTCCGTGTTCTCCCTGCATGCACAACTGACTCACTATGTATCCAGTTCTGGATTTGTTAAATGGACTCATGCATTATATTTGGTCAGTTTACACTTTGCCAGGGTGTTTTGTCTTGTTCTCAAGCTATACATGTCTGTATACCTGGAGAGAATCCCTCGGGATGTGGAAATCATGCACTTATTTTTGCGTGGCCCAGTGTGGCTACCAAACGAGTTTGCTTTTAGAAGGATCCGGCAATGGCACGAAAGTCAGAGGCTGACAGCATTTGCCCTTTGGACAACGAGGACGTAACATGGAGATGTCCTCACACTCACAATCCATCCTCAGCTCTCTTTGTGGCAGTCATAAAACATTTATTTCCACACCCTTAAAATGCTGCTTGGCAGGACTTGTGAAAGCAAAGCTAGGAATGTTTAGACAGAAAAAAGTTCCACGGTTCCCGGCATTACTTGGAAACGTTAGTGGTTGTAGCATTTTTTTCCGTCTTGGTGTGATAGGACTGCACAGTTAATGCGTATTTTCTTAGCTGGGATGATATTAAAAGAGACAATTTCTCCTAAAATGGAATAAGTGACTGTAGGAAAACGATGATGATAGATGCGTCAGCAAAGAGAAAACTAAACAAATGCAAAGTGATTGCATAATATGTTCACCCTGCCCCAAAGATTTATCTGGCAGGCCTGCGCTGCTGTGTGCGTTAACTTGACAGTGTGTCATACTAAGTTCCATGGAACTTACTCTTGAGTAGATATGCAGCAGGCAGTGCTCCTGGATTGCATCCCTTCACTCTGGAGCAAGCCTTTCTGAATTTAGAAGGATGTTACAGTAGGTAACACGGCCTGCTAAGTGAAGTTGGGAGACTGGGGAGGAGAGTGGTTGAATTTAAACCCTACTTAGGGCGCAAACTTGGCAAGGAAAAAGAACTGCTGAGTAGCTTCCGGACTGGGGCGTGTTGGGAATGGTGGATTCTTTTCTGTCTAAAGTGGCATGGAATTCCATGTTCAGTGTATCTTTGCTAATGTGCTGTACATGTTAGGCAGTCTTTTTCAAGGTTGCTGTCCAGAAGTTACATCTTTTTTTCTACATTTCGTTTTTACCCTCAAAGCGCTCCCAATCTGGATTTTCAAAATCCCCTTTGTTCTCCCTGCACATTCTAGGGACCAGAATGAGGTCAGTTCCTGTGCACCTACTCTAGAGTAAAAATGGAACAAGATTTGTCCCTTACAGTGAAACAGCCTTGAGCCCAGAACTTGTTTCGAGCAGTGGATCTCCTTCCATGTAAATTACTCCAAATTTTCCTCACTTCTAGAGAATTGTTTTGGAAGGGGTGGGGGGTGGGGGTCAGACTAGATGGCCCGGGAGACCCCATCTGACTCACTCTGTTTCTATGTTTCTAATGTAGTGTCTTTTGGATGCTTTTGGACTACAATGTCCATGAGCCCTAGCAAAAATACCTGATGGTCAGGGAGGATGCAGGCCAGAGCATATGGAGGGTTGTGGTAATAATTTCTGGGCATCAACGCCATTAATGTTACATTCCTAGAAACCAGAAATCCTTGTGGATTAACTTCGCATTACCCAAAGACTGACCAGGAAATCCACTTCTACTGTCTGCCCACCTGCACAGCGCACAAACCCAGGACAATTGTATGATGTCAGCTAAATGAGCCTTCCCATTTAGGTGCAGTGTATCCCAATAGCAGATGCAAAGAGAAAGCTGTTGCTTTCACACCTTGTCAGCAAGATGCTCAGTTTGATGGCTCTTCTTCTGATCCAGCAAGGTTTTCCTTTAGTTCTGTTGTTCCACTTTCGGCAATATTGAATGTGGGTCAAACACAGATATTCCATGAAGTTAAGTGCTCGGGAGAAGGAGGGTGTGTTTTTCTGTGTATGCCCACAAGATGTGTGGGTACTGGGCTCAGAATAGCTTATACCAACCAATACAAGGTGTGTGAGAACTGGTTTTTGTCTCTGCATGCCTGTGGTCACTATTTTGCATGGGATTATCCAGTTGTACAAATGGTTTTTCTGTTTCACTTTTGTGTGACCAGATGTCAGTGCAAGGGGAGCGAAAGGTAATCAACATTCGCAGAGCAGGAAATTGGTATTCGTGCAACTTTTTTTTAATGTGCCCGGAATGGATTGTGGAAACTTGCACACACGTGTTGTACGGGCATATACATTCTTTGTATAATTACAACTGTGCTTTCTCCTTTTTTTCTTTTAGAGACTTAAAGGGTGCTTTTCAAAGTAAGGTTTTGCTTCAAGGCAACTCACGCTAAGAATGAAACCTTAGAGATGCTATGAAATTCATGCTGTGAAATTAAATGGAGGTGAAGTTTTGGTTTGCTCTAGTTAAGTGACCCTCCCCAAATTTGCTACCCTAAGTTCCTTGAACCTCGACTAAGCTACAAATCTTAGTAAATAGTCTTAATAATTTGTATCCATTTGATTTATTACATTGACCCTAATTTTCTCCCAGAGAGGAACCCAATTAGGCTTTCCTAATTCTCCTTTCCTCCGTTTTATCCTCACAACAGCCCTGTGAGGCAGGCCTGGATGAGAATGAGCCCAAGATCACCTGGTGAGTTTCATGGCCAAATAGGGAGAGAACTTGGATCTCCCAAGACCCCGTCCAACACTCGTTAACACTTTAATTGGACTTTTGGAGCAGGTGATGCACCACCGAATGTATTGGGTTTATTCCCAAGTAGACTTGCACTTTAATAGATCGAACCACTAAAAGACACTTCTGATTTTAAAAGTTTAATTATTTTGAATTTAAATCCCTATAAAAACTGCAAAGGGCAAACACAGACTTAAAAGAAATGTTCACTCTTTTCACACAGAGGAGGAAAAAGCTTCTACTAAACAGAAGGGTGTTTTTCCACACAGGAAGATAAACCCCGATTAAGAAGCATTCCCCTATATTCATGGAGGAAGTACTACCTCTTCTAAAAAGAAGCATGTGCTCTTCTCAGACAGGAGGGGATTTCCTTTCAAGAAGAAGTATTCTTCATTTGCTTGGAAGTCGGAATGCCTCTTCCAGACAGCATTCTTAGGAATGCCTCTCCTAAGAAGACCCTAATTCTTTCTGATGGATCACGATGCTGCTGCATTCCAGCAAGCCTCTTCTCGGAAGAAGCTTTCCCTGCACTTCTCATTGAACGGCATGCTTCTTCCCAGATGGTACCCGTCATCACCGATCCAAACCACATCTTCATAGCACAAGGAATATGTCCTCACGCCTCCAAAATTATTGTGCCAGGAAGCAGTAAGATTATTTGGCAAACTGGCAAAATCTGTTCCATCCGCTAATGCTTTGCATGTTATTTCTGAAGTCACCTATGCCAAGTGCCTTACTCGTGAGGAGAGGGCTGCAGCCTAGGATTCCATGAATTTTCAGTCAGGCCTGTTTGCTCCTTGCTTGCACCTGCCTTTCCTCTCCAGATTTTGGACAACAAACTTTCAGACCATTATGCTGTGCTGGCTGGGGATGATGGGTGCTGGAGTCCTTGATGCCACCAGGCTGGGGAAGGTTGGTTTACGTGGCGACCAGGTGTATGAAAGTGACCATTTTGTTGCATCCTGTGAGGGTGGCGGGATAGGTTCAGACAGAATATCTGGGTATTTGCAGTGGTGTCACCTTGCAACTCTGCTCTTTGGCTGGGCAGGTGTGCAATGAAGGCATTCCACCTGGATTGCATAATATCCATGCTGACGCTCCTTCCTGGTGTCCGCCATGTGATTTATTGACTTTTTCAGCTAGTGAAAGTCGCCTCCCTCGAAGAACTTGTTCCTGAACTCTCCAAATGCTTGTTTCTCACCCTTTGAGCCTGTGAGTCCTGACACATCATGAGCTGGCTCCACATACTTTATTCACTGTTTGTTTTGCTTTTTAAAAAATGGCCCCTTTTTGTGCATGTACTTGCTACACCCCTTCTTGCGGAGTTGCTCTTTCCTGTTTCCTTAAATCAGGGCTGGACATGAAGGCCGAACTGCAGAACAGGGAAAAGATGAGGGGTCTCTTTCCGTCTTTGGGTAGGGGGTGACAGCAGAGGGGGTACTGCACAGCGCATGATTGCCCCTTTAAGCACATTCAGAAGTAACAGGGCAGTTCTCGAAGAAGCAGGTGTGGACTTAATCGCAGAGCAACGCTGCCAAGTAACACCTCAGGTGCCGAGCTTCTGCGTGTCTAGGCACAAAGCCGCAGTTTCCTGCTTGCAAAGCGAGCCCCTCAAATTGGCTTCTGGACCTCCTCCTCAGGATCCCCAGAGATCCCCTGCATGCTCCGTTTTTCCTTCATTTATCTCTTGCATTTCTAAGCCCCCGGATAACTAACCTTCCCATTAGCAAAATCACTTTCTCCAATGCTGGTTTTTATGCCGGAGAGCACTTCCCAGAATACCTACGATGTGCCACGGCTTCCTTCCTACTCTTGCAAGCAGTTTGTGGGTTCCCAGCACCGCTGGACACTATTCTCGGCACTCACCTTTTTTAAATAACACGTTTTCTTGCCTGGAGTTGGGAAAGCTGTGAAACCGTTTCCTAACCTCGGCCCCAGAGGACTCTTTCAGGCCGCAGCGGCTCTCACCCTCCTTCCAACCTCCCACAGGAACTATTTTGAGGTGTTGTTTTCTCAAATGGCCAAATATACCCACGGACAATGTGACCTAGTGGTCAGAGTGCTGGACTGGAGACTGGGCTCAACTGGAGTCCTCACTCAGGGGTTCGCTGGGTGGCTATGGACTGGTCAGGGACACTCAGGCCTGACCTTACAGGGTCATCGTTCTAAGGATAGCATAGAGTGGTACAACCAAAAGGAGAGAAAAAAGCAGAATATAAATGGCATGGAATGAAAATTCCCTCCTTTGGAGGGAATGACCCCAAAGTTTTCGCTTCCTCGCTCTAACGGCCTTTAACCATCCTTTATATATTCTTTTCAGCGTCAGGCAAAAACCCTTTTATTTCCTCACTATATTAATGTTTAATTGATTTTTACTGTGGTTTTAGTATATTAATGGTCGGATGCTGTGGGGTTTGTGTTATTCTACTTATTTACTATAAACCGTCCCAAGACATTTGTAGGGGATGGGATAGAAAAGCTTTTTAATAAATAAATATAAACAAATAAATAACCTGAGATGTCGGTGGAGGACTGGGCCACAATGCTTTAAATAAATAAATGAATATCCTTGGACAATGTATGATTTGGTTTCTGACTGGACATTCATAATAGCGTAGGGAATCCTTTGCCACTCTCAGATGTGGCCACACTCCAACCCCCATCTGTCAGGAATGATGGGCCTTGCAGCCAAGGAATTAGAAGACTGGGATTTCGGAGGGCAGCAGTGGAAAGATCTCCAAGTGGAAAACCTGTTCGGTGGGGACCGGAGCTGGAATGGCCTCCGATATCCTAGTCCTAATTGCTGCACATGGGTGGGGAGGAAGCGACAGGGCGGAAATGGATGCATTGCTCTTGCGGAAGAGCTTTGCAAAGACCCCGGCCTGAGACCCCTGGTTGCTCCGTCCGGCCTAGGCAGAGCTTCCCTGGAAGCTGTCCTAATTCAGGGACTTCCCAAGAAGTCAAGACTGCCTGGAAAAGGGCCATCACTAGGGGAAGGCGAGGGCTGGAGGAAGAAGAACGGGAACAGGGCTGGAGACCCGCCGAGGGGGGCTGATCCCGAAAGGAAGCAGTTGCTGGGAGTGGGCAAGAGCTAAGCAAGGCTGCTGAGGAGAGTAATTCGAGGAATGTCCATTCACTGGGCTGCCCTCGGTCGGAGGCAACATTAGATGTGTACATGCAACCTTTGCCCCTCCCTCCCTGGTTGTCTCTCTTTGCCTTTGCAGCTCTCAGCATTTAGACTATAAGGCTCCGGAGACAGGGATCTCTCTCTCTCTCTCTGTGCCTTTGTGTGTACGTGTGTCTCCCTCCCTGCCTCTTCCTCTTCCTCTTCCTCTCTCTCTGCCTCTTTCTGTCTGTGTCTCTGTCTCTCTCTGTGCCTCTCTCTGTGTGCCTTTGCGTGTGTGTGTGTCTTTCTCTCTGTCTATGTTTATGTTGAGAGGTTCATTACAGTTCCTCAGAAGAACCCCCAGAAGGAACCTTAGTCCCAGCAATTAACTCTCCAATGTGCATTTGACACTTACAACAGCCCTGTGAGGTAGGCCTGGCTGAACGAAGGACTGACTCATGGCACAGCGAAAATGTGTACCCGCACTTACCAGGCAGGGCTGCAATGGAGTCCAGCCATCCTTTGGGGAATGGCTACTTTATCCTTGAATAACTGGGGCTGGAAGTTGACCACCTGCTTTCATTTTTATTACCATATTTTTTGCTCTATAAGATGCGCCTGACCATAAGATGCACCTAGTTTTTAGAGGAGGAAAACAAGAAAAAAAATATTCTGAGTCAAACGGGCACATCATCACAGGCACATTCCCCATCACTTCCCCATGGGCTGCACATCTGACAGACTTACTGCACACACGTATTTGCTCTATAAGAAGCACAGACATTTCCCCTTACTTTTGAGGGGGGAAAAAGTGAGTCTTATAGAGCAAAAAATATGGTAATTTCACATTGTCCGGACTGAGCCAAAGCCTTAAAATATTTGAAATCCTCGGTGCAGCCCTGCAAGATGAGCTGGAGATGTGACACGAGCAGAAGGGAGGAACATGGCGTTAAAACGTGTCCATGAAGGATGTGGGATGTGGTCCATGAATCTGGCCCTCCTCACTCAGTGTAAAAGCAGCCTGAACTCTTTCCCGCAGCCTTGCCTTCTTTTTGAAAATACTGTGAGCATCTTTTGCTTAGCTTCTCATCTGGCCTATATTTTAAAACCTCTCCACTTTCCCTCTGCAATGTACCCATTTATATCCTGTCCTTATTTTCATTGTTTTTCCTCCGCAAGAGACATGAAAATACTCTTCTGTGTGAAGGGTCATGATACTTTATTTTACCTTTTTCTTTCTTTCTCGTTGAACTCTCTCAGACAATCAAATGACCCTCTCCACCCCATAGGAAATGACCAAAAATAGGCATCTACAACTCCGTAATTTTAACAAAGCGTCCTTAAAAAAGCGCTCCAAGGTTTTAATTTTCAGCAGCAGTCCCCTTCCCTTGTAGGATTTGCCTCCTCTGCTTGTCCCCACGCCCAAATCTGGTGTAACCACAGGTGGACAGTGATGGCAGACCTCCTTTTTGACTATTTTTAGTTGGGGACTGATCAGGATGGAACCGACAGCTTAAAATGGACTGCACATCAGCATCTTTCTCTCTGCTCCGTATGAATCTCTCTGCCTCCCCCTGTCATTCAATACTGTTGCTTTCTTCAACCTGGCATCCTTGTGGTGTGTTAGACTACAGTTCCCATCATCCCAGTAGACTTGATGACTGGGGACAATGGGGATTTTTGTTAAATTGCATTTTTGTCCCACCGTTTTCCCTCTTGGCTTGCACAGCTCTCCTTCCTGCCATTTTTATCCTCACAACAACAACCCTGCAAGGTAGGGTCATTCCCATGCTGCCACTGGTGGAATGCTTCTCAGAGGAGGGTCAGAGCTCTTAGCAGCAAAAGCCCCCCCAGCTCAGCCAGTGTCCAAAGACCAGGAGGTGCATCCCGCAAGAGGCCTGGACTCTGCATTGGAGGCCGAGCCCCGAGGGCATCGTCATCTCCAGTGCCGTCCAGCTGAGCCCTGGGGGTGGCTTGGGGGCTCCAGCCATTTAAGGCAGCAGCCAGCCTAGCCAGTGGCGGAAACTGTGTGACCTTTTTAGCCCTGGTTTCGGGCCACTGCCTCGCGGCTCCCTCTGTGCCGCTGACCCTGTGGATGGTGCATGGCAGTGGTGGCGAACCTGTGGCACACATGCCGCAGCGGCACACAAAGCCGTCTCTGTCGGCACGCGAGCCACATCGCCCCAGCATTGCCCCAGCAGCCGAGCACCGGATAACAGCGCACATAGGGGCCATGTGCATGCTCAGAAAGGAGTAGCGGCGCCAGGCGATGACGTCACGAGTCGTGACTCGTCCGAGCTTTCGCATGGCCTGTCAGTGCGCTGCCAAGGATATATATACATTTGCTTGGACTGGCTGTGAGTTTTAATACATTTGTTTTTATTAACACAAGATTTTAGCTTTGAGTTTTCTTATGAAAAACTGAAATTTAATATCTTAAGATTTAGCAAAGAGCTGTTCTAATGAAGAGACTGAGATCCTTTTAATGCTGTGCTGTCCCCCCGGCATATTTGAATCTGCAGCATCATATTTAGTGGTTTTTTCTAAACTAAAACCTCAGGTTTTATTGCAGTGTTGGCACTTTATTTAGTTTTTGTATGCCGTCCCATCACTTAATGCCTTGGGACGGCTTACATAAATAAACAAACATGGTACAAAAAAATATAAATTATACAATTTAAAAAACCCGATTCATTCTGGCTGCAAATTAAAACCTATAGTTAATATTAAACGTTGTTAAAATATTGTTTAAATAAAAAGGTCTTGGCCTGGTGCTGAAAAGCAAATAACGATGGCGCCAGGCGGGCCTCTCTGGGGAGCGCATTCCATAAGTGGGGCGCCACCGCAGAGAAGGCCCTCCTCCAGGTACTTTGCCTCCTGATGTCTTTCACGGAGGGCTCCCGGAGGAGGGCCTCTGCTGCTGATAAATTTGTGATAAATAAGTAGGTTTTGGGTTGTAGTTTGGGCACTCGGTCTCTAAAAGGTTCACCATTGCTGGTGTTTGGGATCTGACCCCTTGGCCATCCCCGTCTTGATGGAACCATCTGTGGAAGGGGAAGATGATCTTCACTTGCGTGTGGAACAGAGAGGAAACTGCTGGCTTTGTTTGTGTGAGATCTTTGTGGGCCGATGCTCAGCAAAGCGCTCCTTTGGCACCAGCTCAGTCACAAGCACCCCTCAGGGCATGTGCTGCCTGGAATCCCACATGGTAGACGGTTTCCAGCCATCAGCGCATGGCCTGCTTCTTGGCCTCTCTCCTGCCTGCCAGTGTTTTGAACCAGTTAGGTGAGTTTTTCCAGGGCAGGTGTACCTTAGCACAAAGGTTGGGCCAGCTCTAATAAAAGTGGGTGGAAGAGTTTGGAGACTGGTCAGGATGGGGAGTGTTCCGCCTGCAGATCTCCGCAAGCGTTTTCCAAACCCGGAAGTACAGCTAGGAGCAAACGGATGGAGTCTGTTGGATGAGAAATGGGTTCCTTTCCAACTTGTTTGGTCGCCTGAGAGTATTTTGCACGTCACCCTCTCTCAAATCCAGAATTAAACGGCTAGATTTACATGTTTAAAAGTCCCTGGCCCTTGTGGTTAAACAGAGCTAATCTCAGAAGCAGGATCTAATCTCAGAAGCTGGTGGTGTGAAAACTGGAGAGTTACTACTGCTCTCAGTGGGGTAGAAATTAACTGCTCATTTACTTAGCCATGAGAAGGTTAAGCTCTTAGGAGACAGCAATAATTTTTTTTAAACCAATGTAAATAAGTAGTAAAGTAGGATTATTTGTCAAATAATTTAGTTTTTATTTTATTATCTTCTTTTAATCCCACTGAAGTTGACTATACCTTGGAGGGAAGGGAGAAGCTGACTAAAACTAATTGCAAACAAGAAAGCATCCAAATTTGCTCTTTTAGCTTTTTTATTTTTTATTTTTTGCATCTGCAAGTCCAGCTGAGCATCCTGTTCACCAAAGCATACTGTTCCATGCTCCCAGAAACCGAAAGACAACCTCCTTCCCACCTTTTTGTTCCCAGCTACTCCAAGGAAGATAGCTCCTGTACATGGAAGCTCTATTTACGCATGTCAGAATGACTTTGTGTCACTTTGTGTGCTGAGCAAAGTCTACAGCACTGGTTCCAGCGTTTGGTCTCCAGCTCTTGCTGGAACACAGCTCCCATCATCGCCAGCTACTGTCAGACTTGTGCGGTTTGTCGTCCTACAGTGTCTAGGGCAGGGATCCTCAAACTTTTTTAATAGGGGGCCGGTTGAAAGGTGGCTACATGCGCAGGCCGGTGATGGGGGTGGCTGGGCTCACGGGCCGGTGAGGCTGCAACTCGTTCGCTTGGAGATCTCCCAACAAGTCCAAAACCATCTCCGAGCGGGCAAGCCACTGCCTTCCACACGCACGGGTGGTGGCACGAGTCGGGTGAAAGGGCATGGCGGGCCCAATCCGCCCTGTGGGCCATACTTTGAGGACCCATTGTCTAGGGATTTGGAGTCAGGAAACAGTGTTGTACCACTGGTTTGTATCCGGCACCCTCCAAAAATGGATCTGAAGTTTATGCATGTTTGTATTTGAGCGGATTTCATTAAGAAAGAAAAAATGTGTCACCGCAAGGATGAAAGTTAGTTTATATTGCCAAAAATTTAGTATGGAGCTTACTTCTCAAACAGGTGTGCCTAATATGAGAGACCTTTTCTTATCTGATGACCTTGTAATTAAATTAAAAGGCTAACCTACCTTCTCCTACACAAGACTATCCTTCTTTTCATTAAATACTTTGGTGAAGTAAGCCTTTATTGCAAAACACCAAAGGAAATACTGAATTAAGCAGAACATATTGAAAGCAGTCTTCATACAGTTATCAGAATGCAAATATTTTCATCCAGAGTTAAGTGGGAAGGATGCAAAAAGTGGAAGTAAGGAGTGGAGGCGGGGTGCACACAGGTGTGGTGCTAAGTTCCAAAAGACACTATTTGTTCTTTATTTTGTTCACTCATATATAATATAATACTATATTATTTATTCATGAACGATTTTATATTCCATCTGCAGTAGCCAAATGGCTCTCTGAACAGTTTACAGTAAAAATTAAAAGACCCAATGCAATAAAACCTTACAACATAAGTATACATAGGTAAATATATTGCATTGTATTTACATATTTAGCTATTTATGGCTTTAAAAGGCACACTCTTCAGTCTGCTGGTTGCTGGGTGGATTTTTGTGCCCAACAAAATGTCTTTCGCATTGTTGTAATAACTGGAGGATTTATCCATGGAATGATTGTAAATAAAGAGGGGGAATTCCATCCTTTGTGGGAGAGATCAGAACTAAGTGCCAACATGCTAAAAATGCAATCTCCCAGGCCAGTGTTTGACTGGTCTGTGTTAAGGTGAGAATATTCAAGACCTGGAGATACTTAAGGAGAGGTTGGGCTGCCACCTGTCAGGGAAACAATAGTGACATAGTTGTGCATTGAGAACAGAGTTGGGCTACTTCTATCAAACTTGGGACTCTTTTTATTATTGGCTAGAGAAACGGGACTTCCTATAGATTATGGTTTCTATGTTATCATAAATGGGGAAAAAATGTGGGGGCTGACCCAGCAGGCGCGATGTTTTTGATGATTGATGTTGTTTTTAGTTTTTCTTTGTTTTTAGGACTAAAAATTTTGAATAAAACTTATTATTAAAAAAAAGAGAGAACAGAGTTGGGCTAAATGGTTCAGGAGTCCCTTCAGACCCCCAAATTCTGCAAATCTGGGATGCAGTAGATGGCTAAGCTACTCAAACTAAACGTGAACTCAAAATAAATAGTATTCCAGTCAATGCTGCTGCATTTGATAGTGAAAAAATGATCAGTAGCCACGAGTACCAAAATCCTTGGCCTGGATTTAGCCACTTACCCACTTTTCTGCCCCTGTAGATTCATCCTTATTAAGAATAGGGGAGAACCACTGCAGTGCAGCTCCGCAGGGCTGCTGTTGCTGTTTCCATTGCACAGTCCCTCGTTCAGTGCCTCAAAGATCGTGTTGGCCCTTTCTGCTGAAGCATCACGCTGAAGGATCAGTCCCAGCACCTGTCGATCTTTTCATTCTCTATTCCCAGTATGGCAGTGTTGGCCCCCATGTCTCTGCATTGCGAGAGCCAGTCAGAACCCATCTGAAGTGTTCTTGTCACTAAGGACCCCCAAAATTATGGGAAATGTTAGATGGAAAAGGGTGACTTGTCCTTAGAAGAAGAGGGTGCATCTGAAAGACATGATTCCGATGGACAGAAGCTTGTTTGCATTGTCTGTGTGCCATGTGTTGGGGTCCTGATTTAACAAATACATACCATTTGCTTTGGAAATGATTTGGTGGAGATGCAGCTTTCCCCAACCTGGTACTATCTTTTTTTTAATAATAAGTTTTATTCAAAATAACCCTAAATCAAAGAAAAACTAAAAACAACATCAATCATCAGAAGCATCGGACCTGCTGCGTCAGCCCCAACATTTTTTTCCATTTATAATAACTTAAAAACATATTTAAATCTATGTGAAGTGCTGTTTCTCTAGCCAATAATAAAAAGAGACCAACCTGGTACTATCTTGAATACAGGACTACAGCTCCTCAAGGGGGATTTTATGTATTTATGTATTTATTTATTTCCTGATTTATATCCTGCCTTTTTCCTACAAAGGGCTCAAGGCAGCTTACATCCTCCTCCTGCTCCATCTTCTCCCCACAACAACAACACCCCTGTGAGGTAGGCTGGGCTGGGAGTCTGTGACTGGCCTAAAGTCACCCAGTTGGGCTCCATGGCTGAGTGAGGACTAGAAACTAGATTGCCCGAGTCCCAGTCTCATGCTCTTAACCACTACACCACACTGCTCTCTGGGAATGCTGGGAATTGCAGTCCAGCACGTTTGAAAGGCACCAGATAGCAGGAGCAGGCCTTTTTCAGGGGTGGCCTTTTGTGGGCTTTCTGAGTAACAGTTCCCTGGATAAACCCCACTGTCTCTTGTTCTGACTTGCAGCTGCTTTGCCCTTCATCATTCTCACCTTGGTGAATTCTCCTTACAAGAGAGGCTTCTACTGTGATGACACCTCCATCCGCTACCCGTACAAGTCGGACACCATCACACACGGTGTGATGGCTGGGGTGACTATTCCCTGCACCATTGTCATCGTAAGGAAAATTCTTAATATTCAGGATAGTTGAATGGAGTGCCCGTGCTCTGCAGCAGCATAATTTTGTTTATGTATTACTCTGCTGTTTTCTGTTGTTCTGCCAGGGATCATTTTCCCTCACTTGCACACACCGACATGGCCATTTAAATCCTCAGCAACAACCCTGTGAGGTAGGCTAGGCTCAGAGAGATTGAGAGCAAGAGAGCAGGTGACCCAAAGCCGCCAAATGAGCTTCATGATTGTGGAGGGATATGAACCCAGTGCTGCTTCATCGTGCCTTGATCATCAGCCGTGGCACAGCAGATTCTAGAAACGAGCCTTTGTGTATACATCCTCCTGCGGTTTGTTCCTAAAACGCGTTGAGGTTCTGAAGTCCATTGTTGTTTATTCAATTTCTACCACCCAATAGCCAAAGCGTTTGGAACGGCTTACACTGGCACATAAAAACAGAATATAAAAATCCAAACAACATGAAAAACATCCTTAACAAGTGGTAGGTTCGCCTGGCGCCGTCGTTATATGTTTTTCGGCGCCAGGCGAAGACCTTTTTATTTAAGTCTTATTTTAATTGTTAATGGTTTATTGCATTATGTTGTGTGTTGTTATATATGTTTAATGTCTGTTTTGGTTTGGTTTTGGGTTTGTTGGGGTTATTATGTTTGGTGGCTTGTTTATTCATTCGGGGTGTTGGGGTATTTAATTTATTTATATTTAGTTTGGCCGAGATGCACCGAGGGAGGGGGTGGGATATAGTATTTTAATATTTGTATTTTTGCTGTTTTAATGTGTTGTAAGCCGCCCCGAGGCTTTGTTGCGATGGGGCGGCCTATAAATGTTTTAATAAATAAATAATAAATAATAGGTCCTTTGTTCCCCAAAAGATGTGTGTAAGGTGCACTCACTTCCCTCATTGTTCCAGTGCATCTCTCTGTCCATTCATCCGTCCATCCATTCACAATTTGGTTTTCAGATTTCGGCTGGAGAGGCCTACCTAGTGTATACAGACCGCTTGTACTCTCGCTCGGAATTCAACAATTACCTGGCTGCCGTGTACAAGGTCGTTGGGACATTCCTTTTCGGCAGCGCTGCCAGCCAATCACTGACAGACCTCGCCAAGTACATGATTGGCCGCCTGCGGCCCAACTTCCTGGCAGTCTGCGACCCGGATTGGTCCAAGGTGAACTGCTCAGCTTACAATCATCTGGAAGACGTGTGCCGAGGCAACATCAAGGATATCACGGAGTCCAGGTGAGACCTGGGCACGGCAGGTAGATGCAGTATTGTCTTCCACCGATGGCGTGGCTGTGTTTGCTCATGAAATTCGTAGTCTGCGGTCAGCTTGGCACCGCAGGACAAGTCCCGGTGGTGACACTCGAAACTTCATATAGAGGGAAGGTACAGAAGTGGCATAATGCATTTGGGGTGTGTACAACATCAGGCCAGATGTGTGATTCCTGGCAAGGCCGAAATCAACAACTCTATAAAATTATTTCTCTCCCTTATGATGGCTTGCATAGCTATCCTGGGGATCAGTAGTGCCACGGTCCCTAAAGGTATCGCTTTGTTTTACCGCCACGTTCCACTGGTACCTGCCTGCTTATTCATTGCTCGGTCTTCATCTCCACTTCTGATGCATCTCTCCCCCATACCTGTGTGTGTCTGGAGCAGGTTTACGGGTTTCCAGGCAAACCTAGGACATAGGCTTGGATCGGTACGCTCAACCACCTGTTTACTGGACCCGTGCCCATCTTGGCTATTAAAGACCGCCAAGGACGGGATTGAACCCTGGATCTTGGAGGTGGTCAACGCCTCTTTGAGAGACGGCCGGGTGCCGGCCCCCTTAAAGGAGGCGGTAGTCCGGCCAGTCCTAAAGAAGGCTTCCCTGGATCCAGAGGTGGCCGCCAATTATAGACCGGTGGCCAACATCCCGTTTCTGGGTAAGGTGCTGGAGCGGGTGGTGGCGGGACAACTCCAAGCACTCTTGGATGAGATGGATTATCTGGACCCATTTCAGTCCGGTTTCAGACCCGGGTACGGTACTGAATCCGCCTTGGTCGCCCTGTACGATGACCTGTGCAGGGAGAGAGACAGGGGGAGTGCGTCCCTGTTGGTCCTCCTGGACCTCTCGGCGGCTTTCGATACCATCAACCATGGTATCCTTCTGGAGAGGCTGGCGGGATTGGGGGTTGGAGGCACTGCTTTGCAGTGGTTCCACTCCTATCTCAATGGCCGATACCAGAAGGTGGTGCTGGGGGACTATGGCTCTGCGCCATGGCAGCTATGCCATGGGGTTCCGCAGGGCTCCATTTTGTCCCCCATGCTTTTTAACATCTACATGAAACCGCTGGGGGAGGTCATCAGGAGGTGTGGGCTGCGGAATCATCAGTGCGCGGATGATACCCAGCTCTACCTCTCGTTTTCTACCGATCCAGGTGAGGCGGTGGCTGTGCTGAACCGGTGCCTGGCGGAGGTAATGGGCTGGATGAGGGCCAATAAACTGAGGCTCAATCCAGACAAGACGGAGGTCCTGTTGGTAGGTGGGTCGGGCTACAGTGTAGGGGACTTGACCCTAGTCTTAAATGGGGTTGCACTCCCTCTGAAAGACAGGGTCCGCAGCTTGGGAGTGCTCCTCGACCCAGAGCTGACCTTGACTGCTCAAGTGTCAGCAGTGGCGAGGAGCGCTTTCCAACAGCTTCGGCTGATACATCAGCTGCGTCCCTTCCTGGAGCTCGATTGCCTGACGACGGTGACACATGCGTTGGTGACTTCCCGGTTGGATTATTGTAACGCGCTCTACGTGGGGCTTCCCTTGAAGACGGTCCGGATACTTCAACTGGTGCAAAATAGAGCTGCCAGGGTACTGACGGGGACTGGGCGTGGTGTTCACATCACCCCAGTTCTCCGTCAGCTCCACTGGCTCCCCATTGAAGTCCGGGCCCAATTCAAGGTGTTGGTTCTTACCTATAAGGCCCTAAACGGCATGGGCCCTGGTTACCTAAAGGAGCGCCTGCGACCATATATGCCCTCCCGCCCCTTACGATCTGCGGCAGAGGCCCTCCTCCGGAACCCTCCGTGCGTGATATTAGGAGGGTGAGTACCCGGAGGAGGGCCTTCTCGGCGGTGGCGCTCCATCTATGGAATGCACTCCCCAGAGAGGCTCGCCTGGCGCCGTCTTTATTTGCTTTTCGGCGCCAGGCGAAGACCTTTTTATTTAAGCTATATTTTAAATGTTAATTTATTTTTTATTATATTGTATTTGTTTTAAATTATACCTGGAGATGGGCCAGTTTTAAAGTTTTAATGTTTAATTTAATTGTGTTGTAAGCCGCCCCGAGGCTTGTGGCAAGGGGCGGCCTATAAATTTGTAAATAAATAAAAAATAAAATAAATGTGCATTGTGCACCTGAGATGAAGAAAGGAAGTACAGTAAAACCTTGGTTTGTGAGCATAACTCATTCCGGAAACATGCTTGTGATCCAAAGCACTTGCATATCAAAGCGAATCTCCCCATAAGAAATAATGGAAATTCACATCCCAAAAATATTCATATAAAAATGATGAAAATACTGTAATACAAAATAATAAAGAATTTATTTATTTATTTACTTACTTACTTCTTATTACATCCTATTGCCAAGCACTCAGGATGGCTTGCAAGATATAAAAGTACAATGTAAAATATAAAAATACTATATAGGAAATGGGTACTGGGGGAAATAGACAAAAGGGTCTACCGGGAGGAGGAGGCCCGTTGCAGAAGGATTCTTCGCAAGGCTAAGGCTGATTACGAGGTGAGACTTGCCAAGAATATCAAGAGCAACAGAAAGGGCTTCTTTCAGCATGTAAATAGGAAGAGGAAGGGGAGACAGGTAGTGGGACCCCTAAAAAAGGAGGAAGGAGATCCAGTGACTGATATGAGGGAACAGACACAGATGCTGAATGACTGTTTTGCCTCTGTGTTCTCCCCAGAGCAGGAATGGGGAGATCCACATGGGGGAGCAGATGAGGCTGGGGACTTAGGGGCACAGATTAGAGTCACCCCCCTAGAAGTTTAGGGGCTCCTCAGGGCATTGGACATTACAAAGGCGCCAGGCCCTGATGGGTTACACCCAAGAGAGTTGGCAGGGGTTCTCTCACGCCCGCTGGCCTCCATTTCTGAGGCCTCGTGGAGAACAGGGGAAGTTCCAGAGGACTGGAGGGTGGCATCGGTGGTCCCAGTTCTCAAAAAGGGTAGTAGAAGGGGCATGGGGAATTACAGACCTGTTAGCCTTACATCCATTGTAGGAAAAACAATGGAAAGGCTTATAATAGAGAGAGATCTAGTGATGCTAGATAGGGAAGGGAGGCTGACAGCCACACAACATGGTTTCCGCAATAACAGGTCCTGCCAGACAAACCTTGTGAGTTTTACGACAAGGTTTCAAGATGACTGGATGGAGGGGATGCAGTGGATGTGGTATACCTGGATTTCACAAAGTGCCCCATGATATCCTGGTGGAGAAACTGAGGAGTTTTGGGATACACCAAAGCACTGTCCGGTGGATTAGGGCTTGGCTGACTGACCGAAAGCAGAGGGTAACCATTAGTGGGGAATTGTTGGGATGGCAGCCAGTGACAAGTGGGGTCCCCCAGGGCTCTGTCCGGGGGCCGATCCTATTTAATCTTTTCATTAATGACATGGAAGAAGGGGTAACAGTCTGCTGATCAAATTCGCAGATGATACTAAAACTGGAGTTGTGGCCACAACTGAGGAGTAGGTACTCCGGATCCAGAAGGATCTGGACAGACTATGGAAGTGGGCAGGAGACAACAGGATGGCGTTCAGTGTGGATAAGTGCAAGGTCTTGCACTTGGGGCATAGGAATGGGTGCCATAAGTGCAGGTTAGGGGACAAGTGGCTGGAGAGCAGCACTTGTGAAAGGGACCTTGGGGTGCTGGTTGACTGCAGGCTGAACATGAGCCAGCTGTGTGATGTGGTGGTCAAGAGGGCAAACGCCAGCCTTGGTTGCATGGCCAGAAGCGTGGCTTCTAGATTGAGAGAGGTATTACTACTACTCTATGCAACTCTGGTGCGCCCACAACTGGAATATTGTGCTCAGTTCTGGGCTCCTCATTACAGGAAGGATATAGCCAGGTAAGAGTCTGTGCAGCGTAGGGCCACAAGGTTGGTGGCCGGTTTGCAGGGGAAGCGGAATGAGGCGAGACTGAGGGAACTGGGTCTCTTCAGCCTGGAGAAGAGGAGGCTCAGAGGGGATCTGTTGGTGACATACAGGTATGTGAGGGGGTGTCACACAAAGGTGGGTCAAGACCTCTTCTCCCCCCAGAAGAGGGCAGGACTCGCTCCAATAGAGCAAAGCTCAGGGAACCCAGGTTCAGTTTGGATGTCAGGAAGCACCCCCTGACAGTGAGGGCCCTGAGGGTGTGGACTGGGCTTCCACGGGAGATGGCTGAGGCCCCATCGGTGAGGGTGTTCAAGGACAGACTGGAGATGCACATGGTGGGCATGTCGTGAGCAGAGCCGGCTGGAGCCGGGGGTCAGACTAGATGGCCCAGGAAAATCCTTCTGACTCGCTCTGTTTGTATGTTTCTGTGTTTGTATATAAAACATCAGTTATTAAAACAATATAAAACACATCGTGAACTTAAGAAAAAGGAGGAAAAAATAGGAAGTGCGACCGTGAATGGAAATTCCTAAAACATCTAAAACTGTTGGTAATTAAAATAATGGTTGATAAAAAGGTCTTTACTTGGAGCCGGAAGGAGTGTATTGTCGGTGCCAGGCAGACCTCTCTGGGGAGCGCATTCCATGGTCTTGGTCTCACTGCAGAGAAGGCCGTCCTCCGGGTACACACCCTCTATACTTCCTTCAGAGAGGGTTCCCGGATCAAGGCCTCCCCTGCCGATCTCAAGGGATATGAGGGCTTGTAGGGAAGGAGGCGATCCTTCAGGTCTCCTGGTCCCAAGCCATTTAGGGCATTATAGGTTAATACCAGCACCTTGAATTGGGCCCAGACTTTAATTGGGAGCCAGTGGAGCTGGTAGAGGATCGGCGTTATATGAGAATAACGACCAGTCCCTGGCAGCTCTATTTTGCACCATCTGAAGTATCTGGACTGTTTTCAAGGACAGCCCCACGTAGAGTGTGTTACAGTAATCCAACTGGGAAGTTACCAGGGTGTGTGTCTCCATTGCCAGGCAGTGCTCGTCCAGGTAAGGACGCAGCTGATGGACCAGCTGAAGCTGGAGGGAAGTGCTCCTCGCCACCGCCTCCACCGGCCTCCAGGGACAGCTCTGAGTCGAGGACCACCCCCAAGCTGCGGACCCTGTCCTTTAGAGGGTGTGCCACCCCATTCAGGACAAGGTCCAAGTCACCTTCCCTGGAGCCCGAACCACCCACCAACAGGACTACCCTCTTACCTGGATTGAACTGCAGTTTATGGGCCCTCATCCAGCCCACCACCTCGGCCAGGCCCCGGTTCAGGGCAGCCACCGCCTCACCTGGAGTGGACATAAATGAGAGGTACAGCTGGGTGTCATCAGCGTACTGGTGACTCCGCAGCCCAAACCTCTGGATGACCTCTCCCAGTGGTTTCAAGTAGATGTTGAAGATCATGTGGGGGGAAATAGAGCCCTGCAGAACCCCAGGGCACAGCTGCCATGGCGCAGAGCTATAGTTCCCCCATGCAGAGCCTCCTACTCCCAACCTGGCCAGTCTATCCATACAGATACCATGCTCGGTGTGATTGAAAGCCATGAGAGATCCAGGAGAACCAAGAGGGACACACTCCCCCTGTCCCTCCCCCTGCACAGGCGACCAAGGCAGATTCAGTACCATAACCGGTACTGAATACAAAATAGGAAGAAAAATAAAACAAATTAAACCCTTAGAAAACCTTCGTGGCTGGTGTGAGGGAGACGAGAGAGGAGGGTCATTGTGTAGGAGGGTCACTAATGGAATCGCTGCTGTGTATTGGCTCAATGGAATCTTTTTATGCAACTTTAACAAGGGACCTTCCTGTTGGACCTTCACATAACATTTAACTGGGTCTTCTGCTCCTTGCATTTCTTGAAGGCTTGTGGATTCTTGGAATGATACGCGAGCAGGGGCTTGACTTTGAAATCCCTGCTTGCATTAGCACAAAATGGGAGTGAGACAGCAGCGAGGGAGGAAGGGAGGGAGGGAGAAAGTGGTGATCGTGTGACGTTCACCATTACATCGTACTCATATTTCAAGACATCACTCGTTTATCAAGCTAAACCTTATTAGAAATGTTTGCTCGTCTTGCAGGACACTCACAGAACAAGTTACTTGCAATCCGAGGTTTTACTGTACCAAAAAGCAAATCTTGGCTTTCTCTCTTTCTCTTCATTCTAGGTTATCGTTTTATTCTGGGCACTCCTCGTTTGGAATGTACTGTATGATGTTTCTAGCGGTAAGTGAAATTTAAAAGCTTACCTTTAAAATAGCCACGAGGCTCCCCAGCTGTTGTCCTGAAGGCTTGAGTTTGATTTTCCTAATGGGAAGGCACAAGATATCACCTGTTAATCAGATGGAAGGTGCCAGGTTCAACTCCTGTGTCTTCAGTTTTTTAAAAAGGTGGCAGTCCAGTATTGGACTACCTTGACAAAACCTCTTACCTAGGTTGTTGTTAGTCTCAAAGTTGTGTCCAACCCATCACCGGCCCCATGGACAACATTCCTTCAGGCCCTCCTGTCTTCCCCCATTCCCAGGATGCCACCCAGCCCCACACCCACTTCCCCAGTGGCCCCACCCCGCCACCTCAACCCCTGCCATGCCCTTCCTCTTTGGCCTTCAATCCTTCCCAGCATCAGGCTCTTCTCCAGGGAGTCCTTCCTTCTCATTAGGTGGCCAAGTATTTGAGCTTCATCTTCAGTATCTGGCCTTCTAAAGAGCAGTCAGGGTTGATCTCCTCCAGAACTGACCGGTTTGATCGCCTTGCAGTCCAAGGGACTCGCAGGAAAGGAGAAGGGGACGGCAAATCTAGACAGCATACTAAAAAGCAGAGACATCACCCTGCCGACAAAAGTGCATATAGTCAAGGCTACGGTTTTCCCAGTTGCAAGGTATGGCTGTGAAAGCTGGACCATAAGGAAGGCTGAGCGCAAAAGGATTGAGACCTTTGAATTGTGGTGCTGGAGGAGACTCCTGCAAGTCCCTTGGACCACAAGGCGACCAAACCGGTCAGTCCTAGAGGAGATCGACCCTGACTGCTCCTTAGAAGGCCAGATACTGAAGATGAAGCTTTGGCCACTTAATGAGAAGGAAGCACTCCCTGGAGAAGAGCCTGATGCTGGGAATGATGGAGGGCAAAAGAAGAAGGGGACGGCAGAGGATGAGGTGGCTGGATGGGGTCACTGAAGCAGTCGGTGTGAGCTAAGGTGGACTCTGGGGGATGGCGGAGGACAGGAGAGCCTGGAGGAATGTTGTCCATGGGGTCGGTGATGGGTTGGACGCAACTTCGCAAATAACATAACGTAACATATACCTTCCTCTAAAAAAGTGGCTCATGGAAACGGAGGGTCAGGGTATTGTCTGAAGAACTTGCAGACGGGTGTGGGTCGAGAATGACGAGTGTACCAGGCATGCCTCGTAAAAAAGCTGGGCTGGTTTTCTGCCATGCCGTGAAGTCCATTGTCTCTTTTCTCTTTCTCTTCCCACCCTGGCTTTGATTTCAGCTCTACATCCAGGCTCGGTTGGTGGGCCGATGGGCCCGGCTGGTGCGCCCAACGATCCAGTTTTTCCTCCTCTCCTTTGCTATCTACGTGGGCTACAGCAGGGTCTCGGACTACAAACACCACTGGAGTGATGTGCTGGTGGGCTTCCTCCAGGGGGCGCTTGTTGCTATTCTCGTTGTAAGTGTGCTTTTCTTTGAGGTTGGGGTACAGACTGGGAGATGACCCATGCAGGATCCATGGTTATTCCATCTTTCCCTCAGACTCTTGTTGGCCAAGTTCAAATCTTGGTATTCCTGAAGCTCTTTCAAGCCCTTTTCTATCACCCTGCATATGCCTTTTAATAGCCCACAGACCACCCCTCTCCATATGCCTTTTCTTTACTTCAAGCAACCTCCGGCTTCCCCCTCATCAGTTAGAATGTTGGTGAACATTCTGTGACTTCACAGTAGCTCAACCGATGGCTTTCCCGGGGAAGCAGCCGCAAAGCAGAGCAGCTGGAGCGTGTACCCCTGAGCCCATGCTGCACGCTCTCACTTGCCTCCTCTTCCTCCAGGTCTGCTACGTCTCCGACTTCTTCAAACAACGCCCGCCGTCATCTTGTGCCAAGATGGAGGTTGGGCGCAAAGCGAGCGTTCCTCTCCCGCTAAGCGAGCCGGAACACAATCACTACAGCTATCGGTCAGCCACTTGAACTCCTTTTGCAGTGGGGAAGTGCCCTTCTGCCAGTCACCCGGAAGTGCCTCACCGGCTCTCTCCCCCTCAACCAGAGCTTGTAAATTGTTTTTGGACTCAAAGAGGAATATCCGTGGGGTAGTTGTCACACCTTTTTTTTTTTTAATACTTTTCTGAGGCTCCTCTGCCCCTGTCTCACTGCACGGTGCAGTTTTGCACTCTGGAATTCATGCACACTGACCCCCCTGATGTGAGGGGGCAGAGCTAAACTTTTCACAAGCCACATGCGTGCTCCATGTCTCTTGAACATTTGCCTTCCTTGTGCAAGCCCTGGAGACCCCAAATGGCTCTGATTTGTGTTTCAGACTCTCCCTTTTCTAGTTTTTGTGCTTTTAATAGACGCGTCACTTGCAGATGTTGGAACGGTTTGAGTATCCCATGGGTCACTCATTCCTGCGGCCTTAAGCTGCCATTTTAAGTCACAAGAGCAGCCAAGAGCTGCTCCCTACAACTTGTCACCCCACTAAGTGCCGAACAAATTCTTTGGTGAAACAATGCACGCAGGGCCCAGGCATGGCGCTTGCCCAATTCCGCAGGGGGAGTAGCAAGCCCTGCCCCACGGCCCATTCCACACCCCACTGAGGAATGCACTTCCTCCTTCACTAGGAAGTTCCACACATCTGCGGTGCTTCTTTGCCTCGAATTAAAATGCAGGCCGTTCCCATGAACCAGGGCTCCGCAGCAATGGTGCTCCGCAGAAACAGTATTGTAAATATTGGAAAGTTTAGATAGGGACTGAAGCTAGGTTGGTTGAGCTGGCCGTTCCTCTCCACCACTTATTTTCCATAGCAGCCTCCCAAAAATGCTGTGCAGAGGGTCAGGGAAAGCTGCCAGATGGGTTGTGTGGGGAGGGGACCGATCCCTAACATTTTGGCAGAGGGGCTTCTGCAAAAAGGCAGCAAGCAGACTTCCCCTCCCCTTTGCAGAAGGCAGTTCCTGCATTCAGCTCCAGGTATGTAACCTTTGCAGGATAATTTGGCTGTAAGCAAAAGGAGAATTAGGATGGCGAGTGTGACCCACTTTGGACTGAGGGCTAAATTCAACATCAGAGGGGTTTTCCAGGGCTCTGTCCGGGAATAGGTAGAGCAAGGGGGAGGGGGCAAAAACAGGGAAACTTGCAACCCATTTTCGCTTAAAGCCGCTGACTGCAGTTATTTAGAATGGGTGTCAGGAATGGGACAAAAGCTGGAAAAATATGAAACACTAAGGTGGGTGCAGGGAAAGCTGGAGAGCCGAGAGAAGGGCGGCTATGTATATCTGGAGGATGCGAGAGGGATTCCCCCTGCCGGGTCTGAAGTTCCATACCCTGATTTAAGGGTTTGTTCTGCTGACGGTGGTTGTCTTACCAAACAGCAATTTCCTATGGCTCAGCATCAGGACTAAACTTTTGCAATGGTGGATTCTTTTTCATGGAAAATTCAGAGAATTCAATAAAGTGGAAGAAAATGGATCACAGTAGTTGTTCTTGCCATGGAGACTTTCCACCCTCCTCCTTTCCACAAGCCTTCGAGTTCCCCTGAAATTGCACCTTAAAAAGGGATATTGCAGAGTTGGAAAAAGGGAGCAGCAAAAGGGATCAGGGCTAGGAGGAAAGGTTTCCTGGACTTGGGACTGCTTAACTTGTTTAAAAAGGGCAAATAATAAGACAGGAGAAAGGTATAAATTTAGATACTGTTCAGAGAAATGGAAAACGACATCTTTCTTGTAATAATGAACCCCCAGAAGCTGAATAGCGGGAGATTTGGGAGAGAGAAAGGGAGGAGCTATGCACACTGCAGACATAACTTTTGGAATTCCCTTCTGCAAGTTTCCAACGCCAGTCCAAACAGCTTTAAAGGGGGACTGAACACAGTAATGGAAGAGAGAGACTATCTGTGCTACTAGTCCTCATGGTTTTCTGCTGGGAAGCATGCTGGGCCCAGGTGGACCCTGGGATTGACCCAGCTAGGCCTCTTCCTATGTCTGAAAGCGCCAGGGAAGATTTTAGGTATGCGAATTGGGTACTCCCGAGCATCAGCTTCCAGTACACCTCAGAAGAGGGCATGAATATAGATGAGCAACTCTAGCGAATTGCCCTGGCATCCTAGATCTATAGATGGGCAGTAGAAGGTGTGTTCATTTTTCACTGGCTGGGAATGATATGTGGCAGTTCGGGGAGTTTTCGGTTAAAGTGGACAACAGCTTTGCACACATGGCTTTTACCTGCCGTTCAGCTCGATTCTTTGGGTTGGGAAAACAAATTGTCTGGATGGTTCCATTGGTCGATAGTTAGGGCAATGATGGTAAACCTTTTAGAGACCCAAGTACCCAAACTGCAACCCAAAACCCACTTATTTATCGCAAAGTGCCAACATTGCAATCAAACCTGAAAACTGAGGTTTTAGTTTAGAAAAAACAACTCGCAGCCAGGCCAAGTGCACTGACCGGCCATGCGGAAGCTCGGACGAGTCGTGGTTAATGAGTCCTTTCCGAGCATGCGCATGGCCCCTATGTGTGCTGTTATCCGATGCTCAGCTGCTGCGGCAATGCTGGGGCGACTTGGCTCGCGTGCCGACAGAGGGCTCTGCGTGCCCGCTGTGGCACACCTGCCGTCGGTTCGCCACCGCTGAGCTAGGGCATCTCTGCGGACTGCAAACGGCTCCACAAATGTTGCTATTCCATGTCTTGGTGGAAGAGTGAGGCTTCCTTGACCTAAGAAAAGCCACCCTAAACCTTCGCTGTTTGGAACCTGGGGCTTGCTCCGGAAATGGGCCGAACCAAAATGGAAATGATGTTATTGTCTCACAAATGCCGTTTTTCTGAGTAAATCTTGCTGTGGCAGAGTGGACTGTGAGGATTTTTAAAAGCCCACACCGACACAGAGGAAATGTAGATAAAAGAGCAGTCAAAATGTTGTGCAATGCTTGAGATTACTCATTTCTGTCCTGATGCCAATCTCCTTCAGCCGCTTTCCGTACGTTTCTGACTTTCCACTGCTCTGTGTTTTTAAAACACAGAGGCTGATTCAAGTCCTTTCTTGCCATTTGGTTGGTGCCTTGAGGGAAATCCATGTGCTGTTTTCCTCTTCTTGAAGGGTGGATAGCATTCCAGTGAAAGAGATGCTTTGGTCATATTTCAGAAAAAGAGAAAGCATCAATGCATAGAAAGGAGGTTAAAGGGAGATGGGAGGTTGACCAACTTAATTGTATTTATTAAATTTATATCCCTCCTTTCCTGCATGACTGATGCTCACAGCTGTGAATGGCAGTAGCAAGTCAAAATACAAAAGGATAATAAAATATTATTAATTTATGTGCCACTTTCCACTGCCAAAAGGCATTATGAAGTGACTTACATATGCACTACAGCAATCCATCATTATTATAACAGAAGAAAATGTGCGTATTTTTTGGTGCTGATGTTACCCGCTGTCAACCCATCTCTGACGTGTGGCAGCCCTGTGAAGAAGGGTGCCTTCCAAAATGTGTCTTTCACAGTGATCTTCACATTTTTACCTGCAGTCTCTGAACTGAGGACTGCACAAAATGATGCCAACTCTTTGACAATTTCAATTTCTTTATGGTTGACATTAAAAGTCATGCAATTCTTCCTCGGTCATGGTTTTTGTTTCCCTTGTGTTTGTTTCCTTGGGCAGTCCTGTTTTTGCACTTTCTTGCACTTCTGTACTTTCCTCAGGAGACCCTTTGAGACTGTGTGTGTTAAATCAATAAATACTTAACAGGACAAGGTAAAAAGGAATCCCATAAAGCCATGCTCAACAGTCTTGCACAATTAAAAGCACTCATCTCCAAATGCTTAAAGTCTCTCAGCTCAGAGCCCAGAATGAACATGGCAAACGGAGTCGAAACAATTGGGCAGTACCTTAATGGTGTGAAAGCAAATCAGCTTAAAACATGTTGACAAAGCTAAGAAATAAACAAATTAAGGCCAGTTACTCCAGCAAACAGGTCATCTTAAAAGCCTAACGCCTGTTTCAATAGGAAATGCTTTTGCTTACTCCAAGCAAAGTCGTCCTAAGTAAGAGAGAAGGTCTTGATGGCTCAAACAGGATTTGAACCTGGCCTACGGTGCTCTGCCATATTGACTTCCTTGGACAAGCATGTCATGGCAGCCTCTTAACCCATGTTGGAAGTGGGTAACAGAGATTTAACGCAGACACAAAAGGCACAGGAAGAGAGGATTCATAAAACTGGAGCAAACATGTCAGTCTCTATTAGGGTAGAAATACCAAATGCGTGGTTTGCTTCTGGCTGTTAGGCTGGCAATTTTGAAACGGAAAAGGCCAAGCTCACAGCATGCAGGAGGAAGAGATGGTGTCAGCATTTTGGAAGAGGTTCTGGCTACTGTTCTGCATTCCAGGTTCTTGGCAGAAAGCTTGGCTAGAGAACGTGTGCAGACAGACAAACAGGCTGTGGAAAATACATCTCCCCCTTTCCTGAGCTAGCGGCACGCGGCCAAACATACGTAGCCAAATGGCAGTGGTGGTGTTTAAAAGAACCTAGTGGGTACCAAAGAAGATCAACAGAGACTGTGTAATTTTGATGTTCTGGTGCCTTCTAAATGTCCCCCTTTCTGGATTACTTGGTGGGGTTTCTTGGGCAGTGAGTGACTCAAGTTTATTCTTTGTTTTGAAGATTTATATGCAACCCTTCATCAAAGATTCCAGGGTGGTTTGCAAGAACAAATGCTAAGTATAAATCATTCCCTTTGTTAGCAATGTTTGGGGGTGAGTGCTGATCTTCACCAAGCCAGAATTATGCCATATGCCATGGTTAAGGCAGACCCCAAAGTGCAAACAAATATCTCTTTTTTTTTGGAGGGGGGGACCAAGTGGGGGAACCCCACTGCAAAATGGCCTCTTGAGAACTGAGTATGCTTGGTGACCAGAAAACTCAGAGTATCTTCTGTGGGGTGAAACACTGGGTGGGAGATGGAATGGAGTACCCTGGAAAAGTGGCTGGCAGGCTGAAACCCTAAACAAGAGCTTTCCATGCCACAATTTTGGCAGGTTGCAGTGGCACAATAAATATGTGAGGATTTAAAATGTAGCAGAATAAAAGAGGAGAAGCAAAGCATGTTTTTCCTGGAAGATATTGGTGTCTGACTGGTCTTCCTAGAGGTGGAATTGCATTCACAATGTGTCACCATAAGAGTCCCTACCCCATCCCCCACGGTTGGATGCACTTGTGCCTTTTTAAATAAATTTTAATACTCTTGGTGTGTGTGTGTTTGTGTTTGTTTTGTGTTCTGAATTGACTTTTGTTGTGTTTAAAATTCTTAATAGATTCAAGCCAACTTTCGGTCTCTTTGGAGGGCCAAAAGGCAGGGAAGAGAAGGTATCTATACATCATTGTTTGACTTTGAGAGCTGCCCACTAGCTTCATGCTTTCTGGATGGCCATTATAATAATAAATACCAGTAAAATAACATTAAAGAAAAGCAATAGATAACATTTAAAATATCTTAGTAAAATAGAACAAGATAAAATCACAATATACATAATTAAATAGAAATGTATGTTAAAAACACTACAATCAGTAGAACGGTTTAGGTAGTACCATAGGTGTGACAAAAAAGGAAGGTTTTTCCAGGCACCTACAACTCAGCAAAGTACATGCCTGGAGAATCTCATTAGGTAAAGCATTCTATGCCATTTTTCTATTATTATTACATTGTATATATCTTTTTATTTAAAAGTTATTTTAACTGTTAATTTATTATTGTATTTATAGATTTTAATATATATAGGCGAGATGGTACCAGTTTTTAAATTATTAATTGTATTTTTTTTTTTTTAATGAATGTTGTGAGCTGCCCCGAGGCTTTGTTGCGATGGGGGTGGCATAGAAATGTTTTAAATAAATGATTGATTGATTGAATGAATGAATGAATGAATGGGGGGCCTCCACTGCCTGCAGGCTCCCCCTTCACCTCCTTGGGCAGTTGAACTGGGAGAAGGACCTCAGCTGATGATCTTAAACAGTGCTTTTTTTGTAAAAAAAAAAAAAAGTGCTGAAATTCACGTCTTGGGGTCACACTTTTACACTAAAAAAGATTTTCAATTTATTTATTGAACTTATTTACCTTTTGCACGTAGCCAGTCACTCTACACACACACAAACATAATGGTCGCCGCCGGCAGGAAGCACTCGGCGCGCGACCACACGACCGATCCCAAGCCGAGCAGCGTCCCAAGCCGAGCAGCGCCCTCACAATCAGCGCCGACAATCAGCGCCGACACACAAGCAGCCCGCAGGCACGACGTTAATGATTTTTGCTGCAGATCTGCTCCGCCCAACAGGGCAATTCACAATCCCTTGGAAAAATCCATCAAAAAAAGGTGCCGGAACGTTGTGCCGGTGCGTTCTATGACCAAAAAAGCCCTGGTCTTAAGCAATTAAATCTTATTTAATGACAGAACATCCAGGACATTTGCGGGAGAATGAAATGTGGCTTGTTGAATTTGACTCTCTTCTGCTCCTACAACCGCAGCCATTTCCCTTTACCTGGATAGCTCTAAGAGTTCTTTCCCAGGAACTTTCCTAGTTATCATTTCTTACATGGGTATCCCATCTTCTGTTCTGCAGGGAACACAAGATGGTTCACATCAGAGGTCCTCAAACTTTTTAAACGGGGCCGGTTCACTGTCCCTCAGACTGTTGGGGGGCCGGACTATAGTTTGAAAAAATAGGAACGGATTCCTATGCACACTGCACTTTGAAAAAATAATTAAAATTAAAAGAATTAATAAAAAATTAAAAATGTTTGCTCTGCTCGCTTGGGCTGCAGCAGAGGCCCAAGATGAGGTGGGGAAGAGCATGTCCATATTCGAGGGACAGAGCTACAACACGACCAAGGCACTAAATAGAGTATTTTGCATAATGCAGCTGAGGACGGCAACTGGCATTTATGAAGAATGAAGCAAAAACACTACGGACAAATACTGGTAATGCCTCTCTTAGTATTTGAAGCAAGTCAGCCCAGAACAACTCCCACAATACACAATGGCTGTATTTGGATTCAGAGCTAATGACTATATTTTAAGTGCAACCTTGCCAAAACTGGTACTGTCCGGATGAGTTGGACTACAACTTCCATTGGCCATGCCGGTTGGGCATGATGGGAATTATACTCCTTGCTGCCACCGAGGGAGCAGGAGCGGGAGTGGGAGGCTGGGGAGGTGAGCACAGGGCAGCTCCGAGGTCAGGGCTTCTTTCCGAGGAAAGGGGAGAAGAGGGACAGGACCGCAGCTGGTTGAGTGGGGCACCTCCTGCCTCTCCCTGCCATGGGGGAAGAAGCATGGCAGCTGTTTCATGGCAGGGGCTTGCCCAGAGAATGCCATGGCTCCCATGCCTCTGCCATGGCCTTCTCTGGACAAGCCACAGCTGCCATCTAGCAGCTGCCCCCAGGCTTGGAGAGGTGACTGCAGCTCGGCCCACAGCCTGGGGATGTGGCTCACATTCTTAAAAATGGATTTAAAAAGTTGTATTTTTCTTACTTTCAATCCTTTTTTAGTGTCTTCATCCTCTCTCTCTCTTCTGCCCTCTTCTCTTCTGTTTCCCGCTCCATATTCCCACTCTGTATATGCATGCGATTGAGGGGGAAGAGCTGGTGCATGTGCAGTTGAGCTATTGCAATTTGGCGCGTGCACCGGCTCTCTGGTCAGTTTCAGAGAATATCTGCACTGGCTCAGAGCTTTTGGACTCGCTTGGAGAATGTTTTCTCCAAGCGAGTCCAAAAGCTCTGAGGTGGTATGGATAAATGAGCATGGCAGGCCATATCCAGCCCTTGGGCCGTAGTTTGAGGACCCATGGTTTACATAATCTACCTCCTCCATTTTATCCTCACAAAAACCTTACAAAGTAGCAGATAACACTAAAATGAGGGCAGTGGCCACAACTGAGGAGCAGGTACTCCAGATGCAGAAGGATCCAGACAGACTATGGAAGTGGGCAGGAGACAACAGGATGGCGTTCAGTGCGGATAAGTGCAAGGTCTTGCACTTGGGGCAGAGGAATGGGTGTCATAGGTACAGGTTGGGGGACAGGTGGCTGGAGAACAGCACTTGTGAAAGGGACCTCGGGGTGCTGGTTGACTGCAGGCTGAACATGAGCCAGCCGTGTGATGCGGTGGTCAAGGGGGCGAATGCCACCCTTGGTTGCATAGCCAGAAGTGTGGCTTCTAGATTCAGAGAGGTATTACTGCCACTCTACACGACTCTGGTGCGCCCATAGCTGGAGTATTGTGCTCAGTTTTGGGCCCCTCATTCCAGGAAGGATATAGCCAGGTTAGAGTCAGTGCAGCGCAGGGCCACAAGGTTGGTGGTCGGTTTGCAGGGGATGTTGTATGAAGTGAGACTGAGGGAACTGGGTCTCTTCCGCCTGGAGAAGAGGAGACTCAGAGGGGATCTGTTGGCGACATACAGGTATGTGAGGAGGTGTCACACGGAGGTGGGCAGAGACCTGTTCCCCACTGCAGAGGAAGGCAGGATGCGCTCTGCTCCAACAGAGTCAAGTTCAGGAATCAAGGTTCCATTTGGATGCCAGGAAGTACTTCCTGATGGTTAGGACCCTGAGGGCATGGAATGGGCTTCCCCGTTGGGAGGTGGTTGAGGCCCCATCGGTGCAGGTGTTCAAGGACAGGCTGGACATGCACATGGTACCCATGTTGTGAGTGGAGCCGGCTGGAGCCCGGGGTCAGACTAGGTGGCCTGGGAGGCCCCTTCTGACTCGCTCTGTTTCTGTGTTAGCTGGACAGAGGCTCTGAGAGTGTCCCAAAGTCATGAGTGAGCTTCATGGGGACTAGAACCCTGATCTCTCAACTCTTCAATTTGGGATATCTTATATATAAGAGATGCAGTGGCTCGGTAGTTTAACCCACTGAGCCGCTGGGCTGGTTGATTGAAAGGTCAAGAGTTCAAATCCACAGACGGGGTGAGCTCCTGTACTCTGTCCCAGCTCCTGCCAACCTTGCAGTTCGAAAGCATGCCAATGCAAGTAGATAAATAGGAACTAGAAGATATATATAATGACTGGCTGGGGCGGAAACAGTTCAAGGAGCAAAGGAATCTGATAGGGCTAGTCTTTTAGCAGAATGTGGCTCCCACCTGCCTTTCTCAGGCAGTTCCAGCTGGAGACAGGATTCTTGTTTGAACCTGCAACAATGCACGCCAAGCAGATCAAAACTGAAGAATCCCATGTCTCTGCAAAAGTTTACTGCTGCAGTGACTCATACAGAGGCATGACCAGACCTCCATGGAGGGTTTCTATCTCTTGGAAAGAAAGGCAGGCTGCAAAACATGAATTGGCAATTGCTCTTTGAGACAGAGAATATTATAAGCAGGAAAGGGAGAAAGAGTTTGGAGATGTTTCAAGTTTTCAGAAGCTGATGCATTTCCTCCACTGTGAGAGGGTGGTTGTGAGCTGCCCCGAGGCTTGTTGCAAGGGGGCGGCATACAAATTTTTAAATAAATAAATATAAAACTGAGACTGAGGGATTTGTCCATTTGCGGGACCCTGCTGGGTTACACTCAGCATTCTTCTAGTCCTCAGTTCTGGTAACACAGGGGCCAACAACAATCAAGACTTGAGTGCATCATAGCCTCCCACCCCAGCTCTGGAGCGACCAGTGTATCTAGGCACACTCCTAAGCTGCCATAAATTCATGAGGACTAGAAGCCAAGGTTTGTCTGATCCTCCATGAATTTCTCCACTCCCCTTTTCAAAACGTCCCAATGGATGTCTACCTCTTGTGGGAGCAAAGTCCTGTTTTAACTTAGCACTCCATGAAGGTGTTGCTGCTTTTACCTGTTCCAAGTTTCCCCCATCTATTTTCCCCTTCTGTTTTTTATGAATAAAAAGGAAGCAGAAAGAAAATCAGAGAAGAAAAAAACTAGCAGAGGACCTTCTACAAAAATCATTTACAACCAGATGTGGCAAGTTTCACAAAGAATCAGAAAGCTGTCATTACATAATCTGAATTTATAACTACATTTATTTTATTTATTTAAACTTTTCTGTACTGTCCCATCACAGACATCTGGGGACGGTTTACAACAGATTCATACAATAAAATAAAAATAGAAATAAGAGTAACAGTTGCACAGCAGTAGTTGCACATTTTTACATTAATACATAATTATAAATAATATTTGTTGAATGGATAGCCAAATAAAACTAATAATTTCACATGAGCAATTGCTTTAATATAAACATCTCTATGTTATCATTCTTCCCACAGTATGTCCATAAACCCCATTGCCATGAAAAATATTTACAACTCTTTTCTCCCTCTCCTACCCCCTCCCCCTTTTTGCAGCTGCACCAATTCCAGATGGAAAATTTCCTTTGCATTAAGTGTCTTAGATCCCCAGGGTGTGTGTGTATGAAGGGTACAGAAGCACATGTTGTTGCTAGTGGTGAAATTGCATCTGACCCATCGTGACCCCATGGACAACACTCCTCCAGGCCTTCCTGCCCTCCACCATCCCCGGAGTCCACCTAAGCTCACACCTACTGCCCAGCGACTCCATCCAGCCACCTCATCCTCTGCCGCCCCCTTCTTCTTTTCCCGTCAATTGTTCCCAGCATCAGGCTCTTCTCCAGGGAGTCCTTCCTTCTCATTAGGTGGCCAAAGCATTTGGGTTTCATCTTCAGGATCTGGCCTTCTAAAGAGCAGTCAGGGTTGATCTCCTCTAGGACTGACCGGTTTGATCGCCTTGCGGTCCAAGGGACTCGCAGGAGTCTCCTCCAGCACCACAATTCAAAGGCCTCAATCCTTCAGTGCTCAGCCTTCCTTATTGTCCAGCTTTCACAGCCATACATTGCAACTGGGAAAACCATAGCCTTGGCTATATGCACTTTTGTCGGCAGGGTGATGTCTCTGCTTTTTAGTATACTCTGGGATCAAATCCCAATGACTTGAGAGCACAAAAGTCCTGGCTGGGTTATGCAAGAGTTCACCACTAGCTGAATGGGACTCAGTTCCCTCTGGTGTGCCCTCCCTTCCTCCCGCTCTAGAAGATCTCCATGTTCTGCCAGCTCTGCATTTGAAATTCCTACAGCCTTTGAAACTCAAAGATGCTAACAAGTACAACCGTTCCATCCCGCTGCAAGCCTGGTGAATCCCAGGTGGCAAAGGAATGCCAAAAACCTTTCTTTTCTTCTGCTCTCCCAAGTCTTTTTGTTTTAAAGAAGGATAAAGAAAGAAAGAACAGAGACAGATCTCTTCCAAAAGGGCCCATTTGATGCATGGGGAAAGTGAAATTGCAGGTATGCAGACAATAGGGGGCACCATGTCCATGGATATATTTATTCCGTCCTGCAAAGACATACAGATTGAAAATCTATTTGCAGAGAACGTGTTTTTGCTGTGTGCAGGTGTGTCCCTCAGAGATCCAGCAGAGGCTGCTCTTCATGGTCAAGGGAACTATCTTCTCCAGGGGCTGTTTCCCAAACCAGAATTCTGAGAATCCTGGGAAAAGGGGAGATGCGGAGGGGGTGGGACAAGGCAGACAAGGAAGTTCTCTCTACTGAGCAGCCTTAGTAGGTGAGTGGGATATTGGTGTCCCTTCCCATCTCTGAGGATAGGTTAGAGGACAAGTGGCTGGAGAGCAGCACTTGTGAAAGGGACCTCGGGATGCTGATTGACCGCAGGCTGAACATGAGCCAGCAGTGTGATGCGGTGGTCAAGAGGGCGAACGCCACCCTTGGTTGCATAGCCAGAAGTGTGGCTTCTAGATTCAGAGAGGTATTACTGCCACTCTACACGACTCTGGTGCGCCCATAGCTGGAGTATTGTGCTCAGTTTTGGGCCCCTCATTACAGGAAGGATATAGCCAGGTTGGAGTCAGTGCAGCGTAGGGCCACAAGGATGGTGGTCGGTTTGCAGGGGATGGGGTACAAGGTGGGACTGAAGGAACTGGGCCTCTTCAGCTGGAAAAGAGGAGACTCAGAGGGGGTCTGTTGGCGACATACAGGTGTGTGAGGGGGTGTCACACGGAGGTGGGCAGAGACCTGTTCTCCCCTGCAGAGGAAGGCAGGAGGGACTCCAACGGAGCAAAGCTCAGGGAGCCAAGGCTCAATTTGGATGCCAGGAAGCACTTCCTGACAGTCAGGACCCCGAGGGTGTGGAATGGGCTTCCACGGGAGGTAGTTGAGGCCCCATCAGTGAGGGTGTTCAAGGACAGGCTGGATGTGCACATGGTGGGCATGTCGTGAGCGGAGCTGGCTGGTGCCGGAGGTCAGACTAGATGGCCCTCATGGCCCCTTCTGACTCCCTTCTGACTCGCTCTGTTTCTATGTTTCTTTGTTGCTCAGTGGCATTATGGGAAGTCATAAGGGTGACCAGCACTTCCAAAATAGCCAGGAAATCATGGAATAAAGCACATAATGATTATATAAATCAGCATTCACGTCTACTCTGCAGCCTGACTTCTCCCACCTGTTGCTACCCTTTCGGTTTGGTGAATGAGCAGAAATTGCCCAGGGCCTCACAGACCTTTTCACTCACCTCACAGGAGTTGTGCCGTTAGCCGATATTCTATGTGCCGGTTTTCCTCAGCATGGAGGCAGCTGTGATTATCTCCTTCTTTCCAGCCAAGGTGTGCCACTCAGGTTATGCTAATAAACTGCAGGGAAGCTGAAATAAACAGGTCAGCATGTCTGTTCTGCGCACGATGAAACCAAAGGGAATGTTTGCTTGACAGAGAGATGAAATGCTGGGAGCCGATCTCTCTTCATAAGGCTTTCCTTAAATCACAGCTTTCTCCATCTCCGGAAGGAATGGGCTGCCTCCAAGAAGGAAAGGTTTCTACAAACACCACAAGAATACTTTACAAACCATCCTTGAGAGTTTCTACTAGAGGCCAGCAGGAGTGGGGGGAAGAGGGAGCAATATTTGAATGCTCCCCTATCTGAAAAAACAAGAACACCCTGAATGTAGAAAACTAGCCTCTCAAGGTGGAAAGAGGTTGGCCTTGCTTTTTCCCCAAGCACTTTGCTTTTTTTCTCTGGGAAGCCATTTAATTGTGCAACATCCAGTTTCCACAACGCAGAATATCACACCAACAGTAACTGGTGATGGAATGTGAGTGGGGCCGTGTATCCACGCTGGGCTTCACACGGAACAGTGTTTAGCACATCGGAAAGCTCCTTAAAAGAGCAGAGACCTTCTTGGAGTGAAGACACTGCTCAAGCATTGCACCCTGCTGTTCCACCTGTCTAGCAACCCTCCTAAAAGTGGGCCGAGTAGGCATGCTAGGGGTTTTTTTAATTTTGCTCTGCATT
Organism: Varanus salvator macromaculatus; assembly: GCA_023646645.1. Lineage (NCBI taxonomy): Eukaryota > Metazoa > Chordata > Lepidosauria > Squamata > Varanidae > Varanus > Varanus salvator. Next base: position 5,203,285 of record JAIXND010000802.1, on the reverse strand, counting down.
CACTCCAAGTTTCTAGTCCCTGGTGTTTGCAGCTGCATTTGGGCTTCCAGCTATTCTATTTCACTACTTGGGCCTTGTTCTTTTTAACTGGTTATATTTTATGGATCCAAACTAAACCAAATCTAAAACTTCATCCAATTTGCCCCCCTCACAAAAAGAATTTGCCTCCTTTCTCCTTAAAATGGAACTCTGCGGAACCATGGAGTACCATGGAGGGCTCCATTTTGCCCCCCTTGCTATTCAACGTCTACATGAAACTGCTGGGAGAGGTCATCCGGAGGTGTGGGCTGCGGAGTCAGCAGTACGCTGATGATACCCAGCTCTACCTCTCGTTCTCTACTGATCCAGGTGAGGCGGTGGCTGTGCTGAACCAAGGCCTGGCTGAGGTGATGGGCTGGATGAGGGCCAATAAGCTGAAGCTCAATCCAGACAAGACGGAAGTCCTGTTGGTGGGCGGGTTGGGCTTTCAGGTATGGGATCTTGACCCAGTCCTGGATGGGGTTGCACTCCCTCTAAAGGACAGGATCCGCAGCTTGGGAGTGCTCCTCGACCCAGAGCTGTCTTTGGAAGCTCAAGTAACAGTGGTGGCGAGGAGCGCCTTCCTTCAGTTTCATCTGGTCCAACAGCTGCGTCCTTACCTGGATGAGCACTGCCTGGCAACGGTGACACACACCCTGGTAACCTCCTGGATGGACTACTGTAACGTGCTCTACATGGGGCCTCCCTTGAAGATTGTCCAGATCTTCCATTGGTCCAAAATAGAGCTTCCAGATTGCTGTCGGGATGCAGTCTGTGTTCTCATGTAACGCCAGTCCTCTACCAGCTCCACTGGCTTCCGATTGAAGTATGGTCCCAATTTCAGGTGCTGGTGCTGACCTCTAAAGCCCTAAACAGCTTGGGACGAGGAGACCTGAAGGAACATCTTTTTCCCTACATGCCCACCCACCCCTTAATATCTGCAGCAGAGATCCTCCTCCGGGAACTCTCCTTGAAGGTTAGGAGAGAACATAGTCACAGAAGGGCCTTCTCTGCACCATGTGCTCCCCAGAGAGGTTCACCTGGCACAGATGTTATATGCTTTGCAGTGCCAGGTTAAGACCTTTTTATTTACCTGGTATTTTAAAGCTTAAATATTTTAATTATGTTTTTATTGCAGTTGTGGGTTGTTGATGTTACTGATGGGTTATTATGATTTTACTATGTTGTATTTATTGAATGATTATTGCAAGTCATCCAGAGACGTGCAGTAATGGGGCGGGTTAGAAATACCTAAATAAAATAAAATAAAATAAAACGAATCAGGACTGAATTTTGTGGAAGAATTGCCACTATGGTTGAAAATTGCTATTACTTGCCTGATTGTGGCAGGGGATAGTTAAAAAGCCTCTTCTGGGCCTTTTAAGGATAAACAAAATGTTGCAGCAGAGAACAATCCTGTTTGGGGTGCCAGCCAGACCCTCTGGCAGCAAACTCCATTCCATTTCTCCTGCACCGCTGGTGTTCCACCTGCACACAGCATCCTGTGCCCGCAATGTATGCTCAGACCCCAGTGGGCTTTTCAGGGTTCCCTTTCCACTGCAGATCTTGTTGTAGTTCTGCAAATTTTGCGGTCAGCTTAACCCTTCCCCTACCCCCTTTGTGTGTGTGGATGGCACCATTGTGGCTACGGACCGTTCCAAGCTCACAATTATTTTTCCATTTTTGCTCTCTTTGCAGACTTATCATTCCCCACAGGGTCTCCTTCTTCATCATCTTCATCTTCTGCATTTATTGCAACAAAAAAGACTGCAACTTCTAGCTTAAGCTATACCACTGTAACGAGGACGGGTCAAATGAACGCACTTTTGGTACCTGGAACCAATTCCTTGGCTCGGCATTTTGTAATTCTCCGTGTATGTCTTTTTGCACCAGGTTCCAGCTTGTGGGGGGGTAGGGGTGTCTTGGGAGCACCCCCCCCCCACCAGAAAAGCCATGTTGCTCCTGCAAGATTGAAATCAGCCTGCCGGGGGTCTGTATGATAATTTCTCTAGGATTTTGCAGATTCTTTTTTTAAAAAAATAGTGAGATAATCATAAAATCCCCTAAATTCCTCTGCCTTCACACACATCTTGTTTGTTTGCAAGGTTAGCCAGAGAACTTGCGGCAGATCTAGAAATTAAATCTTCCCCCGCAGAGCTTCTCCCTCCCAACCCCCTCCCCCCACCACCAGTTTAAATGACAAGGGCTCTATTTTAATTTCCCCGCTTCCCCCTTTAATCCGGTTCACACCAGACCTCACCCATGCTCGAGGAACCAGATTGAAAAAGATCAGTGCTGACACATGGCGATGTGGGGGTGGAGGCCAGACGGGTTTCCCTCCCTCCTTATGGGCGGGGGGGGCTACCACCCCAGCTGCCAGCAGGAGTCCATGGAAACCAGACTTCTAAAGGGTGTGCAAAGTCGGGGGGGGGGGCGGGGGGAGGAAGCAAAGCACGAAATGAGAGGTGACCTACATCTATATCTAGACTGCTTGCAGGGTGTGGGTGTGTGTGAATAACGCTGGAAATGCAGCAGAAAGGCATTAGGGACTTAGCCCCAGAATGTATTACCCATGCTCTGACTGCATGCATGAGAAGGAAAAGAACTCGGCTCAGTCAAGGGCATCTTTCGTAGCCAGGATGGAAGGAACCCACCGAAAAGAGGAGATATACATGCGGTTGTTAGCCACAGTAAGCAAAGAGAACCTCTCTGTTCAGAGGCAGCCTACCTTAGAATACCAAATTCCCTGCTTCTAGCAACAGAGGACAGAGGTGGCCTGCATATTCTTCTCATGGTCTGATGGTAAAGCCTTGCTGGGTCCCAAGGTGCCCCTTTTATCTCGCAGGGCCAGATTCTGTTCCCAGAGAAGTGCCCAAGAAGGGTGGGAAGCTGCCCCACAAATTCATTTATTTACTTATTGATTACATTTCTCTACCATCCCAGAGCTCCCTGGGTGGTTTACAATGATTAAAATGATAAACACAATTCATAAAATTCACAAAACAGAGCTGCCAGAGTACTGACGGGGACGGGGCGTGGTGTTCACATCACCCCTGTTCTCCGGCAGCTTCACTGGCTTCCCATTGAAGTCCAGGCCCAATTCAAGGTGTTGGTTCTTACCTATAAAGCCCTTAACGGCTTGGGTCCCGGTTACCTAAAGGAGCGCTTGCGTCCATATACACCCTCCCGCCCCTTACGATCTGCTGCTGAGGCTCTCCTCCGGGAACCCTCCGTGAAAGATATTAGGAGGGTGAGCACCCGGAGGAGGGCTTTCTCGGCGGTGGCGCCCCATCTGTGGAATGCGCTCCCCAGAGAGGCTCGCCTGGCGCCGTCTTTATTTGCTTTTCGGCGCCAGGTGAAGACCTTTTTATTTAAACAATATTTTAATTGCTAATTTATTTATTATTTATTAATTTAATCTGTATTTAGGATAGGTTGTTTTAATTTTGACTTGGAGATGGGCCAATTTTTAATGTTAGTTTTAATTGTTAATATTTGGAAATTTTAACATTATGTTTCAATCTTTTGGTTGTGAGCCGCCCCGAGGCTTGTGGCAAGGGGCGGCCTATAAATTTCCAAATAAATAAATAAATAAAAAATAAAATATCTTAAACAATATACTCCAAAAACAAATAAACAAAATACTATTGCAAACTAAAACAATAGCAACCAACCATAGCAGCAATTTACAAACAATATTTACAATGGGCTCAGCAATAAAAACACACAGACTAAATTATTAAATATTTAGAGCACAAAAAGGGTTCTGCCTGATATTGAAACACAGTCAGGGAAGGCTCCAGGCAGACCTCTCTGGGGAGCATATTCCAGAGAATAAAACCATGTAGACTGCACCCAAATAGGGAGGTTCTAGATCAGTAAGTGCACAAGCAGAGATCTGTGCTATCAAAGCAGCTATCCTGGATCCTGTTTCCACAGTGGCCAAGCAAATGCTCCTGGGAAGACTGGACGTGGTGTGCGAATGCTCCCCAGTCACTGGGGGTTCCTGACACAGACCTCAAACCCTCGAGACATACTTAGAAACAGAGCGAGCCAGAAGGGGTCTCCCGGGCCATCTAGTCTGACCCCCGGCTCCAGCAGGCTCCGCTCACAACATGTCCACCACGGGCATGTCCAGCCTGTCCTTGAACACCCTCACCAATGGGGCTCAACCCCCTCCCGAGGAAGCCCATGCCACACCCTCGGGGTCCTGGCTGTTAGGAAGAGCTTCCTGGCATCCAAACTGAACCTGGGTTCACGGAGCTTTGCTCCATTGCAGCGCGTCCTGCCTTCCTCTGCAGGGGACAACAGGTCTCTGCCCACCTCCGTGTGACACCCCCTCACACACCTGTATGTCGCCAACAGGTCCTCTCAGAGTTTCCTCTTCTCCAGGCTGAAGAGGCCCAGTTCCCTCAGTTTCGCCTCATACGGCATCCCCTGCAAACCGGCCATCAACCTCGTGGCCCTACACTGTACTGACTCCAACCTGGCTATATCCTTCCTGTAATGAGGGGCCCAGAACTGAACACAAGACTCCAGCTGTGGGTGCACCAGAGTTGTTTAGAGTGACAGAAACACTCTCTCAATCTAGAAGCCACTGGACTTTCTAGAAGAGATAAGAATGTCTTCTTAAATGAACAATGCAAAGAAACAGAAGAAAACAATAGAATAGGGAGGACCAGGGATCTCTTCAAGAAACTTGGAGATATGAAGGGAACGTTTCATGCAAACATGGGAATGATAAAGGACCAAAATGGCAGGGACCTAACAGAAGCAGAAGAGATTAAGAGGTGGCAAGATTACACAGAAGAACTATACAAGAAAGAGCTAAATGTCCCTGATAACCACGATGGGGCGGTCACTGACCTCGAGCCAGACATCCTGGAATGTGAAGTCAAATGGGCCTTAGGAAGTCTGAGCAACAACAAAGCTAGTGGAGGTGACAGCATTGCAACTGAGCTATTCAAAATCCTGAAAGGCGATGCAGTTAAAGTGCTACACTCAATATGCCAGCAAATTTGGAAAACTCAACAGTGGCCACAGGACTGGAAAAGGTCAGTTTACATTCCGATCCCAAAGAAGGGCAATGCCAAGGAATGTTCAAACTACCGCACCATTGCACTCATTCCACATGCTAGCAAAGTTATGCTCAGAATCCTACAAGCTAGGCTCCAGCAGTATGTGGACCGAGAACTACCAGAAGTACAGGCAGGATTTCGAAGAGGGAGAGGAACTAGAGATCAAATTACCAACATACACTGGATCAGGGAGAAAGCTAGGGAGTTCCAGAAAAACACCTACTTCTGCTTCATTGACTATGCTAAAGCCTTTGATTGTGTGGATCACAACAAATTGTGGCAAGTTCTTAAAGAGATGGGAGTACCTGACCATCTTATTTGTCTCTTGAGAAACCTATATGCGGGTCAAGAAGCAGCAGTGAGAACTGGACACGGAACCTCTGATTGGTTCAAAATTGAGACAGAAGTTCGGCAAGCTGTATATTGTCACCCTGCATATTTAACTTGTATGAAGAGCACATCATGAGAAAGGCAGGGCTAGATGAATCACCAGTTGGAATCAAGATTGCTGGGAGAAATATCAACAACCTCAGATATGCAGATGATACCACTCTCATGGCAGAGAGTGAAGAGGAACTAAAGAGCCTCTTGATGTGGGTGAAGGAGGAGAGAGCAAAAGTTGGCTTGAAACTCACCATTACGAAAACTAAGATCATGGCATCCGGTCCTCTCACTTCCTGGCAAATAGCTGGGGAAGAAATGGAGGTAATGACAGATTTTATTTTCCTGGGCTCCAAGATCACCGCAGACGGGGACTGCAGCCAAGAAATTAAAGGACGCTTGCTCCTGGGGAGGAAAGCTATGGCAAGTCTAGACAGCATACCAAAAAGCAGAGACATCACCCTGCCAACAAAAGTGCGTCTAATCAAGGCGATGGTTTTCCCAGTTGCAATGTATGGCTGTGAAAGCTGGACCAGAAGGAAGGCTGAGCGCCAAAGGATTGAGGCCTTTGAGTTGTGGTGCTGGAGGAGACTCCTGCGAGTCCCTTGGACTGCAAGGCGATCAAACCGTCAGTCCTAGAGGAGATCAACCCTGACTGCTCTTTAGAAGGCCAGATCCTGAAGATGAAGTCAAAGGCTTTGGCCACCTAATGAGAAAGAAGGACTCCCTGGAAACATAGAAACATAGAAACAGAGCGAGTCAGAAGGGGCCTCCCGGGCCATCTAGTCTGACCTCCGGCACCGGCCGGCTCCGCTCACGACATGCCCACCATGTGCATGTCCAGCCTGTCCTTGAACACCCTCACTGATGGGGCTCAACGACCTCCCGTGGAAGCCCGTTCCACACCCTGGGGGTCCTAACCATCAGGAAGGTCTTGCCTAAGAGCCCCTGCTTTTGTGCCCGTCTCAAACTTTGTTCATAACCCCATGTGAGGCTAGTTCAGAAGTAGCAGAGTTTGGAGTACTGTTTTAATTTGGAGGGCTGCATCTCCTTGCCAGCTTCTTTGGCCAAAGGAGAGGCCTAGTGCAGAGAAAGTGAGCTTCAGCCAGTCTTCAAATGGGTTGGACTAGATCTCCCAGCATCCCCAGACAGAAAGGGAGCGAGTGACTTCCTCTTTCTTCCCCACTCCTGCTTTTCATCCTGTCATCAATGATGCGAAAGAAGGAGCGAACTGTCTCTGATCAGATTCACAGATGATACTAAAACCGGGGCAGTGGCCACAGCTGAGGAGCAGGTACTCCGGATCCAGAAGGATCTGGACAGGCTATGGAAGTGGGCAGGAGACAACAGGATGGCGTTCAGTGTGGATAAGTGCAAGGTCTTGCACTTGGGGCAGAGGAATGGGTGTCACAAGGACAGGTTGGGGGACAAGTGGCTGTCAAGTGACAAGCAGCACTTGTGAAAGGGATCTCGGGGTGCTGATTGACCGCAGGCTGAACATGACCCCGCCCTGTGATGCGGTGGCCAAGAGGGCGAACGCCACCCTTGGTTGCATAGCCAGAAATGTGGCTTCCAGATCAAGAGAGGTATTACTGCCACTCTATATGACTCTGGTGTGCCCACAGCTGGAGTATTGTGCTCAGTTTTGGGCCCCTCATTACAGGAAGGATATAGCCAGGTTGGAGTCAGTGCAGTGTAGGGCCACAAGGTTGGTGGTCGGTTTGCAGGGGAAGCTGAATGAGGCGAGACTGAGGGAACTGGGTCTCTTCAGCCTGGAGAAGAGGAGACTCAGAGGGGATCTGTTGGCGACATGCAGGTGTGTGAGGGGGTGTCACACAGAGGTGGGCAGAGACTTGTTCTCCCCTGCAGAGGAAGGCAGGACGCGCTCCAACAGAGCCAAGCTCAGGGAACTCAGGTTCAGTTTGGAAGCCAGGAAGCTCTTCCTGACAGCCAGGACCCCGAGGGTGTGGAATGGGCTTCCACGGGCGGTGGTGAGGCCCCATCAGTGTGGGTGTTCAAGGATAGGCTGGACATGCACATGGTGGGCATGTCGTGAGTGGAGTCGGCTGGAGCCGGGGTTCAGACTAGACGGCCTGGGCCTCACTCAGTTTCTATGATTTTTCTTCCTCTCTTTCCAGCACCCCATTTCTCTGCCTTTCTCCCCATCTTTTCCTTCTCCTACCAAGTCTTTCACTCCCATTTCTTTCTCTCCCCTCTTCCTGGGAAGGCACACGGTTCTTTCTGGTCTCCCGTTGAAGACACCTTCTGGGATTCTGCTGAGGGTCATCGGTGTCCCGGCTTTTGATGTTGATCCAGTGATGGCTGCCAGCTATTCATGGAGCTTCCATGGTTCAGGGCAGGATACCTTTCTTGGTCGCTTGTTAGCTAGAATCAAGAAGACCCTCTGGGGAAAAGGACAAGCTCTATCGAGGAGACAGACTCCAGGAGGACTCCTCTGATATTTTTTATGGGTGGTAAATTATTTGCATCTACCAGCCCTCCCCAAGTGTTTCCTCCTCTGAAAAACATCTCCCATTCACCTGAAAAGCATATCACTACAGCTGTGCTTTTTGCAGCATTATTTTTTGTGGAGCTTTACCCATCAGCTTCCAAACAGGCCGATATTCAACCTGTAGTGTCCTCTAGCTGTCATGGAAAAGCCTCATCTGTGGAATGCTTGCCTTTCACCCATGGTTTGGAAGGCCCAGGGAATTCATGGCCTGGTCCTCAGGTCTTAAAAGGGGTTAACTTAATTCCAGGGCTCTAATCCTTTGAAGGTTAGCCAATTCTCCCGTTTGAATCCTTTAACAGTTCAGGCTACCCCCCACGCCCCCCCCATCCTTCAACCCTTTAAGGATTAATCCCCTCCAGTCCTTTTAAAGCTTAACCAGTTTCCCAATCGCTAGTACGCCTTCCTGCCAGTTCACTCCAGGTTCTTAAAGGGTTCGGCAACCCACCCTCCAATTATCCAGGAGTTAAAATGACCCTTCTTCAGTCTCCCCCCGCGCGGCAGTCCAGTTTCCTCTCCCGCCCCACTGAATGCACACCATTGGTTGTTTCAGTCATTTTTAGTCCTCCAGCAGGCCGGTTCTCCCTTTCCGACTGTCCATACAGCCCTTTTCAACAAATTCCTCCTCCTTCCAAAAAGGGTAAGCGTTTAAACAGTTCCCCCCTTTCCTCCCTCCCTTACAGGGTTCCCCCAATTCCCTCCCCATCCTAAGAAGGGGCTGCTCCCCGCTTCTGTCGCAGCACTGCAGCCGAGTGGATGACGGGAGGGTACATGCCGCCCCTCCTTGCACTAAAGGGTCCCACCATTTCCCCTGTCCAGACTCTTAAGGGTTAAGCCGCCTCCTTTATTTACCTGTAGTCTCCTAATCTTTAAAGGTTAATCTGATCCCTCATTTACCGTCCATTTCAAGGACTCAGCAATCTGCCCCTCCCACCTGCGCAGAACTTTAATGATTAAACCCATTTAGCCCCCTCCCCGCCTTTTAAGGGTTAATCACCCCGCCCGCCTGGTCTTTTAAAGGTTAGGTCACTTCGCCACCTTTGCCCGTGGCACTTAGAGGTCAGTAACCCGCTTCCTCCTCGGGTCCGTTTAGGAGGTAGCTCTCCCTCTCCGTCTCCCTCCACTCCCCGGCCCAGGCCTTTAAAAATTGGACTTGTTTTCTCATCCTACATGTTTTTGCAGCGTTTTGACTCTATTTAGGCGGCGTGTGTGTGTGGGGGGGCTCCCTCCAGATGTTTTCCCCCAGCCTGGCCAGGCTCTGCAGCCCCGTTAAATCAATTTCCTCCCGCAATTTCTCGGCTTTGAATGGTTAATAACCCTGTTGGCTGGGGTCAATGGGACTTGTAGGCCGGCTATAATCTAGGCAGGGGAACCCGGGCTCTCTACCCCTGATTTAAGGCACTCCCTCTCCCCTTCTGTCTGGGAATGCTGGGAGGTCTAGTCCCAGCCATTAGGAAGACTGGCTGAAAAGCCCACCGGATGGCTAAGCAGTTCCTCGTCCTCTAAAGGGTTAAACCAATTTCCCTCCCTCCCGGCGCTAAGGGGTTAACTGAAAACCCGCTCTCGCTCCCCTTGGCTACCTCGCGCTTCCCTGAGATTGACACGTTTTCTACGGGAGGCCGCCTCCGACCAATCAGCAGCCCCTGCCGGCTTTGGGAGTTCTGCCCCCCCACGTGGGGTGCGAATGCCCTTGTTATTTATTTAATTTCCCCCCTCCTTATTCTGGCTCTTGATTGGCTGTGGCACGCGGGCTGTGGCAAAAGAGAAGGAGCCAGACCCCACGTGGCGCTGGCGCTCGTTCATTGATCGCTTCTACCCCGCAAAGCTGTTTGGGGAGGGGAGGGAAGAGCAGGGGAAAAGGGGGGGGTGGGAGGAGGAGAACGGCGACGGCTAGGAGGGGGAGCAGAGGGGGTCTCTCTTCTTCTCTCTCTCTCTCCCACCCCACCCACCCACCCTTTCCCTTCCTGCCGTGGAGGCGGCTTGGCTTCAGGGGCCCCGATCCTGGCTTCCGCGCGTTGGTAAGCGTGCGTGTTGGTGTGTTCCTATCAGCGTCTGTGCAGATGGGGGGGGGCTGCTTTTATAAGGTGGGGACTGAGGAGGAGGAGAGGAGGGCCTCTCCGAGCTGCCCTGGTTGTTCCTCTCTACCTGCTGCTTGCAAGTCTGAAAAGGGAAAAGCAGCCCCCATTGTTTGGGTGAGGAAATAATGGTATGGGGAGGGGCGGCTGGCGTGGGTCGGGAAGGCGGGGGAGGGAGCGAAGGAGGTAGGTTTTGGGGCTGGGGGAGGCGAGCTGCTTGGCGGGTTCAGAGGTGGGGGGATCCAGCTGGGGGGAGGCGTATATGTGTGGGTTGGGAGCCAAGCCCTTTTTAGGAGAAAGGAAATCCTCGGGGTGTGACTGGCGTTCAGGGTTGTGTACCCCGCTTCTCCCCGTGCGCCCCCTCCCTCAGTAGCCACCTACAGACAATAACAAGTCCGTTTGCTGGGGGGGGGGGTCCTGTCTTCCCTCTCTCCTGGTCTCCCTGAGGGGAAGAGTTGACTAGCTACTGGTGAGGAAATAGCTTTATTTAAGTCAGGCTCCAGGGCTTCAACTTATTATTCCCCCAACCCCTCTCTGCTGCTTCTCCCCAGCAGGAATGCACAGGCCCCCCCTGAGCATGTGTTGAGTGTCCTCCTCCTCTTTTTTTTTTTTTGGCCAGCTCCAGCCGCCTCACCTAGGGATAAAGGAGAGGGAAGGAGGGGTATCTAAGCAGGCTCCCCCCCCCCAAATGCTCAGGAAGGGTAGAGAACAGAGGAAAATGCCCCTTTGCTCCTTTGAGATTTTAAAAGCTACTCATAATAAATCGGAGACCTGATACTTGGGAGGTTTTTGAGGGCTTTATCAGCCCCCAGCACTAACTGAGCTTCTGTTGGGCAAGGCTGGCTGGTGTCTGAAGGCCACAGTGGGGTGCCTTTGAGTTACAAATCCAGAAGTACCATCAGTACTATTCCAAGGAAAGCTCCTGTTTGACTCATTTCTTGGAGCCTGCTCTGGTGGATTGGGCCCTGGCTGCCTCCAGCTCCTGCTTAACTTTCTGGGCGAGGCAGGTGTACTGCCCCAGATGGAAGAAGGTCCTGGGTTCCAGTTCCTGCAGGCCCACAAGTCCAAGTCCTCTTTGTCAGGACATGAAAAGAAGAGAAATCTTGATGCTAAACTAGACTGCCTTCCAAAACAGGGACCGGGACTTGCGAGTAAGTGTCTCTCGACACCATGCAGTGGAATTTACTTCAGTTCTTTTTCCAGCCTAGCTCCAGGTTGTGTATCTGGTCCTTCCGTGTGTGCTTAAGAGCACAGTAGGAAAACTAAACCCTTCTGTGTTTAGGGTTTGCTAGGACTACATGGATGTAATCTTAACAGATTCCTCTCTCAGCTATAGATTAGGAATACTTGCATCTAGCTATGGGGAAGTAAATACCTTCCCCAAACTAATGCCATCTAGATGTTTCAGCTTCCATCATCCCCAGCTAGTGTGCTCTGGAATCTGGGAGCTGAAGGCTGGAAAACCTGATCCTAACCTGTTTTTGCTGTGTGGCTTCTCTGTTGAAAATTGGGTTAAGAGCTTCCAGGTGCAGAATCAGTCTATCTTTGGCTACCAGCCAGTGAGTGTACAATTGGGACTGGGTTCGTGTCTGTCTTTGCGGGCTTCCCCGTTTGAATCAGATACTGGGTTTGTTGGCCCCCGGGGCTGTTCTTGTAATAAATTTCTGAATGCAAAAGTTAATGGAGGGGTACAGATAAGATCTGGGAATGGGTTGCACCTGGTTAATGGAGTGTGACCGAAAGCGGCTGGGGTAATTCGGTTCTGTGATTAATGGGCAGTGTAAGCATTCGAGTTTGTGCCGTGGAGGAATTGATAAAATTGTAGGATGGGAGTGAATGAGGAGATCTTCGAAGTCCCCTTTCCTCTTCACACTTGGTCATGTAGACATTTTGAAAAGAAATACAAGCAATTTCCTAAGAAATATAAGCTGCAAAGTCCTTGTTTGATGGTGGAGAGCTTCCTTAAATTAAAAGTCTTGACATGCCAAAGGCATGCTTGTTAAAATAGCTCTTGTGCTTTGGGGCCAGTTTGAACGTAACCTCTGCAGTGAACTTGCCTAGTAGCTCATTATTCCTTCGGCCTCACTTCCTCCTCTGTGAAATGGGGATAATTATAGTGACCTACCTTACAAGGGTGGTGTTAGGATTGCAAGGCATATTCATATTCTAGATTATTGGTCATATTGGACATATTCTGGATTAAGACAGCAGGTCTATAAATTCTACATTAATTAAGGCCACAGTTTGGCTGCCCAGACAGCATGATGCTAATGGATGGCTTTAATTCAAATGTAATAATTCAAAATTCCTCTTAGTTGTGCATAATTTGAGCAACCCAGTGCAACATCAAGGAATGTCTGAGAGATCCAAGAGGAGGGTGAAATTTTCACGATTTTCCCTCTTGGAATCTGAGCCAGTGTGTGGATTTCAGTCTCTAAGCTGAACTGTGATAGTACCTTAAAAAAACCCACTAAAGAAATTGTGGGTGTCGAATCAACTGTTTTGTGCACATGGCCTCTGTGAGTGTCACAGTTGGGTTGTTGATTTGTACAGATTGGCTGGTTTTATGGAAATCCTACTAGATTCAGCGGCTTTTCAGGTTTGCTTATGCAAATTTCCCGAAGCACAATTTCTGGTGCATTTAAAAATGTACAGACTGCATCCTGTCTTAGAGATGGACGGCTGTGGACTGGGGACAGATCCAACTCGGCCTGTTTCTGATCTTTGGAAGCAGGTAGAAAGTCCATTGAGGTCAAATGGACTGGATCTCCCTACATCAGCACATTCTTCATAGACATGCATAAGCTTGCTATTCATGTTTTCAAAACTCCTTCGCCTACTCCTTTTACTCAAAGCCTACTAACCAAATTGCTTGTGTTACTGTACCGATCTAGTTCTGTGTATTTGTCTTTCTTTTCCACTTTCTTCCCCACTTAACAAAAACTATCTGGTTACTTGTGTTGAATTCTCGATCACCATAGGTGAGCAGGCATGGACTGGGCAGCTGCTTGGCTTGAATCGGTGTGGCTAGTTGCATGTTCTTAAAATCTGGATATATGCCGGGGGAGGGGGGGAGGTCATGAACCCCTTGCACCCAAATGCTCACCTACTGTTAATTTTAGTTCTCAAAATGTCGGCAGAGCTCTGGCCTCCCATCTCCATTCTTGCTTGTTTTCCAGAGTTATTTCTTTTCCTCCACAGGTCATCCCTGGGAACTGTGTACTTCCAACAGGAGTAGAAGTAGCACAGCTGAAATCATAATCCTATGATTTTGTTCCAAGGATGTTCCCACAAAATCGGCCCCCGGTGAGTTAGTTTCTACTTGAAGTTCCACCAAGTTTTTATAGGTTTTAATATTGATTTATTTATTGTCAATGTTGAATTATTTTTTTCTTTTATGTATGTGAGCTGCCCCGAGGCTTTGGCGATGGGGCAGCATAGAAATGTGCAAATAAATAAAATAAGTTCAGTCCCCCAATTCTTGGGGTGTTCACGTTTTGGTCAGCTCCAATTTTAACTGCTTCTCACAAGCTTTCGATCCCCCAAATGTGTGCGAACTTACCCTGAAGGTCATTTAAAACATTCTGCTCCTTTTTCTGAGAGTGATATATCAGAGCAAAGAAATAAAAAAATCTCCAGATTATAGCAAAGTTCAAGTGGCACCAATACAGCGTATGAAAAATTGAAATCTTTTTTTAATCTGTTCCACAATATTGAGCCTGATTGTGGTGAAAAAATAAATTTATCCTCATAAAGAAATTGAAGGCCAAATAATTTAGGGCCGATCAGTATTGATGACAACCTCAATTTAACTTCTCTACACGTGATCAGAAGATGGAAATGTTTCTGCAATGGGACCATGCTTTGTACCTGAGTCCTTTCGCATTCTGTGTATTTTCCCATACCACAATGGGAAATACACCCTTGGGTGTATTTTTCCCATATACCCTTTTCCCATACGCCCTTCTACTGCTACTCTTGTTTTGTGATTGGGTTCACAAGACACAAGAAGCCCCCTGGCTCTTAAACCCTCTGCCCCCACCCCAATTTTTCTGCAGCATCCAAAACTCAGGTGATGGCACTCAGGGCAACAACAGACTGTTATAAGGTCTTGTCCCAGTTGGTACATAAAACCTGTGGGAGAATTGAGGGAACAGAGGGTGGGTACAGGGCCTTCCCCATCAGGCTCATTATGGGATCATGTAGGACAAACCTGTCCTTCAGGATCTGCAGAAGGCATGGGATACTAAAGGGCACATGCTAACCTGCGAGTTATTTTGGAAGGGTGACCTGGTAACACTGTGGGGTAAAACTTGTGAAACAATTTGAGCCTGAGGACTTTCATCCAGCCACAACTTCAGCATAAGGACCACACAATCAACTTTGTGGAGATGCACCAGTTGAGAAAGGATGTTTGTATCCTGCATAGTTTTTATTTATGGTTTGAAAAATGTTAGAAATCTAGCTGTCCTTCCAGAATTGAAGAGCAAAAAGTTGGCCTCGTTGGGGCCTTAAAGACTCAAGAATTAACGTGGGGAGATTGTACAAAATTTGTACGGTGCCCTTGTTTTATCTGTGAATATTAGAATGCCACGGGAAAGGGGTTTGCATTAAATACTTTGGGGTGCCCCCCACCCCTGTCAAATGAAAATGTATTTAGACTGTCCCACCACGACTTCCAAGTTTATGGCTGCAGTCCTTTAATTCATGCTTTGTTGGGAACAAGACCTGGTGAACTGACTGGGGCTTGATTACTGGGTAGACCTGAACTGTCTTCTGCAGAACTTCTCGGTAGCTTTTCTGCTTCTCTTAAGCTTTCTCTTGGACGTACAGAAGGCTTTAAAATGTATTAAAGTCCAGATTTTAGCTGAGCGGGTTCAGATGCCTGCTTTTAAACTGATTTATTTCCAATTTCTGCCCTGCCTTTTTCACTCTTGCAAGGCGCTCAAGGCAGCTTCTATAGTTCCTCTCCTCCATTTTACCCTCACAACAGCCCTGTGAGGTAGGTCAGACAGAGTCACCCTGTGAACTTAATAGCCAAGTGGGATTTCCTGAGGACAAGCTCAGTGCTCCAACCACTGTACTGCACTGCCTGTGTCACTGGCTAGAGGGAAAGCCCGAGGTTGCCCTGTGGGGTCAGCAGAGGGAGTTTGTGGGGCAGAAAGGGGGGAATCTACCCCCACCTGCTGAAGGTGCTGACCGATGTTGGTTCGACCTACCAGGCTCACCTACAAGCCCCTCCTGTTGCCACCGCAGCGGCCGCCGTGGCTGCCGCCGCCGCCGCCGCCAGCGTCGTTTCAACCAGCCCCCAGTCCTTGAAACTGACTTACCCGGAGATTTTGGACAGGATCAAAGAGGAGTTCCAGTTTCTGCAAAACCAGTACCACAGGTAAAATTGCCCTGTTGTTCTTTTTTCAGGGGGTGGCTGGGTGGGAGTGAGGTTCTTTAGCTTGTGTGCATGTTGAGCAGCTCTGAACTCTGTGGCTGCCCAAAATCTCTGGGAAGCAGGGCGGGCTTTTTCTTTGGAGTAGGAAAGGAAGGCACTGTGCAAACGGAAGCATGTTGTTTTGGGGGTGTGCGGGCGTGCATTTGACGCACCTCTTCCCTGCCCCTCAGCCATAAAAGGCTCCAAAAGTGATTTGCGGTCAAGCCTGAATGGTGGCAAAGCAGTGTTTTTGCAGGGTTTGATTCAGGGCTGGACCCTGTAGGCCCTAAAAGCTCTCTTGCCCCAGCTGTGATTGGATTTGCAAACAGTCAAAAGATGGAGAAGTTTTGCGAATCGGATCAACTCTGCAAAATTTGTACAGCCTGCAGAATCCAAGTTGGGGTGTGGGTCCAGAAATTTGGAACATGTAGGTTTGGAAAACACTTCTGGACAAAGGAGAGGTACCTGAAGTGAAAGTTAGTAGATGCCTGGCTGGCGATGGGTGGTTGTCTGAATACCTCTGCAAAGCATCAAGAGTCACCAGAGCTCTTGGGGTTGATGCTGCTGCACCTTCCGCTTTCTCAGCTTGAAGCTTGAGTGCGAGAAACTGGCTACAGAAAAGACGGAGATTCAGCGTCATTATGTCATGGTGAGTTTGCAAACCAAGCTCGTCTGTTTCTTTCTGTCCCACCCTTCCCCAGTATGTTATCTTACCATATTTTCATATCAGCATAGCGTTACCATATTAGCCGTACCTTTTTGGTGAGTGTTGAGGTGCTCCCTCCATTTCTCACAAGAAAAATGGTCATTCTGAATGTACCATCTTTAATCCCTCCTACAAAAATCCATGGACTGTTGTACCCATTATACAGATGGGAGACTGAGGCTAGGGTTTGCTCTGGCTACTTTCACATTCCTACCTCCCCACTAAGTGTCCTAAAAAAAAATTAAAATCTCGTAGTGAGTGGTTTTGCTTTGTCTTTCAGTACTACGAAATGTCTTATGGCTTGAATATTGAAATGCACAAGCAGGTAAGTCCTAGGGGTACATCACCCCCGTCTGTTTTAAAAAGCTGTTGAGGTTGCGTGCCATGCTGCTAGGCAAGGACATGTAGCTGAGTCTCTCCTCAGGTTTGCGTGTATTTTTCTACACCGGCCTTCCATACTGGGTGACTTCAGGATGTCTTGGCAAACTCTCAGCTAGCCTATCCCATGCATAGGGACGATGGGATTTGGAGTTCAACACATCAGCTTGAGGAAATACCAGAAAATCTGCTTGCTGCATCAGTAGCGTGTGATCCAGGAACTGCAAGGTTAAGAGATGCTTAAATTCAAAGGCTGGTTTCTTTTCTTCAGTGTCCAGAATGAGAGACCAGTGTGGCTGGGGATCGTGGCCAGTGGGGAAGACTGGGGGGCTTGAAGGGGGAGGGCATCCCAGGGCAAAAGGGCAGTGAGAACAAGGCATGGGTGCCGAGGGCCAAAGCCAGTGGTGGATTTGGAGGAGCCCAGGCTAAATTCATAGCAAGTCCTTATTTCCCGAGCTGTTTTGGAGTGCGTGCCTTTCACATGGCTCATGTCATGGGGGATTGGCCTGTGGCGGCCAGCAAACCTGGCCTATTTGCAGAGGCACCTTATTCCAGCACAGTCTATCTGCAAAAGCTAGGCAAGCTGCAAGCGCCTGGGGGAGGGCCGGGCTCCCAGCCTGATCCAACCCGGGCGTTTCTCAGCCCCTGAATGGCACCATCTATAAATCGGCCATCTGAGCCCCTTCAGCCCGACCTCCCCCCGCTTCCCGCCCAGCCTTCCTCTTCTGCTCATTTGTTACAGCTTTTTGCTTCCTCTTGGAATTTGCTGGCCCCTCCAGTTCTTTCTTCTGGCTGCTCGGCCTGCACCGACGGGAGGATTTATGGGCAGCTTCAGGTGCGGCTGGCCAGCTGCCAGTGAGCTGTCGGCGCTTCTCTCCCCCGCTCGCTTCTGTCCCTTTTTTCCTCCTCTTAACGAGAGCTCATAAGTCTGGGCTCTGACAAATGGGAACTGCCGTGGCAGAAGCCTTTGGGGTTATCACCTTGGCCTGCTGATGGATCTTTATCTCTCCCCCCTCCCCGCCGCTTCTTTCCCTCCCTCCCTCCCCCGCAGGCTGGGACCCTCCCCTTAAATTAAGACCCCTTGGTCCAACCCAGCAGGTGTCTTTTTAATGCCACTGAAGCCTCCCCTTTCCCCCGCTTCGCGAGTTCCCCTGCGGCAGGCAAGCTTCACTTCGAGCAGAGAAAGGCCACGCCATTCACACTGACTCGGTGGGCACGGCGGTTGCGTGCCGTTGCTTGCTCCCGCCGCCAGGTTGAGCGCTTTGGGGGCTTGACCCGCTGAAATGATTGCCTTTGGCCTACCACCCCCTCCCCTTAAAGCTCTTCAGGCTGCGATCGTTTTTAACTTCACTGGTCGGAATCAATCGCTTCTGATCAACTGCTCATGGCGCGACTGGGTTAAAAGAACTGCACTGGCTCCGGGTCATTTATTTATTATATTTATATCCCACCTTTTCATCTCACCTGGTTTGCTGCTGCTGTTGGCATTCAGAGCCCTAACAATCTGGGATGCAGATACCCAGCATGCTGTGTTCCTCTATTTGCTCTTAACCCTGCTGTCCCCTAAGAGCTTCCGCAAAAGTCTTCTCATGAGCAACAGAGTGTCATCTGGGACTTCTTGGTGGTAGCACCCGACTTCTGGAATGGCGTTCCCATGTGCGCTTTGAGTGGTGGAAACTGGCACACTTGAAACAAGCTCCTCTTGAAATGTATTTCTTCATGCGGGTTCGTCCTGCTGTGCACGGCCGTCTGAACTTTTGATTGCAGTGGTGTTGCGCTTGTGTTTTGTTGAATGTCATGCAATATGGCTGCCTTAACCCTCTGAACTTGGAGGTGGAAGGTGGGAGGGATGTGTCTAGCCCCATAAAACGCTTAGGGAGCCAGCTTTCCCCCTCTTTGAGAGGAAATTGGCTGAGAAACCCCCAGGATTCCTTGGAAAGGCCCCTCGTCTTCCTTCCCTGTGGCCTGCCGGCACCAAAGAGATTTCTCAGCCTTCGTAACCAGCTGCAAGTTGGACCAGGTGCTTCTAAGACCAGGACCCCACCTCCAACCTTGGAAAGCATTTCTAAGCTCAAAGCTGAAATCCCAGCCTGTCCTATTTCCTGCCCCCAGCAATATTGGGGGACCCTAGGTGATGCTGTACTAATCTTTGCGTTTCCAAACATTGCTGTACTGCATTTTAACACAAACCATTTAGGGCTTTCAATATATTAAGTGGAAGAAACGCATTCCCTGAATAACGGCAGCCCTGCATGGTAGATCTCAGGATTAGCAGCGAGGTAAGTTAAAGACTGAGAGGCATGATGGGGCTTCCACGTCTGTCTGCCCACCTCCCTTCTCATTGGAGAAGCTGCTTTCAAACGTCTCGCAGGACAGAAGTAACAACTGCCTGTAGAAATCGGGGATTTTGTTATAACTGTGACACTAGTGGTGGGGGGTGGGGGGGATTTTCCATTTGCATTTTCTCACAAATTGACCAAAATTCGCACTTGCCAAACTAAAACCTGAACTGGAACACAAGTTACCTTGTGAGTTTCCCTTGCTCCAGAGTTTTGCAATTCATGTATCAGATCAAAACTTTTATGCATGAAAATAGTGTTTCACAGTATACACATAAGAGAAAATGCCTTGCTCAAACTGCATGCAAAAATGTGTGTTTTTGCGCACAGGAAACCGGAAGAATAGCTTCCCTGGCCCTCTTTTTAAAAATAAAAGATTTTCTAAGCTGATGCGGAAACAGGACAGAATGCATGTGTTACTGGAAGCAGGACTCTGGTAACCAAAATATTTTGTCTACTCGCCTTGTCGAGAGATGGCAGCAAAGTCAGAAGTTTGTGTTTTTTGGTCTTGTGCCTTATTTTCATTTTTAATGGCTGTGTGTGCTGGGGATGATGTGAAGTGTTATCTAGTGCATCTGTGGGAAACCAGGGTAAGGGCACTGAGTGAAAGCATTTTCCAAAATACCCTCTTCTAGCAGCTGTGCAAAAATGGAGTCAGTTGACTGCATACTGCAGGCCAAGGGGGAGGGCTGGATCTTTGCAAAGCACCCCAGCAAAGGCACCCCACCCTGCAAAGCACCCAGTGTTAATCCTGGCAACGACTGGTTGCAGTTTTTGCTGTGCCGTGTATTCCCATCCTTTCCGTTTGCTGCTGAAAGTCCGGCAGAGGCTGGATTGGCTTCCATGTCTCCCAATATCCCTCTTTGGAAATGCCTCCCCAAGTTCATTAAGTGGAGGAATTTCTGCCACATGTTTTAGGGGTGAAGGGGAATGTGGATGCTGAAATGCCAGTGAGAAGGGGAGGAAGAAGGAAGTGTGGTGCAGTGGTTAGGGTGTAGGGCTGGGACTCGGGAGATCTGGGTTCGTGTCTCCACTGAATAGACTCACTGGGTGGCTTTGGGCCAGTCCCAGATGCTCAGCCCAGCCCACCTCACAGAGTCGTTGTGAGGATAAGATTGAGAGGAGGAAATTATGTGAGCTGTGTCGAGTAATGTGGATTAAAGGATACCTCCCCCAAGTTGGGGTCTCCCAGTAGATTTGGGCTGATGGCCCATTTCCCCCAGGAAGCCAAGGCCAAGTGGACTGGGCTTGTTGGAGTGTAACGGGGTGGTCAGAACCACGGACACTGCTGTGCCCCGTGGCTTCCAAGCCGACTGATTCCTTATAGCAGAAACCATGGCCATGCCATCCTTTAAGCCCCCTGCCCCAAAACACTCTTTTTGTCCCTTCTCACGCTACCCAGGGCAGCAGCTGAGACTGAGCTAAGAAGGGCTGACCACTTAGCCAGGAATTCTGCAGATCCTGCTGTGTTCAGAAAGGTTATCGAAAAGCGTGTACAGGGCCTCACAGACTTCCCAAAGATGCACACTAAATTTGGGAAATGTTTCGGCGCAAGTGAGGGAGACCACGTTGTAAACACTCAGCTTAAATTGGGAAGATCCTCTCCTTATTAAGTCTGCATTTTAAAAATCTCCCGTTTAAAATAAAAGATGTAGATAGGAAAAGAAAAATGGCAGAAAGACTGTCAAGTTACTGCTAAGGGTTTCATGCAAACTCACACTGAACTACCATTTGGAAAACTGGATTGTGGCTGATCTTTGTCAGGTGTTTAGGATTTTGGTGGGGGGGGGGCGTGGAGGAGAGCCACAACAAAGCCTCATGCCTGTGGAGGTCTTTTTATTATTTAAGAAGGTGTGGGAAGAGGAGGAGGAGGCTGACGGGTGTTCACTCCTCTTTACAAGTGGAACGAAGAAGATGGGAACCGGAGAAGGTGATGGGGAAGGGAATGAGACGCCTTGGGAAGCAGCATGATCATTTTTCATACCGCGAGCGTTAAAGTGCCACTAAATTGAACATTAACGAGCACGAGTGAACTGAAGGTTGCTTTCCCCCCAGGACTGGCTGCCCATCAGTGCATTAGAAAGCAGAATCCATTACCGCAGGCCCCAGGAGAGAATTAAATCTTTCCCAGAAAGGGGCGACTGCCAACATCTCTCTCCTGCTTCCCTGTCTGGTTCTCTCCCCCCATCCTCCTTTCTCTCCCCATTTATTTTTCGGGGAGGTCTGCATGTGCTTTCATGTCTGCTTTTTCATTTGTGTCTGTGTGTGTGTGTGAGTGAGAGAGAGAGAGAGAGAGAGAGAGAGAGAGGGAGACACATGCTCTCAAAATAAGATGCAAGCAACTGAAATCGCGTCGGGCACCACACCTGCTCTGCTGTGTCGGGCACACTTGCTGTGCACATGTGGGGGAAGAAAGCACCCCTTCTCCCAAGGAGGGGGGCCCCTGTGCCCATTTAGGGGGTGTTGAGAAGGGTTTGTCGTGGTGCATGGCTAGGATGGAAGGGGTCCCCCCCCCTTTGCTTCCACACAGGTGGAAGGAAAGAACCGTCTGCAGAGCTGTTTACATTAAGTTGAAAAGTATAAAAGCTGGAATTTGGGGCGCTGTGGGGCCTGAGCTTTATTTCATCTATCTATCTATCTATCTATCTATCTATCTATCTATCTATCTATTAAAATATTTATAGGCCGCCCCATCGCACTGAAGCCTCTGGGCGGCTTGCAACATAATTAAAATACAGTTGTGTATTCTAGGCCGGTACTTTGGGTCTGACTGGCAGTAGGTTTTAGGCAAGGGTTGTTCCTGGCCCTCTCGGAAGCAGCTCTCGGAGTCTGAACCGGGGGCCTTCTATGAGGGATGCCAGCCTCGTGACCACAGCTGATGATCCGTAGTGTTGTTTTGTGTGTGTGTGTGTGCGCGCATGTGTTCTCTCTTTGCTCTCCACCCTTTCAGACAGAGATCGCCAAGCGACTCAACGTCATCTGTGCCCAACTCATCCCATTCCTGTCTCAGGAGGTAAGTGTGTCCCATTTCGTAGTAGCATTGCTTATTCTGCCCCCTTCAGTCTGCAGCTTGTCCTGGGAAATGGGGAATCTAGAATCCGAGATGAGTCTCGCCACAAACTGGATATCAGCATTCATATTAGCGGGCCCTGCAACACAATTGGTGCCAGTCAGCCAAGCCTTTCCCATGTTACTCCATTCCATTCCCTTCCCCCCAAAAGATGCAGCGAGTGTCAAGGCACAGCCATGGGGAGCCATTTAGGGTTTTCCTTTACTCATTAGGGTTTTTCTCTCCTTTTCTGGCACTTCTGCAAACTTTGAGGTTCTGCCAAGCCGGCTAATGCACATGATTGTGGTCACAGTGCCATAAAAATGGCACTGGAGTTAAGGGCTGTCCAGATGGGGGCTGGAGGGTCCTTAGGGAGGGAAGTAGCAATGTTTGGAGCTCTTGAACTTGGGAACAAGACTGGAGATAAGCAAGCATTTTGTTGGCAAATGATTTCTGTTTGCAACCTTGGATGCAAACAGGAGAGCAAGTTTGCAAATTCCTGAACATGTATTTGCCCTTGGAAAAGTCTGCATTTTGTGTCTTACTCTACAGAGAGAAAGTGTGTATTTTTTTGGGATGGGGGGGGGTGTTTAAAATGTACTTTTTTGAAATGGCTCCTTGTCCAGTTGGTGTGAAATGAAAATGTGTGGAAACACACACAGGAAATGGGAGAGGCACAAGTTGTGTTTGCTTCCCCATCCCTAAACAACACATGAAGGTGTGTGGGATTACGGCACGGTATGGGGCAGACTGCTGCTGAGCAGTTTCCCCCACTCTCTTGCCATATTATAACCCCTGAACCTGATTAGTGGAAGATTCCGAGACTGACAAAGAGGCCTTCACACAGCGCAAAGCTAAACGGTGGAACTCCCTGCCACAAGAGTGATGGCTTTAAAGGAGCAATTGGACAATCCGTGGAGGGAAACATGGCCAAAGGCAGCACGCCCTGACTTGTGGGGGAGACACGCAGGCGGTGCTAATGCACAAGTGTCTTGGTTGTGAGCGTGCTCATTTGGCCACTGTAGAACTGAGTGCGGGACGAGAACAGCTGTTACACTACTGTGATTTCTTTGTTTGTTTGTTTGTTAAAACATTTCTATGCCGCCCCATCGCAATAAAGCCTCGGGGCGGCTTACAACAATTGCACGGATTGTGGACAGTATAACGGACGTGAGAGACGTGGAGGAAGGGCTTGGACCTTGCAACGGGCCCCGGGCTCCGTTGATGGAGATGGCACAGTGCCCCTCGTCCCTGTAGGAATTGAGACGCATTTTGCTCCTGCCCAAGACTGCAGGATTGCGACCTCATGTCTGACCGGTTAAAACACAGATCCATTTTGAAAAAGGGGACTGGAAGTTACCTAAAACATCCCGTAGTCCCATAAAAAACTGGACTGCTGAAACGTGCATTCAAGCAGTCCCCGGTTTTAAACCCCAAACTCCAAACAAGATTATCATATGGCCCTTTCTGGCCTCAGAGGCTCCCCCGTAAAACTGGTGGACTGTGGTTTGAAACAAAGCACAGCGCAGGAGTAATTAAAACAGTAGGACAAAGCCAGGAATGTCATCAGTGGCGAATAGCTTTAATTGCTGGGAGCTTGGATAGATGATTCTGCCGGAGAAAGGCAAGAGGAGCTGTATATGCGGGTGAGAAGTCCACTTCTCAAGCTGGAGCAAAAACGGGCTTGGGGGGGGGATTATGGCTGGTAGCCAAGCCCCCCAGTGTGCTACCTTTATGTGCCATTTTGCACGATTCATCTCCCCAGGATGGGGCATCTTCTGTCTGTGTCATCTCGTTCCCAAGAAACCCCTGGCAGGAAAGAAGCCACAGATCCCAGTAGCCAGTGGCTTGTAGTCCCCCAGTTTGGAAGGAAAGTCTGAAAGCAGCCCCCTCCCCATCTTTGTTCCAGTTTGAGAAAACCATTCAACATGTTTATCATGTGTGGATATTGGGAGTATCTTTGGTTAACGATGCTGTTTGAGATAGAGCTTTCATATCCAGGGGCAGTGTACCTATCTTTCATTTCATGTCTACACTCCCTAGGAGTTTCATAGAGAACAGGATTCTGATGAGTCAGTCTCTCTTCGTCCTTCCTCTCTTAGCCTAATAGCCATCTTTAGGTCCTCCAAGTCAAATTATATACCACTTGTGAATGTTCTCCTTTTCATCTGGTTCTGAATTTCATTCCATTCCACTTTATGGTTCCTTCCCTTTTTAAGTGGTTAAGTAGCTCTCACAACACCATCTGTGCACCAGACAGAACTGTTAGCAGGTTGTGGGGAAGCACTGTGGTTTGCAGAAATGCAAAATAATTCTGGAGGAGGAAGCCTCTTAAGGGGAGAGGGAACCGCCTTGAAACAACTCCTTGAGGACTAGTGCTGAAGCTGACCAATCTGACAGGTGGGGGTGAAGGAAAACTGGGATGGGAATGGAATGGAGTGTGGAGGAGGAAGGCCTGGCCGGCGGCTGGCTGGTGGGAGCAATGAACTGGAGAAATAAAGGTTGCAGGCCATTTGCGTCTTTCCTAATGTGGTTTTATACGCATCCAAAACAGCAGCAAATACTAACTTCATCTATTTGTTGGGGGGGGGGGGTGTTGCTCTGTTCCTCCTTCCCAGCATCAGCAGCAGGTTGTCCAAGCGGTGGAGCGTGCGAAGCAGGTGACTATGGCAGAACTGAACGTGGCAATTGGGGTATGTGGACCCTCCCGTACTCTTGGTGGAGTCCCAAATCTGTCTGTCTATCTTCAAGCCTTTTCCTGCCTAGAGATGCAACCATCCACCCCACCCCAAATCTGTCTGTTCTGGTCTCCTGTGGACAGGCTCTTCCTTGTGATCTTTTTGGCCCCCTTCCTACCTTGGATCCCCCTGTAGATGTGGGATACTGTGGGTGTTACTCCTCCACAGGCCTAACCAGCCATCCAGTCCTGCTTTGAAATATCGGAGCCTGAAATGTGGCTGGATGGAGGCGTAACACGTCAGACGTGAGCTTGGCGCTCAGAGTTGAGCCTGTTCTGCAGAGAAGACACTCGTGCTCTCGCGCGTGTGTGCGGGGAGAGTCCCTCGTGTGAAATGTTTTGTCCATGTCTGCCACACCGGGTTGCTCATTAACCGTGTCCCGGCTAATGTGGACGTGGCGTGACCCCTGGGAATTGCAGCTCGTGCCTGCTGGTTTTTGCAATCGCCCTGCCCGGCAACCAATCTGGTTTGGCCTTCTCCCTCCGCCCCGTGCTGGCGTTCCGAGTGGTGCAGAAATCTGGCCTCGCTCGTGTTTTCTCTGGCTGGAGGGGCTCCTGTGTTTGCTTCCTTGCCTCGCTTCCTTGAGATCTTAGCGCGAAAGCATGGAAACTCGGGAAGGAGGAGGGCCGGGTGTAAAAGCGCTTGGGGATCCTGCTCCATGCTGCCATCAATGCATTGTCCAGAGGCCCCTTCACTGGGGGAATGGAGCCACGCGCATGGCATGGGCTGGCTGGATTTGATGTGACGGGCCTGGTGTTTCAAGCAGTTTCTGGAAGACTGGAAGGGACGTGGCTCCCATGTGGTTTGTGTCCAGGCCCAGAACCGGACGGGCAGCTGAAAATTTGGCAACAGCATGCCATTAGCGGGGACCACCCTCACCTGGGGTGCCTTCCCCGTTGCACCCTTTCAACTTGCCGTCCCCCCATCCCACACCACGCACAACAGCTTCTCAGTCCTCTGTGGCCATGGCGCATGCTGATTCCTCACTGGTCTGTCTCTGCGCGTGCAGCTCCAAACCAGGCTCGTTCATGTGGAGCTCTCAGGTGCGGTTGTACCTTTGCTCACCACGGTGGTGCTTCCAGCTCTCAGATCCACAGATGGTGCTGGTTCCATGGCAGAAACAGAGCTCCATGTGGGGCATAGCATGAACTCATATCCGCATGCTCGCATGTGCCTGCACGGAGCATCGGGACGGGCCCTTGTTAGTCATTGCACTGCCCTGTGGGATGTGGGACCAGATCATTCTGTGGTTTTTGAATGTACTGGGGGTTTTGGCCTCTGCTTGGAGCATTTATTTTGATTGGAAGCATGTTTGCAGAAAGGAGGAGGATAGGGACCCTTCTGAATGCTTGCACCCTTACACAAGCGAGTTTTTATTGCCAAGCTTTGCCCTGAAGTATGCCTCCTCTGTCAACATCACGGGAAACGCTTTCCTTAAGGACTGGAAACTTGGCTGTGTCCATTTGTTTCCAAGTGGAAAAACTGAGGTGCTCTCTGGGCCATTCCCGAAGCTTGCAGTGCAGTGGCAGAATATGGAGATATAGAGAGAAAACGTACAAAGTTCCTGCCGGGTTAGAAGCTTCTTAATCATGGTTCTGCCGGATGTAATTACTTCATGGAAAAGAGGATTCAAGAAGAGATGGAGTGGAGATGGTATTAAAGTGGTAGAAGGTTGCGGGTATGTGTGCCATAAAAGTGAGTGAAGGGAACAGTTGTGTAGTGAGAGCGAAGAGGATTGTGGCAGCATGAGTTAACTACCAAAGGAAATTCTGGGCTGTAGTTGTTAATTTTTTGCACCTCCCTCCTCCTCCTCCTCCTCTTCTTCCCCTTTTGGAGACCAAACAGTGATATTTAATTTAAAAGGTTGGGGAAAAGAGAAGCTGACCCATTTTCTTCGACTCTGTCGAAACCTGTGTGCTTAAAAATAAAGGAAATTAAAATGAAGCACAGGGAGCGGAAGAGAGAGACTTCCTTCTGACAAGAAGGTTTTCCCCTCGATCAGCTTGCGTCCCACCTTTGTGCCACTCCTAATCTCTCCACCCCCCCCCCCAAGCAATTGTGCTGTCTGGCACCCCGAGAAAAGGTGGGAGATGGGAAGGGGGGGGGGCTTCATTCAGCTACACACCTGTGAGATCAAGAGCCTTTTTGTGTTGTTTGACAAGCACACAACACTGCTTTGCAATGAGAGGGGATGTATATTAGGGAAATTTGCTCCCATGGGTGTTCTGGGCAGGGGAGAACTCAGTGGGCTTCCAGGACTCCATGGACCCCCACACCCTTGCTCACAAGCACACGCCCTTGACCTGTTCAGAACCTGGGATGTAGAAATCCCAGGTGTGTTGCTTTTAGAATAGGTCAGGGAGGAAGACAGTGCCGGAGTGCTGAGTTTAAGTGTTTCCTTTCCCAGGGAGCATTTGCACGATGCATTAGAAGCTTCCCAATCTCTTCAGAATCCTCACAGCAATCCAGTAAGGTAGACCAGGAGAAGGAGGATTGCAGCCCTCCCGCAGTTTGTATCAAAGAGGAGGCTGTGACTGAGAAAATACTGAGCTTGTGGCCTGAGCGGGATTGGGGCAACGAGGCAACCCTGGAGGATTTCCCTACAGCTGGTTGAGGCTGGCCTGTAGGGGTTTTCTTAGGATTTCAGGCCAGAGTGCTTTCCAGCCCTGCCTGCCAATGTGGGAGGTTGAGCTTGGAACTTCTTTAGCCCTCTCCCAAGCGCTCCAAACCAGCACCATTAGAACCTGGGTCTTTTGGGCCCCAGTGACCTGGGACTTTAGAGCTGCGCTTCCCTGTTGTGTCTCTCTCCGTCTCCCTCTTTGTAATCTTTTTCTCTCTCCTACTAGCATCAGCTCCAGGCTCAGCACCTCCCGCACCATGCGCCGCCGATCCCGCTGACCCCGCACCCTTCTGGCATGCAGTCGGCCAGCATGGCCACCCTTGGCGGGGCTTCGGGGCTGCTGGCGCTCTCCGGAGCACTGGGCAGCCAAACTCAGCTCATGGCGAAGGATGATAGAGGGGTGCTCGACTCCGATCACAGAGGTAAGGGTGTGTGTGGATTTGGCCAGGCTGGAGCTGCTGGGTTCCCATACTGAGATTTCTGCCTCTGTCAGGGCAGCCCAGAGGCCTCCAGGGAGCAGGGTGGAAGGGGACAGCCAAGCCCTGTTGTTTGTCCGCCGGATGGTACGCAAGGATAGACTGAGCCTGTACAAGGAGGCTCCTTTTAGCCATCATGACTAAACAGCCACTGGGCATAAAACACATCTTCCAGTCCTGACTGACCTGTCCACTTCACACAGCCTTCCCAAAGCTAGTGTCCCCAGATGAGTTGGAATACAGCTCCTTCACTGCCAGCAAGAGGGCCCCAGGCTCCAGTGATTAAGGAAGATGGGATTAAATACCCAAAAGCACAGCGGGGATTCTGGATTGGCATGGTTCCACTCTTGGTTGCTTCTTAGTTAGTTGCCTGTGTGATCAAAGAGGGAGGATGGTTTCTGGGTTAGTCGCTTAGAGCTGTTGTTGCTCACCATAGGTGACTACAGGCATAATCTTTGTGATGCAGTGAGCCTGAGAGCTAGAAACACCTTTCTGCCCGACATTCAGTTTGCCATTTCAAATCAGTCTGTGTACATTGCTTGGTGGGCGGAAGGGACGCCATGCCTCTGTTTTTAATACTAAAAAATCTCTCTCTCTCCTTCATCCTTGCCCTGTTGCTGGTCTGTGTTGCCATGGCGACCAGAGAGAGACCCGGGTCCTGTAAGTGTCCCCCCCCCGCTTTTTTCCTTTCCATTTCTTGCATTTCCCCCTCTGCTTTCCCTGCCCCCATCACATTCCTTCCTCCTACCTCCTCTCCCGAGGTCAGTTGGCTGGGCGCTCATCTTAGCTCCATATTTTTTAAAAAGCTGCTTTTTATGGGTTTTTCAGGGGAGCCACCTGGGAAGAGAAGTCTGTACCAGATTGTTACTGCAGTCTCAGTGTGGAGTCCTGTCCTCCTTTCCCGGGGGGGGGTTGTTTATTTTTGGCTGGGGAGGGGGCGGGAACCCTGCTGAGCTGGAAGCTGTCGCAGGGACACCTGGGGTGTGTCTTGGACCTACCCCTCCAGGCTGTTAAGAGGAAGAGTCCAGAGTGGTACAGCAGAAAAAGCTGCAGATGTTTCGCCTGGAAAAGAGATGCAAACCTTATGCCAGACTGAGAAGAATCCTGATTTAGCATCCCACCCAAAACAGATGGCAGCTTAAGAACTGGGTGGAAGTCAATTGTTAATTCTTTGCTCCGATGCTGGGGCATTTGAGCCCTGGAGTACTTCCCCGTGCCCACCCTGTAGCAAGAGCATTTTGGAGTCATAAGCAGAGAACCTTCCCTGCCCCCACTCTGTTCCTCGCCAAACCCCTTACATTTAGCAGTTATTTCTGACTTTTGTGAGCTGTTTTCCTCATCCAAAAGGGTTTGCAATGCCCCATTTAAAGCTTGGCTCCTTGTGAGAAGAGCTCAAAAGCAGAATCTTTGCCTGCAGGGTTTGTTGTTATTTGAGCAGGCCCCTCTTTGTCTTTGGACCCACCTGCCACTAGAAAATGGCCCCCAAAATATCAAACACGGCCCTCGGGGTGGGAACAGTTCAGCACCCCGTGAATCAGTTTTGTGGCCAGCTTGCTCCTTCATCACCTAGTTTCTTCTAACATTCAGTGAACATCTGTCCACCCATGATGGAAGAGCTTGCCCATTCCCCTTGTAGGGAGAGAGGAACACAGAAAGGGGTCCCTTGTCTTCTCCTGCATGACCACCCCGTCTCAACCTCCTCTTCCACAAGCTAAGTACCACCTGTTCTTTCCACCTGGCCCCCCAGGAGCTGTTTCCCTCTGAGCTCTGTCTGCATGCGATTTAACGTTTTCCCCTCACAACTGGGCACAGAACTGCAAGATGAACTCTGGTTAGCCTGAAACACAGCAGAGTGGTAATTTTTCATGGTTCCATTAATGCTGCCCACAATTGTATTGGCCCTTTTCGCAGCTGCCTTGCACTGCTGGCTCAATTTCTGAGCTACTGTTTCTCTCTCTCCCTGCCCCAGAGTTCCTTAGCACTATCGAATGGAGAAAGGATGCGGGCCATTTCGGAGTACCTGAATAGCAGCAAAAAGAGGAAAACCGAAGACAAAGAATATGCCACAGACTATGTATGTTTTTCTGTCCCACATTGGGAATGGGAGCCGAGCCCTGGGATCTCAGGGATGGGGAGTAAGAGTTGTGTGAGGCTCAGCACCACCAGGGTACTTGTCCAGGTGTGGGATTAGTCGTACCCGGAATGGTTTTATTTTACCGATGTGGGTTTTAGGCCACCCTTCAAGGCAATGTCCATGGTGAGACTAGATAATGCAAAGTACAACAGATGAGAAATGTACATACATTTGGCAAAAGGACTGTTAAAAGTAGATGACGTCAATTAAACATTTAGTCCGCTGACTTAAGTTTTGCAGAGAAGGAGCCTGAGTTGTTTCCATTTGGAAGGGACTCGCTCCTATCTTCTTTTCACAAGCTGTTCTCTTAAACTGTGTTGCAGTTTGATCTGGTCAGAGAGAGAGAAAGGCACGGAACCCTGTGGTTTGAGCATGCTGGAAGATGTGGGCTTTTCTTTTTGTCTGAACTTGCCTGGATTGCGCACAAATATTTCTATTAATCTCTTTTCTGGTATTCCTTCAGGGGAGCGATGGAGACAAAAGTGAGGACAACTTGGTGGTTGATGAGGTCTGTATTTAGTGGCTGGCTACTTGTGAGCAAGCATGGTGGATTGTGTGTGTTGTGAGAAGGCTTACGTGGTGTTGACTGGGCCAATGCAGGCCACCTCTGCCCTGGGTCTGGACAGAGGTGACATTTGCAGATTATGAGTGGCAGGTGCCGGGCTGAGCTCTCACGCAATATTTTATTGGGATGTGAAACCCAGCTTGGTTTTTGTGCATCGAGAAGTGTTGCATGTTAAGCGATACAAAGCCCCTGCTCCAAATCTTCCGTGTTTAACCATCTCTCAGTCCAGATGTTATTGAGTTGTGTCAGACCTGGCGGCTTCTTAAGGAGTTGTGTGGTACACTCTTGTGAACTCTTTTGACTGTTTTGGGAACACCACTGAATGCTTTCCTCATGAGGTCTAGAAACTTGTTTTAAAAAGCACAATGAAAGCAGCACTTTTTAGGTATCTGAACTCTGTGCTTTTGGGTTCGAAAGGATTGCAATGTTCTCTGTCATATTCACTCATGTGTATGGACTATGTACAGATAAACACAGAGGCAATCCAGGAAGCAAGAAGAGTTATCTGTCTTCTCTGTCCACGTAGACTGTTAGTTGCCAAGTTGAGCTGAGAGGCAGTCAGTGGGCTCTCTGTTGCTTATAGGAAATGGTCATCCCATTTAATAAAAAGCAGCTGCCTTTATATCAGATCAGGCAATTAGTCTTTCTGGATCAAGAGAGCTTCACCAGCTAGTTCCCAGGGTCTCAAGCACGGTTTTATTTTCTCTCAACTATGCTTCCTGCCCTCTTAAAAAAATGAGACCCTGGGACGTCATTCTGGTTCCCGACTCCTGGCAAAACAGAGCAGAGCAGGGCAAGCCGCCCCAGCTGGTCAAGGCCCTGCTGGGATGCAAACAGCCGTGATCCCAGAGAGCAAACAGGACTCTGACGGAAGAGTTCGGTGTGGGAAGTCCACAACATTTCCCCCTTCTTTTCTCGTCTTTCTTTCCCCTTATCCCCTCTCCCCACGCACACGCACGATTGTCTTCCTCCTTGTGACACACATGTACCAGTAGGGTTGTGATGCTCACCTTTAGTGAAGATGGAAGAAACAGCCACACACACACACACACACACACACACAACAGCCCCCCAAGCTGGCATTGCTAAGGTTGCACGACTAAGGAGACTTCACAGTGGTGGTGACCTGCAACAACTGTGCCATGTTCGCTTTCTTACGTGAGGGCGATGTGGCCTACACGTGCAAGCCATCGCACACGAGTAGCCCTGTTACAGGACAAGGTGAGAGCGCTGGAGCAACAATAGAAGAAAATGAGGAGTTTCTAGACAGAGCGGAGGAGCTGCAACAGCTAAGTTAACCCGAAAGCAGCTGAGGCAGCAGTAGAGGAACCCTGAGGGAAGGGAAAACAGGGAAACTCCGGAAGAGGGTGACAGACCTGGAAGACACTCTGCTCCAGTGGAAGCAGTGGGACTCTCAAACCTCCTTCAGTGGCTTGAGGAAGGGACGTGTGAGAATCCCACTGTGAAGGACGTGCACAGCACCTGGGTAACTCCAAAAAAGAGACCAAAGGCCAATCAAGCAAGGAAACAGATACTCATGTTTGCAACACCAGAAAGAGAAGAGTAAGAGTTGTGGGAAATTCCCTGTTGCGGAGGATGGAAAAATATGTATGTTGTGACAACCTGGAGGATCGCCCAGTATGCTGTTTTCCTGGTGCTGAGATTCAAGATGTAACCAGTAAGTTGACGCATCTCATACCATCCTCTGCAAAATTCCTCTTGCTTCTCCTTCACATGGGAACTAGTGACACTGCCAGGAGATGCTTTGAGAACATCAGACTTCACAGCTGTAGGGAGGGAGATAAAAGACACTGGGCCCCAGAGAGTCTTCTCCACGTTCTTACCAGTAGGTGGAAGAAGAACGTTGAGGAAGAGAAAAGTCCTTTGAGCGATTTGACTAGTACAATAGTGGTGATATAAAAAGAGTTTTAGATTCACAGGTACCAGAGTGTAGGACATGGAATAGCCAATTCAACTTACAACAACTCAGACTCAGGCTGGATGTCAGGAAAAGCTTCCTTCGTGTCAGAGCAATAGGGCTGTGGAACCAGCTGCCCAGAGAGGTGGTGGGCTTTCCCACACTAGAGACATTCACAAAGAACCTTGACAGCCATCTGGTGTAACTTGGTGTCCTGTAACAGCAGCGGGTTGGACCAGATGGCCTTCCTGGCCCCTTCCAACTCCATTATTCTGTGATCCTATGTATGCTAAGTAGGTGCTGTGCCAGGCATCTGTGGTCTTTCACTAAAAATGGAGATGAAGTTTCTAGTCCTCATGGTTTTGCACGAAGGCTTGAATTAAATAAGGGCTGAAGGAGACGTATAGCAAGTTAGGCCATGGGTTCATTGGCTACAGACCAACTAGCAAGCATGCTTCTTTGGGAATAAGCAGCCCCTTGGATAGTAATCTCTTTCTGCTTCCATTTTCTTCTCCCAGGACCCCTCTTCTCCTCACAGCGTTCATTCCTACTCGTCTCGGGAGAACGGGGTTGAGAAACTCCCCCTGCAGAGGAAAGAGGTGGTGCAGCTTAGCCCCACGTCCATGGCTTCCTCCAGCAGTGTCTCCCCCACCCGGACCACCAAGGATGTGGCCACAGTAGGTAACAGCGTTGAGGGGAGGGTGCATTGTGGGGGTCCCAGGCAGCTTTTTTAGGGGTTCTGATTACCGTTCCAGTTACTTTTTGCAAAAGGGGCTATTCTTGCTTTGCTTCCCCCAAAGTTTGAAACTCGGGGTTTAATTACTGCAGCAAAAGCCCGGACCCTGCTAGTAAAGGAATTTTCTGCTTTGGAGTCCTTTTGGTGCAGTAGCAAGAATGTTGGACTAGGACCAGGGAGGCTGAATTTGAGTAGTGGGTGGGCTGGGAAGAATCAGTTCAAGGACGGCCGACTATGCAGGTGGCTGAGAAGATAACTCAGGATGTGGAGGAATCCACACAGGCTGGGAATCTGGCAGCTTCCAGAGCTCGGCATCCTGACAACACGCTGCTTTCTCACATCCTTGAGCCTGCGTTCCTGCTGAGTGCACCCAGACTTCATGGACCCCACGCCAGGAACCGAGGCCCGGATGGCGTCCTGCTTTTGTCCCGGATGTAGCGGCCCTTGTTTGCACGAAGGAGGTGGCTCATGGAGCAAGCCTGCTCCATCTCTGGGTCGTTTCTGCAGTTGTGCCCGACACAGAGAAACTTGCTGGTTGCACAGCTCTCTTCCACAGATGCTCATGGACTCCCGCGTGGCTTGGCTCACTTTCCAAGACTGTGCCAAGCATGGGAATGTTACAGGGATGGCCCATGAGTTTGCTCCTGACCGTAGGGTGGGGGACCCTGGCTGCTTGGAAGAAAGGCAGGGAATGAAACAGAGAGAGTGAGGCAGAAGGGGTCTCCCGGGCCATCTAGTCTGACCCCCGGCTCCAGCTGGCTCCACTCACGACATGCCCACCATGTGCATGTCCAGCCTGTCCTTGGACACCCTCACCAATGGGGCTTCAACCCCCTCCCGTGGAAGCCCATTCCACGCCCTCGGGGTCCTCACTGTCAGGAAGTGCTTCCTGGCATCCAAACGGAACCTGGGTTCCCTGAGCTTTGCTCCCTTGGAGCGTGTCCTGCCTTCGTCTCTCCCCACCTCTGTGTGACAACCCCTCACACACCTGTATGTTGCCAACGGATCCCCTCTGAGCCTCCCCTTCTCCAGGCTGAAGAGACCCAGTTCCCTCAGTCTGGCCTCATATGGCTTCCCCTGCAAACCGGCCACCAACCTTGTGGCCCTTGACTTGAGGATTAGCACCAAAGGGGCACAAATGGTTTGGCTGCTGGAAGGCCGCTTCTTTGGTGAAAAACAGATTAGGTAGCCAGCGATGGAGAGCAGCTCCCAGTCTCCGCACCTTCCTGCCCCATGACCCTGCTTATGGGAATTGTAGTCCAAACCACCCGGAGAGGATGCTTGGATGACTGCTGAACTGTTTCTGCATCATATGTGCCAACCTGGTGGCGCCGTGGTGCTGTTGAGCTTGGGATCTGCCTCTCTTGGATCCCCTTTTCCCAGAGGCTGAGCTGGAGATCGCGGAAGCCATGGCTTCCTGCTGTCCACGGAGCTGATCGTTCGTAGAGCCCGGAGTGGGAAAGGGGCAGTCACGGAACGCCCACAGCTAGTCTCGCCCCCCTTGCGCATGATGTGCAGGCCGTTTTGCGCACTGCAGCGGAGGGGAAGGGCAGTGCCCCGTGGCAGGGCTGGGGGAGAGGGACACTCCAAATTGCCGTCCTGGGGGAGCGAGGCATTTCAGTTTTTCTTCCCTCGCCCTTCCCTGTTATCCTGCTGAGACCAGTTGTGGAAGCTGCGGGCTGGAAGTCAGCAAGCGGTTTGCGACAGGGGCGGCATCAAATTTTCCGGAATGTTTACGCTTGGGAGCTTGTGCGGAAGGACTGGTGGGGAGGGAGGTTCTTTGAGGTCTGTTGGGATTTCTTGATCTCGTCTTGTTCTGCAGTTCATGCCCTCCTTCCCCATACATTATCTACCTTGTCAGCTCTCCCTGAGCTTTTCCTCTGGGTGTGTTGGACTACAGCACCCATCTTCCCTAGCCAGAAGCCATGCTGGATCAGAATAGAAGGTTATGCTTTCCCACAGCGGCCACACCAGGGCAAGACAAGAGTAGCCATCTTGCCCTCTTTGTCCCCATCCCCCAGCAGCCGGTATTTGCAGCTATACTGCAACTAGACATGGAGGTTCTGCTCCATCTTGCCATGAAGGCAAATACATGCTATGAATTGGCCTGTTCTTCTCTTTTAAGCCATTGATGTCAGCATTGTGGAATCAGTGTGGTGTCATGAAGCTCAGTTGTGTGATTTTGAGCAAATCGGACATTTTTAACTTGGCCTACCTCACAGGGTTGTTGTGAAAATAAAATGGAAGGGAGGAGAATCTTCTAAGTTGCCTTGGGTGCTCTGTGAGGGGTTAATTTATGAGAAGCCCTGTTTTCCCTTCCCTTCCCTTCCCTTCCCTTCCCTTCCCTTCCCTTCCCTTCCCTTCCTGGGAGCTGCTCGAACTCAGCTCACGTTTTGCAAATTTTCTGGACCAAAGTGGGTCATGCTGGAATATGAATAAACCTGCCTTGGGCTTCCGGAACCAGCGCACAACCCAATAGTCACTGGGTATTGGACAGGGTAAAAATACCCAAACAGACAAACAAACGAATAAATAAATATGCAGTTTTACTTTGCCATTCCAAATGTTCTGATGTACTTTTCTGACAAAAAGTGCATCTTTTGGGGCGAGGGGGGGGGGAAGTACACACAAAAGTGGGTGTATTGGTTAAAACAACAACTTTCATTAAACAGCATGGCAGAACCTGCTTATTAAGAAGAGTGTTCCAAAGTGTCTAGCAGGAGATGCGTACAAAGAAGGTGTGCTTTTAAAAATATCACAGAAAAGGAGCGCCCCCCCCCCCCGCTTCACACACACAGAAAGGATGGAAAAACAGGAATCTGCTGAACAATAGGTGACATTCCACACGTTTCCGTTCTCCCCAGTTGGGTTGGAGGAACCTATGGTTCAGCAAGTATTTGCGAGACTTCTATTTTCATTAGCTTGGGCTAGCAGAATTGGATGGTGGGAGTTGTGGTCCAGTACTTTCTGGAAATCAGCAGCTTGCTTGAAACCGCTCTCGTTTGTTCTCATTGAAATGGGGTAAGTTTGCATAATACTTAAATCTACAAGAATCTCTTTGCTGGGAAACTTGGCAATTATTATTCTCTTTTCTGTTAGCCTCTTGCAAGAGGTTCAGAAGCTGGAGCTGTGGATCATTGTGTCTATTTATCATTTGTTCTGCGTTCCAAAGACTGCTGCTTTTCTCTGTGGCTCTGGAAATAGCCTATCTTCTGTTGTTCTTACTTTATCATTGTCCAGATGGTTTGCATATGCTGTGTGTGTGTGTGTGTGAGAGAGAGAGGGGGGGGGCGGGGGGAGAGGGAGAGAAGAAGAAGAAGTCTGTGTATTTTGCAAAGTTTTTGCTTGTTTCCAGAAGGGAGATCATGGTAGCCCCTGAGAGCTGCCCAGACATCCTCATAAATAAATAAATAAATAAATAACGATCATTACTATTACCTTATCGTTACTAAGAGGTTCTTCTCCTTCTGCTGTACTTCTTTTTGTACTTCTTACAAAATAGGAATAATCTGGAATGATAATACTGTGCTGCTCCTGAGTCAGCCTGCTCTGCTGGATTGGTGATGGATATAGCCATGTATTTTTGGATGCATTCAAACTCTGTGATCCTTTGTTCCAAAGGCTGCTTTCCTGTGTGGCTCTGAAAATATCTCGTTGTTGTTGTTGTTGTTGTTGTTCTGGCTGTGTGGATTCTCCCCTCCCACTTAGTCACTTGCTTCTCTGAGGACTGGGAATTTTCTTGCAAGAGGAGAATGTGGGTCCAAAGGAGTATTTCTGTGTGGCTGGGATCCTTCCACCCCTTTGCCTGTGTGGTGCTTCCGTTTTCCCTTTCTGTGGTGCGGGATGCTCACTGTTGGGGTTTCAAGCGTTGTTCCATGTTTGCTGGCCCCCCCACCTCCCATGGTGGCTGCTCTCACCAGATCAAACCCTTGTGCATCAAGCTCAAAAAAGCCTCCTCCGTCTTCCCGAAATGGTCCCTGCGAGTGGCTTAGACGATGGCCGGGGACAGTGAGGCATGGCTGCCCCATGGACTCTCTGTGGAATAAGCAAATTGGCCATTCCTTGCAGGTTGAGAAAGCGGCCACCCCTGGCTTGAAGTCCAGCACCCCAACGTCGCAAGGCGAAGGGACGGCTCTGGGGTCCTCCAGCGGCAGCAGCAGCTCAGCCCAATTCCGTCCGAGCATCGCGAAGCAGACGGTGGAATCTCTGGGTAATGGGGGGTACGGTGGGGGGGGGATTTGGGTCTCAGGTTTTTTGTAGGTGCAGCTGGGCAAAAAAGGCACCTCGGACGATTCTGCCTATGATGTTGTCGTGGTTAAGAGCACGGGACTGGGACTCAGGCGATCCAGGTTCGAGTCCCTGCTCAGCCATGGAGCCAACTGGGTGACTTTGGGCCAGCCACAGACTCTCAGCCCAGCCTACCTCACAGGGTTGTTGTTGTGGGGAGAAGATGGATAAGATGGAGGAGGAGAATGATGTAAGCTGCCTTGAGCCCTTTGAGGAAAAAGGCAGGATATAAATAAAAAAATAACTAACTAACTAAATAAATAAATTAAATGTTCTAGAGCTGCCAGCATAAATGCTTCTCTGGACAGAGACTCTCTGGCCTTTCCATTGAACAATAATAAGACCAAGCAAGCAATGAATGATCGGAAGACCAAGGGAAAAACATGTACATGAAGGAATCACACAGTCTCATACTTTTAAGAGTAAAATTTTTAAAAATGCTACAATACCATTCAGGCATTTACCAGCAAATGCAACAGAAAATTATGATTAGGTAAAATGAGGAAAATTACAATTGGATAAAATAAAAGGAAATATGGCGATTCTAAGATTGCATTTGCTTAAGATAGGGGACAATGCATTCTGCTAAAAGCCTCAGAACGCTTAGAGTTGACTGTACAGACTACTGAATGGTACTTGGCTGTAGTCAAAGAGATGAAATCAGAGGATCAGCTATAAAAGCATCATAAGATAAAACGGATCAGAATGACCAGGGTATTTAGAAAAGAGTGGGAATAACAGACAAACACCCTGTATAGAGAGGGCAATAAAGAAAAACAATGTGTTCCAGCAATGCAATTATTTCTCCCACACATGGATATGGTCTTGCACGTTAAGAGTGCACTTTTAAAAAAGCTAATAATAGAACATAAGCAGAGCTGAGCAGTTTGGAGGAAAAAAAAAACATTTCAGCTGCTGACTGGCTTACAGGCTACAGGTTATTTGAAAAGAGGTTTGCCTGTTGGTAGAAGGATGACAGGAATGGCACCAACCTAGCCTTTCCCAGCAGGAGTTCTGGAGCCTGGGAGCAACCACAAAAAAGACCCTTTCCTATGTGATACTGCAGGAGTCAGAAGCAGAGTCTGCTTCTTGGGGAAAATCCTGGACTTAGGGAATTGGCATGTAGGGGAGAAAGATATACCTACTTTTCCTTGCTCTTGAAATGAGTCAGCCTATTTGTGGGCAGAGAAATTTGGGAAAGACAACTTCACTAATTCTCTGTGGGGGGGAAGAGAAATTCTTGCAGGTCGGCCTCTCTGTGGGCACTACAATTTCTTGCTTTCCCTGCAAGTTTTTGTAGTTTTTCTTACTGTTTTGCTACTGCAAAAGGCAACATGACGTCATGTTGGCAAGTTTTGTGATACCCCAAATTTAACATTCCAGGGCATGGGGAGTATGGAGGGGGGTGGGCAACACAGCCAGCACAAAAAGAAGGTGAATAAAATTTTGAGCAAAATGCAAAGTGGCCATTTACTTGTGGGTGTACAAGAAAAGAAAAACCTCAGGATTTTTCTGAGAAAAATGTCTCCTGACAAATTTTGGCTAGCTGACATAGAACCTTCCTCAGGGACCTCCAAAGGTTAAATTTCGGAAGGGCAGAGACTTTTTTTGGTCTCCGGGTAAGAGATGGAGCGAATGCTGTACAAGAATCCGGCCTCCGGTTCCCAGAAAGGTTTCTTCTCCCATGAACGCGGCTTATGTTTTTCTGCCTCATGTCCAGGGTGTTTTATAATCCGCTGTGCATTTCTTTGGTGGTGGTTTTGGCCATATCTAATGACTGTGGTGGCGCAGTGGGTTAAACCGCGGTGCTGCTGGGCTGGTAGACCGAAAGGTCGCTGGTTCGAGCCTGCACAAGGGGGCGAGTCCCCGTTGCTCCGTCCCAGCTCCTGCCCACCTTGCAGTTTGAACGTGTGCAAATGCAGGTAGATGAAAAGGTGCCACTTCGGTGGGCAGGTAGCAGCGTTCCCTGCACCTCGGTGTTCAGTCATGCGGCCACACGACCATGGAGACCGTCTGTGGACAAACGCCGGCTCCCTCGGCCAGGAAATGGAGACGAGCACCGCCCCCAGGAGTC
Organism: Varanus salvator macromaculatus; assembly: GCA_023646645.1. Lineage (NCBI taxonomy): Eukaryota > Metazoa > Chordata > Lepidosauria > Squamata > Varanidae > Varanus > Varanus salvator. The sequence continues at coordinate 5,163,779 of JAIXND010000802.1, read as the reverse complement.
TGGCATGCCTGGACGTAACGTCAAGGGGAAACCTTGACCTTTAATGGCTGTGGAGAAGCTTTTCTTGCTCTTGCCTAGTTGGACCTGCTGTCTCCCTGGCTGCCTGCACTTCCAGTGTGAACAATGCGCACAGAGAGAATTGGACGCCAGGGAAACTGCAGGCTGCCAGAATACAGTTTATACCAGGAACGAGATGGGGAAAATGTGCGCATACTTTGGCTGCCCCATAAGTAAGGTGAGCACAAAAATGCCAAACATGAGCATTTTTCTAACACTGAATCCCTTTTGGAACAGCAATTTCTTTCCTATCAAATTAAATGTGTTGCTGTTGTTAGTCGCGAAGTCACGTCCGACCCATCGCGACCCCATGGACAAACTCCTCCAAGCCCTCCTGTCCTCCACCATCCCCCGGAGTCCACCCCAGCCCACGCCAACTGCCCCAGTGACTCCATCCAACCACCTCATCCTCTGCCGTCCCCTGCTCCTTTTGCCATCAATCCTTCCCAGCATCAGGCTCTTCTCCAGGGAGTCCTTCCTTCTCATTAGGTGGCCAAAGTATTTGAGCTTCATCTTCAGGATCTGGCCTTCTGAGGAGCAGTCAGGGTTCATCTGCTCTAGGACTGACCGGTTCGATCGCCTTGCTGTCCAAGGGACTCGCAAGAGTCTAAGTTTGTGCAAAAAAGAAAGGTGGGAAAAAGGTTGGGCATAGCACTGCTTTCTCTGTGCCAGGAGATGGGGCTAAGTGACTTTAGATATCAAGAGATAAATGTTGCAGTAAAGTTTCCCATGTTTTCTCTCCATAACCATAAGGACTAGAAACTTAAAAATAGAAATGAATGTTGCCTAGAGAACGCTCAGAAGCCAGTTTAGGTCTGGAGCAGATTGTGTGCCTCTTCCTCCTCTCTGCTGACTTAGCAGTTTTCTGTTTAGCTCCATGCCTTTTCCATGTCAGGTGGAGTGGGAGATTTATGCAAAATGGATGCAAAGAGAATTTTGCTTCTCTCCACATAGAATCTAGACTAACTTGGTGTAGAATATTGATTGCATATTTTTAAAGAAACCAGAGCTTGGACCAGTACAGAGCTTGCTCACAACCCACTGTGCCAGTGACAGGGACTAGAAACTTATAATGGCTCTGGACAAACAAGCTTTGTTAATGTGGTGGGTGTTGAACAGGAAACTTAGAAAAAGAGGTTGGTAATTGTTGCACAATAGTCAAAACAGAAATACTTGTGAAAGAGTATTGGCAATACACATTTGGACAAGGAATGAAAGGCTGTGGGGGGGAGGGATAAATTCATATGTTTTATCATTCACTGTATTTTAATTATGTTGTTAGCTGCCCCGAGGCTTTGTTGCGATGGGGCAGCCTATAAATGTTTTAATAAAATAAAATTAAATGAAGGCGAGGCTTTATTTAAACATGAGTTGGGATGAGAAGGGAGGCTCTTCTGTCTCCTAGTGCCAACAAACTTTCTCAACCTCTCCTTCAACTTCAGCCTTGAGCTTGCGCAATCCGCTTACCGTCCAGAGCTCCTACCAGGCCGCCTTCAACATGGCCCACGCGTCTGTCAACGGCGACATGACGGGTGCCGGGGCCTATGCCGGGCTGCACCTTGTGACCCCGCAGCTTAATGGAGCCGCTGTCGTCGGAGCAGCCGGATATGGCCGTTCCCCTCTGGTGAGTGCCCCGTGGGCGGCTTCTGGGGGGTGGGGAGGTGGAGGCACTTGGGGGTGGGGGGAACCTATTGGCCTCCCTGGGTGCGGCTTGGTTCCCTTTGCGGCAGCCCTGTGCCTGCATTCCGAGCCAACAAGACCAGCGTTTGCCACGTGCTCATCCGGAATCGAGCCCCATCTGCGGCGCAGGCAGCGCCCCCCTCCCCGGCCGTTTTGGGGGTGGTCGAACCACTGATCTTCTGAATGAGATACCGGGCTACGAGGCCAAGTGCTGCATTCCAGCATTCACTGTCATGCCTAACGGCTCGGGAGAGGCGTGGGCACGCGAGGGAGGACCGGAAGCTCGCAGTGAGAGCCCGGCGTTGGAGCAGGGGGATTTATACTTGGTGCCCAGAGCCCAAACGGCCCCCTGCAGCCCGACTCCGAGGCTTCTGAGCGAGGGGCCTCCCTGCACCCTGGCTCTGAGTTGTTGGAGCAGGGTGCAGCTGCCCTTCGTCTAGACTCCGAGGTGTTTGAACAAGTTGCTCCCCCGCCTCCTGACTCTGAAGCTGCTGGGCAGTGTCGGCGTAACAGGAAATTTAGGGAACGCCCAGCTCCGAAGGATGTTGCGGCTCTTAGACCAATTGTGACGGCAAGCAACGTGAGAGGAGATGGAAACCCACGTGACCTTCCCTGTAGGGTTCAGAAAGGACGGGGCAACTGAGCCGCAAGGAGCTCCTCGCCAGAGTTATCCGTTGCATGGTAGATCTTATAGCAAATACCCGACTGCTGTGTGAGTGAATTGGGGACGTGAGTTACGGCCTCACGGAATCTGCTCTCCAGAGAGAACAGGTTTGCATCTTGGCCTTGTGCTTCCATTCCTGGGCACGGGCCTTTTGGCTTTGGCTTTGGCTTTTTGGCGCTTTGGCTTTGCTTTGCTTTGCTTTCCACCCTGTGCTTCCTGGGAAATGAACGCATTGTCTTAAGAGACATACCCAAAGAGGATTGGTGTATGTCATCAGCTTCTTTGACTGGGATAACTGGAGCCCCTTCAGCTTCTCTCGCTCTCCGGACTGCTTATTGGTTCCAGTTGAGAAATTTCATTTGTCCCAACTATTTCACTGAAGGACGGATGTGAGTTTGTGGGAACATGCTGGGGAAATGTTTTAAATAAAAGTAGCTTGTCTATTATCTATTGTTTTAATTATTGCATTCGTGTATTACGATATTATTTAATCATTGTAAGCCGTCCTGAGCTGTTATCGGAAAGGACAGGATGAAATATTTTGGATGAATGAATGAGGGTTTTGTGAGTGTCCATGTGGCATCCGTTACACATAAAAATACCCCAGCTGCACCCTTTAATGATGCCTTATTTGCTAAAAAGCTACCGAGATCACGCAGGGCAATTTCAAGACCATGCGTACATGCAACTGATGCTTTTCCTCTTTGGCCAGGTCGCCTACGATCCTCATTCACACCTGCGGGTCCCAGGACTGTCCACCGGGATGCAGACGGGTGTGCCTTCAGCCAAACCGTGAGTGCTGGGAGAGGAGACGGAGGAGGGAGTGGTCCCCTTGTAGGGATGTCCTCTCTTGGCAAGGCCTCTCAAGCAGACAGGGTGGGGCAGCAATCTAGTTTGAGCTGAATTTCTAAAGCCCTCTTTCTGCTTGTATCATTCCTGTGAAGTTGGTTAGGTAAAAAGCAGCAGAGACTGATTGTTTAGCTCCATGGACGTAGAATTAAAATAAAATAATATTTTAAAATTAAAATAAAATAAGGAGAGCCAGTGTGGTATAGTGGTTAAGAGCATGGGACTGGGACTCAGGCGATCTGGGTTCAAGTCCCCGCTCGACCATGGAGCCAACTGGGTGACTCTGGGCCAGTCACAGACGCTCAGCCCAACCCACCTCACAGGGTTGTTGTTGTGGGGAGAAGATGGAGGAGGAGATGTAAGCTGCCTTGCGCCCTTTGTAGGAAAAAGGCAGGATATAAATCCAAAAATAAATAAATAAAATAAAATAAAATTTTGTTTTATTTTCCTGTAATTTTAAAGTTTAAATATTTTAATTATATTTTATTCTGGATTATTATATGTATTTATTGGGTGTTCTGTTTGTAAGCCATCCAGAGACATGTCGTAATTGGACGGGACTAAAAAACACACAAATAAATAAATAATAGAGCCAGAAGGGGTCTTGGAGATGCCTGACGAATAATTCCCCACCCCTCAGGCTGGTGGTCGCAAACCAGAATTGCTGGAAACAGTTTCCCTGCATTTCCTCCTTTTTTGGGGTGGGAGGCATTGACTCAAACGCTTTCTAGGAACTGAATGGCAGTGTCCAGCTTGCCTTCCAACTCCCACCGGCTGTTGCCCGCATAGCCGATGAGGAGGAATTGTGGGAGGTGTCCGTTGGCATGGCCCACGGGGGCCCCACTCCCCCACCTCAGCAGTTTAGTCACATCTGCTTTGCACTTTGCAACGGGGTGGATAGAGTACTGGCCTGCTTCACAGGGCTGTTGTGAGTGGATTTCAGCCTCCTTGAAGATCTCTTGGCCAGCATACGTTGATCCTGAGTGCTTGTCTTTTGCACCTGGTTCCAGGGGCTCCATCTCAGGGTTCCATTGGAAAAGGGACTTGATCTTCCTCACAGGGTCGTTGTGAGGCCAACAGCGGGGGAGAAACCTGTCCAGGGCCAAGCACTCCCTGCAGGGGTGGATGAAAAGGAGGAGGGCTTATGGATATAACCAGTGAAATGAAGTCGGTATGGGAAGCTGCTTAACCTGTGGGAACACGTACTGTAGAAATGCTCATAACAGATATAATTTTGCAAGTGTTTCTATATTTAGACGGTGGGGCGTTGAAAAATGCAGAATGATCAGTGCAAAAGTAAATCATACGCAAACGTGTCCTGCAAAGCACTCGCCCCTCGATGCAGGAAAGAGCTGTGCCGGCTGTGTGCTGACGGAGAGAGTGAAAACGGACATTTTTAGGAGAGGGCATGGGAGTGGCGAGCAAACAGCCTGAATGGCGACTGCACGAGAGAAATGTTCTTCCAGTTTGATGAGGGGAGTGCGCCGCCTTCTGGAGGTTCTTGACTGCAAACCCCATCATCCACAGCCCATGTTAGCTGGGGCTGATGGGACTTTGACTCCAGCAGCATTCTCAATCTTTTTTAAAGAGGTTGGCAAGGTGCAGTCGGATGCTCCTTTTTAAACATAGAAACATAGAAACAGCAAGTCAGAAGGGGCCTCCTGGGCCATCTAGTCTGACCTCCGGCACCAGCCGGCTCCGCTCACGACATGCCCACCATGTGCATGTCCAGCCTGTCTTTGAACACCCTCACCGATGGGGCCTCAGCCACCTCTCGTGAAAGCCCATTCCACACCCTCGGGGTCCTGACTGTCAGGAAGTGCTTCCTGGCATCCAAATGGAACCTGGGTTCCCTGAGCTCGGCTCCGTTGCAGCACGTCCTGCCTTCCTCTGCAGGGGAGAACAGGCCTCAACCCACCTCCACGTGACACCCCCTCACGTACCTGTATGTCACCAACAGGTCCTCTCAGAGTTTCCTCTTCTCCAGGCTGAAGAGGCCCAGTTCCCTCAGTCTCGCCTCATTCAGCTTCCCCTGCAAACCGGCCACCAACCTTGTGGCCCTGCACTGCACTGACTCCAACCTGGCTATATCCTTCCTGTAATGCGGATCCCAAAACTGGGCACAATACTCCAGTTGCGGGTGCACCAGAGTCGTGTGGAGTGGTAGTAACACCTCTTAAAGTGTGGTTGTCCTGCTTCTTGTGTTCTTCAGGGCGTATTCCTTCCACGTGAGCGCCGACGGGCAGATGCAGCCGGTCCCCTTCCCGCCCGACGCCCTGATCGGCTCCGGCATCCCGCGGCACGCGCGCCAGCTGCACACGCTGGCCCACGGCGAGGTGGTCTGTGCCGTCACCATCAGCAACTCCACCCAGCATGTCTACACGGGCGGGAAGGGCTGCGTGAAGGTGTGGGACGTGGGGCAGCAAGGTGCCAAGACCCCCGTGGCGCAACTGGATTGCCTGGTATGCAGAGCGAGTCCGCGAGCTGCACAGCAGACTGGCTTCTCCGATGCCTTGGTGGTTCTGCAGTGAACCAAGCCAGTCTTGCAACCTTCCCGGATTTTTGAGGCCTGTTGATTGCTGGCCATGCAAATAGGTGTGAGCAGCTTGGCCAGGATTCTGTATTACCTTCAGCAGAATGTTTGCTTGCTATGTAGGTTTTGCGTACAGAAGTACTGGGAGGAAAAAAGAAAGCATTACCCTAGAAAGCAACTCCAGGGTTGTTTTATGTTGCTTCAAATTAATAGTTTTTTCTTTTCTATCCACAAGGGTGTCTGTTTTCATTGTGGTTATAGGCAAAAATTCTGGGGCCGAGGTGGAATAGGAGACGTTTGTCAGGAGCCTCCAAATTTGACCCAAGCACAACAAAACCGGAGTGAGGACTTATCTGCAGCAGCAATTCACTCATTTAAATTGTGCCAGGAGTTTCTGTGACCCACTCAGGATGTAGGGGTGGGGTGGGGTTAAACACCACTCCACGCAGCGCCACCACTAACCCCACTATGCCCAGAACTCTTTGCAGCTGTTTTTAAAAGCAAACACTGGGATATCCATCTCTGGTCTCCTGTGATGTGATTTGGCCATTAGCAAAGGGGCTAGAAACTTGGTTTTTCTTTTCAGAAACAAAGGAGGAAAGCTGAACCATGCCTGACCTGGCAGCTTCTGTGCATAACTTCCAGGGATGGAAATAACTCTTCTGTCTGTCTGTCCGTCTGTATTTCTTTCTTTCTTTCTCCTGTCCCAGAACCGTGAGAACTACATCCGCTCCTGCAAGCTCCTGCCGGACGGCCGCAGCCTCATCGTGGGCGGGGAGGCCAGCACCCTGTCCATCTGGGACTTGGCGGTCCCCACCCCCCGGATCAAGGCTGAGCTGACCTCCTCGGCCCCCGCCTGCTACGCCCTGGCCATCAGCCCCGACGCCAAGGTCTGCTTCTCCTGCTGCAGCGACGGAAACATCGTGGTGTGGGATTTGCAGAACCAAACCCTTGTTAGGTAAGCTTTCCGCTGCATGCCAGGAAGGAGTTGGGCTTGGGGTGTTGAAGTAAATACAGGCTAGAGTGCCTGGCTAGCCCCGGGTTCAAGCCCCTACTTGACTCTGAGTCTCACTGAGTAGCTATGGGCCCATTGGTCTCTCTGGGTTAACCTGCTTTGCAGGAAACATGGCAAGTCTAGACAGCAGACTAAAAAGCAGAGACATCGCCTTGCCGATAAAAGTGCGTATAGCCAAGGCTATGGTTTTCCCAGTTGCAATGTATGGCTGTGAAAGCTGGACCATAAGGAAGGCCGAGCGCAAAAGGATTGAGGCCTTTGAGTTGTGGTGCTGGAGGAGACTCCTGCGAGTCCCTTGGACCGCAAGGCAATCAAACCGGTCAGTCCTAGAGGAGATCAACCCTGACTGCTCATTAGAGGGCCAGATCCTGAAGATGAAGCTCAAAGACTTTGGCCACCTAATGAGAAGGAAGGACTCCCTGGAGAAGAGCCTGATGCTGGGAAGGATTGAAGCCAAAAGGGGAAGGGGAAGGCAGAGGCTGAGGTGGCTGGATGGAGTCACTGAAGCAGTTGGTGTGAGCTTAGGTGGACTCCGGGGGATGGTGGAGGACAGGAGGGCCTGGAGGAATGTTGTCCAGGGGGTCGCGATGGGTCAGACACGCCTTCGTGACTAGCAACAACTTTGCAGGATTGTTGTGAAGATGAAACCAAGTTTAATTTGTAAACCTGTGTAGTGTAGTGCTGAAGATACTGAATTGACACTGGGGCCAAATCCCCCACTGTGGACATGAGACTCACTGTATGACTCACAGTAACTGCCCCTCAGTCACAGCTTTGTTGTAAGAACAACATGAAGAGTACCAGGACAGCGTAAACTGCTTAAGAGTCCTTGCAAGGGGAAAAAAAGGTGGGTTGTAAGTGTCACACAGCCCCTCCAGACAATAACAAGTAAGTTTGCATCAATGTCTCCTACTTTGCATAGCCTCTTCCCTTTTGGGCCTGGTAGAGAACATGTTCAAGATCACACCTCTGGCTTCTGAGAGCTCAGCAGTGTTGCTTATCCACTTTCTTCGTCCTTTCCATAAGGACTGGAAACTTATTTGCAAATTAAAAAAGGGGGAAAAACCCTAGGATTCAGAGGAAGGACAGGATGCTATGCTTCCAGAGAGTTAATCATTTCAAAGTCCTTTTTAGTCAGTTCGGCAGGTTGGCTGTGCTAATGTTGGAGTGTTATCCATTGTTCCTGCTCCGTGTATCTCTGCTTGTCTGCCACGGCGTGCCTCCTTTTTCTCTTCCACCCTCCCCAGGCAGTTTCAGGGTCACACGGATGGAGCCAGCTGCATCGACATCTCCAGTGATGGCACCAAACTCTGGACGGGGGGCTTGGACAACACCGTCCGGAGCTGGGACCTTCGAGAGGGCCGGCAGCTCCAGCAGCACGATTTCAGCTCACAGGCAGGAGGCGGAGGAAGGGGTGGGGCAGGGACTCACTCAGTGTGGCCCCGTTGACACGGCTGAGGCCATGCCGGACAAGTTCATCCTCATTAGCACCTGGGAGCCAGCTTCCTGTGGTGGGTGGGCCGGCGCTGAAAGACGCAAGGCTGAAAATTCCAGCATGTTTTACATTTTTATCTTGATGCTGGGGTGTAAACCATAAGCACGACCCGCCACGCTCTTAAAAGGGGGAAGAGCAGCACAGAAGCTGGAAACTGGCAAGCCATTGGTAGTCACAAGGAAGAGGAAAAGGGGCTGTGGCCTTCCAGGGAAGCTGAGAAGGAATGATTGGGACTCTCTGCAGGCCAGATGTGGCTGGGGGACCTGAAGTTGTGCACCTCTGTTTTGTAGCCCTGAATTTGCCTTATCCCTTCTTGAGACCATCCAGGCCACTGCATCCTGTGGCAGTGAGTCCCATAAGTGAATGATGCCCTCCATAAAGGACTTCTCCCTTTCTCCATTCTTCAAACATTTGATATAATTCACAGCTCCCATCCTGTATCGGTGCTGAACCGTCCTACACCTTTAAGCATGTTGTTATTTGAAGACACTGTTTTCATGTCTCCCTGCTATATACTCAGGGGACCTGTGACTCAGTTTGGGAACCTTACAGTGCTCGCAGGTTTGGAATCTTGTTCCCTCACTGCAGTCCCAAATCTGGGCTGCAGTTCTGACTTCCTCAGTTCACCTAGCCAAAAAAGGATCAGCTGAAAGGAATATTGTGAGTTTTATTCCAAAGTCCTCCCCCATACCACTGGTTTTTGGGGGTTGCCTGGCTGCTTTGCCACAACGAGGACTAGAAACATGAGTGCATTCCTGGTCTGTCGAATAGTACTGCTTCCCGAGTTTCCATTTAATATAGGCTCCCATAAAACACCAGTTCTGCTGGGCCCATATCTCTGTCCAACCAGTGCCCAATCTTTCTCCCCCCTTTCCAGATCTTCTCTCTTGGCTACTGCCCCACCGGGGAGTGGCTGGCAGTCGGGATGGAAAGCAGCAACGTTGAGATATTGCATGTGACGAAGCCGGAGAAGTACCAGCTCCACCTGCACGAGAGCTGCGTCCTGTCCCTCAAATTTGCCTCCTGTGGTATGTTGAACCCTGCACACAAACATATATATTCTGTCCTGTGGACTGCCAGCCAGTCGACCTTGCCCCCATCTTGGCCACTCCATTTCATCCTCTGCAGAGCCCCTGTGTGTCAGCCAACCAGTTAGTCCTCTCCCATTCCATTCCATTCCATTCCATTCCATTCCATTCCCGGTCTATACTGTTTCTGGTCTCCATGAGGGTTTTCCCCCCTATTTTGGGGAGGGGGGATTTCCACAAAGTGTAGGATTAAGTATGTTTCACTTGTGCATGGATTAGCTAGCTCAGGACTTGCGTTTGGTGTGAGTTGATGTGTCAGTTCCATTGTTTGTCCCCTGAGTTCTTCAAAAGGAAGGTGGCCCTTCATCTAATCTTCCCAGTGGTGGCAGGAAAATTTCCCGGGGAGCTCCCAATATTTTGTCCTGCCTCATGGTGGGAGGCCAACCCCTGACTCGTGTGGGGCAGGAGGGCACTCATTCCCCACCCCCCTGAAAAGGGAAAAGAAAAAGTGAGAGGAGGAGGAGGAAAGATATAAAAGAGGCTGCCTTTTCAAAGTTTGTTTCCCTTAAAGAAAAAGCAACTTTCCCCAAGTCTGAAATTAATTACTCACCTGTGGAAGACCCAGAAAAGTTTAGCAGCTTGTTTCAACTCGTTTCCACTACAGGGAAATGGTTTGTGAGTACTGGAAAGGACAACTTGTTGAATGCCTGGAGGACACCATATGGAGCAAGTATATTTCAGGTAGGGAGGGAGGCTGAACTCTTTTTGGTGTGGGGGGGGCGGTAAATAAGTAGATGGTAACTTTACAGAGAGGGAACAGTGTTTTGAGAGGTGCTTTGGGCACATGAGCTTTCTTGTTCTCTGCTGAGTCAGGAAATCTGTGCAGGCCCCTTTATTAAATGCTTGCAAAATGTGCTTTTTAAAGGGGGGCAGAAGTGGGGGTACATGAAGGGCTGTGCTGCCTTTTTATTACCATCTTAGGTTGTGCAAAACCCAGTAGTTTTTTATATGTGCAGCAGAGCTGAAAGTGCAACGGGCATAATCAGGTTTGGCAGGTTTTCCATTGCCTTAGAAAACCTGCATGATCTGTTTAACCAGTAGGCCCAAAGGAAAACTGCATGCACAGTGCAGGAAGGGACAACTGAGTAACCATCAGGTGATATTCAGGCTGTCTACAAGGGGCTGCCTTTTTTAATAGAGCCCGAAAGCTCTCGGTTTAAAATAGCCCTCACAATACTGACCAAATACTGCAGAAATAGCTAACTTGTTTCTGTCTTATTTACAAAGTACTGTCGTTTAATGTTTTCCTTAATTTAACTAATTTAATTCTCTTGCACCAAGTCACTGAAGCTACTAGCGAGCTTTAATCTATTAAAACACAACTTAAGATGCACTACAGTATCAAAACAAGGGGGGAGAAATTCATATGCAAAAATTTGAAACACACATAAAATTCCAGTAACTTAGGATAAAACCGGACTGAACCTTCAAACGACTAACAAAGCACCAGTAAACTAATTAAACGCCCTGCAGTAAAGTCTTGACCTAGCGCCGAAAAGATAGTATGATTGGCACCAGGTGAGCCTTAACGGGAAGCTTGTTCTCCTCCTGGGGGCCACGACTGGACGGGCCCTTCTCCTTGTATCCACCAGCTGTGCCTCCCTCCAGCTGTGTTGGCAGTCGGAGGTAGTGCCCCAGACAATGCATGTGTTATCTGAGTGTCTGGTGCTTGGGGATGCTGCCTCCATGGAATTCTTTTGGAGTGGTGCTCCACCAGATGCCACATTTAGGATGAGGGGTGGAGCCTGTGCAAACTACCTTTTATTCTGCAAGGAGTAATTGTATGCTGAACTGATGTATAATCAAGTACAACTCACAAGAGAAAACGGGAATGTTCTCTTGTTCTGGAATGCGGCCAGCCATCCCTTCCTCCAGGATCTTTTATTCAACTCTTTTCCATTCTCCCACACAAAAAAGACACTTATCAGTACAGAGAACTTGTAGCTGTTCGGTTCTCATCGGGCTGTAGTTTGGCTGAGAAGCTTGAACGCCTTCATCAAAAGAATGATAAAAACGCTTTTAATGACCCTTCAGCAAACCTTCGCATTCCTCCAGGCAGCCAGAAAGTCCCCTCTCGTTCCTCAGTGGCTGCTTTTGCATCCGCTTGTCCTGAGCCCCCATGAGTGCGGGCGCCTGCTCTCTCGATGTGATCGTTACCGTGTCTGCTGTCTTCCCCCCAGCCCGAACCGTGCATCATCTTCCCTTCCTTCCGTTTCAGTCGAAGGAATCCTCCTCCGTCCTTAGCTGTGATGTTTCTACAGATGACCAGTTCATCGTCACCGGCTCCGGGGACAAGAAGGCCTCCGTTTATGAGGTCATGTACTGAGGCGGCTCACGCCCTTGTCAAAACGCCACCTGGGAGAAGGGGCGAAGCAAGTCCCCCCCCTCCAGTTTTTTTTCCAGCCAAAGAATCCACTTACAGAAAGTGAACTCATAGCAAAGCGGGTGCAGGGGGACTGCCTCGAACTGCAGCTCTGCCTGCTTCTTCCGGCAAACGAGGGATGGAGACGAGCGACCGACTGGCAGCGGCTGCTTTGCTCCCCCGCCGGCTCTTATTTTGGGGGGACAAAGGCAGTGGGGTGTGCACACAAGTGTGTGTGTTGGGGGGGGTCTTCCTCTTTTGGTTTAAATTCCTTTTATTTTCTTGTGTGTTTAATTTTTTTTAAATCTTTAAATAAAAACGTTGGGTGTTGGTCAGGACTTATTCTCAGTCTGTTTGCTTTTGGGGTTTTATTTAACGGGAAAGGCTACCTGCCATGGCATGCATACAAAAGATGTGCCAACATGAGGGACTAGCAGCATGACGAGCAATAGGAAAAGGGGGGCAGGAGAATAATCCACTTGTTCAGGAGCCTCACACCTTCCTTAGCTTTGCAGGAGTCCCATGTAGGCCGTGAGAAGCTGTGCTACCTGGCTCCCAGCCAACAGAATCCAGTTCCTAGAAATAGTTCAGGGCCATGATCCATGCAGAGCCCTTGCAGTGTGCAGGCTGACTCTGGAGTAAACCGCATGGAGTTCCTCTGAGCTTCACCTTGGGTTGCCTGAACACACACGGGAAAGAACAAGCACGCTGGGCACAGCGAGTTCCCCTCTACCTTGGATGCTTGTAAACAGCTATCCCCAGACTTCTGTGTATCGGCCGGACAAAGCAAGCCATAGGTCAGGAATGTTTTATCTAGACAGCTGTTTTCAGCTGCCTTGATCAAGCGCTGGTTAAGGAAAGAAGCTGGGGCACTGATAAAAGTCCGTGGAAGCGGTCAGCCCTGGTGCTCTGCTTCCCACACACCCCCGGCTTTCTGAGGCCCAGGTGTACCCTAAGAAAAGCTTGTTGTCATTCTTCCCAGGCCAGCTATGAAGGAGTCCGTCCTTCAGAGTCCCAGCCTTGATATTGCAGGACTTTGGGCCCTGAAGAATGCTGTAGCCCTATAGACAACAACGGCCACCTGTAGGAATTTGTCCTTCATCCCTTAAAAAAATGCCATAGACTGGCTTTTAGTATTACTTTTGGCAGGCCTTCAGTGCAACACAGGGAGATAATTGCCCAAAAGACTTGAAATCTTTGCATGTTTTCAGAAAGCACTTTATAGAAACAGATATTAGAGCCAACAAGAGACTGGTTTGACTAATTAAAGAGTACAATGCATTTGACCATATTGGAATGCAACCTAGATTTTAAAAAACAAAATGCAAATCACATGTTTAGTTTTTAATAGCAAGCGTTACAGTTATGAAGGGATGGAAGTGGGGTCTTTGACAAACAAGCAGCGCCCTCATGTTAACTTGAACATGTTCTCCGCTTGAGCATATTCTTTGGCTCAAAGCTTCTGGATGTATCAGTTAAAGAAAAAAGGCAAAAAAAAGCTAATACCTGATGGTTAACAGATTAGTTCCCCAAAGGTAGGGCTGAGAGAATTTTGCCCAGTTCAAGAAATTCTTAAAAAGAGACAGAACTTGCAACCGCAAAAATCAAACTCACAAGAACACAAAGTGACCAGAACACACGCATCTCTTGCCATGGGGATGTTTCAGGGGCAGCTCGTCTGGGGAAGGGAAGAACCACCTTGGGCAACATTTCTAACCAGTGTTTCATCAGCAGCCCTTGAAAAGTAAGGGTTGTTCACAGGACGGTGTTGTTCGGTAACCCAGCTCCACCGCGTAGTGGGCAGTGGAGCAACGGCCCTGTTAAGAGTTGCCTCCCCCCATGGCAAAACCCACTAAGCTGCACTGGGAAATCAGTTGTTCCAGCTGCCTGAGCCTATTGCCTTCCATCCCTTTGATTGCCTTCCCAGTCAGCAAACAGCCTTCAGGAATTGACCTGGAGGGCGGGCCTGAGTGACATGCCATGCAAGAGAAATAATACACAAGCTTGCTCAATCCCCCCGCCTTGCCCCTCCTGTATGTACACTTTTAGCAGCATTAACAAGTACCAGTGCCAATTCCTTATTTTTCCCATCCAAACTCTGGTTGGTCACAAAGACAGAGCTTTACACACAAGCTTCAAAGAATTCTATGTGCCACAGAGAGAGCAGATTAAATCTTAATTTTCACACTTCCACGATTACTCACAAATATGTATGCATCAGCGTATACCTTGTAATATATACATTTTTCAATTGCAAAGCTCCATTGCAAAAGCCAGAGATCAGAAAGCGCCATTGCAAAAGCCAAGTGTGAATATTAGAGATTTTTTTTTTTCTCTGCAAGGTTGCTGAATCTTTAAGCTGAAAGGTTGAGAAGCGTTGGAGGGCAGATTTAAGTGGCATGTAAGGCAAAGGCGAAAGTCTCTCGAAATAGCGCGATACGGCTTAAACTTCTCACAAACGGCACATTTTTTAGCTAGGGAACCACTGCACCAGCACTGGATCGGTTTGATGCAGCAGCTGCAGATGGTGGAATTGTTCCCCTAAAACAGGCTCAGGGAAGGGTAGGCGTTGCCCCTTGGCAGGATGCTGGAGTGCAACTCCCATCCTCCCTGACCCTTGGCCATGCAAGGGGGTAGGATGTGGAGGATATTTGGATAGGTGGATGGATACAATTCCTAAAGGATTGGCCCAGGTGCTTGCAATTTCAAAATCCATTGCATAATTCAGGCACTTCTTAACATGGGTGTCTTGTTTGCACCCAGAAAAAGCATCAGTGGGACTTGGACTGGGAGTGGGGGAAGGTCTTTCCTGTTAGGGAGGGTTAAAAATCTACTCCTCTATCCCAGTTACTCACTTGGCAGAGAAGATACAGAAATCCCTCCCCCTCTCTGTCATTCTTACCTGGCTTACATAAATAATACCCTGCTGATGCACTCTGCTTCTGAAGGGATCATAAACATGTACCTATGGAACCCAGACTTTCAAGCTTCTAGTCCTCACTGAGCTCTCAAGTCAGGCTTGGACATACATGGGCTGTCTCTGTTGGAATCTTCACCTCTAGTGGTGGAGCTCCAAAAAATGGCAAAGATCAGCCCAGGTTGGGATACCAGGGGAGGCGGTGGGGGGCACCCCCTTGGCTTCCTCAAGGCTACCCCAGTTTTCTTGCTGGCATGGCAGGAATGGCTTCCAACCAGTTTCTGGAGCAGGGGTGGGGGTCTCAGAAAAGCAAGTGGGCAGTGCACAGCACAAGCGCTCTCTTCAGTACACAATTTCATAAACCGTTGCCTTCTTGTCTCCCGAACCTGTCACGATTACTTTGCCGTTGGCAGAGATGTCACAGCAAAGCACTGAAGAAGATTCTCTGGACTGCAAAAAACATAAAAAATAAAAATTTAAAAAAATGCAAAAGCAGGGGTGAGGAGACAGTTCTGGTCTCCCAAATGAGCTAGCATGCTTTCCTAAATCCTGTTTCTCCCCTTTCCCCAATATTCCCCTTGTGCAACATCCTGCCTGCTTGGCTTTCTCGCTCTCTCCCTGCTTTCCTCTTTTCTCTGAGCTTAGTCCCATGCAGGGAAGACTGAACAGCCACAAGCCGTTTAGGAGGTGGCATTGCCTGACCACTAGCTGTGGGCTCGGTGCACAGATTCCAGACACCAGCTTTCACTGCAGGCGTGAACGGTTGCAGACGGAAGCACTCACAATCGCAGGCAGCCAAACGACTCTGCGTTAGCACGGTAGACTTCCTGGCTAATTGTGCCAATGCCATACGAAATGCATTAATGACTTCCAGGCTACTCACTGGCGCTGTGGACAACGCCTGTCCTTGCTTCCTTTCTTACCATGGGGCTGCAAGTGAAGGACCATCCCTGCCAAAAGCAAAGCTCGGACAGCTCCAATTCCAGCAGTTTTGGCATCAAACAGAGGACAACACCAGAGCAGTAAGCTTCATGGAACCCATGTTCCCCAGGTCTGCAGTAGTGCAACAGGGTCCCCTGTCCCAGGTCCTAGACTGTTGTGGGGGGCAGGACATTCAAAGCATTTGTGCTGCCAGCAGGAAAGTCCACCAATAGAGCAACTGGAGTACCAGATGTGTTGCCCAAGGCTCCCAGAAATTTATCCTCTGGCGTGAAGTTTTGGGATCAGTGGGACTACAGCCAGGCATACGACTTTCCAGAGATTTTATTCAAATTCGTCCTTTATTCCAAAATCTCAGAAGTCTCGGATTTTGTGTGATCTTTCCGAGAAGGGTGATGCTTTAGGATAAAGCCAGCCTCTCCACACTGAGAGTTCAGGTTTAACTCCAGTGAAAAGGAGTAGGACAGGTGATGGATGATTAGGGGAGGAAAGCCAGATCCCAAAAGGTGTCTCACGATGAATTTACATGCACACACGCCAAATTTAGAAATGCAAACTTTGGGCTAAAATGTGTTTATTAATGGGCATTTTATGAGGAGAAAGAGCCGGTCAAATCTAAGCATTAAAATATGGGGTAGCTAGACAGGGTCCCATGTCCTGGCAGAGGAACTAGGGTACCCAGTGCATTGTCCAAGGCTCCCTACTTCCTGAATTCTCAGAACTGCCCCCCCCACTGGGACAGTGACATTTTTGGCTGATGGTTTTAGAATCACCCCATGCCCCCATTTGCTGTTCTTGTACCTGAAAGATGCTTGCGCCGTATGGAGTCCGCCATGCATTAAGCAAATTATCTTTGCCAGTGCTGATAAACCATTTTCCTGCAGTGAGAGAGGGAGGGAAAAAACCGGTCTGAGATTGGGTTTGATACATCCGTTTTTATCTGTAGGAGGAAAATTGAAGTTCCAGCTGGGAAGCGAGGAGGGGAAAGTAGACTTTGTCACCCTTGGGCCCCAGCTTTTAAAACAGAGATGCATTAACCTCACTTGCAAAAGCCCCTTGTTTTTCTGGCAATTTGTAGGTTGGCAATTTCCATTGAGGTTACCTTGGTGAACAGGTGTCAAATTCAGCAGGAGCCCATCTAAAGCAAGTGTGGGGGGTGGATTATTCCCCAGGGAAGCTGCTGGCTTACATATTCCAGCTTCCGGACTTGCATCGCCAGTGATGAAGGATCGTAGGCGTTCCCCATCCATGCCATTCCGTTTCCAGCAACACAGAAAGCCCACTGGGACTGGGACTCCCATCATCCCCAACAGTGAGGGTGTTTAAGGATAGGCTGGACATGCACATGGTAGGCATGTCATGAGCTGGGGGCCAGACTAAATGGCCTGGGAGGCCCCTTCTGACTCGCTCTGATTCTGTGTTTCTTTTTTCTATGTATAATTCAACGTAGTTGGAGGGTGTTGGCTTGGGAAAGGATAGTCTGCAGCACCCAGCTTTAAGAGGAAGACTGCCCCTAGCTATGGAGGCTCTATGTTGCCTCCATGATCAGTCATAGTTGAAAGACCCTCCCTGCTTTGTCAGCACTCATTGAACAGCCCCTCCCGCACCCCTTTAACCACACTTGGGATAGTGATAGGCAGGTGAATTAATTCCAGCAGTTTTAAGGCACTTGATCCCAACATCTGCCAGATGCAAGCACAAAAACATCGGAGTGCAAAGCTTCCAGGCCAGGGGCCCCAAACCTGCCAGCAGTCCTGACCTGGCTCTGGGGAAGCCCAGATTGGCCGAAGCCCCTTCCCCATCTCCTTTGCTGCCTCCCCAGCTGTTGCACTGTTCTGACAGGCTGAAATGCTTCTCTATAGGCTCTGTGCGCGGCAGCGAGATCTTTACTCCTACAGGCTGCTATTTATGTTTGCTAGTTCCACTGCAATCAGCCCCAAGAGCGTCTCTGAAACTAAATTCAGCTCTTTGGCCAAAAGAATTTTGACACCCCTGTACTGAAGGGTGGAAGGCCACTATCCTTGTTGTGAGCCGCCCCGAGGCTGCTGCAAGGGGCGGCATACAAATATTTAAATGAATGAATGAATGAATGAATGAATAAATCCTTTCTCCCAGAATGCCCCTCCTCCTATGAATCGCTGTGAGGGTGAAAATGGAAAGGAAGGTGAACATGGAAGGAAAGACTGTCAATGTAAGAATTAAATAAGGTTGCCATTGGCACAGCTCTCTCTTTGCCACACGTCCCGCCTTGAAACGGTGCCTGGTCTTGCATTTGTGGAGACTCACACACTTACCACAATTAGCAAATTTGAGGGAAAGCACGCAGCTCTCATGAAGGTACAGCTGGTACTTCTCAGGTTTTGTCACATGCAGGACCTCGACACTGCTGCTTTCCATCCCGACTGCCAGCCACTCTCCAGTGGGGCAGTAGCCCAGGGAGAAGATCTGGAGGTGAGAAGGGGGTGGAAAGAGACACAAAACAGGCTCTCCTTCCTCCCAAAACACCCATCCCTTACATTGCCAAGCACACAACGCTAACCCACCGCCACCCAAGAAAACAACCTTTTCAGACCACTGACTTTTTTTCCCTCTACCCTCCACTTCACCCTTTCCTTGTGTGTCTTGCCCTTTTGGTTTATACACCAGCAAACAATCTTGCTTTTTGTTACTCATAGGTATGGTGCTCCCCCAGCAGCCTTTTTGGTTGAGGGGTAGGGTAAAAATGATGACCTGGGAGTTGAAATTGTGCTGCTGAAGCTGCCGGCCTTCTCGCAGGTCCCAGCACCTCACAGTGTTGTCCAAGCCCCCTGTCCAGAGCTTGGTTCCATTACTGGAGATGTCAATGCAGCTGGCTCCATCTGTGTGACCCTGGAACTGCCTGGGGAGGGGAAACAGGACAAAATGCCAAGGGGTAAGCCAGCAAATTCTCTTCGGCTCTGAGCAAGCTCTGCCATCGTGGTTTGTTCTTCTATCCAAATCATTAATTCTCTGCCAACCATCGAGTTTAATTGATTGCTACACAGTGCTGTGGGCCCACAATTCCAATGCAAACAAACAGACCAATGGATACAAATGAACAACCAGAATGGCCATCTGTGTCACATCAATGCTCTCTTATTTCTGGCAGCAAACTCACTATCCTGTACAATGGTTTTTAAAGTATATGTTTGTGTTACCCCCATGAAGCGGGTCAGAGGAATGTATAAGGTTCACCTCAAAACAACCCTGTGAGGAAGGCTAGGCCAAGAGCTCCAGCTCACACAGAAAGCATCATATGCTATGCTATGCTATTCGGGAAGTCATGCTGGGCCCATCACAACCCCATGGACAACATTCCTCCAGGCCCTCCTGTCCTCCACCATCCCCTGGAGGCCACCCAAGCCCACACCAACAGCTTCAGTGACTCCATCCAGCCACCGCATCCTCTGTCATCCCCTTCTTCTTTTGCCATCTATTATTCCCAGCATCAGGATCTTCTCCAGGAAGTCCTTCCTCCTCTTTAGGTGGCCAAAGTATTTGAGCTTCATCTTCAGGATCTGGCCTTCCAAGGAGCAGTCAGGGTTGATCTCCTCCAGGACTGACCGGTTTGGTCGCCTTGCGGTCCAAGGGACTCGCAGGAGTCTCCTCCAGCACCACAATTCAAAGGCCCCAATCCTTCGGTGCTCAGCCTTCCTTATGGTCCAGCTTTCACAGCCATACATTGCAACTGGGAAAACCATTGCCTTGACTAGACACACTTTTGTTGGCAGGGTGATGTCTCTGCTTTTTAGTGTGCTGTCTAGATTTGCCATAGCTCTCCTCCCCAGGAGCAAGCGTCTTTTAATTTCTTGGCTGCAGTCACCGTCTGCGGTGATCTTGGAGCCCAGGAAAATAAAATCTGTCACTACCTCCATTTCTTCCCAACTATTTGCCAGGAAGTGAGAGGACCGGATGCCATGATCTTAGTTTTCGTAATGGTGAGTTTCAAGCCAACTTTTGCGCTCTCCTCCTTCACCCTCATCAAGAGGCTCTTTAGTTCCCCTTCACTTTCTGCCATGAGAGTGGTATCATCTGCATATCTGAGGTTGTTGATATTTCTCCCAGCAATCTTGATTCCAACTGGTGATTCATCCAGCCCTGCCTTTCTCATGATGTGCTCTTCATACAAGTTAAATACGCAGGGCGACAGTATACAGCCTTGCCGAACTCCTTTCTCAGTTTTGAACCAATCAGTGGTTCCGTGTCCAGTTCTCACCGTCACTTCTTGACCTGCATAAAGGTTTCTCAAGAGACAAATAAGATGATCTGGGACCCCAATCTCTCTAAGAACTTGCCACAATTGGTTGTGATCCACACAATCAAAGGCTTTAGCATAGTCAATGAAGCAGAAGTAGATGTTTTTCTGGAACTCCCTAGCTTTCTCCATGATCCAGCGTATGTTGGCAATTTGATCTCTAGTTCCTCTCCCTCTTTGAAATCCTGCCTGTACTTCTGGTAGTTCTCGGTCCACATACTGCTGGAGCCTGGCTGGTAGGATTCTGAGCATAACTTTGCTAGCATGTGGAATGAGTGCAATGGTGCGGGAGTTCGAACATTCTTTGGAATTGGAGTGTAAACTTTTTCCATTCCCGAGGCCACTGTTGAGTTGTCCAAATTTGCTGACATATTGAGTGTAGCACTTTTACTGCATAGTCTTTTAGGATTTTGGATAGTTCAGCTGGAATACCGTCTCCTAAACTAACTTTGTTGTTGCTAAAACTTCTAGGGCCCATTTGACTTCACATTCCAGAATGTCTGGCTCAAGGTCAGCGTCCACCCCATTGTGGTTATCAGGGATGTTAAGCTCTTTCTTGTATAGTTCTTCTGCGTAATCTTGCCATCTCTTCTTAATCTCTTCTGCCTCTGTTAGATCCCTGCCATTTTGGTCCTTTATCATGCCCATCTTTGCATGTAACATTCCCTTCATATCTCCAATTTTCTTGAAGAGATCTCTGGTCCCCCTTTTCTATTGTTTTCTTCTATTTCTTTACACTGTTTATTTAAGAAGGCATTCTTATCTCTTCTAGCTATTCTCTGGAATTCTGCATTCAATTGTTTATATCTTTCTCTTTCTCCCTTGCCTTTCGCTTCCCTTCTTTCCTCAGCTATTTGTAAAGCTTCCTCAGACAGCCATTTTGCTTTCCTGCATTTCTTTTTCTATGGGATGGTTTTAGTTGCTGCCTCTTGTACAATGTTGCGAACCTCTGTCCATAGTTCTTCAGGCACTCTGTCTATCAGATCTAATTCCTTAAATCTATTTGTCACCTCTACTGTATATTCATCAGGGATATGATTTAGGTCATACCTGAGTGGCCTAGCGCTTTTCTCTACTTTCTTCAACTTACGCCTGAATTTTGCAACCAGAAGCTGATGATCTGAGCCACAGGCAGCTCCTGGTCTAGTTTTTACTGACTGGATAGAGCTTCTCCATCTTTGGCTGCAGAGCACATAGTCAATCTATGACTGGTGATGTCCATGTGTAGAGTCGTCTCTTGGGTTGTTGGAAGAGTGTTTGCTATGACCATCGTATTCACTTGACAAACTTCTGCCAGCATTTGCCCTGATTCATTTTGTACTCCAAGGCCAAATGTGTCTGTTATTCCGGTTATCTTTTGGCTTCCTACTTTAGCATTCCACTCCCCCATGATGATACGGACATCATTTTTTGGTGTTTATTCTAGAAGGTATTGTAGGCCTTGAACTGGTCAACTTCAGCCTCTTCAGCACCAGTGGTTGGGGCATAGACTTGAACTACTGTGATGTTGAATGGATTGCCTTGGATCATTCTGCCATTTTGAACTGAGATCATTCTGCCATTTTGGAGATTGTATCCCAGTACTGCTTTCCCTACTCTTTTATTGACTATGAAGGCTACTCCATTTCTTCTGAGGGATTCTTGCCCGCAGTAGTATACCTGATGGTCACCTGAATTAAATTCACCCATGCCTGTCCATTTTAGTTCGCTGATTCCTAAGATGTCGATATTCAGTCTTGTCATCTCTTGTTTGACCATGTCCAGCTCGCCTTGATTCATGGATCTTACATTCCATGTTCCTATGGAGTATAGATCTTTGCAGCATCGGACTCTTCTTTCTTCACCAGATACATCTGCACCTGAGTGTCCTTTCGGCTTTGACCCAGTCGCTTCACTCTTTCTGGCGCTACTAGTACTAGCCCTCTGCTCTTCCCCAGTAGCACATTGGACACCTCCCGACCCGAGGGGCTTATCTTCCGGCATCATATCTCTTTGCTCTTTGGTACTGTCCATGGGGTTTTCATGGCAAGGGTACTGGAGTGGGTTGCCATTTCCTTCTCCAGTGGATCACGTTTTGTCAGAGCTCTCTGCTATGACCTGTCCGTCCTGGATGGCCCTGCACAGCAGAGCTCATCGCTTCATTGAACTACACAAGCCCCTTCACCACAACAAGGCACTGATCCATGCAGGGGAGAAAGCATCAAGGTGAGCCCTAAAAACATCTTACAAAACATGGGACCACAGAGCTTGCTCTTTTCCAGGTGGAATGCTGGTGGGTCTCACCTGGAGCTGACAGGGATCCAATCTGGGACCTTCTGCACATTATCAGAAGTCCTGCAACCAAAATGCATCCTTCTCCAAGGAAAACCTGGAGGTGACTTCACATCTCACCTGACCATGGTTTGGTTGTGCAAGTCCCACACCACGATGTTTCCGTCGCTGCAGCAGGAGAAGCAGACCTTGGCGTCGGGGCTGATGGCCAGGGCGTAGCAGGCGGGGGCCGAGGAGGTCAGCTCAGCCTTGATCCGGGGGGTGGGGACCGCCAAGTCCCAGATGGACAGGGTGCTGGCCTCCCCGCCAACGACAAGTGTGCGGCCGTCCGGCAGGAGCTTGCAGGAGCGGATATAATTGTTCTGGTTCTGGAAAGGGGAAGGCAAGGAGTGAGACAAAGCTTGAACCCCTGGCAGGAAACATGAGATTTCAGTAAGCCCTACTCATACACTTTAAAGTCTTCTTTTCACAGCCATGAGGACTAGAAACTTGGTCTCTTTGACTTTCATGATGAAGACTAATTATAGTATGATTATAGTATGAAGTATGTAGTCTTCCTTAGTATGAAGACTAATTTTCCACTGGACGTGGTTGAGGCCCCATTGGTGAGGGTGTTCAAGGATGGGCTAGACATGCACATGGTGGCATGTTGTGAGCAGAACCAACTGGAGCCGGGGGTCAGACTAGATGGCCCAGGAGACCCCTTCTGACTTGCTCAGTTTCTATGTTTCTATAAGCTAGCCAAATGATGCATCCAATCTCACCATATATTTTACTCTTGAAAAGGAAGCTTTCACGTAGTTAGTGTCCACAAGTGGTCTATCTGGTGCATGAGTCAATCGTTAAAATGTATTCAACTGCTTAGGGGTTTTTTTGAGGGATTAACAAATGAGTCGTGCAAGCGGCTGCTCCCTATAAACAGGAATGTCACTCTGAAGGGCATCTCTCCTCTGCAAGCCATTCAAGTCTTGGCTTTCCCCGCACCTGCTGGGACGTCCCCACTTCTGCTTTGGGGGTGATGTTTGGCACTTGTCCTCAAACTACGTACCAGGCAATCCAGCTGCGCCACGGGGGTCTTGGCACCTTGCTGCCCCACGTCCCACACCTTCACACAGCCCTTCCCGCCCGTGTAGACATGCTGGGTGGAGTTGCTGATGGTGACGGCACAGACCACCTCGCCGTGGGCCAGCGTGTGCAGCTGGCGTGCGTGCCGCGGGATGCCGGAGCCGATCAGGGCGTCGGGCGGGAAGGAGACTGGCTGAACGAGCTTGTTTGCGTTCATGTGGAACGAATACACCCTGTCAGGAAAGGAACCGTTACACAGATATCCAAAGAGATGGCGTCAACCTTGTGGCGCTAGCGTACATTTCATGGTGTCGAGTTGGCCCAACATAATGTGGAACCTTGCACTTGAAAGACAGGTCTCTGCCCCCAGCTGCATACACTCTGAAGGCCAACGCTGGGGGAGAGAGGAGGGGTTGGAGCATGGAAGAGGGAGAAACTGTTGCATAAGCAGTACATGCTTCGCATGCCAAGTCCTGGTAGCACATCAACTCGCCTTGCACCCCATATGGGCACGCGGGCGGCCTACTTACGGCTTGCCGCCTGGAAGGCTAGGCAAACATGTGGAGCCGATTGTGCCATGCAGATGTGAGCGAGTCTCAAAAGCCACCTGTGGAAACCAAGGGGAGAGAGCAAAGACTTCAGCAGCAGGCACCTGTTCGCCACACGGACAGTCCCCCGTTCACACTCACCCTGGGTTGTTTGCCACAGTTTGTTTTCTCGGCTGGGTTTAGACCACGGGGAAACCCACTTCCACAGCTCAATGACAATCCACACTTGGTTAGTTCTCCTCTGGCCTGAAGCCAGTTTTGGGATCAGTGGGACTGCAGCCCGGCATACGACTTTCCAGAGATTTTATTCAAATCAGCCCTTTCTTCCAAAATCGGAAGTCTCGGATTTTGCGTAATCTTTCTGAGAAGGGTGATGGCTTAGGATAAAGCCAGCCTCTTCACACTGAGAGTTCAGGTTTAACTCCTGGCTTCCCCCATGAAAAGGAGCAGGGCGATGAGGGGAGGAAAGCTTTGTTCCACCCCAGATCCCAAAAGGGGGTCTCACAATGAATTTACATGCACACACATCAAATTTAGAAATGCAGACTTTGGGCTAAAATGTGTTTATTAATGGGAATGTTATGAGGAGAA
This sequence comes from Varanus salvator macromaculatus, assembly GCA_023646645.1. NCBI lineage: Eukaryota > Metazoa > Chordata > Lepidosauria > Squamata > Varanidae > Varanus > Varanus salvator. Next base: position 5,139,432 of record JAIXND010000802.1, on the reverse strand, counting down.
AGAGCCGGTCAGATCTGAGCATTGAAATACGCATGAGGTTGTGTACTCTTTGTTAGTCAATGAGTCACTTTCCGATCAATGCAGAAATAAGACATGGGGAGACTTAGGAATTTAACACAAGAGAAAGGGACACGGACTGCAAATAGACAGATCTGTCCAGCCGCAAGGTTCCTAGGAGAAAGGCAGCTTGGAAGACCCGAGCCCATGAGTTTTGAACTACTATGCCCAGCATGCCCATGGCCACAGAGAGTAGGATTTGTAGTCCCAAACATATGGAGAATACCAAGTGATATTGCTGGACTCATCACTCCCATCCACCTCAGCCAGCATAATCTTTGCTCAGGCATGATGGGAGCTGTAGTCCAGCCATCCCCAGAGAGCCCTTGATCACCCACCTCTGAGAAAAGGCACTGGGTTCAGCTTACCATGGGAGATCGTCTAAACATCATTGTCCCACTGATGTGTGGGGAGAGGTGAATGCTCATGTAGGAGCTGGGGCCGGCCAGTTCCCTGCTGAGGATGCTGGGACGTATCTTCCTGTACGTGCTGGTGAAGGATGACAGGTCAAGTGGATTCTGTAGGGCTGGCGGGGAGAGAAGAAAGAGGGACACGTGTGCAGCCTTAAATCGGGGGGACTGGTTTAAACACACACACGCTCATGAAAAGGATGCACCCAGGAAAGCCACTTACTGGTGTTCTCCGAGGTGGGGGGCTTAAAGGCAGCCCGTTGGCTCTGGCAGGCGGAACTTGGGCCCAGTCCAGGCCCAGGGGTTAAAGACTTGGGTGGTGACAGGCTGGTTGTCTTACTGGAGGTGGAACCCACGTCATTCTAGAAGGGAAAAGACTGCTTTATCAAGGCAGCTTCAGAAGAGGGTAGGGCTGCCTAGAGCCTGAGTAGAACCTCCTTGGTCAGAAGCAGTGCACCTGAATTCTGGAAGGAGGGTGGAAATCCCTGACAGGCCTGTTGCTGTCTCATCCTGTCTGTCAGCCCCCAGTGGGGTATTTGGGGGCAAAGTCCTGGACCCCTGCTGGCAGGCATCCCAAAAGAACCGCATGCATAATGATACCAACTTCATTCTTCCAATTTTAAGAATCTGTTGCCCTTTTTTGCAACAAAATAATGCTTATTCCCAAGTAAATGTGTTTAAGCATCAGGGCAGCAGAAAAAGTTTCTGTTTTATCCTTCCAGTCAAGGTGGGGCCATGATTCAAGTGAGTTTATGATGCAAAACTGTACAAGAGCTTCTTAGGACTGTAAAAGCAGTTAACTGCATGCAGCTGGTGATGTACAGCATATTCATTAAATTTATACTCTACCGTTTTCCTGCAAGGAACCTCTAATTCTCCTACCTCCTCCTCTCCACTCCATCCTCACAACAACCCTGTGAGGTAGGTTAAGATGAAAGTCCGTCACGGGTCCAGGTGAGCTTCATGGCCAAGTGGGGACCCGAATCAGTTCTCCTGCATCCCAGTTCAGCACTCCAAGGCCAAACACAGAGGAAGCCTCCTGCTTTGATGCATGCTCATAGCAGAAAAAGTTCAAAGGTAGACTGCCATAAACCAGGAGGTTCTACTTAGCCACCCAGGCCTAACCTCCAGGTGGGTTCTTATGCACACACCCTTTTCCTGGGGGTGGGATGGGGGACCTGCAGCAGTTAAAATCTTTTCCTAAAGCAGAGGGAGCTCCTCACAGCAAAGGAACATGCCCCATTCAACTATGGGGAGGGAAAGCAGCTCAAGTTCTTTGAGGGGGTCTGCTTTGGGGAACTGTTCCCAGTCCGGCTGCCCACTGAATGAGTCTGTGGGGCAACACCTTGCCCTTCTGGCCTTGCGGAGTCTGCACAGCTTTTCCTTGGCATCCCCGGGCACAGAATGGATTTGACAGACGGATCGATAAGCCCTGCCCTTCCCTTCCACTGCCCCCGATGTTCCCATCGGTGATCTTGGCAGTGCCGAAGTGATCGATGAAATCTCCCCCACGCTTGGCTCAGCGGTGAGTGTGTGCACAGAGAAATGTTTGCTTGCCCAGAGACACGGAGAAGGGAAAGGCGTGGAGATAAAGGCGGCGCGGGGCGCGGGGAGCTTAGCCAGGCAGCCAAATGGAAGAGAACAGCAGGCCCAGAACAGCTCTTAAAAGCAATACCGTCTCAAGACCCGTGCTCAGAATGAGGAGCTCCCCCCTCTCTGTAAGACCGCTAGGGTAACGTCCCTCCCCTGCTCTCCCCGCACCTTCTCCACCCTCCCCCCCAACCTCACAACCCTGCGCTAATAGCATTTAATTATACATTAAAATCCTCGGAGGATTCGAGAGGCCTGGGTGGGCCACTAATTAACAGGGTCAAGCGAGCCATGCGTCTGAGGCGTGCGGGGAGGTTGCAAGCGAGATGGAGAAGAAAAGAAAAGGCACAGCCAGATCTTGGGGAAAGGAGGAGGCAAAGCACAGAATGAGTTTCAGGGCTGCAACTCCTGCAACATAGCGAAGGACCAGGAAAGACGAGAGAAGGTATTGCCCAGAAACTCATACCATGCCCAGGAGTTCTATTTCCTTCTAAAAAGGGCAACGTCTGAGGAAAGACCTTTGAGGGGAGGTAAGGGTACTTCTGGGAAGCTCCAGGAGTAGAAAAGTGGTAGGAAGCACAGCCGTGGGGTGAAAAGAAACCCATGCCAATGAATTCCCAGCCCTCTTTCAGGGCACATCCTGGGCTCTAGCTATGCCAGGGCCTCTGAATCTATTTGCTTATGGTAACTGTACTCCAATTTTAGGGAAAACCATCCCGACACCCCCAAGGAAGACCAGCAAAACCAGTTACAAAAACAGGTGGTGAACTGGCCCTTTTTGCTGGGAAGGTTTGCAAAGTCTTTATCAGGGCAAGCATAGTGCCGTCATTTCATGCTTTAATGTTTGATGCTCTCCTGCTTGCTTTCTACATGCATTTGTATTTTTTACCTGCTTTGGTGATAGAGAGGGAATGCCCTGCTTGGTTCTTTGAACACATCCACAAGCGAATAATCAACAAGCAAAACAGCAAAACTGGCTATGTTCGCAGCAGTGGAACAAGTAAACACACAGAGAATTAACCATTAAATAAAAACCAGATGAAGCAAACAGTACATTAAAATACAAAAGCCCAACCAACGATTCAGTGGGGTAGTGAAAGCGGTCACAAATTCAACAGCCTATAGAAACAAAGAAAGGGTCTTCTATTTAAGAAAAGTGTCTATTTAATCCCAAGAATGGAGGCCCTTTAGCCACCTGAGTTAAAGTGAGGCTAACTTCCCAAGCAGGGACTGAAAGTCAATGGTTCTTACCCTGAACAACTTCCAAGAATAAGGCTTCCATCATTATGCCCAATCCCCTTTTAGTATCTCAAAGGAAAAAGAACCTCCCTGGACTAGGTTTTGCCAACTGATCCCAGCATCCTGTTTCCAACAGAGGACAGCCAAGAGATTCTGAGATGCCCCCCAAAGGACATGTAGGTGACAGCCCTTCCCTGCTGTTTGCCCCCCAGTGACTGCAACTCCAGTGTAGACTGCCTTACAACTGGTCGTACTGATAAGTGGAGCGTTAAATTGGGACTAAGGAGATCCCCAAGTCTGCACTTGGCCAAGAAGCTCACTGGCTGATTTGGGCCCAGCATTTGATGCTTAGCCCAACCTACCTTGGGAGCAAAACAGGGACAGGTGAAAGATTGTCCTTGCAGAAGAAAAGGCAGGATAACAAGCCTGCGGTGAGTTCCACAGGTTAAAGATTCCCTCAGTCCACAAGTGGGCAACCCCACCCAATGCATTTCTCAGATCATGGGAATTTTTCCCACCATCTTTGTCCCCTTCGTTTTATTCTGAGGTGGGTTAGGCAAATAGCCAAGGTAGGTTAGAAGTGCTCTGACCAGAACCTGGATTTGCCGGTTCCAACAGCCACTGCTCTGCACCCGCACCCTAAAATATCCTGGCTTTGGCACCCCCAAAATAGACTGAGGGCCAGAAATTGTGCAGCTTACCAGGTCTTGGTCATTTATCTTGAAGGGCATCTTGCATCTATTCAATACCACTGAGGGTGAGCTGTTGAGCTGCTCCTTCTGGCTCAAAAGGAGCTTACTGTCGGATGTGCTAATAGGACTCACATCTTCTGAAGCAAGATCCTGGGCAGGCATGAAGGAAAGTAAGAAAAGCAGGGAAAGAGGCTGCATATAGGATTATCCAGTGACAGCAATGGTGCAGAGCCTTGGGAGAGAAGTCTGGGGTGACCCGCAGCGCTCCCCAAAAGCCACACCCCCTCCAATTGCCTCCGATTGCTGAAGCGTTTGGTGCTCACTCGGCTTTGGAAGTTTCTCCAAGTCTAAGATGTACAGATGCTTCCCCCCAAGGTTTAATTACCGAAAGCGAGAAGAATTCTCTGAAATGGAATTCAGCCCATGAGCTGAGAGAGGTTACACCTCTGCCCCAAATTCAGGGTCTTCAGAAAAAGTCGGATGCAAGATTGGCACTTTGTGGGCTGCGGTGAGGACAAACACGGTATGAGGTGCTCTTTCAGCTCCAGCGACAAGGGCTTGCAGGCTTCTGGAGCCCCCGAAAATAAATAATGATCTCTGTGGTGCTTTGAGGAAGCAGTTCTCAGAGGGTGGCTAACCTGCTTCCCTTGCACAGTTTTTCCTGCAAGGCCCCTCAGTGAAAAGGCCAGCTTGACCCCAGAATGTGAAATGATCCACAATGGGGTTTTCTGTGCACTTCTACACCCAAGTGCCCCCTCCCAGGTACACGGGAGGGATGAACCCTGCAACCTGCCATGAATTATACACAGTTCCTCCACCGTGTTGGAGCTCTTGCATAATTTAATCTGACACCCATGGGGAATTGCTCTTGCTTGAAGCTGGAGGCAAAACCTTTCCATAAACCTGCCACATACCTCATCCACGACCACGTGATAATGACTTTTCTCCTCATCACTCTCCTACAAAAAAAAGAGAGAGAGAAAAGTCCAAAAGCAACCAAAACAAAACAAAACACCAAAAAACAACACACACACACACCTGGAAGGACTTGGGCTCCTTGTTTTGGTCCTATATTCTTAACTCCACAGAGCTGACAAATAGCCCAATTAAAGAACAAATATTTTTCCAATTTAAGTTGTGGTTTGCTTGCACAAAAGTACAAACGTGGGCTGCAAAAGCAATTCTTCCAGTCCAAAATGTTATTTTTGCTTGATGTACTTTAACAATGGGATACCCTTTGGGACATAAGAAACTTGTTGGGGTTGGGGTTATACCCTCAACCCCCCTGCCCCACAAGGAATCATGTGCTACTTCCAGAGAGAAGCCATGATATTTGAACCCCGCTTGCAGTAAACTAGGCTGTTTCTGTGAAGGATATTCAGCCAAAGCAAGGATATTCAGTTCCTCCACAAATCATACAAAAGAGGCAAGCCATGCGGGAATGGACGTCTTAATCCCATTAAGCTTGAAAGTGACGCTTACCGAAGGGTCATCCTCCTGTTTCACTTCTTGCTTCCGCTTTATCCCCGCTATGATCGGCTGGTCTTTCAGGCTCACTGACGGAGATGTAGAATTGCTCTTCGGAGGCAGAGAGAGGAGGAAGAAACACGAGTTAATGCAAAGGAACAGTCTTGGCAAGAGATGGAAACAGGTCTGGAGATTTGATCTCCTCCTGAGCAGAGCACAGCTGGACACAAAAATCTCCCAAGGCAGCATATGATCACTCTCTGTGCTGGCTCCTTGTTTGTCTATGCAAATTCAAGCTGCCAGTTTGAACTGGGAAGGGCCACCCTAGCTTGGGGCCAGGCTACCTGGAGAATCGCCTCCTTCCAGATGTACCTAACCAGACCTCAAGATCGTCTACATCCATTCCCTTGTGGGAGGAGGTACAGCAGAAGGGCCTTTTTGGTGGTGACTCCCTCGTTGTGAGATGAGGGCCCTCTCAAAGAGCCACCCCCACCCCTCGAAGTGCCAGCCCCACAGTCTGGAGGGCCAAATCTAGATTTCTCAGCCTCTCCCATATCAGGGGTTGCTTGGAAGATGGAGAGCCTTGGAGCAATCTCTGGCTTCTTTTTCTTGGCGTCACCCGGGCCACAGCGAGAAGCCAGAGAGGAAGCAGGTGGAGAGGTGCAAAAGTCTCTGGAGTTCTGGCTGTTGGGCCCTGCTGAGCTGTACCTTCCCTTGCTGTCTTTTTGGCAGCTTCTTTCCACCCCCACCCCCTCCTCAGCCTTTAACATTACTTAAAGCATTTAGGCACACAAAATTCGGGAATGCTGCTGAACAGACGTGCGCATCCCGGGTTTTGTTTGACTGGATTTCGTTCTTTCATTTTTGTACTTCATCACATACGAAGTTTACTGGAAGCTCCTGCAAGGACATTGGTTGTCCGGCAGTGTATCGATATGGGAAAATAAGCCAGGCCTGGGTTGGGCACACCCTGCATAATTTGGATAGACGTGTCTATATTACAGTCACGTTTAACAGAACTGGATACAGAACTGGAAACAAAACTTCCTTCAACTATCCACTTCCTTGCTTGCTTGCCTGCCTTTCTTTCTTTCTTTTTTTCTCGCCTGCCTGTCTTCTTTCCTTTTAAAAAACAAGTTTCTAGCCCTGATGAATGTGAAGATAAGTGATTCTCAGACCCTTGACTTTGGCAGCCCCGAAAATGTTTGTTTACGACTCCACATGACTGCAGAGCAGTTAATGATGCGAGCATGGATAACAAAGGGATTAAGATCTTTAGGGTATCCGTTTGGGGAAGGCTGGATTCGGGGAAAAACATGCAGGCATTTCTACTCAGAAGTTGGTCCCACCAAGTTCAGGAAGGCTTACTCAGAAAAGAGCAAGAAAATTGAAATCTGGCGACTTTCCAAATCCGGGTGGAAAGTTGTCGGATTTGGAACCTACATTGCTTCTATCCCTCCTTAGAAAGACAGAGCTGGCAGAAACCCTGGGAATGCAGGAAGAGAAGATGTGCAGATGTAAAAGCAAGGTTTGGGTGGCACAATCCTGGTGGAGGAAGAGGATGGAGGAGAAGAAGAAGGGCTACATCCCACTTCATTGGTAATCTGTTCTTCTAAAACAAAAAGGAGGGGGGAAACGCTCCATCACATGGAACTTCTAAGTGGGAATTCAGAATCGATCCATTAAAAATGAGGAGTGCATTTCTAATACTGGGTGAGCCAATTCCTACCCCTTCCATCTGTTGCAAAGAATTAAAATTAGATATGAAAAAGCCTCCAGGGCACAGGGAGCAAATGAATTTTGGAGCTGGTGCCCGACACACACAGAGTGTTTGTACAGTGGCTGATATTAAAACAGCACTTGTGCTTCTGCCCTGGAGTTGCAAAGAATCTTGGTCCTGCCCCTTTGGGGAGATAATGAGGCGAGACAGGAGTGGAAAATCCCCATCAAAGGCAAGCCCAGCTGTTTACTTCTGAAGCCTTAACTGATGCGCTGCTGGAAAGGGATGCAACTGGACCAAAACAGGCTTCTTAAAGATGATTAGCAGCCACGGTGTTTCAACACCAGTCGCCACAACCCCTGTGCAGAGCATTCGAACCCTTTCACTGAAGAACCTGGCGGACAGGTGTGTACAAATCAAAGCATGCACTTGCAAGCCTTTATGACCACGGTCCCTTTATTTACACTCATGAGAACTAGAACCTTACTTCATCTTTCAGGGAAAGGTCATAGATGAGGGGACAAGACTGGCTTTGCTTTCCAGAGGTCCCATCTCAAAGCGGGGTTGGGACAAACCGCCTGGAATCCTGGAGAGCTGTTACCCAGATGTTTCCAGGTAAAATTACAGGTGTGTAATAAAATTACCTGGAAGCCAACCAGAAAATCTCCAAGCAAGGTGGGTGGATGCATCTGTCAGCTAGCACAAATGCAAGGCAAGGGTCCCCCCAGGGCCGTCTTAACAGCATGATGGGCCCCAGGCAAAGCAGTGTCCTGGGGCCCCTACGACAACTACAACTACTGTTAATTTTGGAAGTTTCCCCATTTCCCAAGGGTTAACAGACACAGATTAGTATGGGGTCCAGGGGCAAGTGCCCACCAGGCCCATGCGTGACGACAGCCCTGGGTCCCCCACACTGCCCTGACCACCTGAAAAGTACTTTCAGCTGAAAGGAACTGTGTGTGTTGCTTTCTCTTGAAACTGCAAGGGATGTATTGATACAGAGCAACCTGAGATGCTGTGCAAGGATGAAGGCAGAAGCCCCTTGCAATGCACAATGCTTTGCAAGCACACAGGTGAGTGCCTCTTTGCCACAACTGATGAATATCGCCACATCTGTCTGGGACATATGGCTGAACCTCAGAAGACATTTGTCCAAACAACGTTGTCCTTCACCCCAATGTTGTTTAGGATATCTTAGTTTTAATTACATAGAGATGCAGAAAGGTCTATATTTTTAAAAACACTGGGATTATCTATGAGGCTGTCTTGAATTCCTACTTGTTCCTCTCTTCTTGTTCTGCCTGAGAAGAAAGTTGGAGACCATGACTGTTGGGTCAGACCAAAGGTCAAACTGCTCTCCACACCCTGTTTCACCACAGTGGCCCAAATGTTCTTGAGAAGCAGAACAAGAAGGAAGCAATCCCCACTCTGCTGTTGATTTCCAGCAACTGATAGTCAGAGGTAGACAGCCTCTAATCTTGGAGGCTCCACAGATAGGAGATCTGCAGCCTGTCTCACTTGGTGGGCTCATTTCAGCTTTGGAGAGCTTTGGTGTCCTGGGCACCCTCACAAAATGGGGCAGGCTTGCCCATTCCTAAAATGCTGAGTCAGTGCCAAAATGCTTCTTTCAAAGGCATTAAACAGAAACCAAAAGAAAAAAAAAACTTTTCTGAGAAGCTAAGCACGGAGGGGGGCGGAGTGTTCTCCAAAATACAAACCAGACCTTTGAACCCAAATGAGACAGCACTGGAGGACAAGAGCCCCTTTGCCACGTGGTAAAAAATAAAATAGAGACTAGGAAGTGTACAGAGCCAGTGGACATCTGTGGCCACCCTGGCACTGGCGCATCTAGATGCCATTTTTCACGGTAGTCTCTGACATCTTCTCTCACCCCTGCATTTATCTAAGTCCTTTTTTTAAAAAAGCAGGCTACGTTTGCTGTGGCCACTCTTTGCAACAGCGAGTTGCAGAGCATGGAAAAGTGACGTTATTTTGAATTGTAACCCAGGCTCCAAACACCCCTTTCCAGGCGCTTCGCTGCCCTGGGATTCAGCAGCGGCATAAATTTGTACACAGTTGCCCAATTTGTGCTACATCCAGACCTCTGTTTTCTCGGGCACCAGGATTCCACAAACATTTGCCAATACGGATGGTGCAAGGACAGGATGGGAGAAAGCTGGTTGGTCAAAGAAGGACCTTGGAGTCTGAATGGCTCCCATTCAACGTGACTGCAAAAAGCGTGAAAGCCATCATCAATGGCGTTCAGTAAAAGCCTTTGGCAGGTTAAGGCAGGCCTCTTTGTGAAGGTCTCTAAAGACCCCCTCCGTCATCTAAGTTTATGCACATGCTGATTTTACTTCTTGGCTGGGCCTTTTTCGTTTCACTGAGTGCATCTGAATGCTATTTTATTTCGTTTTAAAAGGTTTTCAGTGCTGTTTTACGTATCGCATTTTCCTACCCTGTTGTGAACTGCTGAGACAGTTCTGGCAACAAGCAGTACAGAAATGTTGGGGCGAAGGGGGAATGCCAAGCCAGGAGTGTATCCAGAGAAGGGCACTGGTGTGGGAAGGGTTTGGAAGTGAAGCCTTCGGAGGGGTGATATGAAGAGCTGGTGCATTTAGCTCGGAGAAGGAGATGCAAGAACAGCCATCAAAGATCTGGCGGCTGTCTTGCAGATGCGGGAGCAGACTTGCTGTGGCTTCAGAGGACAGGAATACAAACAGCCACCTGAGAGTTGCAACCTAGGTAACTCTGCATGATTGGCTTCCTATTTTTTTTAAGAGGCATGGTCTAGATCTTAGGGTTGAGACGAACCATGCATTTTGGCAATTTATCAGATTATTACATGCATATCTGGTATCGTTCCTTCAATGAGTTCTGTTCCTTCCCTGTCCCAGAGACCTTGCAACAATCCTGCCAAACACATTAAGGCATGGGGGAATTCGAATCTGGCTCCCTTTCTTTCTACTCCAACATGTCCAACAACTCTGCTGCTTGCCTCAAAGGAAGCCAGGAGGATTCTCAGCTAAGATTCGTAGGTCTTTGGGTGTCTTGTTGTAGATTATGACTTTTCCACATGATGCATGGCAGTGTATGAAAATTATGCGAACATGTCTAAGAAGTATATTGCATGTCACCCAAAGTTACAAAACTAAGGGGAGTCGTGCGAGATGATGCATGTGAATTGTACAGTTGCAGAATTCGGTAGCGCTTCAGGTTGGTGGTGCAGCCCCGAGGCTCAACCTGCAACAACCTGTAAGGTGGGAAAGGGCCCTGCCAAGCTGCTTCCAGGATTCTCCTAGTCCTGACTCAGCAAAGGCAGCTTCCTACATTCTTATTCAAATCACCCTTTCTGTCAGAACCATGAGGACTAGGAGCATCCCTTATTTTTAGGGAAAGGGTGGAGCTCAGTGACCAAATGCAGCTTTGACAGGGAAACCCTGAAAATAGGAGCAAGCCCCCTCAAGCAGTCAAAGTCACTCATTTCTAATTTAGTGCTACTTACCTGGCTTACATTAAGCTCTGGAAGCAGGAGGTAATGCCAACCAGCAGCCATCCCAACAATTGGAGAAAAAAGAAGAAAAAGGCAAACATTTGATGATATTTGTAATCTGTAGCAATTCGGAGTTAAATATAACCAGAAAAGTTTTGTGCAGGCAGGGCTGTTGCATGAATGCAAGTTTTGTAGCTTAGACCCAGGCAGGAGAATGGGGGAGGGTGAGTGGGGGAGCCAGCTAGCATTGGACAACAGTTCCCATCTGCCCCAACAAGCACAGCCGAAGTCCAGGGATGGTTGATCCAGGAATCTGACAACACATGCAAAGCAAAAGCACCCCTGTCCTGTTTGATTTGGGGTCGAGTTCCTCAAGAAGTTGAAAAGATTCAGGTTGAGTCTTTTCAACAGTGACTCAGGTCCAGAACATGCAATAAATAAAGCAGTGCCTCTGAACATGTGCAAAGTGCCATTCCATCCCCAGCAAAGAACCACAATCAGCGATTGCCTTCTGAAGGAAGGGAGTTTCTAGTTGACTTGCTTAGTAAAGTAGAAGATTTTTTTTTTTTTTTTTGTGAAAGTTCAATATTTCCAAGGCCTATTCAGAATGAAATCCCACAGAACACACCAGGACATGTACTTCCAGATAAGATGGCACAGGATTGCAACCTGATCCTATAGCTTCTTCATCCCAACTGCTTAATAAGGAGGTCCACTTGCTCCCAGAAGCCCTGCCAAGAGCCAACAAGTCTTTGGCTAACTGACACAAGCAGTTCATTTTTTGCTATTAAAAACAAGAACACTTAAAATTAAAAATTTCCAAACCTAGAATGGGATGAAATAAATCTAACCTAAAGCACCCTTGCAAAAAGCTTAGCTCACCATGACCTTTTTCTTCCCATACATGTCAAGTAAGATACTGGTCCTCATTGTTTTAAATAAAGCCCAGATTTTATTAGGAAGTGACTTTGCACCAGTTCAGGATCTTTCTTTGATCTTGGGCACCGTTCACTCTGATGGGCAGAGGCCCTTCAAGGCTTTCTCCCACCAAATCTTTTGAAGCAGGGATGCAGAACCCCTCAGACTGTGCTGCTTTTTTAAACAAGTAACTGCAAATAAGCATTTTTTCACAGAAGAGTAATTCTGTGGCACTCTCGAGATATCTATTTGTTTACTTTCTATACCACTCCCCAGCCAAAGCTCTCTGGGCCACTTATAACAGATGTTAAGATGTTGTAAGAAGATGTTAAAATACAATAAAATACATGAAATCAGAAACACATTAAAAGTTTAAAACCGAACAATAGCAAAGAAAGACTTGGTAAAACACCCAAGATCTTGTCACATTCCAACTCCCATCAGCCCCAATCAGCACAGCCAAGGGTTTGGGGATGATGGAAATCATAACCCAACATCTGGTGGGAGACAGGTTCTTTGTCCCTGCTCAAAAAATCAGACAAGGTTCTTCAAGACCAACCTGGTTGGGGTCATTTTTTATTTCTAGGGGAGCCATGGAAGCGTGAATATCTGTTGGAGGTATACTCCAAAGCAGGCGCATATCCCCCTGGCAGGTATTGCCCATCCTCTCATCCACTTCTGAGTCATTTATGGCCTTGGAGGAGGGGTTGTTGACCTCCTTTCAGGGAAGGATAACTTTCATTTCAGAAAAAACAAACTCTTGGCACGTAGGGCTGAGGAGAAGGGGACAGAGAGTTAGATTGCCCTCCACAGCCTGATGGTTGTGGAGGGCAGGATGGATGCACCCTGCTTTAAAAGAACTGACTGGAAAGTATCCCCTATCTTGTCACCTGGAGTTTAGTTCTCCTCACCCTAGGTGACCAGTTTGCAATTGGACAGTCCACATTTATAGACTTTGCTGTGAGGCGAGGTCTTGACCAACAAATGTTTCTCAACAGTCCTTGGTCCCAACTTTGGCACAAAGGTTGAGAGATAAATGGGGCGGGGGGGGCAACTTTCATTTCCTCCCAGATTAAGAAAGAATCGCACCAAAGAAAAAGGAGGGCTAACAGATGCTGGATGGAATCCCACAATGCATTGCGGCCAAGAAAACTTTCTAAAAAGCCCTGCCAAATCTCTTTGGCTTTGATCCGGCCTGCATGCAAAATGATTCATAACGAATGGGGAACCGTTTCTTCTGCTCCCCGCTGAACACGCTCTGTTGGGTGGATTCCAGGATATCTCCATGCAGTGCTCACAAGATTCCTTGAGCTCCACAAGTCTAGACAAATTCATCTGTTACTCCAATCCTGCCAGAAAAATTATGGCACTTCTTCTACTGAGCTGTGTGTGTAAAGTGGGAAATTCTGCCAGGAAATTTTGTGCCCTGAATCAATGAAGCAGATTTTTAGCCAATTTTGCAGAATTTAATTCCAGTTTTGGTCACCACAGAGAGGAGCAAAGGGCCACTCAAGGCCTGGGAAACATTATTCAGCAAATGTCTCTACCTTCTCAGATTTCTTTTGAAATCCTTGCAAACATAAAGGCGAGAAATTTACAAGTGAACGAAGATTTGCAGAAAGTGAAATTTTGCAGTCTTATTCTGTGGATCTCTGGTGCCTTAGAATTTGGACACTTAAATAGCCCTCACTGCATACTGAGAGATAATGCATGCATATTTTTGTGATTAATATATTCCGAATAAAGTAGAGGAGCTTTTTGCTATAAGTTTTATGCTTCCCTTCTCCATTTTCGGAGCATTTGGACATCGCTGTGTTGGCAAAGTTCTTTTGCTTTAGAAACAGTAGCATCAAATAGCCAAAGTATGCATAGCAGCCCTCCTGCTTAAAAAAATCTGTCTAGAATGACCAGAGCAAATGACACTCTGCATATGATCAGAGGCACCAAGACCTAGTCCACCAACACCCCACCTCACACACACACAGACTCTGATTCGGGAAGAAAGAACAGCACCGACTGTCTCTTAGAATAACCCTCCTGACCTGGGTCCTCTCCCAATGGATCGGGCCACAATTCCCACCAGTTGGCTGGGGATGATGGGATCTGCAGTCCATCCCCTCTTGGGGACACCGGGTTTGCTATGAGTGTAGCATAAGAGAAGGCAAAGTCACTGGAATGTTTATAGATTTTGAATGACCTTTTTCACTGCCGGGCCTGGTTGAAACCTGGACAGGTTAGTTAAATACAGTGAATTACCCAGCAAGCTTCAGCTATGGACAGTATAGAAATATAATTATCAATAATGATAACAACAACATTTCTTCCCATTAAAGTGAAATTAGATGACTTGAGGTCCCTCTATTCATATGCCAGGGCTAATGGGGAAGCAGAATCTCCCGGCCACAATTATGGTCTTATGTCAAAGCCCTCTCTCAGGCTCCGAGCAACATGCTCAGCACTCCCTGAGGTCAAAAATAGCACCAACCTTCCCAGCATGCATTAGCCACTTGCGCCCCCCCCACCCCTTTTCTGACCTGAAAAAAAACCAGCTGCAGTGGAATGAAAAACGCTGGGGCCAGTGGCTGAACAAGCCTGCAAGCCTTGCTCTTCTGCCATCTTTCCTCCTCCCTCTTCCCCCTGCCTGTACTGTGAGATTTGTAAGCTCGTTGGGGCCAAGCCCTATTTCACTCTTTGTTCTTTGTGTTCCCCAACAAGTGCCAGAAACACCTTTGATGGTGTATAAACAACACCAGAGGCCATTTAAAAAAGAAACACACAAACTTTCACAACATCACAGGACCAAACGCTAAAACTTTGGGATAAGGATTAGGCAAACAAAAGGGAAGACCTATGCAAAACAGCTCCCCAATATTATGTAAAGGCCTATTTCTGCATGGTCATTAGATGCAAAACCTAGAACTGGGGAGGAGGAGGAGGAGGAGGAGGAGGCAGAGGTGCATGAAGGGGAGGAGCTATGCAAAACCCCATTTCCAACATTCCCTTGTGCCGTGGTATGAATGGAAGGTGGAGCTATGCAAAGGAGCACGTGCTAGAATTTTGGCAGCTGCTTGAACATCTTCATTCCACTGCATAGGAACAGTAACACTCAATGCCCTCCCTTACACTCCCTCCTAACTCACCACGACCAAGATGCAAGAGGGCGTGATATCTAAAAGCAGCCCTCTATGACTCCACTATGATGGGGGGAACTGGGCTCTGACTTGGCACAGCTCTGAAGGACAACAGCTCTCCTACTAGCCCCAGAAGATGGTCTTTCCCATCTTCTGCTCCATTGTTCTTCTGTGGGCTGATTCTAAAGAATGACCCACTTGGACTGCACCAGCAGGTTAGCACCCAGGGGTCTCCAGCCCGGGGCCTCAAAGGACCTCCCAGAGTGTCAGGTGCAAAAGCAAACACCATTTTCTTCTTCCAGTCCACTGTCAACAGTCTACCCTTCAAGACAATTGGAAATGCAAAAGTGAGCATGCTCAGAGGACCTTTTTCCAAGCAATCCTTTTGGCTGCTTTTTATTCAGGAAAGTAGTTAGAAAGCATTTTGTGGTACTAAGATGGTGGCAAGAAAAATTCTCTGCACTCTACATGGCTGAATATAACGGGCCCTCTTAAATTGACCCCACTACAAGACCAGGACCTAAAATCACAGCATCCCTCCACTTAGAGTCCAGCCTGGAGCTTGAACCTGGGGACGTGTGACTCCAATCACACCCCACCCACCTGTCTAGCACACCTGATCTCCCACCACGAGCCCCAGCCACTGTTTAGTTCTCTTACCTAGATTGCTTTCAGAGTCCTGTGTTACTTGCTCATCCTTCACCCTGACCCCGGGCTGAGTCACCAGGGTCCCCGACATGGACAGGAGTCCAGAAACAGTGCTCATACCAGTCATACCTGAAGTCTGAGAGTCCAAAAGGTGAGGGGGTCAGTGGGATGAGAGATGAGAAAGGTGTTGCAGCTGCTGCTGTTTCTGCTGCCGGAGAAACAGCAGAAGCTCATGGGGAGACCTGTCTGGTGCTGCCCCACCCCACCTGTTCCCATCATAGAATTGCCTTCCCATCGCCTTTCAGGCCTGCCCCTTCATCAAATACATCTCAAGCAAGCAGGCATTGCATGATCTCATCCGCAAGATAAACTTTGCAAGAGATGAGCTGCTGCACTGCAGAGGCCCCATCTGCAAGACCTCACCAGTTCTGCAGGGGAATTTAGAAACAGGGTGCCAGAGGATGCAGGCCATGGGGCTGATTCAGCAGGGTCCTTCACATATTCCGACGAAGAGGTTTCTGCTGCGTCTCCCGGTTCGGATCACTCACCGAAACCATGCTGCTAAGTTCTGCGACGGAGATCTGCTTGGCCCGGTCTATGGCTTGCAGGACCTGCTGTTGATGCTGGAAGGAGAGAAACACACCTGGATTTTGAAGAGGGGGCCCTTGTCTTGGGGACCCAGGCAGGGCGCTTCTCCCACCTTCCTGGAGATACTAGAATTGCTCCAGGGATATACAGCATGGCAGAGGAAACAGGTTTTTAAGCCCTGCGTCGGCATGAACGGGGCATTTTTACAGCTCCATTCCAGTGGCGGTGTGGTGATATTTCCGGGGGCGGGGAGCCCTCCCTGCCCTAAAAATGCCCTCCTCCTACACACTTTAAAACGTCCTCCATAATGGGGGACTTTAAAACATCCGAATGCAACCTAGCTGAGAGAGCAGAGAAATGGTCATATCACCACTGATCAGAGACAAGCCGGAGAGGATCCCGTTCTGGCATGGCTGCCACAAGGCCAGTTCCCAGTTCTTGATTTGATAACAGGAGTTAGGCTTGTGTTAAATAAAAGAAAGACAGAGAATCTGAAAGCAGCACTGAAAAGGTCTGTGACTTTGGATCCTGTGAATTGTACCTTCCTGTGATCTAAGCCATTCTACCTTTGTTTGTTTATTAACTTATATTTCACTAAATTGGCTTAAGGCCTCTAATCCTATCCTGAGCGATGGTCCAGCCTTTCAGATGGGGAATCCATGGAAACAGGGGTGTTCTTACCTCCTGCGTCAGAAAGGGAATTATTTGAGAACAGATATCATCCAGCCTTTTCACGATCTCTGCCTAAAAGAGAAGGGAGAGGAAGATGAGTAGGCGAGGGGGCACACAGAGAAGAAATCACCCCAGGTTTGTGTGAGTGTCAGGGACCTGAGTTCAGATCCTGGCTTGTCCATGAATTCATTGGGCTGCTGCAATGTCGAAGGTGGGGGCACCTTCTTAGAATAGTCTATTCTTCTATTCTCTTCACTGATATTTCTTCTTCTAACTCTGAATTTCCGGAAATCTATTTTGCTGGCACAAAAGAGCAGCTTTCCAGTTCGAACGAAGTCAGGCCTGCTGCAAAACCCAAATCTAACTCTGCAAAGCCGGGAGCAAGCAATCTAGATGCCCTTTCATACAGCAGCCAAGTCTTTTGCATGACTTGAGTGTCCGTGCTTCAGATAAGCTTTGCACAACCTGAGGTGCTTGGTTTCAGCCCACCTAACAGTTCAGGTTGGTCGTTGCTCTTGTCTTTCGAAAGTAGCTTAGATGAATGCAAAAAGATAAAACCAGTATCTGATCTTTCTTTCCATTGTGGAGGAAAAATGGCCATCTGAGGATCCAATGGATGGGAAGGCCTAAATAATAAGAAACTATTTATTTATTTAGGAAATTGATAGGCCATCTATTACTGTCATCTCTTGATGGCTTGCAATATATTAAAAACCTAAACAAGATAAATTGGCTACACCACAACTGAGTGTAGAATGACATGGTTAAAATGAATTAAATGAATGTACAATTAAAACTGATTAGCTTTAAAATATTTGTCAAATAAAAAGGTCTTGACCTGACTCTGAAAAGCATATAATGACGGCCCAAGTTGGACCTTTCTAGGGAGCACATGAGTTTTCCCATTTTTCTTTGTGCTCTTTTCCTTTCCTCTTTAATTGTGGTCTATTTATGTATTATTTGCTTATTTAAAACATTTGTATGCCTTTCAATTATTCCACAGCACCTCTGGCAGCTCACAACACAAGATAAAAGCACAATAAAGCATGATAAAAAACATAGCGTATTATAGATTAAAATCAACAATAAAATATGGTAAAACATACAAAACAAAGTTGTTTTGTTCTGGCAATTAGTTATTAATTTTTAAGGTTTAATTCTCATAGTTTTAGTTTACCTATGAGAATATAAATATTTTGTTTATTTATTTATTTATTTATTTATTTAAATATTTATATGCTGCCCCTTGCAGCAGCCTTGGGGCGGCTCACAATCACTAAAAACATATACAATATTAAATTTTGTGCATATACAGTTTTGTGCATTTTCAGTAGCCTCTGGTTAATAAAACCATTAAGGTGCCAAAAAAGCCATCATGTTAAAATGCTGCAGCAAAAAGAAAAGAAAAGCATTTAGCCATAATCACCTGTATAACTGTGTTCTCCAGGTATTTACTCCAGTCTTATAAATGGAAAAGTGACTCATGGCTTGGATTACACTCCAAAAAAACACGACACAAAAGGAAAGGGGGGCTTGGAGAAAGGAGCAGGCCAAACCAACTTAGGAACGGCACTTTTTGTTCTTTGATGCAGCCCAAGGGTTCCTGAGCATGCATAAAGATTGCTGTGCTTGATATGACCAAAGCCTCCTCTCTTTGGCATTTGCCAATCCTAACCACCAGGTAAATTGTGGTGTTAGGGGCTGTTATCTTCTTCATTCCACGAACTTGACTTTTAAGGAACTGTCCATGGTGCTTACAGGCAGCCCTAATGTAGGTTCAGGACCATGGGCAGCTCCTTTGAACTTCACACCACTTCACTGACACCAGCAGCTTTACAGCTGCCCATGGGAAACCTGCAACCCCCCACCCATCATCCACAGCAACTGCTGTGCACAGGCACAGTGCCTCTGATTTAAGAGGTCATTTAGCATAGAATGATCCAGACTGGGATCTGTAGCTAGCCTTCCCCTCCAGGAATCTGCCCAGTCCCTTCTGAAGGATCCAGATTGGTGGCCACTGCGACCTCCTATGGAAGGCCCTTGGGATATAATTCTGCAGGCCCTGCCCTCACCCAGCACCTGAAGATCAGCAGTGGAAGTCCTTGACAATCGGTGGCTTATGTGTGCAGTCTTTCAAAACTTTGCATATTTTGCAGTACTTCTGCACTGGTTGGATTCCTTAATGTCAAGGAAGCTTTAAAAATTATGCCCCATCCGCAAATCCCAGAATTCACGAATGGAGAATGAATTTCCATTGGCAAATGGATCTTCTGTAGTAACTTTTCCACTCACAACTCACAGGGACAGGATGTGACAGTGTTTTAAGAAAGGATTAACTGAAACAGGAATATTAGGGATCAGAAGAAGGTGGGAGGCATTTTTTTTTTTTACTTCCATCTTTAAGACAGACCATGTTTTGTGCACATGTTAAATGACTGATGAAATTTGTGCAAAGCAGCACCTGAAAATCACAGACTCATTTTCCAGCTAATTTTTGTGCAAAATTAGCCAATTCACACAATATGCATCGGTTTTTATTTTGCTTAATACTTCAAGCCACCCCAGCAGGGCTTACAGGGCTGGAAATTGGGCTGCAAATATTTCAAACAAGCAAACAATAAACAAACAACAAAGTTCATACTTTAATCCTACACTCTGAGAAATCCTTCCTCAGATCTGTCCTGAATCTCCACCATTCAGTTATTGGGAGACCCTGCTATGATTCAACATTATGAGACAGGGCAGAAACTGTCTCTGCTCTCAACTCTTTGTATGCCTCTACCATGTTGCTCCATCTCCACTGTTACCTGCCCTTTTCCTAAGCTAAAAAGCCCCAGATGTTTTAATTTTTCCTTGTGAAGGTGATGGTGGCACCTGGGTTTCCCTTCTCTCAACCAAAACGTGTCAGTTCGCATCAACAGGAGACAGTGCAGCATTACAAATCCATGAGAAAATGAAGACAGAGGAAAGGAAATTCAGATGTGTTGATTACACAAATGTTCCTCCTAGGATTTGCAAAAATAAAAACATTTAAAAATTGGATGGGAAACTACCAGCCAACAAGTGACTCCCACAGATACACCTGCTGCCCTCCCATGCCAGTCCTCTCCTCCCAAGCAAACTGCAGGAAAAGGAGAAAGGAAGAGAGACGACTTGGCAACAACGATGCAGCTGAGGCAGGATGGTGGTGGCTTGCCGCCTTGTTCAGCACTGTGCCAACCTAAGTTCCCTGGCAGTCAGCTTTCATGATGGCTGGACTGATACACCCAGAGATGGGAAGCAAATTACAACTGGAGCAAAAGCATGGTCCGGGGAGAAAAAATGTACTTTTGGCCTCTTTGGGCAGATCAAAAGAATAAGAGGCTTGATAGGTTTCGGCACTGTCGTTGTTCTTAAAGTTTTGATATTCCCCTGTTCTTCAGCCAGCTGTACAAATCCTGCCTTCTTTGTGGGGCCTTCCTCACACCCCACCTGGATCATTAAACCTTTAAAGTCAGGGCTCAGTCCTTGCATTGGCTTTTTTTTGAAAAGCATCCCTTGCTCTGGAAGGTGTAATTTCAGACTCTGGCTACACCTCTTCATGCAGCAGAAAGACTTTCCTGGAAAGGTATAATTTCCTTCTTTACCCCTGCCTCTGTGTTGCTTTCCAACAGATGCATTTAAAAGGACCAAAAGATTGCTACATACATTGTTCACTATTTTCTAAAAGATGCATCAAAACAAGCAGCTTTCTTGCGCTTTTAAATCTGACCTGCGATCAAAGAAGAACAGGGACTCTTGCCTTCATTTAGTTTATTTTCCCTCAAAAAGGTCTTCTTTTTCTTGTCAACTTGCTCAGTGCCAGGTAGGCAGGGTCTTATTCCCTTGGGTTTCTCTTCCCTCCACCAAAGTGCATCAGGTTCACTTAAAGAGGAGGGGGATGCAACACTGTGAAACACACAGAAGGGGAAGGGGTCAGGCAGTTGTTGTTGTTAGTTGCAAAGTCGTGTCCGACCCATCGCAACCGCATGGACAACATTCCTCCAGGCTCTCCTGTCCCGCACCATCCCCTGGAGTCCACCTAAGCTCACACTGACTGCCTCAGTGACTCCATCCAGCCACCTCATCCTCTGCCGCCCCCTTCTTCTTTTGCCTTCCATCGTTCCCAGCATCAGGGTCTTCTCCAGGGAGTCCTTCCTTCTCATTAGGTGGCCAAAGTATCTGAGCTTCATCTTCAGGATCTGGCCTTCTAAAGAGCAGTCAGGGTTGATCTCCTCTAGGACTGACTGGTTTGATCGCCTTGCGGTCCAAGGGACTCGCAGAGTCTCCTCCAGCACCACAATCCAAAGGCCCCAATCCTTCATCACTCAGCCTTCTTTATGGTCCAACTCTCACAGCCATACATTGTTGTTGCTAGTTGTGAAGTTGTGTCCGACCCATCGCGACCCCATGGACAACATTCCTCCAGGCCTCCAGTCCTCCACCATCCCCCAGTGACCCAAGCCCACACTCACTGCCCCAGTGACCCCATCCAGGCCCCTCATCCTGTGCCGTCCCCTTCTTCTTTTGCCATCTATTGTTCCCAGCATCAGGGTCTTCTCCAGGGAGTCCTTCCTTCTCATTAAGTGGCCAAAGTATTTGAGTTTCATCTTCAGGATCTGGCCTTCTGAAGGGCAGTCAGGGTTGATCTCCTCTAGGACTGACCGGTTTGATCGCCTTGCGGTCCAAGGGACTCGCAGGAGTCTCCTCCAGCTCCTCCAGCACAACTCAAAGGCCTCAATCCTTCAGCGCTCAGACTTCCTTATGGTCCAACTTTCACAGAAATACACTGCAACTAGGAAAACCATAGCCTTGACTTTACGCACTTTTGTTGGCAGGGCGATGTCTCTGCTTTTTAGTATGCTGTCTAGGTTTGCCATAGCTTTCCTCCCCAGGAGCAAGCGTCTTTTAATTTCTTGGCTGCAGTCCCCGTCTGCGGTGATCTTGCAGCCCAGGAAAACAAAATCTGTCACTAGGATCAGGGACATTGTGTGAAAAAGGAATAAGCTGGGGATTGTAGTCCCAGACTTAAGGAGCACCCTGTGGTGGAGAAGCCTGCCTTTTACAAACTGCTTGTTGTTGTTAAGAGCTGTCAAATTTTCTCAGATTTACAAAATTTTACAAAACTGTTCTGTGACTTCCTTGATGGAGTCGATCCATCTCATGTTTGGTCTTCCATCTGCCCTCCACTTCTCCAAGGAGTCCAGTCCCTCATGTTGTGTCCAGGAAGCTTCTCGGCTGCCATTTTTGCTTCCACGGAAAGCTCTGGCTTGCTTTGATCTCAGACTAACTTGTCCACTTTTCTGCCAGGACAGGGGTTTTGAACAGTCCCTTTTGAAGCTCACCAGAGGCCTTCACGTTCCTTGCTTTCATTCGTTTGCAAGCGTGTGTTTTTAAGATTGTCAGATACCCAGGCGTTTTGGGGCCAAAATTCAGGCCTGCAAGGGATTCTCCACACAGTAGACTGAATATGGCTTGCATTTCCATATCTCCTGGCCCAATATCACTGTCCCAGCTGCAGAAACTCCACGTTCTTGGGCTTGCTTTCAAGAGCTCCTTTCCATTGCTCTCACCACTCCGTAGTACAACTGCCCAAACACTGACAAGGCACAGGTGTGCTCGCTCTGTTCTTGTCCCCCATCTCTCTGCGCAGGTGGAAAAGGTACAGCCAGCACAGTCCAAATGGGAGGGAGCAGCTCCCCTGTGAGGAAAGCTTGGAATATCTGGGGCTTTGGAAACTCAGAAAAAAGCTGAGCGATTGAGGAGGAGGTGTGGCACACATAAGTGAGAGGTACACAAACGGATCCCAAGAAGCTAAAAGGTGGGAGATTCAGGACAGACAGAAAGCAAGGCAGAAGGCAAGAAGAGGGAGGGCCATTGGTTGGATTGAGCAGGGCTCTTCTTGTGTTCCCTCTCTCATCCCTGCCTCAAACCTCTCCTTTGAAACCCCCTTTCTTTCATGGCCTTCAGCTTAGCTTCTTGCTTCTCCTCTGCACGTACTAAACACTCAACCTTCCACCTGCCTGCCTGACCTAAGGGCATGAATTGAAAAAGTAGCCTTTTTCAACTCATATTGTTGGAATGGGACTGCAAGCTGCTAGGGGCAGAGACCTCCTGCTTCCTTATTTTGTCAACACATGACCTGGGAAGGTGCAATACCAATAGTGAACAAGACACCCCATTCGTGCAAGGAGAATTAAGGAAGTTCACACAGAGACACGGGAGGGTGTGTTATGTTCACCCCCAGTCTCTCCCCCAGCCAAAATGATAAGTCTGGATCCCATGACATTCTACTCGCCTTGAGCTGTGCGATTTTTCTCCCAAAGCCCTTAGAAGTCACATACCTGCTTCTGCATTTCAATATTCAATCCATAAGACATCTCATAGTACTGAAATGAAAGAAAAACAACATTCCTTCCTTTAGTAAGGAAGAATTTACAGATTTAATTAACCTCATCAAACTGGTCTTTGGGCCCTTCTCTTTTTCCTCTTCCAGTTTCCGATGCTTAGGCTGCGAGCACCAATCCTCAGTGCAGTTGGAGCAGGAGCACCATATCCATGCATTTCTCAATAAAAACAGAAATCTGGAGTGGTTTTAGGTGCCAAATTGGGAACCTGTAGGCATGGGTGAACCCTGAAGTTTGTTTGAGGTCTTATTCAGGGAGCCCCTGGGAGCCCCTTCCAAAGGAATTCAGGCAGGTGGCTACCAGGTGGTTGTGGCACCCCAGTTTTGGAATGAGCTCCCCAAAAGGGCACACCTGGTGCTGTTCTGTATTCTTTTCAGCAGCAGTGAAAACCTTTTTTTTAAATTCCCAGGCATTTTAATTACTTAACATTTTAACTTCATTTCCAGTGCTGTATTTTTTTCTGTACCACTGTGATGCTTCTATGCTGATTCAGCTCCAGCTGCTGTTGTGGATTTGTTGTTTCAAGTTAATTTTATCTTTCATGTGTGTTTGTTTTAATTTTTTCTTAACTTTTGTTAACCACCCAGAGAGCCTCGGCTATTGGGTGGTATAAAAACGAAACAAACAAACTATCTTCTTTCACCCCCAATTCCAAATTCTGGAGAAGTTCTCTGGGATAGGATTCCAGCAGTGGGTGGTGCAAATTGAAAAAACAGAGATAGTTTGGTATTTTAGCTTAAAGCTCTCCTGCCAGCCAGTAATCCTTAAGTGAGCCATTGCAGCAATTTCAACCAGGAGGAACTCTGCAAAAACCAGATGGCTGGTGGAATCCTCAGGTTCCACATCCCCGAGCCTTCATGAATTTGCTCAAATTATGTTATCTTCTTTTTTAGAAGAAAAGCTGCCTAAACTAGGAGCTAAATCTCCTTTGCTTTGCAGCGGTACCAACAATGCATTCCCACTTGGACTTCCACAGGTAATCCCTTTTTATTTAGCATTTATTTATCAGACTTGTAACCCACCCCATTAGACACACGGCTTCCCTGTTGTTATCACCCCGATGCACGTTCCGGGCTGAGACACAGTTCAGAGTCTTGCCTGGTGCAAGGACAACAGTGGACATCATATGTACAAGTGAATGGTCTGTTTTGTGTGCAAGGAATGGGTAGTGTTTGTTTATTTATTTATTTAACAAATTTGTATGCCACCCCCTTGCAAACAAGCCTCCTTGGCGTCCCATGACCAAGAGGTTTCAGGGGGTGCCTGCTGGACTTGCCCCACTCAGTTGCCAGCCCAGGAGTTCTTGAGCTTTTGAAACTGTGCTGCATTTAGGACAAAGGCTGCAGAAAGAGCCTTTTCTCTTACCATCACATAATGCCTTTGTATCTCTATCTTCTCGCTGGCTAACTTCTCACATTCTAGCTTCAGGCTGCAAAAAGAGAGAGCCTCAGCTTATTGATTAGTTTTACATCTCACCTTTTTCCAAGGCTGTTCTCCGGATTCTCCGCTTCCTGCTCACAATTTTATCCCCACCACAACAACAGCCCTGTGAGGTAGGACCGTGACTGGCCCAAAGTCCACCAATGGGCTCCATGGCTGAATGATGAGAACCCTGATCAAGCTGAGTCCCGGTCTGTGTTTTTAGCCACTTGGTCTGAGAACAGTTCTGCACCGCTCTCATCACAAGCCCAGTGGTAGCAAATGGGACACTCATTCCTTGACCCAAGGGGGAGTGTCACACCAGCATATCCTCCTCTTTTTCTTTGGGGGGGGGGGTCCTTTTTAAAAAGAAGTGAGGAGTAAAGAGTAGAAGAAGATTGCAGCGAAAGTAAATATATACAAAGAGAGGGTGGGGTGGGGTGGGGTGGGGGGGGAATTCAAGGAGAAATGTAAGAATGCTTCTTTTATCTTAGACTGATCATTTCCTCTAGCCCTGAAAGAAACGGAGACAAAACAAGGCCAGTGAAAAGCAATGGCCATAGCTGAATGGGGGAATCGGAATACAAAGAAAATTCGTCCAAGCACCCCCCCCCGCAAATAAATTCTTTTAAGCAAACAAGCAATCAAACCCCAAACAGCTCCTTAAGTACTGCAAATACTCTGTAGACACAGAAGAAGGGTATGAAGTGCTTTCTTACAATCCTTTCCTCTTTGTAATATCCTTCAAGGCTTTGAGAAGCTATAACCTCAAAATCTCCTGGGAAGCAGACTGCAACACTGTGTTGCAATACAACAAATATGCTCTATTTGCATCCTATAGCAGAAAGCTTTCTCTCCTAAATGAGGAACCTGAAAATGGTGAACTGCCATTGTAAAATGATGATGATGATGAAGAAAAGAGAACAGGAGTTAGGAACGATCCTTGTCCTCCAAACAGCTATCCAGCCATCTAAGAGCACGTCACTCAAGTGCCAGATTGCATGGAGAGATAGACTGCCACTCGCCATGGAAGTTCTACTTTGACTGAGAGTTGTGACGGCCACCTGTCACTCCCAGCCCTCTCCACCCCGTCCCTGCCATACCTTTGGTATTGAGTCTGGAGGAACTGGAACTCTTCCTTAAGCTGGTCACAAATGTCCATGATGGAGTACTTGAACGGTTGCCCAGACTGAAGCAAATTCGGGGCGGGGAGGAATGAGGATTGAGTAAGTAATAAAAATAATCAAAAGACCCTCTGCTTTCGCTTTTCCTTGTGGCTGGAACTGGAATATGCTGGGAATCGCACACCTTTATCCTGCCTAATAGCCCAGCTGGCACGTACATCTTGTAAGCTAAGCACAGGTCTTTGCCTTCAATGCTGCTTACAGTCTCAACTCAGAATCTGGTCAACCTCCATTGCAGTGCATTAAAAGCGGGTGGTGGAGACACACACAGAAAACCCAGCTTAAATGACCCTTAGGTCACACTGGGGGGACCATTCCTTTTAAAGCACTGATTCTCACACGCATTTGCTCGAAAAATACATTCGTTCAGAATTTATCGCCCCCGATGGTGCTGTGCCTGTCGCCCCCCTGGATGACTTGCTGTTGCCTGCCCCCCCACCCTTGCAAGCTCCGCCGTTGCAGGGGAAGGACGTTCTTGTCTCCAAGGGAGCCGGCAGCCGCTGCCAAGGCAGACAGACACCTGCAGGAGCAACCTTGGAAGAATCACCTGTAGCATTTTGCGCGAGTTACCACACCGGGACAGCTTGCAAAGCCTTGCATAGAAACCTCGGCAGGAAATGGGATGCCACAAGGACAAACAACTCGCAGCTCAAGAGCACAACTTGCCCCTATTGTCTCCCGGGGGGCGGGGGGGTGAGTCTATGTCATCTATAAAAAGTTGGGCAAACGCTACTTAAGGGAATTTTCCCAGGATCAGGGAGAAGAAATCCACCTTGAGTACCTTTTGCTGCACAGCTCCTCACACTGCCCGTCTTCCCAACACAGAGGCGGCTAGCATAACACCAAACTCACCTGCGCTTGATTGAAAAACCCTCCAAGGCATCCCGCACGTCAGCTCAGAAGGCAGAGCTGGACTCCCGCAATTTCAGGTGCTAATGCAAGACTGGAATCCGCCACTTGCGGGCTTGGAATGCCACGGGGGTGTTTACGGGTGATTTTATTTAATAATAATAGGAAACTGACAAGATGGGAGGGGTGGGGGGGTAGAAACACCCTCCCCTCTGTGTGACTAAGCCAAGAAGTGCATCACCAGAAGTAACGCAGCTCCGGGAGCTTAGCTAGCCCCAACCCTCACCCCTTTTCCCGCGACCTGGGAGTAAATCTGACTGACTTCGGTAGGGCTTACTTCGGAGGAGACATGTCTAGGACAGGACCCAGCGACGCATCCTAAGAGCCAGAGCTAGGAAGGAATAAAGTCTGGAGGGAGAGACCACAAGCCTGCACGTGCTCGCTGGGGGTGAAGTCCCAGGAAATCCTTGCTCCAGTCCTCGGAATACATGTTCGCCCTAATAAAGCCCTATTAGGTTCACCGGAGGCGAGGGGGGGGGGGGGAGGACCTTTTGAATTAAATATGTATGATTCGCTCCCGGGAAACAGCATGTTGTGCTCATGTTGTTTACCTGCGTTTATAGTCGTGGCACAGTTTATCCCCCCCCCCCGCCAATTATGATTTTTTCAATAAGAGCGCCCCTTTGCTTCTGTCTCCTCCTTCTGTGACAGTCTGGAACTGCCAGTGACCCCCAGCCCAGTGTGGTAGGTACCACGTTTCCCCACCCGTAAGAGGTGCTGGTACTCACGGTGAGATGCCGTCCTTGTGGGAACATCCTGGCGATGTAGGCAAGCTACTCCTTTCTCTTCTCTAAATTACCTGCCAAAAATAACTATATAGGAAAGATACACAGATGACACTCTTGTTTCCAAACACGCACGTACAGAAATACCCACGCGCAAATCTGGGACGGGGTTTTCTCAAGAAAAAACATCACAACATTTTATCTAGCAAAGAGGCAAGATCGTGCAAGCATGTCACAAAACAGAAGTGTGAACAACGCAAGATTTCCCTCGGTATGGGGGAAGGTCTCCTCCCCACCAGCACTGAGCAGAGAAAAAGAAAAAATGAGATGCGATCCTTCTAAAGAAATGGGAGGAAATGTTTTTGGGTGGGCGGGTTGGGAAGTGGAGAACAGAAGGTCAGCCGAAAATCTGGACGGGTTTCAACAAGCGATCCTCGCCTGCAATAAGAACTGCCTATTGCCAAGCAAGAGGGAAATATACCAAAGTAAAGGTTTAAGGTGGAGCTTGGGCTCTGCTCCGCTCCCTCCCGGCATGCGAGAAGGCTAATTTTTGGAAAAAATAGGGGGCTACACGGGTTTATATAGACGGAGGAAGACCCTGCCCACATGGGAGGAGCATGTGTCTGGGGAGGGGTGCTGAAAGGATGCTTTCTACCGGGGTAATGGCGTCTAGTGGTTGGAGCCGTGAGCAAACGTTCCTGCGTATTTCCTCCGTGGCATGTCCAGCGATCTTATGAAACGGGTCCGTGTTCTTCCTCCCCGCGTCACAGACGCGGGGTTGGAAGAACCACTGAGCTCGAGGGCAGAGGCGCCTGCTAGCCAGTTCAGCTAGAACAGAAAATCGTTCCCTGATCGTGAGTCAGGATCCAAGGCATGTTTAGAAGAGCAAAGGGTGCTTTTTTCCTGCCCAGACATGCACAGGATCCTATCTTGAAGCACCTACATTTGGCTCCACGAAATGTTGCACTGTGAGATGCTGGAAATAATAATTATTTCAGTAATAGCGCCCCTCTTATGGGGCAGTGTTCCCAGAGAGCTGAGCCTGATGCCCCCTTTGCAAACCTTTCCTTGGCCTGGGTCAACCTGCCCTTTCTCCCCAGGACGTTTCCATAATTCCTTTTTCAAGATCTGACCTTCGCAGTTCAATTCGACATGTTTTGCCAAGGTGTTCTTACTGTTTAAATTCAATGCTCAGGTTTGAGATCATATTTAGAAACAGAAACATGATGAGCCAGAAGGGGTCTCCCTGGCCATCTAGTCCAACCCCCGGCTCCAGCCGGCTCTGCTCACGATATGTGCATGTCCAGCCTGTCCTTGAACACCCGCACCAATGGGGCCTCAACCCCCTCCCGTGGAAGCCCCTTCCACGCCCTCGGGGTCCTGGCTGTCAGGAAGGGCTTCCTGGCATCCAAATTGAACCTTGGCTCCCTGAGCTCGGCTCCGTTGCAGCGCGTCCTGCCCTCCTCTGCAGGGGGAAAACATTCGGGCCGATGTCCTGCGCATTTTGAGAGCGGCTTGGAGAAGCTGCCCCGTGGGCTGATGTGGGCTGCCAGACCCAGCAAATGGTATGGTCAACTCCTAACAATCCACATGCCAGAGCTTTAGTTGTGCTTTCTTCCAGTTGTCTGCCTGTTGGACATGTCCAGTCTGCATTGCACAGTTTTCAGGAAAGGAGGTCACAGTCACAGTTGGGAGAGGAAATCATATCGATTTGTTATGTCATTTATTTATCTGTACTTCGGCAAAGCTCAGGGATGCTAATAGCTCTTTTCCTCAGGGTTGGCTCCATTTAGCTCCCTAAATGCATCAGCAGAGGGAGCTCCAGTACTATTCTTCACTGAAGCAAACCAGCAATCCGGTTTCTGCTTGAGGTATTTAAAGCAAACATTAGCACAGAAAAGATGACTGGTGGGACATGGTGAGAGAGGGAACAGAATGGAAAATGGAGAATCCATCTTTGGTCCCCCCAGGCCATCCTTACCAAGCCATCCTATAAACAGCTAGACGAGGCCACCCTTTTCTTCTCTTTTCCCCTCTCCCTTTTCATAGAATCATAGAATAGTAGAGCTGGAAGGGGCCATGAAGGCCATCGAGTCCAACCCCCTGCTGTTGCAGGACACCACGTTGCACCCTCCCACTCAGGTGGCTGCCCAGGTTCCTTTTCAATGCCTCCAGTGTGGGAGAGCCCCCCACCTCTCCAGGCAGCTGGTCCCACTGCCATGTTGCTCTGACAGTGAGGAAGCTTTTCCTGATGTCTGGGTTGTCACAACTTGAATTGTCTATTCCGTGTCCTGCACTCTGGCATCAGCAAGAAGAGATCTTAACCTTCCACTTTGCGACAGCCTTTGAGGCACTTATAGAGGGATACCATGTCCCCCCTCAGTCTTCTGTTCTCAAGACTGAACATGCCCAGTTCCCTCAGTCTCTCCTCACAGGGCAGTGTTTCCAAACCCTGGATCATTTTGGTTGCCCTCCTCAGGGCCCTTTCTAATTTACCTGCCTCTTTCTTAAGTCTTGGTGCCCAGAACTGGACACAGTATTCCAGGTGAGGTCTGACTAGTGAGGAGTAGAAGGCAACTACTTCTCATGATTTGGAAGTATCTTTTAATGCATTCTTTTAATGCATCCCAAAATAGCATTTGCCCCTTTGGCAGCTGCATCACATTGTTGGCTCATGTTTAGCCTACTGTCCACAATTAGAAACATAGAAACATAGAAACAGAGCGAGTCAGAAGGGGCCACCTGGGCCATCTAGTCTGACCTCCGGCACCAGCCGGCTCCGCTCACGACATGCCCACCATGTGTATGTCCAGCCTGTCTTTGAACACCCTCACCGATGGGGCCTCAACGACCTCCCGTGGAAGCCCATTCCACGCCCTCGGGGTCCTAACTGTCAGGAAGTGCTTCCTGGCATCCAAATTGAACCTTGGCTCCCTGAGCTTTGCTCCATTGGAGCGCGTCCTGCCTTCCTCTGCAGGGGAGAACAGGCCTCTCCCCATCTCCATGTGACACCCCCTCACATACCTGTATGTTGCCAACATATCCCCTCTGAGTCTCCTCTTCTCCAGGCTGAAGAGACCCAGTTCCCTCAGTCTCGCCTCATACCCCATCCCCTGCAAACCAGCCACCATCCTTGTGGCCCTACGCTGCACAAGGCGTAGGGCCACATTACTCCAAGATCTTTTCCTTTATCGGTTCTGCTGCGCCAGGTATTCCCCATCTTGTATTGATGCCTTTGGTCACTTTTTCCTAGATGGAGGACTTGGCACTTGTCCTCATTGAATCTCATTCTGTTGCTTTCAGCCCAGTGTCCAAGTTTCTCAAGATCACCCTGGATCTTTCTCTATCACCCTCTCTCTCTTCTGCCACCCTTTCACTATTTCTCTCTCTCTCTCTCCTGTCCAGGGGACTTCTGTGAAGGGACAGATACTTGCTGCCAAAGCACTACATTGATCTTCCGATCTTCTGCAGGGTGACCAAATGTAACCCCCCCCCCAAACCCTACAATAAAAGATGAAGACCATGGTTTTGTTTGCTACTGTTTTTGTCTTTATTGTAAGACATCAAGAAAGAAAGAATGAAGGGATAAATTCCAGAAAAAGGCTCTTTGGTCAGTGCTCGCAAAGAAAAGAGGTCTGTGCTCCTCACTTGTCAGACCTCACCTGGAATACTGTGTCCAGTTCTGGGCACCAAGATTGCAGGTAAATTGGAAAGGGTCCAGCGGAGGGCAACAAAAATGATCCAGTGCTTGGAAACACTGCCCTGTGAGGGGAGACTGAAGGAACTGGGCATGTTCGGCCTTGAGAAGAGAAGCAGAGTGGGAACATGACATCCCTCTATAAATCCTTCAAAGGCTGTCACAAAGAGGAAGGTTGAGATAGCTTTTCACTGATAAAATAATGTAGGACACGGAATAATCAAGTCCAGCTGCAGCAAGCCAGATTCAGGCTAGATATCAGTAAAACCTTCCTCATGGTCAGAGCGATAGGACAGTGGAAGCAGATGCCTGGAGAGGTGGGGGGCTCTCCCACACTGGAGGCATTCACAAAGAAACTGGGCAGCCCTCTGAGTGGGAGGGTGTGAACTGGTGTCCTGCAACAGTGGGGGGTTCAACTCAGTGGCCTTCATGGCCCCTTCCAACTCTACTGTTCTATGAGTCTATGATTCTGTGAAAGTATTTGGTATATCTCCTTTTAATTATCACCCCACAACTGGGATGCAATGGGAAGCCACAGTTCCCGAATATGAAAACATACAGCTCAGCTTCCCTCTGTCTTTGTGCAATGTTCAACAATGAATATGTGACTGAGATTGTGCATGATATCCCTTTATAAGTCCCTCAAAGACTTAAGTCACAAAGAGGAAGGCCGAGGTATCTTCTCACTGTTAAAAAAAAAAGTAGGACAAGGAATAATCAAGTCCAGCTGCAGCAAGCCAGACTCAGGCTGGACGTCAGGAAAAGCTTCCTCAAGGTCAGAGCAATGCAACAGTGGGACCAGCTGCCCGGAGAGGTGGGGGCTCTCCCACGCTGGAGACACTCAAGGAGAAACTGGGCAGCCCTCTAAGTGGGAGGGTGTGAACTGGTGTCTTGCAACAGCAGGAGTTGGACCCGATGGCCTTCATGGCCCCTTCCAACTCTACTGTTCTACAGTTCTTTGATTCTATGACCAGAAAGCGTGGTGAGAAATATTAAAAATAGAACCGGAGAGACAGCACTGTGCTTTCTCAGAGTGTGTTATCTGCTGAAAGAAAGACACTTTTTAGAAATAGAGTTAATAATATCTGAAGATATTTTACTTGTTTATTTCCACACCAACTTATTGTTTATTTCCACACCAACTTATGCCGGAAGACTTACATCCTGCATGACTGGGAGTGTGTGTGTGTGTGTGTGGGGGGGGGGTGTCACTGGGGTGTGGAAAAGACAAAGCCCATGCAATTTTAGATTGTATAATTTTAGATTGTTTATTGTGTGTTGTTTGTATGTTTGGTTTATGTTTTTGTTTTATATTATATTTGTTGTAAGCCGCCCCAAGGCTAGTTGGCAAGGGGCGGCATAGAAATTTATCTAATAAATAAATAAACAAACAAACAAACAAATGAATAATTTTTTTCCTAAGTAAGTAAATGAAGTACAGATCAGTGATTCCAGTTTTTACAAACATTAGATCTAGTGTTTCTCCTGCCTTTTGCAGTTGGAAGAACTGCATCAGGAATTGCCCTTCCCTCAAATTATTTTAAATAATAAAAATAATAGTAATTGAGTTTTCATCCCCTAGCTATAAAATATCATTTAAAAGTATTTTTAAATAATACTATTATTTAAATTAGGCTATAATCCTATGCTAGCAAATTCATTTCAGTCTCAAAGATCCACCTTAAATCGCTTTTCCAAGCTTCTGCACTGTGAGCTCACCCTGATTGGTTGCGATGAGGCAAGACAGGTAGCCAATCAGCGATGCTGAATCCCACTTGGGTCTGTGCCGTCAAAGCTGGGGAGGGCTACTCCGGAGAGAAGGTTTGGGACTGGGGGCTCAAAGGGGGAGCCAAGGCAGGGAGTTGGTGCCCCGCTGCAATTCTGGCTATAGTGGTTTCTTCCCCCAGCATGCTGTTCTGTAGTTTTGTCAAAGCAGCCTATTCCCACAGGCTTGGTGGTGGAGGATGGTGGGTGTGCTGAACATAAGATATGGTAGCACGACCCTCTTTCCTCCTCCTCTTCCTCATCCTCTTCTTCCTCTTCTGTGCATTAGCAATTTTGCACAATGTTCAAAGCAGCATGGCATGTCGTTTCCCAAGTTTCCAAAAGCAATCAAAAAAATCATTTTGCAGAACTGCAGATGCAAAACAGAGCTTGGGGCAGGGACAGAATACACAGGAGAAAATATTCCAGGGGAACTGCAATGAAGAAGGCAGTATTGCAGCAAAACAAGCCTGGGTTTGCTGCTTTTTTCCCCCTCCTCTTCCCTCCTCACCTCCTTTCCTTTGCTGTGTTGACTTTTACCTTGTGAAGCTGCAGGTAGGAACTACCTTGTTTCTGATTTTGGTTCTTTGGAGGTACCTTTGCCTAAATCTGGAAAAAAAACCAAATTAAACAGCATGCATCTGCAAACTCAGCATTTCTGCTAAGAGGTAAACCCTCAATGAATTCACAGGCATTGAAACCCAGCTCATGTGGAGAATTGTAAGAGTCCTCAAAACTAGAGCTGGAGAGTGGTGTCCAGTGCCCCACTGGCCACAGAAATGAGAGGCCCCTTTCCTGTGGTTAGAGAAATACTTGGTGTGACCACATTTTGAATGCCTATGTTGCCTCTATGTTCTCCCCAGAGCAGGAATGGGGAGATCCGCATGGGGGAGCAGATGAGGCCGGGGACTTAGGGGCACAGATTAGAGTCACCCCCCTTGAAGTCGAGGGGCTCCTCAGGGCATTGGATACTACAAAGGCGCCAGGCCCTGACGGGTTACACCCGAGAGTACTTAGAGAGTTGGCAGGGGTTCTCTCACGCCCGCTGGCCTCCATTTTTGAGGCCTCGTGGAGAACGGGTGAAGTTCCAGAGGACTGGAGGGTGGTGTCAGTGGTCCCAATTTTCAAAAAGGGTAGTAGGAAGGACATGGGGAATTATAGACTGGTTAGCCTTATGTCCATTGTAGGAAAAACAATGAAAAGGCTCATAATAGAGGGAGATCTGGTGATGCTAGATAGGGAAGGGAGGCTGGCAGCCACACAACACGGCTTCCGCAGAAACAGGTCCTGCCAGACAAACCTTGTGGAATTCTATGACAAGGTTTCAAGATGGCTGGATGGAGGGGATGCAGTGGATGTGGTTTCCCTGGATTTCAGCAAGGCCTTTGACAAAGTGCCCCATGATATCCTGGTGGAGAAACTGAGGAGTTTTGGGATACACCAAAGCACTGTCCGGTGGATTGGGGCTTGGCTGACTGGCTGAAAGCAGAAGGTAACCATGAGCGGGGAATCATCGGGATGGTGGCCAGTGACAAGCGGGGTCCCCCAGGGCTCTGTCCTGGGGCCGATCCTGTTTAATCTTTTCATTAACGACATGGAAGAAGGGGTGAACAGTCTGCTGATCAAATTCACAGTCAATCCTAAACTGGGGCAGTGGCCACAACTGAGGAGCAGGTACTCCGGATCCAGAAGGATCTGAACAGACTATGGAAGTGGGCAGGAGACAACAGGATGGCGTTCAGTGTGGATAAGTGCAAGGTCTTGCACTTGGGGCAGAGGAATGGGTGTCACAAGTACAGGTTGGGGGACAAGTGGCTGGAGAACAGCACTTGTGAAAGGGACCTCGAGGTGCTGGTTGACTGCGGGCTGAACATGACCCCGCCCTGTGATGCGGTGGTCAGGAGGGCAAATGCCACCCTTGGTTGCATAGCCAGAAGTGTGGCTTCCAGATCGAGAGAGGTATTACTGCCACTCTATATGACTCTGGTGTGCCCGCAATTGGAGTATTGTGCTCAGTTTTGGGCCCCTTATTTCAGGAAGGATATAGCCAGGTTGGAGTCAGTGCAGCGCAGGGCCACAAGGATGGTGGCCAGTTTGCAGGGGATGCCGTATGAGGTGAGACTGAGGGAACTGGGCCTCTTCAGCCTGGAGGAGACTCTGAGGGGATCTGTTGGTGACATACAGGTATTTGAGGAGGTGTCACACGGAGGTGGGTAGAGACCTGTTCTCCCCTGCAGAGGAGGGCAGGATGTGCTCCAACGGAGCAAAGCTCAGGGAGCCAAGGTTCAGTTTGGATGCCAGGAAGCACTTCCTGACAGTTAGGACCCCGAGGGTGTGGAACGGGCTTCCACGGGAGGGGGTTGAGCCCCATTGGTTGAGGGTGTTCAAGGATAGGCTGGACATGCACATGGTGGGCATGTCATGAGCGGAGCCGGCTGGATCTGGGGTACAGCTGTGGAACTTCCTGCCACAGGAAGAGGTGATGGTTGCCAGTCTGGATGGCACTAAAAGGGGATTGGAGAGATTCATGAGGGAGGAGGCTCTCTGTGACTACTAGCCTTGCTGGCCATGGGCTCCCTCCTTCACCAGAGGAGGCCCACCTGCATGCACCTGTTTCTGAGGAACTGGTCAGGATGTCTTGGAATCATACTCATAGAAGCATAGAATAAGAGAGTTGGAAGGGGCTGTGAAGGCCATCATGCCCAACCTCTGCTGTTGCGGGACACCAGTTCACACCATCCCACTCAGGTGGCTGCCCAGTTTCTCCTTGAATGTCTCCAGTGTGGGAGAGCCCCCCACCTCTCTGGGCAGCTGGTCCCACTGTCCTATCGCTCTGACCTTGAAGAAGCTTTTCCTGATATCTAGCCTGAATCTGGCTTGCTGCAGCTGGACTTGATTATTCCATGTTTTACATTCTTTTACTAGTGAGAAGATACCTCGGCCTTCCTCTTTGTGACAGCCTTTGAAGGACTTCTAGAGGGATATCATGTCCCCCGTCAGTCTTCTCTTCTCAAGGCTGAACATGCCCCGTTTCCTCAGTCTTTCCTCATGAGGTCTTGCACTTGTTCTGCTGGAGGGATCCCGTGGGCTATCGGTTTGTCACCATGTGTGTGGAATTCTGGACGGGATGGACCTATGATTGGATCCAGCTGGGCTTTTATCTGCTCTGATATCTCCAACTTAGCACATGTGCTGTTTGGGACACCTTGCAAAACCCTCTCCTTTCTGAGGCGTGTTGGTCTTTCCCTTGCTACTCCAAACTCTTTCAAGGTCTAGTCCTGTGCTTTGTTTAGGCCAAAACAAAACCCCAAGGACTGAATTCTTTTTGTGTGTTAAACCTTTACAGCACTGCTGGTTTTAACTTGGTTTATATGGTCATTTTAAACTTGTAAAAGTCTAAACATGTTTTATTATGTTTATTATGTTCAGTTTTATGTTCTGAACTGTCCAGAAGTGCTTCAGCTACTGGGCAGTGTCATAAATATTGTTTCATCATGACAAATGCATGGTATTTTATGAAATGTTACAAGCAGCCTCTAAAGATGGTTTTCCTTCAATCTCAGATTTACCAAATCAAGAAGGAGGAAAAAGAAATATACAGACAGAAATTCTCAGACAGAATAAAAATGCACTGCTCTGGAAGAGCGGAAAACTCATTGGTTCTAATTGCTTGATGTCTTGAACATTTTCATCAGGCTTCATTCAAGGAAAGTCAAAGTGACAATTTCGTAGCCAAGCTAGGAAATTCTCCCTTTTTCCACAGCCAGGACCGTTGGCCTTTCAACAGCTGGGGAAGGACAGGCAGAAATTCAAATGTGCAGGCAGCTCCTCAGCTCTTGGGGATGATTCTTCAAGTTGGATAATATACAAAGCTGGCTGAATGGAGAGCAGGAAGGGACCCAAAGACAGGAAAGCTTAGACAAGCAGAGGGATGACCGTGCCCACCTGTGAAATGAAATTATGGTATATTAATCCAGAAGAGAAAATGCCCTCTTCCAAGAGGGCATTTCCAAATTTGCAAGGAGGCGAACAAATTAGCAAATGCAAACATTCCCTCAGAATTGGCCCACGGTTTGGATTAGGAAGATCACCCCCCCCCCCCACACACACACACTGCAAACTACAGTTCCCACAAACACTTGCATGGCTGGCAAGCCCCCCTTCTCTCCAGCTCTGGTTCTTGCTCTCCCTCCCCTGGTACCCCCGTTTGACAGTGCTGCCAATCAAAGTAACGTGGGACCAGAGCCTCGCTTTCTCCTGACTGGCTACTTGCTATAATTGCAGTCCCATTGATCTGAGCCAGGCAAGGTTTTCCTGCTGGCCATCAATCAAGCATTAGGGAGAGAGGGAAAGAAGGGAAGGAAGGGAAGAAGGAAGGAAGCAAAAAGGACAGACAGACAGACAGAAAAGAGAACGCCTCCTTCCCTCAGTACAAGCCAACTCTCTCCTGGGCGCACCAGCAAGAGTTTCCTTCCAAAACCTGCTTGGTTTGTTTCTCCTTTGCTTGTGTGGCCCTCTGTGCCTCTGAACATAGGCAAAGTGCTTCAGCCAGCTGTGCACACTGGCACTGCTATCAAACTTCACTGAGCGTGGCCAGCCGGGCTGTGGCTGCAGGCTTCCCAGGAGGATGCCGCCCTGAACGGCATAAGGGGAGTCAGGATGAGCTGCGGTTCTTGCACACTTAATGGGATTATGGCCCCATAATGGGGACAGGGACCACTGCTGCAGGCGCATGCTCCTAGAAACACCCCTAGGTGTGGTGAAAGTGAGTGTTCCCTTTGAGAGGGCAGGTTCGGAGTCATTGCACTGTGTGGAAAAGTTGGAGGCAAAGTTCAGCTCCTCTGCTTTCCTCTCCCCTGAAATTCTGGTTTGTGGCTTCAGCCAAACTAGATAACACAGCAATAACAATGAAAACCCCGACCGAAACTTAGATGGAAAGCAAAATGGGAAATGACCAGCCCAGGAGCAATTGTGGGCAGCGAACCCTCATCCCTCCAGCCCAGCAATCAGTGGTGTCGGGGGTATGCCACCCCCCTTGGGCATCCTATGGCCATGCAGATCTGCCAGGGCATGCCGGTTGACCATCTAGGAATACAGGAAAATGTTGATCCAGCCGGAATCGGTGCTGGGGACAAGCTGTGTTCTTTGGGCGTCATCAAGAAGCCTGAGAATGGGTCCCATGAGTTGATGGACACTTGGCAGAAAGGGTCCAGCGCTCTGCCTATGCCCAGAGACAATGCCAGATCGTTGTTCTCTTTTTTAAGGCGTATGGCCAGAGAAGGGAAGCCGTGGAGCACCATAGCTGTAGCAAATTCAGGATGGGTGCTGCCGTGGGAACACCTTCATTATCCTCCCCTGTGAAGGCTGGCCGTCATCTGTCCATGCATTCTTTAGATACGGCCTTGAATAGCAGCACTGTTTTCCCCAACTGTCCCTGGGAATGGGCAGCTTGTCCCATTCCTGCAGTGATCCACTTTATCCAGAGAAGTGGGGGTACTGGCGCCCCTCTTCTGGAGTATTCCATGAGCCCCCCCTCCCACCTGCTTCTCTTCCCCAGGCAGCTGTGTACCTTAAATATTTAATGTGTTTATATTTTCATCCTAATCTTTTATTGATCACCCTATTTACTTTGCCAAAATTGTGGTTGCTGTGATCAGAGGCGGGCATGGGAAGACAGGTGTTCTACACACAAATGTAGCCTGTATTTTTGCCCCGATGGGGCACTGATAGAGCCTCCTGCAAAAACTTATTTTATTTATTTATTAATTATTTCGATTATATCCTGCCTTTTCCTACAAGGGGCTCAAGGCAGCTTACATCATTCTCCTCCTCCATCTCATCCCCAGAACAACAACCCTGTGAGGCAGGCTGGGCTGAGAGTCTGGGACTGGCCCAAAGGCACCCAGTTGGCTCCGTGGCTGAGCAGGGACTTGAACCCGGATCGCCTGAGTCCCAGTCCCACATTCTTAACCACTGCACCACACTGGCTCTTACGCAGAGGTGTGCAGTCAGGGAAAACGTCTTTTTCCTCTCTGGCTACGATGAGTTGATGGACATGTTGTGGCCTACAATTCCCATCTAGGGATGGCCAGATCTGTCCATTTGAATTTCTCTCAGGTTTCATTAGTCCAGCCTTAAGTTTGGCTCATCTCAGACCTGGAAGTTATAATTAAAAGAACGTTTTGTAGAAAAGCTTATGCGCACGATTGCATGTTTGTTATTATGTGGAGTTCGCTCTGTAATCTCGAACAATACCCACCTTCCCTGCCTCCCTTGCAAACAGTTTTCTAATGTTATTTTCATAAACAGATGCCGTTTGGGGGGGCGGGGGGTGTTCTTGCCAGAAAACTGCACTGCAAATTCCAGAGAAGTGTGAATTTCAAAGAAGACAATTAATACCTTTGTACGTCCAGGCAAAGGGGAAAAGAATGCCCTACATTTCCTAGCACGCTGGTTTGAAAGTGTGAAATTAGGTAAAATTGTATTAAAATGTGACAAACAAATTTCTCCCCTATGAGTATTCCCATCATCCTTCAGTACTCTGCAACACAAGAGTGAATCAGAGCTATTTGGCAAAAAAGCTGATGGTACATACTGTGGACAAACCAGAGAAGCAGTGCAGGTAAGAAAGCTTCTGAAATCCATTCAGACAGCAGTTCCCATCAAGGCAGAGCATGGCCTCATCTCCCGATCCACAAGGTTTGTGTTTGCTCTCCATGAGGACTAGAAACTTGGAATCACCACAAATTCTGGCTGCAAGTTTTTGATGGAGATACAAGTTAAAAAAGGATGGTTTGATCACAGCTTAAACTCGAGGGGTTAAAGCTTACAGTCCCCCATTTTCAGGACTCCCTTCTGGCTGGCTAGAAAACAGGAATGAGATAGCTTGCCAACACAATGGCTTGCCATTAATTTCTGTGCTGCAGTCCTCTTTAAACACATTTGCTCGCTGCTGCCAATGTCCCCAGGAGGTGCCATTAACCTCTGGGGGTTGGCCAAGTCCCCCTCAGCAATCTGGTGCCAAGCCAAATATGCTCAGAGACACCCTGTGCGGGGCAGCCAAGTCCATGGGGGCGTTTAGCCCTGTGGGAGAAAGTTTAATTGTTGGAAGGAAGGAAACTGAGTCAAGGAAAGACCAAACCTTGCCTGCGCATCCACGAGCCCTGTGGCAACTTCTCGTGAGAGTGCCATTTAATGAGGTGTGAATCTGACCACTCCAGTTTTGCTAAAAGCGTGTAATCTGTATTATGTTTTATTTTATTTTTGTAAGATGTCCCGAGGCTATGCGACGGGACGGCATACAAATGCTCTAAATAAGTAAATGTAAAAAAAGTAATGCAACTTGCATAACTCATCTCCAGTCAGCTGAGCAGAAGAAGCTCCAGAAGAAGGTGGAGCAAAGAGGTGGAGGCGTGGTAGTTTTTCCCTCTATTATTTCTCCAACATGCCGTTTCGCGTGCCGTGCAATATACCCACCCTAGGAATTTTCACTTTGCTTGTGATCAGGAGTGCCTTGCTTTGTCCTGAAGCTGTGGAGGTGGATGGTGGGAGAAACATAGAAACAGAGAGAGTCAGAAGAGGACTCCCGGGCCATCTAGTCTGACCTCTGGCACCAGCCGGCTCCGCTCACGACATGCGCACCATGTGCATCTCCAGCCTGTCCTTGAACACCCTCACCGATGGGGCCTCAACGACCTCTTGTGGAAGCCCAGTCCATGCCCTTGGGGTCCTAACTGTCAGGAAGTGCTTCCTGGCATCCATATTGAACCTTGGCTCCCTGAGCTTTGCTGTGTTGGAGCATGTCCTGCCTTCCTTCGCAGGGGAGAACAGGCCTCTCCCCATCTCCTTGTGACACCCCCTCACATTCCTGCATGTCGCCAACAGATCCCCTCTGAGTCTCCTCTTCTCCAGGCTGAAGAGACCCAGTTCCCTCAGTCTCGCCTCATACCCCATCCCCTGCAAACCAGCCACCAACCTTGTGGCCCTACGCTGCACTGACTCCAACCTGGCTATATCCTTCCTGTAATAAGGGGCCCAAAACTGAGCACAAGACTCCAGTTCTGGGCGCACCAGAGTCATATAGAGTGGCGGTAATACCTCTCTCGATCTGGAAGCCAGACTTCTGGCCATGCAACCAAGGGTGGCGTTCGCCCTCTTGATCACTGCATCACACTGCTGACTTGTGTTCAGCCTGCAGTCAACCAGTACCCTGAGGTCCCTTTCACAAGTGCTGCTCTCCAGCCACTTGTCCCCCAACCTGTACTTATGACACCCAGTCCTACGCCCCAAGTGCAAGACCTTGCCCTTATCCACATTGAACGCCATCCTGTTGTCTCCTGCCCACTTCCATAGTCTGTCCAGATCCTTCTGGATCTGGAGTACCTGCTCCTCAGTTGTGGCCACTGCCCCAGTTTTAGTACTGTCTGTGAATCTGATCAGCAGACTGTTCACCCCTTCTTCCATGTCATTAATGACATTAAGAAGAATGCCCACACTCGGTGCAAAAGCACTCTGTACATGCTCACTTCCAACCTTGTGTGCCAGCATTCTCTGAAAGTTTGTGCAAGTGTTTCGAAGGAACCCAGGGTGGTGAGTAGGAAGGAAAGAAGAAGAAGCGGCTAAGAACCTGGTTAAGAAAGAACTTGGCTAAGAAGCTCAAGTAACAGTGGTGGTGAGGAGCGCCTTCCTTCAGCTTCGGCTGATCCACCAGCTGCGTCCCTACCTGGAGAACGACTGCCTGGCAACAGTGACACATGCATTGGTAACTTCCCGATCCGACTTCTGTAACGCGCTCTACGTGGGGCTGCCCTTGAAGACGGTCCGGATACTTCAATTGGTGCAGAATAGAGCTGCCAGGCTGCTGACGGGGACTGGGCATTGTTCTCATATCACCCCAGTTCTCCGTCAGCTACACTGGCTTCCCATTGAAGTCCGGGCCCAATTCAAGGTGCTGGTGATTACCTATAAAGCCCTAAACAGCTTGGGACCTGGGTATCTAAAGGAGCGCTTGCGTCCATATCTGCCCTCCCATCCCCTGAGATCGGCGGAGGAGGCCCTTTTCCGGGAACCCTCCGTGAAGGATATTAGGAGGGTGAGTACCTGGAGGAGGGCCTTCTCTGCAGTGGCACCCCATCTGTGGAATGCGCTCCCCAGAGAGGCCCGCCTGGCGCCGTCGTTATTTGTTTTTCAGCACCAGGCCAAGACCTTTTTATTTAAATGATATTTTAATTGTTAATGGTTGCTTTTATTTATCGGTTTTAAATTATGGCTGAGATGCTTTGAATTTTTCATGTTATTCTATGTTGTTTATCTTTTTTTGTAAGCTGCCTCGAGGCTTTCTGCAATGGGGGCGGCATAAAAAATGCTATACATAAACAAATAAAGAAAGAAAGGTAGCATGGTTTAGTGGCTGGAGCAACCTTCCCCAATAGAGTGCCTTCCAGATGTTGTGCATTACCTTCCCCTTCATCCCCAACTAGCAGGATCAACAGCCAGATAGGATGGATGTTGTGAGCTCAAAACACCCAGCAGTTTCTGAGCTGGAGGAAAGCTGGGTTAGACCAGGAGGGAAGTTGCTCTTGATCCTGGCTTCTTTTCTCTCACAGGGTTGCTGAGAGGATCACAACAGGAAAGAGCATTAGAATATAGCAGGCCAAATCTGGGTGCACAGCGGACATCCAGATGCTCATGAGTGGCCCACAAGTGCCACCCCCCCAGCCCTGGTCCTCCAACAGCTGGTGCCGAGAGAGGAGTGGTTCAGGGGCAGCACCCCGCTTCTCCTCGTCACACAGGCCTGGCTCCCAAGGCTTCCTTCTTCCAAGCATGGTGGAGGGAAGCAACCAGAAAGGTAAGGCGGGAGCACAACCAATCACCTGACACCTGAGCAAACCTGTGACAGCAAGCCATGTCCTTTCCGTATCTGCTGAGCGAGCGCCATGCAACCTGTCACGCTGTTTGCTGGGGCTTCCAGAGCAGAAAAGCAGCTCTTTGCGCGTGGGAAGCCCTGTAATGCCGTGGGGCGAGGATTATCCCGTGCAAATCCATGCTGGAGGCGGCGAGACTCTTCCCCCACTGCCCCCCAATTCCTGGAAATGAATAGCCCATCCAAAGTGCCTATAAGGGTGGACGCAGGTGCTGAATGTTAAAAGCGTTGGAATCAATATGATGGGAAA
Organism: Varanus salvator macromaculatus; assembly: GCA_023646645.1. NCBI lineage: Eukaryota > Metazoa > Chordata > Lepidosauria > Squamata > Varanidae > Varanus > Varanus salvator. The sequence continues at coordinate 5,096,512 of JAIXND010000802.1, read as the reverse complement.
TGAGGCAAAGGAATTATCCATGATGAAAGCTATGATTTTTAAAAGAACATTTAAAAATACAAATAAAGCCCAGAGATTCTAACAGGCACTCCCGCTGTCATGTCAACCATCTGGACTTGTCCCTTGAGAAAGAGACATTGGAATGGAGATTCCCAGAGAAGCCCCTGGCTGCCTGGAGGTGAAGCTGCACTGCAACCTGGTGTTGCAGATTCAAGAGACGTGGTGAAGGATTACGAGCCACTCCAGATCCTGCCAGTAGGCCAAGTTTTGCCCTGTATTCTGCAAAATTCCTGCAGTTGGCCCTCTAGGCCAGGTTATCAATGATCGGCCTGCTAGCTTGTCACAGCAGGAAGCAGAGCTGCCAGGTTGGACTACCTTTCCTGCCTCCCACCCTCCTTCAAAAGGCATTGGTTGTGCAGGCTGATCAACATGTTGACAATTCTCCAGTGACATTTCTGTGGTTTGCAAAATAACACAAGGTGAATTTACTCCCCATGGAGAAACGTTGGTCATGCAGTACATCGGAAGTGGTTGCGATGGAGAAAATTGGGGATCTTGTTATAGACCGATCGTCTTCTAACGCACATTTTGCTCTCCATCGAATTCCACTGTGGTATTTGCAGAACTGGCCGAGGGCCTTTCGGAAGTGCTGCTCGAAACGGAGTGTCTGCTGCAGCCCGGCTTCTCTAGCTCCTGTTCGCACTTAACAGGCCCAAGTGGCATTTTAAAAATTGATGTCTCTTCTTATACTTCGCCCCCACACCCACCTTCCCTGCAAGCCGCTCTCTTGTTCGGCTCTTCTATTAGCGATGGTCAGGGAATGCAATTCTCTCCTCTTTCTCCCCAGCAAAGCATTTCTGATCCACCTGCGATGGAAGCAGAAAATGGAAAAAGGACCCGATGACAGAAGTGAGCAAAAAGAGGAAAGTGTTGGCTGCTTCACTGGCTGAAAAGAAACTCACGAATGCCTCTTTATCTGCTTCTGGCCCTGGCTGCACTGCAAGATTCCATATAAAGGACCGCATTGGGTATGCTTTGGCCTGCATTCTCCCTGGGAGCAGAGATCTTTTGGTTGCAATTGCTAGAGAAACAGGCAGTTCCTTTTGAGGGTGTTCAAAGATAGGCTGGACGTGCACATGGTGGGCATGTCGTGAGCAGAGCCAGCTGGAACCGGGGGTCAGACTAGATGGCCTGGGAGGCCCCTTCTGACTCGCTCTGTTTGTTTCAAGACAGCTTGGTGCAGCTCTAAAGTCTTAGCTCCAGAAAAGCCTATCCCAAACAAGCCAGCTTGGTGGCACAAGCCCAGCGATCTGCTTGGAGTGGTCCCCAAAATGCAACAAGCATTATAGGAACCTTACCAGTTAAACACCGAAGCAGAGTGAGTCAGAAGGGGCCTCCAAAGCCATCTAGTCTGACCCTGGCTCCAGCTGGCTCTGCTCATGACACGTTCATGTCCAGCCTGTCCTTGAACACCCTCACCGATGGGGCCTCAACCACCTCCAGTGGGAGCTCATTCCACACCCTGGGGGTCCTAACCGTCACTAAGTGCTTCCTGGCATCCAAACTGAACCTGGGTTCCCTGAGCTTTTCTCCACTGGAGCGCATCCTGCCCTCCTCTGCAGGGGGGAAAAAGGTCATGACCCACTTGTGTGTGGCACCCCCCCACATACCTCTATGTTGCTAGCAGGTCCCATGGGCCTTATAAAACCCCCCCTTTAAGCCCAATGGGGCTGGGACCCAGGTGATCTGTGTTCTAGTCCCCACTTGGTCATGAAGCCAACTGAGTGGCTTTGGGGTCAGTTTCTCACTCTCAGCTCCTCCTTTCTCACAAACTTGTTCAAATGGAGCCATTTAAGCTGCCGGGGTTCAAAACCAGGGGGGTGATGGTGGGAGATAAACACAGTGTAATAATACCAAGTCGCATGCTCTGCCTTGTGGCAGAAGGCAGGCAACGGAAGACCCAAGCCACACCCTGAGGCTTTATATGGCCAGAAGCGTTCCCATGCCCACCAATGCTGAATTACCCCTATAGGTGAGGCGATGCCCCAATGGAGCTCATGGCAAGGTAACAGCTCCCCCTTGTGGCAAAACAGTGCCAGGCACGTGGCTAGAGAATTACAAGACCACAGCGGTGATTGAAGGGGTTGTTTTTGCTTCGAAGCCTCTGGAGACCCATAAAAAAAATGCATGATAGAAAAGGAAGCAGTGGGAGAAACTGGAGGAAAAACAGAAAGGAACTGGTCGCTGTTTAACCAACCATCTGATGTCTTTATTTGAAAAGGCACAGGTTAAGACATCTTCAATACAGAATTAATTTTTCTCAGTTCCTCTTAATATAGGTCAAGTGATTAATAAAGACCATGAAGCAAACAAGATTTTTTTCTCTCTCTCTTTCTCTAAAGGAATATATACAAACACGAAAAATTTCTTTTTGCTGTGAAATTTCTTTTGTTAAATGAAAAAAAGGTCAAACTAGTGTTCAGAAAGGTAAGATAAAAGTTGCAGTATCTTTTCCTTAAAAACAAACAAAGAAACCAACATCAACAGGGAGTTCAAAGCAACAATGCCGGGGTAGGGGGGGGTGAGAATGTTTTAATTTTTGCCCCCCCCCATTCTCCTCCATTCCCCTCCCCACACAGACCTCCTAGAAAGTCATATTGAAAAAGGAGTCAGCCACTGAATGTTAGATACCAAATTCACCGGGAAACTGGGGAAGAGATGCAGACGGAGTGGTGAATTCGGAGATATATGGGGATACAGGACTTATATATTTATATATTTATATATATAAAAATTTTGCTTCTGTGCTACTTTAAAAACAAGTTACATGCATAATGACAAAAGGTGCACATCCTCTAAAACAGTGCTGGTGGGTTGGGGAAGGAACGGGAAGTCGCGACAGCTTCTAGAACCTCAGCAGAAGATACTGCAGAAACGTTACGCGGAAGAAAGCAACGGAGAGCAGTGGCATGGGAGGAGTTCACAACCAGGAGGGGGCTGTCTGGTGGTCCAAGCCGGGAGACGAAAGGAGCATGGTGGAGAATTGGGGGCGGGGGTGAGCAGGCTCTGTGATGGATCCCCACCCCCAGAACATCCAATGTTTGTGCACAGGAAACACACCCAGGTGGTCAGAGCAAGCCGCGAGACCGGCGCGCAAGGGGAACTGAGAGGGAACGCAGCGCTGGCTGGCTCGGGCTTACAGGGTGAGAGGGAGTTGGGGGTTGTGATTGTTGGGGGGGGGGAGAAACCCCACCTGCAACACTGTCCCACTGTGGCTGAACAGGGTGGGGATTCCCAACATGTCTTCTCCTGGGGGGTTATTTTATCCGTGGTGGTGGAATAGAGGGGGTGTGGAACCTTTCTCAGCTGAAGCCTGCATTCTGCTCCGGAGAGGCCCTCGGGGGCCACCCATCCCAACTGTGGGCGGAGCCAAAGCTATAGGGCCCCAAACTCAAAACCAACCAGTGTAGTGTAGCCTAAAGCTCCTCTTGCCCAAATGCCCCCCTTCTCAGATGGGGAAAGAGCTTGGGAGATCACAGAAGGGATTCAGGGGCCAGGGGAGGGGAGACTGTGGCCTCATTCGCAACGTCCTATGCCTGCACACTAAGAGCTGAAGCCAGCAGGAACTCCTGCAAGACCCAGGGGGAATCCTCTTGCCCATCTGAATAACCTGGAGGAGGAGACAATGTGATGCGTTAAAAGTTACACACAAGACAAAAGGGATCCAACGGCCAACTGAGGACAGGGCTCTACCTCCTAGGCAAACTGTCTCCTGGTCAGTGGACGGAGCAGACATCCACTGGCAGAGGGTGGGCAGCTCATGGGGGTCACTTTGGGTGCAGGTCTTTTTTGTTAAATGTCTGTGAAGCAGGACTCGAAAACCGGTTGCGAATGAGCACCGTGGGGGTGCAGCCGGATGCAAATTGGCACCTGAGGGCGAGCTGAGTGCCAACTACACCCCACGTGCTGGGACGCATCGCCACCTCCAATGCACGTCTGAGCAGCCCCGAGAGGTGCATGGACACAAAACTGGGACTTATCCACTAGCCGTGACTGCCACTCCAGTCAGAATTCCCTGCTCCCTAGTGGGAAAAGGGTTTTCCCAGCAGAAGTATTTCCCTGGGGTGATGCTGGCTACTGGTGGCTGGTTTCGGCTTGCATGGGCCACTCAAGGCCCTCTGTCTGAAAAGGCCTGCCATGGCACACCCCCATCGGCCAGAATTTACCAGGCTGGAAACGCGAGCAGACCAATTTCAAAAATGCAGAGAGATGTTCTTCTAGGAGCCTCCAAAGCTTGCCAGGCTGTTGTGTGGCTTGCAGCACCAGCTGGCGAATCCTAACCTACCCTCTGCCGGCTGATGCCAGGACCTGGGGAGGACAACCTGTGGACTGCCCATGGCTGTTTTTGCAGGTCTCCGCTCCCTGCCGCCAAATCCAGCAGCAGGCCCCGATGCGTCCTCAGGGGGCCACCCACACTGGGGTCAGTGCTCCAACAGGCGTGATCGAATTTGGCCACCCGGGCCAAGCACCAAGAAATGTGCTACTCTCCCAACCTGGCAGCTGGTGCATGATGCTGACGTTGCACAGGCGTATCGCAAAGCAAGCCACCCCTTTAAGGTGGCGCCCCTGCAGCTCGGGGGCAAAGGTAGCCACCACCTGGCCACCCTTCAGTCGCTCCAGTACAAGGAATCCCACTGCAAGGGGAGATGGGGCTTTAGCTCCGCCGAGCTGAGCACGGAGCTTCAGAAACTGGATTTAAAATGCGGGGCTACATCCCCGTCTTAGTCCTGCACCCCCCCCTCACTCACTCTCTCTCTCTCTCTCTCTCTCTCACACACACACACACACACAGAGGACCCTGGGGCAACCAAGTCATGCTTTGGGGGCAGCGGCCGTCTCCCACGTGGCCAGAACTGGAGACGGGGGAGGCCACAGCATGTCCAGCAGAGCTTGGGGGGACAACGGCGCCGGCCCTGAAACTGGGAGAGTCCGGGCGTGCTCCGCCACCCCCCACCCCACTGGGAGCAGCCCCGTGCTGGAGGAGTGAATGTTGCCCTCCGCTTCTGCCCCCGCTGTGAGCTCCTCCCCACCCCCGCTACCCCGGAACCCGTCTAATCCGACTTCTCCCCGTCGTCGTCTTGATGGGTGTCTCCATCGTGACCGTTCTTGTCCTCCTTGGAGAGGTGAGCTTGGGAGCCCAGGGCCGAGAGGGAGAGCAGCCCTGTGCTGGCGCTGACGGCTGGGAGGGAGGGCGGCTGCAGCCCCATGGGCAGCGGAGTCAGCGGCAGGGCGAGTGCTTGGAGCTGGGACAGCTGGTGCGCTTGGAGCTGCTGCTGTAGGCAAATGAGAGAACGGGGCGGGGGGTGAGGAGGCGGGAGGGTGAGTGGCGTGGATGTGTCAGCACCACCGTTGCCGAAGTGAGAGGTGCTCGCCCTTTTCTTTTTAGTACAGCCCAGGGGCCTTTTCCCGAGTCTGGCCCCCTCTTTCTATGGCCACCTGTTGGGAGATACAGAAGTGAGGGTGCCTGTCGCTTCTCTGCATGAGACGAGCCTGACTGGGAACCTGACTGGGAGGTCTGGTCACCCACCTGCAGCAGCAGGATAAACCCGAGGGTTCCTGTCGCCTCTCTGCGTGAGGAGAGCCTGACTGGGAACCTGACTGGGAGGTCTGGTCACCCACCTGCTGCAGCAGGATAAACCCGAGGGTTCCTGTCACCTCTCTCCGTGAGGCAAGCCTGACTGGGAACCTGACTGGGAGGCCTGGTCACCCACCTGCGGCAGCAGGATAAACCCGAGGGTTCCTGTCGCCTCTCTGCCTGAGGCGAGCCTGACTGGGAACCTGACTGGGAGGCCTGGTCACCCACCTGTGGCAGCAGCAGAACATGAGTGGGATTTGAGTGGCCCAGTCCGCCACTTTACTGCTGCTCCCAGGTCCAAGTCCAGTGGAAGAATGTGGACCGACAGCCCGGCCCACTGCATCCACACGATGAAGCTCCCGAGCAGCCAGCAACAAACCCCAGCCCCCTGCACCTCACCCCACAGCCACTACCAAGACCCTGTGCGGAGCGCCACGGACCCGGATGATGGAGTTCAGCTCCGGCGCAGTCACTTGCTTGGCTCGCTCGATGGCTCCAAGGACCTGCTGCTGGTGCTAGAGAAAGGGAGAGTGCAGTCACCGTGGGTCCCACGTGGGCTCGTGAAGAGGAGGGGTGGCTACAGCAGCCAGCAGGGACCAACAGGACTCGGAGAGGCATGGGGTGGGGCTGAAGGGGGAGCATGAGCGCAGGGGAGCAACCCCTGCTTCTTCAGGCCCTGCTGGAGCATCCTGGAGTTGAATTCCTGGCCCCGGGAGGTGTTCTGTGCGGTTTTGTGACTGATGGGACACTGGCTGGCACTGTCTATGCAGAGGCTTGCCAAGGCCATGAGGAACATGTGTTTCCAGGTTGTGATTGTGATTGTTGTATTTATTTACTTTTGTGAGCCGTCCCGAGGCTACGTGGCAAGGGGACGGCATATAAAAACCATCAATAAATAATAACACATGATAAACAAACATGTGGGGAGCGGGCGTGGGTTGTCTCGTCCCCCACTTGCCCTGTCCTGATTTAGAGGAACAAAGGACCCCGATTTCACGGGGAGAAGGAACCAAGCGGGGGAGAGCTTGCAGGAGGCAAGGACGTGGCTGAAGCTCAGGTCCCCTGGCACAGAATATGATCTTCTACAGAGGGTTAATGCCTGGCTGTGTTCCAAATTAAGAGCGCCACGAGTTTCCTGGCTCAGAAGGAAAGGCGCTTCTGCGCTTGCTGGGACTTGCAATTTCCTAAGGCTCCCAAGAGTTCAAGCACCCAGGAGACTCCCAATCTCTTCAGGGGACTCCCTGGAGGTGCAGCAGTGAGGGAGCATGTGGCTCTGGGAGGGAGGCGCAGTTCCCAAAGCACCCTGTTGCACGGGAAAATAACATTTCCCAGGGCCATCGGTGCTTGGCATCTCAGGCACCGGGAATACTTCGGGCCTTGCTGGACAAATAGGCTCGGGGGTTTGTGTGAGGTGGCTTGGCACCGCCAAACTTCTGATTGCAGTATGTTTGCAAAGACAAATTCCAAAACCAAGGTTACCTCTTGTGAAAGGTACGGCAACACCTGAGCACAAATCCCATTTAACCGCTTGACGATTTCGGCCTGAAATTAAAAACAGAGAATGCCAGTCAACCCAGGGCAAAAATACAATTTGTTGTTGTGATGAGCTGTCAAGTCATTTCCATCTTATGGCAACCTTGTGAATGAATGCCCAGGTCTGCTCACCTCTTGGAAAGAAAAAAATAACCAGCAGAAGGTGGAGGAAGCTACGAGAGGATCAGCTATCCTTGAATTAATGCTAACTAACTAACTAATGCTAACTAACAGGGACGGCCTTGGGGACAAAAGCACAACCATGGGAACTCTGCGGAAACGTGACCACGCGATTCTCCATCTGGGAAAACAGGCAAAGCGCCAGACAGCTGGGGAAGGGCTCATGTTGCCCGTCTTCAGAAAGGGGGAAAAAGATGAACCTGGGAACTATAGACCAGTTAGTCTGATGTCAACCCCTGGAAAAACTCTCCAGCAAATTAAAAAATCCATCTGCAAGCAACTTGAAGAAAATGCAGTGATTAATAAAAGCCAGCATGGGGGTTATCAAAGAGAAATCCTGTCAGACTAATTTAATCTCATCTTTAAGACTGAGTATTCTCCAAAAAAATGTCCTTATTGAATCTCATTCTGTTGCTTTCAGCCCTGTGTTGAAATTTATCAAGATTGTTCTGGATCTTCATTCTGTCTTCTAGGGCAGGGGTCCTCAAACTATGGTCCACGGGACAGATACAGTCCGGCAAGATCATATACCCGGCCTGCCTCAGAGCTTTCGGACTCTGAAACGCTTTCAGTTTTGGAGACTAGCAGAGAGCCGGTGCACATGCCAAATTGTGACAGCTCCCTTCAACTGCTCATGCACCGGCTCTCTCTGCCAGCTCTGGCTCGCTCCTGCTGCTGTGCTGGTCTCGCCAGCATGAATTGCGCACGCGCCGGCTCTTCCCCGTGTTGTCCGCATGCCTTGGCCGTGAATAAGGAAGAGAGGTGTGAATATGGAACCAGACACTGACCATCTCATTAGCCAAAAGCAGGCCCATACTTCCCATTGAAACACTAAGAAGTTTATGTTGATTAAAATTGTTCATTTTAAAGATTGTATTTTTTCCTGGTCTTTTCGCACTATAAATAAGATATGTGCAGTGTGCCTAGAAATTTGTTCGTATTTTTTTAAACTACAGTTCGCCCCCTGCCCACAATCTGAGGGACAGTGAACTAGTGTCCTGTTTAAAAAGTTTGAGGACCCCCGTTCTAGGGTATTTGCTATTCCGTCCAGTTTTGTATCACCTGTACATTTGAATATCCTTCCTTGTACTTCCTCATCTAAACCAGTAATGCAGATGTTGAAGAGCACTGGGCCCAGGACTGAACCCGTGGCACCCCTCCAGCTGCCTCCATCCAATTTCAGGAGGTGCCTTTGAGGATCACCCTTTGTGACCGATTGAGCAGCCAGTGTTGGATCCATCTCCTGGTGTTTCCATGTAGTCCAGTTTCTGCTAATTTGCTTATCAGAATATCATGTAGTACTATGTCAAAAGCTATGCTAAGATCTAGGTAGGTTCTGCCCACAGTGTCCCCTGTGACCAGTTGGAAGAATACCCAGTCGAACAATGAGATTAAATTAGTCTGACAGGATTTCTTTTTGATAAGCCCATGCTGGCTTCTATTCATCACTGCATTTTCTTCAAGATGCTTGCAGACCGATTTTTTAATAATCTGCTCCAAAATTTTTCCAGGGCCTGATGTCAGACTAACTGGTCTATAGTTCCCAGGTTCATCTTTTCCCCTTTTTGAAGACAGGGACAACATGAGCCCTTCCCCAGTCGTCTGGCGCTTCTCCTGTTTTCAGGATTGATCAAAGATAATTGGCAGTGGTCCCGAGAGTCCCTCTGCTAGCTCTTGTATGACTCTGGCCTGGAGGTGATCGGGCCCTGGAGCTCTGAAAGTGTTTCTTCCCGCTAGGTCTTCCTTGACCATTTGTCTGTCCATCTTGGGCTGCCATCTCTCATTTCCAGTTGTACTTCCTCTTGATTGCAGATTTCCTTGTGGGAGAAGACGGAAGCGAAGGAGGGATTGAGCGCCTCTGCCTTCTCTTTGTTCTCTGTTTTCCCTCTGCCACCCAGTTGAAGTAGCTGGTCACGCTTCTCTTCCTCATGTCTTTTGTTCTGGATGTATCTGAAGAAGGCCTTCTCGTTGTGCTTAGCAGTTCACAGTTCATCTCCTGCTCAGCCTTCTGGACGCAATTCCTACAATTCCCTGCTGTTTGCAAGAAATTCTTCTTTCGTGGCCTGGCCCTGTTTCCACTTCCTGTACATGTTCGTTCGTTCTTTCCAGACGTCACAGAATCCTTTGTGGAGCCACGTGTGCTTCCTCTGCTGTTTTCTACACTTTTTTCTTGATGGAACTGTTTGTAGTTGTGCTTGGAGAATCCACTTTTTCAAGATTTCTCACCCCTCTTGGACACCTTTCCCCTTAAAGGTGTGTTGTTTCGGTTCTCATTTTTCTGAGCTTGTTAAAGTCGGCTTTCTTGAAGTCCAGGATGCTTGTTCGGCTCCAGGGACCCTTCATCTCCATTACAACTGAGAATTCGAGCATTTCACGGCCACTTGCCCCCATTTGTGCTTCTGTCCACCAGGCCGTCCCTGTTAGTTACTACTCAATGGAGGACGGCTGATCCTCTCGCAGCTTCCTCTGCTTTCTCCTGGAGCAGGTTGTTGGCAACACGTGTCAGGAATCTCTTGTGGGGCCAGGCTTGGCAGAATCCGTCTCCCAGCTTGTATCGGGGAACCTGAAGTCCTCCAGGATGACATGGTTGGAAGCACTGACAAGATGCTTTTCAAGGGTGGCATCCCGTCCCCTTTCTGATGGGGTGGACCCATTATACACGAGAATAACTATCCTTTTTTTCTTATTTTGTGCTCCCTTTAAATGTAGCCAGATGCTCTCCATGGGGCTTGTAAGTTCCTCTTCTTGAATTTCTGTGCAGGTATGTGTGTCTCTCACACAGAGTGCAACTCCCCCTCCCCTTTTGTCCCTCCTATTTCTCTTGAACGGGCTGCATCCATCCATTGCAGAGTTCCAGTCGTGTGTCATCGCACCAAATGTCTACTGTTTCCCATAACTGCCCTCATGGACTACTCTGTCATCAGCAAGAACAGATCTTGACCTTCCTCTTTGAGGTGGCCACTGAGCGACTTAGAGAGGGATATCAGGTGCCCCCTCAGCCTTCTCTTCTAAGGCTGAGCATGCCCAGTTCCCTCAGCCTCTCCTACAGGGCAGCGTTTCCCAACCCTGCATCATTTTGGTTGCCCTCCTCGGGGCCCTTTCTAATTGACCTGCCTCTTTCTTAAGTGTTGGTGTCCAGAACTGGACACAGTATTCCAGATAAAGAAAAACAAAGTTACTGGTATATAATACTACACTACTCTACACAGTGGTACCTTGGCTCATGAACTTAATCCATTTCAAGACTCTGGTCGCAACCCAAATTGGTCATGAGCCAAGTTGAATTTCCCCATAAGGTTCAATGTAAGTAAGGTTCATCCGTTCTGTAACCGTTTTTTTTTTTTTACTCACAAAAATTTGCAGCAAAGTGACAAAGAACAACAAAGATGGCGGCCATCTCCCCTGCCACCCCAGCAATTGTGCTGGGGGAGGGGGGAGACAGGCAGGATCGCGGGTGCGCTGGCAGGGAGATGGGCACAATCACAGCCATGCTTGGCGGGGGGAGACGGGCAGAATCGCGGGCACACTGGAGCAATTGCGGCCACCTCCGCCCTCCCCTCAGCATGACCGTGATCGCACCTGTGCAGGGAAGGCAGGTGTGCTCACAATCGTCACCCAATGCGGAGTTTGGGACCTGCAGCAAATGTTTATGAAATTTCTGTTCGTGACCCAATTTGGTCATGCACTGAGGCCAAGGTACCACTGTATTATATTATATATATTTTATTTTGTGGCCAGGCCATCTAAGAATATAAACAAATTGCAGGGAATAGCAGGAATTGCATCCGGAAGGCTAAAGCAGGAAATGAACTGAGAAGAGCACGGGAGGCTAAGCACAATGAGAAGGCCTTATCAAGATACATCCAGAACAAAGAATATAGAAACAGAGAGAGTTAGAAGGGGGATCTTGGGACATCTAGTCTGACCCCCGGGTCCAGCTGGCTCCACTCAGGACATGCCCACCATGTGCATGTCTAGCCTATCCTTTAACACCCTCAGCGATGGGGCCTCAACCACCTCCTGTGGAAGCCCATTTCACACCCTCGGGGTCCTAACTGTCAGGAAGGACTTCCTGGCATCTAAATTGAGTCTTGGATCCCTGAGCTTGGTTCCGCTGGAGCACATCCTACCCTCCTCTGCAGGGGAGGTCTCTACCCATCTCCATGTGACACCCCCTCACATACCTGTATGTCACCAACAGATCCCCTCTGAGTCTCCTATTCTCCAGGCTGAAAAGATCCAGTTCCCTCAGTCTCGCCTCATACGGCTTCCCCTGCAAACCAGCCACCGACCTTGTGGCTCTACGCTGCACTGACTCTAACCTGGCTGTATCCTTCCTGTAATGAGGGGCCCAAAACTGAACACAAGACTCCAGTTGTGGGCGCACCAGAGTCATATAGAGTGGCAGAAATACCTCTCTCGATCTAGAAGCCACACTTCTGGCTATGCAACCAAGGGTGGCGTTTGCCCTCTTGACCACCGCATCACACTAAGCCCTGCAGTCAACCAGCACCCCGAGGTCCCTTTCACAAGTGCTGCTCTTCAGCCACTTGTCCCCTAACCTGTACTTACAACACCCATTCCTATGCCCCAAGTGCAAGACCTTGCACTTATCCACATTGAATGCCATCCTGTTGTCCCCTGTCCACTACCATAGTCTGTCCAGATCCTTTTGGATCTGGAGTACCTGCTCCTCAGTAGTGGCCACTGCTCCAGTTTTAGTACTGTCTGCAAATTTGATCAGCAGACTGGTCACCCCCTTCTTCCATGTCATTGATGACAGAGCCCTGGGGGACCCCGCTTGTCACTGGCCGCCATCCCGATGATTCCCCACTAATGGTTACCCTCTGCTTTCAGTCCGTCAGCCATGCCCTAATCCACCGGACAGTGCTTTGGTGCATCCCCAAAATCCTCAGTTTCTCCACCAGGATATCATGGGGCACTTTGTCAAAGGCCTTGCTAAAATCCAGGTATACCACATCCACTGCATCCCCTCCATCCAGCCATCTCGAAACCTTGTCATAGAATTCCAAAAGAAAGAGAAGGGCATCCAGCTACTTCAACTGGGTGGCAGAGCAATAACAGAGAACAAAGAGAAGGCAGAGGTGCTCCATTCCTACTTCGCTTCCATCTTCTCCCACAAGGAAATCTGCAATCAAGAGGAAGTGGGAGCTGGAAGTGAGAGATGGCAGCCCAAGATGGACAGACAAATGGTCAAGGAAGACCTAGCGGGAAGAAACACTTTCAAAGCTCCAGGGCCCGATCACCTCCAGGCCAGAGTCATACAAGAAATAGCGGAGGGACTCTCAGAACCACTGGCAATTATCTTTGATCAATCTTGGAACACAGGAGAAGCACCAGGCGACTGGAGAAGGGCTCATGTTGTCCCTGTCTTCTAAAAGGGGAATAAGGATGAACCTGTGAATTACAGACCAATTAGTCTAACGTCAATGCATGGAAAAGTCCTCGAGTAAATTATTAAAAATTTTATCTGCAAGCGCCATGAAGGAAATGCAGTGATTAATTAAAGCCAGCATGGGGTTATCAAAAAGTAATCCTCTCAGACTAAATCAATCTCAGTTTTGACTAGGTGGACAAAGAGGCCACTGTGGGCAGAACCTACCAAGATCTTAGCATAGCTTTTGACATAGTACTACACAATATTCTGATAAGCAAATTAGCAGAAACTGGACTACATGGAAACACCAGGAGATGGATCCAACATTGGCTGCTCAATCGGTCACAAAGGGTGATCCTCAAAGGCACCTCCTGAAATTGGATGGAGGCAGCTGGAGGGGTGCCAAGGGTTCAGTCCTGGGCCCAGTGCTCTTCAACATCTGCATTACTGGTTTAGATGAGGAAGTACAAGGAAGGATAATCAAATTCACAGATGATACAAAACTGGATGGAATAGCAAACACCCTAGAAGACAGAATGAAGACCCAGGGGGATCTTGAGAAACTTGAACACTGGGCTGAAAGCAACAGAATGAGATTCAATGAGGACAAGTGCCAAGTCCTCCATCTAGGAAAAGAATCCTATGCATTGATACAAGATGGGGAATATGTGGCTCAACAGAACTGACAAAGAAAAAGATCTTGGAGTCATTGTGGACAACAGGCTAAACATGAGCCAACAATGCGATGCAGCTGCCAAAGGAGCAAATGCTTTTTTGGGATGCATTAACAGAAGTATCACTTCCAAATCAGGAGATGTAGTAGTTCCTCTATACTCCTCCCTAGTCAGACCTCACCTGGAATACTGTGTCCAGGTCTGGGCACCAAGACTTAAGAAAGATGTAGGTAAATTAGAAAGGGTCCAGTGGAGGGCAACGAAAATGATGCAGAAACACTGTCCTGTGAGGAGAGACTGAGGGAACTGGGCAGGTTCAGCCTTGAGAAGAGAAGACTGAGAGGGGACATGGTATCCCTCTAGATATCCCTCAAAGGCTATCATAAAGAGGAAGGCTGAGGTGTCGTCTCACTGATAAAAGTCCAGCTGCAGCAAGTCGGAGTCAGGCTGGACATCAGGAAAAGCTTCCTCATGGTCAGAGCAATACGACCGTGGAAGCAGCTGCCTGGAGAGGTGGGGGCTCTCCCACAGTGGGGACATTCACTAAGAAACTGGGCAGCCGTCCGAGGGGGAGGGTGTAACTTGGTGTCCTGCAGCAACAGGGGGTTGGACTTGATGGTCTTCCTGGCCCCTTCCAACTCTTGTATTCTATGATTCTATGACCAGGTATGTGCTTTCCCACAGTGCAAACCAAGTAAAACTGTTACAAGAAATAGGTGCTGTAATCTCACCTGTTTGTGCATTTCGATATTCAACCCGTAGGACATCTCATAATACTGGAAGTGGGGCAGGCAGGCCAACGGGGTGGAGTTGGATTGGGATTGGGAAAAAGAAAAACAAAACCATGTAAGTTGGCTTGCGGCAAGGGCCCAAAGTTTCTCTAGCCACTGTTGCGTTCCTGGGGCATGGGAAAGCCTTGCACCCCTACAAAGAGGGCAGCCCCCAAATCCTTTGCACCTGGAGGAGGAGGAGGTGAAGTGACCAAAATGCCATGCACAGTCAGCGGTTTTTTTCTGGTATTTTATTTAGTGGCCTTATTTTAACATTGGATGCTGTACATCTGCTACTTATTTTTATTTTTACTGTATTAATTTGTAGTAAACTGTCCCGAGATGTCGGTGATAGGACGGTATAGAGAAGTTTTAAATAAATATATTTTTTTCAGAGGGTTGCCTTACTCGGATTGCCTTTCTCTTAGTGCTGTGCCCCCCTCCTCGCAAAAAAACTCCCCACTGCATGCAGCCACCAGACTTTGGGGGAACAAGTTTCCATGGGACAAACTGTGGCACTAGGGAACACCCAGGGGTCTCACAGTGGCGGGGGGGAGGTTCTAGCCAGGCCGGTGTTGGTCAATTATCTTACGACCAGCTGAAAAGGAAATGGGCATAAGCCACAAAGAAGCAAAATTATCCAGGTGACACAAAACCAAAGGGCAGCAGGAGGTGCATTAGGTCTGCTTCAACCACAGGTCGTGACACACACAGTGGGGAGTTAGACCGCCAAAATATAAACAGCCGGTTGTTAAAATCTTCTACTAGGGCAGTGGTGGTGAACCTATGGCACGTGTGCCGCAGCGGCATGCAGAGCCCTCCGTTGGCAGGCGAGCCAAGTCGTTCCAGCAGCGCCCCAGCAGCCGAGCATTGGATAACAGCGCACATAGGGGCCATGCGCATGCTCAGAAAGGAGTAGCGGCGCCAGGCAATGACGTCACTCATTAGCTGCGACTCATCCGAGCTTCCGCATGGCCGGTCAAGGACTGGCTGCGAGTTGTTTTTTCTAAACTAAAACCTCCATATTCAGGTTTTATTGCGGTGTTGGCACTTTGTGATAAATAAGTGGCTTTTGGGTTGCAGTTTGGGCACTCGGTCTCTAAAAGGTTCACCATCACTGCACTAGGTACTGCCCCCAAAGGCTCTGGGATATGCACTCCACTTCAGGGGCAAAGGAAGCGGCCCTTTGTGTTATACAGCTAACAGAAATTCAGTTTTTTAGAAGCAGTGGAATGTGCTTTTCAAGGAGTCAGAACCTCCGTCCACCAGTATTGTTGAAAATGATGGGCCATGATCTCCAAATTTTCCAGTAGGGCTCTTTCCTGGGAGCCAGGACCGTCTGCATGCAAACCAGTGCTTTGCCCCCGAGCTATGGCCAACACTAATGCATGTTGCTAGTCCTCAGGATTCTCACTGACGGGCAATAAAAATGGGGACACAGAAAGCTACCTTGGCTCAAGTCAGACCAGTTTAGAGGACCTAGCACAGCAGTGTATGTGATGTTCTTATTTTTTAATATGTTATAAACTGTCCTGAGATCCATGGACTAAATAGGAATGCTATGAACATGTCTTAAATAAATAATAATTAATACCAACTGAAAACTGGATCGTCAGGGGTTTGGACAGCGGTCCTTCCCAGCCCTACTTGGGAGATGTATCTGTTGAGAGCTTCCAGCTAATTGAATGGTTTATAAAAGCTTTTTATAAATAATAAATAAATAAATAACTGAAGCCAGAAACATCTGTATACAAACACGGGTTCTGATACCAAGTCACTCCTCCCTTGAGTGAAAGGATTCCTAATTCTTCACCCAAAAATAATGCAGGATTCCCTGCCATGCCAGGAAACCTCCTTGCCCACACGGACTTTTGGGCATTTACCTGAGTCACTTTGCAGGGCTCTATTTGCCAAATCAGCACCATTCTTAAAAAGACAAAAAGGAAGAGATCCCATTGTCTCTTCTGTGCAATGTATCTGTCTCGCTCATTTTGGGCAGTGTGTGTGTGTGTGTGTGGAGAGACAAAAGCTCTGAACCTCTCCCCATCCAACTACCAGATATCTTATTCAGCTGCTTTTTCTTGCTGAGCTCATGGGCACTGAGGTCATAGGGGCTAGGAACTTTCCCCTTTTAAAAATGAATCTTGTGAAGCTCCATTCTGTACCCCCCAACACACACACCTGCATTCTGTGGCTTTTCTGCACTGGTGATGGAACTGAGGTGCATTTTATACAAAGCAAGTCATAGGAGGGAATGAAAAGGGGGGCGCTTGTCCTACTAGGATGATTATAGTTTTAAGTCAACTGTTTCCTGGGAGATACAAAACACTCATTCTCCTTTGCTCTTATCTCCACACTCCAGGGAAGGTATGGCTGCTCCTCTCCCTGGCTCTAGCAATCCTTTTTGTCGGCGCTAATGATTTCTTGGTGGAGGAAAATAAAAATTGATCAAGCTACTGTCGCAAATACAGTCGGAGACCTTACCCCACTTACGCCAAGGAGAACACCGACTCTACCCAAACGGTGGCCACTTTGAGCTTTTAAATTAAAAACACACAGAGAAAGCAAACGGTTGCCAATTCCATACCACCAAGAGCAGAATTCTGCTTTTTGAATAAATTATGCAATTATTAATACATTCAGGATACCAAAACCTTTGTGTAACTGCTCTTCCTCTGGAATCAAAGGAAAGGAAAAAAGCTCATGAATTTCTGAGGGGCATTTTGGCTAAACCTTAATCTGGCATTTGAGGTTTCTCAAGGCATAGCCATACATGCTTTCCTTAAGTTTCTAGTCCTTAAGCAAGTGAAAAGCAACCAACGAATCAAGCCAGTCTTCATCTGGCCCCACTTACTCCAAAACATCTCAGTCCATTTTTCCTGGCACTCTGAAGCATCCCAAGATGTCAGTGATGGGCTGGTACACAAACGTTTTAAAATAAATCAAAAAATACTTGGTTCAAGCCAGAGTCCCTTCATCCTTTGAACAACATCCTTTGAATTATTTGAAAAATAATTAGGGACAGACATTTCATCATTTTGCCAATTTAATGCGTTTAATTTTCCTAAAACAAACTGTTCTCCGTGGTTCCCATCAACAGGTCCTTCAAGCAATTGACCACGGAAATATGACTAACCAAAAGCTTTCTTTTCTAGCATGTAAAAGCGTGCATTCATTAAGAAGTCATAACGAATAATTGCTATATTCATTTTTATTTACCTTCTTTACCCAGGTAGGCTAATGGTTTAGCTATAGCTGCAACCTACTTCTTTTGTGTGTTCTCACAAGGGGTATTAGCTTTAGGTATTAGCTTTAGGACCGGAAAATTAATATACATGGCTGCTTTGCAAAACAAACCAATTGACATTTAACGATATGCATGCCAGGTTTCCTAACATAAACATTTCAAATCTCTCTTTCCGGAGAGCTAAACTTACCATCACGTAATGACGCTGCATTTCTGATTTTTCGCTGGCCAGCTTATCACATTCCAATTTGAGGCTGCAGTGAGGGTCCCCCAAAAACATTGGGGAAGGAAAGGGAGAAAGACGTCATTGCTCTGAGCGGTGCAAATTTGTTAAAGAAATCACTGATCTTTGGTGCCACCGTGTCTCTCAACCTAGCCTATCTTGTGGAGCTGTTGTAAAAATTAGATGTAATCATGGTCAGAGAAGAACTATGTATTTTAGTCTGAGCTTTTTGGATGAAGGATAGGACAAAATTAACAACAGGATTTCACTTGGTATTTCATCAAATAATTTTAAGTAAAGAAAAACTTCATGTACTTGCATATGAGTGAACAACAAACTGTACTGAACAATTAATCTAATACATTTAAATGTCCTAAATAGAAAGCTAAATAAATCCAGCAACCAACAAATAAAGAATTCCAACAGAGTGAATCCTGAGTGTCCATCAGTCAGAAAAGGGCCAAATAAGGGTGTTTCAGGGGGGTATTCCCCATCACTGAAAAGTCCCTGACACAGAACCAAAGTAGTGGCTGATCTTTCACCCAACCAAATAGGGAAAGGCCCGTATGGAGTGATGGCTGCTTGTAAAATCCTGGCATTGAGTCTAAATAAACACATAGAAATCATTCTTGAGAAATGAAATCGAAATGACTGCAAAGATGCATTTGACATTGACCCTGATTCAGTGTAAGAGAAAATAGCACGCTGTCATATTTGACAGAAATTTTTTAATAGTACAGTTCCAGTGGGACCTGCAGTAGCCATCTCATGGAGTATTCCCTTCATCCCCAAGCTCCTTGCACTGTAGATCAAAATTAGGTCTCCAAATTCTGGCTGAGCTAGGAAGCCAAAAAAAAGGATTTGTTTCCCCAAAACGGGATCCTTCCCCAAAGTACCCGTGTCTTCACCAAGCACCTTTGCTCTTATTCAGTTCTCCTTCTCCCCTCCAGTGGCAGAATTGTCCCTGTAAACTCTACATACTACCTTCATTACATTTAATATCTATAAATTGCCAAATGAGATTTTTGTTGGGGGGGGGGCAATCCCCAATATGGGGCCATGAGCGAAAAGGCCATTACTAGCAGCAGCTAATCTTGTGCCACACCACAAAGGGATGGTCGCCTGAGAAACCCACCTAAACTGTAATTGGGGTACAAAGGCGCACTGTCTCTAATATGGGAAGCAGCATAGAATCACGAGGACTAGTAGCCATAGATAGGTTTAATCCTCCATGGGTTGATCTAATCTGATCTAATCCCTGTTTAAAACTGTCCAAATGGAGTGGAGGCCCTCATTATATCTCATGGGAGTGAATTTCATAATTCGTGCACTGCGTGAAGGGCCCCGTCTTTCATTTGTTCATTTCAGTGCTAGGGTGATTAAGAGCACTTCTAATCTTCATTTTAAGAATTGTGTGTGAAACACACCCACCCCAATCAGCACAGTGGGATTTCCTCTCCAGTAAAAGGCCCACAGAGTTACCCTATACAAGATAAAATTTCTTTGGCATTTTCAACACAGCTTGGGGCATCTTGTTTGATTATATTTATTCCAGTATCCCAGAGGTGGGAAACTCACATCTACAGGTAGACTGCTTCTAAAGCTAGAGGTTCCACATAGCCGGAACCATTAAAGCCATCAATACTTTTATCCCCCAGGAATCTACTCAAGTCCAGGTCATCGCCAAGCCATCTGCAGGCTCTCAGAGACTTGGGCAAGACAACCAAACCAGGTGCCCTCCCTCCTGAATCTGCACATTGGGAATGCTGCGCATTGCAATGCACGAATCCAGAGTCAAGCAGGGAGGCCAAGGGCGGTTAGAGATAGAAACATAGAAGCAGAGCGAGTCAGAAGGGGCCTCCCGGGCCATCTAGTCTGACCCCCGGCTCCAGCCGGCTCTGCTCACAACATGCCCACCATGGGCATGTCCAGCCTATCCTTGAACACCCTCACTGATGGGGCCTCAACCCCCTCCCGTGGAAGCCCATTCCACACCCTCGGGGTCCTGGCTGTCAGGAAGGACGTCCTGGCATCCAAACTGAACCTGGGTTCCCTGAGCTTTGCTCCTTTGGAGCGCATCCTGCCTTCCTCTGCAGGGGAGAACAGGTCTCGACCCACCTCCGTGTGACACCCCCTCACACACCTGTGTGTTGCCAACAGATCCCCTCAGAGTCTCCTCTTCTCTAGGCTGAAGAGACCCAGTTCCCTCAGTCTCGCCTCATACGGCTTCCCCTGCAAACCGGCCACCAACCTCGTGGCCCTTCACTGCACTGACTCCAACCTGGCTATATCCTTCCTGTAATGAGGGGCCCAAAACCGGAACAAAATACTCCAGTTGCGGGCGCACCAGTCATTTAGAGTGGTAGTAATACCTCTCTCGATCTAGAAGCCACACTTCTGGCTATGCAACCAAGGGTGGCGTTCGCCCTCTTGACCACCACATCACACGGCTGGCTCATGTTCACCCTGCAGTCAACCAGCACCCCGAGGTCCCTTTCACAAGTGCTGCTCTCCAGCCACTTGTCCCCCAACCTGCACTTATGACCCTGGCTGGGGTGGATCAGCATTTTGTTCCCGTTTGACCCTTCAGATTTTTCTGCCCCCGAATCACAGCACAATAATTTCACACACAGTTGCTCTCATTCCAGGACCACATGCTACATCCTTTGGCACCACCAATGGTCCTTCCTTTGCCCCTCGCCACCACACCACTGTCCTTTTCAGAGCTTTGGCCTTCCTACCCCAGCCGTCCACAGCCTGGCACACTCCAGGAGTCTGGGACATGGATTCCCACGATCCTTGAGCACCACCCATGCTCACTAGGGTGGCAAGAGTCACACCTCTGTAGGTCAAAAGCGCTTTGGCCATTTGGATTTCTGGGCCCCGGGGAGAGACGACAAGGCGTCCAGGAGAACTTGCCTGTGGTACTGTGCCTGCAGCAACTGGAACTCATCTTTAATGCGGTCACAGGAATCCGAAGTGGTGAACTTCAACTGCTGGGGCAGGTGTGAAGAACCCTGCAACACCAGGAAGAGGAAAAACAAGTTCTGACCACAGCTGGAAGGCAACATCAGGACTAGACTGACTTTGTTTGTTTGTAATGCTTGTATGCCAGACTTTGACCAGATTTTATGGGTTATATAGCACCAGGCTGCCTTTCAAAGATGCTAGTCCTCAAGGTGGCTTACCAAACATGTTGCTGAAGAATGGCAACAAACCCAGAATCTGCCTATATTCTATTTCAGAATCATAGAACCAGAAGGGGTCCCCCATTTAGGTCATCAAGTTCGACGAGCTGCTCAGGGCAGCGATCTAGTTTAAAATATCCCTGATTATATAATATTGCTAGGCTGCCTTTCAAGGATGCTAGTCCTCAGGGTGGCCTGTGAAACCCAATGGAATTTAAACCAACTGAAAAAGCAAAGGGGGAAAAAACACAGGAAATGGAAACATTAAAATGGACCCCAAAGGGACAATGAAAACAGAGTATTTGGAGAGTTGTAGCAGAGAAGAAGCTGGGAAATTTGAGATGGCAACAAAATGATGAGGTAGAAACATGAGCTGCCTGCCAGGCTTGTGCAGAAAGTTGGGATGCTGTGCATCAGGTCGCACAGTGAAGGGAGATGCATGTTTCTGAACACTGCCCTAGGTCATTTCTTCAAAAGACCTCTTTTTTACCACAGCAAAGGGCGAATCTGTTTCCCTTTGCACTAGCTTTTTACCTGCAGGAACTGTGTTCCGCAGGTAGAACAGCAAGTCCAAGAGGCTTCCCCTCTGTGTGGATTTGCAAAGCACGCCTCACTGAAACACACTCACACACACCTGTGCGCACAAGCACCAAGCAGGAGGGGACAGAAGTTGGACTGGGACCCACTGCAAAATCACCAGGCAATTTGCAATCGATCAGCCAGAACGGCTGGCTCCTCTTGGTTTAACAGCAGCAACAGTGGAAGCTCTCCCAAAATTCGGTGGCTAAAATGAGGCCAGTCTGTGCAGACAACAGAAGTGTGCGTGCCAAATGACTTTGGCATGAGCTCTTGCACAGAAAGTGAATCCTGGAGCTCAGAGAAGCATCATTCTGAAATTTGGTTTCTTGCACCTGGCCCTGCTTGGTGGGACCTGAGCGATTCTGGAGAAAAACCCTAAATTCTGACCACTCCTGGGTTATCCTGCCGGAAACAGATCTCAAAGGGTTGTGGGCACAGCTTTCTCCCCATCGCCCGTTGCCCAGAATAATTTTTCAGGGAGAGGCTGGGAACTGAGCCTGGGTCCTTCTTTATGCAAAGTGGGTGCTCTACCATGAGCCTAGGGTGCTTTCCCTCAAGATAAAGCAAGATTCCAGTCCTCATGGCTCTGAAAAAGGGCTGGTGTAATTAGGAACACAGACAACCCAGCACTTAAGTTTTTCTCACCAGTGTCTAAACTCAACATTAAGAAAACTAAGATCATGGCATCCGGTCCTCTCACTTCCTGGCAAACAGATGGGGAAGAAATGGAGGTAGTGACAGATTTTATTTTCCTGGGCTCCAAGATGATCGCAGACGGGGACTGCAGCCAAGAAATTAAAAGACGCTTGCTCCTGGGGAGGAAAGCTATGGCAATCTAGACAGCATACTGAAAAGCAGAGACATCACCCTGCCAACAAAAGTGTGTATAGTCAAGGCGATGGTTTTCCCTGTTGCAATGTATGGCTGTGAAAGCTGGACCATAAGGAAGGCTGAGCGCCGAAGGACTGAGGCCTTTGAGTTGTGGTGCTGGAGGAGACTCCTGCGAGTCCCTTGGACCACAAGGCGATCAAACAGTCAGTCCTAGAAGAGATCAACCCCCTGACTGCTCTTTAGAAGGCCAGATCCTGAAGATGAAGCTCAAATACTTTGGCCACTTAATGAGAAGGAAGGACTCCCTGGAGAAGACCCTGATGCTGGGAAACAATAGATGGCAAAAGAAGGAGGGGACGGCAGAGGATGAGGTGGCTGGATGGAGTCACTGGGGCGATGGGTGTGGAGTTGGGTGGACTCTGGGGGATGGTGGGGACAGGAAGGCCTGGAGGAATGTTGTCCATGGGGTCGTGATGGGTCGGACACGACTTCAGGACTAACAACAACAACCAGTGTCTTCCTGATCTTTGGAAACCTGTGGGTGGATCTTCCTTGTTGAAGGTTCGTAGCCAGGTGCTTTGAGGCCCTTCACAGGTCTGCAACACGAACCACTTTCGAAGGAACATTCGAGGCGGAGCTTCCCCACCTTGCAACCCAAAAGCAGGAATGGAAAATGTGGGCGGGTTTTGTGGTGCTTCCAGCCAAAAGCCCTGGGAGGCTTGGAGCCTGTTTCATCCCAAGTTCTGCCCTGCAAATCTTTAAATATGGCACAGGGAGAGCAAAAGAGTTTGAACCTGGCTTCTCTTCTCAGTACAATGTGCCCTAATTTATGTATTTAGCAGAAATTAGCACATCCTTGTGCCAGGATTGAGGAGCGAAAAGAGGCACAGCTGAGAACCACTGGGAGGTGATATTAAATAATATTGGGTAATTTTTTAAATACCGTATTTTTTGCTCTGTAAGACTCACTTTTTTCCCCCTCAAAAGTAAGGGGAAATGTCTGTGCGTCTTATAGAGCGAATATGCGTGTTTAGTAAGTCTGTCAGATGTGCAGCCCATGGAGAAGTGATGGGGAATGTGCCTGTGATTATGTGCCCATTTGGTTCAGAATATTTTTTTTCTTGTTTTCCTCCTCTAAAAACTAGGTGCGTCTTATAGAGCAGAAAATACGGTATATTAAAAGTATTAAAAATATTGGGATTGGGTTAGACCATCCAGGAAGTGCTGGCAGAGAGAGCAAATTAAGGGCAAAGAACCAAACCCTGATGAACCCCCAAAGGAAGAGTGTGCACAAGCAACACCCGTATCGGTCTGGGGGAAATGTCCAACAGGACCCCTTGCTGAGGGGGCTGGGCCATGGCTCTGCGGTGGACAGTCCTTGATTCTCACAGAGCCATCATGGAGGAAGCCTACATCCTTGGAGCACAGCTGCCAATTCCAAAGCTGGAGGAACAAACACCAAGTTCAGAAAACACGAAGATGGGTTAAAAGGTTATTGCCTGAAGCCAGCTGAAATACTAAGCCACGGTGAACAACCACAGTTCACAACCCGACAACACCCCATGGCTTGTTAGCACAACTGGATTCCAGCCTGCATTTCACCCGTGGTTCAGTGACACCCCACAGCTCACACTCAGCCCCTGGGTGTGGATGATCGCACAGTCTGACCCAGGCACAGTCTGACCTCACAGCATCCCCATTTAGAAGCAGTCCTTAATTTAGAACCATGAGGACTGGAATCTTTAATCATTTAGCAGGGAAAGGAGCACAGTGCAGCACAGGTTAAAACCCCTCTGGGCAACCTGCCCACTTAAAGTCAGGGCCTGCCAGGTGGAAACGGACAAGCAGCGTGAGCAGCCAGTTTCCGATCCCAGATGGGCTTCGTCGTGCATACCAAAAATCTGAATGCAGAGCGGAGCTTCAGGAAGGGGCAGGGCAGGGAGGCAGGCCTGTGCCTGCCCCGTACCGTCTCCAGGTCCACTGAGACTCTCCTGCCCCTTGTAGCCCCAAATTCCCCCACACCCCCAGGGGTGCTGCAGGCAAGATCCAGTAAGAGCCTCTCTGTCCTTTCTCTCTGGGAATGCCACATGGCAAGTGCTCCGCCTTTCCCTCCACCACTGGGTGGCCAAGGACTGGAAGTGTTGTGGAGACTGGACCTGGTTTGGGTGGATGCAGGACTTTGCAAAGAGCTGTGGCCGAGAATGTGAGAAAGCTGATGCCACTATGGGCAGGCGAGATGGAGCTAGTGGAGAGCTCAAGGCAGCATCCCGCCTTCCTGCGAGGAAAAAATTCCAACTTCCTTGCAAGGATGTGCTTCTCCTGGGGAAGCCATCTGGATCCTATGCCACAGATGAGATGTATTTATGGCAATATAAACTGGTATACTTGAGTGGCTCCAATTATACCGTATTTTTCGCTCTATAAGACGCGCCTGACCATAAGACGCATCCAGTTTTTAGAGGAGGAAAACAAGAAAAAAAATATTCTGAACCAAATGGGCACATCATCACAGGCAATTCCCCATCCCTTCCCCATGGGCTGCACATCTGACAGACTTACTGCACACACGTATTCATAAGAAACACAGACATTTCCCCTTACTTTTGAGGGGGGGGGGGAAATGCATCTTATAGTGCAAAAAATACGGTATTTAAAACCTCCCCTGGATGGAATCGTGTGAGGATTCCCTTGTGGGTTTTCCTGAAGGGAATGACTTAGATCCAACAGAGCCTTTTTAGGATTACTTTTCTTTTTCTCTGGATACGCCCCCTCCCTTTTTTTTTTTGGAAAAACATCTTGTAAAGACTTTTTAGTTTTCTACCTGAAGGGAGTTTGAATTTTATGTTCAGGTATGCAAATATGAGAACCTGGAACTATGTAACATTACCACCACATGAACACCTGTGTGTCTACTATGAAGTGGCACAGATTTTCCTACTAGAAACCCAAGTGGATCCCACTAAAGGTGAGAGCTTAGAAGGGCTTTTTTTTTTTCCTTGCAATAAACTTTTTAAAGCGTCCAATGCTAGTATTGCATAGGGGCTTACTTTATATGTTCCACAGCCTTATTCTTATTTCTTTCCTTTAAATTATAGATACATAGTAGTTTGGGGGGGGCATCATGGGGGGTGAGTTCAAGGGTAAACCAAACTGGCTAAAGATACTCATATATTTTAGCTTATATATACATATTGTAGAATATATATAATATATATTCCACTGCCAGAATTGACCTTTGGAAGAAACATTTCAGCCTTTCAGAATTGTGTGTTTGTGTGTAGGGAGGGACCACACCAAAGTTGGGGGTCAGCAGGACTGGGGAGGGCCGAACCCCTTCTCTTCCTTGATGGGATCATCCTATGCCCACCATCTGCACCCCAGTTTCCCCATAACCTATGATCTATTCTACCTCGTCCTTTTGTAAGGTTGTCCCCGCTCCCCTGCTGCGCGTCTCTCAGAGACGCCCCCCATTGATTTTAATTCTTATAGCCCTCCCTTTCTTTCACCCTGAAACTGGCCGCCCATCCAGGCAGCAGGCAGGGCCCGGCGCGCTTCCTTGCACAGGGATCCGCGTGCACCCTCCATCCCGGCCTGGGCTTGTTCCTTCCTCTTGGCACGACCCACGCCCTTCTTTCCACACCCCGATTTCGGGGTTCGCCACGACCATTTTTCCCTCTAGGCTTATCAACCGAGCCTGCTTGTTCCAACTCTCCAACCCAAGCCCCCCTCTCCACCTCCACCCGTACTGCACTCCCGGGCGCTCCATTTTGCGCCGCAGCCCCTCTTCCACTTGTCCCCTCCCCCGCCGTGCTCCCCAAATCCTCGCCTCGCCTCGGCACGCAACCCGCGCCCCCACCCGCTTCCCCAAATGCCACCTTTGCAAATGCAGCGGCGCGCGCGCGCTCAGCCGGCTTGCCCCCTCCTCGGAGTCAGCCCTGAGAGCATCTCCTGGGCACCCCCCCATCCGGCCCCAGACCCCAACCCGATTTTGGCGCGGGCGGGGCAGGAGGGAGGGGGCCGCAGCGCTCCCCCCCCCCCGTCCAGCTGCGCTGGGCCGCTTCCCCGCAAGGCGCCGCGTCGCCGCGTCCTTGCGCCTCCCTGCCCGACGCCGCTTCCTCGGGCGCCGCTCCCCGCAGTAGTCCGCCCGCCGCCCTGGCTGGAGCCCCCTCCCCTCGGCGGCCCCGCACCCCCTGCACGCAGCCCGTACCGAGTGCCGGCTTTGAGGAAACATCATGTCAGGGCCCACAACGAGCGGGCTGCCGCGCCCTGGCTCTGGATCGGCTCCGGGTCGCGCTGCAGCCGCAGCGCCGGGGGGATGCGGCCGCCGGGACGCGCACGCGGCGAGCTGCCTTTGTGGGCACCGCGCTCTCCTCTCCCTCCGCCGAGCCCTGCAGCTGCGGCGGCGGCACCAGGCCGCTTGCGGGGAGGGCGCAGGGCGAGCGGCGGGCGCTGGGCGCGGGACGGGCCGCCGCTCGGCGCGGGCCGGCCGGCCGCCTGTGCCGCTGCGGCGGGGGACTGCCGCGGCGTCGGGCCTCGCGGGGAGCGCACGGGCGGCCGGGCTACCGGGATGCCTGCCTCGCCTTGCGGCAGCTTCGCCTATTGTTTAATGGCGGCTGCGGACTGCCTCCTCCTGCGGCTGCACGGCGGCCCCGCCTGCTGCTCGGCTGCTGCGCTCCCGAGCCCCCCCTCGCCCCGCCCCGCCCGCCGCGCGCGCGCACGCGCACACGCACACGCACACGCACGCGCGCACCCGCGCCCGCACCGGCTCGCGCTCGCCTCGCAGCGGCCGCACCTTGCAAGGAGCCCCGCGCGGGGGCCCCAGCCCGCGCTCTGCACGCCACTCCTCCCGGCAGCGTGGCCGGAGCGCACGCGGCCGGGGGTCCGCATTCCCTGCTCCTGCTGGGCTTGCAGCCCCCATGCGGCCCACGTGGCCCGCGCTTCTGGGCAGTGGCGGAGCACCCCCCCCCCCCGCCTCTCACCAGGGGCCTGCCTTTTCCCTGCGCTGCTGGGCAGACAGGCCAGGTAGAGGACCCTTCCGCGCTTACCTCTGCAGACTGCTGGGCGCGGATGTTGGGGGTGGGAGTCCAAGCCCACCTGCGGGCCAGTCTGGCCCCCCACTCCGAATTCACACTGATTGGCTAAGGCTTCCTGTGCAGATTCGGAGGCTCTGCGTCCTAGTGATCACTCCATCCTTTGCTTTGCGATCAGGGGACTGGGGCCGTGCAGCAGGGCGAGCACTAGAAGCTGGGACTTCAAGAGGGCCAACTTTGGCCAACTGAAGGCCAGGCTGGGGAAAGTCTCCTGGGACAGGTTACTGGAAGGCAAGCGAGTTGAGGAGGGGTGGATGGCACTCAAAAGGAGGTCTTGGAGGCGCAAGCTAGTCAGTAAGGTGGGGAGGCGGAGGAGAGCGCCGCCATGGATGCGAAAGGAGGTGGTTAGAGGGATTAGACGCAAGAGGAACCTCCGTAGGAAATGGGTACTGGGGGAAATAGACAAAAGGGTGTACCGGGAGGAGGAGGCCCGTTGCAGAAGGATTCTTCGCAAGGCTAAGGCTGATTACAAGGTGAGACTTACCAAGAACATCAAGAGCAACAGAAAGGGCTTCTTTGAGCATGTAAATAGGAAGAGGAAGGGGAGACAAGTAGTGGGAACCCTAAATAAGGAGGAAGGAGATCCAGTGACTGATATGGGGGAAGAGGTACAGATGCTGAATGACTATTTTGCCTCTGTGTTCTCCCCAAAGCAGGACAGGAGATATCTGCATGGGGGATCAGATGAGGCTGGGGACTCAGGGGCACAGATTAGAGTCACCCCCCATGAAGTCGAGGAGCTCCTCAGGGCATTGGATATTACAAAGTCGCCAGGCCCTGACGGGTTACACCCAAGAGAACTTGGAGAGTTGGCAGGGGTTCTCTCACGCCCGCTGGCCTCCATTTTTGAGGCCTCGTGGAGAACGGGTGAAGTTCCAGAGGACTGGAGGGTGGCATCGGTGGTCCCAATTTTCAAAAAGGGTAGTAGGAAGGACATGGGGAATTATAGACCGGTTAGCCTTACGTCCATTGTAGGAAAAACAATGAAAAGGCTCATAATAGAGATCTAGTGATGCTAGATAGGGAAGGGAGCCTGGCAGCCACACAACACGGCTTCCGCAAAAACAGGTCCTGCCAGACAAACCTTGTGGAATTCTATGACAAGGTTTCGAGGTGGCTGGATGGAGGGGATGCAGTGGATGTGGTTTCCCTGGATTTCAGCAAGGCCCTTGACAAAGTGCCCCATGATATCCTGGTGGAGAAACTGAGGAGTTTTGGGATACACCAAAGCACTGTCCGGTGGATTAGGGCATGGCTGACTGACCGAAAGCAGAAGCAGACGGCCTGCCGGTACCCTTGCACCCCCCTTGCGCCGCGGACCCACCGGGCGGCCGTCGCGGCTCCCACTGGCACCCACCGGCACCCAGGCCCCTGCTCCGAGCCCGCCGCCCTCGTGTCGTGAGTGGCAGGCACGCCGAGGAGGGCGGGGCGGGGCGAGGCCGGGGCTGGTAGCCGGAAGTCGGGCCGGAAGTGGAGGCCGCAGGGCCTATAAGGCACCGGCCACACCCGGGGCCGGCGGCCTGGGGGCGACGGCCCAAGGGCGGTCGCCGCCGTTGGGGCCGTTTGGGGGCTGGGCTGGCCAGGGACTTTGTCATTGGGCCTCTTATTCGAACTTTTTTGGACCGTGGCTGGGCTTTCCGGGGCGAAGGACTTTTTATAGTTTTAATTTTTTAAGTGTTTTAAGGGCCCATCTCAGGTCAGGTTAATATGTTACCTGGGGAGCGCGTGGGCGCCACCATTGGGGTGGTGATGGGGAATGGTCGCTATGGTCGCATTGGGGGTTTAACGGTCCCGCCTAGGAGAAGGCGGGACAGATGGTTAACACCTGTTCCTTCTTCTGGTTATTCCCCCAGCCGGCGGGTGCCTGGAAGTCTTGTCAGCTGCCCCACGGGACTGACGGTGCTGTTACTTAATGCCAGGTCGGTCCGCAATAAAGCCAACACCATCCATGACCTGATCATGGATGAGAGGGCCGACCTGACCTGCATCACCGAGACCTGGACGGGAGAGGGGGGGGATGTTGCCCTCTCAGAATTGTGCCCGCCCGGGTACTTAGTGCAGCACCGTCCACGCCCGGAGGGGAGGGGAGGGGGGGTCGCTTTAGTTTTCCGGGCTGCTTTCTCCCTCACGGGGCTTCCCGTCCCTTCGAGACCGGGGCTGGAGTGCCTCCACTTGGTGTTGGGCGACCGAGACAGATTGGGGATTCTGTTGGTGTACCGAGCACCCTTCTGCCCAACAGACTCCCTGCCTGAGCTGACGGAAGTCGTCTCGGACCTGGTGTTGAAGACCCCCAGGATGTTGGTCCTGGGGGACTTCAATCTCCATGCTGAGACGGACTTGTCCGGGGCGGCTCAGGACTTCATGGCTTCCATGACGGCCATGGGGCTGTCTCAACATGTCATTGGCCCAACCCATGAAGGTGGACACACTCTGGACCTGGTTTTTTCGACGGGGGAGGAAGAGGGTGATCTGAGGGTGAGGAATCTATGCTTGACGCCCTTGTCATGGTCAGATCACTTCCTCGTGAGGTTTGAGCTCGAGAGTGGCTTCTCCCTCTGTAAGGGTGCGGACCAGATTGTGATGGTCCGCCCCTGGAGTCGGATGGATCCTGACGGATTCCTGAGGGCCCTGGGGGATTTTCCGGCTGACAAGGCTGGCGCTCCTGTTGAGGCCCTGGTTGATATATGGAATGGGGTGATGTCCAGGGCCATCGACACGATCGCTCCTAAGCGCCCTCTCCAAACAGGCAGAGCCCGATCGTCTCCCTGGTACACTCCAGAGTTACGGGTGATGAAGCGGGTTGGGAGACGGCTAGAGCGCAAGTGGAGGAAATCTCGTGACGAGTCTGACCGAACACATCTTAGAGCACACTATCGGGCCTATGCTGTGGCAGTGAGGGCGGCGAAGAAGCGATTCTTCTCCGTGTCCATTGCCTCCTCGCAATGCCGTCCGGCGGAGATTTTTCGGGTGGTTCAGGGGCTGACTAAATCTGGCCCTGAAAAAGATCTTGTGCCACCCTCGAAAGCCTGCTGTGACGATTTCGCCACGCATTTTAGGGAGAAAGTTGCTCTGATTCGTCACGAACTGGACTCCACCCTTGACACAGTTTCTCTCGGGGAGGGACCAACCGTACGTGCTTGTCCCTCGTTAATGGATGATTTTCAGTTCTTGCGGCCTGATGTGGACAAGGTGCTTGGATTGGTACGCTCAACCACCTGTTTACTGGACCCGTGCCCATCCTGGCTATTAAAGAGCGCCGAGGTCGGGATTGTGCCCTGGATCTTGGAGGTGGTAAATGCCTCCTTGAGAGACGGCCGGGTGCCTGCCCCTTTAAAGGAGGCGGTAGTCCGGCCAGTCCTCAAGAAGGCTTCCTTGGATCCAGAGGTGGTCACCAACTATAGACCGGTGGCCAACATCGCGTTTTTGGGCAAGGTGCTGGAGCAGGTGGTGGCGGGACAACTCCAAGCACTCTTGGATGAAACTGATTATCTGGACCCATTTCAGTCCGGTTTCAGACCCGGTTTTGGCACTGAATGTGCCTTGGTCGCCCTGTATGATGACCTGTGCAGGGAGAGAGACAGGGGGAGTGCGTCCCTGTTAGTCCTCCTTGACATCTCAGCGGCTTTCGATACCATCGACCATGGTATCCTTCTGGATAGGCTGGCGGGGTTGGGGGTGGAAGGCACTGCTTTGCAGTGGTTCCACTCCTACCTCAATGGCCGATACCAGAAGGTGGTGCTGGGGGACTATGGCTCTGCGCCATGGCAGCTTTGCCATGGAGTTCCGCAGGGCTCCATTTTGTCCCCTTTGCTGTTTAACATCTACATGAAACCGCTGGGAGAGGTCATCCGGAGGTGTGGGCTGCGGAGCCATCAGTATGCTGATGATACCCAGCTCTACCTCTCGTTCTCCACCGATCCAGGTGAGGCGGTGGCTGTGCTGAACCGGTGCCTGGCCAAGGTAATGGGCTGGATGAGGGCCAATAAACTGAGGCTCAATCCTGACAAGACGGAGGTCCTGTTGGTGGGTGGGTCAGGCTACAGTGTAGGGGACCTGACCCTAGTCTTGAATGGGGTTGCACTCCCTCTGAAAGACAGGGTCCGCAGCTTGGGGGTCATCCTCGACCCGGAGCTGACCTTGACAGCTCAAGTGTCAGCAGTGGCGAGGAGTGCCTTCCATCGGCTCTGGCTGATCCATCAGCTGCGTCCCTTTCTGGAATTCGACTGCTTGGCGACGGTGACTCACGCGTTGGTGACTTCCCAGTTAGACTACTGTAATGCACTCCACGTGGGGCTACCCCTGAAGACGGTCCGGATACTTCAGTTGGTGCAGAATAGAGCTGCCAGGGTGCTGACGGGGACTGGGCGTGGTTCTCATATCACCCCAGTTCTCCGTCAGCTTCACTGGCTCCCCATTGAAGTCCAGGCCCAATTCAAGGTGTTGGTTCTTACCTATAAAGCCCTTAACGGCTTGGGTCCCGGTTACCTAAAGGAGCGCCTGCGACCATATACACCCTCCCGCCCCTTACGATCTGCTGCTGATGCCCTCCTCCGGGAACCCTCCGTGCGTGATATTAGGAGGGTGAGTACCCGGAGGAGGGCTTTCTCTGCGGTGGCGCCCCATTTATGGAATGCGCTCCCCAGAGAGGCTCGCCTGGCGCCGTCTTTATTTGCTTTTCGGCGCCAGGCGAAGACCTTTTTATTTAAACAATATTTTAAATGTTAATTTATTTATATTGTGACGGTTTTAATTTAGACCTGGAGATGGGCCAGTTTTTAATGTTTGTGAATTTTAATATTTGGAAATTTTAATGTATTAGAATTTGTTGTTTTATTGTTGTGAGCCGCCCTGAGGCTTGTGGCAAGGGGCGGCCTATAAATTTCCAAATAAATAAATAAAATAAATAAAGGTAACCATTAGCGGGGAATCGTCGGAATGGCAGCCAGTGACAAGCGGGGTCCCCCAGGGCTCTGTCCTGGGGCCGATCCTGTTTAATCTTTTCATTAACGACATGGAAGAAGGGGTGAACAGTCTGCTGATCAAATTCGGAGAAGACACTAAAACTGGAGCAGTGGCCACAACTGAGGAGCAGGTACTCCAGATCCAAAAGGATCTGGGCAAACTATGGAAGTGGGCAGGAGACAACAGGATGGCGTTCAATGTGGATAAGTGCAAGGTCTTGCACTTGGGGCATAGGAATAGGTGTCACAAGTACATGTTGGGGGACAAGTGGCTGGAAAGCTGCACTTGTGAAAGGGACCTCGGGGTGCTGGTTGACTGCAGGCTGAACATGAGCCAGCAGTGTGATGCGGTGGTCAAGAGGGCGAATGCCACCCTTGGTTGCATAGCCAGAAGCGTGGCTTCTAGATCGAGAGGGGTATTTGCTGCCACTCTATACGACTCTGGTGCCCCCGCAACTAGATTATTGTGTTCAGTTCTGGGCCCCTCATTACAGGAAGGATATAGCCAGGTTGGAGTCAGTGCAGCGAAGGGCCACAAGGTTGGTGGCCGGTTTGCAGGGGATGAGGTATGAGGCAAGACTGAGGGAACCGGGCCTCTTCAGCCTGTAGAAGGGGAGACTCAGAGGGGATATGCTGGTGACATCCAGGTACGTGAGCTGGTGTCACACGGAGGTGGGCAGAGACCTGTTCTCCCCTGCAGAGGAAGGCAGGACGCGCTCCAAAGGAGCAAAGCTCAGGGAACCCAGGTTCAGTTTGGATGCCAGGAAGCTCTTCCTGACAGCCAGGACCCCGAGGGTGTGGAATGGGCTTCCACGGGAGGTCGTTGAGCCCCATCAGTGAGGGTGTTCAAGGACAGGCTGGACATGCACATGGTGGGCATGTCGAGAGCGGAGCCGGCTGGAGTTGGGGGTCAGACTAGATGGCCCAGGAGGCCCCTTCTGACTCGCGCTGTTTCTATGTTTACCAAAAGGAGGTCAGACTGGGATGTTTTGGTGGAAAGTAGATATTTCTGTCCTTTTCTGGTACACATAAAGGACGGTTCCAGTCGTTGTGGCCAAAGAAAGGACCGGTTTAAATAGGGATGTTAACAGGTGTGTTTGACTGTCAGATATTTCTTCCAGACTTTCTCCAAACCAGTGTCTGGGAAACGCAACAGAAAAGGACTGGTGGTGCTTTGACTGGAGCTGGATTCTGCCCTCAGGGGGCTTTGGTCGGATCCTGTGTTTCCTAGGTTCACTCCAGCCTTTTGCACTGGGAGCTTTAAAAGGGCAAGTGACCCTTCCCAGGAAATACCAGATAGGCTGGCCGGGTTGGGAGTAGGAGGCTCTGCATGGCGGTGGTCCCGCTCCTACCTGGCCAGTTGTTTCCAGAAGGTGGTGCTGGGGGACGATGGCTCTGCGCCATGGCAGCTCTTCCATGGGGTACCGCAGGGCTCCATCTTGTCCCCCACACTCTCCAACATCTACATGAAACCGCTGGGAGAGGTCATCCAGAGGTTTGGCTGCGGAGTCACCAGTACGCTGATGACACCCAGCTCTACCTCTCGTTTACATCTGCTCCAGGTGAGGCAGTGGCTTTCCTGAACTGGTGCCTGGCCGAGGTGATGGGCTGGATGAGGGCCAATAAACTGAGCCTCAATCCAAGTAAGATGGAAGTCCTGTTGGTGGGCGGATCGTGGTTTCAGGTAAGTGATTTTGGCCTTGTCCTGGACAGGGTAGCGCTCCCTCCAAAGGACGGGGTCTGCAGCTTGGGAGAACTCCTTGATCTGCAGCTGTCACTGGAAATTCAGGTGGAAGCAGAGGTGAGGAGTGCTTTCCTACAGCTCCGGCTGATCCATCAGCTGCATCCTTACCTGGACAAACACTGTCTAGCAACTGTGATTCATGCTTTGGTAACCTCCCATTTGGATTACTGTAATGCACTCTTCGTGGGACTACCCTGGAAACCGGTGCGGATACTTCAGCTGGTACAGAATATTGCTGCCAGGTTGCTGATGGGGACCAGCCGTTACTCTTAACATAATGCCGGTCCCCTACCAGCTCTACTGGCTTCCAGTTGAAGTCCAGGCCCAAGCCAAAGTTCTGGCTTTGACCTATAAAGCCCTGAACAGCTTGGGACCAGGATACCTGAAGGACGTCTCCTTCCTTATATGCCCTCACGTCCCTTAAGATCTGTGAGATAGGCTCTGCTCTGGGAACCCTCCCTAAAGCGGGTAAAAAGCACATCTTCCTGGGACAGGGCCTTCTCTGTGGTGGCGCCCCAGCTGTGGAATGCGTTCTAATTTTAATCGTTCTGAACACTCACTTTGATTTTGACTTTAGGTTAGTTTTTATTGCATTATGTTGTTTATATATGTGGTTTTATTGTATTTCGATTTTAAGGATTGTGAGTCGTTCTGAGATGCCAGGCATGCAAAAGTTTTAAATAAATAAATAAATAGCCGTGGTCAGTGAAGTGTCCATGAAAAGCAGATGTTGCATGAATGGGTTATAGTGCTTCCCCTAAAAATAAAGTAAGATTCTAGTTCTCCTTGTTCCGAGCAAGCCCCATGGTCACTCAGTCTTGTCTGCCCGGGCTGGCAGCTGCTCCCACCTGAGCAGCAGCTTTCCATGCTTCACTGCATGCTGCCCCCACATCCAGCCCTCCAGAGGGGCTAATGCTTCTTAAAGTAAGGTAAAGGTAAAGGTTTCCCCTTGACGTTAGGTCCAGTCCTGCCTGACTCCTGGGGGCGGTGCTTATCTCTGTTTCCTGGCCGAGGGAGCCAGCGTTTGTCCGCAGACGGTCTCCGTGGTTGTGTGGCCGCATGACTACACACCGAAGTGCATGGAACGCTGCTACCTGCCCACTGAAGTGGCACCTTTTGATCTACTCGCATTTGCATGCTTTCGAACTGCAAGGCTGGCAAGAGCTGGGACGGAGCCAGGGGGACTCTCCCTGTTGTGCAGATTCGAACCGGTGACCTTTCGATCTACCATCCCAGCAGCACCGCGGTTTAACCCACTGCGCCAGTTGCGTGCTAATCATGGTTTTGGTGGACCAGCAAATTGTCATCTTCTCCTTCCCCTTCCTATTATTTATTAACAAAGTTTTTATTTATTAACAAATATTACTTACCTATTTTTTTATTATTATTATTTATTAGGCATCATCCAGTTTACCTGGGTCATCCGGGGAGATGGAGAACTTTTTTTTCCATCTGAACATGCTTTGCCTTGTGTCCTAAAAGGGGCTCTTCTAATTCTGCTGTGTTTTACGTTTTAAAATTCCCAAAAGGAACTATTGTTTTTCAGTTGTAAGGCCACCATGGAGGTTCTTTGGGGACTGAAAGACAAGTCAAATAGAAATACTGTATTTTTTGCTCTATAAGTCGCGCCTGACCATAAGACACACCTAGTTTTTAGAGGAGGAAAACAAGAAAAAAAATATTCTGAATCAAATGGGCACATCATCACAGGCACATTCCCCATCACTTCCCCATGGGCTGCACATCTGACAGACTTACTGCACACACGTATTTGCTCTATAAGACGCACAGACATTTCCCCTTTTGAGGGGGAAAAAAGTGAGTCTTATAGAGCAAAAAATACGGTATATTTTGAGAAGGGTGTGTGTGTGTGTGTGTGTGTGTGTAAAACTGGGAGCTGGAATCGTGTCTGAATCCAGTCTCCTCTTGTTTGTGTTTGAATTTGGGTATGTGGGGGTGGAGTCGGTAGGAAAATGACCAAGGTGTCCAAAATTATGCATGGTAGGATAAAAGTGAACAGGGAGACTTTTTCTGCCTCTCATAATGCTGGACCAGAAAGGCATCTTCCAGTGAAGCTTAAAGGGTGAGATATTAGGACAGATGAGAGGAATGGCCTTTGCAAGTATGTACAACTGTGGAATTCCCTCTTGCAAGAAGTACCAACTGGTGCTAAGATGGACAGCTTTAAATAGCGACTGGGCCAGTTCACGCCAGTGGCTATCAGTCACTCTGGGCAAATGTCAGACTGAATATCGGACGCTGGGTGACCATCACTGGGGAACATGATATGTGGATGTTGACCTCATCTACTTGCTCCACCATGGTGGGAAGGGGACGCCTTTGGTATGATCCTGCACAGCTCTGGTGTGCTTATGTTCATTTATGTCCAGGCTGTGAAGGGGTTAATGCCCAAGGTCACTTAATGGGGCCCAAACAGGAGGCAGCTCTTTGTTGCTAAAAGGGCTAGTCTGAGGAAGCTGCCAAAAATAAATTCCTTTTAATGAAGAGCCTTTGTAAATAATTCAGATTTTTTTTTCACATCCTGCTAGTCCATTGAAAAAAAAAAAGTTTCCTTCACAGGGTTGAATGTGCAAACGGTGAAAGTTGCCACTCTGCCACACACAGATGCACAATAAAGTCTAGGGATTATGTCATCTTTTGGCCCTGTTGCAATTTCTCCCCGATCAGCACAAGGGCTCTGCTAGAGTCCATCTCTTACAATTCCTACCAGCCTGGGAGGTTTGGGACAGGGAAACTGGAAGGAGTCTGAATTTCTAAGAATCCTACCATGGGTTCTTGGATTCGCTGTTCCCGAGCAGATTGACTTTCTCCAATTTGCATGTGTTCCACAATCTTGCAGAATCGTTTCCAAAATGTGCCATAATTATATATGTGTTTAGTTGTAAAAATAATAAATAGATGCATAAATAATAAACATGCTGACCGAACATGCATCTGAACACTTTCGTGCAAATCTGATTCTGCTGATGAGTCGATGACAGAAGGGGGACAAAACGAGTATTACAGTGTCCAGGTGTCCCTACATTTGGATAGCTGCTTAGTTGTTGTTGTTAGTCACAAAGTCGTGTCCGACCCACTGTGACCCCATGGACAACATTTCTCCAGGCTCTCCTGTCCTCCACCATCCCTCGGAGTCCACCCAAGCCCACCCCCACCACCCCCAGTGAGCCCATCCAGGCACCTCATCCTCTGACATCCCCTGCTCCTTTGGCCTTCCATCGGTCCCAGCATCAGGGTCTTCTCCAGGGAGTCCTTCCTTCTCATTGGGTGGCCAGAGAATTTGAGTTTCATCTTCAGGATCTGGCCTTCTAAAGAGCAGTCAGGGTCGATCTCCTCTAGGACTGACCGGTTTGATTGCCTTGCGGTCCAAGGGACTCGCAGGAGTCTCCTCCAGCACCACAACTCAAAGGCCTCAATCCTTTTGCGCTCAGCCTTCCTTATTGTCCAGCTTTCACAGCCATACATTGCAACTGGGAAAACCATAGCCTTGACTATACGCACTTTTGTTGGCAGGGTGATGTCTCTGCTTTTTAGTATGCTATCTAGATTTGCCATAGCTTTCCTCCCCAGAAGCAAGCGTCTTTTAATTTCTTGGCTGCAGTCCCCGTCTGCGGTGATCTTGGAGCCCAGGAAAATAAAATCTGTCACTCCCTCCATTTCTTCCCCATCTATTTGCCAGGAAGTGAGAGGACCGGATGCCATGATCTTAGTTTTCTTAATGTTGAGTTTCAAGCCAACTTTTGCGCTCTCCCCCTTCACCCGCATCAAGAGGCTCTTTAGTTCCTCTTCACTTTCTGCCATGGGAGTGGTATCATCTGCATATCTGAGGTTGTTGATATTTCACCCAGCAATCTTGATTCCAACTGGTGATTCATCCAGCCCTGCCTTTCTCATGATGTGCTCTGCATATAAGTTAAATAGGCAGGGCGACAGTATACAGTCTTGCCGAACTCCTTTCTCAATTTTGAACCAATCAGTGGTTCCGGGTCCAGTTCTCACTGCTGCTTCTTGACCCACATAGAGGTTTCTCAAGAGACAAATAAGATGGTCAGGTACTCCCATCTCTTTAAGAACTTGCCACAATTTGTTGTGATCCACACAATCAAAGGCTTTAGCGTAGTCGATGAAGCAGAAGTAGATGTTTTTCTGGAACTCCTTAGCTTTCTCCATGATCCAGCGTATGTTGGCAATTTGACCTCTAGTTCCTCTCCCTCTTCGAAACCCTGCCTGTACTTCTGGTAGTTCTCGGTCCACATACTGCTGGAGCCTGGCTTGTAGGATTTTGAGCATCACTTTGCTAGCGTGTGAAATGAGTGCAATGGTGCGGGAGTTTGGACATTCTTTGGCATTGCCCTTCTTGGGGATCGGAATGTAAACTGACCTCGATGTATATCATCATCTTTCTATTTTTTTCCTCACCACCAGCCTGCAAGATGGGTTAGACTGGCCAAGAGCACCCAGTAATCTTCAAGGCTGGGTGGAGGCTGGAGTGAGGTCCTCTGCCTCTCTGCCTTAATGGAGAGGGCTGACAAGGGGACCCATGTCCAATGGAAGGTATTTATTATTTCATTATTTCATTATTTATTTATTAAAACATTTCTATGCCGCCCCATCGCAATAAAGCCTCGGGGCGGCTTACAACAGTAAAAATTTGAAACAAATAAACTTCAATTAAAAACCCACCTGCCCCCAGGTAGGAAGAGCATGGAGGTTAGAAAGGCCTCCGTGCTGTCCTTTGTCCTCCAGACAGCTGATTTCTGCATCTGCCGTTCTGAGCCCCCGTTTGGAAATATTCTGCAGGAATTCTTCGCCGCTTAATTTGGCATCGTCAACAAACTTGCCACTGGCTACCAGAGTCTGATTCGACCTCTGAATTTCACAGACAACCCCTGTAAATACTTAACAAAGGACTGAATGTCATTGTGTATTTTACCACTTTTGTAGCATGCCCAAGGATGGGAAGTACAAAGATTTCATAAATAAAGACCACTAGGAAGGAAAACAGATGCAACGACATGCAGGCAGTTCTGTGCCAAGATTTATCCCTCCTGGGCAGAGGGTCCACGTTCTTTCAGGTCCTTGGATCCTGACGAACGCTGGTGGGTTTACGTGCCCTTCAGGGGACAAATTGTTTAGGTCAAGCATGATGGCGTAGAGTAATGCGGAGAAGCGTTTAGCAGGTTGGCTGGTCAGAATGCGACACAAGAACACTTTATACAGTATTTTATTGAAAATCCGATGTGATTATGAAGAATAAATTAAATGTTGGCACACATGAGGACAGATGGAGAGAAAGTTTTAAAGAACATTTCTCTGTTTTGGCCTCTGCTTGATGTTGAAAGGAATACTAATTAATAATAATACCAATTCTAGTCTTCCACCATTAGGAGAATGTACAAGAGAGGAAGGCTCTTTAGTAGCTTTCTCGTCCCCCCACCCAATCTCTCCCTGATGCTTGGAAAGCTTAATTAATTAATTACTGCTTGTAAAATACTCCTCTGTGCTTCAACCTAATAAAGCCTCCATGCCTAAGTAGCATTTTATTATTATAGATGGCGAAATAAACAAGGACCTTCTTTGGTTGCTGCTCCTGTCATTAAACAACAAAATGGAAGGTAGATTTCGCCCACATGTCTTTTAAAAGCCCACTTTGGTATATGATGTTGTTTGTGCAACTCTTATTAAAGCTGAATAGAAAAAGGACACCCCCCCTCCGCCCCACACCCTCCAGACGCAAATTGGACGGAGGAGGTGGAAAGCAGAGCACGGAGTACAAAGTTACCACAAATCATTTCCACCAGCTGCCCCCTCCCCTTATCAGTGACTTGAAATAATTAAACACCATACATCTTTCATGGCAGAAATGATCCCTCCCCATTTCTCTCTGTCCCCCCCCCCCCCACAACAGAGTATTTGCATCGCAAGCTGATTCAGCTGTAATTATCACCCGTTTACCGCCTGAGATGTGAAAAGCATTTCTCACTCCTGACAGGAAACTGTGAGGTCTTTTTTTTATCCTATTCTTGCTGAGGGTTATGGTCTCTACCACCCACAGCAGCTGACAAGAATAACAAAATCTTTTCTCCCTTTGGTCAGGGACATGCTTCTGTGAGCCAAAACCAAATTTCCAACCAGCCTTGAGCCATGACTTGTTCTCAGTCCTTAATAGAAATACTTCATTAATAGAAACGCAGGCCTACTTTGCAGGGTTGTTGTGATGGCTGAGGGAATAGGGACCTAGGACCTTAGACACAGGGGGTCCATTGATTGTTGGAATATTTAAAAGGCCGTGTTACATTAAGTCAAAAAGCAGTACGGTGGTGGGACTTGCGAGAGTGGGTTCCAGTCATGGCCTCTCAGCCTACCCTGACAGGGCTGCAGTTGTGAGGATAAAATGGAAAGGAGACTTATAAGCCGCTGTAGGCTCCTTACAACAGCAAGAAAAAGAGGGGTATAAATGCAATGTCATCATTGTCTAGGATGTAGGTGGCCAAACTGAAGTCCATAACATAGAAACAGAAATGGAGCAAGTCAGAAGGGGCCTCCCAGGCCATCTAGTCTGACCTCAGGCTCCAGCCAGCTACTCTCATGATGTGCCCACCATGTGCATGTCCAGCCTATCCTTGAACACCCTCACCGATGGGGCCTCAACGACCTCCCGTGGAAGCCCATTCCACGCCCTTGGGGTCCTCACTCTCAGGAAGAGGTTCCTGGCATCCAAATGGAGCCTTGGCTCCCTGAGCTTTGCTCCGTTGGAGCGCATCCTGCCTTCCTCTGCAGGGGAGACAGGTCTCTGCCCACCTCCGTGTGACACCCCCTCACATACCTGTATGTTGCCAACATATCCCCTCTGAGCCTCCTCTTCTCCAGGCTGAAGAGACCCAGTTCCCTCAGTCTTGCCTCATCCCCCATCCCCTGCAAACTGGCCACCAACCTTGGGCCCTATGCTGCACTGATTCTAACCTGGCTATATCCTTCCTGTAATGAGGGGCCCAAAACTGAGCACAATGCTCCAGTTGTGGGTGCAACAGAGTCGTATAAAGTGGTAGTAATACCTCTCTTGATCTAGAACCCACACTTCTGGAAATTAGTAGGAAATGAGTTGAAAACGTCCACACTGCCCATGTTCCCCAGCCAAAGGGATTGAGAGGCATCCTGCCCGGACACTGGAGGTCAAGTACCATCATGATGAGAAACCATTCATGGCTCCAATCCAGTCCAGCCTCCCAAGATGGCCACCATCTCCCATGGAGGTGAATGCGACAGTTCCAACAACGACGCCCATTTTTCTCACCCTGAATCACCTGTTTAGTTTCTAGGATGGCCCTTTTAAGTTCCAGCGACCTGGCAACTGAAAAACCTCTCCCTGTCTACTTTGCAGGGATTTTGAACACCACTTATGGGATAGATTTAGCTCTTGGGCATGGGGTTTTGCCCTTTTAGCCCTGCGAGTTTAAATCCGAGGAGTCCACTCTTGATTTTAGCAGAGGCTTAAATGTGGCGACAGACCAGAAAGATAAGCCCCTCCCCAAAGGAAAGACTCCTTAGTTTATATGCCCCTCCTTGCCCACATTTGGCATGAAAGAGGCAAAATCCATCCTGCGGAAGAACACCAAAGAGAGGAAAAGACACTCGCTTTCTCTTCTTGCTGCTCTTTTTAAAATAGAAATTGTCAGGCCGTGTGGGAACTCAGTATCAAAGTGTGCAAAGATTTCCTCTTTCTAACGAGGCTTTTGCTTCGCAGAGCAAGACTTGGCAGGCTGAACATGACATGAAAGACACTCCACCTCTGGGAAGCTGTTGCGTCCCGTTTGATGTCGGCTCTTGAGGCTGGAAGGAAGGCGGATGCATGCATGCGGCACATGTGTAGGGTCTTCTACTGCCCCATGGCTGAAGCTTTCTGGGCGGTTCACAACAATTTGAAAAACAGCTCAAAACAGGATACTGTGCAGATAAGGAAAGGGGGAGTGAGAGTAAAACCTAGGCAATACAAAGATGTCCTTTTTTTTTTTTTTTTTTAAGACGGCACTTAAAACAGACGGAAACTAAAATTCCTGGGAGAATTCCTGGAAAAGCAAGGAGGTCTTCAGCTGGTGCTGGAAAAAGGACAAAGGAAGTTTCAAGGAAGCCTCCTTGGGAAGTTTATTCTGGAGTTGGAAGGCTGCAACAGAAAACTCCCTTTTCCAAAGAGCCATTCTCCTTGGTAGGGACCTGCAGAAGGGCTTCTGAAGTGGGAAATTTTGGCATTGGTGCAAATGTTCAAATGGAAGGAGGATACAGTAGTTTCCTGCAGGTCCTGGGCAGCATGAGGGGGCGGCTTGGACTGCTGGAGCCTGGGAAGGTTTTGGTGGGTTGGGTGGCCAAGCCAGCCTGATGGGGAGCCTAGAAGATGGGGGTCCTCACAGGGAAGAAGGAGTGGAGCTTGGATTCTCAGCTGTCTGGGTGAGTCCAAGGATCTCCCCAGGGGAACAGCCACTGGAAAGCTACGTAGTGGAGCTGTCCAGCTAAGGGCTGTAAAGAAGTACCATATTTTTCACTCTATGAGACACGCCTGACCATAAGACGCACCCAGTTTGTAGAGGAGGAAAACAAGAAAAAAAATATTCTGAATCCAATGGGCACATCATCACAGGCACATTCCCCATCCCTTCCCCATGGGCTGCACATCTGACAGACTTACTGCACACACACATTCGCTCTATAAGACGCACAGGCATGTCCCCTTACTTTGGAGGGGGGGAAAAGTGAGTCTTACAGAGCAAAAAATACGGTAAGTGTAGAACTGAGAACTCATGATCCAGCCTATGCTGTGGCGAAAAGGCAGTTCTCTGTTTCCTTGGCTTTCTCACAGCTGAGCTTTGGGTGGTGTGGAGCCTGTTACGCTCTGGGCCTAAGGGAGATCTCCTTGCACCATCGGTAGCTCGCTGTGACGACTTTGCCCAGCACTTTAGCGATAGAATTGCTCCGATTCGCCACGACCTGCACGGCACAGCTGATGTGTGTCCAGAGCGCCATCTTGTCTGTTCTTGTTGCATGAGTTTCAGCTGCCGCTGAGGACATGGACTAAGGTGCTTGAACAAGTTTGTCCACCTACCTGCTTATTCAACCCTTGTCCTTCTTGGCTGCTCACCAAAGCCAAGGACGGGATGTGTACCTGGATCCAGGGAATTGTTAATGCTTTGCTGAGGGAGGGTCAGGTTCCCCCCCAGCCCCCAACCTCTTGAAGGAGGCAGTGTTCAGCCCCATCCTAAAGAGGCCAAACCTACCATACCGGTGGCCAGTATTCCGTTTCTGGGCAAGGTGCTAGAGCAGGTGGTGGCGGGACAACTCCAGGCACTCTTGGATGAGACGGATTATCTGGACCCATTTCAGTCTGGCTTCAGACCCGGGTATGGCACTGAATCTGCCTTGGTTGCCCTGTATGATGACCTGTGCAGGGAGAGAGACGGGGAGTGCGTCCCTGTTGGTTCTCCTGGACCTCTCAGCAGCTTTTGATACCATCACCCATGGTGTCCTTCTGGATAGGCTGGCGGGATTGGGAGTTGGAGACATTGCTTTGTGGTGGTTCCACTCCTACCTTGCCGGCCGATTCCAGAAGGTGGTGCTGGGGGGACTGTGGCTCTGCGCCATGGCAGCTTTGCCATGAAGTACTTCAGAGATCCATTTTGTCCCCCATGCTCTTTAACACCTACATGAAACCGCTGGGAGAGGTCAGCAGGAGGTTTGGGCTGCGGAGTCACCAGTACGCTGATGACACCCAGCTCTCCCTCTCATTTTCCACCGATCCAGGTGAGGCAGTGGCTATCCTGAACCGGGGCCTGGCCGAGGTGGTGGCTGGGTGAAGGGCAATAAATTGAGGCTCAATCCTGACAAGACGGAGGTCCTGTTGGTAGGTGGTTCAGCTTTCCAGGAAAGTGATCTCTGTCCTGTCCTGGATGGGGTTAGGGTTAGGGTGTGCAGTTTGGGAGTGCTTCTTGTCCCAGAGCTGTCCCTGGGGTCTCAGGTGGCAGCGGTGGTGAGGAGCGCTTTCCTCCAGCTTCGGCTAGTTCATCAACTGCATGCTTTCCTGAATGAGCAGAGCCTAGTGTAGGTGACCCATGCCCTGGTAACCTCCTGGCTGGCTACTGTAATGCGCTCTATGTGGGGCTGCCCTTGAAGATGATCCGGATACTTCAGCTGGTTCAGAATAGAGCTGCCAGGATGTTAATAGGGATTGGCTGGTTTTCACATATAACACCAGTCTTCTACTGTTTACACTGGCTACCAACTGAAGTCTGGGCCCAATTTAAGGTGTTGCTGGTAACCTATAAAGCCCTAAATGGTTTAGGACCTGGTTATATGAAGGAGCATCTCCTTTCCTATGTGCCTACCTGCCCCTTAAAATCTGGAATGGAGGCCCTTCTTCAGGAGCCCTCTT
This sequence comes from Varanus salvator macromaculatus, assembly GCA_023646645.1. NCBI lineage: Eukaryota > Metazoa > Chordata > Lepidosauria > Squamata > Varanidae > Varanus > Varanus salvator. The sequence continues at coordinate 5,052,021 of JAIXND010000802.1, read as the reverse complement.
TGAAAGAAATTAGGAGAGTGGCTACCTGGAGCAGGGCCTTCTCTGTGGTGGTGCCCCGGTTGTGGAACATGCTTCCCAGAGAGGTGTGCCTGGTGCCGACAATTTATTCTTTTCAATGCCAGGCCAAAACCTTTTTATTTTCCCATTATTTTAAGACTTATTTTTTAATTTTAGTCAGGATTTTATTATGCTGTGCCTTTGCTGTTGGACCACCCTGAGACTTTTATGTATAGGGCAGGGTAGAAAAGAATGGAATGCAACTGAGAGGAGACCTTGAGCCCCACTAGCCTGGGGGTCCTGCTGCCCCCTTGACCCAGAGCTGGCTTGCAGAAGGAAAAAGGTTGCGACTGATGGACAGACTGCTAAAAGCCTGCCAGCGGACTTTTGGGATGTCAGAATCCAAATAGTAACAGCTCTGTTTCACTGATGGGAGCATCTGGAATATAGTTACCTAAAGCTGTAGCTGCCAGGTACTCCCCCTTAGGAGAAGCGTTTTCGAAGGCGGGACGGGAGAAACAGGTCCTGGTCCCTGTTCGGCCACAAAACTTGCTCGGTGATCTCAGGGCCGGCAAGGACTCTCAGCCTATGGCCCAGGCCTGTTGTGAGGATAAGATGGAGAGCAAGAGGAAGAGAATGGCACGAGCTGCTTGGAGTTCTTGGGGGAAAAAAAAGTGGGGGGATCGAAATCTAATGAATGAATAAAGCTGTGGAGAAGGCATTGATAGGACAGCCCCTGAAACAAGGAGAGCACTGCCAGTGAGCCGGAGGGGCCGGAGCAGAACGGGGCGGATGCCTTAAAAGGACCGGCAAAAGCGACAGTTTTTAATTGGGATTCCATTGAAAGATTCCTAAAGCAGCAGCATCTGCTCCTGCTTGCTCCTCCTCCTCCTCCTCCTCCTCCTCTGCTGCTGCTCCTGCTCCTGCTCCTGTTTCCTCCTCCTCCTTCTGCTGCTGCTGCTCTTCCTCCTCCTCTTCTTCTGCTACTCCTGTTTCCTCCTCCTCCTCCTGCTGCTGCTTCCTCCTCCTCCTCTTCTTCTGCTGCTTCCTCCTCCTCTTCCACTGCCTCCTCTTCCTCCTCCTTCTCTTCTACTTCTGCTGCTGCTTCCTCCTCCTCCTCCTATTCTGCTGCTGCTTCTCCCTCCTCCTCCTCCTCCTTCTGCTGCTGCTACTTCCTCCTCCTCTTCTGCTTCCTCTTCCTCTTCCTCCTCCTACTCCTTCTCTTCTCCTACTTCTGCTGCTGCTTCCTCCTCCTCCTCTTCTGCTGTTGCTTCTCCCTCCTCTTCCTCCTCCTCTTCTCCTCCTCCTCCTCCTCCTGCTGCCTCCTCCTCCTTCTGCTGCTGCTGCTTCCTCCTCTTCCTCCTCCTCTTCTCCTCCTCCTCCTCCTGCTGCTGCCTCCTCCTCCTCCTCCTCCTGCTGCTGCTTCCTCCTCCCCTTCTGCTTCCTCCTCTTCTGCTTCCTCTTCCTCTTCCTCCTCCTACTCCTTCTCTTCTCCTACTTCTGCTGTTGCTTCTCCCTCCTCTTCCTCCTCCTCTTCTCCTCCTCCTCCTCCTCCTGCTGCTGCCTCCTCCTCCTCCTCCTCCTGCTGCTGCTTCCTCCTCCCCTTCTGCTTCCTCCTCCTATTCTGCTTCCTCCTCTTCCTCCTCTTCCACTGCCTCCTCTTCCTCCTGCTACTCCTTCTCTTCTCCTACTTCTGCTGCTGCTTCCTCCTCCTATTCTTCTTCTGTTGCTGCTTCCTCCTCCTCTTCTGCTGTTGCTTCTCCCTCCTCTTCCTCCTCCTCCTCCTCTCCTCCTCCTCCTCCTCCTCGGCTGCTGCTTCCTCCTCCTCCTCCTCTCCTCCTCTCCTGCTTCTGCAATTGGACCACATGCTTCTTAAACAAAGAGCAATAGCACCCTCTGCTGATTTCAAAAATGGAGGAGCTGTTCTACAGGACAGGAGGTATGTGTGTGAGTGTGAGTCACTGTGTGCCTATAAGATGTGTAAAGCGTCTGTTTGTTTGTTTGTTTGTTTGTTTGTTTTGCAAGTGGGTTGCTGGTCCAGTTGCCAGAGGCTGAATCTCGTGGTCGGCAGGACATGTGTTCTAAGTCATTTGTTTGCTTCTGAGCACACTCCAGCTCCTCGAAGATACCTCCAAGTTCCTAAAGAGTTTGGGGGACCAGCTATGGGGAAGGCAGCATTCCCCCCGCCCCACCTTCTCCATGCCTGATGACCTTCCGCAGAGGTTCCTTTCCAGTTACTTTCATGTAGTATTGAACTCTGAAGAGGAGGGTCACTTTAGTGGTGGCTCCCTGGTTTGTGGAATATGATTCCTGAAGGCATCTTCCTTGCGACCTGTTTTACATGGCTTTAGGCACAAGGCTAAGGTGCTGTTGTTTACTCAGGCCTTTAAACAGCATATAAAGCTTCAATGTGTTTTATTGTGTCTTTTAAAATGCCTGAATTACTTGGTTTATTTTATTAAGATGCTTCAGTGTTATGAGGCTGCGTGTGGTGCAGTGGGTTAAACTGCTGAGCTGCTGGGGTTCAACAGTTTGAATCCGCGCAATGGGGTGAGCCCCTGTTGCTCTGTCCCAGCTCCTGCCAACCTTGCAGTTCGAAAGCATGCAGATGCAAGTGGATGAAAAGGTGCCACTTTGGTGGGCAGGTAGCAGCGTTCCCTGCACCTCGGTGTTCAGTCATGCGGCCGCACGACCACGGAGACCGTCTGCGGACAAACGCTGGCTCCCTCGGCTAGGAAATGGAGAAGAACACCACTCCCAAGAGTTAGACATCACTGGGTTTTAATGTCATGAGGAAACCTTTACCTTTTTATCTTCATTGCTACCCTGAAATCTTAGCACTTCAGAAACATAGAAACAGTGAGTCAGGCCTCCCGGGCCATCTAGTCTGACCTCCAGCACCATCCGGCTCCACTCACACATGCCCACCATGTGGGCGTTCAGCCTATCCTTGAACACCCTCACCAATGGGGCCTCAACCACCTCACGTGGAAGCCCATTCCACGCCCTCGGGGTCCTGACTGTCAGGAAGTGCTTCCTGGCATCCAAATTGAACCTTGGCTCCCTGAGCTTTGCTCCATTGGAGCGCGTCCTGCCTTCCTCTGCAGGGGAGAACAGGCCTCTCCCCATCTCCATGTGACACCCCCTCACATACCTGTATGTTGCCAACATATCCCCTCTGAGTCTCCTCTTCTCCAGGCTGAAGAGACCCAGTTCCCTCAGTCTTGCCTCATACGGCATCCCCTGCAAACCAGCCACCAACCTTGTGGCCCTACGCTGCAGTGACTCTAACCTGGCTATATCCTTCCTGCAACGAGGGGCCCACAACTGAACACAAGACTCCAATTGAGGGTGCACCAGAGTTGTATAGAGTGGCAGTAATACCTCTCTTGATCTGGAAGCCACACTTCTGGCTATGCAACTAAGGGTGGCGTTTGCCCCCTTGACCACCACATCACACGGCTGGCTCTTGTTCAGCCTGCAGTCAACCAGCACCCCGAGGTCCCTTTCACAAGTGCTGCTCTCCAGCCACTTGTCCCCCAAACTGTACTTATGACACCCATTCCTATGCCCCAAGTGCAAGACCTTGCACTTATCCACATTGAACGCCATCCTGTTGTCTCCTGCCCACTTCCACAGTCTGTCCAGATCCTTTTGGATCTGGAGTACCTGCTCCTCAGTTGTGGCCACTGCTCCAGTTTTAGTGTCGTCTGCGAATTTGATCAGCAGACTGTTCACCCCTTCTTCCATGTCGTTAATGAAAAGATTAAACAGGATCGGCCCCAGGACAGAGCCCTGGGGGACCCCGCTTGTCACTGGCCGCCATCCCGACGATTCCCCGCTAATGGTTACCTTCTGCTTTCGGTCAGTCAGCCATGCCCTAATCCACTGAACTGTGCATTGGTGTATCCCAAAACTCCTCAGTTTCTCCACCAGGATATCATGGGGCACTTTGTCAAAGGCCTTGCTGAAATCCAGGGAAACCACATCCACTGCATCCCCTCCATCTAGCCATCTCGAAACCTTGTCATAGAATTCCACAAGGTTTGTGTGGCAGGACCTGTTTTTGCGGAAGCCATGTTGTGTGGCTGTCAGCCTCGCTTCGCTATCTAGCATCACTAGATCTCTCTCTATTATGAGCCTTTCCATTGTTTTTCCTACAATGAAAGTAAGGCTAACAGGTCTGTAATTCCCCATGTCCTTCCTACTACCCTTTTTGGAAATTGGGACCACTGACGCCACCCTCCAGTCCTCTGGAACTTCACCCGTTCTCCACGAGGCCTCAAAAATGGAGGCCTGAGAGAACCCCTGCCAACTCTCTAAGTACTCTCGGGTGTAACCCGTCAGGGCCTGGCGCCTTTGTAATGTCCAATGCCCTGAGGAGCCCCTCGACTTCAAGGGGGGTGACTCTAATCTCTGCCCCTAAGTCCCCAGCCTCATCTAATCTCCCATGCGGATCTCCCCATCCTGCTTTGGGGAGAACACAGAGGCAAAATAATTATTTAGCTTAACCAATGCAGGGCTGTTTAAACAAGATAGATTTATTTATTTATTTACTTACTTACTTACTTTATTTAAAACATTTGTATGCCATCCTTTATGACAATCATCTCCGGATGGCTTACAGCCAATAAAAACAATAAAACAGTACAATAAAATAATATATAACCAATAAAATAAATCAATGTGACTGTTATTAAAATTACAAAATTTTAAAATAACATTTAAATAAAAACGTTTTAACCTGGCACCAAAAAGAATATAGGCTCAGCACCAGGTGAGCCTCTCTGGGGAGTGAATTCCACAATCGGGGCACCACTGCAGAGAAGGCCCTCCTCTGAGTAGATGTCGTTTTTATCTCCTTCAGGGAGGGTTCCCGGAGCAGGGCCTCTCCCACAGATCTTAAGGGACGTAAGGGCAGATAAGGAAGGAGATGTTCCTTCAGGTATCCTGGTCCCAAGCTGTTTAGGGCTTTATAGGTCAAAACCAGCACCTTGGATTGGGCCTGGACTTCAACTGGGAGCCAGTGGAGCTGGTAGAGGACCGGCGTTCTATGAGAATAACGACCAGTCCCTGGCAGCTCTATTTTGCACCATCTGAAGTATCTGGACTGTTTTCAAGGACAGCCCCACGTAGAGTGTGTTACAGTGATCCAACCGGGATGCTATCAGAGCATGAATGACAAAAAGCAAATGTAAATTTTCCTCATAACATTGTCCAGAAAGCCTCGATGGCAGCCACAGCAAGGATAGCCAGGTTAAGTTCGAAAAGACCCCTTTCTCCTTGAACTCAGCAGCTTTACTGAAAGAGCACCCAGGCTCCCCGCGGTTACTATTTATGTATGTATGTATGTATGTATGTATGTAAAACGTTTTTATGCCGCCCCATTGCAACAAAGTCTTGGGGCGGCTTACAACATATCAGTAATACAAAAAATTTCATTGAAACCCCCAATCTATGACATGTCCTTCTCCCTCAACAACACTAGTGGCAAGAAAGGACATCTGTCAGCAACTTACTTCCACAGAACACACATCTGTTAAAAAAAAGGGTCTTTTTAAGGCCGTATAGTCTAGGGCTACTATGAACACTGGTAGAACAATATTAAAAAGATAGCACATTAAAAGAAAGAAGAACAGGAGAAAAGGGAAGAAAGTCTGACTAAATCCATAACAAATAATCTGTAGTCCAAAGGACAGGAGAAGCTTCCTTCAGGTAACCTATCTATCTATCTATCTATCTATTTTGCATACTCCTGGGGAGAAAGTTGGGATGATGGGAGAGAGTTCCCATCAGGAATTCCTCAGCTATGGAAGTTTTCCAAAAAAAAAAAAAAAGCCATGTAGGTTCAGAACCTGTATGTGTGGTTTGCAAAAGCCACAAAGAGTAACAGCTGTTTCAATGATATGGGACTAGAGAAAATTTGAAGACAATGACTCCTTGGCATTAGTAATTAACGACATTACATTAATAAAATTACTTAGTAACGACCACATGCTCCCGGGTAGTGCTTCTCACCACCAACTGCAAAATCACAGGCCATGTACAGATGTTTTTATAACATGCTAGTCACATACACCAATACAGAGTGTTAAGTTTCCAGATAACCTTAGTACTAAAGGATCCTGACATCTTTGGGCATGACATGTTCTAAACCAGGGGTCCTCAAACTTTTTAAACGAGGCCGGTTCACTGTCCCTCAGACTGTTGCGGGGCCGGACTATAGTTTGAAAAAAATATGAGCGAATTCCTATGCACAGTGCACATTAAAAAATAATTAAAATTAAAAGGATTAATTAAAAAATTAAAAATGTTTGCTCCGCTCCCTCGGGCTGCAGCAGAAGCCCAAGATGAGGTGGGGAAGAGCATGTCCATATTCGAGGGACAGAGCTACAACACGACCAAGGCACTAAATAGAGTATTTTGCATAATGCAGCTGAGGACGGCAACTGGCATTTATGAAGAATGAAGCAAAAACACTAAGGACAAATACTGGTAATGCCACTCGTAGTATTTGAAGCAAGTCAGCCCAGAACAATTCCCTAATACACAATGGCTGCATTTGGATGCAGAGCTAATGACCACCGTATTTTAAGTGCAACCTTGCCAAAACTGGTACTGCCCAGATGAGTTGGACTACAACTTCCATTGGCCATGCCGGTTGGGCATGATGGGAATTATAGTCCTCACCGCTGCCCCGGTTCCATGGGAGCAGGAGAGGAAGCAGAAGCGGGAGGCTGGAGAGGCGAGCATGGGGTGGCTCCCCCGGAGAGCAGAGGCGAGGAATGGGGCTGTGGCTGGCCTAGTGGGGCACCTCCCCTCTCTCCCCACCTCAGGGGGAAGAAGCATGGCGGCCGTTCGACAGCAGTGGCTTGCCCAGAGAAGGCCGTGGCTCCAGGGCCTCCACCATGGCCTTCTCTGGGCAAGCTGCTGCCGCCATTGACTGGCTGCCCCCAGGCTTGGCAAGGCAGTGGCGGCTTGGCCCGCAGGCCAGGGACATGGCTCACATACCTAAAAATGGGATTTTAAAAAGTTATATTTTTCTTACCTTCAATATTACCTTTTAGTGTCCTCCTCCTCTCTCTCTCTCTTTTCCGCCCTGCTCTCTTTTTTCCCTGCTCTGTATTACTGCCTTCCCCTTCATGGATCACTGCCTTGTTGTGGCGAAGGGGCTTGTGTAGCTCAATGAAGCAATGAGCTCTGCCATGCAGGGGCACCAAGACGGACAGGTCATAGCAGAGAGCTCTGGCAAAAGGTGATCCACTGGAGAAGGAAATGGCAACCCACTCCAGTACCCTTGCCATGAAAACCCCATGGACAGTACCAAAAGGCAAAACGATATGACGCCGGAAGATGAGCCCCTCAGGTCGGAAGGTGTCCAATGTGCTACTGGGGAAGAGCAGACGGCTAGTACTAGTAGCGCCAGAAAGAGTGAAGCGACTGGGTCAAAGCCGAAAGAACACTCAGTTGCGGGTGTATCTGGTGGTGAAAGGAGAGTCCGATGCTGCAAAGATCTTTACTCCACAGGAACCTGGAAGGTAAGATCCATGAATCAAGGCAAGCTGGACGTGATCAAACAAGAGATGACAAGACTGAACATCGACATCTTAGGAATCGGTGAACTAAAATGGACAGGAATGGGTGAATTTAATTCAGGTGACCATCAGGTATACTACTGCGGGCAAGAATCCCTCAGAAGAAATGGAGTTGCCTTCATAGTCAATAAAAGAGTAGGAAAAGCAGTATTGGGATACAATCTCTAAAATGGCAGAATGATCTCAGTTCAAAATGGCAGAATGATCCAAGGCAATCCATTCAACATCACAGTAGTTCAAGTCTATGCCCCAACCACTGGTGTGAAGAGGATGAAGATGACCAGGCCTACAACACCTTCTAGAATTAACTCCAAAAAATGATGTCCTTATCATCATAGGGGATTGGAATGCTAAAGTAGGAAGCCAAAAGATAACCAGAATAACAGGCAAGTTTGGCCTTGGAGTACAAAATGAAGCAGGGATCATGCTGGTAGAATTTTGTCAAGAGAATATGCTGGTCATAGCAAACACTCTTTTCCAACAACCCAAGAGACAACTCTACACATGGACATCACCAGATAGTCAACACAGAAATCAGATTGACTATGTGCTCTGCAGCCAAGATGGAGAAACTCTATAACATCAGTGAAAAGAAGACCAGGAGCTGCCTGTGGCTCAGAGCATGAGCTTCTAGTTGCAAAATTCAGGTTTAAGTTGAAGAAAGTAGGGAAAACCACTAGGCCACTCAGGTATGACCTAAATCATATCCCTGATGAATATACAGTGGAGGTGACAAATAGATTTAAGGAATTAGATCTGATAGACAGAGTGCCTGAAGAACTATGGATGGAGGTTCGCAACATTGTACAAGAGGCAGCAACTAAAACCATCCCAAAGAAAAAGAAATGCAGGAAAGCAAAATGGCTGTCTGAGGAAGCTTTACAAATAGCTGAGGAAAGAAGGGAAGCAAAAGGCAAGGGAGAAAGAGAAAGATACAAACAATTGAATGCAGAATTCCAGAGAATAGCTAGAAGAGATAGGAATACCTTCTTAAATGAACAGTGCAAAGAAATGGAAGAAAACAATAAAATAGGGGGACCAGAGATCTCTTCAAGAAAATTGGAGTTATGAAGGGAACGTTTCATGCAAGATGGGTACGATAAAGGACCAAAATGGCAGGGACCTAACAGAGGCAGAAGAGATTAAGAAGAGGTGGCAAGATTACGCAGAAGAACTATACAAGAAAGAGCTTAACGCCCCTGATAGCCACGATGGGGTGGTCACTGACCTCGAGCCAGACATCCTGGAATGAGAAGTCAAATGGGCCTTAGGAACTCTGAGCAACAACAAAGCTAGTGGAGGTTTCAGCATTCCAGCCGAACTATTCAGATAGATAGAAAACTTTATTTCAGTAAAAGACTAGCCATGTTCAATAAGTACATAGATTAAAAAAGTAAATACATAAAACATTATGTATATTAAATCCCCACTCAGATTAACAAATGCTTCAGCACAATCTATAGACAGGCTGGACATGCACATGGTGGGCATGTCATGAGCGGAGCCGGCTGGTGCCGGAGGTCAGACTAGATGGCCCAGGAGGCCCCTTCTGACTCGCTCTGTTTCTATGTTTCTATGTTTCTGTGTGACAATCCCAGACTTTGTCTTTGTACAACTACGCAGAGCCACAATCCCCCAGGATCTGTCTTCGGACACCATATGTTATTGGTGGGTTTCTGGCAGAGATCAAAATTTGAATATATCGCAGTTCCGTGCGGCCCGGGAAGCGCTTCATCCATGAGGAAATGAGAGCAGTGCGAAGAGCCGGGTGGAACGTGCACCTCAGCAGGATGTGCTCCGTAGCCTCCTTCCGACCCACACCGCCGGGGCAGGGGCGCTCCGACCAGGGGGCCTGTCCACACTGCCCCCCCAACCCTGCCAGGGGAGCCGGTCAAGGCGGGCCGAGGAAAGAGCCCTCCCGGGTCGATGGGGCTCCACCTGTTAGAGATGGGGTGCGGCTGTTCCTCTGCGTCTATTGTCCGCGCTAATATACAGTTCAGGGCCTCTGTTGAGGTCGCTTCGTCTCGCAGCATCTGCAACGGCTGCTTGATGGTTTCCGTTGCCCGTTCAAAGCACGCATTTAGTACAGTCCGCAAGGGAGGCCAGGAGGGCTCTTGCTGCTCCTGATTCCATCCAGGTGGAGGCGAAGCCGTCTTGCAGGGGCAGTGGAGCGAGGCCTCCTGGAAGGCACACCTACCTGACCCAGAGCGCAAGAAGGGCCCCCCAGCCTCACTTTCGGCCTGACCGGCCTCCAGGCCTTTCCTTGCCCGGGAGGCCTCCCTCGGAGCACCCAGCGTTGCCCTCCGAAATTCGGATCGGACACGCTGCAGTCCTTGGGTGTTCGGGAGAGGCCGCAGGGGAGATCCAGGCAGTGCTGAGGGGGCACCTCTGCTTGGTGCAGGTGGAGGGCTGCGGGGTGTCAGGGCCACCGCGAGACCTCCGGAAGTGCATTTGGGCTGACGAGCTCCTCTGGGCATTTGATGCCACATGCTCGCCATGGGCCTCCCCGGAGCCGTTCGGGAGCAGGACTGCACCTGCCTGCGTGTCCTGGCAAACCTGCACGGGCTTGTCTGCTTTGTCTGGCACAATCGAGCTTTTGGTCTTTTCGCAACGGTCATGGGGCTTGCTTTTGAGAAGCCCCGGTCAGATCGTCGTCCTTGCAAGGTCCAATCAGCGTCCTCGGCGCCCTTGCGAGCCCAAGTGGAGTCGCGGATGGAGAGCTGCCTCGTCCGCATGTAGGGCTGGAGCGACATGCCTCCCAGCGGCTCTGCAGGGGTGCAGATCCATGTGATTTAACTGATCGACCAATGAGTCTGAACAGGAATGGAGCAAGAATACAGTCTTGCTTGACCCCTTTTTGTGTTGGAACAGCATCTGTAAGGTGACCATGCGCACTGCTTCTGGCCTTGAGGGAGGTGCCTCTGTACAGAGTCTGAATAAGTAAGCCTATCAGTGTTGGAGGCCTCTAATTTTTCCCATAGTTTAACCCTCGAGATGGAATCGAAAGCTGCCTTGAGGTCCATAAAGGCTGTGTAGAGCGAGGTGACTTTGCTTGAGATGCCTTTCTCAATGAGGTGCTGCAGCACCAAGCATTGATCCATAGTAGAGCGACCCTCCCTGAAGCCGGCCTGCTCCTCCGCCAATAGCATGTTCTGCTCCAGCCAATCTTTGAGCTTCCCATATAGGTGCCTGGCATATAGTCTATGTGTCAGCAGTGGCGAGGAGTGCCTTCCAGTTCCTGAGGGAACTGGGTCTCTTCAGCCTGGAGAAGAGGAGACTCAGAGGGGATATGTTGGCAACATACAGGTATGTGAGAGGGTGTCACATGGAGATGGGGAGAGGCCTGTTCTCCCCTGCAGAGGAAGGCAGGACGCGCTCCAATGGAGCAAAGCTCAGGGAGCCAAGGTTCAATTTGGATGCCAGGAAGCACTTCCTGACAGTTAGGACCCCGAGGGCGTGGAATGGGCTTCCACGGGAGGTCGTTGAGGCCCCATCGGTGAGGGTGTTCAAGGACAGGCTGGACATGCACATGGTGGGCATGTCATGAGCGGAGCCGGCTGGTGCCGGAGGTCAGACTAGATGGCCCAGGAGGCCCCTTCTGACTCGCTCTGTTTCTATGTTTCTATGTTTCTATGTTTCCATCAGCTTCGGCTAATCCATCAGCTGCGTCCCTTTCTGGAATTCGACTGCTTGGCGACGGTGACTCACGCGTTGGTGACTTCCCGGTTAGATTACTGTAATGCGCTCTACGTGGGGCTACCCCTGAAGACGGTCCGGATACTTCAATTGGTGCAGAATAGAGCTGCCAGGGTGCTGACGGGGACTGGGCGTGGTTCTCATATCACCCCAGTTCTCCGTCAGCTTCACTGGCTCCCCATTGAAGTCCGGGCCCAATTCAAGGTGTTGGTTCTTACCTATAAAGCCCTTAACGGCTTGGGTCCCGGTTACCTAAAGGAGCGCCTGCGACCATATACACCCTCCCGCCCCTTACGATCTGCTGCTGATGCCCTCCTCCGGGAACCCTCTGTGAGAGATATTAGGAGGGTGAGTACCCGGAGGAGGGCTTTCTCTGCGGTGGCGCCCCATTTATGGAATGCGCTCCCCAGAGAGGCTCGCCTGGCGCCGTCTTTATTTGCTTTTCGGCGCCAGGCGAAGACCTTTTTATTCAAACAATATTTTAAATGTTAATTTATTGATATTTGGATGGTTTTAATTTAGACCTGGAGATGGGCCAGTTTTTAATGTATGTAATTTTTAGTATTTGGAAATTTTAATGTATTAGAAATTGTTTGTATTATTGTTGTGAGCCGCCCCGAGGCTTGTGGCAAGGGGCGGCCTATAAATTTCCAAATAAATAAATAAATAAAAATAAATAAATAGTTTAGCAATGATGCTTAATAGACTGATGGGGTCATCTCTCTATCAGAGAGGTTGTCTCTCTTTCCCTTCTTGAATATGGGGACAATGATGGAAGAGCCCCAATTTGCTGGAATCTGCCCAGTCATATCAATGTAGGAGAATAGTGACGCTAGAACCGGAGCCCACCATTCAAAGTTGTCTTTGACCGCCTCTGGAGGAATCAGGTCTTCTCCGGGGGCTTTGCCCACTTTCATCTGGGCAGCTAGTTCATAAATTTCTGAAATCAGGACCGGGGGCCAAGGTGGAACACCTTCAAACACAGTATTCCAGGTCACACTGGCAGCAACAAGATCTCTGTATAGTTCATGGAAATGCATCTCCCAAACCTTTGGGTGGATGTAGCAGTCTGGCATTGTTGGCCCACAAGTTGATGAGATTTAATTTAATTTATTTATTTATTTAAATATTTATATGCCGCCCCTTGCAACAGCCTCGGGGCGGCTCACAATACAGAACAAATACAATATTAAAAACATATACAATAATTAAAAACTGGCCCATCTCCAGGTTAAATATAAAAACTTACAACATGAATAAATAAACCAATTAAATTAATCATAAATTAAAAATAATATTAACAATTAAAATACCATCTAAATAAAAAGGTCTTCGCCTGGCGCCGAAAAGCAAATAACGACGGCGCCAGGCGAGCCTCTCTGGGGAGCGCATTCCACAGATGGGGCGCCACCGCCGAGAAAGCCCTCCTCCGGGTACTCACCCTCCTAATATCACGCACGGAGGGTTCACGGAGGAGAGCCTCTGCCGCTGATCGTAAGGGGCGGGAGGGCATATATGGTCGCAGGCGCTCCTTTAGGTAACCAGGACCCAAGCCGTTTAGGGCCTTATAGGTAAGAACCAACACCTTGAATTGGGCCCGGACTTCAATGGGGAGCCAGTGGAGCTGACAGAGAACTGGGGTGATGTGAGAACCACGCCCAGTCCCCGTCAGCACCCTGGCAGCTCTATTTTGTACCAATTGAAGTATCCGGACCGTCTTCAAGGGAAGCCCCACGTAGAGCGCGCTACAATAATCCAACCGGGAGGTCACCAACGCATGTGTCACCGTCGCCAGGCAATCAAGCTCCAGGAAGGGACGCAGCTGATGTATCAGCCGAAGCTGTTGGAAAGCGCTCCTCGCCACTGCTGACACTTGAGCTGTCAAGGTCAGCTCCGGGTCGAGGAGGACCCCCAAGCTGCGGACCCTGTCTTTCAGAGGGAGTGCAACCCCATTCAAGACTAGGGTCAGGTCCCCTACACTGTAGCCTGACCCACCTACCAACAGGACCTCCGTCTTGTCAGGATTGAGCCTCAGTTTATTGGCCCTCATCCAGCCCATTACCTTGGCCAGGCACCGGTTCAGCACAGCCACCGCCTCACCTGGATCGGTGGAAAATGAGAGGTAGAGCTGGGTATCATCCGCGCACTGATGATTCCGCAGCCCACACCTCCTGATGACCTCTCCCAGCGGTTTCATGTAGATGTTAAACAGCAAAGGGGACAAAATTGAGCCCTGCGGAACTCCATGGCAAAGCTGCCATGGCGCAGAGCCATAGTCCCCCAGCACCACCTTCTGGAATCGGCCATTGAGGTAGGAGCGGAACCACTGCAAAGCAGTGCCTCCAACCCCCAATCCCGCCAGCCTCTCCAGAAGGATACCATGGTCGATGGTATCGAAAGCCGCCGAGATGTCCAGGAGGACTAACAGGGACGCACTCCCCCTGTCCCTTTCCCTGCATAGGTCATCGTACAGGGCGACCAAGGCGGATTCAGTTCCAAAGCCGGGTCTGAAGCCGGACTGAAATGGGTCCAGATAATCAGTTTCCTCCAAGAGTGCCTGGAGTTGTCCCGCCACCACCCGCTCCAGCACCTTACCTAAAAACGGGATGTTGGCCACCGGTCTATAGTTGGTGACCACCTCTGGATCCAGGGAAGCCTTCTTTAGGACTGGCCGGACTACCGCCTCCTTTAAGGGGGCCGGCACCTGGCCGTCTCTCAAAGAGGCATTGACCACCTCCAAGATCCAGGGCTCAATCCCGTCCTTGGCGCTCTTTAATAGCCAAGATGGGCACGGGTCCAGTAAACAGGTGGTTGAGCGTACCGATCCAAGCACCGATCTTGTCCACATCATCGGGCCGCAAAAACTGAAATTCATCCAATAACGAGGGACAAGCAGGCATGGTTGGTCCCTCCCCAAAAGAATCTGTATCAAGAGTGGAGTCCAGCTCGTGACGAATCAGAGCAACTTTCTCCTGGAAATGCGTGGCGAACTTTGAGGGTGGCACCAGATCTTTATCAGGGCCAGGTTTTGTCAGCCCCTGCACCACCCGAAAAATCTCCGCCGGACGGCATTGCAAGGAGGCAATGGACGCGGAGAAGAATCGCTTCTTCGCCGCCCTCACCGCCACAGCATAGGCCCGATAGTGTGCTCTAAGATGTGTTCGGTCGGACTCATCACGTGATTTCCTCCACCTGCGCTCTAGCCATCTCCCAACCCGCTTCATCGCCCGTAATTCCGATGTATACCAGGGAGACGAACGGGCTCTGCCAGGTTGGAGAGGGCGCTTAGGAGCGATCGTGTCGATAGCCCTGGTCATCTCCCCATTCCATGTTACGACCAGGGCCTCCACAGGAGCGCCAGCCTTGTCAGCCGGAAAATCCCCCAGAGCCCTCAGGAATCCATCCGGATCCATCCGACTTCGGGGGCGGACCATCACAATCTGGTCCGCACCCTTACAGAGGGAGAGGCCACTCTCGAGCTCAAACCTCACGAGGAAGTGATCTGACCATGACAAGGGCGTCAAGCATAGATTCCTCACCCTCAGATCACCCTCTTCCTCCCCCGTCGAGAAAACCAGGTCCAGAGTGTGTCCACGTTCATGGGTCGGGCCGATGACATGTTGAGACAGCCCCATGGCCGTCATGGCAGCCATGAAGTCCTGAGCTGCCCCGGAAAGGTCAGTCTCGGCATGGAGATTGAAGTCCCCCAGGACCAACATCCTGGGGGTCTTCAACACCAGGTCCGAGACGACCTCCGTCAGCTCAGGCAGGGAGTCTGTTGGGCAGAAGGGTGCTCGGTACACCAACAGAATCCCCAATCTGTCTCGGTCGCCCAACACCAAGTGGAGACACTCCAGCCCCGGTCTCGAAGGGACAGGAAGCCCCGTGAGGGAAAAAGTAGCCCGATAAACTAAGCCCGAGATCTTTATCAACCACCAGAACATGGATGAATCCTTAGCTTTGGCTGCCTGCATTAATTTCACAGAGTTCTTCTGAGCCTCTTTTTCCTCTCTATCAATAGCTGTTTGTAGGATTTTTTTCTGTTCAAGGAGATCTTGAGCCACCTTCATATCAGAGCTGACTTTGTACTTTTGATAAGTGTTCTGTCAGGCTTTCTTTGCTTGAACTCATTCCCTATCAAACCAGAACTTCGATGCTGGATGGCGCTGTTGCTCAGGTGTCCTTGCGCTCTGAGTGAGAGCTTGTTTCAGTTCTCGGGCTAACTCCTGATATAATTCCACCGGGCAGGTAGTTTGGGTGTTGGACATTAGAGATGCCCTGATGTTTTACTGATGCAAGTAAGTCCCATAATTCCACGTCCACTCTTGGAGTCCATTTGAAGCTGCTTCCCCCTCCGAGAGTATCATAGGTATGTATTGAGTGGTACTTCCTGGGTAGGAGTGTGGGGCTTTCCAAATCAATGAAACTGGAAGATGCTCACGGCAAAGTTTTGGGGCAACCTCCATGTCCTCTAAAAGAGGAATCAAGTTTGTTGAGGCAATGAGGTAGTCTATTTCGCTCACTTTGTTTCCTGCCAGGTAAGTAAATTCCACCGGGTGGTCTTTTCCAAACGGACTGTTAAGGGTCAGCCTTGTGGTCAGTTGATGTAGTAAGAGCCCAGCATAGTTAGATTTTATGTCTTTGGATTGCCTGATAAAAGGAGGCCCATTCAGGCTAGGTTTAAGGGGCTGAGCTTTTTGCTGAGAATGTAAGGCATGATCACTTGAGCCCATCCTGGTATTAAAGTCCCCTCCCATGATCACATATGTATTGGGGAAAGATTGGAGCAGATCTGCTACGTAGGTTTCAAATTCTGCCCAAATTGCCCCAGTCTGTGGTTTCTTCTTTTGTGGGAGAAGATAGATGTTTATTGTCAGCAGGTCCCATCGAGCAAAACGAACAAGGGCAGCCATTGCATGTTGTTTGTAAGACGATAGCATCCTTGTGCTTCCACTCAAAGACGTGGTGTTTAGAATTCCTAGGCCTCCTTTGTTGGTGTCCCTGCTAGCCAGGTGACTTACAGACCCCTAAACCAAGTGCCAGTAAGGTTCAGCAAGGCGGAGTTTCGTTCAGTTTCTTTATTCAGCTGAGCAAAGCAACCGGGTATTCGCTTCCAAGCAACAGACACACACGTTCCCCCAACTCATCCTTCTTACAGCTTTTTTCGCCTTACTTTTTCTCACACCATCTCACCCGCATTGTTCCCTCACCCAGTCCCCTCCCAGGGGCTGCCTGACCCTTCGCCCAATCCCCTTGTGGGGTCTGCATGTCCACTGCATGCCTGCCCTCGTGGAAGAGGCTATCTGCATCCAATCCCTTCACAGGGATCACAGTGGGCCAGACCTTGCGTGGGGGGTTGTCTTCGTCACACTACCCCTTTGTCTTGGGGGTCCTCCTCTTCACACTACCCCTTTTGTCTTACCTTATCAACATTTGTTTGCCTCCCCTTTTTCTTCTCTAAAGTAAGCAGTTCTACAAAAAAAGCAAAGGCGGCGTTTGTTAAGCTAACTAAGCTTTCATGCAATCAGCTGTTTACAAAAGCAAATAGTGTTACTTAAGCTAAAACCAAATAACGTTAGTTAAGCTAATCAGGCTCCTTCGCCTTTACTTCTTCCATGGCCTGCCTGGGGACTGCATCAGTGGAGTGTGACTGGAAACCATTAAGTCGCAAGGCCCCCTGGATCCATGTTTCTTGTAGGAGTACAATGTCCTTAGAAGAAAGATAGTCTTTGGATTCAGGGTCCCTGAGCTATTCAAAATGCTAAAAGATGATGTATGCCAGCAAATTTGGAAATCTCCACAGTGGCCACAGGATTGGAAAAGGTCAGTTTACATTCCGATCCCCAAGAAGGGCAATGCCAAAGAATGTTCAAACTACCGCACCATTGCACTCATTTCACATGCTAGCAAAGTGATGCTCAAAATCCTACAAGCCAGGCTCCAGCAGTATGTGGACCGAGAACTACCAGAAGTACAGGCAGGGTTTCGAAGAGGGAGAGGAACTAGAGATCAAATTGCCAACATACGCTGGATCATGGAGAAAGCCAGGGAGTTCCAGAAAAACATCTACTTCTGCTTCATTGACTACGCTAAAGCCTTTGATTGTGTGGATCACAACAAATTGTGGCAAGTTCTTAAAGAGATGGGAGTCCCAGACCATCTTATTTGTCTCTTGAGAAACCTATATGCAGGTCAAGAAGCAACAGTGAGAACCGGACACGGAACCACTGATTGGTTCAAAATCGAGAAAGGAGTTCGGCAAGGCTGTATACTGTTGCCCTGCCTATTATATGCAGAGCACATCATGAGAAAGGCGGGGCGGGATGAATCATCAGCTGGAATCAAGATTGCTGGGAGAAAGATCAACAGCCTCAGATATGCAGACGATACCACTCTAAGGGAGCAATTGAAGAGGAACTAAAGAGCCTCTTGATGTGGGTGAAAGAGGAGAGCCCAAAGGTTGGTTTTAAACTCAACGTCAAGAAAGCTAAGATAATTGTATCTGGTCCTATTACTTCCGGGCAAATAGCAGGGGAAGAAATGGAGGTAGTGACAGACTTTATTTCCCTGGGCTCCAAGATCACCGCAGACAGGGACTGCAGCCAAGAAATTAAAAGACGCTTGCTCCTGGGGAGGAAAGCTATGGCAAATCTAGACAGCACACTAAAAAGCAGAGACATCACCCTGCCAACAAAAGTGCGTATAGTCAAGGCTATGGTTTTCCCAGTTGCAATGTATGGCTGTGAAAGCCGGACCATAAGGAAGGCTGAGTGCCAAAGAATTGAGGCCTTTGGATTATGGTGCTGGAGGAGACTCCTGCGAGTCCCTTGGACCGCAAGGCGATCAACCCTGACTATTCTTTAAAAGGCCAGATACTGAAGATGAAACTCAGATACTTTGGCCACCTAATGAGAAGGAAGGACTCCCTGGAGAAGAGCCTGATGCTGGGAAGGATTGAAGACTGAAGGGGAAGGGCATGGCAGAGCTTGAGGTGGCTGGATGGAGTCACTGAAGCAGTTGGGGTGAGCTTCAGTGGACTCCGGGGGATGGTGGAGGACAGGAAGGCCTGGAGAAAAGTTGTCCATGGGGCCGCGATTGGTCAGACACGACTTCACGACTAGCAACAACATTACCTCTCTGTATATGCGTGCAATGGGGGAGGGGGAGGGGGCAGGTGCATCTGAGCAGTTACAATTTGGCGCATGCACTCACTCGCTGCTCAGTTTCAGGGAACACCTGCACCAGCTCGGAACTTTTGGAGACCCTTTTCTCTGAGCGAGTCCAAAAGCTCTGAGGCGGGCAGAATAAATGAGCCTGGCGAGCCGTACCCGGCCCACAGGCCTTAGTTTGAGGTCCCACGTTCTAAACCATCAGAAATACTGGTTACAATAGTATGGAAAACATCAGTGAATGCCGTGCTGATAGGTCAGTCTAGCAAATGGTTTAAACATGCCTGTTTAAGCACGCAAGTGCGTCTGATGCAGGCATCACTCAGGAGATCTGGTCTGACAACCACACTGCGCAGGCACTTGCCTCTGTGGGGCTAGATCATGGGTCCTCAAACTACAGCCCGCGGGCTGGATCCGGCCCGCCATGCCCATTTATCCAGCCTGCCTCAGAGGTTTGGACTCGCCCGTGCCTGCCGCCTGCCTGCCTGTGTGGGCGGGGAGGCGGTGCCTTGCTCACTCGGAGATGGTTTGAACTCACTGGGAGATCTCCAAGCGAGTGAGCCGCCGCCATGTGTGCCCACACCGCCTCGCGCATGCCCGACGCCACCTCACTGCCCGCGCCCCGGGGCACCCCTGCCTCACCACCCCGCGCCGGTCGCCGCCACCTTTCAACTGGCCCCCTATGGAAAAAGTTTGAGGAGCCCTGGACTAGATGCTTCGGTAGGTCCATTAAGCAACAAATGGGTACCAGCGTTTTTCTGCCACTGATGAGAACACAGGTATTTCCTCACTAATACATGAAATTTCGGAACAACATTAAGTCCAGTCGTGTCCAACACCAGAGGGCACTGCTGTTCTTTGTGTCTTTCTGAGAGAGCCAGCATTTGTGTAGACACTGAATGTTGTTTCACACCAAAGGGCAGCTTATTTATCTACTGGCACTTCCATGCTTTCAAACGGGGAAGAGAGCGATGGGACTTCACCCCATCGCTCAGATTCAAACTGCTGACCTTCCAGTGGACAAGTGCAGCATCTCAGCGGTTTAACCCACCGTGCCACTTGCATCCCGATACATCAAAGCAAATTTTGTTTGGAATAACAAATAAGCAATGCTATAATTATGCTGCACGAAACTCTGTTCCTGGTTATCCCCGACTGGTTTGCTTCATTTCAGTCATGTATTCTACTCATGCTGTGGTGAAACGATTGGAAGTCCAAAATCTTCAGAAAGTATCCTCCAGAAAGCCCTTTATACAAGCCTAGAAGCATTCTGGCCTGGCCATCTACACGTTTGGAACTGATTTGAGCAGAGGTCCTTCCAAACTAAGATTCTGAGAAACCCACTAACAGAGTATGAAAATTGTCTTCCCTATTACCCATTCTTCACATTTAGTATTAGATTTCCTGGTAGACTGTTTCTGAATGTGGAGTTTCCATTGGCAGATAATGGCAAGATCTCAAGCCTATTTACTGGAAGATTTTTTCTTTTGGGGCAGGGGGAAGATAAAAGCATCATTAATGATCGCAATATGATTATCTGAGGCTGCAAACTGGGCAGCCACCTGACTGGGATGGTGTAGCTTGGTGTCCTGCAACAGCAGGGGGATAGACTGGATGGCCTTCATGGCCCCTTCCACTATTCTATGATTCTATGAGGATCTGGAGAACCAACATTAAATGGAGAGGGGTGTGTATGAATTTCCTGCCCAAGAATTTCAGTACTTCATTCAGATCCACAAATTTCAGAACGTGTTTCCTTTGTATATGTGAAAAAAAAAATCTCCTTTAAATATTTCTATACCACCATTTAGAACCAAGTCCACTCAAGGCATTGTATAAATTGCACTGAATCTCTATGAGAATAAATTGTTTTGAGTGCTGTAGGCTTTAAAAAAATATAGAAGGGTGATTAATGATTGTATAAATGCATAAAATACAGAATCCCATTTGCTCTGCAGAATCCCAAGTCATCGCTGAGAAAAGATTTAAAGTGCTTCGCAGACAACAGTTCATACTGAATTTGTATAGTATTCATGAGTGCGATGATTTCTTGGTTTGTTAGCCTTGCAATGTGTAACTTGTGGGGAGAACAAGCTGTAGTTCTCTACAAACTATCAGTTTCAGTCCCCTTTCTGGCTGGCTGGCTGAAACAAGATGAAATGAAGTGCATCAGAGAGAATTCGTGGTGTGGGGGAGAGGGTAAAATTGGGTGTCCAAATGAGAGCAAGAAAGAGCTCATAAAGAGAACACAGGGTGTCAGTGTGAGAGAGAAGAGAAGGGCTTCTGGAAAAGAGAATGGATGGCAGAAAGAGTTTGGAAAAAGAGGGAAATAAATTTGAGAAGAAGGGATTGGTGAAAGAGAGAAAAATGGGATGCAGAGGGAGTAGGTGTGTGAGAGGGAAAGCTACATGCACTGTGGGTTCATACATGCTGGCATTTTATACCTCCCCTTTGTTCCTTTCAAGGCAGTTTACATTTCTTTTCATGCTTATCCTCACAACAACCCAATGAGGCAGACTGGGCTGAGGGTCAGTGACTGACCCAAAGTGCCCCCCGCCCCCATGACTCCATGGCCAGAGAGGGACCAGAAGGGGGATTCGCAGAGTCCCAGTCCCACACTCTTAACCAGGAAACCACAAGGGAGCTCAAACATTTATTTCCCTAAGCGAATGCAAGCCTTTACATGGAAAGACAGAGAAAGCTGTTTGGGGGTCCACAAGCTCCTGGACTGTTGGGGGAAACCAGGGAGAAAGTGCAGGAGTGTTTGAAGGACCAGCACCCAGCCCTGGACAGCAATGTCCCACCTGTTCTGAAGTTTGCACACCTCCAGCTCCATGACTTCTAGGAAGAGCAGCCCTGGCAGCTGCAGTATGGGGCAGACAGCAAAGCCTACACTCTGACTGTGGAGTCTGAATGTTCTGCCCTTCTGGATGGCAAAACACACGGCATGAACATGGTTTTGAAACTTTGTGGAAAGCAGGATGCGACTCTGAAAAACGGATCGTTAACTACCACAGTGGGAATACACCTGGCCGTGGAAAAATCACAGCAACAACCTCATGGTTTTGGTAGCTAAATAGGCCGCAGTTATTATTTCTAATGGGGATTCTCATAAAGGATATTTTACAAGTGCTATCTCACAAAGGAGCAAATGTCTGCTAGAGCTGGTGAGGACTTAGAAGGGCATAATTAGGAAAGAAAGACAGCAGCTCTCTTTGTTGTTTTGCAGAATTATGGAAGCTTAATCGAGTCAAATAGCCGCACTTATCCCAAAGGATCCATCAGCCAGAGGGTTTCTTTAATCAGCTGACCGTTGTAATTAAGAGTGGGATAAAAGGGTGAGTTTTAATCCTACCCACATTTGGGATAAATGGACTTGCATTCTGAATAGAATCTGAATAGAAATGCAGATGGGCATTCGAAACTCATCCCTTGTGTATTCAGAAGCAAACCCCATTGAATTCAATGGGCTTTTGTCCACAGACAGGTAAAATCTATCTCACCAATTAAAGACAGTTGCTCCTTCTATTTGCCAGAGATTGTTGCTTTTTCTATGTTTTGGTTATTTCATATTTTGGGGGTTTTAAGCTCTGTTGGGCTGGGATAGCTTAACACACCCCACAGGGCAGGTGTGAGGTTAAAAAGGAGGGGGGAGAATGAGAGAGATAAAAATGTAACTAATACAAAATAATCTATTGTTTTTACATTTTATTTTCAGAATTTCATTGTGCATGCATGTCATGCATGTCTTCAACTTTCATTTTGATTATGCTCATGTTTTTTTGATTCTTTTTCATTTTTGATTATTATTGTTAATTATTTTTTTGTAAGCTACCCTGAAACACTTCTGCATATAGGGCAGGGTATATTTTAAATATGCGCTCCCCAGAGAGGTCCGCCTGGCGCCGTAGTTATTTGCTTTTTGGCGCCAGGTCAAGACCTTTTTATTTAAATGTCATTTTAATTGTTAATATTATTTATTGATTTTATATCTTCAGCCAGGACATCTCCAGTTATGTTGTTTTATATGGTTAATTATGTATTTGTTTATTTATTGTTGTGAGCCGCCCCGAGGCTTCGGCGAATGGGGCGGCATAGAAGTTTGCTAAATAAATAAATAAAAACCCCGTACATTTTACACTTAACTTTTCTAGTTCCTTCATTGCCCTCCTTCCAAATCTTCATTTTCTTCTAATTTCTGGATGCTTGAGCTAGAAAATGAAAAATCTTGCTCAACTGCAGTTTCTGCAGTGATGTTGTCCACAATGCAAAGCACACAATGCACCCCTTTTAATGCCATCTGTACGAACCAATAATCCTTCATGTTGTTTTATTGTCTGAATGAGACTGTAGGTTTTGGGGTAGCAACTCTTTTTGAGCTAAAAGGAAGCGGGGATGCTAGAAACGTTGTGTGTTACAAACCCAGAGAAGCAGGTTAACGTTGCTGCATTTGCTTAGAGCCTTCCTTGATAAAAAAAAAAAAGAGATGAGGAGAAAAGCACTCTGCATATGCTCAGAGGAACACTTGATCACAGGAACTTCACATGTCCCAAATATATTCGCAGTCCCCCCAAGAGAAGGAGGTTCCAAGGCTCAAGGATTAATTTGCTTTCTTTCCTTAAACACAAACATTTACTTTTACAGGGGGAAGATAAGTTAGCTTTCCTCTGCCCCACTCGAAGTCCTCCACTATCCCGCAATGCCGCGCGTCCACAACCTTCTCGCGCAAGCGCACTCCGCACCTCCCACCCGAACCGTTTTTTTCCCCTCGCGTCTCTTATCTGCTAAGCCAGAACCAAACATATAAAAACCCCGAAAAGGGGGCGTGGCCCAAAGCCAAATAATAACTTAACGCTCTTCCCCCTCCTCCCTCCATCCCGGCCAGCAAGAACGCGCATCCGCTTCGCGAGGCTCCGCCCCCTCCGCTCCCCTCATTGGACAGGGCGCGGCCGCCAAGCCAATCCTCCCACGCCGCCCCCGTCGCCAGAGGGCGTGGGGGGCCCCCGCGCCCGCGCGCGCACCGATTGGTCTGCGCGCGGCGCGGGGCAGCGTCCAATCCGGCCTTCCCAGGGGCCTTCGCGCGGCTCTCCGATTGGACGCGGCCGCCGCTCGTCGGTGCTGTTGCTAGCAGTGGTGGGTGGGGGGCATGTTCGGTTGAGCCTTTAATACCGCGAGGGGAGGAGGAGAAGGAGGAGAGCGGCGGCGAAGTTCGGTTGGAGCCGCGGGCTGAGCGAAGGGAAAGGCGGCGAGGACGCGGGAAGCCGCCGCCGCCGCCGCCCTCCCGCCTGCCTGCCCTGCCGGCCGACCAACCGCCCGCCCGCTTCCGTCCCTGCCCGCCCGCGGTACCGGCGGCGCGGCGGCAGCCATGACTCTGGAGTCCATGATGGCCTGTTGCCTGAGCGACGAGGCTAAAGAGTCGAAGCGCATCAACGCCGAGATCGAGAAGCAGCTGCGGAGGGACAAGCGCGACGCCCGCCGGGAGCTCAAGCTGCTCCTGCTCGGTCAGTACGCCTGCCCGCCGCCCGCCCCTCCGCGCCGGGTCCTTTCCCGGCCCTCACGCCCCTTTCCGGCGCGGAGCCCGCGCCCGCCCTGCCCCGCTGCCTCCGCCGCGCCCGCGCCCGCCTCCCGGCGCTGGTCCGGGCGCCGCCCGGCTCCTCCTGGGGGTCTCACAACAGCCCCGCGAGGCAGTCCAGGAGGAGCGCCGGGGCTGCGCTGTCACGTCCCGTCCCCGTCCCCGTCCCCGTCCCCGCGAGGGAAGCAGGGCAGCGGCCGCAGCTCTGCTCGCCTCGGTCTCCTGCTCGGGGCAGCCCTGCGAGGTCGGCTGGGTCCCCCGGGGAACTTCCCGGCCACGCAGGAGCAGAACTTAGTTCTCCCGAGCCCCAGACCAAGACTAGCCGCCGAGCCAGGACTTACTGCTCGCTCGCTCGCTCGCTTTTTGAGCTCGGTATCTTGCCTCCTTCCAGGCAGTTGACATCGCTCTTCTGCTGCACTCAGTCTTGTGTCCACAGCAGCGACTCTGAGAGGGGCTAGGCTGGGAGTCGGGGGCTGGCACAGAGTTTCCCGGTGGACCATGACTAAGTGGGGGACGAGAGCCGGGACCACCTGAGTCCCAGTCCTGTGCTCTCGTGCTCTACACCACACTAGCTGTCACAGCCCCCTTCTAATCTTATCCTCACAACAGCCCTGTGAGAAGATCCAGGCTGAGGGTCTGCGACTGGCTCAGAGTCCCCCACTGAGCTCCGTGGCTGAGTGGGACTAGGACTCGGATTGCGTGAGTCCGAATCCCATGCTCTTAACCACGACACCACGCTGGCTCTTAGGTATTTGTGTATGGCTTGTGTGCATGCTCCCCTTGTTTATATTTCTTTGCTGCTTTGTTTGTCTGACTTTAAATTGATGTAGCCGGTCTGTTTTTATTTACCCGGACTGTGTCCTTGTACGGAGATACCTTTTCCTTTTGTACTTTTCCCCACTTACCCACCCATATTTTGTTGGATTTTTCAATCATGTCATGTACATAAATAATGCTCAATCTGTGCAGCGGTCTATTCCTGACATTTCCATTTTGTTGCATTGCATATACAATACTTGTGATGGTATTTATTTCTTGTTTACATTATATGTATATGCTTTGCAACAATGTATGTTGTTGCAAAGCATATACATACAATGTTTTGCAAAAAGCATGTATGTTATATACATATAACAACATTATATGCTTTACTGTGCTTTCTCTATGATGCTTAAGGCGATGGTAATCCTCACTACAACCTTGTGAGGTAGGTTAGGGTTAGATAGGCAAGATAGAATCTCTTGTCCTACCAACCAAAAATTCCCCCAACATTTTCTCCTCCAAGTGAAACAACCCTAGGCACCCTCTTTTCTTCCTCCTGCTAGGCTTGACTTCTTCCCTGAGGTCTTTTGCCAGCTTCTGCACCCTCAAATGTCTTTCAGAGTAGCTTTCCATGGTGTTCCCTCTGCACTCCTCCCTACCTCTTCTCTTTGTAACAAACATGAGTGATGTTGGCATGACTGGGAGCTGGAATTCTTTTCTAGGATTTTTCAAAACCCTCCTAGACCCCTTCCCTCTCCAATTTAAGAACAAACAACCAGCAAACATCCCTTCCTGTCACCTTCCATTCCATTAACAGCTTCCCACCCAACCTTGATCATGTAGCTACAGTACAGTTTGAACGTGCTTTCTCTGGTGATACGTGTTTGTTCTTACAGTTTTTCTCTAGGACCTGCATCCCGGGTCTTGGCCATTCATTGTGTTGACGATCCCAAGGCCACTTGCATCAAAACCATAATGCATATGCGTTTACTGCACAGCAGTTGTCACCAACACATAATATCCATCCCTTTCAATCACTCCCTGACAATAATTATTATTCTATAGCTGTTATACAGTTGGGCTGCTCCCTGGGCAATTTCACTCACCTTTAGGATTTCTATTTCTAGATTATGTCGTTTTCAGTCTTTGCGATCACTTTTCTTTGAACAGTTTATTAACAATAGCTATTTTCTCAGGCTTAGATTCAGAGAATTCTCACTCTTCCTTTTGCCAGAGGAGGAACAGTCTAAAAGACTTGGAAAGTTAAGGAGTGAATGGTTGGGCTGCCTGTGTCTGTTTCACAGAGGCTGGCAGTTGTCAAGAGGAAGAGCTGTCTTGTTTAGGAAGCATAATAGAAGTCTTGGGGGAAAGCCCAAAGTGTTAGGAATTAGCTCACTGTGGCAAAAGTGAGGATAACAGGAGTCCGAAAGGTTGGTCCCCACGGGAGCCTTATGGGCTAAGAGGCAGGCTGCTCATCTCAATCTGTTAAAAGCCAGTTTAGTTTAAAACTAGAACTTGGCTACTGGTCACTTTGGGCCGGTCGCTTCCTATCCGCCCAGTCTGCCTCACAGGATTGTTGTGAGGATAACGGTCCCATTTTATCCCGAACAGGAAAGTGGGATATAAATGCAATGTGATAATAGAAATCAGTTGCAGTAAAACATAACTGTTCTGGAAGTGAGGTTCCTTCCCCTAATAGCTCCACTTCCTGACCATTTAGCTCTTTCCTTTGATGTAGCTGCTTCTATGAAAAACAAAAGCTTCCTTCCATGGTGCAGAAAGGTATCAGCCCCACCCTTCTTAAGGACACCTCCCTCTTTCACCTTGCAGTTCTTGTCCCTTTTAATAACTTCCCTGCTTTTCTAGCGTTTACATCCTGCTTACAAACTAAAAGGATTTCCTAGTGTTTCCTTCCTGGCAATTGCTAAAGACCCCACTTGGCATAATATCTCCATCTATACATAGGGAATAGTTGCCTTGCTAAGGCATAAAACCTGTCATCAGTGCTCCCTGCCCTTCCCATTTTCAACCTTTCTGATCACTTCTGTTTTCCTCTTGACATCTGATTCTTCTCTTTAGTTCATGACTGCCTGACAGCCAAGAACTTTGTCCACTGTTCTAAGGAACTCTCCCATCCTGACTCAGAATTCTGACCTCGGTATGCTTCTCTTCACTTCGTTTTAACGAGGTCTCTCTTTGTGCCCCTTCTAAGTCTTCCTCTATACAGCTGGTGCTCTCAAGTATTTAGTTGTTGCAATGTTTCTTACCTTCCTCATGTGTCCACCTGAAATGTAGCATCACATTCCTTCAGGCAAGAAAGCTGCAGTAGCAGCTTTTAAAAAGTTAGGCATCAACCCTAAATACAGCTGGAGTTAGTATGGAAAATGGTTATAGCCCAAACACTGCTTCTAAATCTCCTTGTTTGCTAACTTGACAAAACAGTGATCTTCCTCTCAGTTGTATTTCTGTTTATGAACGTGAAATGATGAACTTGAAGAAGGTTTACCCTGAGTCTTTAGCTGTTCATTTTCCCGAGGCAGTGGTCTTAACAGCATACCGGCCAAGCTCACCTGCTGCAATAATCCAGCTTGGTTGTTTGCTTGTTCGTTTGTTTTTAATGCTCTTGGTTGTTGTGAATGTGGCTTTGTGCACAGATTCTCAGTGACCCCAGATCCTTCATGAACTTGACCACTATCTAAGAAAACGTGGGCAAGCAAAATGTGGTCCATGCTTATTTCCCACATGCCTCCTTCCTTCCATGCTTGTGTTCAAAAAGCCTTGCCCATCTGATGCATCCGGCAGGTTGTGGTTCCTCAGCAGCCAAGGAAAGGTGTTCTGTGTGCGCGCGCTGTGCACAACCTCTTTGCCCCGAGGGTTCCATCTGGTGTGCTATCCAGGAACATGGTCCATAGCGTGTGCAAATGCACACATTCCCTCATCCTTCCCACATGCACACACTTGCATAGATGCACACACTCCACCTCATAGCTGTTCTCCTCACTGTCTTCCAGAGAGAGAGAGAGAGAGAGAGAGAGAGAGAGAGAGAGAGAGAGAGAGACTGACTGACTGACTCCTTTGTCTCCTTACATTTTTAAAAGTTTATTTAGCAGTATCTCTCACGAGGTCCTACGGTTTCTGTACCCTCAGAGCATGCCCTTTTGGACCTTGCAGAGAGGTGGAAGTTCGTTTGGATGTCTGGGGGACTAAAGATATTTTGGGGAGCCAGGCACATCATGTGCTGCTGGGCATGGGCATAGTGTTGCTTTTGCTGCAACTTCCATAACTTACTCCTGGCAGTAGCCAGTGTGGGAGTTATGTGGAGGCACAGATTAAACCAGAAATCTGTCTATGCTTTGGCTTTCCAGGTTGAACAGAACTTGGGAGAATTGAGCTGTGAGGCTTAATGTCTGGATGAACTGCAGAGAGAATTCTTCTAAGTCACTGTGTATTAGCTCCTTGTTGTGCTAGATGGATGGGCTCCTCTCATGGAGGTGGAAGTGGGAAATGCCAGGAAATTTAAAACTCTTTTGTGACTCCTACCTCATTTAGACGGGTCAGCCACCGATCCTCCGGGTCTGTGAAAGAGCCACTGCCTGTGCATGTGCACAACTGGGGCATCTCACTCGCCACGGACCAGCACAGGCTCACTGTGCTATTGCTGCGGATTCCTCTCTGGCGAGGGGGACGGGGTGTGGGAGGGAGCTCAGTGGGAGCCAGGATCTGCCCTCTGGGCAGGGACCCCTTTTCCTTTATCTGCTGTGTTTTCTGCTGGGAAGGGAGACGCTGAGGCAGGCTTGTGCTAAGAGGGTTTTCTCAGCCAGTCTGTGCTGGTATGTATGGGAGTTGTGGGGGGGGGAGTCATTCTATGTCACTATTTAACATTATGAATATTATTGTATTAAGTAACTTTGATTTTGTATCGCTCTGTTGCTGATACTGTATTCGAATTTGTATTTGCTCTAAGTATAATATTGCATTTATACTGATTTTGTATTTTGCTATTGTAAATTTTTGATCAAGTATTCTTGAAGAGAAACAACAGCAGATTTTGCAGTAGCCTTATTTGAGTCACATATTGCTCTAAAAATTTCAGCTGTGTTTGATTACATTTAATTTCAATATTCTTTTACTGGCATTTTTCACTGTTCGGTTTCTGGTTATTTTAGAGAATTTTCTCTTTTTTGGTACTGGATTTAAAAAATGAATACACAAAATACCATATTATGTATATAATGCTTTTCATTTCTGCCTCAGCAGTCCCCAAAATAATTTTCCTATTTTTGCCCAACTGTAAGAAGGTTGAAAACCATGATTTACGCTACATGACGCTGATTTCTGGAGCATTCAGATGCATAAATAACCGTGGCTCTTAAGGGTCTTGGTTTGGGTTTGGCTTTCTGGGAAGGGATTGAAACAGAGAGGCTGTCCATCAAACCTGAACATTATTTTTTATAACTATATACTTCTGTGTCTTACAAGTAACTCACGGCAGCTTGTATAATTCTCCCCTGAATCTTACCCTCACAACAGCAGCTCTAAGTGGTGAGTTGGTGCTCCATAGCCAAGTGCGGACTGGGACCCAGATCTCTGGAGTCGCGGTTCCTCACGCCTCACCCCTGTACCTCACTGGCTCTGTAGACAGTTTGTGTTCTTTGCATACCTGCCTGCAGTCCATTGATTAGGGCTGGAAAATCCCAGGTATTTGCAGGACCAGTGTTTATAAATCCACATCCGTTGTGCTGTGCCATATGGAGGAAAGCTCATGGGCTCTTTTGCTGTAAGATTATTTTTTCTTTTTATACAAAAGATACTTGGAAGGCTGGGGCTGTTTGTTTGCAGCTGTGTTTCTCGATGAGAGGCGCATCCACAGGCGATGCCCATCTTTTAAAGCAGTTGGGCTTTGCCTGCCTTTTAATCCCAGACTGTTTTCCCCCCTCACCGAAGCAGCTAAGCTATTCTGATAGCTAGTAAACATCGGCAACCAAAAGCCATTTGCTTAGTCTCCCTGGCCCCTATAACTTTAAAGAAATAACTTTTGAGATGGGCTGTATATGTGGCTAATGGGAAGATTATAGGAGAAGTGGCCACAAGCATTATCTGGTGCGAGCAGCCTGGCTCTCTCGATTCGCTAGGTATAAGCTCCCCTTTGAAGCGTTTTATTCCCTGCATTAGCCTGTCCAATATTCCTCTTCACATCAGCCTGCCAATTACTGACTAAAGTGGCAGTGAGTGGAAAGCACTTACCTGAAGGAAGGTTATCTGTTGCTGATGGTCATGAATCATGAAGAGATCCTTGCCGTAGTGCAGCCCTTCGGACTGGCTGGGTGCAGGGGCTGGATGGTTTGTAGCCCTCTCACTTGGGGTGACTAAAGAGCCCCACCTGGACCACCTGGCAAGGCAGATCTACAAAATCTGGCCTTTAAAAAAAGAGGGGTTTTTGTTTTTGTTTTTTAACAACTAAACAAGATACTCATTGGTTTTGCCTACTTAGGTTGGTGTCCCTAAAAAAAGCTATATCCCAGAAACCTCTCCTTGCTTTACCTGCTGCAGGTTTGGCTTTGGGGAGAGATTGCTAGGTTGAAGGTTACTCTGAAAGGATGGCAGTCACTCTAAATCCGCATATCCCCAAAGAGAGGCAGTGTGGTGTAGAGGTTATTGTGCGCAGGATGGGGACGCAGGAGATGTGGGTTCTAGTCCCCACATGGCCAGAAAGCTTGGTGGGTGACTTAGGGCCACTCAGCCTAGCCTACCTCACAGGGTGATGGAGAGGAGGAGAACTGTAATCCAGAACCCTGCTTGGGTTCCTCACAAGAGGAAGAAACTCAAGGTGTAAATGTAATGCCGTCAGTGGTTGTGGTAGTAAATGATACCCCCATCTCTTTCCTGGGGTGTGGAAGCTTCCTTAGGGTAAAAAAATAAATATATAAAGGAATTGATCTTGTTCTATGTCTCTGACCCCTATAGCCTTTGGGATCTGGGGTATTGGCCTTCCCTGTTCCACTGTGGGATTTTCTCTGGTGATCCCCAAATGTAACTGGACTGGAGCACATCTTGGGAAATAACAGCAATTTCATAACAAGAGTGGAAAACATTTGCCAGAAAAAAAATTCCTTTGCTGTATTCCTGCTGTCACCTCTTAAAAAAAAAAAAAAGCATCATGGTTGCATAAAATTAGTAACATGGGGAGAGATGCAGCATGTAATAAGTCAGATTTGGCAGTTAGAGTGGATACGTTACCACAACCTTGTAAATAAGGCTGCTGGAGTCCCTAACTTGCCATGGAAGAACAAGCTGCTTAGCCACTTGGCAGACCAGTTAAAATGGTTTTTTACCATTGGAAGATGAAGGGAAGGCACGGCACGGCATGACATTCTGGAATGCCTAGAGGCAGAACTGTGTGATCATTTAAAATTGAAATTTGGGGGGTTTTTTTCCCAGGGAACCACCCCTAAATCCCCAAAGCTTCAGGCATGCTGAACCTAATCTCTTCCCTTGTATAAAGCCACCTTGGGAGGGATCATGCTCTTAACAACACTCTAGAAGTCTCTTCAATAAAAGTAATTAAAAGGGGGCCCTGTTGATTTCCAAGTCAGTGTTGGATCTGTGTGGCTGTTTAGCATGTAAAAATTTTAAAATGTGATGGACAGACTCTTCATCACACATTTTCAGCTCAATTACTTTTGGCTCTTGATATTAACGTGGCAGAGTTTACCTGGGGTTACAGCGTATCAATGCTAAAAAACAATTAAAATGAGAGAACCATCTATTTAAGGCAGTGAAGGACATTTGGAGGCCTTCTGGAAAGTCCACATCATTTGATACTTCAATGTACCTGGGTCAGCAGATGTTCAGCAAGCTCATCCCAAGGAAGTGATATGTTCTGGAAATCCCAGGATCAATGTGATGAGGATTCTCTCTGATATCATGTACCTGCTGTTGAATTTTGTAGAGAGTGCTTCTAATTGTTGTCTTGCTCTTACCCAACCCCAAAAAAAAGAAAAAAAGAGAGAGGGTTGTTTCCCTTTTCTTTATACACAGCACTGTTGAGTGTTGCCAGCCTTCCTCCTCTAGAAGGGCATATCTTATGTACCGAACTGGTGAGTTCCTATAAACATACTCATTGCCATTGGTTCTGCACTGGGGAGGGGAACCAGGTTGGCAGCCATAACACTGGAACGCAGGTTGTCTGATCCAGGATCTCTGTAGTCATTACTAGGGCAGGCAAGAGTTAACTGCTGTATTGATCGGGGAGGATCAAAATCCAGCCTTTGGGCATTTATACCAGGTCTGAGCAGTCCTGAACCCCTAACACAACCTGCCGGTCAGAGGGGCCAAGGTTGAATGCTGCCATTTCCAGGTTTGTTTGTTTGTTTGTTTAAAACACTTATATGCCGTCCTTCACTATTACATCTCGGGACAGTTTACAAGATTAAAACCAATAATCATAAAAACAATCAATAAAACAGTACAATAAAATTACCTAAACCCAATACGAATAACTCAAATCAGAACAAAACAAAAGCGACTGTGAATCACTAAAAATGCTAATTTTTAAAATAACAATTAAAAAGGTTTTAGCCTGGCACCAAAAAGAATATAGGCTCAGTGCCAGGTGAATCTCCCGGGGGAGTGTATTCCATAGTCTGGGTGTCACCGCAGAGAAGGCCCTTCCAAGTATATGTCTTTTTACCTCCTTTTGGGAAGGTTCCCAGCGCAGAGCCTCCCTGTTTGATCTTAAGGGGTGTGAGGGTGTATAAGGAAGGAGATGTTCCTTCAGGTATTCTGGTCCCAAGCCATTTAGGGCTTTATAGGTCAAAACCAGCACCTTGAATTGGGCCCGGACTTCAAGTGGAAGCCATTGGAGCTGGTAGGGGACTGGCGTTATGTGAGAACAACGGTCAGCAGTCTGGCCGCTCTATTTTGTACCAGCTGAAGTATCTGGACTGTTTTCAAGGGCAGCCCCATGTAGAGCGCATTAGAATAATCCAAGTGGGAGGTTACCCAAATGGATTGAATGGAAGTGCTAGAAGGTTGTGTGTGGTGATGGGATCTGGCAGCACATGTGTTGACTCGGTCATGTGTGTGCTGTCCTGATGCAGCAATAGAAATAAGGGATTTCCGATTTGGTGCCTTGCTGATTTGCTGTTGCTTTGGGGAAAGTTATTCTAAGTTTATGGGACGGGTCAGCTCTGGAAATTTAAAAATGTGTGGGTGGCATCTCCTGAAGTCCATCTGTACCTCACCAGGGTGAAGTGGGGGCGAGCAGCATGCTGTTCTGCTGGTCAACATGGCTCTGGCCTGGAGAAGGACCTGTCCACCTACTCCAGCTTCCTTTGCCAAAAAACTCTATGGGTGGTTCGACTCAATGGCAAATGATATGGTACCAAGCAGTGAAACCCCCTGGCTGGGAGGCAGCAATAAAGCTACAGAGGAAGAGCAAAGAGAGGATCATCATAGCCAGAGCATCCCTGACAAACCCTAATGCCCCCCCCCCCCGACGCTAACACAGCCCCTAGCAAATAGAGAGCTCTGTGCTGTTAAAAACATAGAAGCAGCGTGAGTCAGAAGGGGTCTCCTGGGCCATCTAGTCTGACCCCTGGCTTCAGCCCACTCTGCTCACGACATGCCTACCATGTGCATGTTCAAAGGTCTTCAGTTTAGGAACATGCAGCGTCAGTGGCCTAAACCTTATGGAAGCTGAACATCATTAAGAACGAAATGAAAAGGCTTAGTATTAATATACTAGACATCAGTGAAGCCCATTGAACTGGCTGTGGTATCTTCAACTCTGATGATCGTATCATCTATTACTGGGAGTGATGCCACCAGAAGAAGAGGAGTGGCCTTCATACTGAATAAAAAAGTGGGCAGAACCGCAGGAAGTTTTTGGACAGGATAATGGAGAGCCTTGCAACATATCCATTCTTCAAGTTTATGCTTCCACTGCGGATTCAGTGGTAGAGAACATGGAAGAATACTGAAATTCAGGAAACTCTGGAACAAACAGCAAAGACAGACACTATCTATCTTATTGGAGATTTCATTACGAAAGTGGGAGAAATGGAAGATACAAGGATCACAGGCAGGTTTGGCCTTGGCAAATGAAATGAGGCAGGAGAACGACTGAGCCAGGTATGCCACAAACAACAGCTAAGCATCATGAGCATGTGGTTTGAGCAACTCCAGCAGCGACTATATACTTGGACCTCACCAAATGGAGAACATGCAAACCAAATGTTACGCCAAAGGACATGGAAAAGTTCCATCCTCACCGTGAAAACATTCCCTGGAGCAGATGGTGGATCAGGGCTGCCGTGTCAAATCCATAAATCAAAATTTTGATGTTGAAGAGAGTCCCCGGCATATGCAGTTGAAGTTAAAACTGGT
This sequence comes from Varanus salvator macromaculatus, assembly GCA_023646645.1. Classification (NCBI taxonomy): domain Eukaryota; kingdom Metazoa; phylum Chordata; class Lepidosauria; order Squamata; family Varanidae; genus Varanus; species Varanus salvator. The sequence continues at coordinate 5,017,843 of JAIXND010000802.1, read as the reverse complement.
GTGAACTGCTCAACGGGGTTCTGCTCTGTTCTGTTCTGGTTGTCTGCTCAACCAGACAACTGGTTGACACACAGAAAGCCAATCACAGAAAGACAACCAGATGAACTATGGGAGGATATAAAAACAACCATTGCTGAAGCAGTCCAGAAATATATTCAATACATGAAACCAACAAAGTCGGCAAGGTGGATATCAGAAGCCACAATAAAGACTGTAGAAGTGAGAAGGAAAGCAAAAACCACTGGGTGATAGGGAAGAAGTACGAAGACTAAATGCAGAGTTCCAGAGAGAGGCAAGAACATATAAAGTACTGGAGTGAACAATGCAAGAAATTAGAGGAAGCAGCCAGAAGAGATTAAACACTTATGTGAAGAAGCCCAGAAATCCCTTTATGGCAAGAAAGGATATGGTCAGAGGACCATGATGGGCAAGAATTGCATGACCTGCAAGCAATCAGACAGAGATGGCAGGAATATGTGGAACAACTTTACACAAATGAGAATCAAGGTCAAGCTGTAAGAGAAGAAGTTTTTCTAACAGAACTGGAACCAGATATCCTGGAGGAGAAAGTAGTGTGGGCACTCAACCAGTTGACTAACTGCAAAGCCCCTGGAGTTGATGGAATCCCGGCAGAGTTGCCGAGACCATGGCCAACAAAAGCACCAAGAGTGCTTTGCCAAAATTTATGGAAATCTGGTCAGTGACCAAAAGAATAGAAAAGGTCAGTACTCATTCCAGTACCAAAGAAGGGAGATACGAGAGATGGCTCCAGCTACCGAACCATCGCCTTGATACCACACACAAGTAAATTCCTCTTGAAGATAATCCAACAACCTTTGAACACAACTGCCAATAGAGAACTGCCTGTAAAAGCGGGATTTTGTAAAGGGAGAGAAATGTGGGATCAGGTTGCCAATCTACACTGGATGATGGAAAAAGCAAAGTAATACCAAAAAGACCTCTACATGTGTTTCATTGACTACACAAAAGTTGACCACAGTATGCTCAGGAACTGCTTCAAAGACCTGGGAATATCAACACACCACATCCAGCTCCTTCAGTCGCTGTCCTCTGATCAAGAAGTCACTGTAAGAATGGAATATGGAGACATAAAATGGTTCAGAATTGGAAAAGCCGCTTGGCAGAGTTGCATCCTGTCACCTACACTATTTAACATACACACAGAAATAGTTATAAGGAACGCATGTTTGGAAGAAACTACCACTGGGATCAAATCGGCAGTAGGAGTATCAACAGCCTCCAATATGCAGATGATACAGCTCTGCTCACGGAAAGCAAAGAAGATCTGGAGTGGCTCAGTCCAAAAGGAAAGTGAAAAATTGGAATTGCGCCTTAACATCAAGAAAACAAATTTAACAGTGACTGAAGAGAACACTAAAGTCAGCATACTGATTGACAATGAGACCATCGAAACAGTGAAGGAATTCAACTTCCTGGGATCTAAAATTGACCAACATGGTGACCACAGTCCTGAGATCAGAAGGTGCACAGCAGTTGGAAGAGAAGCAGTGTCCATCTGGAAGAAAAAAGACATCGGCCTCTACCAAATGCAGAGTAGTCAACACAATGATTTTTCCAATTTCCACATATGGCTGTGAAACTTGGACTCTGAAAAAGGCAGAATTGTAGTGCTGAAGATGATGGTTGCACATCCCATGATCTGCAGAAATCACGAACAAAGAAGTCGTAGACTGAGCCTCACCAAAGACATCACTTGAAGCCAAGATCACCAAACAAAGGCTGTCATACTTTGGCCATGTCATGAGAGCTCAGTCTATCATGCTGGGAGTGATCAGTGGGAAAAGGAGGAGGGGCTGCCCTAGCACCCATTGGCTGGACATCATCAAGACATGGCAGTCCTGAAGGAAGCACTGTGAGACAGAGAGGCACAGAGAGCAATGATCCATAAAGTGACCAAGGGTTGGATGTGACTGAATGGTTGACAGTGATGACGACAAGTCTGGAAATTTAGAAATGTGTTGGTGGCATCATTGTTAACACTCAGCGAGCCTTTTATCCACATGCTGAGCTATGGCTTAGTACAAGCTTTGCTGACTTGATCCTTCCAGGTGTTTTAAGCTAAACTATCCATAATGTTCAATGGTCCGGAAGATGGGAGGGAGGTCTGCAACATCTGGAGGGCACTAGGTTGGGGAATGCTTGGTTTAGCATCTCATCCAAAGCATCTTATTTATTTATTTATTTACTTACTTACTTACTTACTTACTTACTTACATATTTATATGCCACACCCTTGCAAACAAGACTCGGGGCGGCTCACAACAATAAACTAATTATTTAAACTTACTTAAAACCTTACTTAAAAACTGGCCCATCTTGAGATGAAAATTAAAAATACAAAAAATACCATAAATATAATAAATATAAATTAACAATTAAAATAACTTTTAAATAAAAAGGTCTTCACCTGGCGCCGAAAAGCAAATAACGACAGCGCCAGGTGAACCTCTCTGGGGAGTGCATTCCATAGATGGGGCGCCACCACAGAGAAAGCCCTCCTCTGGGTACTCACCCTCCTTATTTCTCTCACGGAGGGTTCCCGGAGAAGGGCATCTGCTGCTGATCATAAGGGGCGGGAGGGCATATATGGTTGCAGACGCTCCTTTAGGTAGCCAGGACCCAAGCCGTTAAGGGCTTTATAGGTCATAACCAACACCTTGAATTGGGCCCTGACTTCAATAGTGAGCCAGTGAAGCTGACGGAGAGCTGGGGTAATATGAGAACCACGCCCAGTCCCCGTCAGCAACCTGGCAGCTCTGTTTTGCACCAATTGAAGTATCTGGACCGTCTTCAAGGGTAGCCCCACGTAGAGCACGTTACAGAAATCCAGAAATCTTGATCTGATTGGGAAAAATAACCGATGACAGAATTCTGGGTAAAGGATTTGATGTCAAGGAGAAGAGACAATTAGATGGATGTGTTGAGAATGCCTTTCCTCCATTGCTGTCGGAAAAACTCCACATACTAGGGCTCCTATGTTAACAGGATTATTTAGGCATGAGTGACTCCTTCATGTCCCCAACCTGGGATAAAGAAATACAGGATAGCAGGAACAAGACAAAGCACAAGAGCAGGAATTGCAGGAATTGCATCCGGAAGGCTAAAGCAGGAAATGAACTGAGAAGAGCAAGGGATGCCAAGCACAATGAGAAGGCCTTCTTCAGATACATCCAGAACAAAAGACATGAGGGAGAGTGGGGTGTCCAGCTACTTCAACTGGGTGGCAGAGCAATAACAGCGAACAAAGAGAAGACAGAGGCGCTCAGTTCCTACTTTGCTTCCGTCTTCTCCCACAAGGAAATCTGCAATCAAGAGGAAGTGTGAGCTGGAAGTGAGAGATGGCAGCCCAAGATGGACAGACAAACGGACAAGGAATACCTAGGTAGAATAAACATGTTCAAATCTCCAGGGCCTAACGAACTCCATCTCAGAGTCATAAAAGAGCTAGCAGAGGAGCTCTCAGAACCACTTGGCTATTATCTTCAGTACATCTTGAAAAACAAGAGAAGTGCCAGATGAGTGGAGAGGGCTAATGTAGTCCCTGTCTTCAAAAAGGGGGAAAAAGATGAACCTGTGAACTGTAGACCAGTTGTTAGTCTGACGTCAATTCCTGGAAAAATTCTGGCAGAAATTACTAAAAAATCCATCTGCAAGCATCTTGAAGAAAATGCAGTGATTAATAGAAGCCAGCATGCTTTTATCAAAAACTGGACTAGGTGAAAAAACTATTAGGTGGATCCAAAATTGCCTGCTAAATTGGGCACAAAGACTGTTCTTCAATGGCACCTTCTAAAATTGGATGAAGGTAACTAGTGGTGTTTGACGGCAAAAGGAGAAGGGGAAGGCAGAGGCTGAGGTGGCTGGACGGAGTCACTGAAGCAGTTGGTGTGAGCTAAGGTGGACTCTGGGGGATGGTGGAGGACAGGAGGGCCTGGAGGAATGTTGTCCAGGGGGTTGTGATGGGTCGGGCATGACTTTGCGGATTACAGCATAACTACTGGGGTGCCACAGGGTTCAGTCCTGGGCCCAGTGCTTTTCAACATCTGCATTAATAATTTAGATGAGGAAATGGAAAGATAATGGAAAGAGAATCAGATTTGCAGACAATACGAAACTGGGCGGAATAGCAAATACCCAAGAAGACAGAATGAAGATCCAGGGCGATCTTGGTCAACTTGAACACTGGGCTGAAAGTAGCAGAATACAATTCAATCAGGACAAGTGCCAAGTCCTCCACCTAGGAAAAAGAAATCAAATTTTTATTTATTTAAAACTTTTGTATCCTGTCTGACTACCACAGTCTCAATTCAAGATGGGGAATATGTGGCTTAGCAGAACTGAAAAAGAGCTTGGAGTAATTGTGGAGAATAGGCTGAGCATGAGCCAACAATGTGATGCAGCCGCCAAAAGGGCAAATGCATTAACAGAAGTATGACTTCCAAAACACGAGATGTAGTAGTTCCTCTATACTCCTCCCTAGTCAGACCTCACCTGGAATACTGTGTCCAGGTCTGGGCACCAAGACTTAAGAGAGATGCAGGTAAATTAGAAAGGGTCCAGTGAAGGGCAACAAAAATGATCCGGGGATTGGAAATACGGCCCTATGAGGAGAGACTGAGGGAACTGGGCATGTCCAGCCTTGATAGACTGATGGGATGTAATATCCCTCAAAAAGTCCTTCAAAGGCTATCCCAAAGAGGAAGGCCGAGGTATCTTCTCACTGGTAAAAGAATGTAAGACATGGAATAATCAAGTCCCGCTGCAGCAACCCAGATTTGGGCTGGGCATCAGGAAGAGCTTCCTCATTGTCAGAGCAATACGACAGTGGGACCAGCTGCCTGGAGAGGTGGGGGGCTCTCCCATCCTGGAGACATCCAAAAAGAAACTGGACAGCCCTCTGAGTGGGATGGTGTGAATTGTTGTCCTGCAACAGCAGTGGGTTGGACTGGATGGCCTTCATGGCCCCTTCCAACTCTACTGTTCTGTGGTTCTATGATTCTGTGCTTGCTGGGAGTGATGAAAGGTGTAGTCCAACATATCAGAAGAACAGCAGCTTAGGGCAGGCCATTATAAATGGTTATTTCATTAAAGAGAGTTTTAAATGGAACCAGCTGCCTGGAGAGGTGGGGGGCTCTCTCACACTAGAGACATTCAAGGTCAAACTGGGCAGCTACCGGAATGGATTGGTGTAAACTGGTGCCCTGAAACAACAGGGTTGGACTGGATGGCCTTCTTGGCCCCTTCCAACTCTGCTGTTCAGTGATTCTCCTTCTTGTGCTCTCCCATCTTTTCTTACAGGATGTTTATTATGGAAGCAAATTGCTTACCAGCATGGAAAGTCAGTTCAACCACCTTGTAATTAGTGCTTTTGCCATCTTACTTAGAATAATATTTTTGGGTAGCTCCCAAAACACCAGGTAGTAAAGTGTAATAGCAAAATGTATTGCAAAAACAAATTGCAGCATAGGATTTTTGTTGGGAGTAGGAGGAAAATTATATAGTCCCTGCTTAAAAAAACAAAACAAAAAAAGACCCCAAAAACAGAAATCAAACCAAAGTATAGCCACCTGATGTCTTCTTGCTGTGCTGCACATTCTCTCTTCAGGCACAGGAGAAAGTGGGAAGAGCACTTTCATCAAACAGATGCGGATAATCCATGGCTCGGGCTACTCTGAGGAGGACAAAAAGGGTTTCACCAAGCTGGTGTACCAGAACATCTTCACTGCCATGCAGTCAATGATCAGGGCCATGGAGACCTTAAAGATCCTTTACAAATATGAACAGAACAAGGTGAGGGCCCCCCTGCCCCCCTGCCCCACTGCTCTGTTCTTGTGCCCCTTCCTGTGTCCAGCAGCACCAGTCAAGCTAGCAGCCCGGGAATAGCCAAAGCTCCTTGCCTCTTTGGGCCCCAAGGTGGGAGCATCTCTTTCACCCCAGGCCTGGTGGGGCACTGGCATGGCATGCCATTGAGTGAGGGAGCCACTTGTGGAGGTCTGGTGGGGAGGGGCAGAGGTTTGGGGTGAATCATTTGGGGATTGGGTTTGGCTTCAGGCTAGTGGTTGCTTTTGCTGCTGCTAAAAATCACTGCCTGGCCTTTTTACATACACGCAGGTGGTATCCTAAGTAAAGAGCAGGAGCAGAGTGTGGGGCTCTCACCATCACAGGGAGCCATGGAAGGGGCAAAGTCTACACCCGGGGGGGCAGGGAGAGTGGGGGGAAGGCCTCCCAAGATAGGCCTTTCAAGCCGGCTTCTCTCTCCTTTCTCCCAACCTGTAGGACAATGCCTTGCTGATCCGGGATGTGGATGTAGAAAAGGTTTCGTCCTTCGAGCAGCCTTATGTAAGTGCAATTAAAACCTTGTGGAACGACCCAGGAATCCAGGAGTGCTACGACCGACGGCGAGAGTACCAGCTGTCCGACTCCGCTAAATAGTAAGCAGACCTGGCCTCTTTCAGCAGCTCTCCAAAGCTGGCACTTTTGTGGCATTGCAACTGCTGAGCATCCCCCCCCCCCCAAAAAAAAAAAAAAATAACCAGCAGGATTCCACAGAAAAAGTGTGGCTTGGGACATCTGGCTGATGCCGCCAAACTCTCTCATCTTGTTCTGGCACTGGAGGAGGGAGGAATCTTCAGTCCTTCACTTGCTGCTGTATTTTTAGGAATTTGGGAACATCAGAGATGTATCTTATGTGTCCTTGATCAATTTTATGCTGCCAACTTGTTGGCATGTCCTGCTGTAAGCTTTTTGAGCCCAAAGCTCAAAATAGTTGATAGATAGTTGCTTCTGAGCTTGATCCTCTGTGACCATGCTGCAAAGGAAAGTGGTAAATACTGGAAGTAATAATCAGAGGAAGATGGTCCATGGTTTTTAATAAATATTGGTATACTTCTCGGATGCGTGGGCAACCTGTGTGGCTCTTCACATGTTTTGGACTCCAGTTCCCACCATTGGCCTGACAAGCTGAGGAGAATGGAAATTGAGGGCAATCTTGCCCCATGTTAGACCAGAAGTAGGGAATTTTTTGGACCCTTAGGCAGATTGGGGAATTCAAGAACCTGTCCTGGGCACTACCACAAAATGGCTGCCATGGAGGTGGAGCTAAACACAAAAGACAAGTCACCTGCCCAGAAGGCGAATTGTGAGGTAGAGGCGGGGTCTGTGCCACAACTCACTCTGTGAGTCCTTTGGAACCTGTGTGGCTTTCAACGCCAACAGAAATCTTACTTCACAGAAGGCGGGTGGCTTTTCTGTCTGCAGCCATCGTCAGCCTGCCAGCCAACTCATTCCTGTTTCTTTTTCTCCCTTGCTAGCCAGTTTCCCCCTTTTTGACCTACCACCTCCCCATCTTGCCATTGTGCACGCATGCGTTCAGCCCCCCCCCCCCACCCAGGACTCCTCACTGCGAGCACATGAGAAGGTGTGCTCTCTTTTCAGGATCCTTCAAATTTACTGCCTCCCCTGCCCAGAGAGCGCAGTCAATGCCCAGAGGCACCGTTTTTGCCTGGCCCTGCAATACGCTGAGAAATAGGGTGAGAAGGAGTGGAGAAGAGCTGGCAGAAGTTCACTGGAGTGCAGAGAGACCAAGCGCTGCTAGCAAGCACATGTAGCACTGGTCTTTCTGGTCTCCCGGGAGCTTTCTCATTTGGCAACATAAGCAGCACAAGCTAGATGTGTGCCTGGGCGAAGACGGCTGCCAGTCTTGGAGGCTTTTTCACGGGGCTCGCTCGGCCGCACTGTTCAGGGAGCGCTGGGCAGCCTGAGATGCGAGCGAGGGGCTGATGCGGGGGGGGAGGTGGCGCGTTTGGCGTGGAGAAGGGGGCACCTGGGTGCGTGGCCCCGTCTCCACGCTCGGTACGGGAACGCAGCTCTCATCTTTCATTCGCAGCCGAGCAGCTTTTGGGGTGGGATGGGGCAGCCTGCAGACTCAGAAAAAGGGCTGCTTTGGCCTGTGAAGAAGCGAGCCTTGGGTAGTTTCCTGGGCAGACACTGCTTTGTTCCGTTGGGTGCCTCACGGCAAGGATGGCACGTTTGGCGGAAGGGGGAGGCTGGGTAGAATGGGGGGGGGCTCCGCAGTTACGCTGTCTGGGCGGGGGTGCTTTGTGTGGCAAGCAAACTCATGTCCCCCTCATCTTCCCCCCCACCCCGAACATGCTTTTTACAGCTACCTTACTGATGTGGACCGTATCGCCACCCCAGGGTACCTCCCCACGCAGCAAGACGTCCTGCGGGTCAGAGTTCCAACAACTGGGATCATAGAATACCCCTTTGACCTAGAGAATATTATCTTCAGGTAACTGCCTTGGCCTGCCCCCCCCCCCCCGCCCGCCCTGCTTTCCCCCTCGCTCGAAGCCAGCCCGTGTGCTCCACGGCGTGAGAAGCCGCTATCCCTCCCTCTGAAGCCTTTGTGGGGGCTTCTCGCAGGCTGGGCAATGCGCTGCCCAGCCAGCCTCCCTGCGCTCAGCCAAGCAGTTTCCACCTCAAGGCGAGAAGCTGTGTGGGGACCCTGTTGAGAGAAGCCCGAAGTGAAGAGCGAATGCCAGGCAACTCGCGGCTGCTCCCTGGCCTGCCTTTGCTGAGAAGCCCCTGGGCAGCAGGTGACAGGGAGACTCTTTGGAAGCCGCTGCCAAATGCACAGCGAAACAGGCGCCCCAGCAGGAGAGCCCCCGGGAAACACCAGTGCTTGCATTAACTTCCTTTGAGCTCACCCCAGCCTGGCCTTTTCACTGCCTCTGCCAGGCAGGAGCGTGGCTCAGGGTGACCGCCGCCCCGGTGGGCTGTCTGCTGGGGGGGTCCAGCCGTAGCACCTCACTCATTTGCCCAGCGCTGTTCCCAGGCTGTGTGGGAGCAGCTGCCGTGTCCTTCCCTGGTGTTGCCTGGCGCCCCCTCTGTGGAAGGACCTCCTCCTCGCACCGCCCCTCCTGTGCTCCATTGTACCAGTTCTTCGTTCTGTTATAAATAGGAGACGGAACATGCAGAAGAAGCTGGCCTGGGTGCTGAGAGGCCGTTGGTTCGTCTGGCTCGGTGCTGTTTCCCCACCTTGGTGCTCCTGAGTGTAGTTCCCAGGATGTCCAAACCGTGTGGTTACATCTGGAGGCACCTAGCTGGAGAAGGCCAACTTGTCAAGCGGGACGGCGGTTTTGCCTGTGCACATGGCACGTGACGAAGTGACAGGAATGCCTGGCCCCAGACCGGCCTCCGGGGGCCAACACTCTAAAATAAATGGGGACAGCAAAGGGAGGGGGAAACGGGAGAGAGCATTGGGCAGCTACTTTGATTAAGGTCGTCTGCCCAGGCTGCAGTGGGGACAAGCGCTTCCTGCGAAAGCTGGATAATGAGGACAGGCACGGATGGAAGGTCTCTTAGTACATTTTCACTGAAATGTACTCAGTGCCTTCCCTTTGCTACCTTTCTTCCAAAATCACGTGTGGTTCTGCTTTTGTAGATGTATTTGATAATGCCTCCCCCCCCCCCCCCAGTTACTGGAAATATGGAATGAATGTTGGAAGAGTTAAGGCTTGCCTTTTTGTCCCCTCAGAATGGTGGACGTTGGGGGTCAGAGGTCAGAGCGGAGAAAATGGATACACTGCTTTGAAAATGTGACCTCCATCATGTTCTTAGTAGCCCTTAGCGAATATGACCAAGTTCTGGTGGAATCTGATAACGAGGTAAGCCGTAAGTATGATACTGTGAGTAGTAGCGAGTGGGGCTTGGTGTTCCTTAAGCCCTCATTGCGGTGCTGGGATCACAGCTCTTGGAACGGCTTTCAAAAGTGCGCAGGGGTTGTGTGCACTGAGGAAAAACAAGGAGGTCTGGAAACCCTTCAAGAACTTAAAAACAAAAAAGTTAAAAAAGGAGCATGCCGCCGTCCCTCTTGCCTTGCGCTTCTTTGCCTTGCCTTCTCTGAGTGGCTTCATCGGAAAGTCTGCGAAAGCTCCCGTGGGCTAGAACTAGCCTGAGGCCTGTCAGCTCCAGTAGCCAAGCACAGCCGGGGCAGCTAGATGTTCCCAGACTGGGGCAAGAGAGGCTTGCTTCTGGGTTGGTCCTGAGCAGCTGGGGGAGGTCTCCCCTACCTCTGCTGAGGCACACGTCAGTTGTCCCTCACCACATAAAAGGCGACAGCCTAGGCACGCATTCTCAGTTGGCAGACGGTGCCTCGGGGCCCCAAGCCATTCACGAGGCGTGGCGCTGCTTCTGACCCGCAGCCGCTCTCTCAGTGTGAAATGAAAGGGCATCTCAGAACGCTGCGGTGCCGCATGTCTGTAGTAACCCCTCATTTTGTGCTGGGAGGACTGGCAGCACGCTTCCCATCTGTGCAGGGCGTGCAGCGAGCTGTCAGACATGGGACAGGCCGGGTGGGGGGGCATTTCTCTTCTACAGAAAGGACAGCAAGGGCCTCGCGCATACGCCCCCTTGCTGCAGCTGCGATGGACTTAGAAGATGCAGGAGTTCTGTTTTCTTGACATAAAAAAGCCTCGGCGAACTGTGGTTCTCTCTCAGCCTTGTGGTCTGTACTCTCTTCACGTGAAAGGGAAGCACACTCTCAGCAGTCAAGTGTGATTCGAGCTTCGCTGCTCTTTTCTTTCCCTTCGCCTTTTTCAGCATCTTTTCAAAGCACCTGGGGCCGGCGCGACGGAGGAACTACATGTTGCCAAGGTTGAGCCAGGCAAAATAGGAGCCGTTCCAAATTTAACAAATGGTGGATCAGGTCTTGGAGTAGATCTCTTTTATGCTCGTGTGTAGTGCGCTTCTGAAACAAGTGTTCTGCAGATGTGTTTTGCCTCCAGTCATGAATGCGAGAGAATAAAGAGGAGTGGTGATTCCGCAGGGAGCACACTCCGGAATCCGGAGGCGAGGCAGGAGAAAGCCTCTGTAGGGTCTGTTGCTCATCATCTTTTTTAAAAGGAAGGGATGTTGCTCAGAAAGGAGGGTCGGAGCCTGAGAAGTAAAGGGCATGCTTCATGGGTGAGTGAGGCAGGGTGGGAAGGAGGAAGCTGTAAGGCACCTTGTTTCTCTGGGTGGAGAGAAAGCTGCTTCCTAGCATTTTGGCCATTGTTGAAAGCGTGGTAGTGATGGAGAAGGCCAAGAGTGGTGCCTGCCACTTTCGTGTTGGCTGTCACAGAAAGTGCCCAGAGTCCTGTCAGGACTTTATCCCTTCCACACCCTGCTGTGGTGGGGCTGATGGAACTCCATGGGATATAAACCTCTGCCACCCCCCACCCATTTCACGTGTGCCTCCCTTAGCAATTGCAAAGGCAATACCTAGAAAGCCCTTTTTCTTCCCCCCGACAGAACCGGATGGAGGAGAGCAAAGCCCTTTTCCGGACAATAATCACTTATCCCTGGTTCCAGAACTCCTCTGTAATCCTGTTTCTCAACAAGAAAGATCTGTTGGAAGACAAGATAATGTATTCTCACATTGCGGATTATTTTCCAGAGTATGATGGTAAGTAACGGCTTTTAACAAATTAGAACGTGCTTTTCAGTCCCTCAGAAGTACTCAGCGAGTGATTCAAGCCAATCCAAGATAAGCTTATTTCCCCCCCCCCCCCTTTTCCCCGCACTGTTGCCAGTCCTGAAAGCCCGAGACTTGAGCTGCGAGCTGCAGCTTCTTGGAAAGACTGTATGCTTTGCATGCAGGCTCCCAGCCTCCTGCAGGCCGTCTCCCTGTGCATGGAGCAGGTGCTCGTGAGCGTTCTGGCCTGCCTGAGTGGGGCAAGGGGAAGCAGGTTGGGCCCAGGTCGTGCCTTCCTGACATCATCATCTCTGGTGAGCTGGGCAGGCAGAAAGCCTGTTGATCTCTGGGTAGGCAGCTGCAGAGGGCAGTAACTGCCCCCCCCACCCCCCATCAGCGGAGCACAGCCAGTTTGATCATCATGGGATGCCCGAGCCCCAGATGTCTGTGCTTGGTGGGGCTTGCAAAACAGGCGAGAGGTAGGACCTCCGCATGGAATAAATCCCTGGAGGGGAGGGCAGCTTGTGCTCCTAGTCTTGATGGCTCTCTGCCACCTCCAGGCTCCGAACCGGTACCCCTGCGTACTCCAGTTGCTGGAGAACAGAAGCAAGGGGCGTATTGGTATCTCGCAGGCCGCTGGCCGGGCAGAATGCCATCAAGGTGGAATCCTGGTCTGATGGAGCAGGGCTCTTCCCTTCTTGTGTGTCTTCATAATAAACACGGGATTTTGCATCTCTGCTCCTGCCATGCTCCCGACTGCCGATTCCCCTCATTCTGAGGGCGGTGGCTTCGTGGTATCCTCTTCAACATCAGATTGCTCCAAACTGAATAGAAATCTCATTGTAACAGTGGCCCTCCCCCCAATCTGTTTGCAGGCCCCCCGAGAGATGCACAAGCAGCCCGGGAGTACATTCTCAAGATGTTTGTGGATCTAAATCCTGACAGCGACAAAATTATCTACTCTCATTTCACATGTGCCACGGATACGGAGAACATCCGGTTTGTCTTTGCTGCCGTCAAGGACACCATCCTGCAGCTCAACTTGAAGGAATATAACCTAGTCTGACCTTGATCTGCCTGTCCTTTCCCTCACCCTTCTACCCACCCTTCCCCAAATCTCCTTGGGAGACCTTTTGTTGTGAAGAAAGTAAGACGAGAGAACCCCATGAATTCAAACAAACAAAACATGTACAGGAAAAACTATCTTAATTTTTAATGATGTAATGATGAGAAATTGTCTGATCTGTGGAGTGGCAAGGGCTTTTTTGCTCACTGTTACCTTGGAGTCTCATGCCTGCCCCACAGAATAGCTGATTTTTTTAAAAAAGAAAACCAAATTTGCTTTTATTTCAAAGTTTAAAACAACAACGGGGGACACGTTTCACTCTCTCTCTCTCTCTCTCTCTCTCTCTGGCACCTTATTAACTTCCTTCGTGTCAGCAGGTCCATGCAGCTTCCTCTTGGAGTTTCTGTTGCATTAGCCAGTTAATTTTTCCTTTCTGTTCCGGCGGTAGATGAGTCCCAGAATTTCCAGCCAAGACTTTGAGCTTGCTGGGCTGTAGGAGGTATTGTATGCTGCTAGCACTTTCTCCTTGTGTCATAGGATGCTACTGGTGCAGCTTGCTCACACTGTCAGCTTCTCCGCTGTACCTCCGCGTATCGCACCCAGGAGGATATGTGCCGGACGGGTACGCTCAGAAGAGATCTTGGGAGGGACAAGCGCTCCTTAACAATTATGCCAAACAAGTACTCTATTCGTTCCTTCATTCCTTTGTGCCATGTTAGTCTAGATTTTTTTTTTCCTTTTCAATTATGAAAGATATATTGAAACTGTGATTTTTTTTTTAAATTATTATTCTATGCATAGTTTTCCAGCTATGCTTGCTTTTGTTCATAGACTACAAACCAAGTAATAGCAGATGAGCCGGAGGAGGGTGGGCGGTCGGGCGGGGGGAGTGCCTGTTTGTGATGGGTTTTAGTTTCTTTAAGGAAAGAGGTAGCTCACTTAGGAAGATTCTTCTCACCCAGCAGATGTAAAGGAATCACAAGAGGGTGACATTGTCTCGGTGGTGGAATCCAAATTCTGCAGCAGATTTTGGACTAGAAGAAAGATTGGCAGTTCTGCTACATACTCGTAGCTCTGTGTGTGTGTGTGTGTGTGTGTGTGTGTGTGTGTGGTTTGTTTTGTCCTCCTCCTCTTCATTATTGGCTGTATGTGTGTGTTTCACCAAGACAAACTTGAGTTCATGAAATCCCCCGCCCAAACGTGGGAATCCTAGAGGAAGGAGCCAGATAGGAAAGGACCCACAGTAGCATCTTAGTGAAACGCTTCCAAGGAAAGTTATTTCCGGTGTCCCCGCAAGCGGACACTCCGAACTGTGTTGCCGAGGCTTGTGTGAGCGGCAGCGACTGTTTTTCCTCGCTTGCCTCTTCTTCGGAAGACTTGTTCTTCAGGCAGTATTGCAGGAAGACTGGGGGCCACAGCCTGCCTTCGTGGAAGAGGCCCGCCGCAAGCTGGAGCCCGAACCAGGAAACTGGCTCCGGAATGAGCGGGAACGATAGAGACGGTGCCTGATCTTTAAAGTGAGGACCACGGAAGGTTCCATTTCTTGCAATTTCAGTGCCAAACGTGCTTCGGCAAACGCCTGTTTCAAGCCCCAGTGGGAGATGGTGCCAAAACGCCAAGATTCTTGCGGGTTCTGCCTGGAAGAAGCATTACCACAGCACTACGTGCACGATCTGGGAGCAGGGGGGGGGGGCTTTCCTCAAGGTGCCCCCTGGCCCCGTGAGGTACACACAACACTAATACGGCTTCAGAACTGCTAACCGTGAAGATCCCTGATGCTGCAAGGACTGCCTGAGACCTTTCTCCGCAAAAAGGAGGGAAAGGCCACTGGCCGCAGTGCGTCTGATGGGCATCGGCGTCGTGTACGGCGATGCTCGCTAGGCTTGTCTGCACAAGGCAGAATGGCATTTCTCCTTCCCTAGATCCGTTTGGGTCACAACACTACAATCCAACTTGCACATGGACACCAGCAGTATTCGGGGTGGGGTGGGGTGGGGTGGAAGGACAGCGGCCAGTTGCCCTCCAAATGGCCTGGGTTGAGTCCGAGTCATGCAACACTACAGAAAAAGCAAAAGTGAGCCACTGTTTGAAGGGATTTCTGGGCACTCCCTCCCCCTCCCTCCCTCTTTCTTCTTAAAATGAGGAGACCCAACAAGCAGTTGAGATCCTGTATGAGGGATCCTTTTGGGTTGATTGGAGGAATGCTGGTCAATTAATACTTTCTAAAATAAACATTTCTCCCCCCCCCTTTGATCTAAATGTATTTGGAATGACGGGAGTTGGGGGTGGGGGTTCCCTGCACAGGTCAGGAGAGTTTTGTGTCATTTGGACTCTCGAGATGCTTGTTCCCCTCCAACAAGTTCTTTTCTTGCAACTGTGCCATGGCTTCCCCCAAATGCCACTTGCCTGGAGCACCTCCTTACTCCACAAGTCTGCTCCCGCGCACACCTTGACTTGCAGTGCCCACTGCGGCCACGGGACCTGTCGCTGAGGGATCCAGGAGCTAGGAAGCCGCTCCTGGGGCACCTCTTCAATCGACTGCTCTGGAACATGGGCCTTCCCAGAATGGGCTTGGCCCGGTGAATGTTGCCCCGCCATATTTGTTGAGTGGGCCCTTGGCCCTACAAAGGGCTAGTTGCTGGCCATGGATCGGGGGCAGAGAGCTCAAGATGGAGACGATAACCCTCGTGAAGCCACCTCTGGTGGACCTGCTTTCTGTGTGACGTGCCTCCCCACCCTCCCCAGGCCAGCCCAGCCATCGCTCGCTCGCTCGCTCTCCACGCAAGTGCCAAACATGCTTTGACGCTCTGCCCAACTGCACCCCAGATTGTGCCGGTGGGAGCCGAGCAAGGCCTCGGAGTGGCCAGCAAGCCGGTGCAGGATGCTCAAAGCCGAGCGTGCGAGAGTGGAGGACCTCGACGTCGAGATGAAGGAACCGCCTGACCAATGTGTTCACAGTGCACTTTATATGAAGAGAGTTCTGCAGAAGACCGAGTGACCTGCTCCCGGGCCTCCCCTGACTGGCTGGAAGAGGATTGAACCGTAATCATTCCATTTCCTTGTAGAGCTTCAAAGTGACTGCCTGTAAGCTGCTTCCAGCCCCTTCCCTTACCATGTCTTCTCTTTTCCCTGGCGTCAAATCAGTCGATCTGCCATTGCCTTCAACCGTGTTGTGTTTTTTCCACATATTTTATTACTATGTTAAAGTATGCTTTTTCCCCCTTCCGGCGTGTGCGCTAGCCATTAATTGTATTGCGCTTCACTGAAAACAAAGGTTGTTTGAGTCCATCGGAGGTTAAAGTCCGTAACTGTGTGTGAGCATGTGTGCTTTTTTTTAAGCGTTATCATGGTTTGTGGCAATGCCCCGTTCTTTCTTTAGTACCAGAGACTCTTTTACAGTGTGGTGGAAAATTATTTGGTTATGCTTGTATATTAAAATAAGATCCTGATTGAAAAGCAAACATGTAAACATTATACTATTTAAAAGAGAGAACGAAACTACTATATATAAAAAAAGCTGTTTTTAAAACCTTTTTTGTCATTTTGAAATTGCATGTGGTGTTAAAGCGAGGGCAGCGGCAGAGCAGGGATTTCGAATGATGTGGCCCGGGAATGGCTTTTTGGCCTTGGTCCTTGCGTGTCTCTCCAGCCCGTGAGACAGGATGGGATTTCTCGGAACATGTCAGTTCTCTCGTCTGCTGGATGCTGACCCTCATTGTTTAGAAGTACCTGATGGAAATTGATTTTCATATCTTTCTCCTGGAATAAATTGTTTGAAATTGGAATAAAATTTGTTCCTTAAAAAAAAAATAATAATGGCTGTTTGTTTTCTTCTCATTTGCTTCTTGGCTGCAATCTTAGTTCCTTGGCGGAAGTCATCTGTTAAGGTTTTTACATTTCAGCAATTAAATCAGCTTAGGCAAAAATCCACAATTGGTTACAACAAATTATAAAAAAAGGGTTTAACACAGAGTGAATTTTCTTTCTGTTGCTTTGGAGGGTAAGATCCAAAGCAGCAGGTTCAAATGGCAAAGGGATTTTGACAAAGTGGTAGGAAGAGCTTGTAACAGACTGCCTCTGGAGTGAGTGCACTCTTTATTAGAGGCCTTTAAGGAGAAGTTGGACTGCCGTGTACCCAGGTGATGTCAAATTCCTCCTGTTAGTTGACGCTTAAGACTAGTTGACCCTAGACACCCCATCCTATTCTACGATATTAAGAGACATAGATGTAAAGATAGAGATACAAAGATTTCCAGTGCAATGCATTACTTTAAAAAAAAAAAAAAAAAGGGTAAAGTTGCCACTTTTCAATGGGGTGGGGGGCAGGTTCCCTTTACATTTGGTTGATCAGATTCAAAGATGCCCTTGGGTGACAAAGCCATACGCTTGTCACTTCCATCTTCATTGCAAGAATCGTCCTGTTGATTCCCAGGAGTCATGGAAACCTTCCGTACAATAGGAATAACTGCACATGCATAGTGGTCTGTGTTTCTCCTACCCTGTCAAGTGAAAATGCAGCCCGACTGCATTTGAGGTGGGTGGAGAGGCCCACCTTCGTAAGCTGCACAGAAGACTTTGGGCAGCTGACGGGGATGAAGCAACAAATCTTGAGATTTGTTCAAACACGTCAGTCAGCCGCACGCCTCTATTTAGGAGAAGTGTGTGCTTCAAAGTTCCAGTCGGCCTGTGCTGCACGCATTTCTACCCTGTTTACATCCTGAAAGTCGATCTCTTGTAGGCTTGCATTGTGCATTGAACAAGCACCTTGATTGCTGATGGTGGTTCCACTTTTGATGGGTTTCCCCTTGGCCACCAGGTGTCGTTTTCCTAGTTTGGCCAAAACTTCAGCAGTCCCCAAGGAGACTGCGATGCAGAACGGAATCAAAGCGAAGTGCGAGGTGTGGCTTGTATGGAGAAGCGTGCTGGATGGCGTTTGCCACAGGGATGTGTCTCGCCTTGGCATCCACAGCTCACCGGTGACAATAGAGAGCCTAGCAACACTATGGCAAATCTCCCTTGGTCCCATAAGTTCCCAAAAAGCCACCCTTGGCCACTCAAATTCTGGTTTGTGCAAGATTTCGGTGTATTCTGAGCGCCTTCAAGACTTGGGTGCATTCGTAGCACTTGGAAAGTTGTTAGAAACAGATCGTGCTCAGCAGTACATTGAGGCTCCTTCCTGCCCATGAATACATTTCCCCCTTGCCTGCTGCTGCGGTGGATCTTCCCAGCTCCCCTTTGCAGCCCCCGTACCTCTTTCCTTGCTTCCCTGCTTGTGCAGAAGCC